>CM022303.1:270109792-271571546 GCA_011799875.1 Thinopyrum elongatum | reverse complement strand
GAATTTGTGTGCGTACGATGAGTGCACCCTAGATATTTAGCTTGGACTAGAGAATCATACATTGTGTGCTAGATAGACCTATAAATGGAGTGTGCATGCGAAATAGAAAGACCGACACAACACACACACACATAGAGAGAGAGAGAGATAGAGGGAGAGGGACCAACAAGGTTTGTGTTTGGATGCGTGCGATAGAAACGAAGATTGTCAGGAGAGAGAGAACAGGAGTCCGGAGAGGGGGAGGTCGGTTTATGCATCGAAGACTGATATAAACCATGTTTGATATAAATTTGCATTCAAATATTTGAATTGGAAACATGTTGTCTGCAATCCACACATGAACGGAGATATGTGTATCAAACAAATTCATTAATTTGACTTTCAACAGTTCATGGAGTACTACAAATACAAATGCTACTCAATGAGGTGTTCAATTTTGGATTTAGTTCACTATTTTGACTTGGTGAACGAGCTATTTCATTGAATCGAGATATTTCATTTTGGGTTTGATTCCCGTTTTTGAGTGGGTCAACTATTTGTCATATAGTAAACCGTTAGCAATGAGCATGTAAAAACAATTAGTCCCGAGCATCATCTCACCATCTAAAAAGAAGTGGCAAGCTAATATTTCAAAATTTGATTCGAATCGACTTGGTAAGACGACGTGGATGCTCGTTCTCCAGAATTTGAACGAACAGCTAAACACCCTCTGCTCGGTGGAATTCACCCGAGCAAATAAATGGGAGACGTGAAATTACCGGCCTATGTGGGACACGCATCAATTGGCCCGTTGTACATCCAGGGTAGGTTCGTAACTTCATCCAAGCGCGCCTTCTCCTCGGCGAAATGACAGGTGCCGAGTAATTCATAAACCATGGGTGGCAAAACACCCTCTCCTCGGCAGAAATGGCAGGGGGCTAATAATTCATAAACCATGGGCGGAAAAAAACACCCTCTCCCGGCCAAAATCGCTCGCGCCCACTATTTCAAAACACGCCCTCCTCGCCTGAAATCGCTCGCGCCATTATTGGGAGAAGCAAAGTTACTTTACTATCCCCAACCCTCAAGACACAGACACAAGCCCAGAAGCCTAAAGGCAGGGGTAGAACTGTAACTTCCCCCCCACATTTCAGACAAATGCATCCGTAAGACATGGTTCCCCCTCCCAATTCCCCATTCATACTCTGTGGGGCCAAATCACCTTTCCTTGGAAGCTCCCTTCTCCCCAGCCACGAAACCTCAGCCCCTCCTCCATGGCACCCCCACCGCACACAAATTCCCTGCCGCCTCCCCAATGTCGGAGCCGCTGTCCATTTGCCATCGTGCACTGGGCCGTGTGCCTCTTACTCCGTGCTGCCGGAGCTGCTCGACGACAACCGCGTGAACCGTACCGGAGCCGGTTCACCCGTGCCGTTGTGCATGGCGCCGGAGCAGCTCCAACTTTGGATGCGTCCAGGGCCCCGGCGGTGCTTCCCCATAGCCGTGACCGTCGCGACATATCTGCTTTCCTGCCTCTGGGAGCCACCGCAACCCGCCGGCCTCACTGACTAGGCAGCTGGAGCTGCCTACTTCACGAGGCCGCAAGATAGGTCGTACACTCATCTTAATTCACTTTATTTGGCGTCAGTCATCTGAATTTTTATTCTGGGCCAGTCGATTCCCAATGGGAAGCAGCACCCCTTGAGGCGGCGGTGCTCCTATGCAGCCGGTTGGCTGGTGTCTATCATAAGGGTGTGGGGGCGCAAGTTCACCGCGGAGCAGCTTTAGGTGGCTATCTTAGAGTTGCATGGTGGTGAAGGTACTACCGCTGCCGGATCTGATGATGGCTAGTCTTTGTGGATTGGCAGGGGCGGCGCAACACCGGCAGTGCGGTGGGGCAGGGAGCGAATTTTGGTCGGAGCCTCACGGCCAGGGACGGCGGAGGCAGGCTGCTCTGCCGGTGGTCGCTGGCTCTGGGGGAAGATTCTGAACAGTGTCAGCTGGGAGGCACAAGACGGCCATCAAGCCATCCGGCGCAGATGATAGTACCAAAATAAACAAAATTGTGTGACCCCCATTTAGTTTTCAGTCAACAGAGTGTGACCACTCTCGTACCTTACTGTGATCTCTTAGGGTATTTCTTCAGATCAGAGATATGTGTCGTTCTTAACATATGCATTTTCTACATCTTCAGCCACACTGTCTTCCTTCTACCGCAGCTGCTCCAACAAGGGAAGCATACACCAGAAGGGAGTATAGTCCCCACTCAACAGTTCTTTGCATGAATGTGCGTGCCCGACATGGACAGCCACAACAACTGCAGGGCGTCGACAAGTCAGCACATGATGCTCACCTCCTATGGATGGCGGCCAGATAGATTGTACCCTCATCTTACTTGTGTGCAACATTTATGGCTTGTTATTCATCTAAGCATGGAAAATAGATTATGACATTTCACTGTATATTCTTGCTGATCTCTTAAGAGTCTTGTTCAGGAGTTAACACTGTTCCATAGTTCAGATAAGAGACTTGTTCTTTAGGTAACGCTGTTCCATAGTTATCATCCATCAGCCAATGCTATCCACAGGCTGGTGATTATACACACTTCTGGTATTACTATGTTGTTCTTTAATACTTTTTTGTGCCATCTAGTTAATCAAGAGTACAAACGATACATATTCTGTAGCTTCATCTGTGTTCTCCCTTTAGTTTTTGAGACCTGTTGCTACTAGTTAAACCCAGTCCTACTATTTATGTCGTCTCCTACAGGCACTCATTACATAAATCTAACTACTAGTTGTCTTCCATGCATGTCAGTATAATTGCACACAATGATATATCCACAAGAACCTCATGGAGAAATGTAACGGCCAACAAACATAACGTCAACGATACCCAATATGACGGAACTGTAAAGGCAGTTCTTCAGAAGACTTGCAGAAAGATGATGACTCATATCACCCCACAAGGTCCTTGCTTAACTGGCCCGTGGTATGGGTACATCATGCATATAATGTCCTGGAGTGCATCTACTCTGTTGCAATGGCATGTGCTTAGCCTGCTGATCATGCATGTAAATGTCATGCCTTCCTGTTTTTTAGTACCTATTCCATTCATGATAAACATGTTTTCAAATTCAAGTACTGTCATTCTACTCTATCGCAATGCCATCTGCTTAGTTGGACATCATGCTTCTGAATATCTTATGCATGTTATTCATCAGTATGTACTCCATATGTCTACCATACCATGTTTTTTTACATTGAAGTGTTGTTCTAGTGGTCTATTGCAATGCCATTTAGTTTCCCAATATACATGCATATGTTGCCTTAGTGTTTTTGTATGTATTTGTATCATACAGTTTTACATTCAACTAGTTTTTTTACTCTGTGTCCTGTCGTATCCCTAGCTCTCACATCATACTCCCTCTCCGGATTACATGTCGCAAAAATGGATAAAAATGGATGTATCTAGAACTGAAATACGCCTAGACACATCCATTTATTTCCGGATGGAGGGAATACATGTCATATGTCATGCCTTTCTATTCTTCAGTACCTATTCCATCTCTCTGCTAGCATGTTTTATAACTGAAGCACCATCTTTCTATATAAGGCATGCAAGGGGAAGACGACTATGTTAGAATCTGAAGGGTTACAAACAGGATCTTTGCAAAAGATCCAAATGCCAGGATATAGTAAACCAAATCCAGTGGTTCATAGATACTGCTCCAGCACAGAGAAACCCAACTCTACTGATAATAAGTAGATTCAAGGGCCAACGAACTAGTCCGCTCCAGTCCAGCAAAAATATGTCAACCCATTTAAAAAGCGTGTGCATATCCTCACATCATGAAATTTTATAGCATTAAGATCATATTTTGTACATGTTTCTTACCCATCTTCTTTAGAAAAAAGCTTAAAGGATAGAAGACTTCCTAAACTGGGATGTGTTCGAGGAAAAGTATCATGCGGGAATTCTCTATGCTCCAATGCTGATGTAAGTACCTGTTGTATATCACTATATTTTTACATCAGCATGTATTTTGTTAATTGGCGTGAATCCAACCTTTATTTGATCTAAACTACTTGTAGCAAAATGTATAATTAAAGGCGACAATGTTGATTTTTGTAAGGAAAACTGCCTGGTAGTTTTGATACTGAGCTGCATGAGTGTACTATCTCATATCATGCACATTAGTAAACTGTAGTGCTGTTCTGGTTGCCCAATCATTCATGGTGTCAATGTTGCTTTCCTATTACCTTACCTGGTGATGATAGCTATGCCCTATTGTGTTAATTTGGTGTAGGCTAGTGTGGTCTGGTTGCCCAAACGTTTGTTGTGTCATTGTTGCTTCCTATTTATCTGACCTGGCTAATGATAGCAATGCTAGTGTGTTAATTTGGTGAGGCTGCTGAAGATAAGAAGACAAACTCTAAAAACAGCAAGGCAACCCCATTGTTTCTTTCCCATAAATCTAGGCAGGTAATATGGCAATAACTTTTGATTAATCTGTTCGGTTTCCCTCCTAATTTATGTTATGATGCAGTGGTCGAGATATTCTCCACTATCAGTAATACAAGCCGCCAAAATTGCCATCTAAATTTGTTCAGTTTCCTTTGTCTCGAATCCAACGGAAAAAATGTATGTTTGTGAACGAATTACTGGCTGAAGCAATGACGGAAATCATGGAGAAATCAGAGGTGCACATTCTTGCCACAACAACAACTGATCAATGTTTTCAGAGATAGTGTAGCAAAGAAGGAAGACTTGCTCACATGCTTTGGGCGTCATCCGGCTGAGGTTGCAGATTGTGAGCTTGTAGATCGTTAAGTTTGTCATTTATTTGCACTGGCATCAATCTTTGTTGCCCAGTGGATGTAATTTCCTTAATATTGATGGATATGCTACGTTTTTCCTTGTATGTCGTACGTTTGCTTAGGTGCCTTGCATTCCAGCTAACTGGTCGCTGGGAAGCCAAAAAAGCAGTGAAATTATTAGTTAGCATGAATAGTCGTGGGCACTATATGAAGGATAAGGGCCCACTGTCCTTAATGGGCTCCCTAATGGGCTTGCAGGGGCCAAATTCTCATAGGCCTTTGATTGATCGGTTTTGGTCCTGTCCATAATGCTCATCGCAATGGGCTCCAAATTATAGCTGGGCCGAAATCGACGTTATCTAATTGGGCCTACAGGCATGTTCGAACTTTAGCGGGCCCATTAAGTTGATGGGCCGTAACCAGGCCAAAAGCTCGATTGGGACGCTATATATTGAAATGAGCCAATAGTTAATGCTTGGGCCTGTTACCTCCGGGTCGTTAACAGGCCGACATCGAAGCGGGCAATAAGTGGGCCCATTCGATTTCACGGGTCGTTAACAGGCTGATACTAAGGTCGGCTATATATGGCCCAACTCTACTGTGGGCCTTTAGCAGGCCGAAAGAGACGCGGGCTCGTACTAGACCATGAAGAGCATGGGCGCTAAGAGGCCGAAAGTAGGTCGAACTGTATATGGCCCAACTGTGTTGTGGGCCTTAGTAGGCCGAAAGAGAAACCAGGCTGGTATTGGACCATGAAGAGCATGGGCCGTTAGAGGCCAAAACTCAAGTCCAAATACAAATGGCCCAACTCATTTATGGGCCGTTAACAGGCTTAAGACACACCGGGATGGAAATTGGCCCAACACTTAAATGGGTCGTCAAAGGCCGAAAGACGTACATCCTAAAATTGCCCATCCCTTGAATGGGCCGTTAACAGGCCGAAACCACATCGGGCCGATATTGAACCCAAATATATAGCGGGCTGTTAAGGGCTTGAACTAACGATGGGCTACAATGGTGTTAAATAGTTAATGGGCCGGTAACGGGCCGAATGGCACATCTCGTATGGGCCGTGGTCTTAAATGGACCAGACACAAGCAGGCCCTATATGGGCCGGCTTGCTATTTTTGACTGGGCCGGCCTCTTTCACCTAAATGGGCGATTGTTGGCCCTGCCACATGCCAACATATCATAGGCGCCTCTTGTACAATGAGTGGATGATATCTGTCCCAACGCTGAGCCGACACGTGGATCCTCGGCGAATGAGAATTTTACACATGGAAAATCTCCATTGGTCGGGGCTGTTAACGGGTTATCGGATCCAAACCGGAATGTGATAGCTTAACGGTGACATGTTACGGTGGATGCCATGTGTCAGTTACCCTTCATGAAAAGACTTCCATGACACGCCATTTATCGTCATGGATGTGGACACTTCCATGATGATAATTTTGGTATTGTCATGGAACACTTCTACGACAGCACGGGTATGACTATCTTGATTCTGTCATAAAAACGTCATGGATGTACATGCTGACAGAAAACATGACCTACTATGACAAACACGTATCATCAAGGAAGTTATTTTTGTAGTGTTGGCACGCCTTGATCTCTGGGAGAGTGAGAGGACAACGTATCGGTTCGTCTCCAATGGCTAATGAGCCATGGGGCCTCCCGCCACCAGATATCATCACCAGCTCTGGATCAATAGGATTCTGGCTCGTGTAAAGTCTCCCCTTTCCTCGCCTTCCCTCTGGTTGTACTCATGAGCTTGTGGTGGGAGGAGATGGTGGTGGAATTCTCTGGATGATCGAGGTCAGACTCAGAGAATGCCTTGGCCTTCTTGTACGAGGCAATATGGGCCATGACATAGAGTCGTACACCTCAGGCACCTCTGTGTTATTGTGTCACGCTAAAAGAGAGGCATAAAGTATTAGTAAAGGGCTCAAGTATGGGTCTATCGAGTGCGAGTGAGATATGCATGTGTATGTGTGACCTAGGGAGATGGAGAGAGAGAGAGAGAGAGAGAGAGAGAGAGAGAGGGAAGAGCTCCGAGATGACAGAGTGGTGCGTGAGAGAGTTACGTACAATGAGCTAGGGAATTTGTGTGCGTACGATGAGTGCACCCTAGATATTTAGCTTGGACTAGAGAATCATACATTGTGTGCTAGATAGACCTATACATGGAGTGTGCATGCGAAATAGAAAGACCGACACACACACACACACACATAGAGAGAGAGAGAGATAGAGGGAGAGGGACCAACAAGGTTTGTGTTTGGATGCGTGCGATAGAAACGAAGATTGTCAGCGAGAGAGAGAACAGGAGTCCGGGAGAGGGGGAGGTCGCGTTTATGCATCGAAGACTGATATAAACCATGTTTCGATATAAATTTGCATTCAAATATTTGAATTGGAGAACATGTTGTCTGCAATCCACACATGAACGGAGATATGTGTATCAAACAAATTCATTAATTTGACTTTCAACATGTTCATGGAGTACTACAATACAACATGCTACTCAATTGAGGTGTTCAATTTTGGATTTAGTTCACTATTTTGACTTGGTGAACGAGCTATTTCATTGAATCGAGATATTTCATTTTGGGTTTGATTCCCGTTTTTGAGTGGGTCAACTATTTGTCATATAGTAAACCGTTAGCAATGAGCATGTAAAAACACATTAGTCCCGAGCATCATCTCACCATCTAAAAAAGAAGTGGCAAGCTAATATTTCAAAATTTGATTCGAATCGACTTGGTAAGATCGACGTGGATGCTCGTTCTCCCAGAATTTGAACGAACAGCTAAACACCCTCTGCTCGGTGGAATTCACCCGAGCAAATAAATGGGAGACGTGAAATTACCGGCCTATGTGGGACACGCATCAATTGGCCCGTTGTACATCCAGGGTAGGTTCGTAACTTCATCCAAGCGCGCCTTCTCCTCGGCCGAAATGACAGGTGCCGAGTAATTCATAAACCATGGGTGGCAAAACACCCTCTCCTCGGCAGAAATGGCAGGGGGCTAATAATTCATAAACCATGGGCGGAAAAACACCCTCTCCCCGGCCAAAATCGCTCGCGCCCACTATTTCAAAACACGCCCTCCTCGCCTGAAATCGCTCGCGCCCATTATTTGGGAGAAGCAAAGTTACTCTACTATCCCCAACCCTCAAGACACAGACACAAGCCCAGAAGCCTAAAGGCAGGGGTAGAACTGTAACTTCCCCCCCACATTTCAGACAAATGCATCCGTAAGACATGGTTCCCCCTCCCAATTCCCCATTCATACATCGTGGGCGCCAAATCACCTTCTCCTTGGAAGCTCCCTTCTCCCCAGCCACGAAACCTCAGCCCCTCCTCCATGGCACCCCCACCGCACCAAATTCCCTGCCGCCCTCCTCCCCAATGTCGGAGCCGCTGTCCATTTGCCATCGTGCACTGGGCCGTGTGCCTCTTACTCCGTGCTGCCGGAGCTGCTCGACGACAACCGCGTGAACCGTACCGGAGCCGGTTCACCCGTGCCGTTGTGCATGGCGCCGGAGCAGCTCCAACTTTGGATGCGTCCAGGGCCCCGGCGCTGCTTCCCCATAGCCGTCGACCGTCGCGACATATCTGCTTTCCTGCCTCTGGGAGCCACCGCAACCGCGCCGGCCTCACTGACTAGGCAGCTGGAGCTGCCTACTTCACGAGGCCGCAAGATAGGTCGTACACTCATCTTAATTCACTTTATTTGGCCGTCAGTCATCTGAATTTTTATTCTGGGCCAGTCGATTCCCAATGGGAAGCAGCACCCCTTGAGGCGGCGGTGCTCCTATGCAGCCGGTTGGCTGGTGTCTATCATAAGGGTGTGGGGGCGCAAGTTCACCGCGGAAGCAGCTCTTAGGTGGCTATCTTAGAGTTGCATGGGTTGAAGGTACTACCGCTGCCGGATCTGGATGATGGCTAGTCTTTGTGGATTGGCCAGGGGCGGCGCAACCACGGCAGTGCGGTGGGGCAGGGAGCGACCTTTTGGTCGGAGCTCTCACGGCCAGGGACGGCGGAGGCAGGCTGCTCTGCCGGTGGTCGCTGGCTCTGCGGGGAAGATTCTGAACAGTGTCAGCTGGGAGGCACAAGACGGCCATCAAGCCATCCGGCGCAGATCGGATAGTACCAAAATAAAACAAAATTGTGTGACCCCAATTTAGTTTTCAGTCAACAGACGTGTGACCACTCTCGTACCTTACTGTTGATCTCTTAGGGTATTTCTTCAGATCAGAGATATGTGTCGTTCTTAACATTATGCATTTTCTACATCTTCAGCCACACTGTCTTCCTTCTCACCGCAGCTGCTCCAACAAGGGAAGCATACACCAGAAGGGAGCTATAGTCCCCACTCAACAGTTCTTTGCATCGAATGTGCGTGCCCGACATGGACAGCCACAACAACTGCAGGGCCGTCGACAAGTCAGCACATGATGCTCACTCCTATGGATGGCGGCCAGATAGATTGTACCCTCATCTTACTTGTGTGCAACATTTATGGCTTTGTTATTCATCTAAGCATGGAAAATAGATTATGACATTTCACTGTATATTCTTGCTGATCTCTTAAGAGTCTTGTTCAGGAGTTAACACTGTTCCATAGTTCAGATAAGAGACTTGTTCTTTAGGTAACGCTGTTCCATAGTTATCATCCATCAGCCAATGCTATCCCACAGGCTGGTGATTATACCACTTCTGGTATTACCTATGTTGTTCTTTAATACTTTTTTGTGCCATCTAGTTAATCAAGAGTACAAACGATACATATTCTGTAGCTTTCATCTGTGTTCTCCCTTTAGTTTTTGAGACCTGTTGCTACTAGTTAAACCCAGTCCTACTATTTATGTCGTCTCCTACAGGCACTCATTACATAAATCTAACTACTAGTTGTCTTCCATGCATGTCAGATATAATTGCACACACTGATATATCCACAAGAACCTCATGGAGAAATGTAACGGCCAACAAACATAACGTCAACGATACCCAATATGACGGAACATGTAAAGGCAGTTCTTCAGAAGACTTGCAGAAAGATGATGAATCCTATTCACCCCACAAGGTCCTTGCTCTAACTTGGCCCGTGGTATGGGTACATCATGCATATAATGTCCTGGAGTGCATCTACTCTGTTGCAATGGCATGTGCTTAGCCTGCTGATCATGCATGTAAATATGTCATGCCTTCCTGTTTTTTAGTACCTATTCCATTCATGATAACATGTTTTCAAATTCAAGTACTGTCATTCTACTCTATCGCAATGCCATCTGCTTAGTTTGGACATCATGCTTCTGAATATCTTATGCATTGTTATTCATCAGTATGTACTCCATATGTCTACCATACCATGTTTTTTTTACATTGAAGTGTTGTTCTAGTGGTCTATTGCAATGCCATCTTAGTTTCCCAATCATACATGCATATGTTGCCTTAGTGTTTTTCTGTATGTATTCTGCTATCATACAGTTTTACATTCAACTAGTTTTTTTTACTCTGTTGTCCTGTCGTATCCCTAGCTCTTACATCATACTCCCTCTGTCCGGATTACATGTCGCAAAAATGGATAAAAATGGATGTATCTAGAACTGAAATACGCCTAGACACATCCATTTATTTCCGGATGGAGGGAATACATGTCAATATGTCATGCCTTTCTATTCTTCAGTACCTATTCCATCTCTCTGCCGTAGCATGTTTTATAACTGAAGCACCATTCTTCTATATAAGGCATGCAAGGGGAAGACGACTATGTTAGAATCTGAAGGGTTACAAACAGGATCTTTGCAAAAGATCCAAATGCCAGGATATAGTAAACCAACTCCAGTGTTCATAGATACTGCTCCAGCACAGAGAAACCCAACTCCTACTGATAATAAGTAGATTCAAGTGGCCAACGAACTAGTCCGCTCCAGTCCAGCAAAAATATGTCAACTCCATTCTAAAAAGCGTGTGCATATCCTCACATCATGAAATTTTATAGCATTAAGATCATATTTTGTACATGTTTCTTACCCATCTCTCTTTTAGAAAATAAGCTTAAAGGATAGAAGACTTCCTAAACTGGGATCGTGTTCGAGGAAAGTATCATGCGGGAATTCTCTATGCTCCAATGCTGATGTAAGTACCTGTTGTATATCACTATATTTTTACATCAGCATGTATTTTGTTAATTGGCGTGAATCCAACCTTTATTTGATCTAAACTTACTTGTAGCAAAATGTATAATTAAAGGCGACAATGTTGATTTTTGTAAGGAAAACTGCCTGGTAGTTTTGCATACTGAGCTGCATGAGTGTACTATCTCATATCATGCACATTAGTAAACTGTAGTGCTGTTCTGGTTGCCCAATCATTCATGGTGTCAATGTTGCTTTCCTATTACCTTACCTGGCTGATGATAGCTATGCCATATTGTGTTAATTTGGTGTAGGCTAGTGTGGTCTGGTTGCCCAAACGTTTGTTGTGTCATTGTTGCTTTCCTATTTATCTGACCTGGCTAATGATAGCAATGCTAGTGTGTTAATTTGGTGCAGGCTGCTGAAGATAAGAAGACAAACTCTAAAAACAGCAAGGCAACCCCATTGTTTCTTTCCAATAAATCTAGGCTAGGTAATATGGCAATAACTCTTGATTAATCTGTTCGGTTCCCCTCCTAATTTATGTTATGATGCAGTGGTCGAGATATTCTCCACTATCAGTAATACAAGCCTGCCAAAATTGCCATCTAAATTTGTTCAGTTTCCTTTGTCTCGAATCCAACGGAAAAAATGTATGTTTGTGAACGAATTACTGGCTGAAGCAATGACGGAAATCATGGAGAAATCAGAGGTGCACATTCTTGCACAACAACAACTGATCAATGTTTTCAGAGATAGTGTAGCAAAGAAGGAAGAACTTGCTCACATGCTTCTGGGCGTCATCCGCGCTGAGGTTGCAGATTGTGAGCTTGTAGATCGTTAAGTTCTGTTCATTTATTTGCACTGGCATCAATCTTTGATTGCCCAGTGGATGTAATTTCCTTTAATATATGATGGATATGCTACGTTTTTCCTTGTATGTCGTACGTTTGCTTAGCGTGCCTTGCATTCCAGCTAACTGGTCGCTGGGAAGCCAAAAAAGCAGTGAAATTATTAGTTAGCATGAATAGTCGTGGGCACTATATGAAGGATAGCGGCCCACTGTCCTTAATGGGCTTCCCTAATGGGCTTGCAGGGGCCAAAATTCTCATAGGCCTTTGATTGATCGGTTTTGGTCCTGTCCATAATTGCTCATCGCAATGGGCTCAAATTATAGCTGGGCCGAAATCGACGTTATCTAATTGGGCCTACAGGCATGTTCGAACTTTAGCGGGCCCATTAAGTTGATGGGCCGTAACCAGGCCAAAAGCTCGATTGGGACGCTATAATTGAAATGAGCCAATAGTTAATGCTTGGCCCTGTTACCTCCCGGGTCGTTAACAGGCCGACATCGAAGCGGGCAATAAGTGGGCCCATTCGATTTCACGGGTCGTTAACAGGCTGATACTAAGGTCGGCTATATATGGCCCAACTCTACTGTGGGCCTTTAGCAGGCCGAAAGAGACAGCGGGCTCGTACTAGACCATGAAGAGCATGGGCCGCTAAGAGGCCGAAAGTCAGGTCGAACTGTATATGGCCCAACTGTGTTGTGGGCCTTTAGTAGGCCGAAAGAGAAACCAGGCTGGTATTGGACCATGAAGAGCATGGGCCGTTAAGAGGCCAAAACTCAAGTCCAACTACAAATGGCCCAACTCATTTATGGGCCGTTAACAGGCTGAAAGACACACCGGGATGGAAATTGGCCCAACACTTAAATGGGTCGCTAAAAGGCCGAAAGACGTACATCCTAAAAATTGGCCCATCCCTTGAATGGGCCGTTAACAGGCCGAAACCACATCGGGCCGATATTGAACCCAAATATATAGCGGGCTGTTAACGGGCTTGAACTAACGATGGGCTACAATGGTGTTAAATAGTTAATGGGCCGGTAACGGGCCGAATTGGCACATCTCGTATGGGCCGTGGTCTTAAATGGACCAGACACAAGCAGGCCCTATATGGGCCGGCTTGCTATTTTTGACTGGGCCGGCCTCTTTCACCTAAATGGGCGATTGTTGGCCCTTGCCACATGCCAACATATCATAGGCGCCTCTTGTACAATGAGTGGATGATATCTGTCCCAACGCTGAGCCGACACGTGGATCCTCCGGCGAATGAGAATTTTACACATGGAAAATCTCCATTGGTCGGGGCTGTTAACGGGTTATCGGATCCAAACCGGAATGTGATAGCTTAACGGTGACATGTTACGGTGGATGCCATGTGTCAGTTACCCTTCATGAAAAGACTTCCATGACACGCCATTTATCGTCATGGATGTGGACACTTCCATGATGATAATTTTGGTATTGTCATGGAACACTTCTACGACAGCACGGGTATGACTATCTTGATTCTGTCATAAAATCGTCATGGATGTACATGCATGACAGAAAACATGACCTACTATGACAAACACGTATCATCAAGGAAGTGTATTTTTTGTAGTGTTTGGCACGCCTTGATCTCTGGGAGAGTGAGAGGACAACGTATCGGTTCGTCTCCAATGGCTAATGAGCCATGGGGCCTCCCGCCACCAGATATCATCACCAGCTCTGGATCAATAGGATTCTGGCTCGTGTCAAAGTCCTCCCCTTTCCTCGCCTTCCCCTCCTGGTTGTACCTCATGAGCTTGTGGTGGGAGGAGATGTTGGTGAAATTCTCTGGATGATCGAGGTCAGACTCAGAGAATGCCTTGGCCTTCTTGTACGAGGCAATATGGGCCATGACATAGAGGTCGTACACCTCAGGCACCTCTGTGTTATTGTGTCACGCCTAAAAGAGAGGCATAAAGTATTAGTAAAGGGCTCAAGATAGCATGAAGAATGAATTGCATGAATCATGAAGCAAACCACATACCCAATTCCGCCCGAACTGATATAAGTTGGCACTACCTTCATGGTGTGGGACACCAACCATTTGGGCACGCAGGTCCTTGGCATTGTCGTGGACGGCTTGCCAGCGGCCTATGCACCACTCATCCACCAACGCCTTCGAACAATCCATCTTATTCGCACACCATCTCGGGGGCACCTAAGTTAGTAAAGAGAAATTTGAGCGCTACACCTACGAATCAAATCAAGGAAACTAAGTACAATGCCTTAAGAATAGGTAATTACCTTCATGTACCGATCCTTCTTTAGAAATTTAGCCCGGCACGATGGCTTGTCCTTCTTAATACCACGCTTGGTGTAGTAGTCTCGAACAGCCTGCGGCCGAGCCTCGTGCCGTAAGTTTTGTAGTAGGCGCTTGCGCTCGGTATCGATAACCTTTGCCGCGTCCTCCTCGTATCCCTCCTCACACCTGTAGAAGGTCTACAATCAAATGAGACAACACTGATTAGTACAATAACTAGCTATTGTTAATTTTCAATTGTGTAAAGGCAAAATTACCCAAAAGCTTCTGATCACCATCTCGGCCCTCGAGTGGCACAAGACACCGTCAATCATCTCCTCCGGTGGGGCCGAGGCAGCCAAGTAGTGCTCTCAGCTTAATCCTAGCTGTGGAAGCTGACCCTCACCGGGCAACGTGACAAACCCAGGGAAATTTTTCCGGCAAAGCACACCCAACCCCTGCAGTATGACAAGGCCAACGCATTAGATATTTGAAGAAACGTGAAGGCAAAATGTACACAAATAGTAAATGCACTTACTTCTCCCCATCAGGCCTAATCACCGGCCTCTGCTCGCTGTTCGCCAGCAGGGGCGGGAGCCGTGTACCACCACACTGGTACACGGTGGTCCCCTCAACCACCTCGCTCTCACTATCAGTATACTCATCCCCGCCACCATCAGCATGGCCGCTTGGCCCCTTAGGTGGATCAGGCCAAGTACCCCATCAGGACGTCTCCTTGGAGGTAGCCTGGTCCGAAGTCTCGTGGCCCGAAGCCTCTGGGACCGGAGTGTTGTGGGCCGAAGGCCCGTCGACCAGAGGCTCGTGGTCCGGAGTCCCTATAGCCTCCACCTTAGATGGGTCCACCCTAGCAGTCATGTGCTCGGGTGAATCAGTTGGGGGTGGCGGCAAGGAAGGTGTAGCAGCCTGCCTACCTCTCCCGTGGCCACGTCCTGATCTACCTCCTCTCTTCTCCCCCCCCCCCCCCGACCTCCTCTCCCTGTGGGGAATGACGCCGACGAAGAAGCGCCCGCCAGTGTCCCCAAACTGTCTAACAATGCTCTCCGGAGAGGTACGGGTGGAATGGAAGTACCCCTCCCGCGGGCCACCGATGAAGAAGTACTCGCGGAGCGCTCTTGATGCGCGCCCACCATCTTTCAACACTTGCCATGACAAAGAGTAAACGAAATTAGTACAACACATAAAAAAATTGAATACATGACATGAATAATAATATGTATATAATTTAAGTTGGGATGCATACAGATTAATAGTAGTCTCTATCATCTATATATGCTTCGGGATCAATAGATGCATCATCATCATCACTATCACGCGTGTCATCATGAATGACGTGCTCATCGGGTTCAGCGACACCAACATGTGGACGGCCTTTCTATAATCGGTCAAGCATTGAAAGGTCATCCGCAACAGTAACCTCTTCTTGTTCCGGCTCTTCTTGTTCCCGCACTTCTTTTTCCGGCTCAGGGGTGAAGTTAGATTCACTGTCGCTATCTACTTCCATGTTCTGGGGTGGAGTAGAGCGGTTCTTGAAATGTTTTTTGGAAAGACGTGTTTCTTGGAAGAATTCTCCTTCATATGTGTCTGGGTTAATGTGAGGTTCATAATCCTCTTCATTGGGGGGAGGTGGTCTAACACGTGGCGGCACTTTAGAAATGACATCCCAACCATTCAGATTTGCATTAGTTTGGCAGGCCCACGGTAGATAGAAAACTTGGGTCACCTATTGAGCCATAATATAGACATCGGGAACATCTAAATGGGTGCTTTGTTTGATTTCGACTAGCCCTATATGTTCATGAGTCCTTCTAGTCTCCTTTGGCTGGAACCAATAACATTTGAAGACTACGACATTCGGTGGGTTTTCACCATAGAATAGAAGTTCATAAATTGCTTCAACTCTTCCATAATACTCGGTACCTCCTTCGCCGATAGCAGATACACCACAATTTGTGGATTTTCGGTCAGCCATAGATAGCTCTTTGCCAAAGGTACGAAAGCGATACCCGTTGATGTCGTATTTCTCAAATGAACGGACCTTAGTCAAAAACATTAGCGGCATGTCTCAATTTGGCTTCCATAGACTCTGAATTAGCCTACAAAATTTTAATACGAAAGGATTGTTGCATTAGCCACAAATTAGACCAAGAAATGAAATGGTCTATTAATGGTAATTACCATTTGTTTGAACCAGGAGATGAAACCGGGATAGCCGCCACCATGCTTTGCCAGAAGCTCATACTCTTCGATGGAATCCTTTTGGATCACCGCTCCATCCGAGAATTTGGCGACGTATCGACTGTACCAAATATCCGAGAATAAGAGCAGTTCAAAGGAATTAGAAGTTGCGAAACAATGTACCAAGAACTTACTCGATATACGGCCGCACTTCTGTTAGGTTGTTGAAGATATACAATGAAATGGTCCGCCATTCTTCAACATCCAACACTATTGGTTTTGAAGCACCGGCTGGTGCGAGCTTCCCTTTGAATAGGCTGAGGTTGGATCCACCTTTTAAGGGTGGCCAACATTGTACCGAGGCTTCAGATTATGCAAATGATGATTTTTGGCTTCGTAGTGTGCTGTCACGAAGTTTGCCGCCTCCTCATTAATGAATGCCTCGCCCATCGATGCTTCAATTCTATGTTTATTTTTACATTTTGCTTGAAGCGTCTTCTGCATCCTCTCAGTTGCATAGCACCAACGATTTTGCACGGGCCCCCCCAATCTTGCCTCGGTCGGGAGATGTAAATCCAAATGTTGCATTGGATTAAAGAAGCCCGATGGAAAGATCTTCTCTAACTTGTAGAGCAATTCCGGCGCCAAATTTTCCATGCCATTTATCACGGCAGGCGATAGTTCTTTCGCACAAAGAACACAAAAGCAATAGCTCAGCTCTGCCAGTACTAGCCATTCATCCTTAGGGATAAAGCCACGCAACATCATTGGCATTACCCGCTCAAGCCATATGTGCCAATCATGACTCTTGAGACCAAATATTTTCAAATTTTCAAGACTTGCTCCCCTCTTTAGATTCGCTGCATACCCATCGGGGAACATCAACTGCATTTTCACCCACAAGATAATTTCCCTCATAGCTGGCCTTCCAAGATTGAACCAGGCAATTGGCTTCGTCCAGTTCCACTTTCCTTTCGGTTGTCGCATGTTTTGTAACGGTCTATCACATAGAGTCTGCAGATCGACTTTAGCCTTAGTATTATCCTTTGACTTCCCATCTATGCTAAACAATGTACCACAAAGGGCCTCACCGATATTCTTTTCAGCGTGCATCACGTCGATGTTGTGTGGAAGAAGGAGGTCTTTGAAGTAAGGCAGATCCCACAAGCATGTCTTGTGAGTCCAGGCATGTTCCAAATTATACCCCTTGAAATACCCTGGACGCTCTGGATCAAGCTCGAGAGCATTTAACTGATCCAGGATCTGTTGGCCAGTCAACGCAGGTGGTGCAGAATTTTTGACAACTCTACCTTTGGTGAAGTTCTTCTTGTCTTTTCTGAATTTATGGCGAGGATCCAGGAACTATCTATGCAAGTCGAAGCAAGAATACTTGCGAACTACCTGCAGCCAATGAAACTGAAGAGCTGCCTTGCATGTGGGGCATGGGAACCTTCCATGCGTACACCAGCCAACGAATAGCGCATACGCCAGCAAGTCATGCATTGAGTACATGTACCAGACACGCATTATGAAGTTTCGTTTGCTAGCGGCATCGTGTGTCTTGAACTCATTATCCCAAGCTTCTTGCAATTCATCCTTAAGCAGCTACATGTGCACATTCATATTCTTCCCCGGATAGTTGGGCCCTGGAATTATCAACGTCAGTAAAATGTTCTTTCTTTGCATAATCTGTTCGGGGCGGGGAGATTGAGTAGAATGACAAATACAGGCCAACAACTTTATTGGGTTGCCATCATACCAAATGGATTAAACCCATCCGTGCCGATGCAGACTCGAGGATGCCTTGGATCTGCCGCTTTTTGCTCATGTAATGCATCAAAGTGCTTCCACGCAGAACCATCCGATGTGTGTACCATCATATGATTCCCATCCGCATCTAGTTCGGTTCTTTTTCCCATTTTGTGCCATGTCATCTGTCTGGCCGTCTCTTCGATCATGAAAAGATGTTGAAGTCTTGGTATGATTGGCAGATACCGAAGAACATTACGGGGATTTTGGTCCGCCTCTTTTCACCCATACCGTTGTCTACCACAACATACCTGGAAGAGTTGCAAATGGGACAATAGTTCAAGTCCGCATACTCAAGCCTAAATAAGGCACATCCTTTCTCACAGGCATCTATCTTCTCATGGGGCATCTTAAGTGCATGGAGGATTTTGTCCGACTGGTACAGGTTTGCAGGCATTACATGGCCTTTGGGTAGAAAGCGTCCAACTACTGTCATCATGGCGTCGTAGCATTCTCTGCCCAAGTTGAATTGAGCCTTCAGAGCCATTACTTTTGCGATGGCATCCAGCTGACAAAGCTCAGTGTGCTCATGGAGAGGACATTTTGAAGACTCCAACATTTCATTGAAGGCCTTTGCAGATTCCTCCATCTCGTCGTCTGAATCCCGAGCATCATCAAAGTCTTGCACCATGTCTTCGATCCTGGTACCATGATCGTCGGTGCGACGACGAACCACCTCAGCTCTGGTACGTTGGGAAGACTCTCCATGAAATGTCCACACCGTATAATCGGGCGTAAACCCCCACTTCTACAGGTGTTTACCCATTTCATCCTCTTTCCTCTAAGAAAAGTTGTCGCACCTAGCACAAGGGCACCAGGTTTTTCTTTGGCTAGATGTAAATGCAGCTTTCACAAACCCCTTGGTTTTTGTTAACCATTCATTGGTCATGTCTTCCCGACTAGTGTGACCGGTGTACATCCACGCACGATCACTCATCTTGCCTAGCTACTAAACACACAAGAAATATATATATATATATATATATATATATATATATAATTCAGCATATATATTCACCAGTTAATCACGTTTGTCAATTTTATTACGTCCATGCAACCTACACGCTAATAGGTAAAGATATGTCCTAATCCCACCCGAGTATGTGTAGATTGGGTTCATTTTCCCATGCTCTGCTCCGGATCCGACGCGGAATTTTGGCAGCACCTCCCCGCTGTTCTCCTGATGCACATCTTGGCATTAAATAGAGAGGATGTGTACCAGGAGAACAACCGGGAGGCACTGACGAAATTCTACATCGGATTCAGAGCAGAGCATGGGAAAATGAACCCAATCTACACGTACTCGGGATGTCCATGGATAACATGTGGACAATTCGAAAGGATGGCGATTATAAATATGCAAAGACATGCATATTTATAGATGCCACCCTTTCGAATGGGCGACGCCTAGGTTACAAGACTTGACATGAAAGTAAAATCTAGTGGCATCGGCACGATGACTGGAATAGAGCAAATAGGGGAGGGGGAGGAGATGAGAGTCGAGCTCACCCCTAGAATGTAGAGGCGATAGTCAAACAAAGATGGTAACGGGACCGACGGTGCTCCTAGAGGTGAAGAGAAGATCCCTGCACATGAAAAGCACCAGCACGACCAACATAAGCTCCTGGAGGTGACAATATGACTACCATATGTGATATTGGGTCGGTGGTGAAATGGCAACATATATGGATCGCTACGAGCGTGCGAGGATTTATTTCTCTGGTTATAGGTTGTAATTTATAATGGTGAAATGATAAGGTTTTTTTCTATCAGACACACGAGCATTGTCCTAGTCTATATCTATACCTACTAATAAAGCAAGGTGATATTCTTGGTTTCATCCCGCTCAATTGATTTTATTATTGGACTATTTTTTAGTTTCCTCGGCGCCGAGGGGGAGGAGGGACGGGGGAGTAGGAGGCGGAGGAGGCGGAGGGGGAGGGGCGGCGGAGGAGGCGCGCGAGGCGGAGAGCGGAGGAGCGAGGAGGCGGAGGACGGGGCGGAGGGGGAGGCGGGACGAGATGGAGGAAGCAGACCGCCCCACGAAGCAAGAATGAAGGAGGGGAGGAGGTGTAGGGGATGAGGCGACGGCATGAGGAGAGAGGCGTGAGGAGGACAGGCGGCGGCGAGGAGGAGGAGGAGGCGAGTGGGGGAGGCGGAGCAGGAGGAGGGAGCGGCGCAGCAGGCCTCTCTCTTCTTCTTTCTTTTCCTTTTTCCTTTCTCTTCATTCTTTCTTTTTCCTTTCCTCTCTTCTGCTTCTTTTTTTTTTGCACTTATACTTTCTATTTCTACTTCCTATTTCTACTTTTATTTCTACTTTCTTTTTATTCTACCTAATCTGGAAAAAAACAGAAAGAAAAAAAAACTACACCAGGGCGTCGGGGTGTGGGTCGGGTCGGGGTGGGGCACGGGGGCCGGAAGCCAAGGACGGGGCGGGGGGCGAGTGGGGATCGTCGGGAGGGAGCCGGGGCGAGGGGGTTAACTTTGGTTATCGGGGCCGGTGGGGCGGCGGGGGGCTTGGTGGGGGCGAGACTGGGGGGGGTCGGGGGCGGCAGCCGGGTGCGATGGGGGGTCCGGGAGAGAGAGAGAGAGAGAGAGAGAGAGAGAGGGGAGTGGGAGGTGGGGTGGGCCGTTAGGTATGTTAGTGAATTCTCTTTGCCGTCCGCAAGCTAACGACAAACTCTCTTTGTCGTCTGCTTTTAACATTCTTTGTCGTCTGCTTTTCTTTGCCGTCAGCTACGGACGGCAAAGAGTGTAGTACCCAGGGCAGGGCTGTAGTGGGCCCCACCCATCTTTTTGCTGTCTGCTTTTGGTGTCTTTCCGTCAGCTAGCCGACGGCAAAGAGGGGATAGATGGCAAAGATCATCTTTGCCATTAGTCCTCTCTTTGTCGTCTGCTTCACGACAAAAGACGGCAAAGACAGTCTTTGCCGTCAGCTAGCAGACGGCAAAGAGTGGACTGATGGCAAATTATCTATTTCCAATAGTGATAAAGTATTATTATGCATAAAAACAACATAAATATTAGTAGGAAAACATGATGTAAAATGGACGTATCAACTTAGACCTCACTTATCCTCTAGCGAAAGCCGATATCGAAAATCATGTCCACATGTTTAGAGAGAGAGGTGTCGATAAAAACAAAATACGGACATCGTAGCATCATGCTTATTATTATAAAAACAACAAACTTAATTATAAAGCTCTATCATATAACTTCTCATGAACAAGTAATAATTCATCACAACATCGAAGAAAAAAGCATAAACTTTATTGAAAACCAACAAACTATGTTCTCAGTCATCTCTGCAACTACAATTCATCATATTTTCAGGAAGGGTCATGTATTGGAGCCTTTTGGCAAGTCCACATGCTCTATGATTGCTAACACTCATAGCATACATATGAGCAAAAAATTTCAACCGGACACATAGAAAGATAGGGGCTTATAGTTTCGCCTCCCAACTTATCCATCTCAAGGGTGATGTCATCAATAATAACTCTTGCTCACTCATATCCAACTGGGTATATGTGCCTAGATCTTTCCCCACCACATGATGCTTGCCAAAGAGAAAAATAAAAAGAATAGAGAAGAATACTTTGACCCTTGCATAAAAAGTAAAGACATAAAAGTAAAAGATAGGCCCTTCGCAGAGGGAAGCAGAGCTTGTCATGCGCTTTTTAGTTTTGTATGCACAATCTCTTAATGCAAAAGAACGTCATGTTATATTGCCCCTGGTGATAGCAACCTTTATTATGCAGTTTGTCGCTTTTATTACTTTGCCATCATAAGTTTGTACAACGCTTAATTTCTCTTACACTAAATGATCAAACACATTTAGAAGCCATTTTTATTGCCTTATTGCACCGATGACAACTTACTTGAAGGATCTTACTCAATCCATAGGTAGGTATAGTGGACTCTCAAAACATGAGTTTGGGTTTAAGGTTTTTGGATGCACAAGTAGTATCTCTACTTAGTGCGGAATTTTGGCTAGCAAAGATATTGAGCAAGCACCACATGTTGAAGGATCTATGACAATATAGCTTCTATGTGAATATGAACAAACATAAATCATTACGTTGTCTTCCATGTCCAATGTCAACAGTTTTGGCATATAATATTTAATGGGGGCTCACAATCATAAAAGATGTCCAAGATAGTGTATTTGCATGTGAATCTCCTCTTCCCTTATTAATTTTTTCATGAATTGCATCATTGACCAATGCTATGTTTGTCAACTTTCAACAAATTTTACCACTGATACTTTTCCTTATGTGATGTCATTACTTACCATAAGATTAGCATATGATCTTTTTCATTATTTTCCATTATTTTGATTGAAACATAAAAGTAAAGAAGCAAAACTCAAACTAAACTTTATTATATAACTCTCACTCGATTACATAGATAGATCACAAAACTAGCACTAAAAAATAGATCATACCAAACTTTTATTCAACTAAATCACGAAATAGCTAAGGATCGAACTAAGATAGGTAAAGGTAATAAAAGTGATGGTGATACGATACCGGGGCATCTCCCCCAAGCTTGGAAAATGCCAAGGGGAGTGCCCATACCCGTGTACTCAAGTCTCCTTTGGTGGGGAAGATGATGATGGTAGTGGTGATGAGGTGATAGCGTTCTTCTTCTCCAGCTTACGCTTGAGGATGAAATTTTCCTCCCTCAAGTCATCGATCTCCTGCTCAAGCTTTAATATTTTTTCGCATAATGCCTGCTTGTTTTCTTGCAGAAGACGAAAAGGGATAAAGTAGATCTTAGGTTTCTTTGCTTTCATAGGGAGACTTGACTTCTTGAATTACACGTGCATGTCCCCAGGTTGAGGTAGTGGGGCTTCGTCTTCATCTGAGCTTGTCTCTTCCGTTCCCTTCAAGTTATAATCTTCTTCTTCCTCCGTGGTCTAGACGTAACGCTCCACATCCCCATAAACTTTTGGGTTTGCGATATAGTCAGTGACATAACTCTCTCCATCTGAATCTTGAGATGACATCTTTTCAGATCTACCAGAAAATCAGCACGAAATAAGAACAGAGGGTTTCTCCGTGATACGGTGGTCAAATCGTCCAGGAGTATATATAGAGATTTTTTTATCTTGGGAAACAAGCATACGGAAGGAAAACGGAGTCGGGAAGGTGCCCGATGGGCCCACCACCCACCCGGGCACGCCTGGGGGGCCTGGCGCACCCTGGTGTCTTGTGGGCACCTAGGTGGCCTTCCCAGTTGTTTCTTATTTTCCAATTTTTTCTAATATTCCAAAACTGACAGAAAATATTTTTGCGGATTTTTCAGAGTCCGTTTACTTACCGTATCACGTACCTCTTCCTTTTCAGGGTTCTAGAGTGTTCTGGAAGGATTCTTTTATGTGTTCCTCCGGTGTCATGGTTTGGATAATATTGATTTCGACATTAATGGGCGTACCTGAGATATAGTGTTTAATTCTTTGTCCATTGACCACCTTCGGATTAGTACCTTCGGCATTGTTAATCTTGATAGCTCGAGAAAGATAAACTTCTTCGATGATATAAGGTCCTTCCCATTTGGAAAGAAGTTCTCCTGCAAAAAATCTAAAACGAGAGTTGTACAAAAGAACTTATTCAACCACTTTGAATTCCCGCTTTTGGATTCTTTTGTCAAGCCATATTTTAACTTTTTCTTTAAATAACTTGGCATTTCCATAAGCTTGGGTTCTCCATTCATCTAGTGAGCTAATATCAAATAACCTCTTTTCACCGGCAAGTTTGAAGTCATAATTGAGTTCTTTGATTGCCCAATATGCTTTATGTTCGAACTCAAAAGGCAAATGACAAGCTTTTCCATAAACCATTTTATATGGAGACATACCCATAGGATTTTTATAAGCTGTTCTGTAGGCCCAAAGTGCATCATATAATTTCTTAGACCAATTCTTTCGGGACCTATTGACAGTTTTTTGTAATATTAATTTTATTTCTCTATTGCTAAGTTCAACTTGACCACTAGATTGAGGATGATAGGGTGATGCAATTCTATGGTTAACATCATATTTAGCAAGCATTTTACCAAAAGCACCATGAATAAAATGTGAACCACCATCTGTCATTAAATATCTAGGGACTCTAAACCTTGGGAAAATAACTTCTTTAAGCATTTTAATGGAGGTGTTATGATCAGCACTACTAGTTGGAATGGCTTCTACCCACTTAGTAACATAATCAACAGCAACCAAAATATGAGTATACCCATTAGAGGAAGGAAAGGGTCCCATATAATCAAAACCCCAAACATCAAATGGTTCAACAACAAGTGAATAATTCATAGGCACTTCCTAACGCTTACCGATATTACCAATTCTTTGACATTCATCACAAGACAAGACAAACTTATGGGCATCTTTGAAAAGAGTAGGCCAATAAAAACCAGATTGTAATACCTTATGCATGGTTCTATCCTCCTGCATGATGTGCTCCACGGGCTTCGGAGTGAAATTTCTGTAGGATTTGTTCCTGTTCATGCGCAGGTACACAACGTCTAATAATACCACCTACTCCTTCTTTATAAAGATGTGGGTCATCCCAAAAGTAATGTCTTAAGTGATAGAAGAATTTTTTCTTTTGTTGGTATTTTTGAAACTAGGTGGTATAAATTTAGCAACAATATAATTAGCATAGTCTGCATACCAAGGAGTGTTATGAGAAGCATTTATTACAGCTAGTTGTTCATTAGGAAAGCTATCATCAATAGGTAGTGGGTCATCAAGAATATTTTCTAACCTAGACAAGTAGTCAGCTACGGGGTTCTCAGCTCCTTTCCTATCAGTGATATGTAAGTCAAATTATTGTAGTAAGAGAACCCACCTAATGAGTCAAGGTTTAGCATCTTTCTTTTCCATAAGATATTTTATAGCAGCATGATCAGTGTGAACAATTACTTTGGAATCAACAATGTAAGATCTGAATTTATCAAAAGCAAACACAACAGCTAAAAATTCTTTCTCAGTAGTAGCATAATTTCTCTGGGCACTGTCTAGAGTTTTGCTAGCATAATGGATAACATTTGATTTCTTATCAACTCTTTGTCCTAGAACAGCACCAACAACATAATCACTAGCATCACACATTCACACATAATTTCAAAAGGCAAGTTCCAATCAGATGGTTGAACAATAGGTGCACAAGTTAAGGCTTTCTTAAGTGTTTCAAAGGCTTCTACACAATTATCATAAAAAACAAATGGAACATCCTTTTGTAAAAGATTAGTAAGAGGCCTACAAATTTTAGAGAAGTCTTTAATGAACCTCCTTAGAAACCAGCATGACCAAGGAAACCACGAATACCTTTGATATCCTTAGGACATGGCATTTTCTCAATTGCATCAACTTTAGCTTTATCCACCTCAATACCTCGTTCAAAATTTATATGTCCCAAGACAATGCCTTCATTAACCATAAAGTGGTACTTCTCCCAATTCAAGACAAGATTAGTTTGCTCACATCTCTGCAAAACTCGATCAAGGTTGCTTAAGCAATCATCAAAAGAAGTTTCGTAAATGAAAAAATCATTGATGAAAACCTCAACAACCTTTTCACAAAAATCATAGAATATAGCAGTCATACATCTTTGAAAAGTAGCAGGTGCATTACATAAACCAAAGGGCATATGTCTAGAAGCATAGGTTCCAAAATGGCAAGTAAAGGTGGTTTTCTCTTGATCAGGTTGTGAAGCGGGTATTTGAGAGAAATCAGAATATCCATCAAGAAAACAAAAATGTGTGTGCTTATATAATCTTTCTAACATTAGATCAATAAAAGGCAGAGGGTAGTGCTCCTTTTTAGTAGCTTTATTTAATTTTCTAAAATCAATTACCATTCTATAGCCAGTAACAATTCTTTGTGGGATAAGTTCATTTTTATCATTAGGAACAACAGTAATACCTCCCTTCGTAGGGACACAATGAATAGGACTTACCCATCTACTATTAGCTATGGGATAGATTATACCTGCTTCCAGAAGCTTTAATATTTCAGTTCTTACCACTTCTTTCTTCTTAGGATTAAATCGTCGTTGGTGATCAACAACGGGTTTAGCATCAGGTTCCATATTAATCTTGTGCTGACAGAGAGTGGGACTAATGCCCTTAAGATCATCAAGAGTATATCCAATAGCAGCACGGTGCTTCCTCAGAATTTTTAATAATCTTTCTTCTTCATGTTCTGAAAGGTTAGCACTAATAATAACAGGATATATCTTTTTCTCATCAAGATAAGCATACTTCAAAGTGTCAGGCAATTGCTTTAATTCAAACACAGGATCACCCTTAGGTGGAGGAGGACGTCCTAGAGTTTCAATAGGCAAATTGTGTTTAGGGAGAGGTTGTTGTTCAAAGAATATTTTATCTATTTCATTCCTTTCATGCAAGTGCATATCATTTTCATGGTCTAGCAAATATTGTTCTACTGGATCAGTAGGAGGTACGGCAATAGAAGCAAGACCAATTATTTCATCTTTACTAGGTGGTTCTTTATCATGAGGTTGTCTACGAAACTTAGAGAAATTAAACTCATGAGACACATCACCAAAGCTAACACTGACAATTTCTTTCTCACAATCTATCTTAGCATTGACAATGTTCAAGAAAGGTCTACCAAAAATTATGGGACAAAAGTCATCTTGTGGGGAACCAAGAACTAGAAAATCAGTAGGGTATTTTATTTTCCCACACAAGACTTCAACATCTCTAACAATCCCAAGTGATGTGATGGTGTCTCTATTAGCAAGTTTAATAGTAACATCTATGTCTTCTATTTCAGCGGGTGCTATATCATTCATAATTTCATGGTATAAGGTAAAAGGAATTGCACTCACACTAGCACCTAAGTCACATAAACCATGATAGCAATGATCTCCTATTTTAACTGAGACAACAGGCATGCCAACGACAAGTCTATGTTTATCTTTTTCATCAGGTTTGGCAATTCTAGCAACTTCATCACAGAAATAAATAACATGCCCATCAATATTTTCGACCAAGAGATATTTTACCATAGCAACACTAGGTTTCACTTTAATTAGTTCAGAGGGTTTAGATGCTTTAATATTACTTTTACGAACCACGGTTGATACCTTAGCATGTTCCTTTATCCTAACAGGGAAAGGTGGTTTTTGAATATAAGCAGTAGGCACAAATGGATCAACATTGTAAATAATAGTTTCATCTTTAGCTATAACCGGTTCTTTAATTTATTCTTTAATAGGGGGGTGATATTTAAACCACTTCTCCTTAGGGAGATCAACATGAGCAACAAATGAATCACAAAAATAGGCTACTATCTCAGAGTCAAGTCCATATTTAGTGCTAAACTTGTGAAAAGCATTGGTATTCATAAAAGATTTAACACAATCAAACTCAAGCTTAATACCTGACTCTTTACCTTCATAGAGCTCCCAATCTTCAGAGTTGCGTTTAATTCTTTCTAAAAGATCCCACCTAAATTCAATAGTCTTCTTCATAAAAGAACCAGTACAAGAAGTATCGAGCATGGATTGATCATCACGAGAAAGCCGAGCAAAAAAATTCCGAATAATGATTTCTCTCGAGAGCTCATGATTGGGGCATGAATATTACATTGACTTAAGCCTCCCCCAAGCTAGAGCGATACTTTCTCCTTAACGAGGCCAAAAATTATATATAATTCTGATCACGATGAACTAGATGCATAGGATAAATTTTTTTGGTGAAATTCCAATTTCAATCGATTCCAGTTCCAAGATCCAATATCATCACATAGCCTACACCATGTCAATGCTTTTCCCTTCAAATATAAAGGGAAAACCTTCTTCTTGACTTCATCTCCGGGTAAACCTGCAAGCTTAAACAATCGACAAATTTCATCCACATGTATCAGATGCATATCGGGATGCTTAGTTCCGTCTCCTGCATAAGGATTATCTAGCAATTGTTCTATCATACCCAAAGGAATTTCATAACCAATATTTTCAGTAGGTGTAGTAGGTTTAGGGGCAACTCTTTGTGTTTCTAGTCGAGGTGAAAATACCCAGAACAAACCCCTCAAAGGGTTATCTTCCATAGTAACAAGTGACAATAAATTTCAGCACGTAATATAAATTTTTCCTTACCGATTTCCACTTACCAAGAGGCTTCACTCCCTGGCAATGGAGCCAAAAAAGAGTCTTGGTGACCCACAAGTATAGGGGATCAATCGTAGTCCTTTCGATAAGTAAGAGTGTCAAACCCAACGAGGAGCAGAAGGAAATAACAAGTGGTTTCCAGCAAGGTAATTTCTGCAAACACTGAAATTGTCGGTAACATGTAGTTTGATAGCAAGGTAATTTGTAATGAGCAAGTAATGGTAACGGTAAATAAAGTGCAGCAAGGTAGCCCAATCCTTTTTGTAGCAAAGGACAGGCCAAAACGGTCTCTTATAATAAGCAAAGCGTTCTTGAGGGCACACGGGTATTTCATATAGTCACTTTCATCATGTTGGTTTGATTCGCGTTTGCTACTTTAATAATTTGATATGTGGGTCGACCGGTGCTTGGGTGCTCTTCTTACTTGAACAAGCCTCCCACTTATGATTAACCCCCTTGCAAGCCTCCGCAACTACAAGAAAAGTATTAAGATAAAATCTAACCATAGCATTAAACATATGGATCCAAATCAGTCCCTTACGAAGTAGCGCATAAACTAAGGTTTAAGCTTCTGTCACTCTAGCAACCCATCATATAATAACTACTCCACAATGCATTCCCTTATGCCGAAAGATGGTGAAGTGTCATGTAGTCGACGTTCACATGACACCACTAAGGGAATCACAACATACATATCATCAAAATATCGAACACATGTCAAATTCACATGATTACTTGCAACATGACTTCTCCCAAATGATATTCATGATCAAGATCAGAGGGGAATTAAATAGCATAATGGATCTGAACATATAACCTTCCACCAAATAAACCATATAGCAATCAACTACAAGATGTAATCAACACTACTAGTCACCCACAGGTACCAATCTGAGGTTCCGGTACAAAGATTGAACACAAGAGATGAACTAGGGTTTGAGATGAGATGGTGATGTTGAAGATTTTGATGGAGATTGGCCTCCCAAAGATGAGCGGGTTGTTGGTGATGACGATGGCTTCGATTCCCCCCTCTGGGAGGGAAGTTCCCCCGGCGGAATCGCTCCGCCGGAAGGCAAAAGTGTTCCTCCCCAAGTTCCACCTCGAGACGGCGGCGCTCCATCCCGAAAGTCCTCTTCTTATTTTTTCTAGGTAAAAAGACCTAATATACCAGAAGATGGGCACTAGAGGTGGGCTGGGCTTCCCACCACCCACCAGGGCATGCCTGGGGGCCTGGCGCGCCCTGGTGTCTTGTGGGCACCAGGTGGCCCCCCTCCGATGGTTCTTTTCTCCAGTATTTATTAAATATTCCAAAATAATTCTCCGGAAAATTTCAGCTCATTTAGAGATGTGTAGAATAGGTATCTCTGATGTAGCTTTTTCAGGTCCAGTATTGCAGCTGCCGGTATTCTTCCTCTTTGTGTAAACCTTGCATTTTATGAGAGAAAAGGCGTTAGAATTACTCCATAAAGCACAATTATGCATAAAAACAATGTAAATATCAGTAGGAAAACATGATGCAAAATGGACGTATCACCCATCATATAATAACTACTCCACAATGCATTCCCTTAGGCCCAAAGATGGTGAAGCGTCATGTAGTCGACGTTCACATAACACCACTAAGGGAATCACAACATACATATCATCAAAATATCGAACGAGTATCAAATTCACATGATTACTTGCAACATGACTTCTCCCGTGTCCTCAAGAACAAAAGTAACTACTCACACAACATGTTCATGCTCAAGATCAGAGGAGTAATAAATATCATAATGGATCTGAACATACAATCTTCCACCAAATATCATAAGTATAGTCAAAGTTCAGATTACCACAGACTGTCCTATTTTTGACAAATTCTGTTTTTGATGCATTGTTTTGCTTGTTTTGATGGAACTATGGACTTTATTGGTGGTATAAGCCATTTAGAATTTAGGATACAGTAGGGATAATGCAAAAATAAAATATGAATGGGTTTGCAACAGCACTTAAAGTAGTGATCTGAACATACAATCTTCCACCAAATATCATAAGTATAGTTGTCGGTGTACTAAGTATTGGGCCACTAGTACCCCGTACTTGTGCACGGGCAGTTGTAGCCATCCTCGTGGCAAGGCTTGCCGGGAACAGTTCGAGGTTGATTCAAGCCATCAAGGAAATCATTAAGTCAGAGATCTGAGGATCAGCAGATAAGCAAAGCCGGAGTTCGAAGACCAGTTTCCCCGGCAAGATTCTTGCCGGGATGGCCTGTAGAGCCCGGCAAGACTCGGCGCCCGGCAAGGCTTGGTTCCCAGCAAGCCCTGGCACCTGGCAAGGCTTGGCGCCCGGCAAGGTTTGGTGCCCGGCAAGGATCGGCGCCTGGCGAGATTCCGCCACTGTGCCACCGCTTCAGCACAGTAACAAGTCAGGTATTCTGGCTCCTTCCCTGGATGCGTGGCGACGCGCCAGTGGAGGAGAGCTTAAGCAGTGCTGATGGGATGGCCCCTTTTTCCATCCCCAAGAAAGTGAGGACACCTAAACGGACACCTCATAGTGCATTAAATGCGCTTGCCCTAATCCGTCAGGGGTTAGGTATGATACCCTGTAGCTACTTTACACCTCAATGTATGTACATTTTGCCACTGTGGAGACCCCTTTGACCATATAAAAGGAGGCCCAAGGCAACTGCTATAGAGGAGAACTTCTGGCCCATTCTGCATGCGTAGCTGCTCTTTGAACGTACTGTTCACTGCGAGAGCGCCTGAAGGCTGGGCTCAAGAACATCAATAAGAACACAAAGCAGGAGTAGGGTTTTGCGCTGATCAGCGGCCCGAACCTGGGTAAAAACTTCCCGCGTCGATCACTGGTTCTGCTCTTTGCGTATACCTCTCCCCCCGCCGAATCGTAAAGGGGTCTCTCGGGATCCCATAGGTGTCGTACCCCGACAATAGTCAAAGTTCAGATTACTACAGACTGTCCTGTTTTTGACAAATTCTGTTTTTGATGCATTGTTTTGCTTGTTTTGATGGAACTATGGACTTTATTGGTGGTATAAGCCATTTAGAATTTAGGATACAGTAGGGATAATGCAAAAATAAAATATGAATGGGTTTGCAACAGTACTTAAAGTAGTGATTTGCTTTATTATACTTACGGATCTCACCAGTTTTCTGTTAAGTTTTGTGTGGATGAAGTGTTCAAAGATCGAGGAGGTCTTGATATGAGGAGAACGAGGAGAGGCAAGAGTTCAAGCTTGGGGATGCCCAAGACACCCCAAGTAAATATCCAAGGAGACTCAAGCGTCTAAGCTTGGGGATGCCCTGGAAGGCATCCCATCTTTCTTCAACAAGTATCGGTATGTTTCTGTTTTCCTTTCGTTCATGTGATATGTGTAAATCTTGGAGCATCTTTTGTGTTTAGTTTTCACTTTTATTTTATGAACCATGCTGGTATGAGATAGTCCATGATTGATTTATAGAATGCTCATTGCACTTCACTTATATCTTTTGAGTATGGCTTTATAAAATGCTTCATGTGCTTCACTTACATCATTTGAAGCTTGGATTGCCTGTTTCTCTTCACATAGAAAACCGTTATTTGTAGAATGCTCTTTTGCTTCACTTATATTTATTAGAGCATGGTCTTTTGAAGAAAGAATCATGCTTCACTTATATCTATTTAGAGAGTTAACATGAATTGGTCATTTGCATGGTTAGTCATAAAATGCTACATAAAACTTGTGGATCACTGAATATGATATGTTTGATTCCTAGCAATAGTTTTGTGATATAGAGATGATAATATGTGGGAGGTACTAGTAAACGGTTGTGGTTAGTAAGAATATTGGTGTTAAGGTTTTTGATTCCCGAAGCATGCACGTATAGTCTCTCGTTATGCTATGAAGTTGGAGCATGATTTATTATTGGTTGTCTTCCTTATGAATGGCGGTCGGGGACGAGCGATGGTCTTTTCCTACCAATCTATCCCCCTAGGGGCATGCGTAGTAGTACTTTGCTTCGAGGGCTAATAAACTTTTGCAATAAGTATATGAGTTCTTTATGACTAATGTGAGTCCATGGATTATACGCACTCTTACCTTTCCGCAATTTGCTAGCCTCTACGGTACCGTGCATTGCCCTTTCTCACATCGAGAGTCGGTGCAAACTTCGCCGGTGCACCCAAACCCCATGATATCATACGCTCTATCACACATAAGCCTTATTATATCTTCCTCAAATAGCCACCATACCTACCTATTATGGCATTTCCATAGCCATTCCGAGATATATTGCCATGCAACTTCCACCGCTTCCATTTTGATGACTTGAGCATTCATTGTCATATTGCTTTGCATGATCGTAAGATAGCTAGCATGATTTTTCCATGGCTTGTCCTTTTTTGATATCCCTGCTACGCTAGATCATTGCACATTCTGGTACACTGCCAGAGGCATTCATATAGATTCATACTTTGTTCTAGGTAACAAGTTGTAATTTTTAGTTCTTTTGGGTTGTAAGTAAATAGAAGTGTGATGATCATCATTATTCATTATTAGAGCATGTCCCAGTGAGGAATGGATGATGGAGACTAAGATTCCCCCACAAGTTAGGATGAGACTACGGACAAACTAAGAAAGGAAAAAATAGAAAAAAGTGAGGCCAAAAAGAGCTCAAAAAAAAAGAAGAAAAAGAAAAGAAAAAAAAGAGAGAAAAGAGAGAAGGGGCATGCCAATTCCACACTTTTGCTTCAAAGTAGCACCATGTTTTTCATATAGAGAGTCACCTGTGTAGACACTTTCACATACTAGTGTGAATTTTACATTATAGAGTTAGATGCACACCCACTTAGTTTTCATATTGAGCTTTCATACACTTATAGCTCTTAGTGCATCCGTTGCATGGCAATCCCTACTCCTCGCATTGATATCAATTGATGGGCATCTCCATAGCCCGTTGATTAGCCGCGTCGATGTGAGACTTTCTTACCTTTTTGTCTTCTCTATGTTAACCCCTATCATCATACTCTATTCCACCCATAGTGCTATATCCATGGCTTGCGCTCATGTATTCTGTGGGGGTTGAAAAAGCTGAAGCGCGTTAAAAAGTATGAACCAATTGCTCGACTTGTCATCGGGGTTGTGCATGATAAATACTTTGTGTTAAGAAGACGGAGCATGACAAGACTATATGATTTTGTAGGGATAGCTTTCTTTAGCTTTGATATTTTGAAAGACACGCATGTTTGGTGGGATGCCTGAGTATTAATGTATTTATGTCAAATTATAGACTATTGCTTTGAATCACTCGTGTCTTAATATTCATGCCATGATTAGATATATAATCAAGATTATGCTAGGTAGCATTCCACATCAGAAATTGTTCTTTTTTATTATTTACCTACTCGAGGACGAGCAGGAATTAAGCTTGGGGATGCTGATACGTCTCCGTCGTATCTATAATTTTTTATTGTTTCATGCCAATATTATGCAACTTTCACATATTTTTGGGAACATTTTATATGATTTATTAGACTAACATATTGATCCAGTGCCCAGCACCAGTTCCTGTTTGTTGCATGTTTTTTTGTTTTGCAGAATATCCATATCAAATGAAGTCCAAACGCGATAAAAATTTACGGAGAATTATTTTGGAATATATATGATTTTTGGGAGTTGGAATCAACGCAAACGGAGGCCCACGGCCTCCACCACCCACCAGGGCACGCCGGGCACCCCCTGGCACGCCCAGGTGTCTTGTGGGCTGCCCGTATGTTGGTCGGAGCTCTTCTTCGGAAGCAAGAAAGATAATTTATGGAAAAAATCATGTAAAAATTTCAGCACAATCGGAGTTATGGATCTCCGGAAATTTAAGAAATGGTGAAGAGCCAGAAAATAGGAACGCGAAAAAGAAGAGAACAGAGCGATAGATCAAATCTAGGAGGGGCTCCTGCCCCTCCGCCGCCATGGCAACCATGGACCAGAGGGGGAACTCTCCTCCGATCTAGGGGGAGGCCAAGGAAGAAGAAGAAGAAGGAGGAGGAGGGGGGCTCTCTTCCCCTCTCTCCCGGAGGCGCCGGAACGCCGCCGGGGCAATCATCGTGTGACGGCGATCTACTCCAACAACTCTGCCATCTTCACCAACATCTTTATCACTTTCCCCCATCTATATTCAGCGGTCCACTCTCCCGCAACCCGCTGTACCCTCTACTTGAACATGGTGCTTTATGCTTCATATTATTATCCAATGATATGTTGCCATTGTATGATGCTTGAGTAGATTTTTGTTGTCCTATCGGTAATTGGTGAATTGTTATGATTGGTTTAATTTGCTTGTGGTTATGTTGCTGTACTTTGTTGCCCACCATATGAGCATGCGTGTGGATCACACCATAGGGTTAGCTGTATGTTGATAGGACTATGCATTGGAGGGCAAGGGTGACAGAAGCTTCTTCCTACCATAGAAATTGATGCATATGGGATTGAAGGGGGACCAATATATATCTTAATGCTATGGTTGGGTTTTACCTTAATGAACGTTAGTAGTTGTAGATGCTTGCTAATAGTTCCAATCATAAGTTCATAGAATTCCAAGTAAGGGGTGACATGCTAGCAGTGGCCTCTCCCACATAAAACCTTGCTATCCATCTAGTAACATAGTCAATTGCTAAGGGATAATTCCGCAAATCCTACCACTACTAATCCACACTTTTTATACTAATTTAATTGTTTTATATATAAACAACACCTAACTTTTATTTTCACATTCTTTATTATCTTGCAAACCTATACTACCACACCTACAAAGTACTTCTAGTTTTATTCATGTTCTAGGTAAAGCAAACGTTAAGTGTGCGTAGAGTTGTATCGGTGGTCATAGAACTTGAGGGAATATTTTTTTCTACCTTTAGCTCCTCGTTGGGTTTGACACTCTTATTTATCGAAAAGGGCTAAAAACAATCCCCTATACTTGTGGGTTATCAAGTATGATGGGAAACATAGCTCTCTCCATCTGAATCTTGTGACGACATATTTTCAGCTCTGCCAGGAAAACAGCACGAAACAAGAACAAAGGATTTCTCCGCGATACTTTGGGAAACAAGTATACTACAGGAAAACGGAGTCGGGAACGTGCCCGAGGGGCCCACTACCCACCAGGGCGCGCCAGGTGGGGCAGGAGCGCCCTGGTGCCTAGTGGGCACCTGAGTTGCCTTCTCGGGTGTTTCTTATTTTTTTTATTTTTTCTAATATTCCAAAACTGACAGAAAATATTTTTGCAGAATTTTTGGAGTCGGTTTACTTACCGTATCATCCACCTCTTCCTTTCAAGGGGTCTGGAGTGTTCTGGAAGGTTTCCTTTGTGTGTTCGTTCGGTGTCATGGTTTGGATAATGTTAGTTTCAACATTAATAGGCGTACCTGAAATATAGTGCTTAATTCTTTGTCTATTTGACCACCTTAGGATTAGTGCCTTCGGCATTATTGATCTTAATAGATCCAGAGTGGTAAACTTCTTCGATGATATATGGTCCTTCCCATTTGGAAAGAAGTTTACCTGCAAAAAATCTATAATGAGAATTGTACAATAGAACATATTCACCAACTTTGAATTCCCGCTTTTGGATTCTTTTGTCATGCCATCTTTTAAATTTTTCTTTAAACAGTTTGGCATTTTCATAGGCTTGGGTTGTCCATTCATCTAGTGAGCTAATATCAAATAACCTCTTTTCACCGGCAAGTTTGAAGTCATAGTTGTGTTCCTTAATTGCGCAATATGGTTTATGTTCTAACTCAAGAGGCAAGTGACATTCTTTTCCATAAACCATTTTGTATGGAGACATACCCATAGGATTTTACAAGCAGTTCTATAGGCCCAAAGTGCATCATCAAGTTTCTTAGACCAATTCTTTCGGGACCTATTCACAGTTTTTTGTAATATCAACTTTATTTCTCTATTGCTAAGTTCAAGTTGTCCACTAGATTGAGGATGATAGGGTGATGCAATTCTATGGTTGACATCATATTTAGCAAGCAATTTACGGAAATCACCATGAATAAAGTGTGAACCACCATCAGTCATTAAATATCTAGGGACTTCAAACCTCGGGAAGATAACTTCTTTAAGCATTTTAATGTTGGTGTTATGATCAGCACTGCTAGTTGGAATAGCTTCTACCCACATAGTGGCATAATCAACAGCAACCAAAATATGTGTGTACCCATTAGAGGATGGAAAAGGTCCCATATAATCAAATCCCCAAACATCAAATGGTTCAATAACAAGTGAATAATTCATAGGCATTTGCTGACGTCTACCAATATTACCAATTCTTTGACATTCATCACAAGACAAGACAAACTTACGTGCATCCTTAAAAAGAGTAGGCCAATAAAACCAGATTGCAATACCTTGTGTGCAGTTCTATCTCCTGCATGATGCCCTCCGTAGGCTTCGGAGTGACATTTCCATAGGATTTGTTCCTGTTCATGCTCAAGTACACAACGTATAATAATACCATCTACTCCTTCTTTATAAAGATGTGGGTCATCCCAAAAGTAATGTCCTAAATCATAGAAGAATTTTTTTTCTTTTCTTGGTATGTGAAACTAGGTGGTATAAATTTAGCAACAATATAATTAGCACAGTTAGCATACCAAGGAGTATTATGAGAAGCATTTATGACAGCTAGTTGTTCATCAGGGAAGCTATCATCAATAGGTAGCGGGTCATCAAGAATATTTTCTAACCTAGACAAGTTATCAACTATGGGGTTCTCAGCTCCTTTTCTATCAGTGATGTGCAAGTCAAATTCTTATAGCAAAAGAACCCACCTAATGAGTCTAAGTTTAGCATCTTTCTTTTCCATATGGTATTTAATAGCAGCATGACCGGGAACAATGTACGATATGAATTTATCACAAGCAAACACAACTTCTAAAATTCTTTTTCAGTAGTAGCATAATTTCTTTGGGCACTGTCTAGAGTTTTACTAGCATAATGGATAACATTTAATTTCTTATCAACTCTTTGTCCTAGAACAACACCAACAGCATAATGTTTTTTGACTGAATACTGTGAGGTAGAAGCCCCATGGTCTTTTATTAAATAAAACCACTAGAGGTCCTTACAAGAACAAGGCATAAAAAACATACCTATACAAACCTACTAATTACAAGTATGTACATGGTCAATCCCCAAAACATAACTATGGCAGATTCTCAATCCATGTGAAAAGTAGAGGTCTCACAGAGGTCTTAAACGTATGTGACAGCAGAGTAATGTCATGGATGAAATTCTTCTTCCATGCTCGAAAAGATGGATACTCATCCCTGAATATTCTTCCATTTCTGACCAGCTAGATGTTCCAAGAGGCAACCACCTGACTGGAACTTGCCTAATCACTAGCATCACACATAATTTAAAAAGGCAAGTTCCAATCAGGTGGTTGAACTATAGGTGCAGAAGTTAAGGCTTTCTTAAGTGTTTCGAAGGCTTATACACAATCATCATCAAAAACAAATGGAACATCCTTTTGCAAAAGATTAGTAAGAGGCCTAGAAATTTTAGAGAAGTCTTTAATAAATCTCCTATAGAAACCAGCATGACCAAGGAAACTACAAATACCTTTAATGTCTTTAGGACATGGCATTTTCTCAATTGCATCGACCTTAGCTTTATCCACCTCGATACCTCGTTCGGAAATTTTATGTCCCAAGACAATACCTTCATTAACCATAAAGTGACACTTCTCCCAATTCAAGAAAATATTAGTTTATTCACATCTCTACAAAACTCGATCAAGGTTGCTTAAGCAATCATCAAAAGAAGTTCCGTAAACGAAAAAATCATCCATGAAAACCTCAACAATCTTTTCACAAAAGTCAGATAATATAGCAGTCATACATCTTTGAAAGGTAGCGGGTGCATTACATAAACCAAAAGGCATACGTCTATAAGCATAAGTTCCAAAAGAACAAGTAAAGGTGGTTTTCTCTTGATCAGGTTGTGATACAGGTATTTGAGAGAAACCAGAATATCCATCCAAAGAGCAAAAGTATGTGTTGATACGTCTCCAACGTATCTATATATTTTTTATTTTTCCATGCTATTATATTATCCATCTTGGACATTTTATATCATTTTTTGGGACTAACTCATTAACCTAGTGCCCAATGCCAGTTTCTGTTTTTTTCCTTGTTTTTGTCTTTATAGAAAATCAATACCAAACAGAGTCCAAATGGAATAAAACTTTACGATGATTTTTCATGGATAACAAGACACCCACGAAGCTTCGTGAGGAGGCCAGAGGAGCCATGAGGAGACCACAAGCCTCCTGGCCGCGTCCCAGGGGTGGGTGCACCCTCAGGGCTTGTGGGCCCCCTGTGGCTCTCCTAACCCTAACTCCAACACTATAAATTCTCAAACATCCCCCCTACACCAGAGGGCACACCAAAAATACTTTCCCGCTGTTGCAGGCTTCTGTTCTTGTGAGATTTCATCTTTAGGCCTTTTCCGGCACTTCGCCGGAGGGGGATTCGATCACGGAGGGCCTCTACACCAACCTTGCCGCCCTGCCGATGATGTCTGAGTAATTTACCATAGACCTATAGGTCCATAGCTAGTAGCTAGATGGCTTCTTCTCTCTCTTTGATCTTCAATACAATGTTCTCCTCGATGTTCTTGGAGTTTTATTCGATGTAATCTTCTTTTGCAATGTGTTTGTTGAGATCCGTTGAATTGTGGATTTATGATCAGATTATCTATGAATATTATTTGAGTCTTCTCTGAACTTTTTTATGCATGATTAAGATAGCTTTGTATTTCTCTCCGATCTATAGATTTGGTTTGGCCAACTAGATAGGTTTTTCTTGCAATGGGAGAGGTGCTTTGTGATGGGTTCAATCTTGCGGTGTCCTCGCCCAGTGACAGTAGGGGTAGTGAGGCACGTATTTGTATTGTTGCCATTAAGGATAAAAAGATGGGGTTTCTACAATATTGATTGGATCTATCCCTCTACACCATGTCTTCTTGCTTAAGGCGTTACTCCGTTCTTGTTAACTTAATTCACTAGATGCATGCTGGATAGCGGTCGATGTGTGGAGTAATAGTAGTAGATGCAGGCAGGAGTCGATCTAATTGTCACAGACGTGATGCCTATATTCATGATCACTGCGTTGGATATCGTCATAACTTTGCGCTTTTCTATCAATTGCTCAACAGTAATTTGTTTACCCACCATATGTTTTCTTCAAGAGAGAAGCCTCTAGTGAAACCTATGGCCCCCGGGTCTATTTTCCATCATATATTTTCAGATCTATAAAACCAAAAACCCAAAAATACCTTGCTGCAATTTATTTATATTTACTTTATTTTGCCTTTTACTTATCTTTTATATCTATCTCTATTAGATCTCACTCTTGCATGTGACCATGAAGGGATTGACAACCCCTTTTTCCCATTGTGTGCAAGTGTTTGTTAGTTTGTGCAGGTGCATCTATTTTATTGACAGAAAGACTGTAAGGGAACCCCCTACAGTATAATTGGTGCAACAAACCCAAATTGCAAGTACCATGCCTTGAACCTAGGTGGGTGGGAAGGCATCAGCCCCTTCCCACCACTAGGCTATGCCTTAGTCTATTCTGTAGGTGCATCTATTGGGGACTTGCTTGTACCTCTTACTGGTTTGATACCTTGGTTCTTAACTGAGGGAAATACTTATCTCTACTTTGCTACATCACCCTTTCCTCTTCAAGGGAAAAATCAATGCAAGCTCAAGAAGTAGCAGGAAGAATTTCTGACGCCGTTGCCGGGGAGGTTCTACATCAAGCCTACCAAGTTCCTATCATAAACTCTCATCTCTTGCACTTACATTATTTGCCATTTGCCTTTCATTTTCCTCTCCCCTACTTCTAAAATATTTTTAGAAAAACACAAAAATATTTGCCTTTTTATTCGCCCTCTTTCCGTTCGTCTTTTCGCTTGCTTGTGTGCTAGATTGCTTGCTTTGTCATGATGTCTCAAGAAAATACCAAGTTGTGTGATTTTTCCAACACTAATAATAATGATTTTATTAGTACTCCGATTGCTCCGGCCACTAGTGCGGAATCTTATGAATTAATGCAGCTTTGTTGAATCTGGTTATGAAAGGACAATTTTCTGGTAGTCCTAATGAGGATGCCGCATCCAATCTAAATACTTTCGTTGAGTTGTGTGATATGCGAAAGAAAAAAGATGTCGATAATGATATTGTTAAATTGAAGCTATTTGCGTTCTCACTACGAGATCGTGCTAAAACTTGGTTTTCATCTTTGCATAAAAATAGTATTGATTCATGGAACAAGTGTAAAGATGCTTTTATTTCCAAGTACTTTCCTCCTGCTAAGATCATCTCCCATAGGAACGATATAATGAATTTTAAGCAACTTGATCATGAACATGTTGCACAATCTTGGGAGAGGATGAAATTGATGATAAGAAATTGCCCTACTCATGGTTTAAGCTTATGGATGATCTTACAATTTTTTTATGCCGGATTGAATTTCGCATCTAGAAATCTTTTAGATTCCGCCGTGGGAGGTACTTTTATGGAAATCACATTAGGATAAGCTACTAAACTCCTAGATAATATTATGGCAAATTACTCTCAATGGCATACCGAAAGATCGTATACTAGTAAAAAAAGTGCATGCGATTGAAGAAATTAATACTTTGAGTGGAAAGATGGATGAACTTATGAAATTAATTGCTAGTAAGAGTGCTCCTATTGATCCTAATGATATGTCTTTGTCCACTTTGATTGAGAATAATAATGAATCTATGGATGTGAATTTTGTTGGTAGGAACAATTTTGGTAATAACGCGTAGAGAGGAAATTTCAACCCTAGGTCGTTTCCTAGTAATTCCTCTAATAATTTTGGTAATTCCTACATCAATTCTTGTGGAAATTATAATAAGATACCCTCTGATCTTGAGAAAAATATTAAATAATTTATTAATTCTCAAAAGAATTTCAATACTATGGTAGAAGAAAAATTGCTTAAGAATGATAATTTTTCTAGGAACATTGATAAAATTTCTCATGAGATTGATTCATTTAAGATTAGATCTATGCCACCCAAGATTGATATTAATGAGTCTCTGAAAGCTATTAAAATTTCTATGAATGAAAGTAGAGAGAGAACCGCTAGGATGCGTGCTAAGAGAAATTGGCTAGAAAAAGCATGTTCTTCTAGTTTTTGTGAAAATAATGATGAAGATCTTAAAGTGATTGGTGTGACTCCTATTGAATCTTTGTTTGCTAATATAAAACTTGATAAAGATGGGACTGGAGATGATTCAACTTTAGCTATAAGGCGTCTGTAACACCCCTGTGTAATGATGCTACAGTAACCCCTGGGGTTGAGTTAATCATTTTGCTAAACAAGTGTTTGATCATCATTGTCTCATATCCCTTTCAAATTCCCCTTTGAATTCTATTTCAAATTATGAGTGAAATTCAACATTGCTCAAACATGAAAACTAAAATGTTCATCATGTGGCAAATATTCTTTTGATAATATTGGTGGTGAACCAACATTTTGCAAAATGTCTAAGTGCCCTAAACTGAATAAAACAGTGGCTAAAATAATGTTTTAATTGCCTTTTCAATTTGTAAGAAAGCTAAACTATGTTATTTAAATGTTAAACTAAATATGGCAGTAGCTTAAAGTATACTAATATTTTAGGTGTAAGTTGTATAATTTACAAAATCTATTTTGCTTTTGGATTTAAAATGAAAACAGAAAAGAAAAATCTATTAAAAAACAGAGAGAGAGAAATTGGAAAAAAAGGTGGGTGGAAAGCCCCTGCCCCTGGGCCCAGCCGCCTGGCTGGCCCAGCCCACCGACCCCCACGGGTCGTCCCTCTCCCCCTGCTCCCCCGACCGGGGTTGAAACACGGGCGGGGCTCCGCCCAACCTCGTTGCCGGCAACGAGCGCGAGGGGATAAGGCCCCGCGCCTCCCCGCCTCCTCGATACCCGCATCCACTCACCCCCGCTCACCTCGCCACTCTCCGCCTCCCTTCGCAGATCCCCTTTCCCCTTCTCGTCCGGGGCGGTCGTCGCGCCGTCACCACGCCACCACCGCGGCCACTGCCACCCTCAGGCGCCCCCGACATGTCCTCCCATTTCGCCGGCCTCCGCTGCATGTTCCCCGACCACCCGCTCGAGCCGGAGCCCGCTGCAGCACCGCCCTGATCAAGTCGTCGTCCTCGGCTCTGACGAGCACCGTCGCCCCGCTTCGCCGCTTTTGCTGCTCCTAAGCGTTCACGGGGCCACCATCTGCCCCCTAGATGAGCCACCACCCCTTCTGTTCCTCTCCTTTAGCTCGCCCGCACCCCTAGCCGCCATGGCTGCGCTGCTGCCGTGGAGCTCGCAGCCACGGTCACCGCGAGCCTAGCATGCGTCCGAGCCTTGTCTCGTGTTCCTGGGGTCCCCTGGAACCGGTCGCTGCCCCTAGCTTGCCCCGTCGTGCACCGCAGCCACGTGCCCGCGTTCGCCCGAAGCCGCCGCCACTTCTGCTCATCGCCGGCGATGCTCGAGACCTCCCCACTCCAGCCACTGGCACCGCTCGACGCGGCGCCTCGCCCGCATCCGAACGCACCGCTCCGCGCGCCAAATGGGCGCCTGAGACGCGAACCCGACGCGCTCCGCCACTTCTTTGGTCACTGGCGCGTCGACGCCGGCGCGCCACCGCCCGGTCCCCATCTTGGGCCACTGCTAGGTGGCCCCAGGCCACTAACAACCCCCCACCATTGTCACTGACATGTGGGGCCCCACCGTAGTTAATTAGTTAATTAAATTAACACAAATCACTAACCCCCCACTGACCGCTGGGCTCCTTTGCTAACAAAATGATTAACCCACTGATTTTAAATAACGTCTCAATGACAAGTGGGACCCCCTGCCCAGTTTGACAAGTCAAACTGCTGACTGGGATAACCCAGTCAATGACATGTGGGCCCCCTGGTTCCTTTGACTAGTCAACTGTCTTAGTTGACTGCTGACTGGGCAGTCAACTCGACCCCACCTGTCAGCCCCTGGAGCAAATAGCTAGGTACACTTCTGTGTACCCGTAGTAATTTTTTCTTTTATTTTCGAAATTAATAAAATTCTAGAAAATCGATAAAATTTCGGAAATTCATATAAATTCAACCGTAGCTCCGATGAAAATGTTTTATATATGAAAGTTGCTCAGAAAAATCTAACAAATCCGAATACACAGTCCATGCATCTGTCACATGCCCCTAGCATGCTGAACATGGAATCGTCCCCTCTGTTTTGTCTGTCCAGAAAAACCCAGACGTCGGGGAAACCCCTCCGGACATTTTCCCTCTTTGTCTGCAACGTGTAGTACCGCGTTAGGACACCCCTAGCTCTGCATATCGTCATGTCATGCTTAGTGATGCATCTGTATGCTTCGTATTTACTGTTTCTTCCCCCTCTTCTCACCGGTAGACCCCGAGACCGATGCTGCCCCGGTGATCGACTACGTCGCCGACGATCGTTCCTTTGCAGCAGAGCTTCCAGGCAAGCAAACCTCCCATTGATCATTCCGATATCGCCCATTCCCTTCTCTCTTATGCTTGCATTAGAACTGCTACTGCTTTTTTTATGATCCCACTCTAATGCATAGCCTATTTTTTTTACCTGCTTTCATACCTTACCTGCTTATTCTAAACTGCTTAGTATATGTTGGTTAGAGATCCATCAGTGACCCCCCACCTTGTTCCAGTTGCACCGCTTTATGTTCGATGACTCGATCAACGTGATCGACGTCCAGGCCCCGACACTGCACATCACCCCCCTTAGTTGTACGACTCTGCAGAGTTATTATCGAGTGCCGAGGGTGATACCTCGTCAGCACTTCTGATGTTAACCCTGTAGTGTAGCTATTCGGTCGTGGTCATCGAGGGTGATTCTGACTTCACCACTCCTGATAACGACTCTGTCGTGCAACTCCTCAAGTGTGGACCATCGAGGGTGATTCCTCCAAGTCCACCTTGATGGTTACATCGAGTGGGAGTCCATCGAGGGTGATTCCTCCAAGTCCACCTTGATGGTTACATCGAGTGGGAGTCCATCGAGGGTGATTCCTCGGGTTTCCCCCTTGCTGTTTTGGACACACAGTTACTTTGACTTACCACAGAACCATGATGACATCGGGTCGGCCCCGAGGGGTACCCGGGAGTGATGTGAAGTCGGGTTGATCTGGAGGATACCCGTGAGTTTTCCACACGGCGCGGCCGGGCATTCTTAGCCCTTGCCGCAAGTCCGTGAGACGGGGCGACGGGATCAAATATCATGGATCATTGATCGTTGCCGCGCGCTTCCAAGAAATTAACGATTTGGATATTTGATCCGAGTAGGCCTCTGGCCTTTTCACACGAACCACCACGCGAGAATAATTATGGGCACTCCGCGTTGTACGTTTCTCCCAAAAGCTGTTCAGACGCCACAGTTGAGCGGCACGCGTCCGGGTGGTCCATGTAAGCACCTGCCTTGTATAAGGAGGTAGCCAGCACTGATCCCGTCCGTCCTTGCAACGCGCAGGATTGCAAAGGACAATTGGCCCATGACCCCTTCGCATTTAGGATGTAGACCGGCGTGTGACCTCTCTGTTGAGCCTAGGTAGGACTATGGCGTGTTGATCGGCCGAGGCCGGTCATGACCTGATGGTGTGTCTGGCCGGAGTCAATCGAGCATGTTGGGTAAGTTTGTGCACCCCTGCAGGGAAGTATTATCTATTCGAATAGCCGTGTCCACGGTAACGGACGCTCGGAGTTGTATCCCGATCGATACAACTAGAACTGGATGCTGAGGCATGAGAAATGGAAATGATGGCTCTGGGATTGCTTTCTCGCAGGGAGTTGAGGAAGTGATCTCTGGGTGATGTTACAACATACTTACTACTATTATAATATGTTACTCTTATCTCTTCTGATGCTGCGAGATGCTTGAAGATGCTAGTCTTCGATAGGCTAGGCTTTCCCCTTCTCTTCTAGCATTCTGCAGTTCAGTCCATAGATACTACCCATTTCATTGATACCGATGCATATGTAGTGTAGATCCTTGCAAGTACTTTGGATGAGTACTCACGGTTGCTTTGCTCCCTCTTTTCCCCCTTCTCCATTCTTCTCGGATGTCGCAACCAGATGGTGGAGCCCAGGATCCAGACGCCACCACCGATGACTACTACTACCCCGAGGGTGCCTACTACTATGTGGAGACCGCTGACGACCAGGAGTAGTTAGGAGGCTCCCAGGCAGGAGGCCTTGCCTTTTCGATCATTGATACTTTTGTGCTAGCCTTCTTGAGGCAAACTTGTTTAACTCATGTTTGTACTCAGATAATGTTGCTTCCGCTGACTCGTTTGTATTCGAGCTTATGTATTTGAGCCCTCGAGGCCCCTGGCTTGTAATATAAAGCTTGCATTATTTTAATTTGTGTCTAGAGTTGTGTTGTGATATCTTCCCGTGAGTCCCTGGCCTTGATCGTACACATTTGCGTGTATGATTAGTGTACGATTGAATAAGGGGCATCACAAGTTGGTATCAAAGCCGACTGTCTGTAGGTAGCCCCCTTTCCAACTCCTTGGCCGAAGTTGAGTCTAGTCATTACAAAACTTTTACTAACATGCCTGTGCGGCTTACGGGCCCATGTCGCCATCGGGTGGTATTAGGATCTTTTACTCCTCGACCTTTACTCCGGGACTCTGATCTCTCTTCTACTTGGGTTAAATGAATTTGCTAACTCTAACATTAGGATCTCGTAATCGCATACACCCCAGAGTTGGATTGTCTGCAATTATTCCGTCGAAATGTATTTTGAATAATACACACACTGTCATGTTGACTACTATGTGGTATCCATCGTACCTCTTTCGTTATGCATGTTACCTCATAAATGATTCATTGTCTTGCAAATGCTCGATGCTGAACTACCCCTGTTACATGTTAGCAGGATGGTTAGACCCGCTGGTCATGGCCGTGGTGCCAACAATCCACCACCGCCCGAATTCATGGCCGGAATGATACAACAGTTTGTGCTGAATCGCTAGTTCATGGAAGGAATGATGGCCCAGTTCCCTCATCCCAATGTGAATCAGCAGCCAGCCCTAGTGACACTACAAAACTTTGCGCGCCTCAACCCTCTCATCTACAGCAGCTCAACTCAACCCCTTGATGCTGATGACTAGCTCCGTGACATCACTTTCGAGCTAGAGTCTGCCGATGTAGCCCCTGCTAACTATGTCACCTTCGCGGCATACTATCTGAGGGGCCCCGCTACTCAATGGTGGGATAGCCACAGGCGTTCACTACCTACTGGAACAGTCATCTCTTGGCCGGATTTCCAAGCTGCTTTCCATGCCCGTTTCATTCCTCAGGGAATCATGGACAGGAAGAAGCGAGAGTTCCGTAACCTCACCCAAGGCAACAAGACAGTTGATGCTTATCAGCGGGAATTCCTGGACTTGTCCCGCTATGCTGAAGAAGACAATTCTACTGATGCTCGCAGAGGAAAAGTTCCGTGACGGACTTCACTCTGATATCAAGCTAGCACTGCTCGTTCATGACTTTTCCGACTTCGCCACCTTGGTGAACAAGGCTATTCAGGTTGAGACTGGTCTTCAGGAACATCAGGGATCTCTCAGGCGCAACCGTGAAGCGTTGGATATGGATCCCCCACAGCATGTACATCCCAACTACTCCTGCTCCAAGACCGTCTTATGCTGCACCACGTCTGCTTCCACCACCACAGAGACAGCCTCTTCGAACTGTACCACCCCAAGCTCCTGCTCCCAATCCCAATGATGGATTGCGCTTCAAGTGTGTCCTTCTAGGTCACCGTTCCAGGAACTGCCCTTAGAATCAGAATCAGCTGGCTCTGCCTTCTAATGCCCGTGGAAACAATCAGCCCCGCAACAACAATGCCAGGCCTTATGGTCGTGGTCGGGCTAACAACATTGATCTGAATGAAGCTCAAGACTAGCCTGCTACTATGATGGGTACTCTCCTTGTTAATTTAGTACCAGCTGCTGTTTTATTCGATACAGGAGCATCGCATTCTTTTATATCGGAAGATTTTGCATTCATGCATGGCATTAAATACGAAGAGATGCACATTCCATTAGTGGTAAACACCCCCGCGGGCCACTGTCGAACCACCCTGGTTAGCCACAATGTCGTCATTGAGATTGAAGGATTAGAGTTCCATGCCTCTCCCATTATCCTGAAGTCTTCCAATATTGACCTCATTCTGGGAATGGATTGGTTGAAAGCACATACTGCTTCTATGGTTTGTCCCACTAAAACAGTTCAACTCCTACATCCTTCTAATGAGATAGTAAGCTATCATGCTCGACTTGTTCGAAATGCCGAAGCACGGCTTTATGCCTTGAATGCATTGAATGTAGCACCTCTGGAGGGCATTCAACACATTCCAGTCATTCGCGAACTCCAAGATGTCTTTCCAGAAGAACTCCTAGGGATACCTCCTACCCGGGCTATCGAGTTCGTCATCGACTTGAAACCAGGCACCGTTCCTATCGCCAAACGACCCTACAAGATGCCACCTCATGAACTCCTTGATCTTAAGGAGGAAATTGACAAATCTCTTCGCAGTGGTTTCATTCGTCCAAGTTCTTCTGCTTGGGGAGCACCTTCTCTCTTTGTGAAGAAGAAGGATGGAACGACTCGTTTGGTCCAAGACTACCGTCCTATCAACCAGGCAACTATTCAGAACAAATATCCGCCTCCTCGGATCAATGATCTATATGATCAACTGGCTGGTTCAGGAGTATTCTCTAAACTCGACTTGAGGTTGGGTTACCACCAGATCCGTGTTCGTGAAGAGGATATTCCAAAGACCGCATTCTTCACTCGTTATGGTTCTTACGAGTACACCGTCATGTCCTTCGGCTTGACCAATGCTCCAGCTACATTCTCTCATCTAATGAACTATATATTCATGGAATACCTCCACAAGTTCGTCATAGTCTATCTGGATGATATCCTGGTATATTCGAAGAACAAAGAAGAACATGCTGAACATCTTCGACTTGTTCTAGAGAAGCTTCGAGAACATCAGCTATATGCCAAGTATTCCAAGTGCGAATTCTGGCTACCCGAAGTCACCTACCTTGTTCATGTCATCTCCAAGGATGGTATTGCCGTCAACCTAGATCGTGTTCAGGCTATTCTTGACTGGACCACTACGAAGACTGTCAAGCACGTCAGAAGCCTTCTCGGACTCGCCATCTATTGCCGTCGTTTTGTCGAGAACTTCTCCAAGATCGCCAAGCCCCTGACTAATCTGCTTCACAAGGGCGTTAAGTTCGATTGGACCGACAAAATGTCAGGAAAGTTTCCAGGCACTCAAGGACAAGCTGACTTCTGCCCCAGTGCTTGCTCCCCCTGATTCTCGCAAGGACTTTGTCATCTATTGCGACGCTTCATGTCAAGGATTAGGATGTGTCCTAATGCAAGAGCGCAGGGTGATTGCTTATGCCTCCCGTCAAGTGCGTCCTCACGAAGAGAACTACCCAGTTCACGACCTCGAGCTTGCTGCGGTTATCTATGCACTGAAGCTATGGCGACAGTACCTTCTCGGTAATCGTTGCGAGATCTTCACCGATCGTCAGAGTCTGAAGTATCTGTTTACTCAGCCAGATCTGAACCTCCGTCAGCTGCGATGGATGGAAGCAATTGCTGACTACAACTGCGGTATATCCTATACCCCTGGCAAGGCTAATGTAATGGCCGATGCCTTGAACCGCAAGTCATATTGCAACAATCACATGGTCTACAAAGCTCAACCCCGCCTTTATGAAGAGCTATGCAAGCTGAACCTTCAACTAGTTCCACAGGGTTCTCTGAATAACCTTGTCTTGGAATCAACTCTTCTGGAGGCTATTAACTCCGCGCAAGCCAAAGATGCTCACGTTGATCTGATGAAAAAGGATCTTGCCTTAGAGAAATCCAAAATTTCTCGCTTGCTGAAGATGGAACCTTGTACTTTAGGGATCGCATTGTGGTTCCCCAGTTCGAGCTTATGACAGAGAAGGTGATGAAAGAAGCGCATGGCACCCCTCTGTCTATTCATCCGGGAAGTACGAAAATGTATCTAGACATCCATCAGAAGTACTGGTGGTCTAAGATGAAGCAAGACATTGCTTGATATATCGAAGAATGTGACGTTTGCCGTCGTGTCAAAGCACAACATCAAAAATCGGCTGGACTTCTGCAACTGCTTCCGATTCCTGAATGGAAGTGGGATAAGATCCAAATGGACTTCGTCACTAGCCTTCCCAAGTCTCAAAAGGGCAATGGTGCTATCTTTGTCGTCATCGACCAATTCTCGAAAGCTGCTCACTTTCTGCCAGTCAAGGAGACAATCACTGCTAGTCAATTAGCAAACCTGTATATCTCCAAAATTTTGTCACTCCATGGCATTCCGAAGGAGATCAGTTCAGACTGTGGCAGTTTATGCACTTTCAAGTTCTGGGACAGTTTCCAAGAGGCAATGGGAACTAATATCACCTGGAGCACTGCTTATCATCCCCAATCCCAAGGCGAAGTCGAGCGAGTCAGTCAAATTCTTGAAGACATGCTTCAGGCTTGTGTCATCTCATTCGGCAAGAAGTGGGAAGAATCTCTCCCTTATGCGGAGTTCTCTTACAACAACAGTTATCAAGCCAGCTTGAAGATGGCACCCTTCGAAGTGCTATATGGACGTAAATGCCAAACCCCTCTGAATTGGTCAGAAACTGGGGAACGAACGCTCATTGGTCCAGACATCATCCAACAAGCTGAAGAGCAAGTTTCCATTGTCCGGGATAATCTCAAGGCGGCCCAGTCCCGCCAGAAGAGCAATTATGATCGTAAACACTGCGGTTCAACTTATCAACCTGGTGAACAAGCTTATCTGCGTGTCACTCCTTTGAGAGGCACCCATCGGTTCGGAGTCAAGGGCAAGCTAGCTCTATGCTACATTGGTCCCTTCCGCATTCTCTCCCGTCGTGGACTGGTGGCTTATCAACTGGAGTTGCCACCTCAGTTCTCTCATGTCCATGACGTCTTCCATGTGTCGCAACTTCGTCATTGCTTCAAGGATCCGGAATTGATTGAAGTGCAAGATGATCTCACTTATAAAGAGCATCCGATCCGCATTCCTGTAGAAGCTGAACATCGAACCTGCCAGAAGGTTACCAAGTTCCTCAAGGCGCAATGGTCGAATCAAACTAAAGATGAAGCCACTTGGGAATGCGAGGATAACCTCCGCGCTGAAAACCCCGATCTTTTCCCTTCTACCTCTTAATTCTCGAGACAAGAATTTCTTTTAGAGGAGGAGAGTTGTAACACCCCTGTGTAATAATGCTACAGTAACCCCTGGGGTTGAGTTAATCATTTTGCTAAACAAGTGTTTGATCATCATTGTCTCATATCCCTTTCAAATTTCCCTTTGAATTCTATTTCAAATTATGAGTGAAATTCAACATTGCTCAAACATGAAAACTAAAATGTTCATCATGTGGCAAACATTCTTTTGATAATATCGGTGGTGAACCAACATTTTGCAAAATGTCTAAGTGCCCTAAACTGAATAAAACAATGGCTAAAATAATGTTTTAATTGCCTTTTTAATATGTAAAAAAGCTAAACTATGTTATTTAAATGTTAAACTAAATATGGCAGTAGCCTAAAGTATACTAATATTTTAGGTGTAAGTTGTATAATTTACAAAACTATTTTGGTTTTGGTTTTAAAATGAAAACAGAAAAAAAAATCTATTAAAAAACAGAGAGAGAGAAAATGGAAAAAGGGGGGGGGGTGGAAAGCCCCTGCCCCTGGGCCCAGCCACCTGGCCGGCCCAGCCCATCGACCCCCACGTATCGTCCCTCTCCCCCTGCTCCCCTGACCGGGGTCGGAACAGGGGCGCGGCTCCGCCCAACCTCGTCGCCGGCAACGAGCGCGAGGGGATAAGGCCCCGCGCCTCCCCGCCTCCTCGATACCCGCCTCCACTCACCCCTGCTCACCTCGCCATTCGCCGCCTCCCCTCTCAGATCCTCTTTCCCTTTCTCATCCAGCGCGGTCGTCGCGCCATCACCGTGCCACCACCACGGCCACCGCCACCCACAGGCGCCCCCGACGTGTCCTCCCGCTTCGCTGGCCACCGCTGCATCTTCCCCGACCACCCGCTCGAGCCGGAGCCAGCTACAGCACCGCCCCGACCAAGTCATCGTCCTCGGCTCCGACGAGCACCGTCGCCCCGCTTCGCTGCTTCTGCTGCCCCTAAGCGTTCACGGGGCCACCTTGTGCCCGCTAGGTGAGCCACCCCCCCTTCTGCTCCTCCCCTTTAGCTCGCCCATACCCCTAGCCGCCCCGCCGCGACGCCATGGCTGCGCCGTCGCCTTGGAGCTCGCAGCCGCGGTCACTGCGAGCCTAGCATGTGTCCGAGCCTTGTCTCGTGTTCTTGGGGTCCCCAGGAACCCGTCCCTGCCCCTAGCTTGCCCCGTCGTGCACCGCAGCCACGCGCCCGCGTTCGCCCGAAGTTGTCGCCGCTTCTGCTCATCACCGGTGACGCTCGGGACCTCCCCCGCTCCAGCCACTTGCACCGCTCGACGCGGCGCCTCGCCCGCATCTGAACGCACCGCTCCGCGCGCCAAATGGGCGACTGAGATGCGAACCCGACGTGCTCTGCCACCTCTTTGGTCGCCGGCGCGTCCACGCCGGCGGCACCACCGCCCGGTCCCCGTCTTGGGCCACTGCTAGGTGGCCCAAGGCCACTAACAACCCCCACCATTGTCACTGACATGTGGGCCCCCACCGTAGTCAATTAGTTAATTAAATTAACACAAATCACTAACCCCCCTACTGACCGCTGGGCCCCTCTGCTAACAAAATGATTAACCCACCGATTTTAAATAATGTCTCAATGACAAGTGGGTCCCCCTGCCCAGTTTGACAAGTCAAACTGCTGACTGGGATAACCCAGTCAATGACATGTGGGCCCCCTGGTTCCTTTGACTAGTCAACTCAGTTGACTGCTGACTGGGCAGTCAACTGGACCCCACCTGTCAGCCCCTGGAGCAAACAGCTGGGGTACACTTCTGTGTACCCATAGTAATTTATTCTTTTATTTTCGAAATTAATAAAATTCCAGAAAACCGATAAAACTTCGGAAATTCATATAAGTTCAACCGTAGCTCCGATGAAAATGTTTTATATATGAAAGTTGCTCAGAAAAATCCAACGAATCCGAATACACGGTCCGTTCATCTGTCACATGCCCCTAGCATGCTGAACATGGAACCGTCCCCTCTCTTTTGTCTGTCCGGAAAAAGCCAGACGTCGGGGAAACCCCTCCGGATGTTTTCCCTCTTTGTCTGCAATGTGTAGTACCGCATTAGGACACCCCCTAGCTCTGCATATCGTCATGTCATGCTTAGTGATGCATCTGTTTGCTTTGTATTTACTATTTCTTCCCCCTCTTCTCTCCGGTAGACCCCAAGACCGATGCTGCCCCGGTGATCGACTACGTCGCCGACGTGCAGCAGAGCTTCCAGGCAAGCAAACCCCCCATTGATCATTCCGATATCGCCCATTCCCTTCTCTCTTATGCTTGCATTAGAACTGCTACTGCTTTTTGTATGATCCTACTCTGATGCATAGCCTGTTTTTGTTACCTGCTTTCATACCTTACGTGCTTATTCTAAACTGCTTAGTATAGGTTGGTTAGAGATCCATCAGTGACCTCCCACCTTGTCCCAGTTGCCCCGCTTTATGTTCGATGACTCAATCAACGTGATCGACGTCCAGGCCCCGACACCGCACATCACCCCCCTTAGTTGTACGACTCTGTAGAGTTATTATCGAGTGCCGAGGGTGATACCTCGTCAGCACTTCTGATGTTCACCCTGTAGTGTAGCTATTCGGTCGTGGTCATCGAGGGTGATTCCTCCTTCACCACTCCCGATAACGACTCTGTCGTGTAACCCCTCAAGTGTGGACCATCGAGGGTGATTCCTCCAAGTCCACCTTGATGGTTACATCGAGGGGGAGTCCATCGAGGGTGATTCCTTGGGTTTCCCCCTTGCTGTTTTGGACACACGGTTACTTTGACTTACCACAGAACCATGATGACATCGGGTCGGCCCCAAGGGTTACCCGCGAGTGATGTGAAGTCGGGTTGATCTGGAGGATACCCGCGAGTTTTCCACGTGGTCGGCCGGGCATTCTTAGCCCTTGCCGCAAGTCCATGAGACGGGGTGGCGGGACCACATATCGTGGATAATTGATCGTTACCGCGCACTCCCAAGACACTAACGATTTGGATATTTGATCCGAGTAGGCCTCTGGCCTTTTCGTACTAACCACCACGCGGGAATAAGTATGGGCACTCCACGTCGTACGTTTCTCCTGAAAGCTCTTCAGACACCACAGTTGAGCGGCACACGCCTGGGTGGTCCGCGTAAGCACCTGCCTTGTATAATAAGGTAGCCAGGACTGATCCCGGTCGTCCTTGCAACACGCAGGATTGCAACGGACGATTGGCCGATGACCCCTTCGTATTTAGGATGTAGACCGATGTGTGACCTCTCTGTTGAGCCTAGGTAGGACTACGGCGTGTTGATCGGCCCAGGTCGGTCATGACGTGATGGTGTGTCCGGCCGGAGTCAATCGAGCATGTTGGGTAAATTTGTGCACCCCTGCAGGGAAGTATTACCTATTCGAATAGTCGTGTCCACGGTAACGGACGCTCGGAGTTGTATCCCGATCGGTACAACTAGAACTAGATGCTGAGGCATGAGAAATGGAAATGATGGCTCCGGGATTGCTTTCTCGCAAGGAGTCGAGGAAGTGATCTCCGGGCGATGTTACAACATACTTAATACTATTATAATATGTTACTCTTATCTCTTCTGATGCTGCAAGATGCTAGTCTTCGATCGGCTAGGCTTTCCCCTTCTCTTCTGGCATTCTGCAGTTCAGTCCACAGATACTACCCATTTCATTGATACCGATGCATATGTAGTGTAGATCCTTGCTTGCGAGTACTTTGGATGAGTACTCACGATTGCTTTGCTCCATCTTTTCCCCCTTTTCCATTCTTCTCGGATGTCGCAACCAGATGGTGGAGCCCAGGATCTAGACGCCACCGCCGACGACTACTACTACCGCGAGGGTGCCTACTACTATGTGGAGAACGCTGACGACGAGGAGTTGTTAGGATGCTCCCAGGTAGGAGGCCTTGCCTTTTCGACCATTGATACTTTGTAATAGCATTCTTAAGGCAAACTTGTTTAACTCATGTCTGTACTCAGATAATGTTGCTTCCACTGACTCGTTTGTATTTGAGCTTATGTTTTCGAGCCCTTGAGGCCCCTGGCTTGTAATATAAAGCTTGTATAATTTTAATTTGTGTCTAGAGTTGTGTTGTGATATCTTCCCGTGAGTCCCTGATCTTGATCGAACACATTTGCGTGTATGATTAGTGTATGATTGAATCGGGGGCGTCACAACGTCCCAATAGTTTGGAGGGTGAAGATCTTAATGAAAAAATTGATAAAAGTGGGAATTGGAGAGGTCAAAACTTTGAGTAGCGACGAACCCAATATTTTGGATTTCAAGGACTTTAATTATGATAGTTGTTCTTTAATAGATTGTATTTCCTTGTTGCAATCCATGCTTAATTCACCTCATGCTTATAATCAAAATGAGGCTTTTACTAAACATATCGTGGATGCTATGATGAAATCTTTTGAAGAAAAACTTGAGTTGGAAGTTTCAATCCCTAGAAAGCTTTATGATGAGTGGGAACCTACTATTAAAATTATGATTAAAGATTATGAGTGCAATGCCTTATGTGATTTGGATGCTAGCGTTTCAACTATCCCAAAAACTTTATGTGATGTGTTAAGTTTCCATAAACTTGATGATTGTTCTTTGAATTTGCATCTAGTGGAATCATCTATTAAGAAACCTATGGGAAGGATTAATGATGTTCTTATTGTTGCAAAGAGGAATTATGCACCCATAGATTTTATTGTGCTTGATATATATTGCAATCCTACATGCCCTATTATATTTGGTAGACCTTTCCTTAGAACGATTGGTGCAATTATTGATATGAAAGAAGAAAACATTAGATTTCAATTTCTGTTAAGCAAGGGTATGGAACACTTTCCAAGAAATAGAATTAAGTTGCCATATGAATCTATTATGAGGGCCACTTATGGATTGCATACCAAAGATGACAATACCTAGATCTATGAATTATGCCTAGCTAGGGGCATAAAACGATAGCGCTTGTTGGGAGGAAATCCAATTTTATTTTATGTATTTTTTTGTTCCTATTTTCCAATAAATACACAATATTACCTCTGTAGTAATTGTTTGTTAGTGTTTTAATTAGTGTTTGAGCCAAGCAAGACCTTTGGGATGCTTTGGTATATCGTTAATTTGGTTTTGCTGAAAAGCAGAAACTTTTGCGTCCAGTAAATGCATTTTTAAAACTCACTGGAGCATGTAAACATTCTGAATTTTTTAAACAAGATTTATACATGAATTGCCTCCGTTTTCGTAATTTCCCAGAATTTTTGGAGTTACATAAGTATGACTAATATTCTGGTCTTTACAGACTGTTCTGTTTTTGACAGATTCTGTTTTCGATGTGTTGTTTGCTTATTTTGATGAATCTATGGGTAATATCAGGGGGTATGAACCATGGAGAAGTTAGAATACTGTAGATATAACACCAATATATAATTAGAATGAGTTCACAACAGTACCTAAAAGTGGAGATTTGTTTTATCATACTAACTGATCTCAGGAGTTTTTTTGTTGAGTTTTGTGTTGTGAAGTTTTCAAGTTTTGGGTAAAGATTTGATGGACTATGGAATAAGGAGTGGCAAGAGCCTAAGCTTGGGGATGTCCAAGGCACCCAAGGTAATATTCAAGGACAACCAAGGATCTAAGCTTGGGGATGCCCCGGATGGCATCCCCTCTTTTGTCTTCAATCCATCGATAAATTTACTTGAGGCTATATTTTTATTCACCACATGATATGTGTTTTGCTTGGAGCGTCTTGTATTATTTGAGTCTTTTCTTTTTAGTTTGCCACAATCATGCTTGCTGTACACACCTTTTGATAGGGACACACATTAATCGTGAATTTATTAGAATACTCTATGTGATTCACTTATATCTTTTGAGCTATGCAGTTGCTCTAGTGCTTCACTTTTATCTTTTTAGAGAATGGCGGTGGTTTTATTTTGTAGAAATTGATGAACTCTCATGCTTCACTTATATTATTTTGAGAGTCTTAAAAATAGTATGGCAATTTGTTTAGGTTATGAATTTGGTCCTAATATGATGGGTATCCAAGAGGGATATAATAAAATCTTTCATGAAGAGCATTGAATATATGAGAAGTTTGATTCCTTGCATTTGTTTTGAGATATAAAGATGGTGATATTAGAATCATGCTAGTTGGTAATTGTGGATTAGTAGAAATACTTGTGTTAAGGTTTGTGATTCCCGAAGCATGCACGTATGGTCTATCGTTATGTGATGAAGTTGGAGCATGATTTATTTTTTATTGTCTTCGTTATGAGTGGCGGTCGGGTACGAGCGATGGTCTTTTCCTACCAATCTATCCCCCTAGGAGCATGCATATTAGTACTTTGTTTCGATGGCTAATAAATTTTTGCAATAAGTATGTGAGTTCTTTATGACTAATGTTGAGTCCATGGATTATACACACTCTCACCCTTCCACCATTTCTAGCCTCTCTAGTACCGCGCAACTTTCGCCGGTGCATTAAACCCACCATATACCCTTTCTCAATACAGACACCATACCTACCTATTATGGCATTTCCATAGCAATTCTGAGATATATTTCCATGCAACTTCCACTGTTCCGTTTATTATAACACATACCATCATTGTCATATTGCTTTGTATGATCATGTAGTTGTCATAGTATTTGTGGCTTGGCCACCATTCTTATTTTTTGTACATGTCACTCTAGATCATTACACATCCCGGTATACCACCGGAGGCATTCATATAGAGTCATATTTTGTTCTAGTATCGAGTTGTAATTCTTGAGTTGTAAGTAAATAAAAGTGTGATGATCATCATTATTAGAGCATTGTCCCATGTGAGGAAAGGATGATGGAGACTATGATTCCCCCACAAGTCGGGATGAGACTCCGGACTTAAATAAATAAATAAATAAAATAAAAAAGAGGCCAAAGAGCCCAAAAATAAGAGAAAAAAGAGAAAAAATGAGAGAAAAAGAGAGAAAAAGAGAGAAGGGACAATGTTACTATCCTTTTCCACACTTGTGCTTAAAAGTAGCACCATGTTCTTCATGATAGAGAGTCTCCTATTTTATCACTTTCATATACTAGTGGGAATTTTTCATTATAGAACTTGTCTTGTATATTCCAATGATGGGCTTCCTCAAATTGCCCTAGGTCTTCATGAGCAAGCAAGTTGGATGCACACCCACTTAGTTTCTTTTGAGCTTTCATACACTTATAGCTCTATTGCATCCATTGCATGGCAATCCCTACTCACTCGCATCGATATCAATTGATGGGCATCTCCATAGGCCATTAATTTTCCTAGTTCATGTGAGGCTTTCTCCTTTTTGTCTTCTCCTCACAACCTCCACCATATTCTATTCCACCTATAGTGATATATCCATGGCTCACGCTCATGTATCACGTGAAAGTTGAAAAGGCTTTAGAACATTAAAAGTATGAAACAATTGCTTGGCTTGTCATGAGGGTTGTGCATGATAAATACTTTGTGTGATGAAGATAGAGCATGACAAGATTATATGATTTTGTAGGGATAACTTTCTTTAGCCATGATATTTTGAGAAGACATGATTGCTTTATTAGTATGCTTGAAGTATTATTATTTTTATGTCAATATTAATCTTTTGTTTTGAATCTTATGGATCTGAACATTCATGCCATAATAAGAAAAATTACATTGATAAATATGTTAGGTAGCATTCCACATCAAAAATTCTGTTTTTATCATTTACCTACTCGAGGATGAGCAGGAATTAAGCTTGGGGATGCTTGATACGTCTCCAACGTATCTATAATTTTTTATTGTTCCATGTTATTATATTATCCATCTTGGATGTTTTATATGCATTTATATGCTATTTTATATCATTTTTTGGCACTAACCTATTAACCTAGGGCCCAATGCTAGTTGCTGTTTTTTCCTTGTTTTTATCTTTACAGAAAATCAATATCAAACGGAGTCCAAACAGAATAAAACTTTACGATGATTTTTCTTGGACAACAAGACACCCACTAAGCTTCGGGAGGAGGCCAGAGGAGCCACGAGGAGGCCACAAGCCTCCTGGCCGCGCCCCAGGGGGGCGCACCCTTAGGGCTTGTGGGCCCCCTGTGGCTCTCCTAACCCTAACTCCAGCACTATAAATTCTCAAATATTCCCCCTACACCAGAGGGCACACCAAAAATTCTTTTCCGCCGCCGCAAGCTTATGTTCTCAAGAGATCCCATCTTGGGGCCTTTTCCGGCACTCCGCCTGAGGGGGATTCTATCACGGAGGGCCTCTACACCAATCTTGCTGCCCTTTCGATGATGTGAGAGTAGTTCACCATAGACCTACGGGTCCATAGCTAGTAGCTAGATGGCTTCTTCTCTCTCTATGATCTTCAATACAATGTTCTCCTCGATGTTCTTGGAGTTCTATTCGATGAAATCTTCTTTTGCGGTGCGTTTGTTGAGATCCGGTGAATTGTGGATTTATGATCAGATTATCTATGAATATTATTTGAGTCTTCTCTGAACTCTTTTATGCATGATTAAGATAGCTTTGTATTTTTCTCTGATCTATCGATTTGGTTTGGCCAACTAGATTGGTTTTTCTTGCAATGGGAGAGGTGCTTTGTGATGGGTTCAATCTTGCGGTGTCCTCAACAAGTGACAGTAGGGGTAGCGATGCACGTATTTGTATTGTTGCCATTAAGGATAAAAAGATAAGGTTTTAACCATATTGATTGGATCTATCCCTCTACATCATGTCATCTTGCTTAAGGCATTACTCCATTCTTGTTAACTCAATTCACTAAATCCATGCTGGTTTGCAGTCGATGTGTGGAGTAATTGTAGTAGATGCAGGCAGGAGTCGGTCTACTTGTCACGGACGTGATGCCTATATTCATGATCATTGCCTTGGATATCGTCATAACTTTGCACTTTGCTATTAATTGCTTAACAGCAATTTGTTTACCCACCGTATGTTTTCTTCAAGAGAGAAGCCTCTAGTGAAACCTATGGCCCCCGGGTCTATTTTCCATCATATATTTTCATATCTATAAAACCAAAATCTCAAAAATACCTTGCTGCAATTTATTTATATTTACTTTATTTTGCCTTTTACTTATCTTTTATATCTATCTCTATTAGATCTCACACTTGCAAGTGACCGTGAAGGGATTGACAAACCCTTTTTCGCGTTGTGTGCAAGTGTTTGTTAGTTTGTGCAGGTGCATCTATTGGGGACTCGCTTGTACCTTGTGGCACCCCGGCTCAGAGGAAACCGGAACGCCCCGTATTCCAGCCCAGAGACAAGTCTTCTGGAATACGACACTGTTGGCATAGAACAAATCAGCTCTTTATTACTATGGATAAGGTTACAAGGGTACATGGATTACATTGGCACGGCGATACTACGCTTGCCCATGATAGCTCTATGCTAATAGCGGAACAACCTGAGGAAACAAAGTATCCTCGGCAGCGGAACAACGACGGCGGTGGTGAACTCCACTCCGCAGGGACTCTGGCTGGAACGCGTATCCTAGCTTGCAAACTCGGAATCCTTGACAAGCAAGCAATCATGGCATGACCTGCAAACTGGCATGAAACGCCAGGTGAGTACTTTGAATGTACTCGCAAGCTTACAGCAACCAAAGCAATCAAGACAAGCAACAGCATGGCATTTACCGGTTAAACAGGTGTAATCATGACGATGTTAAAACTGTATAAGCATGGCATGGCATATGAACATGATGTCACTACATGCAACATGTTACAACTATCATGATGCAACTTACTCCGTCGGGGTTACCTCGTAACCACCACATGTAGGAACTTACCATCGAGCGTGCCTCATGATAACCTCGGGACCAACCAAACTTGGTATTACAATACCGTAGTGAAAACATGATCACAAGGAGCTTGATCTTTACCCGAGATCACCACATAGCACTATCAACCAAATCCGGTATTCACGATACCACGGTGATCCTCTCGTGATCACGATCAACCAACATCGGTATCCTCGATACCACGGTGATCCTCTCGCGATCACATAAAGATCAACCAACTTCTTTCTCATCGAACCAGGTTGTTATAAGCAAGATTATTATACTGTTGACCCATAGTGTGTCTGTCGGTGTACTAAGTATTGGGCCATTAGTATCCCGTACTTGTGCACGGGCAGTTGTAGCTATACTCGCGGCAAGGCTTGTCGGGGAACAGTTCGAGGTTGACTCAGGCCACCAAAGAAATTCTCAAGTCAGATATCTGAGGATCAGCAGATGAGAAGAGCTGGAATCTGGAGGCCAGCGTCCCCGGCAAGATTCGGCGCCCGGCAAGGCTCGGCGCCCGGAAAGATTTAGCGCCCGGCAAGGTTATGTTGCTGTGCCACCGCTCTAGCACAGTAACAAACCCGACATTCTGGGTCCTTCTTTGGATGCGTGGCAACGCGCCAATGGAGGAGAGCTTAAGCGGTGCTGATGGGATGACCCCTTTTTTCCATCTCCAAGAAAGTAAGGACACCTAGACGGACACCTCACGGTGCATTAAATGCGTTCGTCCTAATCCGTCAGGGGTTAGGTGTGATGACCCTGTAGCTACTTTACACCTCAATGTATGTACATCGAGCCACTGTGGTGACCCCTTTGTGATATAAAAGGAGGCCCAAGGCAACTGCTACAGGGAGGAGGATCTTTTGCCCATTCTGCATGCGTAGCTGCTCTTTAAACGTACTGTTCATTGCGAGCGCTCCTGGAGCCTGGGCTCAAGAACACTGATAATAAAACAAGGCAGGAGTAGGGTTTTATGCTGATTAGCGGCCCGAACCTGGGTAAAATCGCTCACGCGTCGATTGTTGGTTCTGCTCTTTGCGCATACCTCTCCCCCTTGTTTGACGTGTTTTTGTGCTTTCTATTTTCAGAAGTTCAAGTTTAGATGTGAACGATTTCTCTTAAGCACAGGTGATGCAAGACACTATCTGTTAAGTACACACGTACGCACATGCACCGGCTAATCCTTGGGTTGGCTCCATGTGCATGCATGCACGTTGACGTTGCCCACGTACCGACTAGCGTATACTTGTTGATTGCACGCATAGTATGAGCTACACCACACACGTATTTGATCACGTATCAAGCTAACTATGCAGATGTAAAGGCTAGGTGCAGCTCCTGTCGACGCCTCGCTGAATCGTACATACACCCGAACGACCGCGCGCCAGTTCCGAATACCCGTATACCGGCACCCTGGCCGGCGCGTATTTATACGTATCTAATTCCCGACAGGTATGTTTAGCATGGAGATTACGAACCCGGCTAGCAGAAGTCGAGCACACGAACGGCCGATCAGGTATGCACGTATTATTATTACTAGCAAAAGAGCCCGTGCGTTACAATGGGAGAGAAAATATAACATACACTCTCAACAACCATCACTCAAGACCACATTAGTTACATCTCCTTTATTTTAGCAAGGCATCATATTTGTGTTGCCGCTTATCCTCCTTCTCATCCTCAACGGCGATGGCCTCGGTGTTCACACAAAACAAAACAAAACGTGTTTGAATATGGTTAATCCTAAGGCGTCTCTTTCTCCCTCTCTCCTCCCTCTCCCTCTCTCTCTCTCTCTCTCTCTCTCTCTCTCTCTCTCTCTCTCGCTTTCTCTCACTCTCGCGATGAGAAATCTGTTGTTTTCCACTGCGACGTTTTTCAGAGGTATGCATGTGTAGTTATCGATGTTTTCTTTTTCCTATATGGTTATATTGGGGTCGGTACGAAAGAAAAAACGGATTATAAGTTTGCTTTCAAAACAATATTTTAAAAATATTTAACAGGTAAAATTAACATCATATTCAGATTCCACACATTTTTCTAATCAAATTTCATATATAACATGTTAAAATCAGGGTTACGGTTTAAAAAAATCACGAACATTAGTTTTGTTTACTAACATTTTTTCGAATGCATGATCATTTTTTGAATGCATGTTTTTTTTCACTCAACAAACTTTTTTGAATCGATGGACTTTTTAAAAATTAGGGACAAATTTTAAAAATTGTGTTTTCAATTTCGGTGTTCTAAAATTTCATGGACATTTTTTTCAGATCCCCGAATATGTTTTGAATACATGATCATTTTTCCAAAATCACGAATATGATTTTATTTCCTGACCATTTTTTCCAAGTCATGATTTTTTTAATATGCGAAAAGTTTTGCAAAACCAGCAACATTTTTTGAATCCGTGAAAAATTTATGATTTCCTAAATATTTTTTGAATTCACATATATTTTATGATGTCCCAAACATTTTTTTTTGAAAACTCGCAACTTATAAAATTTGAAAATCAAGAATTTGTTTGAATAAGGAAGAAAACAGAAAAAAAACGCAATGAAAAAAATAGGGGAGTCAAGCCCCGCACAGCACATGGGCCGCCGGCCCATGAACGCATAAGTGAGGGGGGATATGGTAGAGAAAAGGAAGATAAAAAGAGGGCAGGCTGGGGATCGAACCCTGGTCTCCAGGGTGGAGACGTGCGGCGCTAGCCACTACGCTGAGCGTATGTTTGTTTTATATTAGAGGGTCTGCTCGTATATAAACTATAAGCAATAGTGTGACGTGTGAACCCTTTTTTTTGCCACTTACGGGTGGTATTGGTGGGTAATTCTTGCCAACTTCGAGGGTAGTTTTTATGACGTACGGACAGAAACCCAATTCTCTTTATTATTAGGTAAAGATTTTTCCTTGGTTTTGTTTCGCACACAGGCTTGTAGGAGGTGTATGGTCTACGTTGATGTCATGTACAGTCCGACTACACACAGCGTCCGCGACAACCGGTATGTATTGGACGTGCACGTCAAGAAGAGGAGGAGATAAACATCATCTTGGCTGACGGTTTCATCTCTATCTAGTCCAACAAAATCGGGAGGTTAGACCGGCCACACGGGCGCAGAGGCGTAAACCTCCTGCCTATAAATAGATGCCCAAGCAAATGCATCAGGGGGGAGGCACGGCCAGAGAGGGGAGGCGAACCCATGCAGCCATCCATCCATCACACGCAGCACCCCATCCATCCATAACTCACGCACCCGAGGCCGTACGGCGGCAGCCAGCCCTCGGCAGCGCCAAGGAGGTAAAGACGCGCCCACGGCAGAAGCGTCCTGCAGATACGCTCGCCGGGCAACCCTGTTCCGCGGCTGTGCGTGCCCTAAGGAGGAGAGACACCCAGGAGGAGACGCGCCCGTGCGGCAGCGTCGATGGAGCTGGCGTCTAGCCGAAGGAGACGTACATAAAGGACGCTGCTGCGGCAGCGCCGAGACCGATCAGACGACGAAAAGCGGCGGCGGCGGCGGCGGCGGACCGGGATGACAACTTGAAGCTGCCCAATCCTGGCCGGTGCGTCGTCGGCAGTGGCGATGACGCCCTCTTCTCCGTCTTCCTCCTATTATGTGTTGTTTCTTTGCCATTGTTTTACTAGGGTTCATGGGAGACCGGGGCGAGAGAAGCACGTACGCAAGAAACACAGAAATAGATCCGAAGGCTGGCCAGACGCAGATACTTGGAAGCGGCCGCCGGGGGCGTAGGAGAGAAAGGTGGCGATCGGAACGAGGGACCCTGTCACGGACGATGATGCTGGCCGGTCGGAGCTCGCCGACGATGCAGCCCACCACTGGCTACGTCCACATGCCACCATCCTCGTTGACAACGCCGACTCTCAGCCTCTTGGTCGTGCCGGACGCCGATGACCCGGAGATTATCCACGACACAACCCACCACCGGCTAAGTCCACGCGCCATCATCCCCGTCAAAGACGCCCAGCCCATGCATGGCTACGCCGGAGTTGTTGCACGCACGCGACGACCTCATCAACATCATCCTCGTGCGCCACCTTCTATCTTGTTGCAGCTGGAGCACGCCACGACGCCGCCGACCGTCGATGTCGTCAAGCCGGTGCCATGCATGTAGGTGGACGGCACGGTGGTCACCATCACCGCTCGCGTCCACTTCATCATGATGGTGCCGCGGAAGACGACGGCATGGAGCACGCCACGACGCCGCCCACCATCGATGTCTGCAAGCCGGCGCCATGGAGGTCGACTGTATGGAGCTCGACATCGTGCAGCCCGTCGTCTACTTCGTCACGCCGGAGGGATGCCGCTCAAGATGGTGACCCGGAGCCCGTCGTCGCACACCGTTCATCAACTTCATCAAGCCAACGTCGCGAACAACAACGACACGGAGCCAAGACGGTGAGGAGAACACAACCCACGCAGCGGACATGCCCGCGGCAGCAGCAGCACACACGCCCAGGAGGAGAGACCACGCCTCACGCGCCAGGAGAGACCGAAGGGATCCAGCTGGAATGCAACCTATGAGGCGACGGCGCACCCGCGGCCGCGTTATCGCAGACCATGCACCAGATGTGATGGCACACGAGGCGCCAGCCATGGCGCCGGCCTGCCCACGGCGAGCACGCAGGCACCCAAGGAGATGAAGAAACGGGAGCTGACCAAGCCCTGCTAACTAATTTTATTTGTTACTATGTTTTTCATCTATCAGGCGCTACACGAGAAGAACAGCCGGGGAGAAGACCAAGAGAAGATGCGCCCCTGGCGGCAGCATCGGCAAGATTGGGACCGAGATGGCAGCAAGCTGGGAGAGACGTGCCCACTGCGGCCGCGCGTACGGCGGCTCACTGGTGACCGTCCAAGTTCACATGTGAGAAGACCGGCGAGAGGACGCGGCGGCAGCAGCGACACCCGTCCGAGCTGGACGACGGCGACGGCAACACGCAAGAGGCCGTTGCGTGTCAAGTCAAGCTAGCTCTTCAGAGGGCTTGAAGACATCTTGAGTTGCATGGCACATTAGAACCAGGGGTCACGCAAGATCCCAAGGCCACCGGCGAGGCGCACAGACCGGCGACGACGACTACATGGAGACGAAGCTGATATTTCCAGAGGGTCTTTGATGAACAGGTCATGAAGTTCAGGTCGCAACGCACAGATCCTCGACGCACAGATTGCGACGAACAGGACCACGGTGAACAGGTTCATCGCGAAGGAGACACAGGCGTACAGGTTTTGCACCGCGCTCTTGGAGGAGATGGCGTGGCGGAATCGGAGCTTGCCGACGACGTAGCCCGAGACTCGCCTTTCCCTTCATGGCGTACAGATTCTCGACGGAACCAGTGTCCGCAGCGACGCAGCCCCATGACCGCCCCCTCCTTCATGAGGCGCACGCCCCCGACGGATAGGTCAATGGCGAACAGATCACATGCGTACAGGTTTTGCACCATGTTCTTGGTGGAGACGGTGTGGCCGAACCAGAGCTCGCTGACGACGCAACGCGAGACTCACTTCTCCCTTCATGGCGTACAGATCTTTGTCCGAACCGGAGTTTGCAACAACGCAGTACAAGATCGGTCCCTCCTTCGAGAGGCGCACCCACCGTGGCGAACAGGTCCTTGGCGTACAGGTCCATGGCGTCGCCGGCGCACAGGTCACTCTGATTGCCTGGTTCATTGCGCAAACACCTCCTTTACGGACCAAGACGTTGGATAAAGTGTGATCGCGCGCTCCACCGAACACCCCCTTAGCATCTACGAGGGGGCTGAAGCCGACGACTGGCAAACTTTCAGAATTAAAATGGCCGCACAGGAGGCAAATAACTCAGGATAAAAGGCATAAATATATGACAAGCCTTGGTTCACAAAATAAAGTTTTTACAACCCGGATATATTTACGCAAACATCACGTCCTTTGAGCATTGGCCCTCTACTATTCGGGCACCCGCTAGGACGTCTTCAAAGTATCTTTCCGGCTTGCGGTGGTCCTTGCCTTCGGGCGGGCCTGCAGTCGCGATGTCGGTGGCCTTCATCTTTGCCCAGTGCATCTTGACATGAGCAAAGGCCATTCGCGCACCCTCTATGCACGCTGAGCGCTTCACAGCATCAACTCGAGGTAGCGCATCGACGAGTCGCCTCACCAAACCAAAGTAGCTGCTAGGAATTGGTTCGGCTGGCCAAAGCCGGACTATGAGATCCTTCATGGCCAAGCCGGACACCCTATGCAGCTCCGTCAGCTGCTTCATCTGGTCGTTCAGAGGCGTCGGATGCTCCGGTGCCAGGAACTGTGACCAGAACAGCTTCTCGGTCGAGTTCCCCTCTTGGGCTCGGAAGAACTGTGTGGCGTCAGCGGCACTCCTTGGAAGATCCGCAAAGGCGTCTGGAGAACTCCACAGTTGACTGAGCAAAGCATATCTTTGACCTCCAAATACACTCTGTAAAAGAAAAGTCTTACCAGCCGCTATCTGTTTGGCCTGCCGGATCTCTTCACGAGCACTCCGGGACTCAACCCGCGCCTCTTTAGCCTCCTGAGGGCTTTGGCGAGTTCAGTAGCTTGGTCCGTAGTCTTCTCCTCCAAGGCCTCGCACTTGCGGATGGCATCCTTCAGCTCTTGCTCCACTTCGGCCACCCTATCTTCGTGCCGGCGGCGGGCGTTCTGTTCGGTCTTTAGTTCCGTAGCCGCTTTGTCAGTGACTGCCTTATTCACCTTCGCCTACTCCTTGGCCTGAGCAAGGGCGCTTTTGAGGGTCTCGACCTTGGCCGCGCCAACTGCGCACATAATCACAGCAGTACATGAGTTAAACTCTGAATTTACATATAAGATATATGCTCAAACTCTTTACACGCATACCTTGCGTCTCGTTGAATCGCTTGTTGATGTGATCTATTTCATCATCAGCCAGCTTTAGTTTCCGATTAAGTTCGGAAACTTCAGCGGCCTGAGCGGTTGCCACCAACAAGGAAGCCTGTTATACAATGGAAAAGTATGTCACCTCTTCCGAATACTATGTGATCCTCTGTCCGGCTTTTTCAAACCCAGACAGAGTCTCAGGGGCTACTATATATGCACAGGTATATCCCTTTATAAAAAACATCTAGAGCATTACGTTGCATACCTCGAAGCCTGTCAGTAGGCTAGTGAAGGCTTCGTTCAGCCTGCTCTTGGCGGACTGAACCTTCTCTACCACCACACCCATCAGGATGCGGTGCTCCTCCACGATGGAAGCACGTTGTAGTGCTTCCACAAGAGTATTCGGCGCCTCCGGATTAGTGGAGGCCGCCGTCGGAGCTGATGCTCCCCCCTCCTTCGAAGGGGGTTGCTCGCCTGACTCCGGAGCCACATTGGTCTCCGGAATGATGTCCGGCTGGGGGCCGGATTGATCAGGGCCCCCGCCGTCGGTCGCCATGGGGTTCGCCCCCCCATGTCTTCGGCAGCCGAGGTATCACCCTCGGGCGCCTTCTCGGCAGCCTCGCTCGCCCCTCCGCGGCCAGGAGAGGTCCTTCGGGACAACACCTCGGTGTCATCCGTGATGGTTGGCGAAGGGGCTCGCGGTGGTGTTTCACTCTCTGCCATCTCGGGCGGCAGAGAACTCCCCTCAGATAGTGAAGGGTTGGGGAGGTCGCAAGCAGGACTGAAAGACACACGGTGTAATATGTTATATTATAAAAACATAAAAGACCGAAGACAAATAATAGCCCCTTTTTGGTACTTACAATTCGGTCAGGGGCTTCACCCTGGGAAGTCTCTTGGGGACTGGTTCGACCTCTGAATCCGAACCATCCGAGAGAGCTATCTTCCCCCTCTTGGGCGCCTCCTCCTCCAGGTCTGTGAAGGCCGCCCTCTTCTTCTTCTTCCCCCTCGGAGGGGAGTCGCTTTCCCCTTCCTCCTCCTCTTCTTCCTCATCTCCCTTGTGGGAGGAGAGGACTTCGGTCTCTCTGGACACTGTGTCCGAAGGGCCCTTGTGGCGGAGGCCGCCTTTTGCCTCCTTGCCCTTTTTCTTCTTGACCTTCTTCTCCGGTGCCTGATAGGGCGCCGGGACCAGCATCCCTATTAGCTGGGGTGTGGCTGGGTCTTCAGGCAGTGGTGCCCGACACTCAATTCGCTCCGCCTTTGCTATCCAGCTCTGTACGGAGGACCAAAAATTCATTATGTCTAAAACTTATTGACTAAATAGATATTCGGGAAAACCATACTTACCGGTGTGGCCGGATTCTCGATGTCAAGACCGATGTCTTCGGTCTTCTTCGGCCACGTTTTTTGGGCCTTAAAGAGCAGCTTCTAGATGTCTTCGTGCGTTGTGCCGAAGAAGCGCTTCAAGGTTCGTGGATCTTCCGGATTGAACTCCCACATGGGAGAGGGCCGGAGTTGGCAGGGAAGAATCCAGCGGAAGAGCATCACCTGAATCACATTAGTGAGACTGGTGTTCTTGCCTATCATATTGGTGATGCGCTTTTGCAGCATCAACACTTCCGCCTTGGATCCACAATCCAGACCCTTAGTGGTCCATGAGGTAAGCCGCGTAGGGGGTCCGGATCTAAACTCAGGAGTAGCCGCCCACTTGGCGTCGCGGGGTTCGGTGATGTAGAACCACTCCTGTTGCCACACCTTAACGGTCTCCACGAAGGCCCCTTTGGGCCACACGGCGTTGGGGAGCTTGCTTACCATGGCGCCGCCGCAGTCCGCATGATGCCCATCGACCACCTTCGGCTTCAGATTGAAGACCTTGAGCCATAGGCCAAAGTGTGGGGGTATGCAGAGTAGCGCCTCGCACATGACGACGAACGCCGAGATGTGGAGGAATGAATTCGGGGCTAGATCATGGAAATCTATCCCGTAATAGAACATAAGGCCCCGGACGAAGGGATGGAGGGGAAACCCTAGTCGGCGGAGGAAATGGGGGATGAATACAACCCTTTCGCCGGGCTCCGGAGTGGGGATGACTTGATCCTTGGCAGGGAGCCTGTGCGCGATCTCCGCGGACAGATATCCCGCCCCTCGGAGCTCCTTGACGTCCTTCTCGGTGACGAAGGAGGCCTCCCACTTGCCCTTTGAACCAGATCCCGACATGGTTGGGGAGGCTAGTTGTGGTGGGAAAGATTGAAGTTTGGGCGCTGGAGCTTGAGGATGGGAAAGCAGGAAAAGAAGGCATGGGGAAAAAGAGGGATCTTTATCCTCTTATATAAGCGGTGAATATCAAGCGCCCCCCCCCCTTTAAGCCTTAAAACTCGCCTGTTCCCAAGGGGTCGCGCGAATGGCACGGTTGGATTACCCAAAACCGTATTGATGATGATCCCGTAATGGGCAGGCATGATCTCTGTTTTGACAAGACATGCCAATGGAGGATGTGCCTCGAAACGTGAAGCGGGAGGCATGAAAACGGTTCGAAATGTTAAGTGGCCAGACATGACGTTTCGCCAAAAAGTTGTCAGTGAAAAGACACTGTTTTGTTTGATATCTTGCCTTCGCAGCTAAGGGCTGTAATAATTATACAGAGCCGGATATAGTTCTTTTGTTCAGAAGATGGCTTTGAAGTATTCAGGAGGAGGAACCCACCTTGCAATGCTGAAGACAGTCCGCGTGCCGAACACATCGTCATTGAAGACTAGTTCAGGGGATACTGAGGGAGTCTTGGATTAGGGGGTCCTTGGGTATCCGGGCTATTTGATATGGGCCAGACTGATGGGCCGTGAAGATACAAAGCGGAAGACTTTCCCCCGTGTCCGGGTAGGACTCCCCTATGTGTGGATGGCAAGATTTGTGCCCGGATGTGTAATTTCCTTCCTCTACGAACCGACTCTGTATAACCCTAGGCCCCTCTGGTGTGTATATAAACCGGAGGGTTTAGTCCGTAGAGGCTATCAGAATTCTCATAGGCTAGACGGCTAGGGTTTAGCCATTATGATCTCGTGGTAGATCAACTCTTGTAACCCCTATACTCATCAAATACAATCAAGCAGGACGTAGGGTTTTACCTTCATTAAGAGGGCCCGAACCTGGGTAAACATCATATTCCCTTTTTCCCTTGTTACCTTCGATCCTCAGATGCACAGTTCGGGACCCCCTACCTGAGATCGGCCGGTCTTGACACCGACAAGGGGGAAAGGAGTGGCTCGCCGGAATTTAGCCGGTGGCCGGCGATGGCCGTGGTGGCCATGGAGGGGCAGAGGAGCTCCTCGAGCTCGGGGAAATGGCTGGGAGGGATCTTGGGAGGTCGAGGAGGAGCTTCATGAGCTCGGGAGGGGCTCGGCTAGCCTATATATAGGCGGCCGAGGCGCTCGGATAAGTGCAGCCGCCGTGGCGGCCTTATCGTTATACTGGAGCTCGAGGGGTGGCGTGGATGGACGGTAGCGGCGTCGGGAGGCTTCGTGGAGGGGGTGGAGAGATCGCATGCGAGCTCAGGAAGGCTTAGGAGAGCTCCGGTACATGGACACGTCGGCGACCGCGGCTGCAGTTCTCAGGCACGGCTGCTGCACCATGTCGGAGGGGACGTGAGAGGGGAAGCGGGGTCCAGGGAGAAGAGGACGGTGAGGGGGAGCTGTTGGACATGACGAGGCACACGGAAACGACGAGAAGAGGAGGGGCCCGAGCAAACGACATCCAGCTCGCGTCCATGGCGTGCCAGGGCAGTGGTCACCGCGTGAACCATGGCATACAGAGCTCCCTGGCCGGTCAAATCATGTCCAGAGTGTTGTCCTTCCAAGGTACAGTCCCTGGGAGGTGATGGATCGAAGAAACGCACTATGGTTAGATGTGAATGATCCTTTGAAATTGGCTGTAGCAAACTATTGCATGGGACTGTGATCAACAGGGAGGTGATAAGACCCAATTGTGATGTCTGGGGGGTTTATATTAAGAAGGACTACAGTCCTGTGAAGTTTGGAAGGATTTGGACAAAGATTTGTCATAGTTGCTTCACAATTGCCCAAACTGGTCCAGAAAATGAATCATGTAGTGGCACTCTAATCGATGCTTGGATTGAGATGAAATTTGGTGGATAGGAGATATTTGGATACACAAACACACTATAAAAATTTCATACCATTTGGACACACCAAAATGTTACTTCCTTCACAGTGGTCCTCTCTGGACAGAAACTTGGAATAATATTGGGGAGAAAATGGCTTAATGAAATGATCCCAAATTCAGTGGAGAGGTGACATATAGGTAGAAGCATGTTCTGGAAATTATTCATGAATTATGGAGCAATAAAAATTATAGTTGCTTCACAACCCAAAATAATTACCAGAAACAAAGATTTGACGCTGAGCTCACATGGATTGATGAATGAAGCTAAAAATTTGTGGAGAGTCATTGTTTGGGCATATGAAGGACCTTGCAAAATTTTAACTCATTTGGATATGCCTAGCTTGCACTTCCTTCACAAGGCCTCTGTTTGAACAGAAACTTTGAAAAATTGCTCAGGAATATTTACTAGGCAAATGAAGTTGAAATTTGGCATGTGGAAATGATATGGATGGGAAAGAGTGCACAAAAAGTTTGAGAGCAAGCAAGAAAAGATAATGGGTACTTGCTTCACAAACTGCCAGCTAGGGCAGAATCAGAAAAGGAATATTAGTGAAATATTTCTGGACATGGCAAGGAAGGATTTTGACATATCTGAGGAATATATGACCCAAACAATTTATGGGAATCTTTGGAATGATGGAAGTGTGGGTTGCTTCACAACCTAGGGCAGGCAGGGTTATTCCTTTAATAGTAAAAAGGAATACTCCCAAGAAAAGAATATTGGGATTGGTCCGAGATGGAAATGGCAAGGTCTTGGGGTGGTTTTGAGATTGACAAGCCACTTGGGAGAGGAATCGAGGGTGATCTCTCCAGGTTTCAAGACCACTAAGCCACCGAAGTGCAAATCCAAACCAAAATCAAAAGAAAAAGAACATGGGCAAAATCCAGGGTGTTACAAACCTACCCCCCTTAAAGAAATCTCGTCCTTGAGATTTGGTTGCTCAGGATCAAACATGGATATTCCCACTTGAGGAAACCATTTCCAACTTGGGTTCCCTTTTGCCTTTGTATTATGTCCCCACCGTATATTATCTGACTCACTGCCTGGCTTCGGGGTGGTTTGTTTCACTGGATCCTCATTCTGATAGACCTTACCTCATATATTACTCTGACTTTAATCCTTTTATGTCCGCCGACTTATCTGAGTGCGATGACTTATCCTGACTAAAATACGTGCCCTTCTTGCAAGCCGAGAGTAGTTCCTTATGGACGTGTTGTGATGAAGTCCAATACGGACGACAGTCCATTGAGTTGTGAACAGATTCTCTCGTGGACACGGAATCTTTTACTCTTTGCATTGGGTGGCTTCAAATGGCTGTGTGCCCTCCAGACTCAAACAGTGTTGTGAATCATACCGTTCTCATGGTGGAACCTGGCTTCTTACAATAATGGTTGGAGCCTCTTGGGTATCTCCACTGTCTTGAATACCACATTTGTACCAAAGACTCGACTGTCACCTGCCATGACCAGCATAAAGAGTACGACCTTATAATGGTATTATTCCCAGGCTTGCCTGACGATGGTTCTGGCAGAAGAATTTTGTTCACGGCAGGTTCTCTTTTAACCGATTCCCCTAGGTGAGGACACATGCTTCAAGAAAATTGTCAACCTTCTGATCGTTCCGTCTGTCGGTGCCTTTAATTAAATAGTAGGCCATGTAATGTTTTGCCATGGTTGCTGGAATCCAACTGCCGAATTGATCTTTTGGCTGACCTGACGGACTTGGATGTCTTCTTCTGACAATTCTGAGCATACATAGTTGGCTGAGTGGGGTACCTTGATAGGAGGTCGTTGCAAATGGGATATACCCCATGGGTGTGCATCCATTGTGGTTGGTACCGATTCAGACTGTCCAGGGTATCGGTACCATGCAACCACTATCATACCTGTATGGCCATTCTTGCTTATTCATTATGGTTTTCTTTGCCTGTATCCTTAGCTGATAGAGCTTGGCCTTATGTGTTTCTTGATTCTTCGGATGACCATGGGTACTGCCAGGTACACTATTCCAGCAGACATATTACTTTACTAGTTGTGGCTATAGGGTAACGACCGTCTGAACCTTTGGATGAAACCGGCAAATAAACCAATAGCCACCAGAACGGTCTTTACAACTCAGATCTCGGACATTACTGGAGTAACTCAACCCCGACTCAAGACGGCTGAAAAGCAGCTCAGAGCATGAGACGGTGTCGATAAGAAAAAAGAAGTAGTTCCCTAAGACGGCTGAGGAACAACTCAGAGCATAGGGCCATTGCTACGAAAAGAAATTCAGCAGCTGCCCGAAACGGCCGAAAAGCAGCTCAGAACACGGGCCAATTGCTGGTAAGAGAAATAAAATTCGGCATCCACCCCGGACGGCCGGAAACAGCTCAGAACACAGGCGTGGTGCCGTTACTAAAGAAAGACAGGCAAGGGTTCATCCGCGTCCCATACAACTTACTACTATGTATACTGGTATGAGCATAATAATTTAAACATGCAAGAATAACACAGAGCAATGCTGTAGGGCATATATCAGATGGTCGGCTTGCTCCATAGGTTGTTGGTCATCACCCTGAAGTGTATAACTGGCGTTCTTCTTCTTCTTATATAGCTCATGCAATGGTCAAATCCTCACCGAGCTGACATCATTGTATGGGTAACTCGTATGACCTTGGCAGCATGTTCACCACATTTATGGAAACATGTGTGGCTGGCCACTTGATTCCTAAGGCAAGCTTGTGTAGAAAGACTGAGTTGCTTATATCTGAAGTTTCCTTGTTGCCATAAGCAGACTGAGTGCATATATATATATATCCCTTAATGTTTCTGATGTCGGTTACTTTTGTATGCAGAAAGTTGTTTGACTATTCTTCTTGTTGGGCACTGAGTTCCTAGCATATGCTGGCTTGCTTCTGGGATATAGCTGGTTCAAATTGTACTCATAGCAGACTCCAACCTTATATATGAACCATACCTTTGACCCGAAGTGTACTACTGATATTGCACACATCTTTGCCTTCTTGCTGATTTGATTATTACTGCTGTGAAGATCACACATTGATATATATACCTGATGCCATTGATTAATCCAGGATATCATTATAATCAGACCAGATATTCCCCATGCCAGGCAGTCGGCGCCAAATCCCATATTATTGAGCTGAGCTTCCAAATGTTTGCCCCTTCACTGATTCTTTGAGTCCAGTGTCGGTGAGCAACTTCCATAAGGGAAAATAAGGTAACACCAAGGGCCCAAAGAAAGAAGCAAAAGAAACGACTAAAATAAGATCACACACAAGCAATATCATATACTACAGCTATTCACAGCAATAATATGCATTCCTACTTAAGCACACCAATCTCGCAAGAAATCCGGTGTTACGATCTAACATGCTATGGCGATGTGCACGAAAGTGAATCAATGTGTGGAAGAAAGTTGGTGTAAACAAGGCTACACCAAACATGGGCTTACACCGGTTGCAGCTAGACGGATACGGATGCGAGGACGGACTTGGTGATCGTGGATCGGAACACAGAAGTCATGTCCACACCATCATCAAGCGTACGGAAGAAACCGTACTTGTCCAGGGAATGGATGGCAGGGTGAGATAGCGATAAAAAGAAAGGCTTACGGGCATTGCCCTTTTCTGATAACAAAGATCAGTAAAGGTTGCCGAAGTGGCTAGAGAGATGGCAAGATTCGGGATAGAAACATGTCTATAACCGAAACAATAGGGGTGGCTGAAGAGGATATATTGGTGTGGTACCTGTGCATCAATCCTGCAAGGGATCGACACACCAAGCACCTTGGCATCACTCTGCTGGGACAGAGATAACACCACACCAAGGAACGAATATGCAGCTGGAGGGTGTAGGTAGTGGGTCGAAACCGATGCCACCTACACTCACCAGATCAACCGTTGGTGATAAAATAAATATTCTATATGCATGCTACAAACAAATGCAACAAACAAGTGCAGCAAACCGAGTAGACTCTATACTACCGGTTACTAATGTTCGCGTGGTCTAGGGCGTCCTACAGCCAGACCTGCTCTGATACCAATGCTTGTGGCACCCCGGCTCAGAGGAAACTGAAACGCCCCGTATTCCAGCCCAGAGACAAGTCTTCTGGAATACGGCACTGTTGGCATAGAACAAATCAGCTCTTTATTACTATGGATAAGGTTACAAGGGTACATGGATTACATTGGCACGGCGATACTATGCTTGCCCAGGGTAGCTCTATGCTAACAGCGGAACAACCCGAGGAAATGGAGTATCCTCGGCAGCGGAACAACGACGGCGGTGGTGAACTCCACTTCGCAGGGACTTTGGCTGGAACACGTATCCTAGCTCGCAAACTCGGAATCCTTGACAAGCAAGCAATCATGGCATGACCTGCAAACTGGCATGACACACCAGGTGAGTACTTTGAATGTACTCGCAAGCTTACAGCAACCAAAGCAATCAAGACAAGCAACAGCATGGCATTTACCGGTTAAACAGGTGTAAACATGACGATGTTAAAACTGTATAAGCATGGCATGGCATATGAACAGGATGTCACTACATGCAACATGTTACAACTATCATGATGCAACTTACTCTGTCGGGGTTACCTCGTAACCACCACATGTAGGAACTTACCATCGAGCGTGCCTCATGATAACCTCGGGACCAACCAAACTTGGTATTACAATACCGTAGTGAAAAAATGATCACAAGGAGCTTGATCTTTACCCGAGATCACCACATAGCACTATCAACCAAATTCGGTATCCATGATACCACGGTGATCCTCTTGTGATCACGATCAACCAACATCGGTATCCTCGATACCACGGTGATCCTCTCGCGATCACATAAAGATCAACCAACTTCTTTCTCATCGAACTAGGTTGTTATAAGCAAGATTATTATACTGTTGACCCATAGTGTGTCCTACTACTAACTGTGCCCATGACCGTGGACGCGGCTATCGATAGATTATACACTCTGCAGAGGTTAGTACATTGTACCCACACCACGGAACTCATGGCCTCGTGCTCCCATTCGGGTGGACAAACGATGTTCCGACAAAACCCAGTCTATTGCATGGCACTCTCCCGGCCACTCCGACACACTCCCCTTTGGGCTATGTCATGGGTGACCCCTGTGTCCTTCCGACACCTGCCACCGTCGTGGCCAAACAAAACTGTCCCAAACGGGGACCTGAGCTCAATACCAAAACTGGCTTCATAAGGTTATAGCCACCTACCGGGCCAGGGTAGCACGCACTCATAACCTTCCCTAGTTGGAGGTACCGGCGAGAGGCATGATAATAGACCGAGTTAGGGCTGCCCTATCCCAGCAAGTGTGGTTGCTGTGACGCCCCCGGCTCAATCGTGCACTAATCATACACGCAAATGCACACGATCAAGCCTAAGGACTCACGGGAAGATATCACAACACAGCTCTAAAACATAAATAAAGTCATACAAGCTTTATATTACAAGCCAGGGGCCTCGAGGGCTCGAATACATAAGCTTGCGTACAAGCGTCAGCGGAAGCATCAGATATCTGAGTACAGATATGAAACAGAAACAGAAAGGCCTTTAGAAAGGTGGGGCAAAAGAAAAACACTACGATCGAAAGGCGCAGGCCTCCTGCCTGGGACCCTCCGATCCTACTCCTGGTCGTCAGTCAACTCGTAGTAGTATCCATCCTCTGGGTAGTAGTAGTAGTCGATCGACGGGGCATCTGTCTCAGGGGGCTCCGTCCTCTGGTCACGACAAACTGATAAGGGGAGAAAAGAAAAACAAAGCAACCGTGAGTACTCAGAAGTACTCAGCAACCAAGGATCTACACTACATATGCAACATTTTCAAAGGGAGGCTGTATATGTGGACCGGGCTGCAGAAATGCCAGAATAGAGAGTAGGCCTAGTCCTATCGAAGACTAGCATCTTCAGAGGTCTTGCAGCATTAGAAGAGTGTAGACAGTACCATATAATGTAACAGTATCATTATGTCTCAACCTCACCCAGAGATCCTTTCTCGACTCCCTGCGAGAAAGCAATCCCAGAGCCATACAGTCATCAACCTCGTCTTGAGATCCCTTCTCGACTCCCTGCGAGAAGCAATCCCAGAGCCTCATATCCGGGTCTCATCTCAACTTCTAGCTGTATCGATCGGGATACAACTCCGAGTGTCCTTTACCATAGGACCGGCTATCGATAGAAGTTTTCTTCCCTGCAGGGGTGCACCAACTTACCCAACATGCTCGATTAACTCCGGTCGGACACACTTTCCTGGGTCATGCCCGGCCTCGGCCAAACGACACACCGCAGCCCTACCTAGAGCTCAGCAGAGAGGTCCCCGCCGGTCTACATCCTAAGCACTCAGGGGTCTTGGGCCGTCGCCCTGTGCACTCCGGGTCTTTGCGAGCAGGGTGGATACCAGTGCCAACGGACGATCCGACCCGGCCGCAATGCTGAACTGGACGTCTGACAGAACTGTCGGTTGATGCTACGATGCAGAACGCCCATACTATGCCCACGTGATGGTTAGTGCTATCAGGCCAGAGGCCTGCTCGGATCAAATATCCAAATCGCTAGTACCTTGGGCTTGCGGTAACGAGCAGAGACTCATGAAAGATGTGACCCCGTTGCCCCGTCTCGAGGACTTGCTGCAAGGGTTAAGAATGCCCGGCCGCACCTCGTATTCATCACTCGGGCACCATACAGGCACCCGTCTTCACAACACTCGCCACTTAGGCGCACGCGGGTAGCCCTCAGGGTCGACCCGCCTTTCCAAGTAACAACAGTACAGTCCAAGTATCCGTGTGTCCATACATCAGGGGAATCCGAGGTATCACCCTCGTTGAATTCCCACTCGATGTATCCATCAAGGTGTACTCGGAGGAATCACCCTCGATGGGTTCACACTTGATGTGTTGCACGACAACATCGTTAACGGAAGTGGTGAAGGAGGAATCACCCTCGATGACCATGACCGAATAGCTACTCTACAGAGTTAACATCAGAAGTGCTACATGAGGTATCACCCTCGGCACTCGATAGTAACGCTGCAGTGTCGTTACAACTAAGGGGGTGATGTGCGGTGCCAGGGCCTGGTCTTCAATCCCGTTGATCGGGTCTTCGGATAATCCAGCGGGGCGGTCGGGACTAATGGGGTCACTGATAGGTCTCTACCCAGCCTATATTATGCAGTTTAGGATATGCCGGTAATTATCAACAGCAGGTTACAATAAACAGGCTATGCATCAGAATAGGTAAAGCAGTAGCAGCAGCAATTCTAATGCAAGCATGAGAAAATAGAATGGGCGATATCGGGATGATCATAGGGGGGGGGCTTGCCTGGTTGCTCGGCGGCAAAGGCAAGATTGTCAATGGTGTCTTCGGGCTCTAGAGCTGCGTCGGCCTCGGGGACGATGTCGGGGTCTAACGAGAGAGAAGAGGGGGAGGAAACAGTAAATGCTAAGCAAACAATGTGCTACACAAGGTATAACATGACAATACGCAGTGCCGGGTGTGCCCTAACGTACGGTTACACGACAACGAGGAAGGGGAATCCATCCGAGAATGTTTTCCCGGTTCCGGACATTTGTCAGACAGATGACCGGATTGCATGTTCGGATAGTTAGAGACGTGCGACGGACGAACGGACCGCGTAATCGGGTTTGTCTCGTCGTTCTGAGCAACTTTCATGTACAAATTATTTTCATCGGAGTTACGGATTAAAAGATACGATTTTCTAATTTTTTTTTATTAATTTCTAGAATTATTTAATTAATTAATTTCGAATTATCCAAAACAGTGTTATGTTGACGTCATCATGACGTCACTGTGACGTCAGGACCAGTGGGTCCCACCTGTCAGTGTCACGTTAGGCTAATTAGGGCTTAATTATACTAATTACAGATTAATTAGGTTAACTAGATAATTAGTTTAATTAAACAGAATTAATTAAGTTAATTAATTAATTAATTAATATTTATTTATTTTTATTACATTACATTTTTTTAAACATTTTTAGGGGCTGGGCCCCGTCTGTCAGTGGCTCAGCCAAGCCACCAGGGGCTTAACGGGCGCGGGCTATGGGGCGGGCGCGGCCCGATCGGGCACATGCCCAGGTGCGCGCGGGCATGGCCGCTGGCGGCACCGAGCGGCGTAGCGGGGCAGTGGGGCGGAGGCGGGCGCGGCCGGCGCAGCTGCGGGAGGAGGCGCATGGAGAAGCGCGGCAGCAGCGCGTGGGACGGAGCTGCGGGAGCCGGCCCAGCGAGGACGGCAACACGGCCAGTGCGGGGTGCGCGAGTGCGTGCGGGCGACGCGGGCGAGCGCGTAGGGAGGGGTGGCTGCGGGGTGGAGGAGCAGCCGCAGCAGCTGTAGCGGCGAGCAAGGCGAGCACGCGCGGCAGGGCGCGGTGGCGTACGCGGGCGCGCGTAAGGCAGAGAGGGGAGAGGGAGGGAGCTCACGACGGGGCGCAGGGACTAAGGCAGCGGGTGTCGAGGAGGACGGGGACGACGTGCGGCGTGGCGACGAGGTCCGGCGGCGTCGGGGACGGCTTCGGGCGACGGTGAGGTGGCACACAGCGACGGCGTCGGAGAAGGGGGGCGTCGGGCTCGAGGTCAGGGTGGCGACGGGCGTTGGCGGGCGTCGGGCGCCGGCGACGGTGCAGTGTCGGGGGCGAGCGGCGTGCGCCCCCCGATCCAGATCGGGGGGGAGAGAATCGTGCGAGAGAGAGAGGGGATTGGGGGAAGTGGGGATTAGGGTTTCGGGGGTGACCGGGGTAGGCCATATAGGGGAGTGGGGTGGGCCAGCCTGCTGGGCTGAGGCCCAGTTGGGCCGGGGGGGTTCCTTGTATTTTTTTTGTTTTGCTTTTGTTTTATTTTTTCTTTTTCTGTTTTCCTTTCTTAACTACTGTTTTGCTAATTGTTAGGCCTCCAACTGAGTTTTGTGAAATGGGTTAGTTGGTTCAAATTTTACAGTGCAATATTACCTACCACCAAAAACTAGTTTGGGTAAAATATAATGTCATATTTAACTTAGATTAAATAAAAGGTTATTAACTGTTGCTGTTAGCCACTATTTTACTTATTTTTGAGCACTTAGACAATTTATAAAAGGATGATTTCTCCACCAATATTTTCTATGGATTATTTGTCATAGTTTGCACATTTTAGTTTTGACATTTTTGAAAACTTTTAATTTTGACTTTAATTTAAATTTGGAGTTTGGATTAGGGGTTTGGAATGCAATATGATGCAAATGATGATTAGGCACTGTTAATCATGATGACTTGGCATAATCAAAAAGGGATTACTGTAGTTAACCACTGGGGGTGTTACAAGTCTCCTCCACTAACAAGAATTCTCGTCCCGAGAATTAAGAGGTAGAAGGAAAAAGTGCGGGGTATTCCGCACGAAGATTATCCTCGCGTTCCCAAGTGGCCTCATCTTTAGTATGATTTGACCACTGCACTTTGAGGAACTTGGTAACCTTCTGACGGGTCCGACGTTCAGCTTCAACGAGAATGCGGATCGGATGCTCCTTATAAGATAGATCATCTTGCAATTCGAGCATCTCATGATCCACTGCCCGGTGCGGAGATTCCTTGAAGCATTTACGAAGTTGCGACACATGGAATACGTCGTGGATATGAGAGAATTGCGGCGGCAATTCCAATTTATATGCCACCTGACCACGCCTTGCAACAATGCGGAAAGGACCAATGTAGCGTGGAGCTAACTTGCCATTGATTCCAAAACGGTGAGTGCCCTTCATAGGAGTGACACGAAGATAAACTTGATCACCAGGTTGATAAGTCAAACCCCATCGTTTGCGATCATAGTTGCTCTTCTGGCGGTCCTGAGCCGCCTTGTGATTTTCCCGGACAATACGGACTTGTTCTTCGGCGTGTTGGATAATATCCAGACCCACGAGCGGTCGTTCCCCAGTTTGTGACCAATTCAGAGAGGTTCGACACTTACCCCCATATAGAACTTCAAAGGGAGCCATTTTCAAACTGGCTTGATAGCTGTTGTTGTAAGAGAATTCGGCATATGGAAGAGATTCTTCCCACTTCTTACCGAAAGAAATAACACAAGCCCGAAGCATGTCTTCAAGCACTTGATTGACTCGCTCGACTTGGCCTTGGGATTGGGGGTGATAAGCTGAACTCCAGGTAATATGAGTTCCCATAGCTGTTTGGAAAATTTCCCAGAATTTGGAAGTGAAAAGAGCGCCACGGTCCGAACTAATCTCCTTCGGAATACCGTGGAGTGAAACAATTCTGGAGATATACAACTCTGCTAACTGACTAGCAGTGATAGTCTCTTTGACGGGCAGAAAGTGTGCAACTTTAGAGAGTTGGTCGACGATGACAAGAATAGCATCGTGACCCTTCTGTGACCTGGGAAGTCCTGTAACGAAATCCATCTAAACCTTATCCCATTTCCATAGAGGAATAGGAAGTGGTTGCAGAATTCCAGCTGGTTTCTGATGTTCTGCTTTAACGCGACGACACACATCACATTCAGCAACATAACGAGCAATGTCCTGCTTCATTCTAGACCACCAGTACCTTTGACTGAGATCACGATACATCTTGGTGCTACCCGGATGAATAGACAGCGGGGTATCATGTGCCTCCTTCATGACCTTGTCAGTCATGAGTTCGAAGTGAGGTACCACAATGCGGTTTCTGAAATACAAGGTTCCATCTTCAGATAGCGAGAAATCCCTGTACTTTACAAGGTGAAGGTCTTTCTTCATCAGATCAATTTCAGCATCTTTAGCTTGCGCATTCTTAACAGCTTTCTCAAGATCTGGTTGTATCACAAGGTTATTAAGAGAACCCTGTGGAACAATACGCAGATTCAACTTGCATAGTTCTTCAAAAAGACGAGGTTGAGCTCGCCTAACCATGAGGTTGTCGCAATAGGACTTGCGGCTTAAGGCATCAGCCATCACGTTAGCCTTGCCAGGGGTATAGGAAATACCCAAATCATAGTCCGCAATGGCCTCCATCCATCTTTGCTGACGGAGGTTTAGAGAAGGTTGAGTGAACAAGTACTTCAGACTTTTATGATCCGTGTAGATCTCGCAACGATTACCGAGGAGGTAATGTCGCCACAACTACAATGCATAGATGACAGCAGCTAGTTCTAGATCATGTACCGGATAATTCTCTTCATGTGGGCGCAACTGATGAGAGCCATAAGCAATCACTTTACGCTCTTGCATTAGGACACAGCCTAATCCATCACGGGATGCGTCACAATAAATCACAAAGTCTTTGCGGGTATCTGGAGGAGATAGTACTGGGGCAGATGTTAGCTTGTCTTTGAGTGTTTGAAAACTTTCCTGTCATTTTTCTGTCCATTCAAACTTAACGCCTTTGTGAAGCAGATCAGTCAGGGGCTTAGCAATCTTAGAAAAGTTCTCGACAAATCGACGGCAATAGCTTGCAAGGCCGAGAAAACTTCTCACTTGCTTGACGTTCTTCGGAGGAGTCCAGTCAAGAATAGCCTGAACTCGTTCTGGGTTAACAACAATTCCATCTTTGGAAATCACATGGCCAAGGTATGTCACTTCAGAAAGCCAGAATTCACATTTGGAATACTTGGCATACAACTGGTGTTCTCGGAGCCTTTCCAGTACAAGACGGAGGTGTTCGGCATGTTCTTCATTATTCTTTGAATAGACCAGAATATCATCCAGATATACCACGACAAATTTGTCGAGGTAATCCATGAAGATGTAATTCATCAGACGGGAGAATGTGGCTGGAGCATTTGTTAAGCCAAATGACATGACAGTGTACTCATAAGAACCATAGCGGGTAACGAATGCTGTCTTGGGAATATCCTCTTCACGAACATGGATCTGATGGTATCCCAATCTCAAATCAAGCTTAGAGAATACTGAAGAACCGGCAAGTTGATCATACAAATCATTGATCCGGGGAAGCGGATATTTGTTCTGGATTGTGGCTTGGTTAATGGGCCGATAATCCTGAACCAATCGGTTAGTTCCATCCTTCTTCTTAACGAAGAGTGAAGGTGCTCCCAAGCAGAGGAACTGGGACGGATGAAACCTTTCTTAAGTGACATGTCGATTTCCTCCTTAAGTTCAAGAAGGTGGTGCAGAGGCATTTTATAAGGACGCTTCGCAATAGGGGTAGTGCCAGGCTTCAAGTCGATGACAAACTCGACAGCTCTAGCAGGGGGTATTCCTGGAAGTTCTTTTGGAAATACATCTTGAAAATCACAAACAACTGGAACGTTCTCGATGCCTTCAAGAGGTGAAGCATTTAATGCATTCAGAACATATATCTGGCTCTCAGCATCTTGAGCTATTCGGGCTGAGTATCTGACTGTCTGGCCCGAAGAATGGGTAAGTTGGACTTTCTTAGCGGCACAGTCAATCAAAGCATTATGGGCGGTCAACCAGTCCATACCGAGAATGATGTCTATGTCGGAAGGTCCAAGAGCAATAAGGGAAGCAGAGAACATCAACCCTTCAATTCTAATCTGATTGTTGTGACTTACCATTTTGGTTTGCCACCGGGAATGTGGAGTGATGATTTCTAAAGGAGTGGGTAATGAGCTCATAGCTAACCCATGCAATTGTGCAAATAGCTGGGACACGAAGGAATGTGATGCACCTGAATCAAAAAGAATAGAAGCTGGCACTGAATTCACAGAGAGTGTTCCCAGGACGATAGTCGGTTCCCTCTGAGCCTTTTCAGCATTGACGTGATTGGCATGGCCAAGTACAACAGTAGATGGTATGACATTACGGTTTCTGATTCGGCGGTTCCGACAATTCTTCTTACGACCATTAGGAGGTCGTGGCGCCACCTGATGAGAAGCCATAGCATCAGGCGGTCCATCATGAACCGTAAGCTGTCTCGGCGGTGAAGGCAGACGAGGTGCAACATAAGATGGCCTTGGTGTTGGAGCAGGTCGGTGATGAACATTGTGCGGGATCCACACTCGACGCTTCTGAACAGGCTGACCCGAGGATGAGCCAGCTTCATGAGTGCGCTTGAGCAACTCCTGGTACTCAATCAGAGCTGTTTCAATTTGGAAAGATTTGCTGACAAGCGTTGCGAAGTCTGCAAAATCAAGGGCAGCAAGTGCGAGGTTTATATCTGTACGCAGTCCTTCACGGAATTTCTCCTGCTTGCGAGTGTCAGTGTCGACGTCATCTTCAGCATAGCGGGATAATTCGAGAAATTTCCTCTGATATTCATCCACAGTCATTTTGTCCTGAGAGAGTTTGCGGAACTCCTGCTTCTTCTGGTCGATCAGACCTTGAGGAATGTACCGTGCATGAAAAGCTGACTGAAATTCCTGCCAAGTGGTTTCAGTCTTAGCAGGTAACATACCCTTGTGGCTTTCCCACCATTGAGCAGCTGGACCCTTTAAGTGGAATGTCGCAAAGGTGACGTGACTGTCAGGGGCAACATTAGCTGACTCCATCTCAAACAGGATGTCACGAAGCCAATCATCAGCATCTATAGGATTGGTGGAGTTGCAGAAAACGGACGGGTTGAGGCGCACAAATTCTAGCAGAGTTATTGGAGCATTCTACTGTTGAGCATTTTGATTTGGGAATTGAGCCATTAGTCCGGTCATAAAATGCTGCATCATTGCGGCAGTATAAGGTGGAGGTGGAGGATCGTCAGCCATCCTGCCAAAACAACAGGGGCAGTTTAACAAGTAAAACTGCATATGTATGGAATGATTCATGAAGGAACACGCACAACAGAAGGAAGTGCAATAGATACTTCATCATATACGCACCAGACATTCAAATCCACACATAGCCTTGGTTACAATCCGGCAATACGACAGCTGAAAGGGGAGGGCTAGACATCTAGGCGGCGCGTAGGCACGCGGCAAGGAAGTACACAACGAGATATAGCAAAGGCTACATCAACGTCGGAGAAAACTATTGGAGCGAGGAATCTGCAAGTGACAAAACAAGATGCCCTCGACAAGAGGATCCTACGAACAGAACCTGGCCCGCAATTCTTGAAGGAAGGGGGGAAATTTTCAGAACACCGGGTGGATGTGATCACGAGAACCTAATGTTGGAGTTAGTAAAGTTTTAACCCGAATAGAGGAGAGATCAGAGTCCCAGAGTATAGATGAGGAATAAAAGATACTAATACCACCCAATTGGCGACGTGAGCCTATAAGCCAAACAGCCTAGTTAGTAAAATAGTTTTAGATTACTAGAATCAACTTCGGCCAAGGAGTTGGAAAGGGGGGTTCCTACAGTCAGTCGGCTCTGATACCAACTTGTGACGCCCCCAGCTCAATCGTGCACTAATCATACACGCAAATGCGCACGATCAAGCCTAAGGACTCACGGGAAGATATCACAACACAACTCTAAAACATAAATAAAGTCATACAAGCTTTATATTACAAGCCAGGGGCCTCGAGGCCTCGAATACATAAGCTTGCGTACAAGCGTCAGCGGAAGCATCAGATATCTGAGTACAGATATGAAACAGAAATAGAAAGGCCTTTAGAAAGGCGGGGCAAAAGAAAAACACTACGATCGAAAGGCGCAGGCCTCCTGCCTGGGACCCTCCGATCCTACTCCTGGTTGTCAGTCAACTCGTAGTAGTATCCATCCTCTGGGTAGTAGTAGTAGTCGATCGACGGGGCATCTGTCTCAGGGGGCTCCGTCCTCTGGTCACGACAAACTGATAAGGGGAGAAAAGAAAAACAAAGCAACCGTCAGTACTCAGAAGTACTTAGCAAGCAAGGATCTACACTACATATGCAACATTTTCAAAGGGAGGCTGTATATGTGGACTGGGCTGCAGAAATGCCAGAATAGAGAGTAGGCCTAGTCCTATCGAAGACTAGCATCTTCAGAGGTCTTGCAGCATTAGAAGAGTGTAGACAGTACCATATAATGTAACAGTATCATTATGTCTCAACCTCACCCAGAGATCCTTTCTCGACTCCCTGCGAGAAAGCAATCCCAGAGCCATACAGTCATCAACCTCGTCCTGAGATCCCTTCTCGACTCCCTGCGAGAAGCAATCCCAGAGCCTCATATCCGGGTCTCATCTCAACTTCTAGCTGTATCGATCGGGATACAACTCCGAGTGTCCTTTACCATAGGACCGGCTATCGAAAGAAGTTTTCTTCCCTGCAGGGGTGCACCAACTTACCCAACACGCTCGATTAACTCCGGCCGGACACACTTTCCTGGGTCATGCCCGGCCTCGGCCAAACGACACACCACAGCCCTACCTAGAGCTCAGCAGAGAGGTCCCCGCCGGTCTACATCCTAAGAACTCAGGGGTCTTGGGCCGTCGCCGTGTGCACTCCGGGTCGTTGCGAGCAGGGTGGATACCAGCGCCAACGGCACGATCCGACCCGGCCGCAATGCTGAACTGGACATCTGACAGAACTGTCGGCTGATGCTACGATGCAGAACGCCCATACTATGCCCACGTGATGGTTAGTGCTATCAGGCCAGAGGCCTGCTCGGATCAAATATCCAAATCGCTAGTACCTTGGGCTTGCGGTAACGAGCAGAGACTCACGAAAGATGTGACCCCGTCGCCTCGTCTCGAGGACTTGCTGCAAGGGTTAAGAATGCCCGGCCGCGCCTCGTATTCATCACTCGGGCACCATACAGGCACCCGTCTTCACAACACTCGCCACTTAGGCGCACGCGGGTACCCCTCAGGGTCGACCCGCCTTTCCAAGTAACAACAGTACAGTCCAAGTATCCGTGTGTCCATAACATCAGGGGAATCCGAGGTATCACCCTCGTTGAATTCCCACTCGATGTATCCGTCAAGGTGAACTCGGAGGAATCACCCTCGATGGGTTCACACTTGATGTGTTGCACGACAAGGTCGTTACCGGAAGTGGTGAAGGAGGAATCACCCTCGATGACCACGACCGAATAGCTACTCTACAGAGTTAACATCGGAAGTGCTACACGAGGTATCACCCTCGGCACTCGATAGTAACGCTACAGTGTCGTTACAACTAAGGGGGTGATGTGCGGTGCCGGGGCCTGGTCTTCAATCCCGTTGATCGGGTCTTCGGATAATCCAGCGGGGCGGTCGGGACTAATGGGGTCACTGATAGGTCTCTACCCAGCCTATACTATGCAGTTTAGGATATGCCGGTAATTATCAACAGCAGGTTACAATAAACAGGCTATGCATCATAATAGGTAAAGCAGTAGCAGCAGCAATTCTAATGCAAGCATGAGAAAATAGAATGGGCGATATCGGGATGATCAAAGGGGGGGGGGGGCTTGCCTGGTTGCTCGGCGGCAAGGGCAAGGTTGTCAATGGTGTCTTCGGGCTCCGGAGCTGCGTCGGCCTCGGGGACAACGTCAGGGTCTAACAAGAGAGAAGAGGGGGAGGAAACAGTAAATGCTAAGCAAACAATGTGCTACACAAGGTATAACATGACAATACGCAGTGCCGGGTGTGCCCTAACGTACGGTTGCACGACAACGAGGAAGGGGAATCCATCCGGGAATGTTTTCCCGATTCCGGACATTTGTCGGACAGATGACCGGAGGGGAACGGTTGCATGTTCGGATAGTTAGAGACGTGCGACGGATGAACGGACCGCCTATTCGGGTTCATCTTATCGTTCTGAGCAACTTTCATGTACAAATTATTTTCATCGGAGTTACGGATTAAAAGATATGATTTTCTAAAGTTTTTATTAATTTCTGGAATTATTTAATTAATTAATTTCGAATTATCCAAAACAGTGTTATGCTGACATCATCATGACGTCACTGTGACGTCAGGACCAGTGGGTCCCACCTGTCAGTGTCACGTTAGGCTAATTTGGGCTTAATTATACTAATTACAGATTAATTAGGTTAACTAGATAATTAGTTTAATTAAACAGAATTAATTAAGTTAATTAATTATCTAATTAATTAATATTTATTTTTATTACATTACATTTTTTTAAACGTTTTCAGGGGTTGGGCCCCGTCTGTCGGTGGCTCAGCCAAGCCACCAGGGGCTTAACGGGCGTGGGCTATGGGGCGGGCGCGGCCCGATCGGGCACACGCCCAAGGGCGCGCGGGCGTGGCCGCTGGCAGCCCCGAGCAGTGCAGCGGGGCAGTGGGGCGGAGGCGGGCGCGGCCGGCGGAGCTGCGGGAGGAGGCGCATGGAGAAGCGTGGCAGCAACGCATGGGGCGGAGCTGCGGGAGCCGGGCCAGCGAGGACGGCAGTGCGGCCAGTGCGCGAGTGCGTGCGGGCGACGCAGGCGAGCGCGTAGGGAGGGGCGGCTGCGGGGTGGAGGAGCAGCCGCAGCAGCTGTAGCGGCGAGCGAGGCGAGCACGCGGGGCGGGGCGCGGTGGCGTACGCGGGCACGCGTATGGCAGATAGGGGAGAGGGAGGGAGCTCACGGCGGGGCACAGGGACTAAGGCAGCGGGCGTCGAGGAGGATGGGGACGAGGTGCGGCGTGGCGATGAGGTCCGGCGGCGTCGGGGACGGCTTCGGGCGACGGTGAGGTGGCGCACAGCGACGGCGTCGGAGAAGGGGGGCGTCGGGCTCGAGGTCAGGGTGGCGACGGGCGTCGGCGGGCGTCGGGCGCCGGCGACGGTGCGGTGTCGGGGGCGAGCGGCGTGCGCCCCCCGATCCAGATCAGGGGGGGAGAGAATCGTGCGAGGGAGAGAGGGGATTGGGGGAAGTGGGGATTAGGGTTTCGGGGGTGACCGGGGTAGGCCATATAGGGGAGTGGGGTGGGCCGGCCTGCTGGGCTGAGGCCCAGTTGGGCCGGGGGGGGGTGGGGTTCCTTGTATTTTTTTGTTTTGCTTTTGTTTTATTTTTCCTTTTTCTGTTTTCCTTTCTTAACTACTGTTTTGCTAATTGTTAGGCCTCCAACTGAGTTTTGTAAAATGGGTTAGTTGGTTCAAATTTTACAGCGCAATATTACCTACCACCAAAAACTAGTTTGGGTAAAATATAATGTCATATTTAACTTAGATTAAATAAAAGGTTATTAACTGTTGCTGTTAGCCACTGTTTTACTTATTTTTGAGCACTTAGACAATTTATAAAAGGATGATTTCTCCACCAATATTTTCTATGGATTATTTGTCATAGTTTGCACATTTTAGTTTTGACATTTTTGAAAACTTTTAATTTTGACTTTAATTCAAATTTGGAGTTTGGATTAGGGGTTTGGAATGCAATATGATGCAAATGATGATTAGGCACTGTTAATCATGATGACATGGCATAATCAAAAAGGGATTACTGTAGTTAACCACTAGGGGTGTTACAGTTGCACTGGTGAGCTCGATTTGGTGGCGCACTATGACTCAGCCAACAGGTGTTCAAGTTCGATTAACATCCGGTTAAATTTGAATGATGATGTGCTGAGCCATGATAACAGGATGAACCATAACAACTGATAAAGAAACATGCAGACATGTCATCATCTTAGCATGAAATACTGCCAATGTTAACCATGAGCATAATACTACCAACGAGTACCTGATAACTAGCAAGATGCACATGGACAGAACATGAGCATATATAGTAGTTGCAGACAGAATAACATGCACACATTAAATAACTATTCAACTAGGAAACCATAGCTACTGCAAATCCATCATGCAAGTGGCTGTCGTGGCTTGCCTGGGTACGAAGAAACCACCGAGGAGAAGTTCGGAGAGTCCGCGGAACGATTGCCGAAAACAGTTCTCTCTCGGAGGGGCTGTTTACGGGCAAGGGCAAAATGTCATTTTCACTGTGTGAACACATTATGAAAATGGTACCAACATGACGGGCTCGAAGATACGAAGAAGTGGGCTTTGGAATCACCTCGATCGGAGTCACGAGCAAAAAGTTATAGCCGTTTGAAATACAGGGACTGATCTGTAAAAATTATATTCACAGACGGGTCCCTGATGGCTAAACCGAAAGCGCACTTAGCTTAAATACGTTTCCTGGCAAGGAAAACGAAACTTAGCCGTAGTAGAAGGAAATGCGTTTCCACTTAATCCAGTTAGCAGTGGCGGGGCCGGGCTATGAGCAACTGACAGGTGGGGCCCGCGCGGTTTATTCTCTCTCCTCCTCACCTATTCTTCGACCTCCCGACAGCGAACAGAGGACGAGCAGGGAGGCTCGGCCGGCGAGTGGCCTGGCCGGCTCCGGCCGTCTCCGGCGAGGGCGCGGGTACCAGCGGCCTCGGGATGGAGCACCTCGTCCGGGGAAGTCAAGAGGAGCGACGGGGAACGGCCATGGTGGTGGTTATGGTGGCGAACAGAGGCGGGCACCGGAGAGGGGCGCGGGCAGCTCCCGTTGTCTCCAGCGAAGCTGGGGCCACCAGTGGACTCAGGGAAGAGTGCCGCACCCGTCCTGGCTGGACGCGGATGCCGAGAAGGGTCCAGGCGACGGCGGCTCGAGGTGACCGAGGAGACGGCGGCGGCCGTGCTCGGACATGCGGCAACAGAGGCTCCGACGGCTAAACGAGGGGACGGGGAGGTTCGCCGGGGTGGATGGAACCTACTGGTGGTGGTGGACGGAGGGGGAAAGGAGTGGCTCGCCGGAATTTAGCCGGTGGCCGGCGATGGCCGTGGCGGCCATGGAGGGGCAGAGGAGCTCCTCGAGCTAGGGGAAATGGCTGGGAGGGATCCTGGGAGGTCGAGGAGGAGCTTCGTGAGCTCGGGAGGGGCTCAGCGGGCCTTTATATAGGCGGCCGAGGCGCTTGGATAAGTGCAGCCGCCGTGGCGGCCTTATCGCTATACTGGAGCTCGAGGGGTGGCATGGCTGGACGGTAGCGGCGTCAGGAGGCTTCGTGGAGGGGTGGAGAGATCGTAGGCGAGCTCGGGAAGGCTCGGGAGAGCTCTGGTACATGGACACGTTGGCGACCGCGGCTGCAGTTCTCAGGCGCGGCTCTCGCACCGCGTCGGAGGGGACGTGAGAGGGGAAGCGGGGTCCAGGAGAAGAGGATGGCGAGGGGGAGCTGTTGGACATGATGAGGCGCGCGGAAACGACGAGCAGAGGAGGGGCCCGAGCAAACGACATCTAGCTCGCGTCCATGGCGTGCCAGGGCGGTGGTCACCGCGTAAACCATGGCATACAGAGCTCCCTGGCCGGTCAAATCATGTCCAAAGAGTTGTCCTTCCAAGGTTCAGTCCCTGGGAGGTGATGGATCGAAGAAACACACTGTGGTTAGATGTGAATGATCCTCTGAAATTGGCTATAGCAAACTGTTGCATGGGACTATGATCAACAGAGAGGTGATAAGAGCCAATTGTGATGTCTGGGGCGTTTAGATTAAGAAGGAATACAGTCCTGTGAAGTTTGGAAGGTTTTGGACAAAGATTTGTCATAGTTGCTTCACAACTGCCCAAACTGGTCCAGAAAATGAATCATGTAGTGGCACTCTAATAGATGCTTGGATTGAGATGAAATTTGGTGGATAGGAGTTATTTGGATACAAAAACACACTGTAAAAATTTCATACCATTTGGACACACCAAAATGGTACTTCCTTCACAGTGGTCCTCTCTGGACAGAAACTTGGAATAATATTGGGGATAAAATGGCTTAATGAAATGATCCCAAATTTAGTGGGGAGGTGACATATAGGTAGAATCATGTTCTGGAAATTATTCATGAATTATGGAGCAATAAAAATTATAGTTGCTTCACAGCCCAAAATAATTACCAGAAACAAAGATTTGATGCTGAGCTCACATGGATTGATGAATGAAGCTAAACATTTGTGGAGAGTCATTGTTTGGGCATATGAAATATCTTGCAAAATTTCAACTCATTTGGATGTTCCTAGCTTGCACTTCCTTCACAAGGCCTCTGTTTGAACAGAAACTTTGAAAAATTGCTCAGGAATATTTACCAGGCAAATGAAGTTGAAATTTGGCATGTGGTAATTATATGGATGGAAAAGAGTGCACAAAAAGTTTGAGAGCAAGCAAGTAAGGATAATGGGTACTTGCTTCACAAACTGCCAGCTAGTGCAGAATCAGAAAAGGAATATTAGTGAAATATTTCTGGACATGGCAAGGAAGGATTTTGACATATCTGAGGAATATATGACCCAAACAATTTATGGGAATTATTTGGGAATCTTTGGAATGATGGAAGTGTGGGTTGCTTCACAACCCAGGGCAGACAGGGTTATTCCTTTAATAGGAAAAAGGAATACTCCCAAGAAAAGAATATTGGGATTGGTCCGAGATGGAAATGGCAAGGTCTTGGAGTGGTTTTGAGATTGATAAGCCACTTGGGAGAGGAATCGAGGGTGATCTCTCCAGGTTTCAAGACCACTAAGCCACCGAAGTGCAAATCCAAACCAAAATCAAAAGAAAAAGAAAATGGGCAGAATCCAAGGTGTTACATACCTCCTACTGGATTGATACCTTGGTTCTTAACTGAGGGAAATACTTATCTCTACTTTGCTGCATCACCCTTTCCTCTTCAAGGGAAAAATCAATGCAAGCTCAAGAAGTAGCATGCGTGCTTAGATAATCTTTCTAAAATTTGATCAATAAGAGGTAGAGGGTAATGATCCTTTCTAGTGGCTTTGTTTAATATCTAAAATCAATTACCATTCTATAGTGAGTCACTGTTCATTTTTATCATTAGAACAACAGTAATACCTCCTTTCTTAGGGACACAATGAACGGGACTTACCCATCTAGTATCAGCTATGGGATATATTATACTTGCTTCCATAAGCTTTAGTATTTCAGTTCTTACCACTTCTTTCATCTTACGATTCAATTGTTGTTGATGATCAATGATGGGTTTAGCATCAGGTTATATATTAATCTTGTGCTGACAGAGAGTGGGACTAATGCCCTTAAGATCATCAAGAGTATATCCAATAGCAGCACGGTGCTTCCTAAGAATTTTTAATAATCTCTTTTCTTCATGTTCTGTAAGGTTAGCACTAATAATAACAGGATATATCTTTTTCTCATCAAGATAAGCATATTTCAAAGTGTCAGGCAATTGTTTTAATTCAAACACAGGATCACCTTTAGGTGGAGGAGGACCTCCTACAGTTTCGATAGGCAGATTGTGTTTAAGGATAGGTTGTTGTTCAAAGAATATTTTATCTATTTCATTTCTTTCATGCAAGTGCATATCATTTTCATTGTCTAGCAAATATTGTTCTAGTGGATCAGTAGGAGGCACAACAATAGAAGCAAGACCAATTATTTCATCCTTACAATGTAATTCTTTATCACGAGGATGTCTACGAGACTTAGAGAAATTAAACTCATGAGACACATCACCGAAATTGACACTGACAATTTCTTTATAGCAATCTATCTTAGCATTGACAGTGTTCAAGAAAGGTCTACCAAATATTATGGGGCAAAAATCATCTTGTGGAGAACCAAGAACTAGAAAATCAATGGGGCATTTTATTTTCCCACATAAGACTTCAACATCCCTAACAATCCCAAGTGGTGTGATGGTGTCCCTATTTGCAATTTTAATAGTGACATCAATATCCTCTATTTCAACAGGTGCTATATCATCCATAATTTCTTGATATAAGGTAAAAGGAATAGCATTCACACTAGCACCCAAATCACATAAACCATGATAGCAAAGATCTCTAATTTTAACTGAGACGATAGGCATGCCAACAACTGGCTTGTTCTTCCTTTAGTATCGGGTTTGGCAATTCTAGCAGCTTCATCACAGAAATAAATAGCATGCCCATCTTTATTATCGACCAAGACATCTTTAAACATAGCAATAGTAGGTTCTACTTTAATTTGCTCAGAGGATCTAGGTGCTCTAATATTACTTTTGTTAATGACGGTTGAGACTTTAGCATGTTCCTTTATCCTAACAGGGAAAGGTGTTTTTTCAATACAGACACAACTGGATCAACATTGTAAATGATAGTTTCATCTTTAACTGTAACTGGCTCCTAAATCTTTTATTTAATAGGGGGATGATATTTAAACCACTTCTCCTTAGGGAGGTCAACATGAGTAGCAAATGATTCACAAAAAAAGGCTACTATCTCAGAGTCAAGTCCATATTTTGTGCTAAACTTGTGAAAAGCATCGGTGTTCATAAAAGATTTAACACAATCAAACTCAAGCTTAATACCCGACTCTTTACCTCCGTCGAGTTCCCAATCTTCAAAGTTGTGTTCAATTCTTTCAAAAATATGCCACCTGAATTCAATAGTCTTCTTCATAAACGAACCAGTACAAGAAGTATCGAGCATGGATTGATCATTACGAGAAACCCGAGCATAAAAATTATGTATAATAATTTATCTTGAGAGATCATGATTGGGGCATGAATATAACATTGATTTAAGCCTCCCCCAAGCTAGAGCAATACTTTCTCCTTCACGAGGCCAAACATTATATATATAATTCCGACCACGATGAACTAGATGCATAGGATAAAACTTTTGGTGAAATTCCAATTTCAGTCGATTCCAATCCCAAGCTCCAATATCATCACATAGCCTATACCATGTCAATGATCCCCCCCCCCCAAAGATAAAGGGAAAACCTTCTTCTTGACTTCATCTCCGGGTAAACCTGCAAGCTTAAATAATCCACAAACTTCATCCACATAGATTAGGTGCATTTCAGGATGTAGTGTTCCATCTCTTGCATAAGGATTAGCTAGCAGTTTCTCTATCATACCCAAAGGAATTTCATCAACAATATTTTCAGTAGGTGTAGTAGATTGAGGGGAAACTCTTTGTGTTTCCCGTCGAGGTGAAGATACCCCGAACAAACCCCTCAAAGGATTGTTTTCCATAGTAACAAGTAACAACAAATTTTAGCACGTTATATAAATTTTTCCTTAGCGATTTCCACTTACCAATAGCGCTTCAATCCCTGACAACGGTGCCAAAAAATAGTATTGATGACCCACAAGTATAGGGGATCAATCATAGTCTTCGATAGGTAAGAGTGTCGAACCCAACGAGGAGCAGAAGGAAATGACAAGTGGTTTTCAGCAAGTTTATTTCTGCAAGCACTGAAATTGTCAGTAACAGGTAGTTGATAGCAAGATAATTTGTAACAAATGACAAGTAAAAATAGTGACAATAAGTGCAGCAAGGTAGCCCAATCCTTTTTGTAGCAAAGGACTGGCCGGAACGGTCTCCGATAATAAGTAAAACGTTCTCGAGGACACACAGGATTTTCATCTAGTCACTTTCCTCATGTTTGTTTGATTCGCATTCACTACTTTGATAATTTGATATGTGGGTGGACCGGTGCTTGGGTGCTTTTCTTACTTGAACAAGCCTCCCACTTATGATTAACCCCTCTCGCAAGCATCCGCAACTACGAAAGAAGAATTAAGATAAAATCTAACCTTAGCATTAAACATGTGGATCCAAATCAGCCCCTTACGGAATAGCGCATAAACTAGGGTTTAAGCTTCTGTCACTCTAGCAACCCATCATCTAATAACTACTCCACAATGCATTCCCTTAGGCCCAAAGATGGTGAAGTGTCATGCATTCGACATTCACATAACACCACTAAGGGAATCACAACATAAATATCATCAAAATATCAAACAAATATCGAATTCACATGATTACTTGCAACATGACTTCTCCCGTGTCCTCAAGAACAAAAGTAACTACTCACACAACATGTTCATGCTCTAGATTAAAGGAGTAATAAATATCATAATGGATCTGAACATATAATCTTCCACCAAATAAACCGGCTAGCATCAACTACAAGATGTAATCAACACTACTAGTCACCCACAGGTACCTACTCTGAGGTTCCGGTACAAAGATTGAACACAAGAGATGAACTAGAGTTTTGAGATGAGTTGGTGCGGTTGAAGATGTTGATGGAGATTGGCCCTCCCATGATGAGAGGGTTGTTGGTGATGACGATGGCTTCGATTTCCCCCTCTCGGAGGGAAGTATCCCGCGCAGAATCGCTCCGCTAGAGAGCAAAAGTGCTCCTGCCTAGGTTCCACCTCGAGACGGCGGCACTCCATCCCGAAAGTCCTCCCATTATTTTTTCTAGGTCAAAAGACCTTATGTACCAGAAGATGGGCACCGGAGGTGGGCCAGGCCCCCCACTACCCACCAGGACGTCCCAGGGGGGCAGGCGCGCCCTGGTGCCTAGTGGGCACCTGGGTTGCCCCCTCTGGTATTTCGTTTCTCCAGTATTTTTTATATATTCCAAAACAATTCTCCGTAGAATTTCAGCTCATTTGGAGATGTGCAGAATAGGTATCTCTGACATAGCTTTTTCAGGTCCAGATTTCCAGCTGCCGGTATTCTCCCTCTTTGTGTAAACCTTGCATATTATGATAGAAAAGGCATTAGAATTACTCCACAAAGTGTTATATTGCATAAAAATACTATAAATATAGACGCAAAATGGACGTATCAGCAATCTACACCAACAACTTCGCCGTCGTCATCACCAACTCTCTCCCCCTCTATGCAGCGGTGTAACACCTCTTCTTCCCGCTGTAATGTCTACTTAAACATGGTTCTTAACGCTATATTTTATTATCCAATGATGTGTGGCAATCCTATGATGTTTGAGTAGAATCGTTTTGTCCTATGGGTTGATTGATGATCGTGATTGGTTTGAGTTGTATGTTTTATTTTGGTGATGTCCTATGGTGCCTTCCGTGCCACACACACATGGGGGATTCCCGCTGTAGGGTGTTGCAATACCTTCATGATTCGCTTATAGTGGGCTGCGAGAGTGATAGAAGATTAAACACGAGTAAGGGGGTTGTTGCGTTTGGGAGTAAAGGGGACTTGTTGCTTAATGGCATGGTTGGGTTTACCTTAATGATTTCTATGATTTGAGGATGCTTGCTAGAGGTCCAATCATAAGTTCATATGATCCAAGTATAGAAAGTATGTTAGCTCAAGCTTCTCGCTCATATAAAATTGCAATACTGATTATCGGTCTAGTTATCAATTGCCTAGGGACAAATCTTTCTCTTTGTGTCACAAAAAGATTTCTACTAAACAATTAACTTTTATTATCTTGCAAATTATTCCTAGTTTTATTCTCGCTAAGTACTTCTAGTTTTATTCTTGCAAACTTATCCTATAACATCTACAAAATAGTTTCATACTTGTTCTAGGTAAAGCAAACATTAAGTGTGCGTAGAGTTGTATTGGTGGTCGATAGAACTTGAAGGAGATATTTATTCTACCTTTAACTCCTCGTTGGGTTCGACACTCTTACTTGTCAAAAGAGGCTACAATTGATCCCCTATACTTGTGGGTTAGCAGCGATGGATCAAATCGAGGCCGGGCGAGGGTGTCGACTGTGTGGGCTAGCTCAGGGGTATGATCGTGGTGGGGGATTAGGGCGCGATGGCGGCTGGACAGAGGGGAAGAGGTCCATGGCATGGCCTAACGGAGGTAGGGAGCTCCTCACGGGGGTCGACGGTGGGAGATGGGGGAAGGCATGGCTGCGGGTAGGCGGGTAGCACTACAAAAAAAGACACATCCGTGACATTTTTGCCCGAACAAAATATTTTTTGTCGTGGTTATGACACTTCTATGACGATAATTATGACAAAAACATGTATCATCATAGATGTGGTGGGCTTCTACTTCTATGACAAAAAATCATGATAGAAAATGGGCTTTTCGTCCTGGGCGGGCCGGGGATGCACCTGCATGACATTCTTTGGGCCGTCCATGACGGAAAAAATCATGGTAGAAGCGAGGGCGAGGAAATTTTTGGGGAGTTCCTGGTTACGGTGGTTGGTCGGGGCCGAGTGATGCACAGAGGTTTGCGCGTTTCTCTCGTATAGGTACGCGCGCGTGTGTGCATGGCATTGGGCTCTAACTGAACTCGAGCGAGGCGTTCGCTTACTGAACCCGAGCGATCGATCCCTTGGCTGCTAACTGAACCCGAGCGATTCCTTCGTTGCTGACTGAACTCGAGCGATTCCTTCGATACTGCTGCTAACAGAAGCCGATCAAACCTGCCTCTTGATGAACAGTGACCATTGTTGGGGGGTTGCATGAACAGTTCCTGATGGGTGTTGGAAGAACAGGACCCCGTGGTAGTAGGCCATTGCCGCTGGATGAACAGGACCCCGAGGAGGCCGCCACACACCCGAGCCAGTTGGGGGTGGATGAACAGGACCCGTTGGAGGGCTGGTTGAACAGTAGCCGGTGGAGGCTGGATGAACTGTAGCCCGTGGATGAACAATAGCTGGTAGAGGCAGGAGAAAGATGCGATGAATGAAGAGTAGCAGGTGGACGTTGGAGGAAGTCGACGGTGGATGAACAGTAGCCCATGGAGGCTGGAGCAAGGCAGTTGACGGTGGATGAACAGTAGCCCGTGGAGTCCTGTTTTGTGGTACGCCACACCCCTCCCGATGAACAGGACCCTGTTTCGACCGTAAGCGCTCCAACAGAAGTCGGTTTCCTCCGTTTTGCGGTACGCCACACCCCTCCCGATCAACAGGACCCTGTTTCGACCGTAGGCACTCGAACAGAAGTCTGTTTCCTCCGTTTTGCGGTATGCTAGACCCTTCCCGATGAACTAGATCCCGTTTCGACCGTACGTGATTGAACAGAAGGCCGTTTCCTCCATTCTGCGGTACACCAGACCTTGTTTCAGCTTTTCCGTCCAAAATGGTTGGCTCTCGATGAATAGGACGTATTTCGACCCAGTCGATTGCCTCACAATGAACACGATGTTGTTTCCTTCGTTCCGACGTATATGGTTAGTTGCCGATGAACAGGACGTCATCGCTGTACATGTTCGAGACCCCACCCGCATGTACGTACGTAGCCGTATTTACTTTCTTACAGTGTGGCTGTACGTACGTGTACACGATATATATAGATGGGACTGAGTGACAGCAGTTCTAATATGACACGTGCCGCTCCTTACTCGGCCACGGTTCATCGCTGCAGAGAGACCGATTGACCGCTATGTACGTACACGTTCGCGACCAGGATAACGCTATGTACGCTTCGACATGGTGGGTCCCAACTGTCAGGGGGTAAGGAGGCACTTCCTTCCATGGAAAGATGTAGCTAGTGGGTCCTAGCTGTCAGGGGAAACATTTTTTCGCGAAATATAGAGGCCCTTCCGGTGGGTCCCCGCTGTCAGGTGGAGGAATCATTATTTTCCTATTAATAAGGAGGCACTTCCTTGCGTGCGGCCGTGGACCCAGCTGTCAGCCTCTCCATGTATAGTCCTCTTTCGATGGATGTTGACCATGATGCGCCGAGAGCACCAAGGCAGTGGACGACGGCGAGGCCTAGGAAGGGAACGACACGGAGTCGGGGAAAACTCGACAGTTGTTTCCCACACGGAGGGGAGTACGAGGGTTTACTGGTTCGTCTGCCATCACCGGAGAATAACAGGAGGTGTGGGTGAGTAGAGGGTTGGCCAGGCCAGCGATGGGATTAGGGCGGGGCGGGAGGCCTGCGTGGCAGCACTACCGCCCACGGGAGACAGGAGCAAGATTAGAGGTTGAAGAAGCAGCACAGCTGTTGGATTAACATCCAACGGTCCAACTGGTAGAATAATTTGTGGACTAAGTTGACAAAGCCCTGCGTATGCGTCAGCTTAGTAGGCCCACAAGTCAGCCACCAAATCTGCCGGGTCCCAAATATCATTGGGAGGAATATTTTTTCCGCATAACAAGGGAGGCACTTCCTTCCGTGCAAAGATATGGCCGGTGGGTCCTAGCTGTCAGCAGGAGCAATCATTTTTTCATGTAATACGGAGGCACTTGCTTGTGTGGGTCCTTACTGTCAGCCTCTCCACTTACATCCCTCTTCCGATGGCTGTTGTTTGTTGACCATGTTGACCACACCGTGCCGAGAGCACCAACGCGGTGGACGACGGCAAGGCCCAGGAATGGAACGACTCGGAACCGGTGACACCACAATAGTGGATGCCCATGCTGAGGGGAGTACGAGGGCTAACTGGCCGGTTGCGGGGTGAGGCTAGCGTCGCCTGAAAATAACAGGGGGTGCGGGTGAGTAGAGGGAAGGCCTGGCAAGTGGTGGGATTAGGGTGGAGTGGTGAGGCCTGCGCGGCAGCACTGCCGCCCACGGGAGGTCAGGAGCAGGCGGTCCCGCCGGCGCTGGTTTGGGTGGCTGGAGCAAGAAGATCAGAGGTTGAAGAAGCAGCACGGCTGTTGGATTAACATCCAACAGTCCAGCTGCTAGAATCATTTGTTGACTAAGTTGACAAAGCCCTGCATATGCGTCAGCTTAGTAGGCCCACAAGTCAGCCACTGATACATCTCCAACGTATCTATAATTTTTGTTTGTTCCATGCTATTATATTATCCATCTTGGATGTTTTATATGCATTATTATGCTATTTTATATCATTTTTGGGACTAACCTATTATTATGCTGTTTTTTCCTTGTTTTTGTGTTTTACAGAAAATCAATACCAAATGGAGTCTGAACCGAACGAATTTTTTTAACGATTTTTCTTGGACAAGAAGACACCCACAAAGCTTCGGGAGATGGCCAAAAGAGCCACGGGTGAGCCACAAGCTCACCAGGTGCGCCCTATGAGCTTGTGGGCCCCCTGGGACTCCTCCAACCCTAATCTCAGCTCCATAAATACCCAAATATTCCCCGTATACCGAAGGGCACACCAAAAATACTTTTCCGCCGCCTCAAGCTTCTGTTCTCGTGAGATCCCATCTTGGGGCCTTTTCCGGCACTCCGCCGGAGGGGGATTCAGTCATGGAGAGCCTCTACACCAACCTTACTACCCTTCCGATGATGTGTGAGTAGTTTACCACTGACCTACGGGTCCATAGCTAGTAGCTAGATTGCTTCTTCTCTCTCTTTGATCTTCAATACAATGTTCTCCTTGATGTTCTTGGAGTTCTATTCGATGTAATCTTCTTTTGCGGTGCATTTGTTGAGATCCAATGAATTATGGATTTATGATCAGATTATCTATGAGTAATTTGAGTCTTCTCTGAACTCTTTTATGCATGATTAAGATAGCTTTGTATTTCTCTCCGATGTATTGATTTGGTTTGGCCAACTAGATTGATCTATATTGCAATGGGGGAGGTGCTTTGTTTTGGGTTCAATCTTGCGGTGTCCTCACCCAGTGACAGAAGGGGTAGCGCGACACGTATTTGTATTGTTGCCATTAAGGATAAAAAGATGGGTTTTTTACCATATTGATTGGATCTATCCCTCTACATCATGTCATCTTGCTTAAGGTGTTACTCCGTTCTTGTTAACTTAATACACTAGATGCATGATGGATAGCGGTCGATGTGTGGAGTAATAGTAGTAGATGCAGGCAGGAGTTGGTCTACTTGTCATGGACTGATGCCTATATTCATGATCAATGCCTTAGATATCATCATAACTATGCACTTTTCTATCAATTGCTCAACAGTAATTTGTTTACCCATCGTATGCGTTCTTTCAAGAGAGAAGCCTCTAGTGAAAACTATGGCCCCGGGGTCTATTTTTATCATATTATTTTCAGATCTATAAAACCAAAAACCCAAAAATACGTTGCTACAATTTATTTACTTTTATTTAGTTTTGCACTTTTATTTATCTTTTATACCTATCTCTATCAGATCTCATACTTGCAAGTAACCTGATGGGAGTGACAACCCCTTTATCGCGTTGGGTGCAAGTATTTTTTTGTTTGTGTAGTTGTTATCATTGGAGACTTGTGTGTTCCTCCTACTGGATTGATACCTTGGTTCTCAAACTGAGGAAAATACTTATCTCTACTTTGCTGCATCACCCTTCCCTCTTCAAGGGAAAAACCAATGCAAGCTCAAGAAGTAGCAGCCACCAAATCTGCCGGGTCCCAGCTGTCATCGGGAGGAATAGTTTTTTTTGCATAATAAGGAGGCACTTCCTTCTGTGCAAAGATATAGCCGGTGGGTCCCAGCTATCAGCAGGAGCAATCATTTTTTGCGCATAGTAAGGAGGCACTTGCTTGTGCGGGTCCCTACTGTCAGCCTCTGCACTTACATCCCTCTTCCGATGGCTGTCGTTTATTGACCATGTTGACCACGCCGCGCCGAGAGCACCAACGATGTGGACGTAGGCGAGGCCCAGGAAGGGAACAACCCAGAGCCGGCGAAGCCACAACAGTGGATGCCCATGCTGAGGGGAGTACGAGGGCTGACTGGTCGGCTACGGGGTGAGGCTGACGTCTTCGGAAAATAACAGGAGGTGCGGGTGGGTAGAGGGATGGCCTGGCCAGCGGTGGGAGTAGGGTGGGCCGATGAGGCCTGTGCAGCAGCACAGCTAGCCATGGGAGGAGGGAGCAGGCAGTCCTGCCGGCGCTGGTTTGGGCGGCTGGAGCAGGAAGATCAGAGATAGAAGACGCACGACGGCCATTGGATGGACATCCAAGAGTCACTTCTCTGTGTTGACTAAGTTAACAAAGCCTTGCGTATCCGTCAAATTTTTTTAGGACAGCATCATCGTCATCCTAGTAGGCCCACTAGTCAGCCTCCAAATCTGTGGAAAACAGCATACAGCCCATTTGCCATTATTTTTAATAATTTACATCCCATTTGCTAATTCTTAAGGATATTTTGAAGCCCATATTCTTTTTATTAGCATTACATACCATATTCTGGCCACTGCTAAAAAATTCAACGAAATTTTGCATATTTCGGTGGGCTCCAAACTCTTTTAATCACGAAATTTCAAGTCACGTTAAAAATAATTTTAAAAAATATATCAAAATACAATACAAAGAAATTTTCTCCACAAAAAATCAATGAAATTTAAAATCTTGAAATCCTGAAAAAAGAAATTTGAATCTAATTGCTGGTTGGCTTTGGTTTTAAAATTTACAGCCCATTTCTTACTACTTATAGCCCATTTTCTGGGGAAGCCGACTACATCCCTCCTCATCTTGAAAGATTTGCAGCCCAGCAGGACTGAGAAAAGCAAGTGGGCCTCGATTGGGTATTCTCCAAAAAAAAAATAGAACTGGGCTAGCCATTTTCAGAAAGAAAAAAAATATCAATTGGGCTCGTCATGTGCTTATATAAAAGCCTGGGCTAGATGGGCCACATCCACCGCACAGCGCGCAGTTGATACCCTACTCCATCTCTAGAACTAAAAAACAACTGGGCGAGCTGCTGGGTCCCTGGTGTTAGCCGCTCGTTGTGTAATTTTCTCGTTTATTGACTATGTTGACAATGGCGCGGGACCTAGATGTCAAACCATTAGGAGGAAGTATTTTTTTGGCTTGTAATAATGAGGCACCTGCTTGCGTAATGCCATGACCCTAGTGGGTCCCTACTATTAGCCTATCCACATATAGTCATCTCCTGATTCCTCTCGGTTGTTGACCATGTTGACAGCGCCAGACAGCAGCGGGCGCACCGTGAGCGAACCAAGGTGGACGGGAACGAACAGGAGCCGTGGAAGATGCGGCAGTGTAGTGGTAGGAGGAGGGGAGTACGAGGGCAACAACATCTAACCCAAATTTACAAATGGTACAAAAGCCCAAGGATTAATTGTTCATCAAATTTAGACAAAACCCAGATTGAACATGGCAATAACATCTAACCCAACCACTGTTTTGGTAGTCACAAACAAATGGATCGGTCTGATCCATAAAATCAACATCCTGTGCTAAAAAATTTACTGGAACATGACCACAAGTTGTTGTAAATAGAAGCCCATTTGTCCACCTGAAACTTCTTTTTTTGTTGTTCAACATATCCGTCCGTGAGAAATTTCTTATTGAAAAACTTAAGCCTCATAGACAATAGTAACCTCGCCTTCAATAGGAAGAATGTGACAAAGCTTCTGTTTGCCTGGTTGGATGCATATCCTTCCATCGTTATTGTCCTCAAACGAATGTCTTGAGAACTGAGAAAATCCCGGTGCTTATTATGCCACCGATTGGTTTTATGTTTTTCTCCATGTGTTATTGCCTAAGTAGACATGAAGATTGAAAACAGTTAAGGCCTGAAAAAAGAGTATGTCGAAAGAGCGACAGTTGAACGGTTAATTCTAGTACAATATATACGGGCTTTCAATGTGCATGAAATCATCACCTTTATATACAAATTCTCTAGACATGGAAAGCATCGCAGCTAGCCAATAATTGTGTTCGGATCATAAATAAACATTCTGATATATAAGATCTTGACAGAATCCAGCACCATTGATAGGCTATCCATGGACGAACTCTTCATTGAGCATATAACATAATATTAGTACCCAAAGTGTACTCCAAGATGATATAAAACTTATGCGCACAAATGAAAAAATGTAGCTTATGATTACAAATTTGTAGATGATAATATACGGTACCTGAATAAGTGTGGAGCCAAACACCAACTTGTGATAATTAAACGGATCACAAATTACACCCAAGGTCTCCAGTTTAGGCGCAGAGACGACAGTTATTTGTGAAGGTATTTAACAACAATGAAGGAGCAACCTTTGAAGTGAAGGGGCATCTTCGATGATGAGCTGCTATCCTTCAAAACAAATTCCAATGCTTTTAAGGTGATGCGACTTTATTTGGAGACAACTGATACAGATTTCTATTCCCAAACAAGCAGCAAGTGCTCCAGGGCAAGGCAACTGATGTGGATGATGTTGTACAGTGAGTCCTCCGACAGTTCAACCACCATAAGCGAAAGTTTTTTTAGCAGTGGGAGTCGAAGCATTTGTACTAGATTGTCTGGTAGATGGCACCGAGCGAAGGTGGCCATGTGGAGAGAGGAGGAAAACCACAAGATGGACAATGGTGGTGTGGTTACAAATACAGGGCGTTCAGTTTCTAGTATGTAATTTCCGTAGTAATGGTAGAACTCAAGCTGCTAGAGTTTTTCGAATTCACGGGATGTCAGCCAAGCGTCCACCGTGCAGGGTATGGATAGCAGGCAGCGTGTCAGGATGGAGAGGCGTTGAATGGAGCCCTGGTGGGAGGAGATGATGGCTCTGAGGATTTCAAAATCATGAACGACAGATAGCTGATGACAGTCGAGATTAAGAGGCGCGGTGCGACATAGAGTGCGCCACCGAGATGCAAGGACTTGTGTGTGGCAGCCATCCTTGGTGGGGAGAAGGGAGATGATCTCCCCAAGGATGGCGTCGGGGAGATCACTGATGCGGTTCACCCGAGATTCTACGGGTTCCTCAGATCCGAGGGGTGGGGGCTTGCCGCTTCTCCCCGTGCTGCCTGGTGCGGGATCTACAATCGGCGTCGCCGCTGGAGGGAGCCTCATCTTCTAGGTGCTGGGGCCAGCCAACTCCATTTTCCTTGTGGGCGTCGCGTCGAGCTCACGGGTTTGAGTAGAGCAGCCAGAGACGAGCCTAGTGGCAGTGCGAGTGGGAAAAAAGGAGGGCTGGGGTTTTTTGTAGGAGTGAGGAAGAAGGGGAATAAGCGTTTTTTGTATGATTGAGGAAGAAGGTGAGCGAGGGTTTTCTGTACGAGTCAGGAAGAAGGGGAGCGTGGGGAATTGGGGGGCGACAGAAGGGAGAGAGTCCAGCGGGATGTTGGTTTTTTTCAGGAGCGCCCCATAATGTGGTCACCTATTACAGGTAGGGTCAAGGACCCATCATTTGGGACCCACCTAGGGCCCATCACCATCATAGGTAGGTCCCTGGACCAGGCCAGCATTTGGATGCATACACCAGGAGGTTCACTCGGGCGGCTCTGCGGCACTCGGACGATCATGTGTCACTTGGCTAATGGACTACGACTCGGACATAAAGGACATGAGGGCGTCCTCGGAGCTACAACAGTCCAGGAATCCTAAGTCATCCACTAAATAGAGTTATAACTACTGTTACATGTAACTGCTGTAGTAGAGGCTCATTACACTAGTAACTGTCTCATTCAATGACATTAATTGCCTCGGCGGCGTGGGAGACATGGGGCTGCAGTGCACTCTATATAAGCCGCACCCCTCTCCATAGCCAGGCACATTCAATCTCTGTAACCATATCCATCAAATCAAATCAAGCCTCAGGACACGAGACGTAGGCTTTTACCTCCGCCGAGAGGGGCCTGAACTCGTTAAACACCGAGTGTTACACCTACGCTGTAGCTAGTCTCTACCCCTTATTCATACCCCTAGTACTCATTGTCAGGATCATAACCCCAATAGTTGGCACCCACCGTGGGGCTAGGCGTCTAGCAAAGTTTCACAGTGTAGGTGGATTTCTTCATCATCATGTCAGTCATCAGCGAAATCCGCTTCGGGACGATCTCCTTCATCGCTGACGACTCAGCGTGGCTACGCGAGGCCTCGCTGGACATGGAGGCATTGCCCGTCCGTGGCGCGACGCACTTCCGTGCTTCCTCCTACAGAGTCCTTGTCGGACAGCCCTAGGCTTAGTACCGAGTGGTAATCCACCCCACCATTGCGCGTCATCGCAAACACTCCAGGCGTTCGTGACTGCAACGTTGGATCAAGCACGCTGTTGCCACCCAGGCAGCGGCGGAACAAGTGGCGGCTCTCGAGTTCGACGAGCCCACAGTCGACCTCTATAACGGATCACTCGGCGATTCCTCAGAGGAGCCCGAATCCAAAAGCATCGAGTCAACCGCCGAGATTCTCATGGCGGATAACTCCGAGCACCACGTACCCCCGGGTTACACGGAGCCCAAAGACAGCCGTGCGGGTACGTCCCACGTCAACACCGACGGCGGCTTTCCGGGCCACAAGCCGTATGTACCTCAGGCTCTCTCTCGGGAGCAGCGGGATGAGCTCCGTCGCAGGAATGACCAGCTCCTAAACACTCCCATCACCAGGACAACTCCCGAGGAGTTGGCCGTGGAGTCAACTCGCGTGGCCACTCTAGCCGAGCGCGATCGCCTCGGATGGCTCCAGAGGGAGCTGGATGAACGCGAGCGTCGTCAACCCAGTTCCAGTCGGCACAAACGCCGGCTCCACTTGAGTGACCAACCTCGTAAGTATCAAGTCCTCAGTACTCCACTTCAAAATCTAGCAGCCGCCACTCGGATCACAGATTCCATCCAGCCCCCTGGCTTTTCGGTCGGAGAAGGGATTCATCAAATCCAGGCACTCCTCAAGATAGCGCTGTCGCAGAATGCTGCTGTGTCCCAATCCAGAGATTGGATCCATAGCGCATCCGTGCGTGCGGAGACCGTCCAGTCAGCTCATAGTCCACTCGGCTCGGGCAGGCGCCGAGCCACTTCTTCCTCTAGAGATCATCATGAAGATCAGATGCGCGATCAAGTTGCGTTGCCCTAGCATAACGACGACTATGATCATGCTCTGATGCCTCCACCACGGGATGTCACATATGGGCGCCAGCCCTACGACGACAGACAGACACACGGTGGCGACCGCGGGCCGAGTCCTTCTCGTTTGACGAGAGACACTCGAGACCTGCTGTTCAATGCGAGATCCGTTCTCACTCAGAACCTGGTCGATAGACGCCGGGCCCTGCGAGAAGGCCAAGATCATGACATACCGAGTGGTTCCGTACCATCAGGTCCTGAGTGCTTCAGCCGTTACATACGAGCGGCTGAGATTCCCAACAACTTCAGGTTGGCCATGGGGATCAGCAAATTCACTGGCGAGTCCAAGCCTGAGATATGGCTAGAAAATTACCGAGTGGCAGTCCAGACCGGCGGTGGCAATGACAATGTGGCCATGAAGCATTTACCGCTGATGCTAGAGGGCTCCGCTCGAGCTTGGCTTACTCAGCTCCCGCTAGGCAGCATATTCTGTTGGGACGACCTGGCGAGGGTATTCGTCAAGATTTTTGAAGCCACTTACAAGAGACCGGGTGGCCTAGCCGAGCTGCAACACTGCGTGCAAAAGCAGAATGAGACTCTCCAAGAGTTTATTCAGCGATGGACCACCCTACACAATACGGTGGAGAACGTCACCGAGCACCAGGCAATCTGCGTCTTCAAGGCCGGAGTTAGGTACCGGGAGCTGAACATGAAGTTCGGCTGAACTAAGACCCCGACTCTCAGTCGGGCTATGGAGATAGCCAACCGGTATGCCAACGGTGAAGAAGAGGACTGATTGAGGAGCGGTAAAAGCCGAGCAGGCGACGCTCATCAGTCGGAGAACAAGGGCAAGAAGCACAAACAGAAAGCGGATGCTGGAGGGAACATCGAGGCCGTGGCTCTGGCTGGCCAAGGTAAAAAGAGATCCCAAAAGCAGAAGAAAGATTGGAAGGGAAAAAAGCAAGTCACCTTGAAGAGCGATATTCTCAACCAACCTTGTCAGATCCATATGAAGAAAGATGAGGAGGGCAATTTGATTTTGCCCAAACACACCACTCGGGAGTGTCGACTCCTAAAGCAAGAGATGCGCAAGATTCCTCTGGTGACAAGGATGAAGATGATGATGATGGAGCCAAAGGTACTTTCGGGTACCCGTACCCCAACGTCGAGAACGTCTTGATGATCTTCGCCGACATCGAGAGCAAGAGTCACCTCAAAGTCATCAACCGAGAGGTCAACATGGTAGTTTCGACTGTCACCAAATATCTCGACTGGGCCAAGACGCCGGTGACCTTTGACCAGTCGGATCACCCGGCCCACATACCGACCCCTGGGCGGCAGGCCTTGGTGGTAGACCCAGTTGTGGGAGGAGCCTGACTGCGCAAAGTACTGATGGACGGCGGCAGCGGGCTCAATATCATCTACGCCGACACATTGGAGGTGATGGGTATCCCGATGACCCGACTAAGCAAGAGTAACATGCAGTTCCACGGGGTAATCCTGGGAAAAAGGCCAAATCACTCATTCAGATTGCTCTTGACGTCGTATTCAGTGAAGAGAAGAACTTCCAAAAGGAATGGCTGACTTTCGAGGTGGTGGACTTCCGAAGCGCTTATCATGCCATCCTGGGTAGGCCCCTACCCACATTTTATGGCCCGTCCATGTTAGGTGTATCTTAAACTTAAGATGCCAGGGCCGAAGGCGTGATCACTATCATGGGTAATCGAAAGTTAGCCAAGGAATGTCTCCAGAAGGGATCTCAAATTGCTGATGAACAGATTGTGATGGCCGAGTTGGATGAATACAAGAAGGTGGTGGACACAAGCGAGTTGTTGAAGTCCAAGAAACCGACTGTGGAATCTGCTTTCCAGTTGGCCGGGGAGACGAAGCCGATGCGCATCCATCCCGAAGACTTGAACGCTACCCCGACCAACATCTCCACCACCCTTGAGAGAAAATAGGAAGACGATCTCGTCCAGTTCCTCCGTGAGAACTGGGACATCTTCGCATGGAAGCCTTCTGACATGCCGGGTGTTCCCAGGGAGCTAGCCGAGCACAGACTCCATGTTGACTCGACAGTGAAGCCTGTAAAGGAGCACCTTCGATGATCTTCAGCTGAGAAGCGCAAGGCGATTGGCGAGGAGATAGCACGGCTCTGAGCCGCTGAGTTCATCCGAGAGGTGTACCACTCCGAGTCGCTCGCCAACGTCGTCTTAGTGCCAAAGAAGAATAATACTCTCCGGATGTGTGTAGATTTTAGGCACACCAATCGGTCCTACCCGAAGGATCATTTCCCTCTTCCCCGCATAGATCAGATAGTAGATTCTACTGCCGGGTGTGAGCGGTTGTCATTCCTGGATGCGTACTCCAGGTACCACCAGATCTGAATGTATGGTCCTGATGAAATGAAAACAGCGTTCATCACCCCATTCGGGTGTCTTTGATATATCACTATGCCATTCGGATTGAAAAACGCTGGAGCCACGTTTGAACGTATGATTCAAAAATGCCTGCGGAAACAGATCAGTCGGAACATGGAGGCCTACATGGATGACATCGTGGTCAAGTCCAGGAAAGGTTCCGACCTCTTGGCAGGCCTCGCTGAGATCTTCACAAATTTGCATACCTATGGGATCAAGCTCAACCCGGCTAAGTGTACGTTCAGCGTACCCGCAGGTAAATTACTTGGTTTCCTCGTTTCCGAACATGGAATCAACGCCAACCTGAGAAGATCGGGGCTATCATCCGAATGAAGCAACCGGAGCATCTCCATGACGTACAACGCCTCACAGGCTGCCTGGCAGCCCTAAGTAGATTCATCTCAAGACTCGGTGAAAAAGCCCTGCCTCTTTACCAATTGATGAAGAAGACTGACAGATTTGAGTGGACTCCCGAAGTGCAGGCCGTGTTCCAGGAACTTAAAGCCCTGCTTTCCTCCCAGCCGGTGCTAGCTGCTCCGGGCAGCAAAGAGCCTTTGCTCCTATACATCGCGGCCACATGCCGAGTTGTTAGCATAGTCCTCACCGTGGAACGGGAAGAACAAGACAAAACCTTCAACCTCCAACGTCCAGTCTACTACATCTCCGAGGTCCTGACCCCTTCCAAGCAAAGGTACCCGCATTATCAGAAGCTAGTATATGGAATCTACCTAACTGCAAAAAAGGAGGCGCATTACTTTCAAGAACACTCGGTCACGGTGGTAAGCGAGGCCTCTCTGTCTAAGATCGTGAACAACAGAGATGCCATTGGTCCAGTGGCTAAGTAGGCCATCGAGCTCCTTCCACTGGACATCAAGTTCGAAGCCAAGAAAGCCATCAAGTCGCAAGCTCTGGTGGATTTCCTTACCGAGTGGATCTAGCAGGAACAACCTGTCTCGAGTGTTCCCGAACACTGGACAATGTTCTTCGACGGCTCCAAGATGCTCCATGGCTCTGGGGCCGGAGTGGTCTTGGTCTCCTAAAGGCGACCGACTCAGTTATGTACTTCAGAATCACTTCGACTCCTCCAACAATGAAGCTGAGTATGAAGCTCTCCTGTATGGGTTGCGAATGGCGATTTCTCTGGGAATTCGCCGATTGATTGCCTATGGCGACTCGGATCTAGTGGTCAACCAAGTCATGAAAGAGTGGGATATCCGCAGCCCTGCCATGACCGGCTATTGCAACGCCGTCAAGAAACTAGAGAAACACTTTGAAGGGCTGGAGCTCCATCACGTGCCACGCCTCAAGAATCAAGCGGCTGATGATTTGGCCAAAATGGGCTCAAGTCGAAAGACAGTACCCTAGAATGTATTCTTGGAACACCTGCACTCGCCCACGATCAAGGAAAATCCTTTTTTGGAAGAGCCCCCGCAACCAGTCGGACCTTCCAATCCGACTGAAGTGGACATTCCCACGGTAATTGACCGGGTCCAAGAGATTCTTGTCATCACTCTTGTGACGCCCCCAGCTTAATCGTGCACTAACCATACACGCAAATGCACAAGATCAAGCCTAAGGACTCACTTGAAGATATCACAACACAACTCTAAAACATAAATAAAGTCATACAAACTTTATATTACAAGCCAGGGGCCTCGAGGGCTCGAATACATAAGCTCGCTTACAAGCGTCAGCGGAAGCATCAGATATCTGAGTATAGATATAAAATATAAAACAGATAAGCATTTAAGAAGGCGGGGCAAAACAAAACACTACGATCGAAAAGGCGCAGGCCTCCTGCTTGGGACCCTCCGAACCTACTCTTGGTCGTCAGCCAACTCGAAGTAGTAACCACCCTCGGGGTGGTAGTAGTAGTCATTGGCGGGGGCAGCTGTCTCACGGGCTCCGTCATCTGGTTGCATCAAATGGATATGGGGAAAAAGAGGAAGCAAAGCAACCGTGAGTACTCATCCGACTCAGCAAGCAAGGATCTACACTACATATGCAACATTATCAAAGAAAGGCTGTATATGTGGACTGGGCTGCAGAAATGCCAGAATAGAGAGAAGGCCTAGTCCTATCGAAGACTAGCATCTTCAGTGGTCTTGCAGCATTAGAAGAGTGTAGATTAGCACAGTAAAAAGTAGTAGTAGCATTAGGTATCAACCTCGGCCAGAGATCCTTTCTCGACTACATGCGAGAAAGCAATCCCAGAGCCCTAATATCCAAGTATCAACCTCGGCCAGAGATCCTTTCTCGACTCCCTGCGAGAAAGCAATCCCAGAGCCCTAATATCCATATCTCATCACAAGTATCCAGTTCTAGTTGTATCGATCGAGATACAACTCCGAGCGTCCGTTACCATGGACCCGGCTATTCAAATAGATTAACTTCCCTACAGGGGTGCCCCTCGCCTGAGCGCTCCTGCACATTATGGTCACGGCCGTGAGCAGGCCTGGCAACCCACACTATCAAGGCAGTTGCTTAACGCGGTCCAACCCGGCGCGTGCCGCTCCTTGCTGACGTCTAGTAAGCTTCGGCTGATGCCACCACGCAGAGTGCCCACAACTTATCCCACGTGATGGTAGTGCGAAAAGACCAGAGGCCTACCCGGATCAAATATCCAAATCATTAGTGAATTGGGGGTGTGCGGTAACGAGCAGAGACTCACGATCAATGTGACCCCGTCGCCCCGTCTCGAGGACTTGCGGCAAGGGCTAAGAATGCCCGGCCACACCTCGTAATTTATCTCACGGGCACCCTCCAGGTCAACCCGTATCCACATCCCTTGCTTCTTATGCTCGCTCGGTTACCCCTCAGGGTCGACCCGACTTTCCAAGTAGCAGTTGTAAAGTCCAAGTATCCGTGTGTCCATAACATCATGGGAATCTGAGGTATCACCCTCGTTGGATTCCTACTCGATGTATCCGTCAAGGTGAACTCAGAGCAATCACCCTCGATGGGTTCACACTTGAGGTGTTGCACGACAGCGTCGTTATCGGGAGTGGTGAAGGAGGAATCGCCCTTGATGACCATGACCAAATAGCTACTCTACAGAGTTAACATCAGAAGTGCTATACGAGGTATCACCCTCGGCACCCGATAGTATCGCTGCAGTGTCGTACAACTAAGGGGGTGATGTGCGGTGCTGGGGCCTGGTTGTCGATCACGTTGATCGAGATATCTGATAATCCAGCGGGGACAACTGGGTCAAAGTGGGGTCTCTGGTGGGTCTCTATCCAGCCTATACTAAGCGGTTTAGGATAAGCAGGTACGTATCAATAGCAGGTTACAAAATCAGGCTATGCATCAGAAATAGGATAAGCAGTAGCAGTAACAATTTCTAATGCAAGCATAAGAGAGAAAGAATAGGAGATATTGGCATGTTCAAGGGAGGGGTGTTTGCCTAGAAGTTCTGCTGCAAAAGTCTGGTCGTCAGGGGTGTAGTCGATCTCTGGAGCTGTGTCGGTCTCAGGGACTACATTGGTGTCGGGGTCTACCGAGAGAGAAGAGGGGGAGGAAACAGATAAATACACAGCAAACATATGCAACATAGAGCATATCATGCTAACGTGCAGTGCAGGGTTGCCAAAAAGCATGTCTAAGTCATATTAGTTATTTTAGGATTTAAGTTGGAATTATTAACCGGTGTATATGCACTATTCATCTACCGGAAATAGGCTAAAAGTTGCGGGTTCACCTCCGTAGAGGGTCCCGACATGGAAACAGATAGCACGGTCGGCTTCATCTCATCTTTCTGATCAACTTTCATGTAGAAAGTTTTTCGATCTGGGCTGCGGTTTATTTTCAACGAATTTCTAAAGTTTTAAACATTTTTTTTGGAATTATCTAAATTAACAGAAATGAAATATTGCGTCAGTGTTGCATCAGCATGATGTCAGCAGCCAGCTGACCCGCTGACCAGGTCAAACCTGACTAGTGGGTCCTACCTGTCATAGACAGTGGGTTAAACAGAGTTTTAGTTAGCTCTAACTGAGGTTAATTAGCAGCTGGGCCCCACATGTTAGTGACTCATTAAGTTAACCAATTAATTTTAATTAAATAAAACATTGATTAAGGGAGTGGGGCCCACATGTCAGTGGCACAGTGCTGCCACTTCAGCCAGTTGACCGGTCAACGTGGTCAACTAGGCCCGTGGGGCCCGCTGGCAGTGACCCAGGGGCGGCCCGAGGTGTGCCACGTCGGCGGCGGCCGGCGGCTGAACGCCGATGACCGAAAACACGACGGAGGCGCTCAGGACCTCGCTAGAATCCGCGTACAGGGGGCCATTTGGACTGCGCGTTGGCGCGTTCGGACGAGCGCTCAACGGCCTGAAACGGCGCCGGCGAAGAGGTTTGCGGCGGAGCGGCTACGGCTAATGGCGAAACGGAGCTATGACTCACTGTGGCTTGGGCGAAAGGGCTAGGCAGGTGTTGCGCGACACGGTGAAGCTAACGGGCATACGCCCGTGACCATTTGGTCACCGGAGACTCGCCGGCGACGAGCTCCGCGGCGCTGCATTCGGGCACACGTGGAACGGCAGCTACGAGCACATAACGATGGCGCAAAGAGAGGGGAAAGGAGGAACTGCTCACCGGGGAGGCACACGGTGGCCCGGCGGAGGTTTAGGAGCAACAGAGGATGCCATGGTCGCTAGCGAGCGTCGGTGGCAGAGGCGGAAGGGGGCGGAGAAGAACACCCTCAGCAGGGCCTCCCAGCTCCTACCGATGATCGGAGACGAAGGAGCGGAGAACGGCAGAGCTCGTGGACGCGTTGGCGAAACGCGGGGTTGACGGTGGCCGCGGCTATGGTGCGGCCATGGTGACGACAGGAGCGGGCAGCGGATCTGGAGGGGGAAGGAGAGAACGAGCGAGCGAGGGAGGAAGGGGGAATGGATGAGGATGCCAGGGGGAGTGGATGGGGGCTCGCCCTTATCCTCCCAGTGTTGGTGGGCGTCACGCTGTCGGCATTCAGGCGAAGCTTGCCGGCGCGGCCAGGCGCGTGCTGACAGCGCGAATGAGAGAGAGGGAGGAGGGAGAAAGAGGCCTGGTGGGCTGGGCCTCACGCACTGTGCACTTAGGCCCAGTGCACAGTGGCCTTTCTCTTTTTCTTCTCCAGTTTTTCTGTTTTCTTTTTCAGAGATGGTTTTTGAATTAAATGAGCTGTCAAATGCATTTGGAAAAATGTGAAACTTGTCCACAAAATAAGATGCATTATCCAGCACTGCCACCGAATGTTTGGGAAATTTTGGAATTCATTTGGATTTTCCAAAAAATAGAAAAGGCATTTTTAGTGCTGTTCTGGCACTCTTTAATTGGCCTAATCCAAATTATAGTTGATGGTGATGTTGTTTTCCTTACAACATTTGTTTTGGAATTTTTGGCTAGATGATGAACATTTTTCCAGCAACTTTTGTGCAACTTGAAATTGCACTTTGAATTTGAATTGAATTCAGAGAAGGATTTTGAAATGAGATGTTTCACCATTGTGATCAAGCATTGCAAATGAAGATGACTTGGCATGATTAAGAGGTGATCACTGTAGTTGATACATGGGGGTGTTACAACTCTCGAGTGGACCGAGCCATACCTGGCCTACCTGCTCCGGCAGGAGCTCCCTGAAGACGAAGATGAAGCCCGCCAGATCGTCCGTCGATCTAAGGCTTTCACCGTCATGGGAGATCAACTATACAAGAAAAGTATGACTAGAGTCACTCAACGATCCATATCACCGGAGGAAGGACAGCAAATTCTGCAGAAGATTCACTCGGGAACATGCGGGCATCATGCATCCTCTCGGACCTTAGTTGCCAAAGCGTTCAGAGCCGGATTCTATTGTCCCCGAGCCCATGAGGTCGCCTGAGACATAGTGGATCAGTGCGTCGGGTGCCAGTTTTGCACGAACCTGTCGCACAAGCCGGCGTCCGCCCTAATGACTATCCCCCTCACTTGGTCGTTTGCCGTCTGGGGACTCGACATGGTTGGCCCTCTTTGGACTGGAGCAAGTGGCTTCATGCACCTATTGGTGGCAGTGGACAAGTTCACCAAGTGGATCGAGGCCAAGCCAATAAAGAAGCTAGACTCGGCCACCGCGATTCAATTCATCAAAGATATTATCTTCAGATTCGAAGTCCCACATAGCATCATCACCGACAACGGATCTAACTTCGACTCGGACGAGTTCGTGGGTTTTGTTACACCCAAGGCACTCGGGTCGATTACACCTCCGTGGCGCACCTGCAGTCGAATGGACAAGCCGAGAGAGCGAATGGACTCATACTCCAAGGGTTGAAACCTCGCCTCATGCGTGATCTGACTCACGCGGCAGGGGCCTGGGTGACCGAGTTACCGTCAGCCCTCTGGGCTTGCGGACGACCCCGAATCGATCCACGAATCACACCCAATTCTTTATGGTGTACGGGTCAGAAGCTGTCTTGCCGAGTGATTTGCTCCACAATTCTCCCTGAGTGGATCTTTACTCGGAGGCTGAAGCTAAAGAGGCAAGGCAGGAAGGCCTAGACCTTTTGGAGGAGGAACGTGAGCTAGCGCTTATAAGATCAACGTTGTATCAATAAGACATGCGTCGCTACCACGACAGGCACGTCAGAGGACGTGCCTTCCAGGAAGGAGAACTGGTCCTCTGAGTTAATCAACAAAAACCTCACAAGCTGGCGCCCCCCTGGGAGGGGCCATTCGCCATATCTAAGGTCCTATATAATGGAGCATACAGACTCTACAACTTCACCAGAGAATAGAAGAGCCCAGAGCTTGGAACGCAGATCTCCTCCGCAAGTTTTACACTTAGAATAAAATTTCTCCCTTGTAATAGTTAGTCCGAATGAACTTAGATGAATAAAAGTCTTACTTTTTCCCATATATCGTCTAGTTCAGCCTACGGTCGCGTTTCACTCAGGTGACTAACTGCATTCGGAAACTAACATGCCTCCAGTGGGTATAGAGAGGAGAAAGCTTAGCTGGGAACCAGCTTTCGCCTAAGTTAAAAAACAATCCGAGTGAGGATCTCCTCCACACTCGGGGGCTTAGCTGCGAACTAGCTTTCGCCTAAGTTAAAAAACAATCTGAGTGAGGATCTGCTCCACACTCGGGAGCTTAGCTGCGAACCAGCTTTCACCTAAGTTAAAAAAATAATCCGAGTGAGGATCTGCTCCACACTCGGGGGCTTAAACAAGAACCAGCTTTCGCCTAAGTTAAAAAACAATCCGAGTGAGGATCTGCTCCACACTCGGGGGCTTAGCTGTGAACCATCTTTCGCCTAAGTTAAAAAACAATCCGAATAAGGATCTGCTCCACACTCGGGGGCTTAGCTGCGAACCAGCTTTCGCCTAAGTTAAAAAAATAATCCGAGTGATGATCTGCTCCACACTCGGGGGCTTAGCTGCGAACCAGCTTTCGCCTAAGTTAAAAAACAATCCAAGTGAGGATCTGCTCCACACTCGGGGGCTTAGCTACGAACCAGCTTTTGCCTAAGTGAAAAAATGATCCGAGTGAGGATCTGCTCCACACACGGGGGCTTAGCTGCGAACCAGCTTTCGCCTAAGTTAAAAAATAATCCGAGTGAGGATCTGCTCCACACGCGGGGGCTTAGCTGCGAACCAGCTTTCGCCTGAGCCAAACAAAACACGAGAAGCAAGTAGAGACTCAAAGGGTTTCAAACAAAAGATTCGATCTGAATGTTTCCAAGACAAAATGAGCCCAAAGCTCGGCAGAGTATTTCATTACATCAACCGCCCGGCATTCCGGGGCAAATTCAATCAAGTGTTTTAGGCCTCAGGCGGAGGGCTAGTGGGGTCAATGAAGGTCTCCAGGTCGATCCCATCGGCGATGCGTGTGGCAGCTTCAACGAAGGTCTCCATGAAATACTCAAACTTGATATTCTTCTTGTTCACCACTCGGAGGTTCTTCAGCTTCTCCTCGTCCAAGTTCTTGCAATGAACACGGACGAGTGACAGCGCCACATTAGCTCCACTTCGGGTGGCAGACTTCTTCCATGCTTTCACCCGAGCGGGGACTTCGTTCAGCATCGTCATCACCGACTCCAGGTCCATCTGAGTCTCTTCGCCTGGCTACAATTCCTTGTCGGTCCGACCCACGTCACCTCGGGTCCGAGTGATATAGCCCAACGCGTTCTCCAAACGGTCTTCCAACCGGAGGATAGCGAGGGCCGGCTTGTCGGCGACAAGGGACCTAGCAGGATTCAGATCTCTCTCAAGCCCCTCCAGCTCCAGCTCCTTGTTGTAGCAATGCTCTGGTTGAAAAAAAGAGAGGGTCCATGAGCTAATGATTGAAGAAGATTTAGTGGCATATGGATTTCACTCGGCCAAGGAAGAACTTACCTTGAAGCTTCTCGCTAAACTCCTCACAAACTTCCTCGATGTGCGCCTCCAAATCATCCTTCTTTTCGGTCAACTGGGTGACTTTCTCCTCCAAAGTTTGCCTCTCCTCGGTGAAGGCACCAACAGCAGCCTTCAGGTCCTTGATCTCATCCTCCAGCTTGCCGGCTGAAGCCAGCTTCTCCTCGGGAAGTTTGGTCTTGGTCCTGGCTTCCTTCTGGGCCAATGCCAGATCCTTGTCTTTGCCCTCCAAAGCCTGCTTCATGGTTTCTAAAGAAATAGAAGTCCCGAGCCTCATTATGAGTTGGGTATTCTCACTACGAACATTTGTTGGAGTGAAATGATTCGGATCAAAAGGGAAAAACAGTATTTAGCTACCAGTCGGAGGAAATAGCTTACCTCCCAGGGTTTTCTTCTCTTGCTCCAGTTGGGCGCTCTTGAGCTTCTCAGCCTCCAGATCAAGTCGAAGGGATGTCACCTCCTTCTCCATTGCAGCATAGTGGGATCCCATCTCATAGGTCCTCTGCGACACACAAGAAATAGTCAGTCGGAAGACCCAAAGGAGAAACCGAAACATTGGCTCATGAGCATCCGTACGGACGCCAATGGACGAACAAGCTAGACCAATACCAAATCTTGAAGTACTCTCTAGCTACCCACTCGGTAGCACCCCCAGGAGGAACAAGCTTGACCAGTACCAAATCCTCAGGTACACTCAGGTCACTGGGTCAGACAAGCACCCCAGGAGGAACAAGCTTGACCAGTACCAAATACTGAAGTACCCCTGACCTATGCTCACTCGGTCGACCCATGAGTCAACAATGAAGAAGATAGAGGACAACAACACAAGATGGCCCGCTTCATTCGGCTGACTTCCGAGTCAGCAATGAGGAAGGCTCTACCTATCATCTCGCCAACACACGAGTGTCGCTGAGCGATAGTTCTAAAGACTACCATCGACCGCCCGCAATCGACGGTAGTCTCAGGAACTACACCCAGTGGGTGCACTCAGCATGCCCCCACTAGAAAATGACTCGTTGATGGAGCTAAAAAACAGCCTCAGGGCAAAATGACCAATAAGTGCTAAGACTATCGCCGACTATTCCAGTCACCGATAGCCTCGGGGACTACACCCAGTGGGTGCACTCAGCGTGCCCCCATTGGATCATGTTCACTCGGCTACGCTCCGGCTAGACTTCGAGTGAATACGAATAAAAAACATGAAAAAGGTTCAAAGACTCCTGCCGACTGGCTACAGCCGACACTGGATCCTAAACACCCAATGGGTGTGCCCTGCGCAAACCCACAGATAGAAATCTTACCTAGAGAAAAGAGAAAAACTTTGACTGGAAATCATACTCACAATGGTACTTACTCGGACGTTGGTCTGCAGCGCTGCGCTGGCGTCATAAGCCGCCTGTAGCCGGTCGCACATCAGCCCCTTGGATCGGAGCCTCCGTGCTCGCCCCGCTTGATCCTCAGGGACGTGGTACAGGGGGGAAGGAAGTAACTGGAGCCGACGGAGTTGCAGGAGTTGGCCTCAGGGCTGGAATCACCGCCGTTCAACTCGGAGGGGCCTGGGTAGACCTTGCAGGCGGCACCACCATTGACAAAGATGCCGAACCACCGTGAGCCAGAGGACTCGGCCTCGCAGTCTCGGTGGTAACCTTCGCCGAAGAAACGTGGGTCATCTGGCGAGGAGAAGCGTCCGGCATGGGCGTGTCGGCACTCAGTGCTCCCTCCCTGGTGGCATCTGGATTGGGCGGTTCGGCCCTCTCATCATCGTCCAGCTGGATGACCTTGGGTGGAGCTACATGAATTTACGAACCAAGGAGATCATTAGAATTCTGTCGGAGAAGGCCTGACCATCCGAATCAGCCAGCGTAACGTACCTTTGGATGTGGCAGCGGCCGCCGCATCAGCGTCATTCGGGCCTGGCTTGCGGGCATGCGGGTCTGCTGAAGTCGTCGAGGTGTCGTTGCTATGAAAGTCAGAGAACACTCAGTCAACAACCGAACCAGTACAAAAATAAACAAGCGATTGAATAGAGCACTAACGTCGAGGCCACAGGCACCGCCACCTTGATCTGAGGCACCGCGACCTTTCGGGGCTTGGAGGAGATCTGCTTGGGCAACTTGGACTGCTTCTCCGCCAAGCTCTCAGCCTCGACACGAGCACGCTTCAAGATTCGAGTCACCCGACCAGAGACAGTTGGCTGCTGAGCCACACTCGACTTCCCTTTGGGGTCATGTTGTGCCTTGGACCGGGGTTCCTTGGGAGCCTCATAGGATGGAGAGGACTCCGCCTCCTCTCCCTCCTTAGAGCTCTCCTCCTCGTCACTCTTCTCCTCATCATCACTCTCATCGTCGTCGGATTCCTCCGAGTATCGTTGCTCGGTGTCACTCATCACATCTTCGGGCGACCGGTCCACCACTGGGATGTTGGAGATCATCTTCGGGAAATCCTGAAGGGCAAATTTATCACAACAACTAAAGTCAGGTACACATGAAATGACACACTCATGGACCGACTAAGCGTCACGTACATACCTCTAGGGGCTGCAAGTCTTTGGAATATGGAGGCACCCTCCTAGTCCCCCTCGGGTTGTCTCGAGCACAGGATGATGGCCTTGATCTTGGCCCCCACGTCCATCTCGGCAAGCTCCTCAGGATGCACTCGGGTGGGATCACTCGGCCCCTCATACATCCACATCGGATGGACCCTGTCCTACAGCGGCTGGATCCGCCGAGTGAGAAACGCCTCCAGCAAGTCCATCCCGTTGACGCCGGCGTTCACGGCGCTAATGAGGGCAGTGGACAAGATGTTGACCTCCGCCTTCTCCTCCTTCCCCATAGAGAGTGATGGGGGAGCCCTCACTCTCTCCGAGGAGTACGGTGGGAGGACTGACCGAGTGTTGGCGCTAGGGACATCCCTGCAGTAGAACCAGGTGCCCTGCCACCCCTTGACGGAGTCAGGGAAGCTCATCTTTGGGAAAGATCTCCCTTCGCGAACCTGGATGCCTAGACCCCCGCACAGCTGGGTGACATTGTTCTTCTCACCAGTCGGCGAGTCTTTCTCGATGGTCATCGACCGGCAAGTGAAGATATACTTGAAGAGACTCCAATGGGGTGGGCAACCCAAGAAGTTCTCACAGAGAGAGACAAAGGCCGAAAGGTAGATAATGGCGTTGGGAGGAAGATGATGAAGTTGCACGCCGAAATAATCAAGAAACGCCAGAAAGAAAGGGTGGGGAGGCATGGAAAAACCCCGCTCAACATGTGTGACGAACAGGACGCGCTCATCCTCCTGAGGCACCGGCTCAACCTTCCCTGTGCCCGGGCGATGCCACCCTTCATGCGGGATCAGACCCTCCTCTGGAAGCTCCTTCAGTCGCCGGGCTGAGACGCGCGAAGGGATCCAGTGTCCCGCCGCCGGCCGCCGCACCAGAGCCATAGGAGGAAGCCTTCCCCGCCTTCTTTGCTCTCTCCACCTTGGCTGTGGAATCCCTCGCCATCGCAGCGCACTCAAGAGGAGGAAGGAAGCAGAGGAGTCAGAGTGAAGAGAGAAAGGGGATCTGAGGCCCGGAGGTCTGCACCCAAATCTTTTATACTTCCAGAAAAAATCCTCAGCCAAATCTCCCACGGCGAATCCCCGGATCGATGGCCCGTACGGCAAGGCTTCGCACAGGGCAGGCGCGACACGTTGTGAGGATCGTGCATGCAAATCGAGGAGCAATGCCGCCACTTTCCCACTAACACACGACATTACCGCTTCAGCACGCGAACACGCAAATTCAAATCCCGAGATTTCCGAACAAATCAATCCGATTGATCGCCAGCGATTCCTTTCCTAAAAGGACATGTGTCAGTCCGACTGACCACCCTCCGCGGGGACCCGTGCACTCGGCCACGTTAAACACCCGACTGAAGTCTTCTTCAGGATCATTATGTGACGAGCTTGACGCCCCTTTGCGGGTTCACTTGGCCCTCTCGGTTGGCTCCAAGGCGCATGACTCGTAAACCTGGACTCGTAGGAGGCCTACGCTGGCGTTTCCCTAGGATAAGGAGTGGCATCTCTCCGGAGAGTCAGACCACGCGGCAGCGTCGCCACTCGAGTTGTGATGGCATGCCCTCACTCAGGCCCCTAGTCTATCTCCTTCGAGAGACAAAAAGAATGCCACCGGGTTTTTTCTCGACGATCGACAACAGCCGGTCATCTGGGTAAACCTAAAGTCCAGAATCCATTGCGTTTTCGTCTAAGGAACAACAAATCACGGTTCGGAAACATATTCTGAGTGCCCCTGCAGCACTCGGACTCAACCGTAGGGTCAATTTGTTTGTCCTACGAAATCCCAACCGATTCGGGGGCTAATGATATGGTCACCTATTACAGGTAGGGTCAAGGACCCATCATTTGGGGAGGACGTATCCAGTGCACCGGCCTAATTCGTGCACCCAATGCACCGATGCTAGATGAGCCATTGGATAGAAAATAGAGGGAGATGAGCTGGCTAGAGAGATGGATGGTTGGTACATTTGCAAAATAGTCCTTCTACTATTTAAAAATCAACCCGCACTCCATATGTCACATTCTCATTCTTTCATCAATAAAGCTGTTTGCTTACTTATTTTCTGTCCAAATAAAACCGGGTCATATATTTTGAATAAGGTGTCTGATTTCAGAACTGTTTTGACCGACATCTTTGATTTAGTGAGATCTTTGAGCGTACATTAAGTTTTGAGTACAGTTTAAAAAGCAAAAAAATATTATTTTTTTCAAAATATATTCAACATTGATATTGTTTCAAAGGTCTCATCAAGACAAATACGACAGTCAAAACCGATCCAAAATCAGACATTTGATTTAAAATATATCACCTTTTTTTTGTTTGAGATAAAAAAATCTGAACGTACATGTTTATAGGAGTGAGAGATGTGGAGTGCGGGTTGATTTTTATAAAGTCAAGGATTGCCTCAGCAAAAATGGTATAGTCTAATCTGTGACCAAATCTGGGCCATTCCTTTTTCATCTATTGGCCCAAAACCTACGGGTGCATTGGGTGCACAGATCTGCTCGGTGCATAGGATATGTTCTCATCATTTGGGACCCACCTAGGGCCCATCACCATCATAGGTAGGTCCCTGGACCATGCCAGCATTCAGATGCATACATCAGGTGGTTCACTCAGGCGGCTCTACGGCACTCGAACGATCACGTGTCATTCGGCTAATGGACTACCTCTCGGACATAGAGGACAGGAGGGCGTCCTAGGAGCTGCAATGGTCCAGGAATCCTAAGTCATCCACTAAATATAGTTATAACTACCGTTACCTGTAACTGCTGTAGTAGAGGCTCATTACACTAGTAACTGTCTCATTCAATGATATTAATTGCCTCGGCGGCCTGGGAGACATGGGGCTGCAGCGCACTCTATATAAGCCGCACCCCTCTCCATAGTCGGGCACGTTCAATCTCTGTAACCATATCCATCAAATCAAAGCAAGCCTTAGGGCACAAGACATAGGGCTTTTACCTCCACCGAGAGGGGTCTGAACTCGTTAAACACCGAGTGCTACACCTACGCCACAGCTAGTCTCTACCCCCTATTCGTACCCATAGTACTCATTGTCAGGATCATAACCCCGACACCCCAATTCAAGAAATATGGGCATTTCCTCTCAAAAAAAGAACAAATGGGCTTTAAGATGGATTGGCTTTTGTATCGGCCTGGTCGGCTACCGTGTTTTGTCCTAGATGGTCTTAACACTAGAGGCAGTCCATAAGAGACACTCTCTAGCTCTCCCAGCTTATTGCCCATTCGAAAGAAAAAAAGAGACGCCCTCTAGCTTATCGCTCCTCATCGGTAACCTTTTTCAACTTTAAAAAAAGTTATGGCTCCTTCTCGGGCCCGCTTGCCATCCACCAAATTAGAGAATGCGGTACTGCATGCAGACACTCACACTGGTTGTAATGCGGCAAAATGAGGTGTCAAATAATAGGCCCACAATATACTACTAGATTGTAAAGGTTCACACGCTAGTCAACATTCACATTAAACTAAGCTTCAGAAGATACGGTATGCATACTAACATTCACAAGCACAAAAGTTTAGCATGTTTATGCATCTCAATGATTCACCATACTATAACCAAGAAAAAGCTGTGAGAAGGTGTAGAAATAAAGAAAAACGATCGATGCTTCTCTGAGCAAAGGGCCTCCCTACGCACGCATTAATTTCATGGGCATGCTTGTTTCTTCTCAATGTTGCGAGCACTTTGAGCATGTTGGCAACTCCACAGCTAGCTGCTTGTTTGCTCCTCCACTACTCACCGGCCAGGCCGTATTTGACTCAGGACTCTTTTATCTTGCGGTGACGTTGCGGCTGCACTGCTTGTTTGCTCCTCCACACATGACAGGCTCGTTCCACATTGCAATCGGCAAGTCAATGTACGAATAAGCTTATTTCATCTTTTACTGGTCATTGTACCTAGTTACGAATGTAGGAATACCTGGAGCACCATGAGGTTAGCTGACAGCAGGTAGATGTAGCCGTATAATTTTGTGCGGTTCTACAAAAATTGAGGTTTGTGTCCCTTCCCCTTCTTATGAGAATTCTTCTTGAAGTTGGTAGAATGTGACGGCTTGTTCTTTGCATCAAACTTGCCTTTCCCTTGAGATTTGTTCTTGTTGATTTTGGACTTGTTGGGCTGGAAGTGCTTCTCATGTACCATGTGGGCACTAGAAGCTCCCTCAGTGACTCGAGCATGTGTGTATTTTGCTCTCGCCTTCTCTTGAAAGTCAAGAGTGCTAATGAGATCCGAAACGGAAAACTCCTGTCTCTTGTGTTTCAGAGAAGTAGAAAAATTATTCCATGAAGGTGGAAGCTTGGCAATGATGGTCCCAACAACAAATTTGTCCGGCAACACACACTTAAAGTACTCAAGTTCCTTAGCGAGTGACTGTATCTCATGAGCCTGCTGAACAATAGAGTGCTCATCAGTCATCTTGTAGTCACAAAATTGCTCCATGACGTACAACTCGCTGCCAGCGTCTGAGGCTCCAAATGTGGCGAGCGCAACCCACATGTCTTTGCCGCTGTCAACCAACATATATGAATCCACAATGGAATTGTCAAGAACACTCAGAAGGGCGCCTTTGAAGAGGGTATCCATGTTCGCAAAAGCTTCCTGATGTGCAGGATTAAGATCGCCCTCAGGCTTGCCCTTAGTTGCGTCATAGCAGTACATGATCTGAAATCAGTAAACTGCTCTCGTGCGCCACCTTTTATATTGCACAACCTTAAAGGTAGGCGGCTTCAAAAGTGCAGCAAAACCACTCAGAGTAAATTGCCTATAATAAGGTTTTTAGATTGGATTGTTGAATATATGAGCAAATTACTATGAGATTTAATCTGAATAAACAGTAAATAGATCATGAAGACAATTGCAAAGATCAAAGTAATAATGTGGACTAAACCAGGAGGATAGAATCACACACTCTGCAGCAGGAGCAGAACCGCTATGGTTGATGTTGTCACTCATGTCATTGATGAAGAGGTTGCCGAGGTCGGGGAAGAAGGTTGTCGTTGAGGAAGTCATCGCTGGCAGCAGTCGCACGAGTGTGCTCCCGAAAAACCTGATTGCCCCTCTCCCGTACAGGATCATGAAAGGCGGGGTTCCGGAGGACTGATGTCCCTTCTCGTGGTGCACACCAGAAGGAGGGATGGAGAAGCCTTGCTTGGTTGCGCTATGATCTGGAACAGTGCGAAACCATATGATACAGCAGCGGCTAGAGTAGAGCCTATCAGGTCGGTCGTGTGAGTAAACCCCACGTCCAAGTCAATAATAGCCCCACTATCCAAAAGAATCAGAAACGGCTGAGTAATTAAGGCATCCATTAATTATTAATTAATGAATGGATTTGTGCCATTTTTGTTCTTGTCAGTGACCTTTTCCTATGTGACCACATGAAATCTAGACCTGGTCATTCTCAGTTGCATTTTCAACCCAACACTCCCTCACTTTCTTTCCTTTTTCGACCAAGAGCCTGGTCAAGCCCGCACCAACCCCACTTTATTTCCCTTTTCAACCAAGAGATCGGTTCGTTATCCAGTCTCTGTAGTACCTTTTTTCCTCTATTAGTAAAAATGTAGGTGGTGTTCTAGTGTTCGACAAGCCAATGCAGCTAGCCACAGTGGCGGAGACAGGCGGAGCAGCAGGGGCCCTGCCCCCCCTAACATCTGAGATTTAAACCCTAATTAGCCGATGAACAGTGCCGAGTTGGTGATGATTTGTTGCTACAAAACCTAGTATTTTTCAACAGCTTGGTCCTTCCCAACTTGTTTTGACAACATCCGGCCCCCCTAATTCAAATTTTGTGGCTCCGCCACTGTTTAGCTACATGGGGAGCTTTGTACTAGAGGAATATCCACATGCAGGATGCAGCAACGTGGGGAGCAATCCTAACTTGATGAAAAAAGGATGCAGCAACGTAGGGAGTTGGGCCATTAGAACAAGGCCGGTTGTAAAAGAAGTTATACCTTCGGTCGGCGGGATAAGGCGAGGCAGGCGGCGAGATCTACCAACATGATGGCAGCGAGCAAAGATGAGCAGGACCTCCCACGCCGGCACCAGGTCAGAGAAGATGGCACGCTTCGGCTTCCTCCCTCGCCAACGGCGACTGCGTCGATGTTGCACCTCCTCCCATACCCAGCGGAAGGGATCCGGCCGGATCTGTGACCACCAGTGAGATAAAAGAGAGAGAGAGAGAGAGTGGACACTGCCGTCTTGTTTAGATCTGGAAAGGGTGAGGGAGTGATAAAAGAGAGCAACCCTAGCAAGCAAGTCCCGAAGCATATATCCCGAAGCTACAGCCTACACATAATACTAGTGAATCCCACAAAATATAACCATTGGATCAGTTGAGGTTTGGTATGATAAGCGGTAGCAATTCACTTTGTGGAATAAATCAACGGCTAAAAAGTGTTCGATATCGGGGTGGATGGCTGGTCTCAAGTTTAAAACTTGTTGTACTATAAAAACTATACATGCACGCGCAATGCGCGTCAGTTACATTGCAGAGTGATTTTGGTCAAGGAAAATAGGTCATGGAGTTCCCAGAGAAATGATTCAAGATACATCAACACTGTGCATGTACGAAAGCAGAAAGAAAATACTACAGTTTTACTATATAGTGTACCCCGTATCTATCCTTCTCTTGGAGCGTGTCAAGTACTGCTTCCCATGTGTCCCAAGGCATCACATGATTTTATTAACAAATTGAACTTTGCACGTGCTATGCACATACCCACGTACTAGCAGTAGGAAGATAGAGAAGAGAAGAGATGTAGATGTAGATAAAACTCGATCAATAACCACGCCACTGTGTTCAGGTTGCACTTTGTATGACTCACATGTGGTCGCAGACCATACATTAAGTGGACAACTAGATGTGTCAAATTATCACGTTAGCTGCCGCTTCATGTGCAAATGTGCTCCACCATGGGTGTACCCGCGCGTGTGCAGGATGGGACGAGTGTGTGCGTGCACCTCTTCTCTTCGTCTTTCTCTCTCTCTCTCTCTCTCTCTCTCTCTCTCTCTCTCGCTCTCTCTTTCTCTCTCTCTCTCTCATGTAGTACATTTTAGTGACATTGCAAGTCTTATAGCCTGCTGACTAGGCCTTATTAGACTGGCTCTAAAGTTACTTTCCATTGTGAGTAGTCTAATGCCGGGCATGCAGCGGGTGGCGCCCTTGGCCGGCGCACCGCTTCAATGGCGGACGCAGTGAGAGGTCGCGTCACCCTGACTTGCCATCAATGTGGAGCGGCGGGCTCAGCTGGCACCGGGCGGGAAGCGCGCGCGGGAGGGGGGTGGAGTTTTTGGTGGGCCAGGAAGGTGAGAAGCCAGCTTGGGATCAGTCCGGATGGGGAAATATCAGGTGCTCCCATCCTTTGGGTGCTCCCCTACTCCAACTGCTAGTACTACTGTAGTACAATAGTGTGGGCTACGTAGAGGGCGTAGTAAGCAAGCTTCTCATCGTTGTGCGAGTTGACAGGACACATCAAAGTAGCAGTTTTTTTAAACGTACATCAAAGTAGTAGTGTAGTAGTCTCCAAAGAGGGCCGACCATGTCCATGGCTACCATCCCATCCCATGCTCCGTCATTGAGTACGTGCACGATTCACGTGCCATTGTAGAAACAAATTGCGTATGTGCCATTGAAGAAAAAAATTAAAAAAAAATACGCCAGCGCGTCATGGTCGAACTTTGGTTCGTTCACGCGTGGTTCCCGGCCCTCCACTAAGTGAACAACTACTACACGCGTCAAATTATCACATGAGCTACCTCTTCATCCAGAAATGAGCTCCACTGTGTACCCGCGCGTGTGTGTTAGGGAAAGAGGCAAAGAGTACGTGCGTCCGTGCATGGAATTCTTCTCTTCGTGCATGTACTCCTTTTTTGGCGGGTGATTCGTGCACGTACTCGGCCTACGTTGGTGACCGTTGGTGAGTCTCACTCATCTCTACTTCTCTACATGTACATCTACATCTCCATCTTTGTCTACACTACATCTACATCTACTATAGTACAACAAGTTTTAAACATGAGACCAACCATTTTGTTGCATGAATTGACCTGGATGTTGGATGTCCCACGTGTCGGCAAAAGGAGGAAGAATGAATTTTGACGACCGAGAAGGACCAAGGAACTGCATGGTGGAGCATCTGCACTCGGCCCCTCCCAATGCTCCAACTTGTACATGTGCTAAGGGTGCCATGTAGGTGAAAAATCTGATGTGGCGAGGTAATTAAGATGAGAGAGATGAGTGTGGTGACCCCTGGAAGAAACAATGTCAAGTGTGTGAACTTAGGCAAAACACTTAAATGAAAGAAGCCCACCAATGCATGAAGAACTTTAGTTGCTAAATCATTAAATGAAGGATGCTTAGCTACAACAACTTAAGCACCTATGCATTGGAGGCTTTAGTTGCTAAACTTTTTAATGTGCTTAGCACCTCATGGTAGCACCGCTGCATTGGAGGCTTTAGTTGCTAAACTTTATAGTACTACTATAAAATGAACCAAATCTTTTACACATTTAGACCGGAGGAGTAGGAAACACGGCAAGCCCTGTGTACATGCCCACTGCACGCTATCACTATATTTCTCGGCCTCCGTGTGACACCTAGCTCTAGTAATCCACTAGCCCATATCGCTTCTTGCTCCTCGTCTCTCTCAAAGTGCGTCCGGCAGGTGATTTTGCCGTCGATTGACACTACAAAAAAAAGACACATTCGTGACATTTTGGCCTGAACAAATTTTTTTTGTGTCATGCTTATGACACTTCTATGACGATAATTGTGACAAAAACACGTATCATCATAGATGTGGTGGGCTCCTACTTCTATGACAAAAAATCATGACAAAAAATGGGCTTTTCTTCCTGGGCGGGCCGGAGACGCACCTGCATGACATTCTTTTGGACGTCCATGACGGAAAAATTTGTGGTAGAAGCGAGGGCGAGGAAAATATCGGGGAGTTCCCGGTTAAGGTGGGTGGTCAGGGCCGAGCGATGCACTGTAGTTTGCGTGTTTCTCTCGTGTATGCGCGTGTGTGCGAGGTGTTGGCTAACTGAACCAGAGCGATCGCACTAGCTACGTTACTAAACCCGAGTGGTTGATCCCTTGGCTGTTAACTGAACCTGAGCGATTCCTTCGCTGCTGACTGAACCCGAGCGATTCCTTCGCTGCTGCTGCTAACTAAACCCGAGCGATCGATCACTGATGCTGCTTACTGAAGCCGATCGAGCCCCAGTGCGAGACGTAGCGAGCCGGTGTTGGGTTGCCTCTCGATGAAAGTTACCGTGGCTACCGTGCGCGTGGTACGTAGAACGAGTCAAGACGTGGTGAGTCGAGCTGGTTGGGTGGCTATGGATGAACAGTTCCCGGTGGGGGTTGGATGAACAGGACCCCGTGGTAGTAGGCCGTTGCCGCTGGATGAACAGGACCGCCACACCCCAGCCGGTTGGGGGTGGATGAACAGGACCCCGTGGAGGCAGGATGAACAGTAGCTGGTGGAGGCAGGAGAAGGACGATGGTGGATGAACGGTAGCAGGTGGAGGCTGGAGGACGTCGATGGTGGACGAACAGTAGAAGGTGGAGGCTGGAGGAAGTCGATAGTGGAGTCCCGTTTTGCGGTACGCCACACCCCTCTCGATGAACAGGACCCCGTTTCGACCGTAGGCGGTCAAACAGAAGTTCGTTTCCTCTGTTTTGCGGTACGCCAGACCCTTCCCGTTGAATAGGACCCCGTTTCGACTGTACGCGGTCAAACAGAAGGCCGTTTTCTTCCATTTTGCGGTACGCAAGACACCGTACTGGCTGTTCCGTCCAAGCCGGTTGGCTCCCGATGAACAGGACGCATTCCTGACCCAGTGGCTTCACTCCCGATGAACAGGACGCGTTCCGACCCAGTCACTTGGCTCCCGATGAACACAACACCGTTTCCTCCATTCCGACCCAGCCGGTTAGCTGCCGATGAATAGGACGACGTCGCTGCCGTCCATTGCCTCTTCATGTACACGAGCTCTGGTCATCCGTATGCACGAGTACGCGTTTCGAGACCCCGCCCGTATGTACGTATGTGGTCATATTTTTTGGCATGTGGTTGTATGTACGTGTACACGGTTTAGACGGGACAACCTCAACTACTACGTCGGGGGCTCTGCTATCACATCTGCCGCTACTTACTCGGCCACGGTTCATCGTTGTAGAGAGACCAATTGACCAGTATGTACGTACACGTTCGCGACCAGACAGACAACGCTACGTATGCTTCGACCGGGTGGGTCCCACCTGTCAGGGCGGATAAGGACACACTTCCTTGTGTGCGAAGATATAGCTGTTGGGTCTCAGCTGTCAGGGGGAGGAATCATTTTTTTGTGAGTAATAAGGAGGCACTTCCTTGTGTTTCAAGATGTAGCTGGTGGGTCCGGCTGTCAGCCTCACCGCCTAAAGACCTCTTCCGATGGCTGTCATTCATTGCCCACGTTGACCACGCCGCGCCAAGAGCACCAAGGTGGTGGACGATGACGAGGCCTAGGAAGGGAACGACACGGAGCCGGGGAAGACGCGGCAGCGGATGCCCACACAGAGGGGAATACGAGGGTTGATTGCTTCGGCTGCGATGTGAGGTTGCCGTCGCCGGAGAATAACAAGAGGTGTGGGTGAGTAGAGGGATGGCATGGCCAGCGGTGGCAGCACAACATGCCACGCGAGGCAGGAGCAGGCGGTACGGCGGGCGCTGGTTTGGGCGGCTGGAACAAGAAGACCAGAGGTTGAAGACGCAACATGGCGGTTGGATTAACATCCAACGGTCACTGCATCCTAGAGTCGTTTGTTGACTAAGTTGACAAAGCCCTCCGTACGCGTCAACTTAGTAGGCCCACAAGTCAGCGTCCAAATCTGGTGGGTCCCATCTAGTAGGGGGAATCATTTTTTTCCGCGTAATAAGGTGGCACTTCCTTGCATGGGAAGATGTTGCTTGTGGGTCCCAGCTATCAGGGAGATGAAACTTTTTTTCGCATAATAAGGAGGCACTTGCATGCGTGCGAAGATGTGGCTGGTGGGTCAAACCTGTCAGGGGGAGAAATCATTTGTTTTCACATAATAAGGAGGCACTTGCTTGTGTGCGGCCATGGACCATGTGGGTCCCTACTGTCAGCCACTCCATGTACATCCCTCTTCCAATGGCTGTTGTTTGTTAACAAAGTTGACCACACCGCCCCGAGAAAACCAATGCGGTGGACGACGGCGAGGTCTTGGAAGGGAATGACCCAGAGCCGGCGAAGACACAACAGTGGATGCCCACGCGGAGGGGAGTACGAGGGTTCACTGGTTCGGCTGTGGTGTGAGGCTGCCGTCGCCAGAGAATAACAGGAGGTGTTGGTGAGTAGGGGAATGGCCTGGACAGCGATGGGAGTAGGGTGGGCCGATGAGGCCTGCGCGGGAGCACAGCCGGCCCCGGGAGGCGGTAGCAGGCGGTACCACCACGGTGGTTTGGGTGGCTTGAGCAAGAAGATTTGAGATTGAACAAGCACGACAGCCGTTGGATGAACATCCAACGGCCACTTCTACTAGAATCGTGTGTTGACTATAAGGTGAAAAGTACACTTTTTTTTAGCACTGCATACGCGTCAACTTAGTAGGCCCAGAAGTGAGCATCACATCTGTGTGGCAGAGAGCATATAGCCCATTTGCGATTTGTAATAATTTACAGCCCATTTCTTAATTCTAATGGAATTTACTGCAGCCCATTTACAGTTTGTTAACATTACTGCCCATTTTTCTAGCCAAGACAACGGTTTATAATTTCAATCATATTTCCCACATTTTTATGGGATCCGATATATTATTTATTCCAAAATTTCGAGCCACATTGAATCTAATTTAAAAATAATTTGATATTAGGTAAAAATTCAACAAAATTTTGCGCGCAACAATTAATGTAATTATAATTTTAAAAATCCAAAAAAATGCAATGCAGGAGCTCCCCGCCCTCTGACGAGGTTCCGTCAAGAAAATCCAAAAAATTTCATTCTGAAACTAATTACCTGTTCTTAGCGTTTTTTATATTTGCAGCACATTTTTTTATAATTACAGCCCATTTATTATTTTGAAAGCCCATTTTCTTGGCAAGCCTAATTCATCCCTTGTAGGAAAGATTTGCAACCTAGTGGGCCGGAGAATAACAAGTTGGCCTGGGTTGGGTATTCCTCAGAAAAAGTATAGCTGGGCAAGCCATTTTCATCTTGAAAAATTTATATCTGGGCTGGATAGTTGGTCGACATAAAATAATAGTCTGGGCTAGACGGGCCACAGCCCGCCCAGTTGATACCCTGCTCCTCTGAACAACAACAGAAACATCGGTCAAACAAAATTCTGCTCACCCCTCAAAAAACAAATACTGCTCGAGCTGCTCGGTCCCAGCTGGCGGCCGCTCCTTGTGCAATTTTCTCGTTTATTGACTATATACGTTGACAATGGTGTGGGACCATGATGTCAGGAAACTAGGAGGAAGATTTTTTTATATAGTTGTAATAAGGAGGCACATGCGTACGTATGACGATGGCCTTGGTGTGTCCATACTGTCATCCTCGCCACGTAAAGTCATCTCCCGATGCCTCATGTTTGTTTACCATGTTGACAACGCGAGACGACGACGCCACGGCGAGCGCAACAACTCGAAGGTCGACGGAGAGGGCCTCGTGGGCCCTATGGATGGTCTGATATAGCGCCAGCTGCTCATTCAGGAAGCCAGGATCATCGGGCCACATGTCCGCGACGGCATTTAACATCCGCTTGTTCGCCGTCGATTCGTCCCTCCGCAAGCCGGTGCTCGTTGAGGAGACGGAGGTTGTAGCACTAGTCCTCCTGCACTTGCCGGAATGCCGATCCTGGCGACGCTGGTAGGTCTTCCGCCATTAGGGCATCGAAGTGCGGCCGCACCTACTCTATGGTGAACAAGGCATGAACCGGCTTAGGCGGTGGTGCCGGCTCCTGGTCAGAATCCTCGTCCATCGTCTGGTTATCGTCGCTGAGCTCGGCGAGCTCGCTGGCGAGCTAGCATGTCCAGCTGCTGGACTGGACCGCTGCGAAGCACGAGTCTCACCACCCTGCCCCCCCAAACCCCCTCCCTCGCCCCCATGCGCTTCCTGCCCGAAATGGTCAGCGCCGCCCGTGCCGCTTCCCGGTGTAGGAGATTGCTCTGCGTTCAAACGACACAACTGTCGTCCGTCCTTCCATCTGCCGCCCACATTAATGATACGTGGTTGCCAAGGCGGCTACTCCGGTGTCACCCGTCCGTCCCTGTACCGCCCACCATTGCTATATAAACTCCTGCGTCGGCCATAGCCGCAGTCATCCGCGTCTGTTCCCTTTCTCCTCTCCACACCACTCCCACCATGGCTTCCATGCTCTCCACCGCTCTCCGGAATGGCGGACGATGGACCAGAAGAACGACAACGTCCCAATGGAGAACATGGTGGTCGAGGAGCCGCCGCCAACCTCCTCCTGCGCGCTATCCTCGCTGGTGCATTGCACCATGACCATCGACGAGGCTCGTGCCAATACATGGACATGGTGAGGCAGCAGCGAGAGGAGAAGTTCCGGGAGGCTAATGCCAACGCTTCCTACAACCACTAGGTCCTCCAGGAGCACCCGCAGGCGGAGGAGCAAATCGCCGCGGAGCGGGCCGAGCAGGAGGCGCTGCTCGAGTCGTACCGCTCCGCCCGCGAGACCCGCCTCAAGCGCTAGTAGTGCCGCATGCGGGTGGCAGAGATTGCGGCCGCCTACAAGGAGGACGATGAAGCAGGCGAGGCGCTGTTTGGCGACACCGACGACAAGGCGGAGGACTTCGCCGGCTCCGCCGATGCAACGCCCCACCGGCAACAAGCCGGAGGACTTCACCGGCTCCGCCGAGGCCCCGCCTCATCGGGAACAAGGCAGAGAACATCATCGGCTCCGCCGAGGCCCCTCCCCACCGGCAACAAGCCGGAGGACTTCGCTGGCTTCGTCGAGGCCCTGCCCCGCCAGCAAAATTGCAGAGGACATCGCCGGCTCTGCCTTTAATGAGGCAGAGGATTTCCCCTGCTCCGCCGAGGCGCCGCCCCACTGGCAACGAGGCAGAAGACATCGGCGGCTCCGTCGAGGCCCCGCCCCGCCGGCAACGAGGCCGTGCCACACAAAAAATGAGCAAGAGTAGAAGACGGTCTGTCGCCGCCGCTCGGGTCCAAGTAAGGCCACAACTCCTACCCTCCGGTTGAAGCCAAGCTTGGCAGGTTGAACATCGATGGCCGATTAGCTGCTTGGTGGCGACGTGGAGTCAGACAGCTTCACTTCCTGTGGCTCCGGAAGCGGAGCTAGAGAAGAAGCTTCAGTTCTTGGGCCTGACACGGGTAATGGGCGCCGGAGATCATAAATTAGGTTAATTTATTAAACCTCCAGAGCCGGACGAGCACCGCTTTGTAGTTGAAGAATATCTGAAATGTAATGAAATCCGGCATGTTTATATGAAATCAGGACGTGTGTGAACGAATTTAGACCAGTTACTTTGAATTCTTGTATCAGTTGCATTACATGAACATTCAAAACAATACCAAAACAATACGTCCCTCCATCTAGGTGTTCACCTAATGAAAACCAAATAATCCCAAAACACTTAGGCGCGGTGCATTAACTCTCACCTCGTTTATTGTTTTTTGACATCAATAAAGGAATCAACCAATAAGATATATGGGGCGTGTATGCTATCGATGACTTGAGACTACCAAACACGACATGCAGTGGTTAGTACATTGCATGCAATGCTATTAAGCAAATAAACATTAAGTTCTCTCATTTTCCCTCTGCCTTGGTCGCAGTGCACAACCTAAGATGACTTAGAAACCTAGACAGAGGGAGTAGCATTATTCTCAGGACGCACGGTGATCACGTCATTTGCTGCAGTTTCACACTTCCCAAAAGTTTGAGCAGCTTTTTAGCGTACTTGTACATTGCAATCAAACTCACAGGCCTGGCAATTCATTGAACAACAATCGATCGATGATTATGCATCTCAATTATTCACACGTCAGAGCGAATATTTACTTCACACCTAAAGACACAAATAAAGAAAAATCGATCGAGCATCTCAATTATTCACACGTCAGAGCCAATATTTATTTGACAACTGAAGACACAAATAAAGAAAAATCAATCGATGCTGCTGATAGCAAAGGGCGTCCTATTCCAAAATGTCAAATGCATGTCTTCTTGCTAACATCAATGAGCAAAATTTGAAAAGGTTGTCCCATTCCAAAATATCGAAAGCACGTCTTCTTGCGAACATCAATGAGCAAACTTTGAGAAGGTTTTCCCATTCCAAAATATCAAATGCCTATGATTGTGGAACGGGCGGGGTTTGCCATCAGTTTGCACATTGACATGTCACCTCGTGCTAAATAAACCAGCTGTTCTTTTTGTGCAGTTCCACTAAAATCAACCAACTTCTCGCGTAGCGTATAGGATTTTGCCTTTATATGTTGCAACGCCTTCAACATATCGGCACCATCAGATAATTTTGTGCAGTTCCCACTGAAATCAGGCTGAGCATCCCTTTTTGCATAAATACAAAAAAGTGATTAGTATGAAGGAAACTGAATTATGAATTTACAGTTTAAACAGGCACCTACATGAACCATGCAGAGCACACATTTAAAAAAATGGAACTCACCAGAAACAATCCTAAAACAACATTGCACTTGCCCATCACAGCAAAAAAGATGGAAATTTATGAGTCCTTCTGAGCTGAAGTTAGTTTGGTCTTGTGGGCAGTAATGTAACCATCCTTCAACTGCTCCTTCTGATGAGAAGATAGACTAGCCTTCTTCATCCTGGCATAATCAGAACTAGGCACTTCACGTACTCCATATTCTTCTTCAGAGGAGGATGATATTGTTGCGCGAAGACAAGAGAACAACTAAATGCTAGCATCCCTTTTTGCTTGAAAAAAAGTAAAGGACATATTTAAAACAGCCATTACATTAACAATGGGAGTAACTGATGAAATGTGTAGTCACAAAGAGATGCATCCTCATTATCCTCATAGGAAATGATATGGTACCAAAGAAAGCAGCTCAACTTGAACTGTATTATTACTTAATTTTATCAGTGGCTATAACGGTGGCAAACCGGTGCCTCAATTTATTAGCAGCCTTAGATTAACATGCGAAACAATACCACTTTCTCATGACAGTAGCTAAACAGTAGCACAACACCAATAGAGATGACAAAGCTCAACCATATGGATGAAATCCATGGGCACCAACCTTTGTCGGGAGGCTTATTGTGTAGAGCATACAGATGAAGCACTTCTCGGGAACCATCCGTTATTATCCACTGTGGTTGCCATGCTTACTATATACTCCTTGATTAGTTTAATGTTTCCATCATATTCTTGTGCAGTTCCACTAAAATATATGTTATCTTCAAACAAGATCCCTGTTTGCACAAGTAGAGATAATTACATATTACATTAAGAGTGGTATCAAATCACAGTGGCAAAACAATTACTCATTCTAGCCATAGAATTAAATTAAGATGCAAAACTATATCATTACTCGTGTCATCACAGTTCCAGTCCTTCATTACAGCACCGGGAGTTGATTTTTGTTCTTCTTCTGCTTGTTCTTCCCCTTCATCACTTGGTTCAATAACAGACAAGCTTTGCCTTCAATGTAAGATTTGGCATGTCAATTAGGGAGCACAAGTATAGCACTAAACAATGACATTAATTTTCTGATGACAGTAGCAAAATATAGGGCAACAGTTGTGAAATATCATTATCTTACCTCAATGGGATATTATGGTGCACATATAGATTGGAAGTCTGGTATCCTTTTGTGTAGTTCACTAAAATTAAGCAACATTACCGTATAAGTAGCACAACATATGAAAGCACACTGCACAATCATGTGGAAGAAGGCCAGTACTGACCTCTCATGACGCAGAATTCAAACAACTCACAAGAAGATCTGAAACAAATTTGCCAACATGGATAGGAAGTCAGATCTCCTCTTGTGCAGTTCCACTAAGATCAAGCAATCCAGCAACGTTGTTGGTGTGACATTTTGGTTGAACTGCACAAAACACTCTTAAAACAAAAGTGTTTTGTCCAGTGCAACAAAAGGTCGCAATAGCAACGAGGTGAAGTAGATAACCCTCTTTACACAGAGGTGCAAAGGAAACAATTACTGGTCAATAACAATGGATGACACAGAAGCCCACAAAAAGAAGCATCTAACTAATCTAAATGGGAACCCAAGCAAGACAGTAGCATTTCTAAAACAGTGGCATTGATTCATATTAACAGAGAGATTATATTAACAATAAAATTCGTTAAACATGTAATTTGCTTTTAACTGTGGCATTGCTTCAATTTTCCAGCGGCATTATTAGATTAACAACAGCGAAAGAGTTGTATGTGACAGTGGATGCACCAGCACCATGTGCATCTACCGATGTATAAAGGGGTGATGCACAGTCTGTTGCAACAAACAACCAAGGAGCATATTTGTCTTGGTGCCATTTTTGTTCTCTTTAGACACCTTTCCCTATGTGAGGGCAGCAAATCTAGTCCTACTCAAACTCTACAGCCTTGTCCCCCACTCACAGAAAGCTCAGTTCCTTACATATGTGTGTACTGCGTTTTTCATTTTTTCCCTTTTCGACCAACATAGGTGTTGGATAGCCAGTCTATACTACTTTCCCCTTCCTTTCCTCTTTGAACCACTTCCTAGATTCATGCTATACAACTTTCCCCACTACTTTCCTATTTGATCCAATACCTAGATTTGAGTGCAGAGCGTAAAAAATCAACATGCAGCTAGAGCAATGCATGTGGATTAAGTAAATTTTACCTTAAGGTTCTCGGGGTGTGGCTCGATGGGCGGCCGGAGGCCGATCTAACCATAGTATGGTAGGCAACAAGGAAGGAGTCGGAGGCACTCCCGCGCCGCCGCTGGGTGAAAGAGAACAGCGGTGCCAGCAGTGGATTCCCTCGCTCGCCGACGGCGACAGCGTTAAGCCTCCTTCCCTTCCCCGGCGTACGGGATGCTTCTGGCTCTTTGACCAGCAGTGAGGGGAGAGTGAGAGAACGGGAGGCCAATGCTGTCTTGTTTAGATCTGGAGAGGGTGAGAGAGTGTGAAGAGACAAACTACAAGCGCTGAGGCTCCGGCGTGTATATATATATAGTGGAGAGAGTGTGTGAAGAGAGCAAACCCTAGAAAACAAGCACTGAGGCTGCAGAGTATATAGTTGGAGTGGTTTTCTTTTTCTCTCCATAAAAACTGTTTTAAATTGTGCATGAAACGGAACTCTTGATTTAACGTACTACTACTAGGGCAATGCTAATACGTGAAGAAAATTTAATGCTCGAAGGAGTCAACTCGCAATTAACGCTCCACGCCTCCCGGTCGCACTTACTATCGTTCACATGTGGTACACAACCCTCCGAAGTGAACAACAACTAAACCACACACGGTGAAAATATCGAAAGGGTGGGCTGCACCATCCTCCAATTTTAAATATTTTGGGCACTTGTATTCGGCCTAAGTTAATGTGCCACCGTATGTACTAAGGGTTCCAGTGGGTGCTAAGAAACTAGGGCGTATTGTTGTACGAGATTAATTGCCATGTCGTTTATTTGTAGGGTCACTTGCAAACTGTCAAACTCTATTCTCCTCTTATTTAGTGGATGAGGCAAATCTTTTGCCTCCATTTCGGAAAAAATCGAGAACTTCAATTTTAATTATTTTGTATGTACACTTTGCTCTCTTCCAATAATTTTGTTGACTTGTATTCGGCCTAAGTCAGTGTGCCACCGTATCTCGTACTACTACCTCCGTCTAGGTTTTTACGCCACGTAATATATTTTTTGTCAAAGTTTGACCAAAATTTTTAACTACTCCCTCCTTTCCGGTTTATAGGGCTTAAATTTGAAATCTCATCAACCAAGGCAGATGATGAGTGAAGAAATGTACTCCATCTTGTAGTTTAGAAAATTACTCAAACTTTAATCTGCATTAATTACAATATATTCATGGATGACCACTAAATGAGTAGGAATGGTTACATGCACTGGTTGGTTTCTTTTAGTCCTTCCATGCATCAATTTAATGCACCTTGGAAATGTGAACATGTGGTGGAAAGAAGTGAAATAAGACTATATAATATGGTAAAACAAAGAAAATGAGATGAGCCCAATAAACGAAGAACCTGTGTGTGCGTGTGTGTGCGCGCGCGTGTGTGTGTGTGTGTGTGTGTGTGTGTTTTAACAACATGTGTGTGTTAGAGAGAGCTTCACATCGACCTACAGAGAGATGGTGTGTAGCACTACGATTTAGCCGCGAGAGTGAGTGCATCCTCTCGTTTTCGGGCATTCGGTTGGGACAGCTGCCACACCCTCTCCTGACCAGCCTGGCCCATCCAAAGCCCCTCCATCGCCCGTGCGCGCTTCCCTCCCGAAACAGTCAGCGCCGCTCCAGAGAATCGGTGCCGCATTCATGCCCGGGCAGAGCAGACGCGACCTCTCATTGGCGCATGCATTGAAGGGAGAAGCGGATTAAATGAAAGAGTGATGGTTGCTTCGTCCGTCCAACTTACTGTCGGGTCTATGTGATTTGACGGCTCGGTGGTCATTATTATTGAGGTGGTACGACCGTGCTGAGTCTCAGTTGTACTGTACACTTTACTTTGGTGCATGACACGTGCACCGGATGCTGGATGTCCAACGTTTCGGCGAAAGGAGGTAGAACGTCTCCACTCTTTACAATTTTCTCCACTCTTACACTGGAGGAGTGCGAAATCAGCGAAAACACGACAGCTCAGTGATTACATGGCCCACCTCACTCTATCACCATATTTTTTGGACACCGTGCGACACCTAACTCATGAGTACACAGTACTGTAATTTCTCAGTGAGATAAAATTGTACAATGCTATGAAGCTTTCAGCTTCTGTTTCATGTATCTTGCTTCCAAGGTTGCCCCGTTGCAACATTCCATCAAATACAAAGGAGACTAACATGCATACTATTGCATCTTAATGATTCACAGATCATTGCCAATATGTACTCCCTCTGTTCCAAAATAAGTGTCTCAACTTTATGCCAACTTTAGTACAAAGTTGTACTAAAGTTGACACTGATTTTGGAACAGATATAGCTAAAGAAAAAATGATCCATGCAGTCCCTAGGCCTTGAACCCTAAACCCTAACCAGGATTTAATTTGCTAGCGACGTCGAACCATTCAAAGAAATGAAGTTTGCAACCCTTTGACCGTCGGATCATTTTGTGTAGTTTCAGTAAAATCGAGCTGAGCATCCCTGTGGCAAAGAAATTGAAGAAGTGTGATTAGAATAAGACTAGTGGGACTAGTTGATGAGACATAAACTCATCACAAATACAGTAGAAGCTAGTAGAGGTATGTGCGGGGCAAAGAAGTAGAGAAATATCCACATGGAGCGATGTGGGCAGCTGGGGTAGTGGTGCAAGTCGGCTATAAATGAAGTTGTACCTAAGGGATGTTGGGATGTAGCTAGAGGAAGGCGGCTGGAGGCGGCAACTGCCCACGTCGTGGCAGTGAGCAAGGGATGAAGGCAACCGCACCGGCTTTGTGAGAGAGAATGGCGGGGACCCCTGATCGGGACGCGCCGACAGTGGGTTTTCGCCGTCGACGACGGCGACCGCATCTACACAAAGCATCCACCCCTTCCCGGTGGACGTGATCCGCCTGGATGTGTGACTAGAGATGTGGCCACAGTCGTTTTGTGCGAGAGAGTGTGAAGAGAGCAACCCTAGCAAACAACCATGAAGGCTCCTGGCTATGTATATAGTGGAGCGGTTTCTTTTTCTCTTCATATGAGGCTAGTCATAGTGGGAGTAACTTAGGTAGTAACATAACATATCCCAAGACAAATTTGCTTATGTGGCATGGAGTTAATGAGGAGAGAGATGCTTGTGGTAACATTACTGTAACATAACACACCCCAAGGTAAGCTGAGTCCATATCTCAATTAATGAAGGCTTGTATGTTATCATCCATATGTTACTACCCATTATGAAGATAGTAACATAGACTAGTAGCATATGCAGGTTACTAATCTAAGTTACTCCCCACTATAACCAGCCTGAACCTATTTACATTCCGTACGTCCCACTGATGAAAAAAACATTATTTATAAATAACGCGACACCGTTCTTGCATGGTTCCCGACCCTCCATTAAGTGAGTAACTACTACTAGACGTGTCAAATTATCACGTGGGTTGCATCATCATACAGAAATGGGCTCCATCGTGTCACATGTGTGGTTGGGGAAGACGCAAAGAGTGCTACGTGCGTGGGTGCGTGCACCTCTTCTCTTCGAGCATGGTTACTAAAAGTATAGCCAACTACTCTACCACGCGATTATTATATGGGCAAAGTGTATAGGCAGTAATAATGACTAATAAGTCGTCAAATCATGAGGCCCACCTTTCTCTATGTTTGACCGAGGAAGCAGCAATCATTTCACTCGTTGAATATCCATCCGTTGCTACCTCCACAAATAAATAAAAATCAGCTGCTACCTCCGCAGCATGGTTAATAATATAGCCATGTCAATCACGACGTAGAAATATCATTCACTGATACAATAGGGCTGGCTCTAAGGCTGGTGATTTTTTTTACTTTGTCTCTTTCTCTTTTTCTCTCATTTACTCATTTTACATAGGAGCACCTATAGAGGATGGCTATTCCTTTTGATGGGACTTCTTCATGGGGTTTAAGACTAAGCAGCTCCGAATATTATTCCCGCTGCCCACCACTCTGAATCGTTTCATCTATGATACTCGCATTGCAACAATGAGGTCCACTAGGTCTAGCACGTCCTATAAGAAGAGACTGTCACGCAAAACATACATTCTTGTTGCCTTATTCCTCATACAGTATGTACTACTAGTAGTACTACTACTCGTTCTCCTATAAACCTTGCGCTTGGCATCTCAAAAATATTATCCTTGCGCTTGGCTCTTCGCCTCTTCGGGAAGTCGAGCAATGATGGTACTGCAGTATATGGTTCTGGCTATTTGACACCGAATGAATTGATGCACGTCCACCACATGGGTGAGGGGTGAGGGGCGAGGGAGAGTGTGTACTACTACGTCCGTTTCAATATGGACTACATACAGAGCAAAATGAGTGAATCTACAATCTAAAATACGTCTATATACATCAGTTTTTGGAGTATGTACTAGTAGTTCATATTTAAATCTGCTAAAATACATATATTTCAAACAATATGATAATCTCTCTAACCATGGTAGGGACAAGGAGTATACGTCTAACGGAGGGAGTAGTAAAATTTTCTCCTCGTCCTTCGTGCCACCGAGCGCATGGGCGAGGGAGCGGGCGTAGGCATAGTAAGCAAGCTTCTCCTCGTCCTGCCAGCCACCACATGCGTGGGCGAGGGAGCGGGCGTAGGTGTAGCAAGCAAGCCTCTCCTCGTCCTGCGACTCTGTGAGCCACCGAGCCCATGAGCGGGGGAGAGGGCGTACTAAGCAATCTTCTCCTCGTTCTGCGAGTTGACGGGACACATCAAAAGTAATACAGAGCATCTCCAGTGTATAGAGCCTTGCCTCTAAGGTAGGCCCCACATGGTTTGCCTCTTATCAAATGAAAAACCACAATGTATAGAGACTCTAACCCGCCTCTAAGGTGGGCCCTAGCAGAAATTTAAAAACTAGTGATTAGCACCACATTTGTCCAATCAGTAATATTTCTCTTGTACTTTCTTATGCTTCCTAAGGCTGACAAGTGAGACCAGATGGATTGTTAAATTGTTAGAGGTAGCCTCTAAGGTTAGACGCGATGCTAGCCAATTTTTTGTTAGAGGCAGTTCATGCAAAGTATAGAGGTTGCCTCTAAGAGGAGAGAGAGGGCTTAGAGGCAACAAAAAGCATACATTGTGGATGCCCTAAGTGCCTACTTTCCAGTCTATATGACTCAATTTGAAATCTCCCTAACCATAATAGATGCTGAGTGGTGGAATAAATTTAATACTTCCGTAGTTCGCAAAAGTACTGAGCATGTGAGATGGTGAACGAAGTGAGTACGATACCATTAGTACTACAGTTCTTTTGGAAGGGTTGTAGTAGTCCCTCCCATTCACATGTTCACATTTCAAGCTTCAATAAAAATGTTGCATGCAAGGATTAAGAGAAAACTCAGCAATGCATGTACTCCCTCAATCCATTTAGGGTCTAAAATGCATTTTTGAGGCTAACTTTGACCACATGTTAGAGCAATAATATGACATGCAACTTACACAAATCATACCATCAAATTCGTACGTGGTCATTGTACTGCTAACACATGCATGTGTTGCAATTAGTACGTACATGATACAATAGTAAACACTCACTATCTAGTAGTACTAGTTCATTCATTAGTTTAGATTTGGAATTGAGGCCCATAAACCAGAAGGGAGGGAATATTATTTTCTGGAACCATCCCCATACAGCCAAACTTGACGTTTCAGAGAAGGGTTATATGCCTTGCTGCAACAGTACCGTCCAATCTTCACGTGTGGTGTTTTTCTTGGAAAATTATTACGAGAGAATTCTACGATGTGTGAAATGATGTGTTGTTCGTGCGTCCAGCTTACTATTGGAAAGGTGTGGCTTTGAGATTTGACTGCTCATTGGTAGTATTAGATGATACCCCGCGCGTTGCTGCGGGAATTGCTTGCACTATATTTTAATAAGATTTTATTATATGAATACGAATATTTGGAACAATAATATAGAAGTAAAACTGAAAAGCATGTACTATAAAATTATTTATTGAATATAAGTAGCATAATATATTAAAACATTTGAGCCTTTTGCATGCATGTTGCTAGTTGAGATGGGCATTGTTCAAGGCATGATTGCATAATGAGGTAAAATATTTTTGCAAGAAATCATGCATTGTCACAGGGGTTGTTTAGAGGGCAATTTAATGGAATGATAAAAAAAATTAAAATAACCAAATAGTATTTTATTGGAACCAATATATAGAAAAACAACCGACTGAAGTGCATCTTTTTTGTAGCTGGTTTTGTTATCAAGAAGAACAACTGTCATATGGCTCATGCACCACCAAATATATTCAGTGGTTTACCAAGCTCAAAGAAGTAGTTTTTTTTTCTATCATGAACAAATCGAAAGAGTTGCTTTTGTGCAATTTCGACCTCAAATACATGTGACCTACATCCTATAGTACAACATCTTAATCATGAATGAACATGGCTAGTCAGCTTCTTTATGCACACGCACTCAAAATAGCTGAATATCTTGGTAACATGAATTTCCAGGAACAAAAAGTACAGCCCTTTAGTGGAATTAGCATGGAAAAATCACTTGAGAGATATACATAATCTGCAACCTGTGAAACAAATACAAAATTAAGCGATAAATTGTGTACACGTTCATGTCCCAAACCTAGAAGAATGTGGGAGTTGTAGTGACACTTACCGCACAACTACCTATAGCACCACAATGTCTGCACACACTGAAACTCTTATCCTATACACAAGGAAACAAAATAGACAAACGAATAGTAAATACAATGGCATGTATGAATTTAATTATAGGCTATGAGGAATGTGTTGAAGAGGCTGCAGGACAGCTTCCAATCCCCACCAATTCTTGAGAAAATATAGATTGAAGAAGTTGATTGTTACATTATTCTCTTCTAAAGCCTAAACTTTGTGAAGAAGTTGATTTATTTCTTTTACTTCTTTTCTTTGTGAAGCAGTGGATACCGGCCTCAACTTTGTAACAAAGAATAGACCTGGATGGACACAGTACATTCGATCCATTTATCCTTAAACTGCCTTCTGGCTAATCATTCCCTTGCTTTTTGGTTGATATTTTTTTATTTCTATAGTTTATTGGTGTCCCTTCGGATTTGAATCGTGAAATCCATTTCTCTGAAATGGAAAACCTCTAGGGGAGCAAAATTCATATTCTGTTTAAATAGAAGTTGCATATGTTTTATCAATTGTAAAAAAATTAAACTAAGAGAAGAGAGCTTGCATACAATTGAGTGTATCAAGAGAAGTGTGAATCAATGAAGCCATTACCGATTGATGTAATGTGAAGCTGGACATCAAGCACCTTCTGATCCCTAGCGCAACCTACCAAATTCGAAACAAAAAAAAAGCTGGAGGACCGAAAAAATCAGGTGTACCTTAAAATAGGGAGCGTCCTGCGTGCTGTGAAGCAATCAAGCCAATTCGACCAGTAGGAGACCTATCAAGGAAAACCGCATGCACCTTTTGATCCAGCGGGCATATGAAAATTTTAAGAACATAAGATCGAGATAGGAAAAATCAGGGGTGGTTGGACATAGGGAATGCCCATCTACCAAACTACCATAGTGGAGGCCACTTATGATACGAGGATGCGATGTGTGCCAGATGACGATGACAGTATAGAGGGGGTTTTAAACATAATTGCAGTGGCGGTTCAGTATAGAGGGCAATGGATTATTGTGATAATCCGTTTCATGTGCATCTACTGCGGGAATCTCATCTGTCACGGAGGCAAAACAGATAGTGGAGACAATAGAGGGGTAGTCGGGAAGATGAACCAATGAGGGAGTTAGTGCACATCTACGGCCGGGAGCACGTCGGTCGTCGTCGACGGTGGCTTGCCGAGGACGGTAGGGTGGTGGCACCTGGCCAAAGGTGCGACAACTGGCACGGGGAGTCTTGGTCAGGGCGCTAGTGGCAGCTAGATGGAGGAGCGTTGGTAGTCACGGCGAGAAGAGGGATTCTGATCTATGAGCGTGATTCACGAACATTCACGTTCTTTTCAGATGGGCTTGGAACGCCCAAATAAACCAGCTCACCCCAATGACTAAAGAAAGCGAGCTATAGCCTGAGAAGTTGGCTCGGGCAGCCCATGTGAAAAGTCAAGAAGTGGCCCTGTGCAACCCAGACGCAGCACTAAATTGAGTCGAGCAACGCATGCGCAGTTCCGTGGTGACGTGTGAATAGTTTCTTTCTTTCTTTCTGAGTTGGCACAGTTGATGAGGTGGATAGCTTGCATGTTAAGATAAATAGGTTAGTGGGGATAAATCTCTTAGGTATATAGGATTCCTTGCGGTTATGCACTCATAATTTGGTGCACGGAACATGGACCCGGATGCTGGATGTCCCACATGTCGAGGAAAGGAAGTTCTGTGCTCCTAGAATGGTTTCTCACAATGCTATCAACCTTTCATCATTTTTTTATATATATTGTGCTAGTAAATGTAATTTCTCAGCGATATAAAATTATACTACTACAATGCTACGAAGCTTTCAGCTTTTCTTTCATGTGTCTTGCCTTGAAGGTTTTCTTGTTACAATATTCCAACAAATACAAAGGAAACTAACATGCATGCTAATGCATATCAATGATCACATATCAGACCCAATATTTACTTCACAACTTAAGACAAAGTTGTGAGAAGGTGTACAAATAAAGAAAAAAATGATCGATCAGGTCCCTAAGCATGCTTTCATTTCCTGGCTACGGTGGACATGTTGGTAGCCGTTTTCACGTGGCTCATTGATGCCCGCCAAGACATGTAGCAGTTGGATGCATGCACCATCCCATCATTTTGTGCAGTTGCACTAAAATGGAGCTAAGCATCCCTATTGACAAGGATATTGAATAAGTGTGATTGCAATAATAGTGGCACTGTTGATGAAACATGGAAAGTACGCAGGCCAAGCTACAACATGTTTTAGGCAAATAACTAGATAAGATCCACATGCAGTGACGTGGGAAGATGGGTGGTGGAGCAAGGCCGGTTCCAGAGGAAGCTGTACCTAAGGGTCGTCGGGATGTAACCAGGAGGGCGGCGGCGGGCGGGATCTACCCATACTGCAGCAGCGAGCAAGGAGCAAAGGCAATACCGCGCCAAAGCTTGCTTAGAGAGAACGGCGGGCACCACAGATCGGGACGCGCCGGCAGTGGGTTTCCTGCGTCGACGCCGGTGACCGGAGCAATGTTGCACATCGTCCCTTTCCGCCGGCGGACTGGATCCGGCCGGATCAGGGACCAGCGGTGAGAGAGAGAGAGTGTGGCCATCGCCATCTTGTGTTAGAGGGTAGAAGAGACCGACCCCAGAAAGCAAGCACTGAGGATCCTGCATATATTATAAGTATAGTATAGTGGAGCGATTTTCTTTTTTCTCTCCATAACAATTGGTTTATATTTTGTACGTGCGCCATCGAGGAATAAAATATTTTTTTAAATAACGCGTCAATTCGCAATTTGTTTGTTCACCCGTGGTACACGATCCTCCATCAGTGGACAACTAGTACATGTGTCAAATTACCACGTGGGCTGCCTTTTCGTATAAAAATGAGCTCCACCGTGTACCCGCGCGGGTGAGGTTGGGAAAGATACGGGAGTACGTGCACCGTGCATGCACCTCTTCTCTTCATGCACATCCCCCACCTACGTGGGTGTGTGTGTGAGAGATACAAACCTAGAGAGATGGTGTGTTTGTGCATGTGTTTTTTTATTGGGGGTGATTTCGTGAGTGTATTTGTGGGAATATGTGTCGATTATATCTCAAACAAAAATGTGACACATGCAATGTGTGTGAAATAGAGGCCTAGCTATATCATATATAGAGGGGGCGATCCACGAGAAGAGAGGTATGGGTCATAGATATCGATAGAGTCGAAGAGACGATCAAGTGTATGGGTGTGAGATCGATTAAGAGAGCCATCAAAATTGTGTGCGTGCACGTCAAAGATATAGGGCGACTAACCTACCGGAACATCAGAGGGGAGAGGGCAAGTTTGTGTGTGGCAGGGAGAGATGACTAGAGTGCTCGATGTATCAGTGTGTGTGGGCGGGGGGATGCAGAGACCTAACTAGAGAGGTAGATCGACTCGTATATGTGTTGAGAAGGAGAGACCTAGCTATGTCTTGAGGGAGATCGGTCGACATCTATACATAAGTGAAGGACGGGAAATAGGTTGAGAGAGAGATAGATAGACAGATAGAGAGAGAGGTAGAGTTCCGGAGGGGTGGTGGATTTGCTTCTCGGAGATGGTGGGAGAGGCCTACTAGACAAACTGAGTGTACAACTTCAATATCAAGAAGAGAGGGGATGTGTTTCTGTGTGTGCGTGTGCGTGTGTGTGATAGATGTGTCGGGAGACATGCATGAATGATGAAGGAGGGCTATATGTGTTTGGTAAGCAGACCTAACTAGATCGGTAGATCAATTGTTGTGTGTAGGAGGAAGGGAGAGACATAACTAATGAGGTAGATTGATTGGCGCATGGGGAAAACGAGTTATAAACGACCTAGCTAGCTATATGTATAGTGGGAGATCGGTCGGTGTACATCCATTTGTTAGAGTCAAATAAGGCCCAGTGAGTTGGATAGAAAGAGGGGGATGGAGCTAGGAGGTGGTGCGAGAGGCCTACTAGATAGGGGGGAGGAGTGTGCGATTGTGAGATCGATGAAAAGAGGGGCGAGAGTTTACACATGTATGGGACCGTATGAGAGACATGAGGCATGGACAGAGAAAGGAGGAGATGGAAAGTGTATGTGTATGTGGTAGGCAGACATCGCTATAGAGGTTTATCGATCGGTGTGTGTCGGAAAGAAGGAGTTCTGGAGACCGTGGGAGAACGGCCTAAAGAAAATAAATGAATGTGTGCGATGGATAGAGTGCTGAGAGAGGGGGAGGGCAAGGAGGGCGTGTGCATGCACGAGAGAAAGTCAGTGCTAGCTACAAAGGTTAGAGGATTGTGTGGGTGTAAGAGACTAACAAAGATCATAATTCGTTTTGAAAGTGCATTCATATATTTGAATAAGAGATCATAGTGTTATAAACCTATGCATGAATGAATATAGCGGTGATACATGTGGTGTGGTTTTGGACATGTTATACTATAATGTTGTCGGTGTACTAAGTATTGGGCCATTAGTACCCCGTACTTGTGCACGGGCAGTTGTAGACATACTCGCGGCAAGGCTTGTCGGGGAACAGCTCGAGGTTGACTCAAGCCACCAATGAAATTCTCAAGTTAAAGATATGAGGATCAGCAGATAAGAAGAGCTGGAATCCGAAGGCCAACTTCCCTGGCAAGATCTTGCCGGGGTGGCCTGCAGCGCCCGGCAAGGCTCGGCTCCCGGCAAGGCTCGGCTCCTGGCAAGGCTTGGCGCCCGGCAAGGTTTTGTCGCTGTTCCACCGCACTAGCACAGCGACAGACCTGACATTCTGGGTCCTTCTTTGGATGCGTGGCGACGCGCCAATGGAGGAGAGCTTAAGCGGTGTTGATGGGATGGCCCCTTTTTCCATCCCCGAGAAAGTGAGGACACCTAAACGGACACCTCACGATGCATTAAATGCGTTCGTCCTAATCCGTTAGGGGTTAGGTATGATGACCCTGTAGCTACTTTACACCTCAATGTATGTACATTTTGCCACTGTGGTGACCCCTTTGTGGTATAAAAGGAGGCCCAAGGCAACTGCTACAGGAGGAGGTTCTTCTGGCCCATTCTGCATGTGTAGCTGCTCTTGAACGTACTGTTCACTGTGAGCGCTCCTGAAGCCTGGGCTCAAGAACACTAATAATAACACAAGGCAGGAGTAGGGTTTTATGCTGATTAGCGGCCCGAACCTGGGTAAAATCGCCCCGCGTCGATCGTTGGTTCTGCTCTTTGCGCACACCTCTCCCCCCGCCGCCTTTTATACCACAAAGGGGTCACCACAGTGGCAAAATGTACATACATTGAGGTGTAAAGTAGCTACAGGGTCATCATACCTAACCCCTGACGGATTAGGACGAACGCATTTAATGCACCGTGAGGTGTCCGTTTAGGTGTCCTCACTTTCTCGAGGATGGAAAAAGGGGCCATCCCATCAGCACCGCTTAAGCTCTCCTCCATTGGCGCGTCGCCACGCATCCAAAGAAGGACCCAGAATGTCAGGTCTGTCGCTGTGCTAGAGCGGTGGCACAGCGACAAAACCTTGCCGGGCGCCAAGCCTTGCCGGGAGCCGAGCCTTGCCGGGCGCTGCAGGCCACCCCGGCAAGATCTTGCCGGGGAAGTTGGCCTTCTGATTCCAGCTCTTCTTATCTGCTGATCCTCATATCTTTAACTTGAGAATTTCCTTGGTGGCCTAATTCAACCTCGAACTGTTCCCCGACAAGCCTTGCCGCGAGTATGGCTACAACTGCCCGTGCACAAGTACGGGGTACTAATGGCCCAATACTTAGTACACCGACAGGAGCCCCCGGGCCTAGGCCATACACGAGTGCGAGGCGTTGTTGGGCTAGGCCCAAACAGTGCACGGGCACACGTGGCAGGGGATTAACTGCTCGTAAATATCCTGTTTACTGTGCCCCCCACTACGCGCACCGAATGCACGATGTGGGAAGCGTGCCTCAAAAGCTGCAACTGCAACGCGCCCGCAGAGAAGCATTCACATTGGGGAGTAAAAGAGGCGGCCCCGCTCCTTCCCCATAAAAAAGGAGAAGCCGCAGAGGCACAGGCCTATTTACCCCCTTTTCTTCTCAATCTGGCCGTCGCCATTGCTTTCCTTCCCTCGAGCTCAGAGCAAAGCCTTCCCTCTTCCGTTCGCCGCCTCCACGCCCGCTCCATCCCCGGCTTCCGCCCTTGCAATCACCATGCCGCCCAAGACTAGCAGAGGCAAAGGCAAGGAGGCGAAAGCCGATGTCCCGGAGAGCGAACTGGTGAAGATGCAGAAGAAGTACGTCGTCTTTGCCCCATCGCTCAAAGCGAAAGCTTTGAAGAGGCGGTACCAGTGTATGTGGGCGAGGGAGACGTAGGCTCACCCCGCCACTCGCGTGATTCCAGGTTCTTGCTCCAAGAGTGGGTCGGACAGATACCCCTTTTTCGTCGCATATTTCTATTGCGGGCTCTGTCCTCCCTTTTCTGACTTCTTCAACGACATCATGTACACATACGGCTTCCATCTTCTTGACTTCACGCCAAACGTCGTAATGTGTATGTCTGTCTTCGCTCATCTTTGCGAAAATTTTGTCGGAGTAGTTCCCAATACCGCCCTCTTCCGCCATTATTTTATTCCTCGCATCCAAAAGGGAGAGGCCCTTTCTGGTTCTATCGCCTAGATTCCACGGGCTTGGAATAAGGAGATATACCCAGAGGGAGTTTACCGGGAGAAGTGGGACGAATGGCGGTCTGAGTGGTGCTGGATCAAGGAAGCAGATCCTCATCCGTTCTGTTTGCCTCGACGACAGAAGGCGGTCCGAGGCAGCGATTGGAGCAGCCTTGCCGCGGAGGACGAGAGGCTCACAATCGCCACCACCAGGATCCTTCGCCTGAAAGCCGCCGGGCTCACTATGGAGATGATCGGCTTCAATTTCCTCCGTCGCCGCATCCCCCTGCTACAGAACAGGGGAAGACCAGCTTGGGAGTACCGGAACGCAGCGGACATCATGAGGCTGCGCCCTGGATTGAACAACAATTTAACGACCATGCAACTTGGCGCCCTCCGCCAAAAGCTATTCCAGCGCGACGACAAGCATCGGTTGCTGGCAAGGATTGTCCCTCTGTGCAACAACTCTGCCCTGGGATCAATCATCGCCTTCATGCCGATGTTCAACCCCCACGGTCTTGACACGACATGGGTCGAGCCATCCGAGGAAGATGCACAGAAGTTCTTTGATAACTTGACGGAGAGGGCCGTCCGGGAAGAAGCAGACTTGCTCCGAGCCACCACCGACGAAGAGGTGGCATACATCGCCACCAGGGCAGAGGAGGCAAATCTTGCCGCGGAGGCCGGCAGCGTCGGCTTCGCAGAATGGGAAACCAGCAATGCAGAGGTAGTGGTGGAGAAAGATCCTGCCGGGAAGGACAAAGCTGCCGGGGAATAGGGCAGCACTGCCGCTGAGAGCTCGTCCGATGAGGACACGGCTGAAGAAGAACCGCAAGAAGAGCTCCCAGCCCCGAAGAAGACAAAGCGTGTTCTTCGAAAGGCTGCGTCTGGCGTCCCAGCAAGCCAACCTTCATCGAGCAGCGAGGCTCCCAGCAAGAAAGTGGCCGACAAGACTGCGCCGCGGCAAGGGGTTCGACAACAACCTGCGCGGCGCGCGAGACCCACACCAGCGGCAACCGCTGGGGCGACAGGGGTGCCTCGCACTACCGCACCGGAAGCTGAGGTGACGGAAACGCGCCAACCCCTGGCGCCTACCACAGCCAAGCGACCTAGGACCCCTCCTCCGCCTCCCCACTCAGACATCGCAACGGAGGCCGAATTCGACATCTCCGGCTTTAGTCCGGAGCGAGAAGAGGAAGAGTGAGTACCTTGCCACAGCCTTTATCTTCCAATCTTGGATCAATCTTACTAACTTGCTTGTATTATCTCTGCAGTGATGCAGAAACCTTGCTGGAGAGGATGACGAAGAGGACAAAGACTTCTACGGGCGATGAGCCCCCGGCAGGCTCCACGAGCATGCCAGAAACTGTCATCGTCAGCCCGGAGCTCAGCCCTCAACGCAGTCCCCAGCACAGCCCCCAGCGTAAGTTCGTTGCTCTTTTCTCGTTGGCGGGCACTGAGGTTTCTATTCTTGCCGCTGATATCTCTGGGCTTGCAGGAGAAGAACGGCAACAAGGAGAGTTATTGGAAGACGCTCCCGTCATGCCACCTCCATCAACCACGCCGCCCACAAGCGCATCCCCGGCAAGGGATCCTATCGATGAGCCCATCTTGATTGAGGAGCCGGCAAGCATGGGCACTGGCAACCCTCCCCCGGCAACCGAGGTTGCCGGGAGGGGCGAGGCCACCTCTCAACAGCTCGACGCAGGTAACTGATTGCCTTAGTGCGCTTGCTATTCTTTCCTTTATCTCTTTTTCTTTGGTCCCTTCGAACTTCGATCTTGATCTTATTCTATTTCCCTCCTTTGTCCTCCTGAGTTCCCTGTGATGGAACACATGGACATCGACGTTGTCATCGAGGAGACCGCCAGGGACGCCGCTGCTGAGGCAGACAGGATCACCGCCAGCGAGGCCACCAAGGATGCCATTGTCGAGGCCGCCGAGACTGTGCAGGAGGAACCCGCCAAAGAGCCTGCCGAAGAGGATGGCAAGGAGGCTGATGACCGTACTGACGGCATTCCTGCCACAGGAGCGCCAGGCGCTGTGCCGGCCATGGAGCCCCCTACTACTGGTGAGGCAATTGTTGAGGATCAACCGTCAACATCTGAAGGCCCCTCATCCAGCAAATATCTCAAGGTTGGCGAGAACCAGTTCGTCAACTTGCCGGGGACGGCAAGCATTGCGGCACCAACCGAAGGGGAAGTCTTCGATAAGGAAATCATCGCTGCTGCCGGGCTCGAGGTTGTTGATGACCCAGGCGCTAGCAGTGGCAAGTCTGAAGAGGATCAGCTCCTTCAGGCCATGGGCGAAAATTTCCGCAAGCTCCAGGCTCTCCACCGCGCCCGGAAAGAGAAAGCGGATTCCAGAATGGCAGTTGTCGAGGCAGCCGAAGCAGATTTCCAGAGGCGCGTCGAACAAATGCAAGTCTGGTACGCCGAGGCCCTCCAAGAGTTGATTGTTGGCCAAGAACAAGTGAGCCAGCAGTGGACAGAAATCCTCCTGAAACAATCTGACATGGAGAAGGCACAGGATGAGGCTACGCAGAGAATTGCTGCTGAAGATGCTCTCCTGATGGGGCGTCGCGTTGCGCTTGATGCTCATGAGCAAGACCTCACCGCACGTTAGCAGGTGCTCGCGGCCAAGCTTCGCAGCAAAGATGAAGATATCGAGAAGCTTGTCACGCGGCGGACCCAGGAGCTGGAGCAGAAGCACAAAGAGGCACTCGAAGCTCTAACTGCAGATCATGCCGGCAAGCTCAAGGAGGCCATCGATGCTGCCGAGGCTACAGAGGCCGCCAAGAATGAGCTGGGTGACAAAGTCAAGAAGCTGGAAGCGGATCTTGAAGAACACGGCAAGGAGCTCTCAACGCTCAAAGGCGACAGGGAAAAAACCCTCCACACCTTGGCGGAAATGCAAGTTGCTATGTCTAACAAGACCAAGCAGCTCTCCTCAGCAAATGAAGCCATTGCCGTTCTGGAGCTGAAGCTGACCACGTTGCAGAAGTCCCTCGAGGCCAGCAAGGCCCGCGAGAAGGCTCTACTCAAAGATCTCCAGGGAGAGAGGAACCTGCTCAAGAGCGCTGCCACCACCCAAATCGATTACGAAAAGGGGGTGGAGATCTGGACTGGACGTCTCATCGATGCTGCGGAGAAGCTTACGGCAGAACTGTCAGCCATGGGCTTGTCAAACTTCAGGTATTCTTCCGAGGAAAGGATATCTTTGAGTGCCAAGTTGACGATGTTCTTCGAGAGCATCATTGATGCCCTGAAGTTGCTCCAGTCTAACCGGGCGACTCAATTGGCCAATGAGACCCGCCGGCTTTGCCGGGCCGTCCTCCGCAAAGTGCTTATCAAGGTGGTGCACCACAATCCTGGCATCGACCTCTCCAATGCGCTTGGCCTTCTGCCAAAGGACGCAAATATCGAGGCGCTCGAAGAGCTCGTCGCGCCTATCCTTGAGACGGTGGACTCCATCAAAAGGATCGAAGGCCAGCGCAGAGATTAACTGCCCCACCTTTTCTTGCCGTCGTCATTCCATGTCAAAGACAATTAAGTCTCAAGTTAGAATTGCGGCAACTCATTAATGTAATATAACTTGCTTATGTTTGGGTACATGCTTGCTATTTTCCTTGTCTGATTCCTTTGTGTATGGAGTTCATCCTATGCTTAATGAAAAACTTGCTGGCGCGCAACCTGCCGCGAGCGCTGGGTGCGGGACTTCAGCAGCCTGCTGGAGGCGCAGCGGCCGGCAAGACTCCTTGGCGTTCTCAGTGCAGCCACTTAAATTGTTGAGCGGACTCGAAACAAAATAAGGGCGCAACTGATTACAACAAGGGTTCCTTCGCGTGCAGATTTTCCATACAAGAGTCGGAATCGTCCAAGGAAACAACTTTGCAATAAAGGAAACTTGTTCTAAGTTTTTAGAACTTAGCTTTCTGTCACTGCCCTTCCTCCGGTAAGCGTCGATTCCAAACGTCGCCAACTGGTACTCATATCTCCCTTCCCCCTGGCAAATGTGTACGTGAGGAATCCTTCTGTCTTTTAAGAAAAAGAAAGAAGAGAAAATAAAGATATGAAACCTTGGCGGTTCATTAGAAATTACCGAGAGTAGGTGTCATACAACATCTTAGACAAACATGCATATATAAATATGATCATGGAGATCAATAAGGGAATGCACAACACTTAAATTTATTCATTTGTGCTCAGGGTCTGCGCCTGGCTTTGTACAAAGGATCATATGCCTCGCCGGCAAGACTAGTACAAAAGGGTGGTTGCCGGGGGCCCCCGGTAACCACGCCTTATGGGTAGAACTTGCGAAGATGTTCGATGTTCCAGGAATTGCTCACTGGAACACCATCTTCGGTCTCCAAGCGGACAGCGCCGGGCCTGGTGACTCGTACTACCCGATAAGGGCCTTCCCACTTTGGCGTCAACTTGTTTGAATTCTTGGCGGATTGAATCTGCCGAAGAACAAGGTCGCCTTCCTTAAGGCTTCGGGCATGAACTTTGCGGCTATGGTAGCGGCGCAAAGCTTGCTGGTAGCATGCAGCTCGCACAGCAGCCTGAAGACGATTCTCCTTAAGGAGCACAGCGTCATCTTGCCACAGTTGCTCTTGCTCGAGCTCATCATAAGCGAGCACTCGAGGTGATCCGTATGTGAGTTCCGTGGGGAGAACTGCTTCCGCTCCGTAGACCAGAGCGAAGGGTGTCTGGCCGGTGGCTCGATTTGGTGTCGTTTTGATTGACCAAAGAACCGCCGGCAACTCATCAATCCAGTGTCTTCCGCACTTTTTCAGCCTGTCAAAGGTTCTGGTCCTGAGACCGCGCAGCACTTCAGCATTGGCCCTCTCCGCTTGGCCGTTGCTTCTCGGATGAGCAACGGAGGCAAAACAAATTTTGCTGCCAAGGTCTTGGACGTACTGCATGAAGGTGCGACTTGTGAATTGAGTGCCGTTGTCGGTGATAATCCTGTTGGGCACACCGAAACGGCAAACTATTCCTTTAAAGAACTTGACGGCCGATTGTGCTGTCACCTTCCTCACTGCTTCCACCTCCAGCCACTTTGTGAACTTGTCGATAGCAACGTACAAGTACTCAAAGCCCCCGGTAGCACGGAGGAAAGGGCCCAGTATGTCGAGCCCCCAGACCGAAAATGGCCAGGAGAGACGGATTGTCTGAAGAGCTTGAGCTGGTTGATGCAATTTCTTCGAATGAAACTGGCACGCTTCACACTTGGTTACTAGTGCAGTTGCATCCTGGAGAGCGGTGGGCCAAAAGAAACCTTGCCGGAATGCTTTCCCGACAAGTGCTCTTGACCCTATGTGAGAGCCACATATGCCTCCATGTATCTCTGCCAACAGCTCTAGTCCATCCTCCCGAGGAATGCACTTCAATTTCACACCGTTTGGTCTCTTTCTGTACAGGACGTCATCGACGAACTTGTACATAACAGACCGACGGGCTACTCTTTCCGCTTCTTCCTGTTCCTCCGGGAGTTCTCCTGTTTGAAGGAAATGGACAATGTGTTGCGACCATGCTGGAGCCTGGGCTCGACAGCTAGGACTAAAGGCATCTCCTCCGCCGGGGGAACGTTTGTCTTGACGGCAAGGGCCTGAGCCCCTGCTGGAGCCTATTGTTCCCCGGCAGGCATGTCGTCGATCCCGGCAACTTCCTTGCCGGCGGCTCCTGGGAGCTCTGCCAGGAAGTACTGACCAGAATTCAACTTTCTTCTCTTTTCTTGCCGCATTGATGGCGCCACGGATGGTTGAGTCAATTGGAGCACAAAAGTTCCTGGTTCCACAGGCAACTTGAGGGCGGCACGCTTTGACAGGTCATCAGCAATACTGTTCTCGGCACGAGGGACGTGCTCCATTTGCAGACCGTCAAAGTGCTCTTCCATCTTTCTCACTTCATCCATGTAGGCCTGCATCAATGGACTCTGATAATTCTTATTAACTTGCCTGACGACAAGCTGTGAATCGCCTCTGATGACGAGCTTCTTGATACCAAGGTCTGCCGCGATCCTAAGACCGGCAAGCAAACCCTCGTATTCTGCTGTGTTGTTGGTTGAACTCTCCTGGGGAAAATGCATTTGGACTACGTACTTGAGGTGCTCTCCGGTGGGTGCGACAAGCAGCACGCCAGCACCAATGCCTTGCAGCGAAAAAGCCCCGTCAAAGTACATAACCTATTGCTGGTTAATTTCCTTGCCGGGGAGAGTTGTTTCTTGAATCTCTTCGTCTGGCGTTGGGGTCCATTCTGCAACGAACTCCGCCAAGGCCCTGCTTTGAATTATCGAAGTGCTTTCAAACTTGAGGCCAAAGCTCGACAACTCCAACGCCCACTCCACGATCCTGCCAGTTGCTTCTGGATTTCGCAAAATCCGTTGTAACGGAAAGCGAGTGACGACGGTGATTTCATGTGCTTGAAAATAATGGCGCAGCTTCCTCGAGGCCATAAGGAGGCCGAAAAGCAACTTCTGCACACCAGAATATCTTGACCTAGCTCCTTGTAAAAGAGAGCTAACAAAATAAACTGGGCGCTGCACCACCTTTTTCTTCTGCAATGGTTCTTCTGACTGCACAGATCTTCTCTTGCCGGGATCAATCCTTGCCGGGGAAGATCCTGCCGCGTCACCTGACGGTCCTGCCGCTGGTGTTCCTTCCTCATCAGCTTCTCTCTGTGCCACTAACGCAGCACTAACCACTTGATTTGTCGCTGCTAGATACAGCAGCAATGACTCTTGTGGTTTAGGCGCGACTAGCGTCGGCGGAGAGGAAAGGTATTTCTTCAAATCTTGCAGCGCAGCCTCCGCCTCCGGAGTCCATTTCATTGGACCTGCCTTCTTCAAAATTTTGAAAAAGGGCAGGGCGCGCTCAGCAGATTTGGAAATGAACCTGCTTAGAGCAGCAACACAGCCGGCAAGATGACGCACATCCTTGACGCGTCTTGGCGCTTCAATCTGCTCAATGGCTTTGATCTTGTCGGGGTTTGCTTCGATTCCCCGGCAAGATACAAAGAATCCGAGGAGCTTGCCGGAAGGAGCACCGAACACGCACTTCTCAGGATTGAGCTTTAAGTTGATCTTGCGTAGGTTTGCAAATGTTTCTTCTAAATCTTGTATGAGCGTCGCTTTGTCCTTGGTTTTGACCACTATATCATCCATGTACGCCTCCATATTTCTATGGAGTTGAGGCTCAAAACCAATTTGGACCGCTCTCACAAATGTAGAACCAGCACTTTTCAACCCGAAAGGCATTCGTATAACACAGCAGAAGGCGAGATAAGGAGAAGGCCCAAGATGGTGCTGATGGATCTGGCAAGAAGCGCAGTGGCTGAGGGGGGCGCCGCGGCAAGGCCAAGCAACAGAAGGAGAGGCCCGCTCAAGGCCGAGACAAAGAAGAAGATGATGAAGAAGAAGACGACGAGTCCAGTGAGCAAGAATTCCAGAAAGCTACGGAGGCCATGTGTATCCATGGGGGTGCCTTGCTGCACTCTTCCCACCGTCGACTCAAACAGTGGGTGCGGGAAATCAATGCAGCGGAGCCATCGCCAGATGCATGTAGGCCCCTGAAGTGGTCCAACACGCCTATCATTTTCGACGCCGAGGATCACCCTGATCGCACAACTGCGGTCGGGTGCTTGCCATTGTTGGTCTCACCAACAATTCACAACCTCAAGGTGACGAAAATGCTAGTTGACGGTGGGGCCGGGCTAAACCTAATCTCACCGGATGTGCTCAAGAAGCTCCAAATTCCTGATGAGGATCTCAAAGAAACGGGTACGTTTCAAGGGGTCAATCCGGGAAGAACCCAGCCCAAGGGCAAGATTACATTTGGTAGCGAGCTCAACTACAGGACTGAGAAGGTAGTGTTTGATGTCGCCAAGATCCCCATGTCATACAATGGGATCCTTGGTCGGCCAGCGCTGGCTAAGTTTATGGCGGCATCACACTACGCATACAATGTTTTGAAGATGCCCGGGCCGTTGAGCGTCATCACTATCCATTCCGATAAGAAGGATGCGCTCATCTGTGCCGACCAACTTTACCGGGAAGCAGTTGCAGCACCTGCCGTCAAGGCATCTGCTCCTGCCGCTGGAACTCCCGGGGGGAAGAAGAAGAAGACCGGCGAGAATCTTGGCGCGAACTCCGGTAAGCGCGCCTCCTCGGAGTGCTGCGCTTCCGTCGAGGATGCACCAGAGAGTTCCACCGGCAAGAACAAGAGATCCAAGGCTGCTCCACCAGAGACCAAGAAGGTGCCCGTTAGGGAGGACGGAACAGGAGGAACTTTCACCATAAGTTCCATCCTAGATGACAAATAGGAAAGCGCGCTCATTGCCTTCTTGCGGGCGAATGTCGACGTGTTTGCATGGCAACCGTCTGACATCCCCGGTGTTCCCAGGGAGGTAATTGAGCACCACCTTTCTATCTGTCCTCACGCGCGGCCCGTCAAGCAGAGGGTCAGGAAGCAAGCCTTGGAGCGGCAATAATTCATTGCCGAGGAAATCGGAAAGCTGGAGGCGGTAGGATTGGTTAGAGGAGTGCTTCATCCAACCTGGTTGGCCAATCCGGTTGTGGTGCGCAAAGCAAATGGGAAATGGAGGCTTTGTATCGATTATACAGATATCAATAAAGCCTGTCCAAAAGATCCCTTTCCCTGGCCACGCATCGACCAGATTGTGGACTCCACCGCTGGTTGTGATCTCCTGTCCTTCCTTCAAGCCTATTCGGGGTATCATCAGATTTTCATGGCGAAAGAAGATGAAGAGAAGACCACATTTATCACCCCATATGGTACGTATTGTTTTATACGAATGCCTTTCGGGTTGAAAAGTGCTGGTTCTACATTTGCGAGAGCGGTCCAAATTGGTTTTGAGCCTCAACTCCATAGAAATATGGAGGCGTACATGGATGATATAGTGGTCAAAACCAAGGACAAAGCGACGCTCATACAAGATTTAGAAGAAACATTTGCAAACCTGGCGCGCCAAAGATGTCGGCGTTCGACACCTATGGGATCCCAAGAGACCCCTTTACAATTCGGCGGGGGGAGAGGTGTGCGCAAAGAGCAGAACCAACGATCGACGCGGGGCGATTTTACCCAGGTTCGAGCCGCTGATCAGCATAAAACCCTACTCCTGCCTTGTGTTATTATTAGTGTTCTTGAGCCCAGGCTTCAGGAGCGCTCACAGTGAACAGTACGTTCAAGAGCAGCTACACATGCAGAATGGGCCCGAAGATCCTCCTCCTGTAGCAGTTGCCTTGGGCCTCCTTTTATACCACAAAGGGGTCACCACAGTGGAAAAATGTACATACATTGAGGTGTAAAGTAGCTACAGGGTCATCAGACCTAACCCCTGACGGATTAGGATGAACGCATTTAATGCACCGTGAGGTGTCCGTTTAGGTGTCCTCACATTCTCGGGGATGGAAAAAGGGGCCATCCCATCAGCACCGCTTAAGCTCTCCTCCATTGGCGCGTCGCCACACATCCAAAGAAGGACCCAGAATGTTAGGTCTGTCGCTGTGCTAGAGCGGTGGCACAGCGACAAAACCTTGCCGGGAGCCGAGCCTTGCCGGGCGCTGCAGGCCACCCCGGCAAGATCTTGCCGGGGAAGTTGGCCTTCGTATTCCAGCTCTTCTTATCTGCTGATCCTCATATCTTTAACTTGAGAATTTCCTTGGTGGCCTGAGTCATCCTCGAACTGTTCCCCGACAAGCCTTGCCGCGAGTATGGCTACAACTGCCCGTGCACAAGTACGGGGTACTAATGGCCCAATACTTAGTACACCGACAGGAGCCCCCGGGCCTAGGCCATACACGAGTGCGAGGCGTTGTTGGGCTAGGCCCAAACAGTGCACGGGCACACGTGGCAGGGGATTAACTGCTCGTAAATATCCTGTTTACTGTGCCCCCCACTACGCGCGCCAAATGCGCGACGTGGGAAGCGTGCCTCAAAAGCTGCAGCTGCAACGCGCCCGTAGAGAAGCATTCACATTGGGGAGTAAAAGAGGCGGCCCCGCTCCTTCCCCATAAAAAAGGAGAAGCCGCAAAGGTACAGGCCTATTTACCCCTTTTTCTTCTCAATCTGGCTGTCGCCATTGCTTTCGTTCCCTTGAGCTCAGAGCAAAGCCTTCCCTCTTCCGTTTGCCGCCTCCATTCCCACTCCATCCCTGGCTTCCGCCCTTGCAATCACCATGCCGCCCAAGACCAGCAGAGGCAAAGGCAAGGAGGCGAAAGCCGATGTCCCGGAGAGCGAACTGGTGAAGATGTGGAAGAAGTACGTCGTCTTCGCCCCGTCGCTCGATGCGGAAGCTTTGAAGAGGCGGTACCAGTGTATGTGGGCGAGGGAGATGCAGGCTCATCCCGCCACTCGCGTGATTCCAGGTTCTTGCTCCAAGAGTGGGTCGGACAGATACCCCTTTTTCGTCACATATTTCTATTGCGGGCTCTGTCCTCCCTTTTCTGACTTCTTCAACGACATCATGTACACATACGGCTTCCATCTTCTTAACTTCACGCCAAACGCCGTAATGTGTATGTCTGTCTTCGCTCATCTTTGCAAAAAATTTGTCGGAGTAGTTCCCAATACCGCCCTCTTCCGCCATTATTTTATTCCTCGCATCCAAAAGGGAGAGGCCCTTTCTGGTTCGATCGCCTGGATTCCACGGGCTTGGAATAAGGAGATATACCCAGAGGGAGTTTACCGGGAGAAGTGGGACGAATGGCGGTCTGAGTGGTGCTGGATCAAGGAAGCAGATCCTCATCCGTTCTGTTTGCCTCGACGACAGAAGGCGGTCCGAGGCAGCGATTAGAGCGACCTTGCCGCGGAGGACGAGAGGCTCACAATCGCCACCACCAGGATCCTTTGCCTGAAAGCCGCCGGGCTCACTATGGAGATGATCGGCTTCGATTTCCTCCGTCGCCGCATCGCCCCGCTATAGAACAGGGGAAGACCAGCTTGGGAGTACCGGAACGTAGCGGACATCATGAGGCTGCGCCCTGGATTGAACATCAATTTGACGACCATGCAACTTGGCGCCCTCCGCCAAAAGCTGTTCCAGCGCGATGACAAGCATCGGTTGCCGGCAAGGATTGTCCCTCTGTGCAACAACTCTGCCCTGGGATCAATCATCGCCTTCATGCCGATGTTCAACGCCCACGGTCTTGACACGACATGGGTCGAGCCATCCGAGGAAGATGCACAGAAGTTCTTTGATAACTTGACGGAGAGGGCCGTCCGGGAAGAAGCAGACTTGCTCCGAGCCACCACCGACGAAGAGGTGGCATACATCGCCACCAGGGCGGAGGAGGCAAATCTTGCCGCGGAGGCCGGCAACGTCGGCTTCACAGAATGGGAAACCAGCTATGCAGAGGTAGTGGTGGAGAAAGATCCTGCCGGGAAGGACAAAGCTGCCGGGGAACAGGGTAGCACTGCCACTGAGAGCTCGTCCGACGAGGACACAGCTGAAGAAGAACCGCAAGAAGAGCTCCCAGCCCCGAAGAAGACAAAGCGTGTTCTTCGAAAGGCTGCGTCTGGCGTCCCGGCAAGCCAACCTTCATCGAGCAGCGAGGCTCCCAGCAAGAAAGTGGCCGGCAAGACTGCGCCGTGGCAAGGGGTTCGACAACAACCTGCGCGGCGCGCGAGACCCACACCAGCGGCAACCGCTGGGGCGACAGGGGTGTCTCGCACTACCGCACCGGAAGCTAAGGTGACGGAAACACACCAACCCCTGGCGCCTGCCACAGCCAAGCGACCTAGGACCCCTCCTCCACCTCCCCACTCAGACATCGCAACGGAGGCCGAATTCGACATCTCCGGCTTTAGTCCGGAGCGAGAAGAGGAAGAGTGAGTACCTTGCCACAGCCTTTATCTTCCAATCTTGGATCAATCTTACTGACTTGCTTGTATTATCTCTGCAGTGATGCAGAAACCTTGCTGGAGACGATGACGAAGAGGACAAAGACTTCTACAACTGACGAGCCCCCGGCAGGCTCCACGAGCGTGCCAGAAACTGTCATCGTCAGCCCGGAGCTCAGCCCTCAACGCAGTCCCCAGCACAGCCCCCAGCGCAGCCCCCAGCGTAAGTTCGTTGCTCTTTTCTCGTTGGCGGGCACTGAGGTTTCTATTCTTGCCGCTGATATCTCTGGGCTTGCAGGAGAAGAACGACAACAAGGAGAGTTATTGGAAGACGCTCCCGTCGTGCCACCTCCATCAACCACGCCGCCCACAAGCGCATCCCCGACAAGGGATCCTATCGATGAGCCCATCTTGATTGAAGAGGAGCCGGCAAGCATGGGCACCGACAAACCTCCCCCGGCAACCGAGGTTGCCGGGAGGGACGAGGCCACCTCTCAACAGCTCGACGCAGGTAACTGATTGCCTTAGTGCGCTTGCTATTCTTTCCTTTATCTCTTTTTCTTTGGTCCCTTCGAACTTCGATCTTGATCTTATTCTATTTCCCTCCTTTGTCCTCCAGAGTTCCCTGTGATGGAACACATGGACGTCGACGTTGTCATCGAGGAGACCGCCAGGGACGCTGCTGCCGAGGCAGACAGGATCGCCGCCAGCGAGGCCGCCAAGGATGCCATTGTCGAGGCCACCGAGACTGTGCAGGAGGAACCCGCCAAAGAGCCTGCCGAAGAGGATGGCAAGGAGGCTGATGACCGTACTGACGGCATTCCTACCGCAGGAGCGCCAGGCGCTACGCCGGACACGGAGCCCCCTGCTACTGGTGAGGTGGTTGTTGAGGATCAACCGTCAACATCTGAAGGCCCCTCATCCAGCAAATATCTCAAGGTTGGCGAGAACCTGTTCGTCAACTTGCCGGGGACGACAAGCATTGGGTCACCAACCGAAGGGGAAGTCTTCGACGAGGAAATCATCGCTGCTGCCGGGCTCAAGGATGTTGATGACCCAGGCGCTAGCAGCGGCAAGTCTGAAGAGGATCAGCTCCTTCAGGCCATGGGCGAAAATTTCCGCAAGCTCCAGGCTCTCCACCGCGCCCTGAAAGAGAAAGCGGATTCCAGAATGGCAGTTGTCGAGGCGGCCGAAGCAGATTTCCAGAGGCACGTCGAACAAATGCTAGTCTGGTACGCCGAGGCCCTCCAAGAGTTGACTGCTGGCCGAGAACAAGTGAGCCAGCAGTGTACAGAAATCCTCCTGAAACAATCTGACATGGAGAAGGCGCAGGATGAGGCTACGCAGAGAATTGCTGCTGAAGATGCTCTCCTGACGGGGCGTCGCGTTGCGCTTGATGCTCATGAGGAAGTCCTCACCGCACGTGAGCAGGCGCTCGCCACCAAGCTTTGCAGCAAAGATGAAGATATCGAGAAGCTTGTCGCACGGCGGACCCAGGAGCTGGAGCAGAAGCACAAAGAGGCGCTCGAAGCTCTAACTGCAGATCATGCCGGCAAGCTCAAGGAGGCCATCGATGTTGCCGAGGCTGCAGAGGCGGCCAAGAATGAGCTGGGCGATAAAGTCAAGAAGCTGGAAGCGGATCTTGAAGAACACGGCAAGGAGCTCTCAACGCTCAAAGGCGACAGGGAAAAAACCCTCCACACCTTGGTGGAAATGCAAGTTGCTATGTCTAACAAGACCAAGCAGCTCTCCTCAGCAAATGAAGCCATTACCATTCTGGAGCTAAAGCTGACCATGTTGCAGAAGTCCCTCGAGGCCGGCAAGGCCCGCGAGAAGGCTCTACTCAAAGATCTCCAGGGAGAGAGGAACCTGCTCAAGAGCGCTGCCGCCGCCCAAATCGATTACGAAAAGGGGGTGGAGATCTGGACTGGACGTCTCATCGACGCTGCGGAGAAGCTTACGGCAGAACTGTCAGCCATGGGCCTGTCAAACTTCAGGTATTCTTCCGAGGAAAGGATGTCTTCGAGTGCCAGGTTGACGATGTTCTTCGAGAGCATCATTGATGCCCTGAAGTTGCTCCAGTCTAACCGGGTGACTCAATTGGCCAACGAGACCCGCCGGCTTTGCCGGGCCGTCCTCCGCAAATTGCTTATCAAGGTGGTGCACCACAATCCTGGCATCGACCTCTCCAATGCGCTTGGCCATCTGCCAAAGGACACAAATCTTGAGGAGCTCGAAGAGCTCGTCGCGCCTATCCTTGAGAAGGTGGACTCCATCAAAAGGATCGAAGGCCAGCGCAGAGATTAATTGCCCCACCTTTTCTTGTCGTCGTCATTCCATGTCAAAGACAATTAAGTCTCAAGTTAGAATTGCGGCAACTCATTAATGTAATATAACTTGCTTATGTTTGGGTACATGCTTGCTATTTTCCTTGTCTGATTCCTTTGTGTATGGAGTTCATCCTACGCTTACTGAAAAACTTGCCGGCGCGCAACCTACCGCGAGCGCTAGGTGCGGGACTTCAGCAGCCTGCTGGAGGCGCAGCGGCCGGCAAGACTCCTTGGCGTTCTCAGTGCAGCCACTTAAATCATTGAGCGGACTCGAAACAAAATAAGGGCGCAACTGATTACAACAAGGGTTCCTTCGCGTGCAGATTTTCCATACAAGAGTCGGAATCGTCCAAGGAAACAACTTTGCAATAAAGAAAACTTGTTCTAAGTTTTTAGAACTTAGCTTTCTGTCACTGCCCTTCCTCCGGTAAGTAGAACTTCTTGCCGGATCCGTCAGCACCATCTTGGGCCTTCTCCTTATCTCGCCTTTCATACTCGGCCCTCTGTTTCTCTGCAAGCTTTTCAACTTGCCGGCAGTTTTGGAGATCGTGGCCCTTGGTGCGATGGATCTTGCAATACTGCTTGCCGGAGCTTTCCGACTTGTCGGCAGCCGCCAAGGCCTGACAGGAAGGGCACCCGGCAAGATCCTTGCCGGGTTCACCAACCTTGGCCTTCTTGGCGGTGCCGGGGTTGTCGGATTCCTTGACAGCAAGCATGGCCTTGCCTCCGCATTTCCTGTTCTGCCGCCGGCCTTTCCTTTACGGGGTCACGGCGTCTTCATCTTCGGATTCGCCCGCCGCGCCAACAGCCTCGCCAGGGAGTTTCCTCCCCTCTTCAGCTCGAGCGCATTTATCAGCCAAAGCGTAAAGCTCGGCAATACTCCTGACTTTGTTCATCGCCAGCTCCTCCCGCATTTTGCGGTTATGCACGTTCTGATGAAACACGCTAATGACAATGGCAGGGTGAACGTTAGGAATATTGTACTGCACTCGGCTGAACCTCTGCATAAACTTGCGTAGAGATTCGCCCTCCTTCTGAGGGATGATATGCATATCACTCTCTTGGCCAGGAGCTTTGTGGCCTCCAACAAAGGCACCAACAAACTGATGGCACAGATCTGACCAAGAAGAAATAGAATTCTCCGGCAGATGCATCAACCACGACCTGACGTTGGGCTTGAGCACCAACGGGAAGTAGTTGGCAAGTATCTTGTCATCTCGGCCCCCGGCAGCCTGCACCGTAATGGTGTAGATGCTCAGGAACTCCGAGGGATGGGTCTTACCGTCATATTTCTCCGGGACCTCTGGCTTGAAGGTTCGGGAATTGGGCCACTGGACTTGTCGCAGCTCACGGGTAAACGCTGGAGTCCCCACCTCATAAGGCAAGTCTCCTACGTCCCCTGGCGCAGGCTCGTCGACAGCCGACCCTGCGTGCTTATCAGACTGATAGCGCGCTTCCCGTCACCGCTCGATGGTAGTTCGAGCGTCCTCCTTGCCTCGTTCCTGGAGAACTTGACGCTGATCGTGGCGCATCCGTGGATCGGACGATGCCGTGGAAACTTCTTCACGGCGGTCGACCTGCTGGGTTGTCGGCCGCCGCTGGTGTCGTGGAGGGGAGTGCACCGTGGTCGCACCACCTCCGGTTTTCTCCACATCGGCTCGCGCCGGATCGATGGGCCTTCGCTGTGAGGGCCCTGCCTCTTGCGGCCCATCTTTGTTGGCGACGCCGATAAGGCTCTGGATAGTAGCTCGCCACTCCTCCATCTTTTCCGGGGCAGGAGGGAAATTGAGGAGGAGCTGCGCACATGCCAAGGCTTCCGCTGGCGTAGGCGGCGGCGATAGGTGCGAGGTACGTGAGGTGCTCTGACTCCTAGCCATGTTAGAAGGAGCACAATCACGGTCACGCGACCGCGCGCCACCTGCGCCAGCAGCTCGGTGTGCATGCTGGTCCCACGCATCTTGGGATCGATGCGCAGAAATCTTTTCATGGGGACGCCCTGAACCACCAACGCCATGACGTCGCTCGTCGTGCACGACCTGGGTAGGTTCGTGACGCTTGCGCCGGCGCGGGAGCTCCAGCAGGCGCCCTCCGATCTCTGGAATTTGTTGTGCCACCCGTAGGTAACATAGCTCCGTCTCTGGATCCAGCGGAGTGTGGGTTGCCGCTGCCACTACGAACGATGCCGCTCGCCTGGCTCGGATCACCAGAACACCGTGGAGGTTCTAGTCCTCTTCCTTCTGCACCCACGCCATCGCCCGTACGCGAAGGCGCAGGCAACACCAGCGGCAGGATCGTCAGGTGACGCGGCAGGATCTTCCCAGGCAAGGATTGATCCCGGCAAGACAAGATCTGTGCAGTCAGAAGAACCATTGCAGAAGAAAAAGGTGGTGCAGCGCCCAGTTTATTTTGTTAGCTCTCTTTTACAAGGAGCTAGGTCAAGATATTCTGGTGTGCAGAAGTTGCTTTTCGGCCTTCTTATGGCCTCGAGGAAGCTGCGCCATTATTTTCAAGCACATGAAATCACCGTCGTCACTCGCTTTCCGTTGCAACGGATTTTGCGAAATCCAGAAGCAACGGGTAGGATCGTGGAGTGGGTGTTGGAGTTGTCGAGCTTTGGCCTCAAGTTTGAAAGCACTTCGACAATTCAAAGCAGGGCCTTGGCGGAGTTCATTGCAGAATGGACCCCAACGCCAGACAAAGAGGTTCAAGAAACAACTCTCCCCGGCAAGGAAATTAACCAGCAATGGGTTATGTACTTTGACAGGGCTTTTTCGCTGCAAGGCGCCGGTGCTGGCGTGCTGCTTGTCGCATCCACCGGAGAGCACCTCAAGTACGTAGTCCAAATGCATTTTCCCCGGGAGAGTTCAACCAACAACACAGCAGAATATGAGGGCTTGCTTGCCGGTCTTAGGATCGCGGCAGACCTTGGTATCAAGAAGCTCGTCATCAGAGGCGATTCACAGCTTGTCGTCAGGCAAGTTAATAAGAATTATCAGAGTCCATTGATGCAGGCCTACGTGGATGAAGTGAGAAAGATGGAAGAGCACTTTGATGGTCTGCAAATGGAGCACGTCCCTCGTGCCGAGAACAGTATTGCTGATGACATGTCAAAGCGTGCCACCCTCAAGTTGCCTGTGGAACCAGGAACTTTTGTGCTCCAATTGACTCAACCATCCGTGGCGCCATCAATGCGGCAAGAAAAGAGAAGAAAGTTGAATTCTGGTCAGTACTTCCCGGCAGAGCTCCCGGGAGCCACCGGCAAGGAAGTTGCCGGGATCAACGACATGCCTGCTGGGGAACAACAGGCTCCAGCAGGGGCTCAGGCCCTTGCCGTCGAGACAAACGTTCCCCCGGCGGAGGAGATGCCTTTAGTCCTAGCTGTCGAGCCCTAGGCTCCAGCATGGGCGCAGCACATTGTCCATTTCCTTCAAACAGGAGAACTCCCGGAGGAACAGGAAGAAGCAGAAAGAGTAGCCCGTCGGTCTGTTATGTACAAGTTCGTCGATGACGTCCTGTACAGAAAGAGACCAAACGGTGTGAAATTGAAGTGCATTCCTCGGGAGGATGGACTAGAGCTGTTGGCAGAGATACATGGAGGCATATGTGGCTCTCACATAGGGTTAAGAGCACTTGTCGGGAAAGCATTCCGGCAAGGTTTCTTTTGGCCCACCGCTCTCCAGGATGCAACTGCACTAGTAACCAAGTGTGAAGCGTGCCAGTTTCATTCGAAGAAATCGCATCAACTAGCTCAAGCTCTTCAGACAATCCCTCTCTCCTGGCCATTTTCGGTCTGGGGGCTCGACATACTGGGCCCTTTCCCCCGTGCTACCGGGGGCTTTGAGTACTTGTATGTTGCTATCGACAAGTTCACAAAGTGGCCGGAGGTGGAAGCAGTGAGGAAGGTGACAGCACAATTGGCCGTCAAGTTCTTTAAAGGAATAGTTTGCCGTTTCGGTGTGCCCAACAGGATTATCATCGACAACGGCACGCAATTCACAAGTCGCACCTTCATGCAGTACGTCCAAGACCTTGGCGGCAAAATTTATTTTGCCTCCGTTGCTCATCCGAGAAGCAACGGCCAAGCGGAGAGGGCCAATGCTGAAGTGCTGCGTGGTCTCAGGACCAGAACCTTTGACAGGCTGAAAAAGTGTGGAAGACGCTGGATTGATGAGTTGCCGGCGGTTCTTTGGTCAATCAGAACAACACCAAATCGAGCCACTAGCCAGACACCCTTCTCTCTGGTCTACGGAGCGAAAGCAGCTCTCCCCATGGAACTCACGTACGGATCACCTCGAGTGCTCGCTGATGATGAGCTCGAGCAAGAGCAACTGCGGCAAGATGACGCTGTGCTCCTTGAGGAGAATCGTCTTCAGGCTGCTGTGCGAGCTGCACGCTACCAGCAAGCTTTGCGCCGCTACCATAGCCGCAAAGTTCATGCCTGAAGCCTTGAGGAAGGCGACCTTGTTCTTCGGTGGACTCAAGGAGATGGAAGCCGTATGTGTACATGATGTCGTTGAAGAAGTCAGAAAAGGGAGGACAGAGCCCGCAATAGAAATATGCGACGAAAAAGGGGTATCTGTCCGACCCACTCTTGGAGCAAGAACCTGGAATCACGCGAGTGGCGGGGTGAGCCTGCGTCTCCCTCGCCCACATACACTGGTACCGCCTCTTCAAAGCTTCCGCATCGAGCGATGGGGCGAAGACAACGTACTTCTTCCGCATCTTCACCAGTTCGCTCTCCGGGACATCGGCTTTCGCCTCCTTGCCTTTGCCTCTGCTGGTCTTGGGCGGCATGGCGATTGCAAGGGCGGAAGCCGGGGATGGAGCGGGCGTGGAGGCAGCGAACGGAAGAGGGAAGGCTTTGCTCTGAGCTCGAGGGAAGGAAAGCAATGGCGACGGCCAAATTGAGAAGAAAAGGGGGTAAATAGGCCTGTGCCTCTGCGGCTTCTCCTTTTTTATGGGGAAGGAGCGGGGTTGCCTCTTTTACTCCCCAATGTGAATGCGCCTCTGCGGGCGCGTTGCAGTTGCAGCTTTTGAGTCACGCTTCCCACGTCGCGCATTCGGCACACGTAGTGGGGGGCACAGTAAACAGGATATTTACGAGCAGTTAATCACCTGCCACGTGTGCCCGTGCACTGTTTGGGCCTAGCCCAACAACGCCTCGCACTAGTGTATGGCCTAGGCCCGGGGGCTCCTGTCGGTGTACTAAGTATTGGGCCATTAGTACCCCGTACTTGTGCACGGGCAGTTGTAGCCATACTCGCGGCAAGGCTTATCGGGGAACAGTTCGAGGTTGACTCAGGCCACCAAGGAAATTCTCAAGTTAAAGATATGAGGATCAGCAGATAAGAAGAGCTAGAATCCGAAGATCAACTTCCCCGGCAAGATCTTGCCGGGGTGGCCTGTAGCGCCCGGCAAGGCTCGGCTCCCGGCAAGGCTTGGCGCCCGGCAAGGTTTTGTCGCTGTGCCACCGCTCTAGCACAGCGACAGACCTGACATTATGGGTCCTTCTTTGGATGCGTGGCGACGCGCCAATGGAGGAGAGCTTAAGCGGTGCTTATGGGATGGCCCCTTTTTCCATCCCCGAGAAAGTGAGGACACCTAAACGGACACCTCACGATGCATTAAATGCGTTTGTCCTAATCCGTCAGGGGTTAGGTATGATGACCCTGTAGCTACTTTACACCTCAATGTATGTACATTTTGCCACTGTGGTGACCCCTTTGTGGTATAAAAGGAGGCCCAAGGCAACTGCTACAGGAGGAGGATCTTCTGGCCCATTCTGCATGTGTAGCTGCTCTTGAACGTACTGTTCACTGTGAGCGCTCCTGAAGCCTGGGCTCAAGAACACTAATAATAACACAAGGCAGGAGTAGGGTTTTACGCTGATCAGCGGCCCGAACCTGGGTAAAATCGCCCCGCGTCGATTGTTGGTTCTGCTCTTTGCGCACACCTCTCCCCCCGCCGAATCGTAAAGGGGTCTCTTGGGATCCCATAGGTGTCGAACGCCGACAATGTGATAATGCGTGGCGTTTGCAACTCACAGCTAAATATCGAACAATCTCACATTTTATTTGAATTTGTGATAATGTGTGGCGTTTGCAGCTCACAACTTAATATCGAACAATCTAAACCATACTATATATCGAACAATCTCACATTTTATTTGAATTTGTGATAATGTGTGGCGTTTGCAGCTCACAGCTAAATACTTGTAGGCATAGGGGGCGGGGCACCATACATTATGTGATAAACACATTATACATATGAGACATGGTTTAGATTATGAAGATCTAGCTAGAGCTTGAAATGTACTGTGATTTGAAATCAACATAAAGTGGATTCAAAAATTCGAGTTCGAGTTCATATAGTACACATAGTTCATATCTAACTCAACAGTAATCATGTGATGTGTTGTGAAGATAATATACAAACGATGGTTTAACTTGACAACAATGATGATTGTAGATCTTATTAAAATAGAGAAATGAATTCAAATGGTTTAACTTGACAACAATCATAATTGTAGATCTTATTCAAATAGAGAAACAGATTCAAATTTTGTTCATATTGAAGCGTTAGTATATACATTTGGAATGCACTAAAATGTTTATTTGAGTAGCAGGTTACATGCATTATACACGTAGCGTAATATTTTAATTGGATAGAACATGGATTCAAAGTTCTGAATGGCATTTGTAGTAACGCATATAGTAAAATGGGACTAGACTCTCTTGTGTGGTGCGAATTGATTTCTTTTTGGTTTTTTCGTCGAGGGAAGTGCGAATTGATTTGGTACAGCACACATTAGGCTTGTCCGAAAATTTCAACCCGCGCTTTGTTATGCCGAAATTTGAAGATATCTCTTTGTCTCGTTGTGCTCCGAAAACTCCCTCCATCTCAACCCGTGCCTTGCTATCCCAAAATTACAATGCGCGCAAAAACTCCCACGTCCTACGAAATCCCGACACGCGAAATTCCCGTGGTACCCTGAACCGAAAGAACCGCCTAGTTCAAATTGGTGGGGGTACTTTCGTAACTTACCCCACATTTCGGACAAGCGCGTCCCTAAGCCATGTTTCCCCCGTCCCATCCCATCTGCCCCCCATTCATACACCGAGGCCGCGAAAACCCGCGAAGCCCCACACCCTCCTCCGTCCGCCACCCAGCCGGAGCCTCTTCCCCGATGACATCGTCCACCGCAACAGCTCGACGTCCCTCATCCACCACACCGGATGAGGATCTGCTGTCGATCTCATCGTCCCGCCGGTTCAGCCACCCTGTCCTCCACCTCCAAGGAGTTGCCCCGATGTTTGCCTTGTCTATCGCGCCACCTCCATTCACACATCACCGTCTTCATCTGCACCACTGGAAGAGCAGCACCATCACCGATTCCTCGGATGAAGCTGAGGCCTAATCGGCGCCACCAAAGAGGTTCTACACTAATCGCTGCATTTTCTTCTTGATTTGATCTCATGGTGCTGCCGGGGCTCGGTCCCAAGCCATGGCGCGGCTCCATCTACGGCGGCATCGCTGGCCACTTCCTCCACGGCGTCGCTCCCTTGGCGGCGACGTCCACATCAGTAGGAGCTGCTGCTCCTGCTGCTCCGGCTCTCGCTGGCCCTGCTGTTGCTGCTTCGGCTCTCGCTCGTGCTGCTGCTCTGCTCTTGCTCTTGCTTGTGCTGCTGCTCTACTCTTGCTCGCGCTGCTGCTGCACGAGCAGCAGCTCCAGATCTTGCTCGAGCTCCTGCAGCTGCTACTCAAGATGCAGCTACATGACCAGCTGCCCCGGCTCTCGCACGCGCTGCTGCCCTGGGCGCTGCTGCTGCTGCTACACGACCAGCTGCCCCGGCTGCTCTCTGGTAGCACGTTCCCTGCCGGAGCGGCTACCAATTTTGATCACTCCTACTCTGCCACTAGTGCTCGAGCGGCCAAAACTATTAGTGCACTGCTTTTCTGCTACTAGTGTGTTCAGTTTCAACAGTAAAATTCAGTTTCGACGGAATTCAGTTTCGACAGTAAAATTCAGTTTCGACAGTTAAATTCAGTTTCTACAGTTAAGTTCAGAGATGAGCGCCTGATGTATTTTACATCTAGCACTTTGTGGTTATGTATTTTACATCATCTATTGGAGATGCTATTAGAATTCCACTCAGGTTAATGTTGTCTCTCTTGTCCTGCTTCAGCCTCGTCATCGTACAACTCACCGGAGCTGCTCCAACGACGAAACCCTCCATCACAGCGGAGCAGTACCCTTGGCTCCATCTCCAGACGCCTAAGATCTTCTTCCCCTCCTCCGACAGCCACATCAGCTGCAGCATCCTCAGCGACCAACCCAATGATGCTGAGATCGACATGGCTTCGCCAAAGAGGTTGTACACTTGTTGCATCGCTTTTTTACTCTACATGTTATATATATATATATACATATATATATATATATATATTGTCCACTGAGCACGCGTAGTAACGTGAAATACAATTAGTTTCTCCTACTATATGACAAGCAGTGAGGTGCCAGGCAACTTAGCTATCCGTGATGAACTCTCTCGAAAGCCTTCATTATTTATTTCTGCGTGTTTGAGCTGTGCATTTGTATATGGGCCTGGGAGTTGAGCTAGTAGGGTAGTGGCCTGGGTCCAAAGTAGTAGAAGTAGCACAAAAACATTTTTGGATTGTAGGCTTTTGCCTGTTCAAGCCTGCCTACTTGAATTGCCAGTGGTTGAAAGGAAAAGTGAAGGAAAAACATAGGAATTGGAAAGTTTCCTATGGTACTACTATTCATGCATTTGGTTCAAAGGAATGGAGCAAAGGAAAACTATAGGATTTGTTCCTTTAGTGTCTCTTTCAAATAAAAACCATAGGAATTTTAATATCCACTTGGCGCTCCTTTTCAAATTCCTATTCATGAAGAAGACTAAGTGATAGTAGCATAATAGCATTATAACTGTACATTTTCTTGTGGTTTGACTTAATTTGACCATGTTTCTTTGCATTCTTGTGACCTTCCAATTCCTGTGAACCAAACACCCAGATTGACATAAATCCTGTGATTTTAAATTCTCTGTTTTGCACATGCATTCCTATCCTATTATTGTGTATTTCCTATTCCTGGGTTGTTAGAATCCTCCAATTCAAACGAGCCCTTATAGAATTACTTCTCTTACAGATAGTTGTCAAAGAAAACCTTGTGTGGTTTGTCCCACTCCTGCCGCACCGTCGTCCACCCCAGCTCAGCTGCTCCAACGATTAAAGGGTCCACCACAGCAGGGATCCACCCTCCAGACTGTCTTTCGCTGCCTCAGATCTTCTTCCCCGCCGCCGGCAGCCACGATAACTGCATTACCATCATCAACTGAGAAGATGACCTGGAGGACTACATGGGTCCGCAAGAGAGGCCGCACTCTTTCGTGTCTACTTACGTTATGCGTCGCTTAATATTACATGCTACTTTATCATCCTGTTCACCGATTAGACTCTAAGTTAGCTCCAAACTAATGCTCGAACTTGAGTTTTTAAATGGTTGTGGGGTACATATCGAGGCCGCAATCAATAGTATATGTCTAGTATCTGGTTAATCTCTAGTGTCTAATATGAGTTTCATGTTGGGTGGGAAACAAAGAGTAAAGAAGCCATTATCTATATTTTTTAACTGAAGCTATTATCTACTTGCTATCATTGGTTTTGGGTCTATCCACAGGTTGCTACCATCACTCTGGATTTCTGCATGCACTCCTTACATAATCTCACTATGTTTTATCCCTATGCATGTCAGTTATTGTACACAGTGAAACTGAACATGTAGAGCAAAAGAGACGAGCCTTGCTTGGCAAGAAAATTTCATGCAGACGTCGCTCCATGGTGGGCGCAAAGGCAGCCCCCCTCCCCCATTTTAGATTGTAATCAAGAGGAAGATAACTGTTCTGAGGGGGATTCAGAAGGAGCAGACCACTCCTATTTACCCCCTGAGGTCTTTGCTCTAACTTGGCATGCTGATGTTGGTCATATCATGTATATGGTGCCTTGCATTGCTTACTTTATACATCAAATATGTCATCTACTTAGTTTAGACATGCTTTGTGTGAATGCCATCTGTTTAGTTTCTATATCGTATATGTGAATTATGTAACACCATCTTGTTTAGCTAGGCAACATATATGTGAATTTTGCAATGCCATCCTGCTTAGCCAGTCATCTTATATGTGAATTATATCACGCCATCCTTTTTTTCATTACGTATTACATTTGTCAACAATGTTAGTACATTCAACTACTCTTCATGTGCGTCAGCCATTTCACACGGTGATGGAAATATCTGGAAAGAAAACAAGGTCTTTAGAGCAGACAATGCTATCTGACGAAGCGCATATCTTGCAGGTTACGGATAGCTCCTCAGAGGAGGATTCAGAGACAGATGACCAGTCCTATCCCCCCCTCCCGAGGTGTATGCTCTAACTTGGCAGGGTTATGTTGCTCATGTCGTGCGTATGGTGTCTTATGTTGCTATGTCATTTGCTTAATTTAGACATGCTTTGTGTGAATGCCACATGTTTAGTGTCTAATTACCATATATGTGAATTATAGAATGCCATCTTGTTGCAAGACATTATATATGTGAATTATGCAATGCTATCTTGTTGCAAGGAATTATATATGTGAATTATGCAATGCCATGCTATTTAGGCAATCATCATATATGTGAATTATATCATGCTATCCTTTTTTTGTATTAAATATTCCATTTGTCGACAATGTTTGTATATTCAACTACTCTTCCTGTGCAACAGCCATTTGAATCGGTGATGGAAGTATCTGGAGTGAAAACTAGCTCTTCAGAGCAGACAATGCTACCTGCTGAAGCGGACATCTTGCTGGTTACAGATAGCTCCTCATAGCAGGATTCAGAGACAGATGACCAGTCCCATTTCCCCCCTGAGATGTATGCTCAAACTTGGCAGGGTTATATTACTCATATCATGCATATGTTGTCTTGCATTGCTTAGTTTTTACATCATATACACAATATTGAATACCATCTGCTTAGTTTAGACATCATATATGGGATTGCCATCTGCTTACTTGCTTAGTATATAAATCATATATTTGAATTATATCATGCCATCATGTTTACATAGACAGCATCTATCTGAATTATGGCATGCCAAGCCATTTAATAAAGACATCATATAGTTATATCGTCTCATCCTGTTTAGTGTTTACATAGTAATCATATTTTGAATTATGTCATTCTATCTATGAATTATATCATGCCATCATGTTTCCATAGGCGGCATGTATGTGAATTATGGCATGCCAACCTATTTAATAAACACATCATATAGTTATATCATGTCATCCTGTTTACATAGTCATCATATTTTGAATTATGTCTTTCTATCCTGTTTAGTTAGCCATCATATATGTGAAATTGTGTCATGCTATCCTGTTTAGTTAGCCATCATATATGTGAAATTGTGTCATGCTATCCTATTTGGTTAGACAACATAAATGTGAATTATTTCATGCCCTCTTTTATTCCCCACTATCCATTGCACCTGTCTATCATACAATGTCTGTACATTCAATTACTTTTCTTGTTTATCAGCCATTTGAATTGGAGGGGGTGATGGTAGTATCTAAGGGAGTAACAACACGGTCTTCAGAAAAGATAGTGCTACCAGTCGATGCAGATAGAACCACGGTTGTACTTGCCCAAGAACCAGCCCCAGCACACATAACCCAGACTCTCGCAGATTGTACCCCTACCCAATTGGACAGAGAACCAGCTACACTCCTTCTAACCCCAACCCAAGCGGATAGTAACCCAGTTCCAGTTGACACAGCACTGTCTCCACCACAGAGCACCCAAACACGAGCAGTTAGTAAGGCAGCTGTAGTGCCCAAAGCACGAGGACCACCACTCTGAACCCCAACTCAACGCTTAAAGCAGAAGAAGAATTGTTCTCAGGTCAGGTTCCGTAGCCATGGTTCATACTCCTTTGCTCTTGCATCACTATATTTACTCATACCAACTAATTTCAAATTTGAAGGATGGAATTGAAACTCCAATGGCGCAACAGGTATGTTCTAAACCTGTTTCTTTAACTGGTTTGTTGTTGTAACTTGCTCTATGTTGATTTCAGTTTCAATTGAATAAACAGTCACTACAGGAATCAGTTACTTTGTCGTCTGGACGGCAAAGGACAGGCTCACGGACGGCAAATGTCTTTGTCGTCTGCTGGCAGACGGCCCTACTTCCAGCACAGAAAACAATGGTAAAGGGCTACTTTGCCATCTGCATAAATTAAGCGAACGGCAAAGATCTTTGCCGTCAGCCATACAGTGAAAATAGACGGCAAAGCCAGTGGACGGCATAGCACATGGGGTTAGCCCCATTAGGTGGCTAATGGCAGACTTTGCCGTCTGCATGCAGATGGCAAAGAGACAACCTCCTTTGCCATCTGCCAGGTGACATCAGCTGACCAAAGCTGGCTACTGGTAGACTTTGCCGTCAGCCACCGATGGAAAATCACACCAGCCTTTGCTGTCTGCCACCGATGGCAAAGTGACCAAATGGGTCAGACCTAGTGCTCCCAGGTTGCACAGGTTGCTGGCATGTGTCCCCTTTGCCGTCTGTGGCAGACGGCAAAGTGCCTATATTGCTCTCTTTTTTTTCTATATCCAAGCATTTTCACAGCAAAAAATATGATATATTTCACAAGGCAAGTTTCACAGCAAATATATGAGATATCCAACACATAAGATTCATCCATACATACATAATTTCATCCATACATACATAGTTTCATCCATATTACAATAGTTTCATCCATAGGTAGCAAGTTCCACATTGTTCATTGATACAAAATCAAAAAAGAAAGTAAAAACAAGCACGCCATCAATGCAAGCTTTCGTGAAGTGAATCAAATCTGCAAAATGGGAAATAAGAAAGTTAGAAGAAGAAGACTAGAAGAAGAAGAAGAAGACTAGAAGAAGAAGAAGAAGAAGAAGAAGAAGTATATGACATTTATGAGGTTACCAAGGTTATGATGTCATTTTTACCTAAGTAAGCTAAGTATATGACATTTATGAGCTTACCAAGGTTATCATGCCATTTTTTACCTAAGTAAGCTAAATTATGGCATAAATGAAGTAATAAGCTAAGTATAGGTCATATTGAGCTAACCTGGTAATTATGCCATTTTGAGTTAACTAAGCAGATTATGTCATTTTGGAGGAAACAAAGCTAAGTATAGGTCATTTTAGAGCTAACTTAGGTAAAATAGGTCATTTTGGAGCTAAGTAAGTTATTATGTCATTTTGGATGAAAATAAGCTAAGTATATGACATTTATGAGCTTACCAAGGTTATTATGCCATTATTGACCTAAGTAAGCTAATTATGTCATAAATGAACTAAATAAGCTAAGTATTGGTCATTATTGAGCTTACCTAGGTAATTATGCAATTTTTGAGTTAACTAAGCATATTATGTCATTTTGGCGGAAACAAAGCTAAGTATAGGTCATTTTAGAGCTAACTTTAGGTAAAATAGGTCATTTTGGAGCTAAGTAAGCTTATTATGTCATTTTTGAGGAAAATAAGCTAAGTATATGACATTTATGAGATAACCAAGGTTATTATGCAATTTTTGACCTAAGTAAGCTAATTATGTCATAAATGAAGCAAATAAGCTAAGTATAGGTCATTATGAATTTGTTAAGCAAAACACTAGCACTACAAAAAAAAGACACATCCGTGACATTTTGGGCCGAACGAAAAAAAATTCTGCCATGCTTATGACACTTCGATGACGATAATTGTGACAAAAGCATGTATCATCATAGATGTGGTGGGCTCCTACTTCTATGACAAAAAATCATGACAGAAAATGGGCTTTTCATCCTGGGCGGGCCGGGGAGGCACCTGCATGACATTCTTTTGGCCGTCCATGACGGAAAAAATCGTGGTAGAAGCGAGGGCGATGAAAATTTCGGGGAGTTCCCGGTTACGGTGGGTGGTCGGGGCCGAGCGATGCACGGAGGGTTTGCATGTTTCTCTTGTCCACGTAAACGCGTGTGTGCGAGGCGTTGGGCTCTAACTGAACCCGAGCGAGGCTTTCGCTTACTGAACCCGAGCAATTGCACTAGCTACGCGTTACTGAACCCGAGCGATCGATCCCTTACTGTTAACAGAACCCGATCAAGAGATTCCTTCGCTACTGCTGCTAACTGAAGCCGATCGAACCTACTGCCTCTTGATGAACAGTGACCATTGTTGGGGGTTGGATGAACAGTTCCTGGGGGAGGTTGGATGAAGAGGACCCCGCGGTAGTAGAGGTCATTGCCGTTGGATGAACAGGACCCCGATCGAGGAGGCCAGTGGAGGGTGGATGAACGGGACCCCGTGGAGGCTCCATGAACTGTAGCAGGTGGAGGGTGGATGAACAGCACCCCGTGGAGGGCTGGTTGAACAGTAGCCGGTGGAGGCTGGATGAACAGGACCCCCCGTGGTCAATAGTAGTGTCGGGTGTTGGGTGCGACATATGCCAAGGGATGGCTTATCATGGTGGGAGCTAGTAGAACGTCGCCGGTGCCTGGAAGCGGGATGTGGCGTAGACACGATCGCCAGCGCGTGTTACCCAGGTTCGGGGCTCTTCGGGGAGATAACACCCCTAGTCCTGCTCTGCGGGGTCTTCGCATGATCACTAAGGCACTAGTGAGTACAATGGTGCTCCTCAAGCTGTATGCCAGAGGTAGAAGAAAGCAGGGCTGGCTCTCTCCTCCCTTTGAGTGATTCTAGGTCTAACTGGTCTCTGAACCCCTTGCATGGGTGCCCCGGGGGGGAGGGGCTTATATAGGCCTACCCCCCCCCACCAGGGGTACAATGGTAATCTGGTCAGGCGTAGGGACCGGTCGTCGGTGTCTCTGGCCGCCGGCTTCTCCGCTGGCAGCTGGGGCCCGCCGCCGGGTGGGCCCCGCCGACTGGTCCGGTACGTGGCCGTGATGTTGGTGATGCAGGCTTGGTCAGGGGAGCGTGGCTACCGTCCCATCCGCTGGCGGGAGATCACTATAGCCACTCCGTGTCCCATATGGTTAATGGCGCGCGGACCCCGAGGAAGGTGATGGCCGCCTGCTTGAGGCCGGCCTTCCTCAGGTCCGACTAGTCAGACTCCCACCGTCCTCTGGGCTCTCACTGTCTGGTAGGGCCCGCCGCCTGCGGGCCGCACTGACAGGCCATCGTGGAAACAGGGTTCTGCCTGTCAGGGGTGACGTCAGGGGCGGAGTGGTGACAGTGCCGCGCCGGGCGGAGATCTCCGCCCGTACGGAGCACCGTGCCCATGTCCTGCCCTGGATACAGGGGGATGGGCTTCACTGTAGCCTCACCCTGTCTCGTCTCTTTTATTGGAGGCGCAAACTCTGAGGGCGCCGTGGGCCAACCGCCAGGAGCCGGCCTCTCTGGAGGCCGCCTGGGAGGAGTCGGCCTGCCTTGATGCCGTCTTCTGGAGCTCGGCCGTCCTCGGGCAGCCGGCTGCTCGGGACAGCCGGCCGTCAGAAGGCGGCGCTTCATCTTGGACGTTCGTGGGTGTAGCCGGCCCAATGTCTTTGAACAGCTCAGGGACTCGGGTTAGGCTACCCGTGGCCCATTACCCCGACAGTAGTCCCCGAAGCTGATGAGGCGTCGCGGCCAATTAGTCGAGAAGCCTCAGCAGTTTCCTTCTCAGAGTGCTCTTCTTGAATCTGACCCCCGGCACGCCGCCTTGTCGGGGGGTCAGACGCGCCTGGGCGACTATGGGTGATGTTTTTGAAACATCAGGGCGGGAACCAAGTGGCGTGCTTGCCAAGCCTCTAGGCCCGCCGCCCGCTGCAAGTACACCACGTGGCGCTAGCGAGCTGGGCCTGCCTGCTAGCCCACGCTCACGATGGGACGTGACAGTAGGCCAGGCCCGCCACTACCAGGCCTCGGCGGGCAGGCGGATCCGCCGCGGCCGAGGCGAGCGGTTACGATTCCCGAGGGAGTTACAGCGCAGTAACTTTGCGAAATAAACGCGGGGTCGTGGGGTTGCGAGCGCAGTTAATCCCATGACCCCACGCCACGCCCCCTCGGCTTCGTAGCCCGGGGGTTATAAGTAGGGGGAGGAGGGAGAGCGGCAGAGCACGCGCGCCCTTCTCCCCCACTTTCATCTTCTTCCTCTTCTGATGCTGCTGCATCTCCACGCCCAGCCAAGGTGCCGCCGTAGCTCGTTGCCGCGCTTTCTCCGTCAACCTCACCTTCATGGTGCGCTCCGGTGCCTGGGATGGCTCCATCGTCCATGAAGATCACATCGAGTTCCTCCGCCAGACGCGGCGGCTGCCCGGCAAGGATTACGTGAAGGTCCGCCTCGCGCCGGAGCGGGAGATCTCGCCGGCGCCGGAGGAGGGCGAGCGGGTTGTCTTCCGCTCGCACTGCCTATGCGGCCTCGGCCTGCCGGCGAGCGGCTTCTTCCGGGCCTTCCTCGAATTCTATGACCTCCAGCCGCACCACCTCATCCAGAACACGGTGGTGCTGCTGTCTACCTTCGTCACTCTGTGCGAAGGTTTCCTCGGCGTGCTCCCCACCATCGAGCTCTGGGGGAATTCTTCTACACCAAGCTTGGTACCGTCACCGCGGGCGTGCTGGCTCAATGCGGCGCCTTCATCGCGGTGCGGAGACCGGCAGCCGACAATCCATTTCCTGCCATCACGCTAATCCAGTCGGTGATGATGTGGCAGCGGTCGTACTTCTACGTGAAGAGCATCTTCGCGGAGGGCGACTGCGTCAACCTGCCGGCTTACGTAGCCGGCCCACCGGCGAGGAGGTGGCCCACCTGGTCGTATCGGGCTAGGACGCTATCGCCCTCTGGAGCCGCCGCCATCGCGCGGCTCCGTGTGCTGACACAGTCGGAGGACCTGACCGGGCCCGACTTGTTGGCCGCCTTTGTGGCACGACGGGTGCTCCCGCTCTAGGGCCGCCCTCATATGATCTGGCAGATGAGTGGGAATCGGGACCCAAGCCGGCTGTGCTCCAAGGAGATGCCTCACGCTGAGGTGGCTCATATGGTGAACTATCTTGCAAACTGCAAGCTCACGGAGGAGTGGCAGTTCGGCAAGGAGCCGTACTCACGCGCCGACCCCCCGCCTATGGTAAGTTTCCTCCCCTTCTCTTTTTCTGTTGCCGAGTTCTTTTTGGCCGACTCGATCAATCGGCTTTTCGAACAGAGCCCCCTCCTCCAGCCAGCGGCCAGCGCTGCGGGGCCGGAGCGTCGATTTCTCCCCGACCGGGCGAAGAGCGATGTGGACGACCCCGACTTGGGGGCGGCCACCTTGGACGACGACGCCGTGGGAGGGGGCGGCGAGGAAGGCGGCTCGGGGCTCGGGGCCGGCCTCGAGGAATGGCCGGACGACGACGCGGAAGAGGTCGCCCCGCGCCGCCAGCCGGGGCCCGATCAGCAGGGCGCGAGCTTGTCTGCCGCGCCGGTTGCCCGGGGCGGTGTGCAGAAGCGCCGGGCCGCGCCGAGCCAGTTCGGCAGCCGGCCGAAGAGGCCCAAGTGCTCGGCAGCGGTGACCAGGCGGGACGAGGCGGCCGCGAAGGCCGTCCGCTTCCGCAAGGTGGTGAAGGAGCCGCGGATGGTTTCCGCGTGAGTACCGACTTCCTCACGTACTTTTCCCTTCCTTTATACCAATATTCTTCTAATTTCTCTTTGTCTTGCGCAACGTAGATCTCCGCTTTCTCTCGAGCGGTCCGACGCCGCGTCCGTCATTGGGTCGGCGGAGACTTCCACCACCACCCGGCGAATTGATCCGGCTGCCGACCTCCGGGAGGTGCAGGATCGGAACGCGCGAGAGGCGCGCGAGGAGCTGGAGGCCACCCGTAGGGAGAAGGCGGGGGCGGACAAGGCGGAAGCCGCCGCATTGGAGAAGCTGACGGAGGCCGAGGCTGCCGCCGCGGCGAAGGATCGGGTCGAAGAGGCCGCGCGCCGCCAGTCGACGTTATTCGTCGTCCCCCTGAGCTCCGCGCCACCACCACCAGAGTACGTGGCGCCGACAGGGGATGCCGGCGATGAACACCCGACCATGGAGAGGGAGGGCGGCGATGTCGTCATGCCGGATGTGGTCATGCCTCCATCATCGTCGTCAGGGGGAGCGCGGGACACGCGGCTGGCTGACCCGCCAGCGCCGCCAACCGAAAGCGAGGTGGGGACAGGCCCGACTCCCGAGGTTCGCATACCAACACGCCGCCGGCCTGCGAAGGCGGCCTCGGCACCACGCCCGCAGGAAGTCGGCACCGCGAGCTCTTCGATCCCGGACGCCGAGGCGACCAGCGCCGCGCCCGCTGGTTGGGTGCGGGTAGGCGGGACGGGCCCTCTGAACCGAGCGATCCTGGATGTCCAGGCCAAGTTCCGAGTCGAGGCCGACGCTCTTAGGCATTGTAATAATGCGTTCTTGGAGTCGCGAGCGGCCGTCCGGGTATGCTTCTCGCTTCTCCATCTTTAGCTTTTATACTTCTCTCGTGGGGGCGCGCTGGCGCACCCGCTGGGTGTAGTCCCCAAGTTTCCGGTCGGCTGCTGAGCAGGTGGCCCGGAACTTTAATTGGCAAGCTCCGAGTACTAACATCATCTGATGTCTTTATTGTAGGATTATCACAACCTCCGTGCGACCATCTTCAACTCCAACGTCCAGGAGTTAACTCAACGGACCGCCGATCTATCGGAAAGCCGGCATAAGTCTTTGTTTTCTTTCTCTGCGGGGGCACGCTGGCGCACCTGCGGGCTGTAGTCCCCGAGATTCGGGCCGACTGCTGAGCAGTCGGGCCGGATCTCCCCGGCAACTGTACTTCTTTCCTGCTGACTGTCAGTATCTTTTTCTTTCTCCCTTCTTGCAGGGGCTAACACCACCCTACAACAGCAGCTGGGCGAAGCCAACACCGCGCTGCGTGTCAAGGAGGCGGATTGCAGCAAGCTGGCCGAAGAGCGTGACCGGCTAGTCACACAACTAGCAGAACAGGCGGAGCTTCTCAAGAAGACCCAGAGGGAGGCGGAGGACAGGGAGGCCGGTCTCCTTGCTGAGTTCGAGACTGATAAGGAGGTGACGCTGACTGTCGTCTTTGGCGAGATTGAAGACATGGTTGACGGTGAGCTTCCTTCTTTATTCTTTCTTCGAGCTGCCGGCTTCTTGTTCATAATTTTGGATTTTTGCTTTTTTGCTTTCTGTTTGCGCAGACTTCTTCCCTGGTCACTCTGGTGCTGCCAATCAGGCCATCGAGGCCGATCGCGAAGGGCGGAGGACGGAAGGCGCGACGATCGCCGTGGACGCCCCCCGGACCCTTAGCGAACGGCTTCTCAGCATCCAGGCCCGTCTTCAGCCGGCTCATCGGATGCTGCGCCGTCTTCAGCGTGTCGCGGCCCAAGCGATCGCCGCCCTTTGGCCGGACATGCCGGCTCCGCGCACTCCCAGTCGTACTGCCGACTGGCTGGAGGTGGCGGCTGGCCAACTCGAAGCTTGGAAGGGTTTCTCAGCCCGAGCTGGCGCGCGCCGGGCCTTGGAATTCATCAAGGCGTGGTACCCTGGGCTAAATCTAGCCCAGTTGACCACGTTTCGGCAGGAGGCCCAAGAGGAGCTGGTGGCGGTGGAGCGCGATCTTGTCAGACGGGCAGCGGCGATCGCCGAGTACACCAACACTGACATCTTTGTTCCCGAGCTGGCTGAGGATGGTGCCGAGGCGCCGCCGGAGTGGTTCGGGCTGAACCCGGAGGACGACGAAGTCTCGGCCGAGATGATCGACTCCAGTGACGAGGGGGAAGGCGAGGAGGACGGGGAGAGCGAAGAAGATATGCCGGAGGTCGGGGCGGACGACCAGTCTCCGCTTGATCGTGCCTCAAACAACGAGCCGCGCTCGAGTGCGCCGACTGCTGCAGGAGACGACCAAGCGGGGACTGACCAGCCATCCGCTCCACCAACCGGCACTACCGACTCCGCCAACCAGTCGGACTCCTTTGCTGCTCCCTAGGCCGCCGACTTGTCCTTTTTTTTCCTGTTTTATCAGTCTCGACAAACTTTGTTAAATTCGCACAATTCCACCCACGGGGTGTATTTCAAACTCTGTTGAATGCTGGCCAAGGGCCTATTGACATGTAGATGCTCTCCTACATAAGCTGCGCTCTCGCCGAGATCTGACTTTTCTTGCCTACCGCTCCTTGGCTTTTTTCCTTTGCTGCCCTCCCTTGGCTGCTGTCTTGCCAGCCAAACAGCCGCTCTGCGGACTGCGGCTGGGTCAAGTACTTAGTCACTTTCGGGAGAGCAAGTACTTAGCCGACTAGAGCGTTAGTAAGATAAGTAGAAGCCGGCCGCCCGGCTGCTCCGCAGCCGGTCAATGAGGCGGAAGCCGGCCTGAACTATGTGCGTGCTTTGGGTCCTTAGCCATTTTTCATGCGGACACCTTTTCTGCCTTTAACCCCTGCCCATCGGACAGTCGCTCTGCGAGCTGTGGTTTTGGTAGGAGAAAGTTGAGGTGCCACCGCACTACTTGTCCGGCTACAGGAAGCGCCACATAGTACAAGGCGGCGAGCCCCCGGGCCGACTGGTCGAACCCGGTGCCAGGCGAAATAAAGAAATGACACATTCATAGGCCTAATATTCATTACGCAGATAAAAGAGGGTAGTCCCTGAGTTCTTCTCGGGGGACCCAGAGTCTCCGTACTTAATACGAAAGGTAGCGTGGTACATACTGTATCAACTGTAAAAATTTTGAAGGAGGTTTGCATTCCACGGCCGCTCTGTCTCCTTGCCAGAGTCGTCTCTCTTGCGTGCTCTGGGTTTCTAAGCATCGATCAGGTAGTAGGAGTCATTGCCCAAAACTTTGCTCATGATGAAGGGGCCTTCCCAAGGTGCCGAGAGCTTGTGCTGGCCGGCTGTTTGCTGGATCAGCCGGAGCACAAGGTCTCCCTCTTGGAAAGATCTTGGCTTGACCTTCCGATTGTAGTATCGGCGCAGACTCTGCTGGTAGATGGCGGATCGGCTGAGTGCCAACAGCCGGCCCTCTTCCAGCAGATCGACGACGTCTTCTCGTGCTTCTTTTGCCTCCTCCTCAGTGTACATGGTGACTCGAGGGGAGTCAAATTCTATGTCCGTCGGGATGACGGCTTCGGCACCGTAGACGAGGAAGAAGGGCTTGAAGCCGGTTGATTTGTTTGGAGTTGTACGCAGGCTCCAGAGGACGGCCGACAGCTCATCGAGCCAACAGCCGGCCGATCGCTCCATAGGCTCGACCAGCCGAGGCTTGATGCCGGACAAGATGAGGCCGGTTGCTCGCTCCACCTGGCCGTTTGACTACGGATGGGCGACGGACGCTAAGTCCAGTCGGATGCCCTGCATCGCGCAAAAGCGAGCCAAGGCACCCTTGGCGAAGTTTGTGCCGTTGTCGGTGATGATGCTGTGTGGTATGCCATACTGGGTGGTGATATCTGCGATGAAAGTCATAGCGGTTGGACCATTCAACTTCTTGATTGGTTTGGCTTCTATCCACTTGGTGAACTTGTCCACGGTGACAAGTAGATGAGTCATGCCGCCGCGGGCTGTCTTGAATGGTCCGACCATGTCCAGCCCCCAGACAGCAAAGGGCCAGGCGATGGGGATGGTCTTGAGTGCCGAAGCCGGCAAATGTGGCTTGGAGCGGAACTTATGGCACCCCTTACATTTCTGGACCAAGTCTTTGGCGTCTTCTAGAGCAGTTGGCCAGAAAAAACCGTGGCGGAAAGCTTTGGCAACAAGTGATCTTGAAGCCGCGTGGTGACCACACTCGCCTTGGTGGATATCTTTGAGGATTGCCTGGCCTTTCTCCTGCTCCACGCAGCGCTGGTACACACCAGTGACACTACGCCTCACAAGTTCTCTGTTAACAACGGCGTATGCTGCTGCCCGACGTTGCACTTGTCGGGCCGAGATTTCATCGGTCGGCAGCTCCTTGTTTATCAGAAAGTTGAGGATGGGCTGTGCCCATGATGGTGCTTCGACTTCATCCACCGTCATCACGGCCACTGATACTAGGGCGGTTGGGTTGGGAGGTGGCAGGGTGGAGCCAACGGCATCTTGCTGCGTTGTTGAAGTCCCCGGGCCGACTGCTGCAGCCCTCAGGCTGCGTTGTGGAGTCCCCGGGCCGGGTGCGACTGCGGCAGTCCCCGGGCTGCTTGGTGAAGTCCCCGAGGTGGCTGCCGCAGCCCCCGGGCTGGGTTGTGGAGTCCCCGGGCCGGGTGCAACTGCTGCAGTCCCCCGGCCGCTTGGTGAAGTCCCCGAGACGGCTGCCTCGGGGGGAGCCGGCATGAAGATGGAGTATGATTCTGGTGACGGCCTGATAGACGGCTTGAGGAGGCGTTGTAGGGCGACGCCGGCTGGTATTGCTTGCCGGGTGGAGCCGATCCGCGCCAAGGCATCGGCTTGCTCGTTGTCGTATCTTGGCACATGGAGGAACTCGCACCCTTCAAAGTATCCACTGAGTTGCTGGGCGAGGAAGCGGTAGCTCGCCATGTTTGCATCCTTGGCGTCCCAGTCGCCTGACGACTGCTAGACCACCAAGTCGGAGTCACCGTAGCACAGGATCCGGCGAATGCCGAGTTCCTTGGCAAGCCGGAGCCCGTGTAAGAGTGCTTCGTACTCGGCCACGTTGTTGGAGGCGGTGAAGTGGATTTGCAGCGTGTATCTGAGCTTGTCGCCTTTGGGAGAGGTGAGGACGATGCCGGCTCCCAGACCGGTGCGCGTCTTTGAGCCATCGAAGTGCATTCGCCAATGGGTGGAGTCTGGAGCCGGCGGCAGGTACTGGGTCTCGGCCCAGTCGACGAGGAAGTCGGCCAGCGCCTGGGATTTGATGGCGGTGCGAGGCTGGTAGAAGATGGTGTAGGGGGCCAGCTCGATGGCCCACTTGGCCACTCGGCCCGATGCATCTCTGCTGCCTATGATCTCCGCAAGCGGGGCGGTGCAAACAACCGTGATTGGATGTTCTTGAAAGTATGGCTTCAGCTTCTTGGCAGCGAAATGCACGTCGTAGCACATCTTCTGATAGTGAGGGTAGTTCTGCTTGGAGGCGGACAATACTTTGCTCAGGTAATACACCGGCCTCTGGGCTGGCAATGCTTTGCCATCTTCTTTGTGTTCCACAACTATGACTGCGCTAACCACCCGGCTGGTGGCGGCGATGTAGAGAAGCATTGGCTCTTTGGCGGTCGGAGCTGCCAGGACAGGCGGATTGGTCAACATCTTTTTGAGCTGGAGAAAAGCTTCGTCCGCCTTGTAATTCCACTCGAAAAAAGTGGTTTTCTTCATGAGTTGGTACAGGGGAAGAGCCTTCTCGCTCAGCCGACTGATGAAACGGCTTATGGATGCCAAGCAGCCGGTGAATTTTTGCACATCCAGTAGTCGGGTGGGTGCCTCCATCCTCTCGATGGCTTTGATCTTTGCAGGGTTGCACTCGATGCCGCGCTCTGAGACCAGGAAGCCAAGAAGCTGGCCGGCTGGTACTCCAAAGACACATTTCTCCGGGTTGAGCTTGATTTGAAAACGTCGCAAGTTTTCAAAGGTTTCCTTAAGGTCCTCTAGCAGGGTGCCACGCTTCTCTGTCTTCACCACAACATCGTCCACATAGACATGGGCGTTCTTGCCGAGTTGCTTCAGGAGACACTTCTGCGTGCAACGCTGAAACGTGGCGCCGGCATTTCTCAAGCCGAACATCATGGTCAGGTAGCAGAAGGCTCCGAACAGTGTGATGAAGGCGGTCTTCAGCCTGTCAGCCGGGCTTAGTTTGATCTGGTGGTACCCTGAGTATGCATCCAAAAAACTCAACAGCTCGCATCCGGCTGTGGAGTCTATCACTTGGTCAATTCTTGGCAGAGCAAATGGATGTTTGGGGCAAGCTTTGTTGAGGCTGGTATAATCAATACACATGCGCCACTTTTTATTCTTTTTCAGCACAAGGACGGGGTTGGATAACCATTCTGGGAAAAACACTTCCATAATGAAGCCTGCTGCTAGAAGCCGGGCTATTTCTTCTCCAATGACTCCTCTCTTTTCTTCTGATAGGTGGCGCAAGGGCTGCCTGACTGGCTTGGCACCAGGTCGAACATGTAGCTTGTGCTCGGCGAAATCCGTCGGAACACCCGGCATGTCCTTAGGGGACCATGCAAAGATGTCCCGATTCTCACGGAGGAAATCGACGAGCTCGCTTTCCTATTTGCTGTCAAGGTTTGCACCAACAATAGCATACCTCTCCGGGTGCTCCGGGTCCAGGGGTATCTTCTTTGTTTCCTTGGCCGGCTTGAACGAGCCCTCAGCTTCTGACTCCTTAGGTTGTGGCGACATTTCCGGCTGCTTGCCTGCCATTGCCACAACCCGGTCAAGGAGCCGCTTCTCGGCAGCAATCACAAGGGACTCGGCCAGCCGGCTGCTGGCAGCGGCACAGGAGACAGACTTCTGGTAGTTGCCAGCTATGGTGATAATGCCCTTGGTGCTCTGCATCTTCATCTTAAGGTAGGCGTAGTGGGGGACCGCCATGAACTTGGCCAGGGCGGGCCGGCCAAGCAACGCGTGGTAGGGGCTTTCAAGATCAACCACCTCGAACCAGATTGGCTCTCGGCGGAAGTGATCCTTGTCCCCGAAAAGGACATCTATCTTGATCTTGCCGATCGGTGAGCAGGACAGGCCAGGCACAATGCCATGGAAGATAGTCCGGCTGGGCTGAAGCTGTTTCTCTTTGATGTCCAACTTCTCCATGGTGTCACGGTAGAGGATGTTGATGCTACTGCCGCCATCTATCAGAACTCGGGAGAAACGAGCAGCCCGCCTTTCCGTTGCGAAGGTGGCATCCAGCACCAGGGCATAAGAGCCCGGAGCGGGCATCACCTCCGGGTGGTCAGATCGGCTCCAACTGATCAGCCTCTCTGACAAGTGCATGAATTCCGGAGCTTTAGAAGCGACAGCATTCACTTCCTGGTGCTGCTGACGCTGGCTGCGCCTGTCGTCAGTCACGCTGGTGAAGACGACGTAAGCTCCGTGCTCTTCAGGGAACTCGTCTTGGATCGCTCCGACTGGCCGAACCGCCGGCTGCTGGGGAGCAGGAGGCGGCGGGCCGGCAGGCGGAGGAGGCAGGAGTCCGTCGCCCTTGGCGATCCTGGTGAGCCAGTGGCACTTCCGAGTGGCGTGGTTGGACGGCTTCGCGCCGCTGTGAAACTTGCAAGGTGCATCGAGAGTCTGCTCGTATGAGAAGGCGGGCAACCAGTTGGGCTTGCCGCCCTTCTGGCGCTTGGGAGGAGGCTGCCCTTCTGGCTGCTGGTCTTCGACTGCCGCCACCTGCCGGCTCGTAGAAGCCGGTTGTGGCGCCTTGCGCTTGTTGTCATTTCGCTACAGCCGTCGACTGGAGTCACCAGCCGGGGCTCAAGGAGCTTGAGGAGCCACTTTGCCGGATGCATCAACTTGAATCTCCGCCTTCATGGAGGAGTCGGCCATGGCGTACTTGTCCGCTATGATCAGCAACTCGTCGAGGGTGGCCGGCTCGTCGCAGAGGAGCCGATGCTTGAGCAGGGTGCCCTCTCGACACCCGGCGGTGAAGTATTCGATGGCTTGCACCTCATGAACCCCCTCGCAGGAGTTGCGTAGCTCGGCCCACCGCGTCAAGTACTCGCGAGTGGACTCGCTCGAGCCTTGGACGCATAGAGAGAGCTGGCGAGGCTTGGGAGGCCGCTTGTAGGTGCTGGTGAAGTTGCGGATGAAAACTTCGGTGAAGTCCAGCCAGCTGTTGACGCTGTAGGGCTTGAGGCTGTTCAGCCACGTCCGGGCCGTGCCCTGGAGCATGAGCGGAACATACTTCACGGCGACACACTTGTTGCCGTTCGCTATGCTGACGGCTGTGGAGTAGTCGACTAGCCAATCTTCCGGCTTCACAGAGCCATTGTACTTGGGCGTATCTCTTGGGAGAGTGAACCCTTTGGGGAAGGGCTCATCGCGGATGCGGGGGCCAAAGCAAGGCGGACCCAATGCGTCTTCTTCTTCTAGCGCTAGGGACTGGTTGAGGCGGTCGATTCGGTGGCGGTCATCGTTCTCCCCGACTCCTTCTCGGCGGCCAAGGCGGTCGCCGAGTGTCGGGTAGTCGACAGGCGGCAGGGAGGCGCGCCTTTCCCGGCGCGGGGGAGGCAGACGACCATCCCGCCGTTCCACTGCTCGTGGGCGGCCGTCTTGGTCGCGCTCAATAGAGATGCGGGTGCGGCTGCGACTAGCAGCTGGCTCTGGGTCTCTTCCGTCGCGGGCGCTGTTTGTCGGCGTCCGGGAGGTCGCGCCGTGCTCTCGGCGAGGGGGAAGGTTCCCGGCCGGTAAGCCGGGTTCCATCATGTGGCGGCCAGCTTCTTGCTGCGCGGCGGCCGCATCGATAAGATGTTGGACGCGCTCCGTCATGCAGCGCCGCTCGTCGCCCTCTAGGTGGCTCAGCTCTTCTGCCGCCGCCTGGGCGGCATGCAGGTTCTCCATTGGCGTGGCATAGACTGGGCGGTCGGCCCCCAACATGCTGGCGATGGCCGTACCACGCTGTCGGACCGTGCCCGCGCGGCTGGGCTTGCCAGCAGCCGGTGTGCCACAGACGGCGTGGTCGACCTCGTGGTGGAAAGCCTCGGTGAGGCGTCTCATGGCCGCCAACTTGTTGGCGCTGTCGAGGAGCGCGACACGGCACGCTTCTAGCGTTTCGCCGTTCGCACCGGGTGCTACGGTCACGGACAGGTCCCGCATTGCCGCCTGCAGCGGGTCCTGGCCACTTCCGCCAGAGTGCTCGCCATTCCCGATGGCAAGCACCTCCGTGACGGTGCCTCCGCCACCGTCCGCGCGAGGGAGCGGCTCGTCGTAGACCACCACGCTGGCGGGGAATGTGTCGAGCAACGCCGTGTCGGAATCGACAAGCATCGGGTCGGAGGAACCAACCGACTCCAAGTCCGCAGCAGGCTCGCTGCCGACGTGGAGCTGGTCGAGGAGGTCGATGAGGCGGCTCTCGGAGTCATCCGCGCCTGCGTCAGATACGGGCTCGTCGGGAAGGCGGATCCCGCCAACAAGATTGGCGAGGCAACTTGCCGCGCAGACGACCTCCGCGCCGCGCAGCGCGTCGGCGCAGACACCGTCTGGCGTGCCGGGTTGGCTGCGCTCGCCGGGAAGGAACAAGGTTCCCGTCCAGAACAGATCTCCGGACGACGGTGCACCTAGCCCCACGGTGGGCGCCAAATGTCGGGTGTTGGGTGCGACATATGCCAAGGGATGGCTAATCATGGTGGGAGCTAGTAGAACATCGTCGGTGCCTGGAAGCGGGATGTGGCGTAGACACGATCGCTAGCGCGCTTTACCCAGGTTCGGGGCTCTCCGGGGAGATAACACCCCTAGTCCTGCTCTGCGGGGTCTTCGCATGATCACTAAGGCACTAGTGAGTACAATGGTGCTCCTCGAGCTGTATGCTAGAGGTAGAAGAAAGCAGGGCCGGCTCTCTCCTCCCTCTGAGTGATTCTAGGTCTAACTGGTCTCTGAACCCCTTGCATGGGTGCCCCGGGGGGGCTTATATAGGCCTACCCCCCCAGGGGTACAATGGTAATCTGGTCGGGCGTAGGGCCCGGTCGTCGGTGTCTTTGGCCGCCGGCTTCTCCGTTGGCAGCTGGGGCCTGCCGCCGGGTGGGCCCCGCCGACTGGTCCGGTACGTGGCCGTGATGTTGGTGACGCAGGCTTGGTCAGGGGAGCGTGGCTACCGTCCCATCCGCTAGCGGGAGATCACTGTAGCCACTCTGTGTCCCATCTAGTTAATGGCGCGCGGACCCCGAGGAAGGTGATGGCCGCCTGCTTGAGGCCGGCCTTCCTCAGGTCCGAGTGGTCAGACTCCCGCCGTCCTCTGTGCTCTCACTATCTGGTAGGGCCCACCGCCTGCGAGCCGCACTGACAGGCCATTGTGGAAACAGGGTTCTGCCTGTCAGGGGTGATGTCAGGGGCGGAGTGGCGACAGTGCCATGCCGGGCGGAGATCTCCGCCCGTACGGAGCATCGTGGCCATGTCCTTCCCTGGATACAGGGGGATGGGCTTCATTGTAGCCTCACCCTGTCTCGTCTCTTTTAATGGAGGCGCAAACTCTGAGGGCGCCGTGGGCCAACCGCCAGGAGCCGGCCTCTCTGGAGGCCGCCTGGGAGGAGTCGGCCTGCCTTGATGTCGTCTTCTGGAGCTCGGCCGTCCTCAGGCAGCCGGCTGCTCGGGACAGTCGGCCGTCAGAAGGCGGCGCTTCATCTTGGACGTTCGTGGGCGTAGCCGGCCCAATGTCTTTGAACAGCTCAGGGACTCGGGTTAGGCTACCCGTGGCCCATTACCCCGACAAGTAGCTGGTGGAGGTCGGAGGAAGTCGACGGTGGATGAACAGTAGCATGTGGAGGCTGGAGGAAGTCGACGGTGGATGAACAGTAGCCCATGGAGGCTGGAGCGAGGCAGTAGACGCTGGATGAACAGTAGCCCGTGGAGCCCCGTTTTGTGGTACGCCACACCCCTCCCGATGAAGAGGACACTGTTTCAACCGTAGATGCTCCGACACAAGTCCGTTTCCTTCATTTTGCGGTATGCCAGGCCCCTCCCGATGAACAGGATCCCGTTTCGACCGTAGCCGGTCGAACAGAAGGTTGTTTCCTCCGTACTGCGGTACGCCAGACACCATTTCGGCTGTTCCGTCCAAGCCGGTTTGCTCCCGATGAACACGACACATTCCGTTGCCTCTTGATGAACAGGACGTAGTTTCTCTGTTCCGACCCAGCCAGTTGGCTTCCGATGAATAGGACGCCGTTGTTGCCGTCCGTTGCCTCTCCATGTACATGAGCCCTGGCCGTACATATGCATGAGTAGGCGTTCGAGACCCCGCTCGTATGTACGTATGTGGTCGTATTTTTTGGCATGTGGTTGTACGTACGTGTACATAGTTTAGAAGGGACTGTTGAACTACTACGTCGGGGGCTCTACTACTACATGTGCCGCTGCTTGCTCGGCCATGGTTCATCGTTGCAGAGAGACCGATCAACCAGTATGTACATATATGTTCGCGACAATGCTACGTATGCTTCAGCCGGGAGGGTCCCAGCTGTCAGGGAGGATAAGGATGCACTTCCTTGCATGCGAAGACATAGCTGCTGGGTCCCGGCTGTCAGGGGGAGGAATCATTTTTATTTTTCGAGTAATAAGGAGACACTTCCTTATGTTCGAAGATGTAGCTGGTGGGTCCAGCTGTCAGCCTCACAGCCTAAAAGTCCACTTCCGATGGTTGTTGTTCATTGACCTCGTTGACCATGAAGCGCTGAGAGCATCAAGGCGGTGGACGACTGCGAGGCCTGGGAAGGGAACAATGAGGATCCAGAGAAGACGAGGCAGGTGGATGCCCACGCGGAGGGGAGTACGAGGGTTCACTGGTTCAGCTGCAGCGTAAGGCTGCCGTGGCCGGAGAATAACAGGGGGTGTGGGTGAGTAGAGGGAAGGCCTGGCCAGTCGTAGTATGGTCGGTCCATGAGGCCTGCGTGGCAACACAGCCGGCCACGGGAGGCTAGAGCAGGCGGTACGGCGGGCCTGGTTTGGGCGGCTGGAGCAAGAAGAGCAGAGGTTGAAGACGCAGCACGACCATTGATTTAACATCCAACGGTAAGTGCAGCTAGAATCGTTTTGACTAAGTTGACAAAGCTCGTACGCGTCAACTTAGTTGGCCCACAAGTCAGCCTCCAAATCTGGTGGGTCCCAGCTAGCAGGGGGAATCATTTTTTTTGCTCGTAATAAGGTGGCACTTCCTTGCGTGCGAAGACGTTTTCTGATTTTTCTAATTTCTTCTTTTTCGAGTTGGAATAAAAAGAAAACAATTTAGCATCTTTGGTATATTCTATATTTTCTCAAAATGGATCATAATAAAGCTGGTGGGTCCCAGCTATCAGGGAGAGGTAACTTTTTTTCTGTGTAATAAAGGAAACACTTCCCTGCGTGCGAAGATGTAGCTGGTGGCTCAAACGTGTTAGGGGGAGAAATCATTTGTTTTCGCATAACAAGGAGGGACTTGCTCGCGTGCGGCCATGGGCCATGCGGGTCCCTACTGTTAGCCACTCCACGTACATGCCTCTTCCGATGGCTGTCGTTTGTTGACAAAGTTGACCACGCCGCGCCGAGAGAACCAACGCGGTGGACAATGGCGAGGCCTAGGAAAGGAACGACCCGGAGCCGGCGTAGACACAGCAGTGGATGCCCACGCGGAGGGGAGTACAAGGGTTCACTGGTTTGGCTGCAGTGCGAGGCTGCTGTCGCCGGAGAATAACAGGAGGTGTTGGTGAGTAGAGGAATGGCCTGGACGTCGATGGGAGTAGGGTGGGCCGGTGAGGCCTGCGCGGCAGCACAACCGGCCACGGGAGGCAGTAGCAGGCAGTATCGCCGGCGGTGGTTTGGGCGGCTGAAGCATGAATATTCGAGATTGAAGAAGCACCACAGCCGTTAGATGGACATCCAACGGCCACTGCTACTAGAAGCGTGTGTTGACTATAAGTTGACAAAGCCTTGCGTACGCGTCAACTTAGTAGGCCCACAAATGACCATCACATCTGTGGCAGAGAACATATAGCCCATTTGCGATTTGTTATAATGTACAACCCATTTTTTAATTCTAATGGAATTTACTCAGCCCATTTACTGTTTGTTAAAATACAACCCATTTTCTAGCCAGGACAACGGTTAATAATTTCAACCAACCGCTCAAAAAAATTCAACAAAATTTCCCACATTTTGATTGGATCCAAAATATTTTTTAACCCAAAATTTCGAGTCAGATTAAATATAATTTAAAAATAAATTTGTATTAGGTAAAAATCCAACAAAATTTTGCGCGCGCAACAAGTAATGAAATTAAAAAAATTACCTGTTCGGTGCATTTTTTATATTTACAGCCAAATTTTTTTAATTACAGCCCATTTATTATTTCTTAAAGCCCATTTTCTTGGCAAGTCTATTGCGGGGCGGAGAATAACAAGTTGACCTGGGTTGGGTATTCCGCAAAAAAAGTATAGCTGGGCTAGCCATTTTCACATTGAAAAATTAATATATGGGCTGGATATTTGGTCGACATAAAATAATAGCCTGGGCCAGACGAGCCACAGCCCGCCCAGTTGATACCCTGCTCCTCTGAACAACAACAAAAATATTGCTCAAGAAAAATTCTGCTCACACCTCAAAAAACAAATACTGCTCGAGCTACTGGGTCCCAGCTCTCGGCCGCTCCTTGTGCAATTCTCTAGTTTATTGACTATATAGGTTGACAATGGTGTGGGACCGTGATGTCAGGAAACCAGGAGGAAGCAAAAAAAAATAGTTGTATATAATAAGGAGGCACTAGCGTATGTGCGGCTATAGCCCTGGTGGGTCCCCACTGTCATCCTCTCCAAGTTAAGTCATCTCCTGATTCCTCATGTTCGTTGACCATGTTGACAACGCGAGACGGCAGCGCCACGGCGAGCGTAACAACTCGAAGGACGACGGAGAGGGCCTCGCGGGCCCTATAGATGGTATGATACAGCGCCCGCTGGTCGTTCAGGAAGCCAGGATCATCGGACCCCTATGAGCACCTTCGAGAGGCTGAGCCGGCATGAAACGGTAAGACCGTGCTTGGGAGCTCTAGATTGTTTCACACCTGTATTAAGGATACAAGTGTAATTTACTCATCACCGGAAACAACGCGTAAAATACAAGCATAATGAAACCGACGGCCCGAGGTCTGTAACAAAAACCGGTGAGTTACGCGTGTAATCTGAGAAACCAGTGTATATTTTATCAGTCAAAAATGACCAACCAAGCGCTTCGCCCAAGACCATCTGCTTTTATTTACAAGCGTCAGTTTTACAAGCGGTTTTGGTTGGAAAACGATGATCCAATCACGGCCTAATACAATGAGTTGATCGGAAGATCATATCGTTTCACCTCTAACCTACCCAAGTTGTCGTATAGGCTATGAATGAAAGTATGAAACATAAGAAGATGAACTTCTTAAGCACAGAAACAAACAGAAGAGGATGATCTTCTTAACATGCAAATCACTAGCATTAGATCAACGTGCAAAACAATACGAAGCATTATTCTCAGGAGGCACGATGAACAGCTCGTGATTCCGCATGCCACAGCATTCCAAGCTCAATTTTGCAATCAAACTCACAAGGCCTGGCATTTCATAGACAACATTCAGAACAAACTCTTAAAATACCTTACATAAGTCAACATTCATGACTATGCATCTCATCAGAGTAAATATTTACTTCTGAACTGAACACACGAATAGGAAAAAACAATCGACGCTGCTCACAGCAAAGGGCGTCCCATTCCAAAATATCAAATGCATGTCTTCTGGCTATCATCAATGAGCACAATTTGACAAGGTTTTCCAATTCCAAAATATTAAATGAATGTCTTCTTGCTAACATCAATGATTAAACTTTGACAAGCTTTTCCCATTCAAAATATGTAATGCCTATGATTGTCATCAGTTTGCACATTGAAATAGCATATGGAGCCGGATTAACCAGCGTATCTTTTTGTTCAGTTCCACTGAAATCAAACAATGTCTTGCGTAGCATGGTGGATTTCGTATTTATATGTTGCAGGGCATTGAACACGTTGGCAGCTCCATTCAAGTAGATAGTCCGGTGGCTCAAGGTGATGACGAATGATTAGAGAACCATTCGATGTATTGTGCATGATGAAGTATTATGGAGGGTACAAACCATCTGAACATTTTGTGCAGTTCCACTGAAATCAAGCTGAGCATCCCTGTCTGCATTAATACAGAAAAAGTGTGATGAATATAATAGTGGTACTAGTTGATTAAACATACGCTCACAACTATAATCATCTTCATTATCTTAACAGGAAAAGATAGTAATACAATACCTTCAATTAAACATTTATTCAAAACAATACAACAATATAAGTAGCACAACATAACAAAGCACAATCATGTGGATGAAGGCCAATACTGGCCTCGTTTGTTACAACTGCGTCGGCCACTGACTTGGTCATACCTTTCCTTGTGGAGTGAATTTTGCACTCCATGTGCTGTTGAGTTTCCCATGCTCTCTACAGACTAGTTATGTCACTAGCGTCTACTAATACTCTGTAAAGCTTCTCGATCATTCCTTGTGTAATGTAGCGCAAACAGTGACTGCTTCTTTCTGCAAAGTGGAAAGACCAACTGGGCCCAATAATGCAACAGTTTGCCTTAAACACATTGGCTCCTTTTGTGCAGTTCAACTAAAATCAAAGTTGAAATAGAACCGAGCAGAAGTTTTGATATCCCTGTATGCAACAATAGGTATAAAGGAAACAATTACTAAGAAATAACGATTGATGACTTATACTCCCAGAAGAAAAAACATCTACCTTACCTTAATGGGAAACAAAGAAGGACACTAGCAATTCTAAAATAGTGTGATTCATTCATATGAACTGAGACATTATCTTAACAATACAATGTTTCAACATGTATAAATAACAACAAAGCAGAAAAGTACCATTCCTAAAACAATGCAACTAATTCATATTAACAGAGACAGTATCTTAACAATACCTTGGTTAAACATGTAGAAAGAACTACAATGCAGGATAGTACCATTTGTAAAACACTATAACTGATATATAATAACAGAGACATTATCTCAATAATACATTTCTTAAACATGTACTCCCGCCGATCCCTAACAGAAATGGTACTCCCGCCGATCCCTAACAAGTGTTGCAGTTTTGAACTAAGATTCAGTAGTAAATTCTGAGAGTGACATTGCTTAATTTTACCAGTGGCATTAGATTAACAAAAAGCATAAACAATTCCAGGGGAGAGTGGGCGTAACAGCACCATGTGCTTCCATCTACTTATAAAGGGGGTGATGCAGAGTTTGTTGTAACAAAGCAACAAGCATCATGTCTGGGTTCGTCCCATTTTTGTTCACTTAATGGGAAAAGACAACAATACAATAGCTTCAATTCAACATTTATTTAAAACAGTACCACTACAAGTAGCACAACATCTCAAAGCACACTGCATAATCATGTGGATGAAGGCCGGTACTGACCTTTCATGAGGCAGACAAGATCAAATATGAATCTGCCAACACGAATAGGAAATCCAATCTCATTTTGTGTAGTTCAACTAAATCAAGCAAAGTTCCCAGTGTGACATTTAAGTTGAACTGCACAAAACACTCTTACAACAGAAGTGTTTTGCGTAGTGAAGCAAAAGGTCGCAATAGCAACAAGTTGAATAGATATCCCTATTTTTAGAGGTGAAAAAAGAAAAAAATTACTGGCCAATAAAGGAGGATGAATCATATGCTACAAAAATAAGCATCTAGCTTATCTTGATGGAAAACAAAGTAGGACAGTAGCATTTCTAAAACGGTTGCATTGATTCATATTAACAGAGACATTCTCTTAAAATAAGAGTCGTTAAAAATGTAATTTACTTTTAACAGTGGCATTGCTTCAATTTTCCAATGGCATTCTTAGATTAACAACAGCAAAATAGTTGTATGGGACATGGGACATGGGACATTCCAGCACCATGTGCGTCCACACGTATAAATGGGTGATGCAGAGTATGTTGCCAAGCAGCATATCTGTGTTGGTCCCATATTTGTTCTCTTTGAACCTTTTTCCTATGTGAGGGCAGCAAATCTAGTCCTGCACAAACTACCCGACCCCCCCAGCTTTTTTCCATTTTCAACAAAGAGATCGGTTCCTTACAGATGTGTGTACTGGGTTACCCCCTTTTCCCTTTTCAACCAACAAAGCGGCTGGATAGCCAGTCTATACTACTTTCCCTCCCTCCTTTCCTCATTGAACCACGTCCTGGATTCATGCTCCACCCCACCCCCCCTCCCTTCTTTCCTCTTTGAACCAAGACCTAGATTCGACTACAGAATCAAAAAAGATCCGCATGCAGCTAGAGCAATGACGGTTTCAAAGAAAGTTATACCTTAGGGTCGTCGGGATGTGGCTAGGCGTGCGGCGGGAGGCCGAATCTGCCCACACTACGTACGGCAGCAAGGAAGAAGGGGTCGGAGGCACTCCCGCACAGGCGCTGGGTGAAAGAGAACAGCGTAGCCGATAGTGGATTGCCTCCCTCGCCGAAGGCGACAGAGTGAATGCTGCACCTCCTCCCCTTCCCGGTGCGACAGGATCAGGACGACTTCTTCATCAGCTATGAGGGGGGAGAGAGAGAGAGACAAAGGCCAACGCAGTCTTGTTTAAATCTGGTGAAGAGGGTGAGAGACTGTGAATATAGCAAACCCGAGCAAAGGAACGCTGAGCCTCCAGTGTGTGTGTGTGTGTGTGTGTGTGTGTATATATATATATATATATATATATATATGTAGTGCAGCGAGAGTGTGGAGAGTGCAAACCCTAGCGAACAAGCCCTGAGGCTCCAGCTTATATAGTACTCGTGTATACTACTAATATAGTGGAGTGGTTTTCTTTTTCTCTCCATAACAATCATTTTAAATTGTGTAAGTACGAAACGAAACTCTTTATTTAACGTACCAGTGAAGAAAACTACTTACGATCAACTAATGATCCACGCGTCCTGGTCGCACTTCCTGTCCTTCACGTGCGGTACACTACCCAATGTTAAGTGAACAACCGCACACGCGCCAAATTATCGGAAAAGTGTGAGAGTGTGTACAAATAAAGAATTTTAATTTCAATTATCATAAAGGTGCGAGAGTATGTACAGTTTGCCCTCTCTCAATAATTATGGTTTGTTGTGTTCGGCCTAAACTTGGTAAATAAAAACGGAGGGGTACAACCTCCGTCCGGGTTTTTAGTCCACACCATGTTTTTAAACAAAGTTTGACCACAGATTTAGTTAAAAGCTGGACAAATAAAATTGCAGGGTAGCTGAAGACAAAGTTGTGAGAAGGCTTAGAAATCAATACAAAACTTTTGCTCTTAGTACCAACGTCGATGCTTCTTCGAGGAAACATATGGTTCATATCCAATTGTGTGATAAAATTGCACCAACGTAAACGAATGCTCCAAGATGAACTAATGAAGGATATCATCTTTGTGGTAACAAGCAAAGAGCACTGATGGAAGATAGCCCGTTCTTCATTGAACATCGATCAGTTTCACCAGCTGATGCAACCATGAGACGTAACTATGAGCATCGATAGCTCATCGTGGTGTGATGCATCATCAATTTTGGCATCATGTTTGGGTCAGGCACCAATGAAGTTTGACAATCCTCACTGTGGTTTGTCTTTTCTCGGTAATCAAGATCGAGAAAGGAATAACTAAGCAACAGTGGCCATCCAATTTAGTGCAGTTGCACTAAAATTGAGGAAGACATGCCCGGGTATGGAAATATGCATCCCTGTTTTTAAAAATATAAAAAAATGATATTTAAGTAGTGTTGTTTCTTTGTTTTAGTAGTGGAACAAGATTAACAGCGACATCTTAATTATCAATAAGAATTAATGAAACATACATCAAAAAATAGAAGCATCATGATTATCTTGATGGGAACTAAAGCAGGATACCCAAAAAAAAACTAAAGCAGGACAGAAGCATTTATCGACGCCTCTACATGGGCATTGCTTCATTTTACTAGTGATAGTTTTAGATTAGTAGCAGCAATAGGAGAATATGGACAATGACCGCACAACCACCATGTACTTTTTGTCGGAAAAAAACGTGTATACCTCCACCGATGCATAATGATAAACCAGGACAACTTTTGGAGTGGCCTTTCCTCTATAATAGTAAAAAATAGGTGATGTTGAACCAGCCGACGAACCCTGGCTACTGTACATGGGGAGCTGGGGAGTAGTGGTATAGAAGAAAACACGCATGCAGAGTACAATGAAGCATGAAATCCAAAAGAAGTTATACCTCAGGTGGGCGAGATGTGGCTTAGGCGGGCGAGCGGGTTCTGCCCACACGACGGCAGCGAACAAGGGCACGGAGGACCTTCGTCTACGCCGGCGCCGGCTCAGAGAGGACGGTGCGCATCGGCTTCCTCCATCGCCGACGGCGACAACGTCAATGCTGGACCTCCTCACCTCCCGCAGCGGACGGGATCCGGCCGGATCTGTGACCACCGGTGAGAAGAGAGATAGAGTGGACACTGTTATCTTGTTCAGACTAGCAAGAGGCCCATGCATTGCACGGAACATCAAGATGCATTCATATGAGTTGTTTATCTTGTGGGAGACAAAGATAAATGAGGGAAGGCCTTATTTGCAAATGTGGAGAGGGGTGCGGGTATCTTTTTGCAAAATTGCCATAGTTTGCTTTCTATTCCTCAGATATAGATCGGACGGTCTATATTGCAGGATGGCAGGCACACCATCATCACCAACTCGGTTTTTTATAAGAGTAGAAGTAGAGAGTAGAGATACGCGCGTTCCCGGAAAAAAGAAACGAAAACTGGCAGAGAAATCTTTTTTTAACGTACCAAGAAAGAAAACTCGATCAATAACACGCCCCCGCTTCCAGGTCGCAGTTTGTATCACTCACATGTGGTCCCTGACCCTCCATTATTAAGTGAACAAATTAAAGGGTCAAGTTATTACATACGTAAGCTGCCTCTTCGTGTACAAATGCGCTCCATCGTGTACTCGCGGGTATGTCGGAGGCAGAGTGAGGGCGTGTACATTTCTTCTTGTATGTAGTACTCCATTTATCTCACTTCATATTATTTCCCACTCCTATGGTATTCCTATCCTAGGCACAAAATGAGGCGGTACTAAGTTTGTCTGTGTGTAGGGAGAACGAGACATCGATGTTATGTACGAGTAGTCGCGAGAGTCGTCACTATGTGTGTGAGCGCGCACACACACATAGACATGCATATCCATGTTTACGTAAAATTCTTACTTTCATCTCCATCTCCAATCATTTTTGTCCAACTGGCACATTATTTATGTTATTAATTACGCAGCAATATTTACGTACGTCCAGCCTGACCGCCCTGGCCAACCAGAACCCTCTTCATCACCCGCGCGTGGTTCCCGCCCGAAACGGTCAGTGTCACATTCATGCCCGGCCAGAGCAGATGTGACCTCTCACTGGCGCTAGCATTGAAGCGGCGCACCGGTCGAGGGAGCGCCGCCCGCGCCGCTTCCTGGTGCACGTGACTGCTCCGCGTTCAAATGTCACCACGGCCGGCCACAACATGCATGTAATAAAGTTCTTGGGAGTCCGTGCTACAGCTGGATGTCCTCCCCCTCCTCCTCTATCTCTTCCAGTAGTGCTAGTACTCCATGGCACGATGCATCGAGAAGCAAGCAGGAAAGTTTGTGTATACTCGGTTTGCAGTGAGTGGCATGCCGAGCGACCGTGTGGGGTGGAGGAGGGTGAGACACAAACGCGACAGACATGATTTAAATGTTGGTTTTGCTCGATGGCGCGATGCAATGAAACGAAACCTTGGTTTCCAAAAGAATACTGTACTGCATGAGAGAGATAGAGTGATGGTTTGCTTCTTCCATCCAACTAACTATACCGGGTCTATGTGATTTGACGGCTCATTGGTCACTATTACTACGGCAGTAGGGCATCTGCACTCTTATTTATTTATTCTGTGATAAAACTAACTTTCTCCACTCTTACATGAGAGGAGTACAAAACACGGCAGCCCAGTGACTACACGGCCCACCTCCCACTATCACCATATTCCTTGGACATCATGCGACACCTTCGGTCCTTTTTTCTTTGCTTAGTACTCCCTCTTTTTCGGTTTATATAGGGCTAAAATTTGAAATCTCATCAACCAAGGCAGATGATGAGTGGAGAAATGTATCTCATAGTTTACAAAATTACTCAAACTTTAATCTGCATTAATTAGAATATATGCATGGATGACCACTAAATGTGTAGGAATGGTTACATGCATTGGTTGGTTTCTTTTAATCCTTCCATGCATCAATTTAACGCACCTTGGAATGTGAACATGTGGTGGAAAGAAGTGAAAATAAGACTTATAATATGGTATAAGACTATGAAAATGAGATGAGCCCAATAAACCAGAAAGGAGGGAGTACATTTTACCACATGACCCACCATACACTCTCGCATACTACCTCCGTCCTAGTTTATTAGTCCCCTATGTAATTTATGCATGATACTAGTATATGATACTCCCCACTATGAGTAGCCTTATACGCATACAAAAAAGGACTGGAGGGAGTACGAAGCTTTATGATTTTGTTTCATGTATGTATCCTGACTCCAAGGTTGCCCCGTTACAACATTCCATCAAATACAAAGGAAAAATAACACGCATGTTGATGCATCTCAATGATTCACATATCATAGCCAATATTTACTTCACAACTAAAGACAAAAGTTGAGAGAGTGTGTACAAAAAAAACTACTGATGGGGTCTCTATGACTTGAACCCTAAACCCTAAACAGGATTTAATTTCCTGGCTAGGTAGAACCTGTCGAAGGAAAGAAGCCTGGCCCCCTTGGATCATACGATGCTTTTGTGCAGTTCCACTAAAATCGAGCTGAGCATCCCTGTTGGCAAAGGTATTGAAGAAGTGTGATTAGAATAATAGTAGTGGCACTAGTTCATGAGACATAAACTCATCACAAATAGAAGCCGGTAGAAGTAGAGAAAGATCCACATGGAGATGGAGCTACGTGGGGAGCTGCGGCAGTGGAGCAAGCTGGCTCCAAAGGGAAGTTGTACCTGGGACATCGGGGTGTAGCTAGAAGGGCGGTGGGAGGCGGCATCAGCCCATACTGCGGGGACTCCCGATCGGGACGCACCAACAGTGGGTTTTCTTCCTCGCCGCTGTCGACCGCGTCTACGCAGAACATCATCCACTTTCCCCGATGGCGGGATCAGGCCGGATCTGTGACCAGGAGTGTGGCCACCGTCGTTCTATGCTTGTGAAGAGAGCAACCCAAGCAAGCAGGCTTGTAGCTTAGGCTCCTGCTAGTGTATATATAGTGGAGCGGTTTTATTTCTCTCTACATATCAACCTTTTAATGGTTGCTTCGTCCGACTAAATTACTATGTGATTTGACTGCTCCTGAGTGGCCCCTACACGTACTTCCCCTACGTGTATGACCGTTCCTGAGTCTCACTTGTACTTATCTCTATTTTCTTGCATGACACGTAGACTGGATGCGCATAGAGGAATTTTTTTTACTGCATGTTGTTTACGTAGTACCTACTCCCTCCTTCCGGTTCACTACTAGTACTCCCTCCGTCCTGGTTTATTGGTCCCCTTTGTACTCAATTCATGGGCTCATTTTCCTCAACAAATTGTCTTTACCAACGTATTAATAACGGGAATGCATGTGTGAACAACGAATGATTAAACCTTGCATGCAAGACAAAGCATTGACATATGAACATGTGAATGTGAGGGACTACAACCTCGTGCAACAGTCACACGTACACATGCACGCAAAAACGCGCGCGACGCCCTAATGCATGTATGTCCGAGCACACGATGGAACACACACGGTCACACTCAAGTGCTCAACCTACACATGCATGCACCCACATACTCAGCCAGGGTGAGCTAGTGACCGTATAAACATGGGAAAATGTATATATTGACCGCAATGAGCGTATTATGAAGTCCACTGACCATATTTTTACAAATATACAGTGACAGCCAGTGTATTTATCTCGTTTCAAATCAAGCCATATTAACCGGAAAGGAGACAGTATGGACTAGCATTACTTTGTTGTGTCACGTCAACTTGCAGAACAAGGAGAAGCTTGCGCGCGGTGGCTCGCAGGACAAGGAGAAACTTTTGACTATGCAAGCTCTCCCTCGCTCAGGCGGTGGACGTGCAACAGTTAATTCGGTGTCAGCTTGCCAGAAGCATGCATACACTGTACTAGTACCATCATTGTTCGACTTCCCGAAGAGGCGAACAGCCAAGCACAAAGTTTACTATGGTAGTAGAGTACTCCGAGTAGTATTACGTACTACTAGTACTGTACAGGTAGTACTACTAGGAACCACATGGTGGAGCATCTGCACTCTTATTTTATTTTAATCTATGATAAAGCAATCTTCAACACATTTGCTTCTCTTCGAGGGTTCTCGCAGGTGATAATGGAAGTTGATTGCATGGAACACTCGCCACAATTCTCGCTTAATTCTGGCTCCTATCCTGTTAGAAATAGGAGCGCTCAGTAATATTTTCTCTTTTTTTGTTATTCAGCATGTAAACAGGTCAGCAAACCTTGCGGCGCATCTTTGTGCGAACCGTGCTTGATGCACTTTGAATGTGACCGAGAGCTGGCTTGATGAAACACCTCGCTTCCTTTTTTTCATGGGGTACCTCGCTTCCTAGTGACCAGTCTCTTGGCTGATTATCCTAAGAATGCTTATATATGAATAAAGCTCTCTCATTTACCCGCAAAAAAGATTAAGCCATATTAACCGGAAAGGAGGGAGTATGGACTAGCACTACTATGGTGTGTCCCGTCAACTCGCAGAACGAGGAGAAGCTTGCAGGACAAGGTGAAGCTTGCTTACGCCCTCTCCGTCTACCTCAAGCACGGTGGCTTGCAGGACGAGGAGAAGCTTTTGACTAATGCAACCTACACTCGCCCAGGTGATGGATGTGTAGCAGTTCATTCGGTGTCAGATTGCCAGAGGTATACACTGTAGTACCATCATTTTTCGACTTCCCGAAGAGGCGAAGAGCCAAGCGCAAGGTTTAGTAGTACTACTAGTATACAAGTACTAGGAACTACATGGTGGAGCGTCTGTACTCTTATTTTATTTTAATCTCTGATGAAGTACACATTTATTCGGGAGAAGTGCGGAAAACGGCAGCCCAATAGTATAATTAAAAAAACATCAAACATGTAATGATAATATCGATCAACCATGCTTGAATATATCTTGGCCTCTGTGTGTTCTCACTCCTCGTCTCTCTCAAGGAGTGGCGCGGTTGGCCATTTTGTCGTCCTCCTCAATTGAGATCGGTTTGCTCACACTCCGGTCCCACATGTCAGTGATATGCCAAGAGGAAGCGCGTTGACCAACAGGCCATATGCGGACTTGGCTTTGCACCTTCATACTAGTATGAGTGGATTCAAAGAAGAGCGTATTGATGGTTGCTTCTTCCGAGCAACTTACAGTGGGAAAGGTGGGGCTTATGATTTGACTGCTCATTACTCACTATTAGTGCGGCGCAACGACCGGGCTGAGTCTCCCATGCGGTTGTGCACTATAATTTGGTGCATGGCACATGGACCCGGATGTTGAATGGCTTCTGGCAATGCTATCAAGCTTCCAGCATTTGTTTACATAATTAACGTATACAAATAATTTTCCAGCAACATGAAATTGTATAATGCTCTGAAGCTTTCAGCTTTTGTTTCGTGTGTCTTGCCAGCTGGAAGGTTGTCTCGTTAGAACATCAATCAAAATACTAGAAAGGAAACTAACTTCCTTGCTAATGCATCTCAATGATTAGCAAATCAGAGCTAATATTTACATCACAACTGAAGACAAAGTTGTGAGAAGGTGTTAAATTAAAATTGATCCATGCTTTCATTGGCAGCAACTTCCCCCCAGCTCTGTCTAAATCAACAAGGCATGTTGGGAAAAAAGTAGCTGTCAGGAGCATGCAACATTCCGATCATTTTGTGCAGTTACACTAAAATAGAGCTGAGCGTCCCTGTTCCAAAGATATTAAGTATGATTACAATAATAGAGGACTGTTGATGAAACAATAAACACACAAATAGAAGTCGGTCACTTTTGCAGTATCTATTAAGACTAACTAGTTGGAGAAGATTAAGCAAATAGTTGGAGAAGATTAGGCTCGGAGTTGAATGAGGAGGATAGAGCAAAACCAATCTCCCTTTGTGTAGTCGCACTAAAATGTAGAGACATTGCCCGTGTGACATTTTAGTAGAACTGCACAAAACACTCTTAAGAAAAAAGTGATTTGTGCAGTTCACCAAAAGGTCGCAATAGCAACGAGGTGAAATGGATAGCCCTGTTTGCAAAAAAGAGGTAGAAAGGAAACAATTACTAGCCAATAACAGTTGATGACACAAACGACGACAAAAAAGAAGCATATTCCTTGTCCTAAGGGAAGATAACAGCACGGTTGTTTATCTGAAACGGTGTGAGTACGAGATTGCAATATGGAAAGTACGCCGGACGAGCTACATTTTGGGCAAAGAACTAGGGAAGATCCACGTGCAAGATTTTCCACATGCAGCGACGTGGGAAGATGGGCAGTGGAGCAAGGCCAGAGGGAAGGAAGCTGTACCTGGGGGTCGTTGGGATGTAACTAGGAGGGCGGCGAGCAAGTGGCGAAGGCCCTACCGCGCCGGAGCTTGGTCAGAGAGAACAACGGGTACCGCAGATCGGGACGTGCTGCCTCGACACCGTCGAACAAAGAAACAATGCACATCCTCCCTTTCTGCCGGCGGACGGGATGCGACCGGATCGGTAACCAACGGTGAGAGAGAGAGGCCACCGCCACCTTGTGTGAGATAGTGTGACGAGAGACAAACCCCGGCAGGCAGGCTCCATTGTATATAGTGGAGCGGATTTCTTTTTTCCAGATGACAATCATTTTATATCCTGTACGTGCCATTGAGGAATATAACTTTATTTAATACTAATGCGTCAAGTCGAACTTTGTTCCATGTACACGTGGTACACGACCCTCCTTCGAGTAAACAACCAATACACGCATCAAAGTATCACGTGGGCTGCCTTTTCGTACAGAAATGAACTCCACCGTGTACCCGCGCGGGTGTGGCCGGGAACGAGACATGAGTACGTGCATCATGCGTGCACCTCCTCTCTGATCTAGTTAGTACGTACGTGGGTGGGTGTGAGAGAGATGGTTTGTGCGAAACAGAGGCAATGTGTCGATGATATCTCAAACAAAAAAATGTAACATATGCAATGTGTTTGAAACAGAGTCATGGATATATCATATATAGAGGTAGCGATCCACGAGAAGAGAGTGGAGGGATCATCGGCATGAGATATCGATAGAATCGAAAACAGGGATGAAGTGTGTGGGTGCGCGATCGATAAAGAGTGCCATCGAATTTGTGTTTGCCCACGTAAAAGATACAGGGCGGCTGGCCTACTGGAATGTGAGAGGGCAGAGGTGCATATTGTCTCTGTGGCATGGATACCTACCTACAACGTTCGACTATCGGTGTGTGTAGGGGGGGGGAGGGGCAGAGACCTAACTATAGAGAGGTAGATCGACTGGTATATGTGTGGAGAAGGAGAGAGACCTAGCTATGTATTGAGGGAGATCGATCAGCATCCATGCATATGTGTAGCAGAGGAATAAGGTTGGGATAGAGACAAAGGTAGAGTGTCGGAGGGTTGGTGGTCGAGTTGCTTCTCACAAATGGTGGGAGAGGCCTGCTAGACAAACAGAGGGTACGAGTGCAATATCAATAAGAAAGGGGATGTCTGCCTATCTATGCACGTGCATGTGAGAGATGGGTCGGGAGGTATGCAAGGATGATGAGGGGGGACGATATGGTTGTGGTAAGCAGACGTAACTACATAGGAAGATCAATCGTCGTGTGTCGGAGAAAGGGAGAGACATAACTAGTGAGGTACATCGATCGGTGCATGGGGAAAAAGACTTATAGTCGACCTAGCTATATGTAGGGAGATCGGTAGGTATACACGCATGCATGTGTTAGAAGCAAATAAGGTCCGGAGAGACGGACAGGGGCAGAGGAATGTGGCTAGGAGGTGGTGCGAGAGGCCTACTATATCAAGGGGGGAGGAGTGTGTGAGTATGAGATCGATGAAAAGAGGGGCGGGAGTGTGCACGTGCGTGGAACCGTATTGTACATAGGGGGCATGGACGGTGAGAAGAGAAGAGGGAAAGTGTGTGTTTGTGGTAGGCACACTTGGCTAGAGAGGTATATCGACTGGTGTGTGCCGGAAAGAAGGAGCCGGGGGGCCTACACACACCATGGGTGAACGACCTAAAGAAAAATAATGAATGTGCGCGATGGAGGGGACGCTGAGGGAGGGTGAGAGGGGGGCGGGCGTGTGCATGCACGAGAGAAAGTTAGTGCTAGCTACAAAGAGAAGAGGATTGTGTGGGTGTAAAAGACAAACAGAGATCATAATTCATTATAAAAAAGTGGATTCGGATATTTGAAGATATCATAGTGTTTTAAATCGACGCATGCATGAATATATATAATGGTGATACGCATGGTGTGGTTATGAACATGTTATACTACATATAATATATAGAACATTTATTTGAATTTGTGATAATGTGTGGCTTTTGCAGCTCAGGGCTAAATACTTGTCATAATGTAGGGGGAAGGGCACTATACTTTGTGTGATAAACACAGTGTACGTATGAAACATGATTTAGATTATGAAGATCTAGTTAGTACATCAAATGTACTATTATTTGGAATCAACATCAAGTGTATTCAAAATTTTGAATTCGAGTTCATATAGTACACATAGTTCATATCTATCTCTATAGTAATCATGTGGTGTGTTGTTAAGATAATATACGAATGATGGTTTAAGTTGGCAACAATCATGATTGTATATTCTTATTCAGATAGAAAAATGAATTCAAATTTAGTTCGAATTGCAGCGATAGTATAGAAATTTGGAATGCACTAAAATGTTCGTCTGAGTAGGTTACATGCATTAAACAGCCAGCAAAAAAATTTAATTGGACATAACATGGATTCATAGCTTTGAATAGCATTTGTACAGTAAAACGGGACAAGACTCTCTCTTTGTGTGGTGCGAATAGTTTTATTTTTTTCATTTTTTTCGTTGAGGGAAGTGCGAATTGATTTGGTACGTACATTATTACATGTTAGGCTTGTCCCTAAAATTCAACCAGCGCCTTGTTATCCCAAAAATTCAGATACCGTGCTCCCAAAACTCGCGCCTTGCTATCCCGAAATTACAACGCGCGTGAAAACTCCCTCTAGCTGCCGAATCCCGACACGCGAAATGCCCCTTCTAACCCTGAGCCGAAAGGGCCGCTAGTTCAAATCGGTGGGGGTACTTTTGTAACACACCCTACATTTTGGACAAGCGCGTCCCTAAGTCATGGTTCCCCCCCCTCCCATCACCTCCTTTTCGCCATTCGAAATCCCAGGCTGCCATAACCTCTCTGCTCCAGCCGCAAAACCCTGCCCTCCTCCGTCCGCCACCCCATGGTTGCCCAGCTAGAGCATCTTCCCCGACGACATCGTCCACCGCAACAACTCGACGTCCCTCATCCACCTCCCTGGATGAGGATCCATCATCGATCTCGTCATCCCGCCGATTCAGCCGCCCCGTCCTCCACCTCCAAGGAGCTGCTTCGACGATCGCCTCGTCTATCGCGGCTGATCCATCCCCACAGCGCCACCTTAACCTGCTCCACCAGAACCGCAGCATCCTCACCGACTCCTCGGACAAAGCCGAGGCCTACTCGACGCCACCAAAGAGGTTGTACACTCATCGCATCGCACCTTCTCCTTAACTCGACCTCCCGGCTTCGACGGTGCTCTATCCCGCACCCCCATGGCGTGGCTACCTCGAAGCCGGTACCGCGGGCAACATCTCCACGGCGGCTCTCCCCTAGTGCGAGGCCCTTTCGGCGGCGGCGGCCATACCAGCTAGATCTACTGCTGCCGCTCCGGCTCTCGCTCGCTCGCTCGCGCTGCTGCTCTGCTCTCCCCCTCGCTCATGCTGCTGCTCTGCTCTTGCTCTCGCTCGCGCTGCTGATGCTGGTACACGGGCTGCTACAGCTACATGAGTTGCTGCTCTGGCTCTAGTTCGCGCTGCTGCTCTGGCTGCTATCTGCTACTGTGTTCCCTGTTGATCGCCTGCTCATTTAGATCACTATTTCTCTACTACTAGTGCTCGAGCGGCCTAAACTACATGTGAAGTGCCTCTCTGCTACCAGTGCATTCAGTTTCGACAGTAAGATTCAGATTCCATAGTAAATTTCAGTTTCGACAGTTAAGTTCAGAGTCAACAGTTTTTACCTCATCTGTTGTAGTCAGGTGTTTTTTGGTGATGTAAATTTTACATCTATCACTTTTTGGTAATGTATTTTACATCATCTATTGGAGATGCTATTAGAATCCCACTTGAGATTAACGATGTCTAGCTTGTACTGCTTCAGCTTCGATGTCTTACGGCTCGCCGGAGCTGCTCCAATGATGGAACCATCCATCACAACAGAGCAGTGCCTTGGACGCCGTCTACAGACGCCTCAGATCTTCCTCCACACTTCCGACAGCCACCTCTGACGCAACTTCTTCAGCGACCAACCCAATGATGCTGAGGTTGACACGGCTACGGCAAAGAGGTTGTACACTTGTCGCATCACTTATTACTCTACATTCATGTCGATCCATTAGGGCTATTTTGGTTCAAAGGAAAAAGTGAAGGAAAAACATAGCAACAGGAAATTTTCCTATGGCACTCTACTTTTCAATTATTCATGCATTTCGTTGAAAGGAATGGAGCAAAACATCCACCTAGACCTACTTTTCAAAATCCTATGCATGAAAACAAGACCAAGTGCATTAGTGGTAGAATAACATTCCAACTGTACACACTTTCATATGGTTTCACTTTAATTTGGCCATGTTTCTTTGCATTCCTCTGCTCTTCCAATTCCTGTGAACCAAACACCCAAGTTGACAGAAATCTTGTGTTTACAAATGCTTTGTTTCCCACGTGCATTCCTATCCTATTCCGGTGTTTTTCCTATCCCTGCATTTTTAGAATCCTGCAAGCCAAAGGAGCCCTTACAGAATTACTTCAGTTTAGATAGGTGTCGAAGAAAACTTTGTGTGGTTTGTCCTGCTCCTGCCGCGACGTCGTCCACCTCACCTGAGCTGCTCCATCGACAGAAGCATCCACCAAACCAGACATCATGACTCCTGACCGTCTTTCGCCACCTCAGATCTCCTTCCCTGCCGCCGGCACCCACCGCAACTGCATCACCATCATCGACTCAGCAGATGAACCTGAGGAGTACACGGGTCCACAAGAGAGGTCGCACTCTTTTGTTTCTACTTATGTTATGCATTGCTTAATATTACCTGCTACTTTATCGTCATGTTCACCTCTTAGACTCCAAGTCAGGTCCAAATTAATGTTCAAACTTGAGTTTTAAAATTACTTGTGGGGCACATATCGAGGCAGCAATGAATAGTATCTCTGTCTATTATCTGGTTCACCTAGGGTATGCCTATGTTGTTCATCTTGGGTGGGAAACAAATAGTAAAGCAATCATCATCTATCTTTTTATTAAATTAAAGCTATCATTATTTTTGGATCCATCCATTAGTTGTTACCATCACTCTAGATTTCTGCATGCTCTCCTTACATAATCTCACTATATTTTTTTCGTATGCATGTCAGATATTGTACACACTCATGCTGAACATGTAGAGAAAATGGGAAGAGTTTTGCGCGGCAATACAATGTCATGCAGACATCGCTCCATGGTGGGTTCAATGGCAAACCCTCCCCCCCCCCCCTCCTCTCTAGATTGTAATCCAGAGGAAGATATCTGTTCTGAGGCGGATTTAGACGTAGCTGGCCACTCCTATTTACCCCCAAGGTGTTTTCTCTAACTTGGCATGATGATGTTGGTCATATCATGCATATGTTGCCCTGCAGTGCCTACTTTCGACATCATATATGTCATCTGCTTAGTTTAGACATGTTCTGTAATGCCACCTGTTTAGTTTCTATATCATATATGAGAATTATGCAGTCTCGTCTCTTTTAGCCAGCCATAATATATGTGAAATATGCAATGCCATCCTGTCTAACCAGGCATCATATATTTGAATGATATCTTGCCAATCCTTTTCTTCATTACATTTCCATTTGTCGATAATGTTTGTACATTAAACTACTCTTCCTGTGAATCAGCCATTTGAGTGGGTGATGGAAAAATCTAGAGTGAAAACAAGGTCTTCAGAGCAGACAATGCTACCTGTTGAAGCAGATCTCTTGCTGGGTCCCGATAGCTCCTCAGAGATGGATTCAGAGACAGATGACCAGTCCTATTCCCCCACCGAGGTGCATGCTCTAACTTGGTAAGGTTATACTGCTCATATCATGCATATGGTGTCTTGCATTGCATAGTTTAGACATCATATACACAATATTCAACACCATGTTCTTCGTTCAGACATCATACATGCAAATGCCCTCTGCTTAGTATATAAATCACATATGTGAATTAAATCATGCGATTCTGATTACTTAGATAACAAGTATGTGAATTATGTCATGCGAACCTGTTTACTAAAGACATCATATAGTTATCTCATGCCATCCTGTTTAGTTAGTCATCATATCTTTGAATTATGTCATGCTATGCTATCCAGTTTAGATAGACATCATATATGTGAAATTATGTCATGCTATCCTTTTGAGTTAAACAATATACATGTCAACTATTTCATGCCCTCTTTTTTCCACACTATCTATTGCATCTATCTCTCATACAAGGTCTATACATTCAACTATGTTTCCTGTTTATTAGCCATTTGAATTGGAGCGGGTGATGGCAGTATCTAGCGGAGTAAAAACACGGTCTTCAAATAAAACAGTGCTGCCTCTTGGTGGAGATAGCACCCAGGTTGTACATGCACGAGAACCAGCCCTACCACACATAACCCAGACTCTCGCAGATTGTACCCCTACTTCGATGGACAGAGAACCAGCTTCACCCAATCTAACCCCAACCCCAGCAGATAGTAACCTAGTTCCAGTTGACACAACACCATCTCCACCACAGCGCTCCCAAACAAGAGCAGTTAGTAAGGAAGCTCCAGTGCCCAAAGCGCCAATACTACCACGACGAACCCCAACTCCACCAGTTAGTACACCTATTCCTATGGACGAAGCACAACCAGCCATTCGTAGTTTAGCATCTATCGCATTTGATGTTGTTAAATTCTATGTGCGTATCTTCCCATCATGGAAATATTATACTGAAGATGAAGGAAAATGCCAGTTGCAGGTGTTCGTCCAGGAGTTATGTGTAAGTAATGTTATTCATGGCAATTACTTTGCTTTGTCCCATACATTCTACCTCCATGATGGTTATAATACAGCAAATTTTCCCATTTTATTCTATAGAGAAGGACCGATTTGGAAACTCAGGATGAGGTAACCTGTGCTAATACCTCTGCTATCTTCAAGAATGCTTAGTGGCAGTGTCGGAATTACCTGAAGAAAACATACTTCGCTGGCAAAGAAACCCATCAAATTCCCTTACGTTCTCCTGAGACACATTTACGGGACGATGACTGGGAACGCCTTGTTCTGTACTGGTCCCGAACCAAGAATGTGGTAAGGTCTATAAGCTCATTTTTTATTTTTAAGTACTATATGCCTGCGTCTTACTGTACTTTGTTCGTGTAGAACAAGTGCTTAAACCTGAAGAACAACTGTTCTCATTTAAGATTCCATTGCTATCGTGCATACTGCTTTGCTCTTGTATCACTGTATTTACACATGCAAACTTATTTTTAAATTAAAGGATCTAATCGAAACTCCAATGGCACAACAGGTATGTTTAAGCATGTTTCTTTAACAGGTTTGCTCTTCTAAATAGCTCTGTTGATTTCAATTTCAATTGTGTATACAGTTGACTTCTTAGATCATGCACATTACTAGCATCACAACAGCGCCAATAGTATTGTTCTACATGTAGACTCATGGTACCCATCTGAAATATTGTTGTGCCGTGTAGTTTCCCACACTTTGTATTCTTTCAATGCTGCTCTGTCTTGAACTGATATGATTTGAACCGTGTCTCTATTTTGTTTTGGCAAGACAATGCAGTGACCATAGGACAGATATATGTTTGTTTGATGCTTTTATTATGTACTACTTGGCAATAGAAGACTTGGTAGTTTAATCTTGTCCACCTTTCTAATGAACTAGTTCACCGAAATGAGTTTCATATACTACATGCTAAACCTGTTATGTGTCTGCTTGTTTCTTCTTTTAGAATGCTGACAGAATATTGGGGAAGAGTGCCTTATTAAGCAATGGTAAAGGAAGTAATGCAGATAAGGTTCAGGATAGTGAGACATCCTTGTTGGTCTCCAACAAAGCTGATAAAACAGCTAAGGAAAACTATCTTGAAGACAGTGAGACAACACCAAAGTCCTGTCTTGGTGTAGTGTTCGAGTTACTGGCCACTACAGTTGGCACAAGCTATTCGAACTCACTGTCTGAATCAGTTCGGTTTCTTGAGTCTCAACTACAAGCTGAAAGACATCGATCAGCTGTGCTGCGACAAGAAGCCGAAGGACTGCAGAAGTCCCTGGAGAATTTAGATGCATACTTTCTGGTGCAATAGCAAGCGTTGGAGGATTTTAGCGCCAAACAGGAGAAAGCTAATAAGCTTGCTAAGCTTATTGCCAGCATGGTGGATACCCAGGATAACGTTTCTTGAGCTCTTGTGAAGTTGTTTCAGTTATGGACTTGTTTTGCTGCCGCTCGTTTATTTGCACTGGTGGCCAATTTAGACGCCCGGTGTATGTAATATGCTGCTTTGTTCCCTATATTTGTGCTGGTGGCGAACTTTGATGCCCAGTGGACGTAATATGTGTAATAGCCGTAATAGCCTAGCGTAAGTTGCTTGCTTATTTATTTCCTTATTGTCTTGTTTATTTGTTTGGTTGTAGTCACTACAGTTCTTTTTCCACGGTTTGCTAGTGGCAACAATAAAATATTTTTTAAAACTAGGTCATAATAACCACGGACCGTTATGTAGTGACCATGGGCCTCCTACGGGCCATAGGATCTATGGGCCTCCTATGGCCGTAGGATCAATGGGCCTTGTGCGGGCGTTATAATCAATGGGCCTTCTATGGGCTATACTATTCATGGACCAATAAAGGACCGCAATATGGGCCGTAAACGGGCTAGAGTGGAAATTGTCTGTTTATGGCCCGATCATAACGGGCCGTTAAAAGCCGATATGTATAACGGGCTTAAACGGGCCTTATTTGATGACGCTAAGAAAACAGCCCAATGGATTAACAGGCCACAAACGGGCCGACTTTAACGACGGGCTGAATTTGGCCCGCAAGCGGAACAGGCCAGTAATGGACCTAAAGTAATCGAATGCAAGAAATGAGCAAAAGAATAAATGGGCCCTTAGAAGGCTGAAAGATCATACGGGCTGGAAAGGGCCCAATGGAATAATGGGCCGTTAATGGGTATAAAGCGATAAACTGTTCATTATGGGCCAGTGTCACCATGGGCCGTTAATGGGCCAAGAGTTACATAGGGCCTCATATGGGCTGAAAGACGTCATGGGCCATACATGGGCCGGAAGTCACAACGGACTGGAATCATATTGGATGGCCCAGATGCCGGTACTGGGCCTAATTCGGATAGGCCATAACGGGCCATGAGTTAGCGGGCTGTAAATGGGCTATATGCGAACAGGCCGTTAACAGGCTTTCCGTGGGTCGGCCCGCTACCTTTTGACCAAGTCAAACGGGCCGGCCTTTTCATGTGAATGGGCCACTGTTGGGCCGTGCCACGTGTCTACGTATCATAGGTGCCTGCCGTCCAATGAGTGGACGACATCTGTCCAAACCCTGAGTAGACACGTGGAAACTCCGGCGAATCAGAATTTTACACATGGAAAATCCCCATTGGTCCGGGCTGTTAACGGGTTATCGGATCCAAACCGAAACCCGATAGCTTAACGGCGACCCGTTACGGTGGATGCCATGTAACACCCCCATGTATCAACTACAGTGATCACCTCTTAATCCTGCCTTGTCATCATCATTTGCAATGCATGATCACAATGATAATTCAACTCATTTCAATTTCCCTCTCTGAAATCAATTCAAATTCAAAGTGCAAAATAAAGTTGCCCAAAAGTTGCTGGAAAAATGTTCATCTCACAGCCAATATTCCATAACATTTATTTGTTAAGGAATACAACATCACTCCTTTGCAAAAATGGGCAGTAGCATTTAAAACAATGCTATTCCAGCAATTTTTATTGCTAATTCATTTATGAAAAATACAAATGAATTCTTATGGTCTCCAAAATATTTGTGGCACTGTCTATAATCACCAGGGATTTAATGGGACACCTCCCAAATTTCTCCTAAGTGAAATAGCTGCCCAAATAATCCCCTTTCTCTCTCTGTAAATAAATAAAAGCTAAAACAGAAAATAAGAAATAGAAAAGGCCTAATGACTACTGTGTGGCTGGGCCTTAGTGAAACAGTAGCACGCGGCCCAGTCCAGCCGGTCGTCGTCCTCCTCGGGAAGGTGTCGCCTGGCGCGCGCGCCCGAGCCACCGATCGCCGCGCGTCGCTCATCCCACGGTTCCCCGACGCCGTTAAAGCCTCCCCTGGTCACCTCCCTCCTCCCCCGAAAATCTAGGCACCCCCAGTTTCCCCCTCGTCCTCTCCCTCACCCGCAGTGAGCTTGCCTGACGCCGCCATGTTCGGGCCTCCCTAGATCGCGCGGCACCGAGCCTCCCGTGCCTCCCCGAGGTGCTCACCTCTTCCCCGTCGACGGCTACTTCGTCTATGTCCTCTCCTTCGACCGGACGGAGCCTGCAGCGACGCCCTCGAGCTCTTCTTCCCCAACGCCGTCCGCCACTGCCATCGTTGATTCTGACTGCCCCACGCCTTCCCCGCGCCCGCGTTCGCACATCTGCAGGCCCTAGTGAGCTCCGCCTCCCTCTCCTCCTTTCCTAGCAGTCGAATTCGACCGTTAGCACCCGATCCTGACTTGCCCGAGCTCGCCGCCGCATAGCTCATCACCGGCGTCGTTCCGGCGACCTTTTGGTCATTTGCTGCTGCCTGTTCTACTCGCCGCGTCGCGTACGCCTCGCCTCACTGTTTAGGTCGCCCGCTAGCGCCCCGCGTCGCCGTTGCCGTAGCTCGCCCGAGAAGCTCGCCGCCGGTGAGGTCCTAGCGCTCGCCTCCGACCGCCCCAGCTGCTCGCACCACCGCCATTCGACGCGGCGTCGTCCCGCCGTTCGAATACGCCCAGCCACGCTCCACCCCGTGCTCTATGCGCATTTTCCGATCGATGCCCGAGCCGCGCCACCGCGAAATGCGCTCGCCGGCGAGATTCCGGCGAGTCGCCGGCCGTCGCTGAGCTGGCCTGACGTGTGGGACCCCCTGTGTTGCTGACGGGTGGGTCCCGTTGACCTGTTGACTGGGTCAACGGCTGACGTGGCCACCCACTGTGGATGACATGTGGGTCCCGCGCAATTAACCAATTTTAATTAAATAGATATTCTGTTAATCAATTAAATTAATTAAATTATCACTAATGACCCACTGACCAGTAGGTCGCACCTTTAATTAATCTATAATTAGATTAGTTTTAAACTAAATAGTCACTGTCTCAATGACAGGTGGGTTCCACTGGACCCACAGGTCAGATTTGACCCCAGTTAACCGCACTGTTGACTGCTGACATCACTCCTACATCGGGCTGACATCATCCCACACTGTTCTGGATAATTTGGAATTTTAATAATTAAATAATTCCAAAAAATGTTTAAAGATTTAGAAAATCATAGAAAATAAACCGTAGCTCAAATCGAAAAACTTTATACATGAAAGTTGCTCAGAAAAATCCCACGAATCCAACCGTGCTATCTGTTTCCGTGTCGGGACCCTCTATGTAGGTGAACCCGCAACTTTTTGCCTGTTTCTAGTAGATGAATAGTGCATACATACCGGTTAATAATTCCAACTGCCTTGCAGTTCCGTTTTGTATCTTCATTCCCAGATACTCCTTTATGTATGAGATACCCCAAAATACTTCTCGTTAATCCGGAAATTCTCTGAACCTACTGCCTTGCAGTTCCGTTTTGCCTGAACATACTTATGAATAATTCCTCACATTTCCGGGGATCCATTCATCCCCAGTTGTTCTTGTGTTTCACGAAATACTTCGTATTGCTATCCGATCTCCCGAAGATCCTCTGTAGCCTAGTGCTCCCGAACGTCTTGTCTGCCTGCATTATGGTTAAATCCATATGCCCGGCAATATTCATTAACATCCTTTGTCATTGTTATCCTGAGCCTATTGATTCATCATGTTGCGAATGCTCGCAATCATTAGTCGAACCCTGAAATTTGACCTTCCTGCTTAGACGTCATTCTGGACATGAGTTGGATCTCGGCCAATCATGTTGCAATTGATTGACCACCTAGTTCCCTTCAACTTGAACACCGAATTATTCAGCTGTTTCTATAATCTGATGCCTTTGCATTGTTTCCTCCTTCTGATTGAGTACTGATACTCACATCAGATCCATTGAGGACCGCTGAATCCTTTGTTGGATTATTATCCGGCAGTGTCCTTAACATCCAAAATCTTGTGAGTTTTTCCCTGATACATAATGCCTTTGGTAAATTGTATCCTCTCCTTTTGTCAACCATGCTCTGCTGTCGAGCTTGTGTTAATTACTCCTGAAGTTCGTGGTATATGTTCCTAAGATACCCCGATGGGTTGAACCTATGCTTTCCCTAATCCGTGTGAACTCGAAAGTTATGCGAGTCATACTCTTCTGGTGCTTCACAAGATAAATCTTCCGCACTACTATTTCTTCGAAAACGAGGAGTGAATGAAAGGTTATGCATTGAAGAAGTAGGAGTCGACCTTGAACCTTTGTGTTCATGCCCATGGACCCGATGTAGAACTCATCATGGAAGCTGCTCGTAAAAATAATTATTTCCTTGGAATAAGTTTATCTTGTATCTGTGAATTGATCCTTTGCAATCGTGGTTCTGACCATATTTCCTCCTTGATTCCATTTCCCGGACAAGTAAAAAAAATACTTGCCTTCTGCAGATCATTTCACATGTCCAACCTCTATTTAGATGTACCTTCAAGTATTGCCCCATGATATCTCAAGGATATTGTGTCATTGCACTACCTCTTGTGAATTCTTATTGGAATGATACTCCATCACATCATTCCTAGCCTGATCGGCTATATAATTATCATGCTAATGTTAACTGCGCTACCTAGTCCTTTTACCCAGAGCACAATTCTCGATGATGAGCTAAGCTTACGTCGCTCCTCCTCGTCATATAATTTTGCCTTGAACAGCAAGCTTGATTTTGAGCTTGTGTCGTATCCGTGGTTCCCATAACCCTTCGTTTCATCCCTCCTTTTGCTGGATGTCGTCGCTACCCGATGACATCTTCATAGAGCCTCTCGACCAATGCGTCGAGATCAGCATCAACATTTTGATTTCTGTTGAGATATCAATCGAATTCATGATGCGAAATACCATCCTTGCTCTTCGATGATTTGTGATATCATCAACAAGACTTTTGTCTTCTTTCCAACACATTTTTGATCATGTCATGGTTATACTTTGAGCCCCTTTCTATTCTCGCAATTGTTCCTTGATGAATTCTTGTGATCTTGAACTCTAACCCTTACTTGAAACACCATACCAATGCTACTTCGAAGCATGACTGTGGTATTCTGAATATCATTGAGAACAGTGGAAGCAAAATGCTACATGATTCTTGATCAATTATCCAAACCCCGTTGTACGGGTATTATCATGATTCTTCCCTCGTCCCTTTTATCTAAATGCTTTTGAACTTGCTGTCCTATCATGTATATCATGCTCCACTTTTCCTTGGGAAGGATATACCCCAATTCTTGTGTGTAGATACATTTTCCTTTCCATTGGTTTGTTTAACCTTTCTTGAGATCTATATGATTAAGCAGAAATAATTCCCTGCTTATGAAAAACACCCCGGTGAATAACCTTGTCAGTGAGACCCTGTTACTACTGTTGATGACATTCCGGTAACCACCGATGGACGAGAACTTTGCCTATTGGTCCGCCTCGTTTTAACAAGCAGGAAAGTGGTTCTCTTCATCCCTCGCCCTTGGTACCGACGTTGTCACCGACATAACTAACAGACTATCCTCTGACATACCTTGTTGTCGTGATCGGTAAGATGACACCGTTCTCCCTACTCTCAACAGACCCTCATCACAGTTCCACAGGATCAGAACCTGACTCTCCTGAACAACCTTGATCTCAAAATATCCTTGCATATGGCTTCGTATCATATCACGAGCCAACCCCCGAGAGATGATCTATTCCCGATGCTCTGAACCCCTTTTCACACTCTGTTCAGGTATCGATCGGATGTCCATTCGCTTGAAACTTCCTATTGTACCTTCATACTTTGATCTCGATGTTTTCTTAAATTTCAACTCGAGAGACACTTCTGCCACATTCCCTGAATTGTCCACCAGATGATCGACCCTATTAGCGTCAGTTCTCCCCAAGTTAGTCTTTACTTCCCCACTTAAATCTCGAGACGAGATTTCTTGTAGGGGAGGAGAATTGTAACACCCCCATGTATCAACTACAGCGATCACCTCTTAATCCTGCCTTGTCATCATCATTTGCAATGCATGATCACAGTGATAATTCAACTCATTTCAATTTCCCTCTCTAAAATCAATTCAAACTCAAAGTGCAAAATAAAGTTGCCCAAAAGTTGCTGGAAAAATGTTCATCTCACAGCCAATATTCCATAACATTTATTTGTTAAGGAATACAACATCACTCCTTTGCAAAAATGGGCAGTAGCATTTAAAACAATGCTATTCCAGCAATTTTTATTGCTAATTCATTTATGAAAAATACAAATGAATTCTTCTGGTCTCCAAAATATTTGTGGCACTGTCTATAATCACCAGGGATTTAATGGGACACCTCCCAAAATTTTCCTAAGTGAAGTAGTTGCCCAAATAATCCCCTTTCTCTCTCTGTAAATAAATAAAAGCTAAAATAGAAAATAAGAAATAGAAAAGGCCTAATGACTACTGTGTGGCTGGGCCTTAGTGAAACAGTAGCGCGTGGCCCAGTCCAGCCGGTCGTCGTCCTCCTCGGGCAGGTGTCGCCTGGCGCGCGCGCCCGAGCCGCCGATCGCCGCGCATCGCTCATCCCGCGGTTCCCCGACGCCGTTAAAGCCTCCCCTGGTCGCCTCCCTCTTCACACGAAAACCTAGGCACCCCCAGTTTCCCCCTTGTCCTCTCCCTCACCCGCACTAAGCTCACCCGACGCCGCCATGTTCGGGCCTCCCTAGGTCGCGCGGCCACCGAGCCTCCCGTGCCTCCCGGAGGTGCTCACCGGCTTCCCCGTCGACGGCTACTTCGTCTACGTCCTCTCCCTTGACCGGACGAAGCCTACAGCGATGCCCTCGAGCTCTTCTTCCCCGACGCCGTCCACCAGTGCCGTCGTTGATTCTGACTGCCCCACGCCTTCCCCGCGCCCGCGTTCGCACATCTGCAGGCCCTAGTGAGCTCCGCCTCCCTCTCCTCCTTTCCTCGCAGTCGATTTCGACCGTTAGCGCCCGATCCTGACTTGCCCGAGCTCGCCACCGCGTACCTCATCGCCGGCGTCATTCCGGCAACCTTTTGGTCATTTGCGGCTGCCCGTTCTGCTCGCCGCATCGCGTACGCCTCGCCTCACTGTTTAGGTCGCCCGCTAGCACCCCGCGTCGATGTTGTCGTAGCTCGCCCGAGAAGCTCGCCGCCGCCGAGGTCCTAGCGCTTGCCTCCGACCGCCCCAGCTGCTCGCACCACCGCCATTCGACGCGGCGTCATCCCGCCGTTCGAATACGCCCAGCCACGCTCTTCCCCGTGCTCTGTGCGCGTTTTCCGATCGATGCCCGAGCCGCGCCGCCGCGAAACGCGCTCGCCGGCGAGATTCCGGTGAGTCGTTGGCCGTCACTGAGCTGGCCTGACGTGTGGGACCCCCTGTGTCGCTGACAAGTGGGTCCCGTTGACCTGTTGACTGGGTCAACGTCTGACCTGGCCACCCACTATGGATGACATGTGGGTCCCGCGCGATTAACCAATTTTAATTAAATAGATATTCTATTAATCAATTAAATTAATTAAATTATCGCTAATTACCCACTGACCAGTAGGTCCCACCTTTAATTAATCTATAATTAGATTAGTTTTAAACTAAATAGTTACTATCTCAATGACAGGTGGGTCCCACTGGACCCACAGGTCAGATTTGACCCCAGTCAACCACACTGTTGACTGCTCACATCACTCCTACATCATGCTGACGTCATCCCACACTGTTCTGGATAATTCAGAATTTTAATAGTTAAATAATTCTAGAAAATGTTTAAAGGTTTAGAAAATCGTAGAAAATAAACTGTAGCTCAAATCGAAAGACTTTATACATGAAAGTTGCTCAGAAAAATCCCACAAATCCAACCGTGCTATCTGTTTCTGTGTCGGGACCCTCTACGTAGGTGAACCCGCAACTTTTTGCCTATTTTCGACAGATGAATAGTGCATACAAACTGGTTAATAATTCCAACTTAAATCCAAAAATAACTGAAATGACTTAAACATGTTTTTAGGCAACCCTGCACTGCACGTTAGCATAGCATGCTCTGTGTTGCATATGTTTGCTGTGTATTTATTTGTTTCCTCCCCCTCTTCTCTCTCGGTAGATCCCGGTACCGACATAGTCCTCGAGACCGACGCAGCTCCGGAGACCGACGACACCACTGACGACCCTGCCTTTGCCGCAGAGCAACCAGGCAAACACCCCCCCCCCCTTGAGCATGCCTATATCGCCTATTCTCTTCTCTCTTATGCTTGCATTAGAAATTGCTGTTGTTACTGCTTTCCTATATTTGATGCATAGCCTGTTTTTGTAACCTGCTTTTGATAATTACCTGCTTATCCTAAACTGATTAGAATAGGTTGGTTAGTGTACCACAGTGAACCCACTTGTCCTAGTTGTCCCCGCTGGATTATCGGAAGACTCGACAACCAGGCCCCGGCACTGCACATTACACCCCCTTTATCTGTACGACATTGCAGCGTTACTATCAAGTGCCGAGGGGGATACCTCGTAAGCACTTCCGATGTTAACTCTGTCGAGTAGTTACTCGGTCGTGGTCATCGAGGGTGATTCCTCCTTCATCACTTCCGGTAACGACGCTGTCGTGCAACACCTCAAGTGTGAACCCATCAAGGGTGATTCCTCCGAGTTCACCTTGACGGATACATCGAGTAGGAATCCAACGAGGGTGATACCTCGGATTCCCAGATGTTATGGACACACGGATACTTGGACTTTACAACTGTTACTCGAAAAGGCGGGTCGACCCTGAGGGGTACCCGCGAGTGATGGGAAGTCGGGTTGACCCGAAGGGTACCCGAGAGGTAAATACGAGGCGTGGCCGGGCATTCTTAGCCCTTGCCGCAAGTCCTCGAGACGGGGTGATAGGGTCACATTGATCGTGAGTCTCTGCTCGTTACCGCACGCCACCAACACACTAACGATTTGGATATTTGATCCAAGTGGGCCTTTGGCCCGATAGCACTAACCATCACGTGGGAACAGTTATGGGCACTCTGCGTCGTATGCATCAGCCGAAGCTTAATGGACATCAGTGACTGAGTGGCGTGCACCGGGTTGGACCGCGTAACGCAAACGCCTTGATAGTGTGGGTTGCTAGGTTTGCTCATCGGCCGCGTATGCAACGTGCAGGAGTTCCCGGGGCGAAGGCCCAAGACCCCTAAGCGCATAGGTTTAGTCCGGTGTGCTGACCTCTCTGTTAAGCCTAGGTCGGGTTGCGACGTGTTGTTTAGCCGAGGCCGAGCATGACCCTGAAAAGTGTGTCCGGCCGGAGTTAAGCGAGTGTGGTGGGTAAGTTGGTGCACCCCTGTAGGGAAGAACTAATCTATGCATAGCCGGATCCTCGGTAATGGACTCTCGGAGTTGTATCCCGATCGGTACAACTAGAACTGGATACTTGTGATGAGAAATGGATAGTATGGCTCTGGGATTGCTTTCTCGCAGGGAGTCGAGGAAGGATCTCTGGCCGAGGTTGATACTTAATACTACTACTACTTTATATTGTGCTGATCTACACTCTTCTAATGCTGCAAGACCGCTGAAGATGCTAGTCTTTGATAGGACTAGGCCTTCCCTCTATTCTGGCATTTCTGCAGCCCAGTCCACATATACAACCTTTCTTTGATAATGTTGCATATGTAGTGTAGATCCGTGCTTGCTGAGTACTTCGGATGAGTACGTTGTTTTGCTTCCTCTTTTTCCCCATATCCGTTTGATGCAACCAGATGACGGAGCCCCGGAGCAAGCTGCCCCCGTCGACGACTGCTTATACTACCCCGAGGGTGGTTGCTACTACGAGTTGGCTGACGACCAGGGGTAGGTTCGGAGGGTCCCAGGAAGGAGGCCTGCGCCTTTTCGATCGTAGTGTTTTCTTTTGCCCCGCCTTTTAAAGGCCTATCTGTGTTTCTTTTATATCTGTGCTCAGATATCTGATGCTTCCACTGACGCTTGTAAGAGAGCTTATGTATTCGAGACCTCGAGGCCCCTGGCTTGTAATATAAAGCTTGTATGACTTTATTTATGTTTTAGAGTTGTGTTGTGATATCTTCAAGTGAGTCCTTAGGCTTGATCGTGTGCATTTGCGTGTATGATTAGTGCACGATTGAGCCAGGGCATCACATGCCACGTGTCGGTTACCCTTGACGAAAGGACTTCCATGATGCGCCATTTATCGTCATGGAAGTGGACACTTCCATGATGATAATTTTGGTATTGTCATGGAACACTTCTACGATAGCACAGGTATGACTATCTTCATTCTGTCATAAAATCGTCATGGATGTACATGCATGACAGAAAACGTGACCTACTATGACAAACATGTATCATCACGGAAGTGTATTTTTTTTGTAGTGTAGAGAAAACTTACCGTCTTCACGGAGGTGAAGCACCGGGGTTGCTCGTGCCGGTTACACCTGGAGAAGGTTCGTGCGATGCTTGTCTGGAGTTACGCTGCACCAAAGATCATTGGCAATGTCTCGTTAGCATGATGACACTCAAATGTTAAGACTAGTAACTAATGATCATTCAAATGAAACTCACCGTGGTCCCCGGAGCAATGACTGGCATTGGTGGAGGGGTCTGACCGGTCTTCTCGCACACAGACTGCACATTTGGTTTTGACGAGTCAGTCATATTAGTTAGTAATGAAACGAACATTACGTGCATGATTTGGCTAATATGTAGAAGAAACTTACCACGAGGAGCTCGTACATGGCCTGGTTTGCCATGTCATTTCGTGCCCTCTCCTCCTCCACCAACCTAGCCGTCCTCTCCTCCAACTCCCGCTCCTTCTTCGCCACCTACCGGTCCCTCTCCTGCAGAAGCACGTGGGTTGCCTCTCTCTCTTTCTGAAGAGCAACCTGCAACACCACTCCTCGTTAGCATTGTAATCATCGATGGCCGCACACACAATGTAATGGAGGAAAGATATCTGAGTCCGTATAACTAACCTCGATGGCGAGCTCCATTGGCCGTGGACGAGGCCTTATCTCAGGACAGGAGCTCGTGTGGCACGCCTTGATCTCTGGGAGAGTGCGAGGACAATGTATAAGTCCATCTCCAATGGCTATCGACCCATGGGGCCTCCCGCCACCAGATATCATCAGCAACTCTAGATCAATGGGACCCTGGATCGGGTTAAAGTCCTCCCCCTTCCTCGCCTTCCCCTCATCTCTGTACCTCACGAGCTTGTGGTGCGAGGAGATGTTGGTTAAGCTCTCTGGATGATCGAGCTCAGATGCAGAGAATGCCTTGGCCTTCTTGTACAAGGCAGTATGGGCCATGGCATAGAGGTCGTACACCTCTGGCACCTCCTTCTGATTGTGTCGCGCCTAAAAGAGAGGAACAGAGTATTAGTAATTAAAGGGCTCAAGCTAGCATGAAGAATGAATTGCATGAATCATGAAGCAAACCACATACCCAATTCCGCCCGAACCGATATAAGTTAGCGTTACCTTGATGGTGTGGCACACCTTCCATTTGGGCACGCTGGTCCTTGGCATTGTTGTGGACGGCTAGCCATTGGTCTGAGCACCACTCATCCACCAACGCCTCCCAACAATCCATCTTATCTGCACACCATCTAGGGGGCACCTAAGTTAGTAAAGAGAAATTTGAGCGCTACGCCTATGAATAAAATCAAGGAAACTAAGTACAAGGCCTTAAGAATAGGTAATGACCTTCATGTACTGCTCCTTCTTCAGAAACTTTGCGCGGCACGACGGCTTGTCCTTCTTAACACCCAGCGAGGCGTAGTAGTCTCGAACAGCCTGCAGCCGAGCCTCGTGCCGTAAGTTTTGTAGTAGGCGCTTCCACTCGGTATCAATAACCTGTGCCGCGGCCTCCTCATATCCCTCCTCACACCTGTAGAAGGTCCGCAGTCAAACAAGACAACACTGAATAGTACAATAACTAGCTATTGTTGATTTTTAATTGTGTAAAGGAGAAATTACCCAAAACTTTTTGATCACCATGTCGGCCCTCGTGGGGCACAAGATACCGTCGATCATCTCCTCCGGCGGGCCGGGGCAGCCAAGTAGTGCTCCCAACTCAATCCTAGCTGTGGAAGCTGACCCTCACCGGGCAACATGACAAACCCCGGGAAGTTTTGCCGACAAATCCCACCAAGGACGGTGTTGGGCCTGCGGACATCCTGGGTGTGTAGCCAACCTTTGCAGTATGACAAGGCCAACGCATTAGATATTTGAAGAAACATGAAGGCAAAAGGTACAAAAAGAGTTAATGCACTTACCTCTCCCCATCAGGCCTAATCAACCACCTCTGCTCGCGGGTCACCGGCACGGGCGGGAGCCATGTACTACCACGCTGGTAGACGATGCCCCCGTCAACCACCTCGCCCTCGCTATCAGAAATCTGATCCCCGCCACCATCAGCATGGCCACTCGACCCCTCAGGCGGATCTGGCCAGGTATCCCATCCGGACGTCTCCTGGGACGTAGCCTGGTCCGGAGTCTCGTGGGCCGAAGGCCCATCGACACGAGGCTCGTGGTCCGGAGTCCGTGTAGCCTCCTCCTTAGACGTGTCCACCCTAGCAGTCCTGTGCTTGGGTGAATCAGCTAGGGGTGGCGGCGAGGAAGGCGTAGCAGCCTGCCTACCTCTCCCGCGGCCACGTGCACCTCTACTACCTCTCTTCTTCCCCCGACCTCCTCTCTCGGTGGGCAACGACGCTGCCGAAGAAGCGCCCACCGGTGTCTGCATACTGTCAAGCAATGCTCTTTGGAGAGACTGGGGTGGAATGGAAGTACCCCTCCCACCATGCGCCGACGAAGAAGGAGCCTCAGAGCGCTCTGGACCCGCGCCCACCATCTTTCAACACTTTCCATGACAAAGAGTAAACGAAATTAGTACAACATAAAAAAATTGAATACTGACATGAATAATAATATGTATATAATTTAATTGTATCATCATCATGTACAACATAAAAAAATTGAATACCTAACATGAACTAATAATATATATGTATATAATACAAATTGAATACCTGACATGAACTAATAATAATCTTGATCATCTATATATGCTCCGGGATCAATAAATGCATCATCATCATCACTATCATGAATGACGTGCTCATCAGGTTCAGCGGCATCAACATGTGGAAGGCCACCTTTATGTAATCGGTCAAGCATTGATAGGTCATCCGCAGCAGTAACCTCTTCTTGTTCCGGTTCAGGGGTGAAGGCGGATTCACTGTCGCTGTCTACTTCAATGTTCTGGGGTGAAGTAGAGCGGTTCTTGAAACATTTTTGGAAAGACATGTTTCTTGGAAGAATTCTCCTTCATATGTGTCTGGGTTAATGTGAGGTTCATAATCCTCTTCATTGGGGGGAGGTGGTCTAACACGTGGCGGCACTTCATAAACGACATCCCAACCATTAAGATTTGGATCAGTTTGGCAGGCCCACGATAGATAGAAAACTTGGGTCACCTGTTGAGCCGTAATATAGACATCGGGAACATCTAAATGGGTGCTTTGTTTGATTTCGACTAGCCCTATATGTTCATTAGTCCTTCTAGTCTCCTTCAGCTGGAACCAATAACATTTGAAGACTACGACGTTCGGTGGGTTTTCACCATAGAATAGAAGTTCATAAATTGCTTCAACTCTCCCATAATACTCGGTACCTCCTTCGTCGATGGCAGAGACACAACAATTTGTAGACTTTCGGTCAGCCATAGATAGCTCTTTGCCAAATGTACGATAGCGATACCCGTTGATGTCGTATTTGTCAAATGAACGGACCTTATAGTCAAAACCATTAGTGACTTATCTCAATTCGGCATCCATAGACTCTGAATTAGCCTACAAGTTTATACGAAAGGATTGTTGCATTAGCCACAAATTAGACGAAGAAATGAAATGGTCTAATGGAAATTACCGTTTGTTTGAACCAAGAGATGAAACCGGGAAATACGCCTCCATGCTTTGCCAGAAGCTCATGCTCTTCGATGGATTCCTTTTGGATCACCGCTCCATCCGAGAATTTGGCGACGTATCGACTGTATCAAACATCCGGGAATAAGAGCAGTTCAAAGGAATTAGAAGTTGCGAAACAATGTACCAAAAACTTACTCGATGTACGGCCGCACTTCTGTTAGGTTGTTGAAGATATACAACGAAATGGTCCGCCATTCTTCGACATCCAACGATATTGGTTTCGAAGCACTGGCTGGTGCGAACTTCCCTTTGAATAGGTTGAGATTGGATCCACCTTTTTTAGGGTCGCCAGCATTGTACCGAGGCTTCGGATTATGCAAATGACAATTTTTCGCTTCGTAGTGTGTTGTCACGAAGTTTGCCGCCTCCTCAGTAATGAATGCCTCGGCCATCGATTCTTCAATTCTACGTTTATATTTACATTTTGCTCGAAGCGCCTTCTGCATCCTCTCAGTTGCGTAGCACCAACGATTTTGCACGGGCCCCCCCAATCTTGCTTCGGTCGGGAGATGCAAAATCAAATGCTGCATTGGATTAAAGAGGCCGGTGGAAAGATCTTCTCTAACTTGCAGAACAACTCCGGCGCCAACTCTTCCATTTCATCTAGCACGCCAAGCGATAGTTCTTTCGCACAAAGAATATGGAAGAAATAGCTCAGCTCTACCAGTAATAGCCATTCATCCTCAGGGCTAAAGCCACGCAGCATCACCGGCATTACCCGCTCAAGCCAAATGTGCCAATCATGACTCTTGAGACCAAATATTTTCAATTTTTCAAGACTCGCTCCCCTCTTTATATTTGCTGCATACCCATCGGGGAACATCAAGTACATTTTCACCCACAAGATAATTTCCCTCATAGCTAGCCTTCCAAGATTAAACCATGCCTTTGGCTTCATCCAGTTCTGCTTTCCTTTCGGTTGTCGCATGTTTTGTAACGGTCTATCACATAGAGCCTCCTGATCGACTCTAGCCTTTGGATTATCCTTTGACTTCCCCTCTATGCCAAACAATGTACCAAAAAGGGCCTCGGTGATATTCTTTTCAGTGTGCATCACGTCGATGTTGTGTGGGCAAAGGAGGTCTTTGAAGTAAGGCAGATCCCACAAGCATGTCTTATGAGTCCAGGCGTGTTCCGAATTATACCACTTGAAATATCCTGGACGCTCTGGATCAGGCTCGAGAGCGTTTAACTGATCCAGGGTCTGTTGGCCTGTCAACGTAGGTGGTGCAGAGTTTTTGACAACTCTACCTTTGATGAAGTTCTTCTTGTCTTTTCTGAACTTATGGCGAGGATCCAGGAACTATCTATGCAAGTCGAAGCAAGAAAACTGTCGACCCGCCTGTAGCCAACAAAACTGAAGAGCTGCCTTGCATGTGGGGCACGGGAACCTTCCATGCACACATCAGCTAACGAATAGCGCATACGCCGGCAAGTCATGCATCGAGTACATGTACCAGACACGCATTATGAAGTTCTGTTTGCTAGAGGCGTCGTATGTCTTGAACCCATTATCCCAAGCTTCTTGCAATTCATCCTTAAGGGGCTGCATGTACACATTCATATTCTTCCCCGGATAGTTGGGCCTTGGAATTATCAACGTCAAGAAAATGTTCTTTCTTTGCATAATCTGTCCGGGGGGGAGATTGAGTGGAATGACAAATACAGGCCAACAACTATATTGGGTTGTCGTCAGACCAAACACATTGAACCCATCCGTGGTGATGGTGACTCGAGGATGCTAAGGATCTACCGCTTTTTGCTCATGTAATGCATCGAAGTGCTTCCACGCAGAACCATCCGATGTGTGTACCATCATCTGATTCCCATCTGCATCTAGTTCGGTTCTTTTGCCCATTTTGTGCCATGTCATCTGTCTGGCCGTCTCTTCGACCATGAAAAGACGTTGAAGTCTTGGTACGATTGGCATATACCGAAGAACATTAACGGGGATTTTGTCTGCCTCTTCTCACCCATACCGTTGTCTACCACAACATACCTGGAAGACTTGCAAATGGGACAGTAGTTCAAGTCCGCATACTCAAGCCTAAATAAGGCACATCCTTTCTCACAGGCATCTATCTTTTCATAGGGCATCTTAAGTGCACGGAGGATTTTGTCCGACTGGTACAGGTTTGCAGGCATTACATGGCCTTTGGGTAGAAAGCGACCAAATATTGTCATCATCGCGTCATAGCATTCTCTGCCCAAGTTGAATTGAGCTTTCAGAGCCATTACTTGTGAGATGACATCCAGCTGAGAAAGCTCAGTGTGCTCGTGGAGAGGACATTTTGAAGACTCCAACATTTCATTGAAGGCCTTTGCAGATTCCTCCATCTCATCGTCCGAATCCCGAGCATCATCAAAGTCTTGCACCATGTCTTCCATCCCGGTACCATGCTCGTCGATGCGACGACGAACCACCTCAGCTCTAGCACATTGGGCAGACTCACCATGAAATGTCCACACCGTATAATCGAGCGTAAAACCCCACTTATGCAGGTGTTTACCTATTTCATCCTCTGTCCTCTTCTGAAAGTTGTCACACCTAGCACAGGGGCACCAGGTTTTTCTTTGGCCATTTGCAAATGCGGCTCTCACAAACCCCTTGGTTTTTGTTAACCATTCATTGGTCATGTCTTTCTGACTAGTGTGACCGGTGTACATCCACACACGATCACTCATCTTGCCTAGCTACTGGACACACAAGAAATATATATATATATATATAATTCAGCATGTATATTCATCAGTTAATCTAGTTTGTCAATTTTATTACGTCCATGCAACCTACACGCTAATAGGTAAAGATAGGTCCTAATTCCACCCGAGTATGTGCAGATTGGGTTCGTTTTCCCATGCTCTGCTCCAGATCCGACGCAAAATTTTGGTAGCACCTCCCCGCTGTTCTCCTGATACACGTCTCAGCAATAAACAGAGAGGATGTGTACCTGGAGAACAACAGGGAGGCACTGACAAAATTATGCGTTGGATCCGGAACAAAGCACATGGGAAAACGAACCCAATCTACACATACTCGGGCTGTCCATGGATAATGTTGGATAATTCGAAAGAATCGCAATTATAAATATGCAAATGCATGCATATTTATAACTGTAACCCTTTCAAATGGGAGACGCATACTGGTCACGCATACTGATGATTGAAGACACCTATAGCTAGCAAGTTTCATCGGCACGAAGACCGGAATAGAGCAAATAATGAAGGGGGGGAGGAGATGTCATTTGTGCTCACCCACGAATGCAGGGGCGGAGCTCATCGAACACCAGATCCTCGCAGCGACGAAACAAGTGCACATGTAAATCCAAAGATGAGTAACATAGCATTATTGTTCCATCGATGCCGAGGCACCCCCTAACCTAAATAGCTGTAATTTAGGGTTCCATCGATGCCGAGGTACGCCCTAACCATAATTGACGTTATTTAAGGTTCCGTCCACGCGGAGGCACCCCTACCCGAAATATATGTCATTCAGGGTTTCGTCGACATCGAGGCACCCCCTAACTTATATAGATGCCATTTAGGCTTTCGTCGACACCAAGGCACCCCCTAACCTAAATAGCCCTCATTTAGGGTTCCATCGACGCCGAGGAACCCCCTAACCCTGGCCCTCTCTTCCCTATCCTTGACCCCTCGGCGACCGGCGATCCTCGACCCTCGACCCCTCGGCGACCGGCGACCCTCGACCCTCGTTCCCCACCCTCAACCCCTCGGTGACTGGCGATCCTTGACACCCTTGTTCCCGACCCTCGACCCCTCGGCGATAGGCGATCCTCGACCCTCGACCCCTCGGCGCCCGACGATCCTCGACCCTCGACCCCTCGGCGACCGACGATCCTCGGCCCTCGACCCCTCGGTGGCCGGCGATCCTCGACACCCTCGTTCCTGACCCTCGACCCCTCGGCGACCGGCGATCCCCGACCCTCGACCACTCGGCGACCAGAGATCCTCGACCCTTGACCCCTCAGCGAGCGACGATCCTCGCCCCTCGACCCCTCGGCGATCCTATCTATCTATCAGGCCTACCCTAAAAAAACCTATTTGATGCAAAAAAAAAACTAATTGATTAAAAAACAAAGGGGTGGGGGTGGGGCAGGGGGCTCACCGGAGGGGGGGTCAGGGCAGAGGCCGGCGGCGGGGCAGAGGGCGGCGGCCCGGGGTAGAGGGCGACGGCCCGGGGCGGCGGGGTGGCGGGGGAGGTGGGCGGCTGGCCGGGGCGGCGCGGCGCGGTGGGTCAGGGCGGCGGGGGCTCAAGGGCGGCGGGGGCGGTTGGGGTCAGGGGTGGCGGTGGCGGTTGGGGTCGGGGGAGGTGGTGGAGTGATAGACAGAGAGAGTGGGAGGTGGGGTGGGGGTTGGCCGTTCGGGCCGTTAGAAGGGCAATCTTTGCCGTCCGCTAGCGGACGGCAAAGATTGCCCTTCTAACGGCCCGAACGTCCCACTCCCGGCTGCTCTCCAGTGGACCCCACCCAGCCCTTTGCCGTCTGCTTTTGTTGACTTTGCCGTCGGCTAGCAGACGGCAAAGAACTGGTTGATGGCAAACTGTATCTTTGCCATCAGCTTGTTCTTTGTCGTCTTTTTTCTGCAAGCGGACGGCAAAGACCTTCTTTGTCGTCAGCTAGCAGATGGCAAAGAACTGACTGATGGCAAATTCCCTGATTCCAGTAGTGAGTTATGTTCTCATGTCATGCACATTGCAAGTGTTGTTATTGCTATGTAGTTTCCCACACTTATATTCTATCTATGTTTCTTTGTCTTAAACAGATATGATTTGAACTGTGTCTCTATCTTTATTTGGCAACATAAACTAGAATGACATAGACCATACAGTGACCATGGTACATAGATATCTGTTTGTTTCATGCTGTTATCATGTCCACTTTACTACTGAACTGATTTACCAAAATGAGTTTCATAGACAACATGGTAAACATGTGATGTGTCTGCTTGTTTCTCATTTAGAATACAGACAAAATATTGGAGAAGAGTACCCCGTTATGCAATGGTAAAGGAAGTAATGCAGATAAGGTTCAAGATAGTGAGACATCCCTGTTGGTCTCCAAGAAAGCTAATAAAAACTATCTTGAAGACAGTGAGACAACCCCAAAGTCCTGTCTTGATGTAGTGTTCGAGTTACTGGCCACTACTGCTGGCACAAGCTCTTTGAACTCGCTGCCTGAATCAGTTCGTCTTCTTAAGTCTCAACTTCAAGTTGAAATACATCAATCAGATGTGCTGCGACACGAAGCCGAAGGACTGACGAAGTCCCTGCAGAATTCAGATGCATACCTTCTGGTGCAACAGCAAGCGCTGGAGGATTTAAGTGCCAAACAAGAGAAAGTTAATAAGCTTGCTAAGCATCTTGCCAGCATGGTGGGTACCTGATAGCTCGTATCTACGTCGGCATTTTCCCCAAAGAGGAAGGGAAGATGCAGCACAGCTTCGGTAGGTATTTCCCTCAGTTATGAAACCAAGGTTATCGAACCAGTAGGAGAACCAAGCAACACTATGTAAACAGTACCTGCACACAAAGAACAAATACTTGCAACCTGATCCTTATGAGGGGTTGTCAATCCCTCTACAGGTAACGGCGCTAGAAATTGTCAAGTTGACGGGAATAAATTTGTGGTAGATTGGATAAATAGATCTCGATAAAACGCGAAATAAAAGGTGCAAATAAAAAGTGCAGCAAGGTATTTTTGGGTTTTTGGAATAATAGATCTAAAAATAAAAGTGAATAAAAATATATCTCAAAGCAAATATGATAAAGAATAGACCCGGAGCCATAGATTTCACTAGTGGCTTCTCTCGAGAAAATAGCATACGGTGGGTAAACAAATTACTGTTGGGCAATTGATACAACATCGAATAGTTATGACGATATCCAAGCAATGATCATTATATAGGCATCACGTCCAAGATTAGTAGACCGACTCCTGCCTGCATCTACTACTATTACTCCACACATCGACCGCTATCCAGCATGCATCTACTGTATTAAGTTCATCGAGAAACGGAGTAATGCAATAAGAATGATGACATGATGTAGACGAGATCTATTCATGTAGGAATAGCCCCCATCTTGTTATCCTTAATAGCAACAATACATGCATGTCTTGCTGCCCCTTCTGTCACTGGGAAAGAACACCGCACGATCTAACCCATCACAAAGCACCTCTTGCCATGGCAAGAAAAATTGATCTAGTTAGCCTAACGAAACCAAAGATTCAAAGAAGAAATACGAGGCTATAAGTAATCATGCATATAAGAGATCAAAGAAACTCAAATAACTTTCATGGATATAGATCTGATCATAAACTCAAAGTTTATCGGATGCCAACAAACACATCGCAAAAAGAGTTACATCAAATAGATCTCCAAGAGACCATTGTATTGAGTATCAAAAGAGAGAGAGAGAAAGCCATCTATCTACTACCTACGGACCCGTAGGTCTACAATGAACTACTCAAGCATCATCGGAGAGGCACCAATGAGGATGATGAACCCCTCCATGATGGTGTCTTGATTGGATCTCGTGGTTCTGGAACTTGCGGCGACTGGAATTGTGTTTCGTTGACTCCCCTAGGGTTTCTGGAATATTTGGGGATTTCTAGGGCGAAGAGGCGGTGCGGGAGGCCATTGAGGTGGGCGCAACCCACCTGGGCACGCCTGGGGCTCCCAGGCTCGCCCAGGTTGGTTGTGCCCCCCTTGGGGTACCCCTCTAGTACTTCTTTGGCCCAAGTTGTGTCTTCTGGTCCATAAAAATTCTCCAAAAAGTTTCGCTGTGTTTGGACTCCATTTGGTACTGATATTCTGTAAAGTAAAAAACAAGCAAAAAACAGCAACTGGCACTGGGCACTATGTCAATAGGTTAGTCCCAAAAATGATATAAAGTTTCTATAAAATGATTGTAAAACATCCAAGAATGATAATATAACAGCATGGAACAATAAAAAATTATAGATACGTTGGAGACGTATCAGCATCCCCAAGCTAAATTATTGCTCGTCCTCGAGCAGGTAAATGATAAAAACAGAATTTTTTATGTGGAATGCTGCCTAACATGTTCATCACATATTCTTTTCTTGTGTAGCATGGGCATATGGACTTTTATATGGTTCAAAGCAATAGTCTAGTTTTGACATGAAGATTTCAATACTCAAGCATATCAACAGGCAACCATGTCTTTCAAAATATCAACACTAAAGAAAGTTATCCCTAGCCCATCATGCTCAATCATTGATCCATTCATGAAACACATTCGCATATTAGCTACATCCAATGCTCAAGTACGATCATAGTGCCCCTTAGTTGGTGCTTTATAAGAGAAGATGGAGACTCAAATAAAAATAGAAATTGCATAAAGTAAATAGATAAGCCCTTCACAGAGGGAAGTAGGGATTTGTAGAGGTGCCAGAGCTCAAAGCTTAAATTGAGAGATAAAAAAATTTGGGAGGCATACTTTTCCCGTCAACGAAAATGACCGAGTAATTCCCAACACTTTCCATGCTAGATATATCATAGGCAGTTCCCAAACAGAAAATAAAGTTTATTCCTTTTTCCACCATTCTTTCACAATCCATGCCTAGCCGTATCGACGGGTGCCTTCCAAACCAACACTTTCCAAGGAATTTATTATTTGACAACATAAAGTACATTTCTTTTTCATTTCGGGACTGGGCATCCCTATTACCGCCGTACTCTCATGCAATGACAAGTGAATAAACACTCATCTTGAGAATAACACATCTAGCATGGAAAATATTGGCGACCCCCCGCCGCTTCATGAGCGGTACGGGCACACAAAAAGGAAATTATTTTGAAAAATAGAGATGGCACATACAAATTTGCTTAGAACGGCACGGAAATACCGCATATAGGTAGGTATGGTGGACTCATATGGCAAAACTGGGTTCAAGGATGTTGGATGCACTAGTATTTCTACTTAGTACAAGTGGAGGCTAGCAAAAAGATTGAGAAGCAACCAACCAAGAAACAAAAAATCACATAAGCAAGCATTAAGCATAACTAACATCGAATAATGCACCACAAGTAGGATGTAATTTCATTGCATGACTATTGACTTTCGTGCTTGCATAGGGAATCACAAACCTTAACACCAATATTCTTACTAAAGGATAATTACTCACCAACATGACTCACATATCATTATCATCATATCTCAAAACTATTACAAAGAATCAAGTTTATTTTGTCCAATGATCTTCATGAAAGTTTTTATTATATCCCTCTTGAATATCTATCACTTTGGGACTAGTTTCATATGTGCAATTGCTTTTGACAAGCTCAAATAAATTTAAGCGAAGAACATGAGCATAAAATTTTTTGTCTCTCAAAATAATATAAGTGAAGGATGAGAGAATTTTCTTCAAAAATTACTAACTCTCAAATAAATCTAAGTGAAGAATGAGAGCATTTCTTCAAAAATATTAAATCACACCGTGCTCAAAAAGATATAAGTGAAGCACTAGAGCAATTCCATAGCTCAAAAAAAATATTAAGTGAAGCATAAAGAGCAATTCTAATAAATCATAGCATAATTTTGGCTCTCTCAAATAGGTGTGTCCAGCAAGGATACTTGTGACAAACTAAAAAGCAAAACAAGCAAAGACTCATATAATACAAGACGCTCCAAACAAAACTCATGATATGTGACGAATAAAAATATAGCTCCAAGTAAAATACCAATGGTAGTTAGAAGAAAGAGGGGATGCCACTCGGGGCATCCCCAAGCTTAGTTGCTTGTTCCTCCTTGGATATTATCTATGGGTGCCATGGGTCATCCCCAAGCTTAGGCTCTTCTTACTCCTTATTTCTTCATCCATCGTGATCTCACCCAAAACTTGAAAACTTCAATCACACAAAACTTAACAAAACTTCCATGTGATCCGTTTGTATAAGAAAACCAATCTTCACTTTAAGTACTGTTGCAAACCCATTCATATTTTATTTTTGCACTATATCTACTGTATTCTAACTTTGCCATGGCTTATACCCCCCGATACAATACATATATTCATCAAAATAAGCACACAATGCAAAGAAAACAGAATCTATCAAAAACATAACAGTCTGTAAAGATCCGAAATTTGCTCATACTTCTGTAACTCCAAAACCTCTGAAACATTAGGACAATGTACGAAATTTGTATATCAATCTTGTGAAAAAAAATCAGAAGTTTTTGTTGCTTCTGTGAATTTAAACAATTCTGTTACTGGACGCAAAAGTTTCTGTTTTCTAACAAGATCAAGTCAACTATCACCCAACATGATTCCAAAGGCTTAGCTTGGCACAAAAACTAATTAAAACATAAAAAAACAATCATAACAGTATCATAATTGTGCAAACACTCAAGAACAGAAATAAAAATACAAAAATAAATTTTATTCATTGGGTTGCCTCCCAACAAGCGCTATCGTTTTATGCCCCTAGCTAGGCATAAGATTTCAATGATGCTCACATGAAAGACAGGAATTTAAGCATAAAGAGAGCATCATAAAACTTGTGACAAACACATTTAAGTCTAACATGCTTCCTATGCATAGGCATTTTGTAGGCAAACAAATTATCAAGACAAGAAATATTTAGCATATGCAAGGAAGAAGAAAGAAACAATAGCAATCTCAACATAACAAGAGGTACTTTAGTAACATGAAAATTTCTACAACCATATTTTCCTCTCTCTAAATAATTACATGTAGGATCATAATAAATTCAGCAATATAACTCTCATATAAAATTTTCTCTTCATGATCGACATGCATAAAAGTTTTATAATCTTCCAAGATAGTGGGATTAACATCAACTAAAGTCATGACCTCTCCAAACCCACATTTGTCAATAATCTCATAAGATTGAACCCTCTCCAAATATGTGTACCTAAAGTTGACACTCTTCCAAACCCACTTTTAATATTATCGCAAGCATATTCATCATGAGGTTTAAATAAATTTTCAAGATCATAAGAATCATTATCACCCCAATCATGATCATTGCAATAAGTAGTGGACATAGCAACACAAGCATCCCCATGCTTGGGGTTTTGCATATCACTAACACAATTGACATTAATAGAATTTAAAATAACATCATTGCAATCATGCTTTTCATTCAAGGACCTATCATGAATCACTTCATAAATATCCTCTTTTAGCACTTCATCACAATTTTCAGATTCACTAATTTCAAGGAAAACTTCATAAAGATAATCTAGTGCACTCAACTCACTAGCAATTCGTTCATCAAGATTGGATCTTTTAAAAAGATTAGCAAGTGGATGGGGATCCATATCAATAGATTTTTAGCAAGCGAAGATGCAAGCATATAGAAGGCACATGGCAACACAAGCAAACCAAAGATCAAACAAGAAAAAGGCAAACGAAAAGAAGGCGAATAAAAAGGCAAATTTTTGTGAAGTGGGGGAGATAAAGATGAGAGGCAAATGGCAAATAATGTAAATTGCAAGTAGAAGAGATTTGTGATTAGGAACCTAATAGATGTTGATGATGTCTCCCCGGCAACGGCGCCAGAAATTTCCTTTTGATAGCTCGTATCCGCGTCGGTATTTTCCCCAAAGAGGAAGGGATGATGCAGCACAGCTTTGGTAGGTATTTCCCTCAGTTATGAAACCAAGGTTATCGAACCAGTAGGAGAACCAAGAAACACTATGTAAATACCTACACACAAAGAACAAATACTTGCAACCCGACGCTTATGAGGGGTTGTCAATCCCTCTACACGTAACGGCGCCAGAAATTGTCATGTTGACGGGATAAATTTATGGTAGATTGGATGAATAGATCTTGATAAAATGCGAAATAAAATATGCAAATAAAAAGTGCAGCAAGGTATTTTTGGGTTTTTGGAATAATAGATCTGAAATAAAAGCGAATAAAAATAGATCTCAACGCAAATATGATAAAGAATAGACCCGGGGGCCGTAGATTTCACTAGTGGCTTCTCTCGAGAAAATATCATACGGTGGGTAAACAAATTACTATTGGGCAATTGATAGAACATCGAATAGTTATGATGATATCCAGGCAATGATCATTATATAGGCATCACGTCCAAGATTAGTAGACCGACTCCTGCCTGCATCTACTACTATTACTCCACACATCGACCGCTATCCAGCATGCATCTAGTGTATTAAGTTCATGGAGAAATGGATTAATGCAATAAGAACGATGACATGATGTAGACGAGATCTATTCATGTAGGAATAGCCCCCATCTTGTTATCCTTAATAGCAATGATACATGCGTGTTTTGCTGCCCCTTCTGTCACTGGGAAAGAACACCGCATGATCTAACCCATCACAAAGCACTTCTTCCCATGTCAAAAAAATCGATCTAGTTGGCCTAACTAAACCAAATATTCGAAGAAGAAATACGAGGCTATAAGTAATCGTGCATATAAGAGATCAAAGAAACTCAAATAACTTTCATGGATATAGATCTGATCATAAACTCAAAGTTCATCGGATCCCAACAAACACACCGCAAAAAGAGTTACATCAAATAGATCTCCAAGAGACCATTGTATTGAGAATCAAAAGAGAGAGAGAAATCCATCTAGCTACTGCCTACAGACCCGTAGGTCTACAATGAACTACTCACGCATCATCGGAGAGGCACCAATGAGGATGATGAACCCCTCCGTGATGGTGTCTAGATTGGATCTCGTGGTTCTGGAACTTGTGGCGGCTGGAATTGTGTTTCTTCGACTCCCCTAGGGTTTCTGGAACATTTGCGGATTTATAGGGCGAAGAGGCGGTGCGGGAGGCCACTGAGGTGGGCACAACCCACCAGGGCGCGCCTGGGCCCCCAGGCGCGCCCAGGTGGGTTGTGCCCCCCTCTAGGCACCCCTTTGGTACTTCTTTGGCCCAAGTTGTGTCTTCTGGTCCATAAAAATTCTCCAAAAAGTTTTGCTGCATTTGGACTCCGTTTGGTACTGATATTGTGCAAAGTAAAAAAACAAGCAAAAAACAGCAACTGGCATTGGGCACTATGTCAATAGGTTAGTCCCAAAAAATGATATAAAGTTGCTATAAAATGATTGTAAAACATCCAAGAATGATAATATAACAGCATGGAACAATAAAAAATTATAGATACGTTGGAGACGTATTAGTACCCAGGATATTTCTTCTTGAGCTCTTCTGAACTGGTTTCAGTTCTGGACTTGTTTTGCTGTGGCGTTTATTTGCACTGGTCGCCAACTTTGACAACCAGTGTATGTAATATGCTGCTTTGTTCCCTATATTTGCACCGGTGGCGAACATTGATGCCCAGTGGATGTAATCTGTGTAATCGACGTAATATCCTAGCGTTAGTTGCGTGCTTATTTATTTTGTTAGTTTTATTTATTTGTTTGCTTCTAGTTCTGCAGTTATTTTTTCTCGGTTTCCTAGTGGCCGCAATAACCTGTTTTTTAAAACTAGGCCACAATAACCATGGCAACATACTGAACGTTGTAACCATGGTCCTGCTATCTGCTTTAGTGACCATGGGCCTTCTACGGGCCGTAGATTCAATGGGCCTTCTATGGGCCGTATGATCGATTGGCCAAATATGGGTCGTACAATTCGTGGACCATAAACGGACCGCAATATGGGCCGTAAAAGAATGGGAATTGTCTATTTATGGGCCGACCATAACGGGCCGTTAATAGGCCGATGTGTACAACGGGCTTAATTCTATCGACAGGCATAACGGGTCATTAATGTGCCATATTTAATGACACTAAAAAATCAGCCCAACGGATTAACGGGCCACAGACGGGCTGACTTTAACCACAGGCTAAATTTAGCCCACAAGCATAACAGGCTAGTAACGGACCGTAAGTAATCGAATGCTGGATATGAGCCCAATAATAAATGGGCCCATATAAGACCAAAAGATAACACGGGCTGGAAACGGCCCAATGGAATAATGGGCCCTTAATGGGTATAAAGCGATATACTAGTCATTATGGGCCAGTTTCACCACGGGCCATTTATGGGCCAAGAGTTACAAAGGGCCTCATATGGGCCGAAAGACGTCATGCGCCATACATGGGCCGGAAGTTACAATGGGCTGGAATCATATTGAACGTCCTAGATGACACTACTGGGCCTAATTCGGATAGGCTATAACGGGCCATGAGTTAGCGGGCCGTAAATGGGCTATATGCGAACGGGCCGTTAAGAGGCTTTTCCGTGGGCCGGGCCGCTACCTTTTGACCAAGTCAAATGGGCCGGCCTTATGACCTGAATGGGCCACTGTTCGGCCGAGCCATGTGTCGACTTATCATAGGCGCATCCCATCCGTTCGCTGGATGACATCTGTCCCAGCACTGAGCTGACACGTGGATCCTCCGGCGAATGAGAATTCTACACGTGGAAAATCCCCATTGGTCAAGGTTGTTAACGGGTTATCGGATCCAAACTGGAACCCGATAGCTTAACGGCGACCCGTTACGGTGGATGCCACGTGTCGGTTACCCTTGACGAGAATACTTCCATGACGCGCCATTTATCATCATGGAAGTGGACACTTCCGTGATGATAATTTTGGTATTGTCATGGAACACTTCTACGATAGCACAGGTATGACTATATTAATTCTGTCATAAAATCATCATGGATGTACATGCATGACAGAAAACGTGACCTACTATGACAAACACGTATCATCACGGAAGTGTATTTTTTTATAGTGTGAGGTCGGTCGCTCACACTCGCTCCCACATGTTAGAGATATGCCAATAACATTCTAAATCTAAAAAGAATAGTGATATGACAATAGGAAGCGCTTTGACCGGTGGACCAAACGCGACAGGCGTGCCGTGAGTGGGTCCAGTTTCTTGTAAGGGGACTTAGAGCATCCACAGTGTGTTGATTTGCTGCCTCTAAGGCTGCCTCTAAGTCCTTAGAGGCTGGCGCTATACACTGCATGTGTGAGCCTCTAAGCAAAAAAATGCTTGCATCGATGCTGAGTATAGAGGTTGCCTCCAACATTCTAGTTTTAATAGAATAATCTGCTTAGCCTACTTGTCATTGGAGGAAATAGTTCTGGCCATGCAAAGCGGATGTGAAGGATCTGTCTAGGGAAATAGTTGTTTATTAAACATGGGTCCACCTTAGAGGCTTGAAGCCATTTGCTATACACTACGACAGTTCTGCAATGAGCTTAGAGGCTGGACGTGGGTCCCAGCTTGGAGGCAAGCCCGCCTCCAAGCACTGTGGATGCCCTTATGCACCTGGACGGAGGAAGTACCTTGTTCAAATTTGGCACTTTTCCGGGCTCATTATGTGCAATCTCTAGACATTTAATAGCCTAGATACATCAAAACCCAGCTACAGCTACATGGGTGTGATGAGAGGGATGTGGATTGCCGTTCGATCGCGGTGCATCCTATGGTGCGCACGTGCGATCCGCGTGCCTGGGGTTCCGGCCAATTACAACGCAACCCAGTCAGGTTAGCGCACACAGTTTCTAGAGACGATGAAAATGAAGCGTGTGCGATAGTAAATGACCAAGATTATAGGGGAATCCAAATTTCTTGCGTCGTTTGTCCTTGAGCTCTAAAAACCACCGTATTGTACGGTTGTCCGGCCACTCCGCCCCAGAGCTGTCTCCAAGCATCGTTCATGCAACCGCGACGCACACTGCTAAGGAAGCGATGGCGTCCCGCCGGGCTGAGTTCACCGTCGCCCGCGGCCGCACACCCACATGGGTGGACTTTGAAGCTGCCTTGGCCGAATGGGCGGTGGAGAAAGAGGTGGCCAAAGCTGCACAGAAGGAGCAGAAAAGGCAGAAAGCACTCAAGAAAAGAGAGTCCCGCCGCCGCATGAAAGTAGAGGCCGCACACACTACTGAGGAGAGCTCTGCGGAGATCCAAGCACGGTGGGCTGCCGCCGACCGGGTCGAGAAGGAGAATGACCGCGTCTGGCAAGCATGCCTTGATGCCTTCACATGCCAGGATTGCGGCGGTAGTTACCGCGATGCTGATGCGAGCTTGGCAGAGATCCAAGCATGATGGGCTGCCGCCGACAAGGACGACAAAGAGAACTATTACGTCTGGCCAGCATGTGAGAAGTAGTTAGTGTGTGTTGCCCGTATGTTTATTTTATTAATTATGACCATTTACCGGTAATAGTAAGAGCATGGTTAGTAAAGCCGACTGTTGGCTACTACTAGTATATTGCCACATTATCTATAGCCAAGCTTATAGCCGGCAAGTACAATAGTTACGCATAAATATGCAATACTACCTCTGTCCTTGTTTATTAGTCCCCTTCGTATTTAGTGTAAAAGTATGACCGTAAATTTAACTAACATTATGTCAATGCATGTCATAAAAAACATATACCGTTGGAAACTATGTTCAAGTACGAATCCACCGATATTATTTTCGGTGATATGCATTAACATTTTGTTAGTTAAATCTATGGTCAAAATTTGACACAAAATACAAAGAGAACCAATTAACATTGTGTTAGTACTCTAGAGTATGTATATCACCACCTTCCTCTTTAACAAAATGTCACCCGCTTCTCTTCTCCCTCCCTTCCGGTTTATAGGGCTCAATTAACAAATCTCACCAACCATTGCAAAAGTACTCAATTAATGCGATCATTTTCCTCGAAAAATTGTACTCCCTCCTTCCATATATACAAGGCCTAATACGTCTTTTGAGGTATCCTTTGACCAATGATAAAACTATTACTATATGAGATGGATGATATAAAAATTATATCATTAGAAACTTCTTACACATACGAATTCGATGGTATGCTTTGTGTAACATGCATGTCATATATCATTGTGCTAACCCGTGGTCAAAGGTAACCTTGAAAAACGTATTAGGCCTTATATAAGTGGAAGGAGGGAGTATTTACCAATGCATTAATTGCAACGCATGTATGTGTTGCCAAAAAAGGACCAAGAAGTTTTACATGTATTGGTGAGTTTTATCTTAATTCTTGCAAGCATAGATTTAATGCACCTTGAAATCTAAACATGTGATGGGAATTAATAAAAATGTGACTTATAAAATAGAAAAACTGAAATTTTGGTACTAGTACAATATTTATAGTCTTACAACCCGCCTACGTCATTCCTATTGTACTTGCTCTAAACGCTCACCATCTAGTACTTCATTGGTTGGTTTCAATTTTTAAATTGAGCCCCATAAACCCATACACTTGATGGTGCGGCTACCGTCCAATATTTACTTGTACTTATGGTTGCTTCATCCGAGCAACTTTACTCTTGGAATATTGGAGTACGAGCGCATTCAACGAAGAGTGAAATGATGGTTGCTTCGCCCGAGCAACTTTTACTAGTACTACGGGAAAGGTGGGGCTTTGTGATTTGACTACTCATTAGTCATTATCACTGCGGCGCAACGAGCGGGGTGAATCTCACCAGCGGTTGTGCACTCAATATTGGTACATGGCACGTGGACCCGGATTCTGGATGTCCCACATGTGGGCGAAAGGAAGTTTGAATGATTTGTGGCATTGCTATCTAGCTTCCGGGATATGTTTATATGTACACATAATTTTCCAGCATAATGAAATTGTGTTGTAATGCTATGAAGCTTTCAACTTTGGTTTCATGTGTTGTCTTGCCTCCAAAGTTGTCTCGTGACAACATTCCATCAAATACAAAGGAAATTAACATGCGTGCTAATGCATCTCAATGATTCTCAGATCAGCGTCAATATTTACATCACAACTGAATACAAAGTTGTGAGAATGTGTACAAATAAAGAAAAATAAAAAATTGAAGTATGATGTCCGTAGGCATGGTTCCATTTTTTGGCGTTCATTGGTTGGCAGCTAGTTTCACGCAGCTCTGTGGAAGTGAACAAGACATGTTAGCCAAGAAAGGATTCTATGGAGGACATGGACCATCCGATCATTTTGTGCAGTTCCACTAAAATTGAGCTGAGCATCCCTGTTTGCAAAGATATTGAACATGTGTGATTACATTAATACTAGCACCAGTAGTAGTTGATGAAACATACACACACAAGTAGAAGCCGGTCACTGTCGTGGGTGAACACGATCACCTATGGGGCCACGGGCCCCTTGTGGTTCGGCAAAGGGGGAGATCACGTTGAACAAAGAGTGGAAGCCATGAGACAGCATGACGATGAGACTCTGGCGGTTTTTACCCAGGTTCGGGCCGCTGGGAAGCGTAAAACCCTACTCCTATTGTGGATTCGATGGAGGAACACGATGACACGTAGCGCTCAAACCCGGCAAGGTGTCCTCGGGGAGAGTTGCTACGCGTGTACAAGTGTGAGATGGTCAGAATCCTTCTCTAGGCTGCCTTGGACCTCCTTTTATATCTCAAGGGTTAACCACAGTAGCTAAATAGACATTATCTTATGATTAGATAGCTAACAGTGCTATCATACCTAACTCTAGCACTTAGGATAAAATGCCATAAATGCTACCTTAGGTGGCGTGGGGGATGCATCCCCGGCAAGCTTATATCGCCGCTTAGCCATCTTCTGCTTCTCATCTTGACACGCCTCTGGACGGGTGTCAAATGGGTGTGATCTGTCTTCTAGCAAGCTGCCACGTGCTTAGTGGAAGCCACTTAGTCGCTTGGAGGCTCGACACCGCATTGATAAGTGACTGGTGTCGCGGTGCGGTGGAGCGGTGGTAACTGGCTCGTGCCTGCCAGGGCAGGGCTTGCCAGGCCTTCTTGGAGAGGCGCGTGCTTTGGTCTCCGGCTGTCCTGGAGACGTGGCTCGCGCGGCTTTGATCCTGCTTCCATCTGCTACATCAACCTCGCCAGCCTTGCCTGGCCGACAAAGGACACTTCTCTTGGAATCCTTGACTTGTACGTTGGCTTTGCCTTCTTAATATGCTCCTTGATCTCACGAAGAGTGGCTTCTCTGGCTTGGCTTTGTCTCACACGTTGGTGTTGTATGTATAATCGTCAGCACGCCTGTGTACGAGTCCGATCAACAACCGCGGATATTTGTTGCTTCGGCAGGAGCCCCTGGGCCTGGCCCATACGTGCTGCCGGGCATCGTTGGTGTAGGCCCCATCAAATACACAAGAGGGCACTTCGACCGTGCCGCAGCGGCGATCTATGTCTTCCTTGATATCTCCTTTGCTTCTTCATTAACCTGGAATTGAATTGATTCCCGGCTTCCCCGCGAGTCGTGCGATGTCAAACGCCGTGGAGTTACCCACGTACAGGGGCAGGGGGCGCCCACGTTCAGGGGAAGTTAATTGAAGTGCCCGCGCATGACCCCGAGGGAAGAGGTAACTGTCATTTTACTCACCCCACTACGCCCGTTGTTTCTGCCATGTATGCTGCATGCATTGCGCAGGGTAGGTAACGGATGCGTAGGCAACGGGAATGAGTGCCATGGCAGAAAGCTAGGCGCCCTGGATTGGCGCAGGAGGGCGGTCGAAGAATCTAGGCGCTGTCAGCGGCGTAGACAAACCAGATAGGCGAAGCAGGGCGGTTGCATCCTGGGTGGTGAGGAGCCAGCCCGCGGCCACGCTCCTCTATAAAAGGAGGCACGGAGGTGATGGGAGGGGCTCACCCACGCATTCCCTTCTCCTTCTTCTTGTGCTCTCCTTCCACCATGGTGAGGGGAAGTGGGCACGGCCGAGCTCGAGCAGTGGCGACGAGGGCTTCCTCTCGGCATTGTATCCCTGCCCCCACTGGGGATGCAGAGGCAGGATCCAGTGTGCAAGGCGGAGCCGCTGGACGTGGTCATGGCTGGCGCGGTGCTCGGGGCCGAGAGGACGCAGCGTTGGCTCGGCCACTCCCCCTCCAGCCGCTTCGACTCTGCTGGAGGGTCATGTCAGAGACACGGTGTTGGAATTCCTTGTTAGGCTGCGCGATACCCCCGCATGGCCGTCTTTGGCTTCCTACTCCTTTTGCGAGGGTAATGGAGGTTGAACAGCCGCATGGGTTGAAGTTGCACATGAGGGGTTGCTGTAATGGCAACATGCGGGTGGACATGGAGTTCCCTGCACCTCATGTCATGCTTCTCCGGCGTGGCTGGAAAATCTTTGCTCGTGCCCATAGCTTGGCGGAGGGGCACGTTCTCCATTTTAAGCTAATGGAGGCTGATCTGCTCTCCATCAAGGTCTTCGGACGCTCAGGTGCTCGTTTAGGGTGCTGCGCAGAGAGCTCGACTGATGACGAAAGTTCCTCCTCGAGCGATAGCGATGAGGAAGACACCGGTGGGGAGGACGATGACAGCGAGCCCCCGGTCTCCAAGTGTGAAGGCGATGACTCAAACTCTAGCTGAACGCCGGACGCACCATCACCGTCAGCCAGGCACCGGCAGCACCATCATCTGCACCTGGTCTTCTCCCCGGCAGAGCGATTTGCCGAGGCGTTGGGTGTAGGTGTCTCCGCCTCCTCCAGCTGGGCCCCGACAGGCTTCCTCGCGGACTCTGGCTTCATCTTCCCTGGTGTCCATCCTGCCGCGTTCCTCTGGTCCTGGCGGTGGTGACCAGGGCATCGTGTGGCTGCTCCACAAGGCTCTGGGCATGCACTCTGTGGCTATGATAGCGGCGCAGGGATTACTGCTAGCGTGCAGCACGCACAGCGGCCCGGAGACGATCTTCCTCAAGGAGCACGACAACATCCCCACTGGTGTCCTCCTCGTCGTCATCCTGCCGGGGCACCTGGAGGCTCGACACCGCATCGATAAGTGACTGGTGTCGCGGTGCGGTGGAGTGGCAGTAACTGGCGCGTGCCTGCCGAGGCAGGGCTTTCCAGGCCTTCTTGGAGAGGCGCATGCTTTGGTCTCCGGCCATCCCGGAGACGTGGCTGGCGCAGCTTTGATCCCACTTCCATCTGCTGCGGCGACCTTGTCGGCCTCGCCTGGCCAGCAAAGGACACTTCTCTTGGAATCCTTGACTTGTATGTTGGCTTTGCCTTCTTAATACGCTCCTTGATCTCATGAAGAGTGGCTTCTCTGGCTTGGCTTTGTCTCACACGTTGGTGTTGGATGTATAATCGTCAGCACGCCTGTGTACGAGTCCGGACAACAAATGCGGATATTTGTTGCACCGACAGGCACCTTTGCAATCTCTCATAAAACTAACCACTTGTTGGAGAAGATTAGGCTCGGAGTTGGATGGGGAGGATAGCAAAACCAATCTCCCTTTGTGCAGCCGCACTGAAAATGTAGAGACGCTGCCCGTGTGACATTTTAGTAGAACTGCACAAGACACTCTTAAGAAAAAAGTGATTTGTGCAGTTCACCAAAAGGTCGCAATAGCAACGAGGTGAAATGGATAGCCCTGTTTGCAAAAAAGAGGTAGAAAGGAAACAATTACTGGCCAATAACAGTTGAGGACACATACGATGACAAAAAAGAAGCATGTTCCTTGTCCTAAGGGAAGATAGCAGCACGGTTGTTTATCTAAAATGGTGTGAGGATGAGATTGCAATATGGAAAGTACGCCGGACAAGCTATGTTTTGGGCAAAGAACTAGGGAAGATCCACATGCAGCGACGTGAGAAGATGGGCAGTGGAGCAAGGCCAGAGGGGAGGAAGCTGTACGTGGGGGTCATCGGGATGTAACTAGGAGGGTGGGATCTGCCCATACTGCGGCAGCGAGCAAGTGGCGATGGCCCTACCGCGTCGGAGCTTGGTCAGAGAGAATGGCGGGTACCGCAGATCGGGACATGCTGCCTCGACGCCATCGAACAGAGAAACGATGCACATCCTCCCTTTCCGCCAGCGGACGGGATGCGGACGGATCAGTGACCAATGGTGAGAGAGAGAGGGCACCGCCGCCTTGTGTGAGATACTGTGAAGAGAGACAAACCCCGGCAGGCAGGCTCCATTGTATATAGTGTAGCAGATTTCTTTTTTCTCGATAACAATCATTTTATATTCTATACATGCCATTGAGGAATATAACTTTGTTCCATGTACACGTGGTACACGACCCTCCTTCAAGTAAACAACCGCTACACATGTCAAATTATCATGTGGGCTGTCTTTTCATATAGAAATGAGCTCCACCTTGTACCCGCACGGGTGTGGCCGGGAACGAGATGTGAGTATGTGCGTCGTGCGTGCACCTCTTCTATACGTGCAGGTACCCCATGTACATGGGTGTGTGTGAGAGAGATGGTGTGTGCGAAGCAGAGGTAGTGTGTCAATGATATCTCAAACAAAAAAATGTAACATATGCAATGTGTGTGTGAAACAAAGGCCTGGATATATCATATATAGAGGGGGCAATCCACGAGAAGAGAGTGGAGGGATCATCGGCATGAGATATCGATAGAATCGAAGAGAGGGATGAAGTGTGTGGGTGCGCGATCGATAAAGAGTGCCATCGAATTTGTGTGTGCCCACGTCAAAGATATAGGGAGGCTGGCCTACTGGAACATGAGAGGGGAGAGGAGCAGTTTGTCTCTATTGCATGGATACCTACCTATAGTGTTCGACTATCAGTGTGTGTGTGGGGGGGGAGACCTAACTATATAGAGAGTTAGATCGACTAGTATATGTGTGGAGAAGGAGAGAGACCAAGCCATGTATTAAGGGAGATCGATCAGAATTCATGCATATGTGTAGGAGAGGAATAAGGTTGGGAGAGAGACAGAGCTAGAGTGTCGGAGGGTTGGTGGTGGAGTTGCTTCTCACAAATGGTGGGAGAGGCCTGCTAGACAAACGGAGGGTACGGCTGCAATATCAGTAAAAGAGGGGATGCCTGCCTATCTGTGCATGTGCGTGTGAGAGACGGGTCAGGAGGCATGCACGGATGATAAGGGGGGACGATATGGCTGTGGTAAGCAGATGTAACTACATAGGAAGATCAATCGTCGCATGTCAGAGAAAGGGAGAGACATAACTAGTGAGGTACGTCGATCATGCCTTGGGAAAAAGAGTTATAGTCGACCTAGCTATGTGTAGGGATATCGATTGGCATACATGCATGCATGTGTTAGAAGCAAATAAGGCCCGGACAGACGGATAGAGAGAGAGGGATGTGGCTAGGAGGTGGTGCGAGAGGCCTACTACATCGAGGGGGAGGAGTGTGCAAGTATGAGATTGATGAAAAGAGGGGCGGGAGTGTGCACGTGCGTGGAACCGTATTAGACAGAGGGGGCATGGACGGTGAGAAGAGAAGAGAAGAGGGAAAGCGTGTGTTTGTGGTAGGTACACCTGGCTAGAGAGGTATATCGACCGGTGTGTGCCGGAAAGAAGGAGGTGGGGGGCCTACACACACCATGGGTGAACGACCTGAAGAGAAATAACAAATGTGCGCGATGGAGAGAATGCTGAGGGAGGGTGAGAGGGAGGCGGGCGTGTGCATGCACGAGAGAAAGTTAGCGCTAGCTACAAAGAGAAGAGGATTGTGTGGGTGTAAAAGATGAACAGAGATCATAATTCATTATAAAAGTGGATTCGGATATTTGAACAAGAGATCATAGTGTTTTAAACCGACACATGCATGAATATAATGGTGATACGCATGGTGTGGTTATGAACATGTTATACTAAATATAATATATATATAACATTTATTTGAATTTGTGATAATGTGTGGCTTTTGCAGCTCACGGCTAAATACTTGTCATAAGGTAGGGGGCGGGGCACTATACTTTGTGTGATAAACACAGTGTACATATGACACATTGTTTAGATTATGAAGATCTAGCTAGTACATCAAATGTATATTATTTGGAATCAACATCAAGTGTATTCTAAATTTTGAATTCGAGTTCATATAGTACACATAGATCATATATAACTCTATTGTAATCTTGTGGTGTGTTGTTAAGATAATATACAAATGATGGTTTAACTTGGCAACAATCATGATTGTAGATTCTTATTCAAATAGAGAAACAGATTCAAATTTAGTTCGAATTGCAGCGGTAGTATATACATTTGGAATGCACTAAAATATTCGCATGAGTAGGTTACATGCATTATACAAGTAGCGAAAAAATTTAATTGGACATAACATGGATTCATAGTTTTGAATAGCATTTCTACAGTAAAACAGGACAAGACTCTCCCTTTGTGTGGTGCGACTAGTTTTTGTTTTTGTTTTTTTCATCGAGGGAAGTGCGAATTGGTAGTCAGCTTGGAACAGTTTTTACCTCATTTGTTGTAGTCAGGTGTTTTTTGGTGATGTAAATTTTACATCTACCTCTTTTTGGTAATGTATTGTACATCATCTATTGGAGATGCTATTAGAATCCCACTTGAGATTAACGATGTCTGTCTTGTACTGCTTCAGCCTCAACATCTTACGGCTCGTCGGAGCTGTTCCAACGACGGAACCATCCATCACAACAGAGCAATACCCTGGACGCCGTCTACAAACACCTCAGATCTTCCTCCACACCTCCGACTGTCACCTCTGCCGAAACTTCTTTAGCGACCAACCCAATGGTGCTGATGTCGACACGGCTACGCCAAAGAGGTAGTACACTTGTGCATCACTTATTACTCTACATTCATGTCGATCCATTAGGGCTATTTTGGTTCAAAGGAAAAAGTGAAGGAAAAACATAGCAATAGGAATTTTTCCTATGGTACTCTACTATTCAATTATTCATGCATTTGGTTGAAAGGAATGGAGCAAAACATCCAACTAGACCTACTTTTCAAAATCCTATGCATGAAAACAAGACTAAGTGCATTAGTGACAGAATAACATTCTAGCTGTACATATTTTCATATGGTTTCACTTTAATTTGGCCATGTTTCTTTGCATTCCTCTGCTCTTCCAATTCCCGTGAACCAAACACCCAAGTTGACAAAAATCCTATGTTTACAAATGCTCTGTTTCCCACGTGCATTCCTATCCTATTCCGGTGTTTTTCCTATCCCTGCGTTTTTAGAATCCTACAAGCCAAAGGAGCGCTTACAGAATTACTTCAGTTACAGATAGGTCTCGAAGGAAACTTTGTGTGGTTTGTCCTGCTCCTGCCGCGACGTAGTCCACCTCACCTAAGCTGCTCCATAAACAGAAGCATCCACCATACCAGACATCATGACTCCTGACCATCTTTCACCGCCTCAGATCTCCTTCCCTGCCGTCGGCACCCACCGCAACTGCATCACCATCATCGACTTAGCAGATGAACCTAAGGAGTACACGGGTCCACAAGAGAGGTCGCACTCTTTTGTTTCTGCTTATGTTATGCATTGCTTAATATTACCTGCTACTTTATCATCCTGTTCACCTCTTAGACTCCAAGTCAGCTCCAAATTAATGTTCAAACTTGAGGTTTAAAATGCTTGTGGGGCACATATCGAGGCAGCAATGAATAGTATCTCTGTCTATTATCTGGTTCACCTAGGGTATGTCTATGTTGTTCATCTTGGGTGGGAAACAAACAATAAAGCAATCATCATCTGTCTTTTTATTAAATTAAAGCTCTCATCAGCCTGCTATCATTATTTTTGGATCTATCCACTGGTTGTTACCATCACTCTAGATTTCTACATGCTCTCCTTACATAATCTCACTATAATTTTTTTGTATATATGTCAGATATTGTACACAGTCATGCTGAACATGTAGAGCAAAACGAGAAGAGTTTTGCGTGGCAATACAATGTCATGCAGACATCGCTCCATGGTGGGTGCAATGGCAAATCCTCCCCCCCCCCCCCCCCCCCTCCAAATTGTAATCCAGAGGAAGATATCTATTCTGAGGCGAATTTAGACGGAGCTGATCACTCCTATTTACCCCCCCCCCCCCGAGGTGTTTGCTCTAACTTGGCATGATGATGTTGGTCATATCATGCATATGTTGCCTTGCAGTGCCTACTTTTGACATCATATATGTCAACTTCTTAGTTTAGATATGTTCTGTAATGCCATCTGTTCAGTTTCTATATCATATATGTCAATTATGCAATCTCATCTCTTTTAGCCAGCCATAATATATGTGAAATATGCAATGCCATCTTGTTTAACCAGGCATCATATATTTGAATTATATCTTGCCAATCCTTTTCTTCATTACATTTCCATTTGTCGACAATGTTTGTACATTCAACTACTCTTCATGTGAATCAGCCATTTGAGTGGGTGATGGAAAAATCTGGAGTGAAAACAAGGTCTTCAGAGCAGACAGTGCTACCTGTCGAAGCAGATCTCTTACTGGGTCCCGATAGCTCCTTAGAGATGGATTCAGAGACAGACCAGTCCTATTCCCCCACCGAGGTGTATGCTCTAACTTGGCACGGTTATACTGCTCATATCATGCATATGGTGTCTTGCATTGCATAGTTTAGACATCATATACACAATATTCAACACCATGTTCTTAGTTCAGACATCATATATGCGAATGCCCTCTGCTTAGTATATAAATCACATATGTGAATTATATCATGCGATCCTGATTACTTAGATAACATGTATATGAATTATGTCATGCGAACCTATTTACTAAAGACATCAGATAATTATCTCATGCCATCCTGTTTAGTTAGTCATCATATCTTTGAATTATGTCATGCTATGCTATCCAGTTTAGATAGACATCATATATGTGAAATTATGTCATGCTATCCTTTTTAGTTAAACAATATATATGTGAACTATTTCATGTCCTCTTTTTTCCACACTATCTATTGCATTTGTCTCTCATACAAGCTCTGTACATTCAACTACTTTTCTTGTTTATCAGCCATTTGAATTGGAGGGGGTGATGGCAGTATCTAGCAGAGTAAAAACATGGTCTTCAAATAAAACAGTGCTACCTCTTGGTGGAGATAGCATCCCGGTTGTACATACACAAGAACCAACCCTACCACACATAACCCAGACTCTCGCAGATTGTACCCCTACTCCGATGGACAGAGAACCAGCTTCACCCAATCTAACCCCAACCCCAGCAGATAGTAACCCAGTTCCAGTTGACACTGCACCATCTCCACCACAGCGCTCCCAAACAAGAGCAGTTAGTAAGGCAGCTCCAGTGCCCAAAGCGCCAATACTACCATTATGAACACCAACTCCACCAGTTAGTACACCTATTCCTATGGATGAAGCACAACCAGCCATTCATAGTTTAGCATCTATCGCATTTGATGTTGTTAAATCCTATGTGCGTATCTTCCCATCATGGAAATATTATACTGAAGATGAAGGAAAAAGCCAGTTGCATGTGTTTGTCCAGGAGTTATGTGTAAGTAATGTTATTCATGGCAATTACTTTGCTTTGTCCCATACATTCTACCTCCATGCTAGTTATAATACAGCAAATGTTCCCATTTTTCTCTGTAGAGAAGGACAGATTTGAAAACATAGGATGAGGTAACCTCTGCTATCTTCATGAATGCTTGGCAGCAGTATCGTAACTACCTGAAGAAACGTACTTCACTAGCAAAGAAACTCATCAAATTCCCTTACTTTCTCCTAAGACCCATTTATGGGATGATGACTGGGAATGCAAGGCCGACTTGGAGGCGACGCAAAGACGGCTCGGAGCAGATTCTGGCGGGTCGAAGCAGTCCCGCGGTGTCTTGACGGAGGTGGGTGAGCCAGCAGAGGTTTGGAGCTGCAATAGAAGGCCGGCTCAAGGCGACTGACAGTGGCTCGAGGCCGAGGTGGCTCGAAGCGGAGCAGCAGAGGCGGCCGGCAGCGGGGAGCCATCGGGCGCGGCCAAGCTGCGGTGGAATCAGCCACGGGGAGGCGGCTTAGCGCGGGGATGGGCGGCCCAGCGCGACGCAGGCGTGGGGAAGGATGCCGTGCACGGATGGGTGGGGCGCCGCATGCGAGGTAGAGGCAGAAGCGCTCGGGAGGAGTCCTGACATGGATGAGCGAGGAGGAAGCCGGGGAGGGCGACGTGGGCGGGCCATGGAGCAGCTGGGCGGCTCAGGGCCGCAGGCACAGCGGCTTGGTGGCGGCGAGGGGCTGAGCCCGCGACGGAGGTGGATCCGGCGGTCGGCAGAAGAGGCGCTCAGATCAGCGAGTCTAGGCGACCATGGCAGTGGCATGTCGCAGCGGAGGCAAGTCCAGGCGGGCGGGTGAGGGGCTGCGTCGGCGAGGCTGGTGCGAGGCGGAGCCGCAGCGGAGAAAGTGAGATGGCAGCAGCGACTTGGCAGAGGTGGCAGCAAGGCCCACCGGCGGTGACAGCGGCCCGAGGTGGCTGCTGGTGAGGAAGCAATGGTGAGGCGTGGTGGAGCCAGCATGAGGCGGCTTGGCCTTTTGAGGCCAGAGACGAGGCTGCGCTGGTGAGAGACGACGGCGGTTTGGGGCAGGGCGAGGCCCTCTTGGTGCGGTCGATGGAGTTGACTCGAAGGCATTGAGGTGGCCGACGGCTCAGAGCGAAGGTGAGGCAGGCAGTGGAGCGGGAGAGGGCGACCGGCGGTGAGGTGCTCGCGAAGCGAAGTCGCAGTGGCGGAGGCTGCTCCTGAGTCGTGGCTAGTTGGATGAAGTCCGTTCTTGAGTCGTAACCGGTTGAACTGACCGGGTTGTGGCCTTCTTCCCTTGACTTTTTTCCTTTCCTTTCCCGTAAACTTGTCCATGTAATGTAACATAATCATAGCTAGTCGCACTTGATCTGCTCTCCTTTTTCTTCCCGCGTATGTGACCTACCCCTTTTATTGATTAGCTAGTGCATGTATCTGGCTTGTATTAGCCCGTGAATCATGTCCCTGATTAGGAAACTAAAAATCTCCTGACTTGCGAGCGCTGGGCAGTGAATTTTTTCAACCAAATTCACTTTTGGTGACTCGTGATGAAACAGCTAGCGGCGGCGCCCAAGAAGCAATGACAACATCGTGCCCTTGGGTGTTGATCCATTGTGACGATGAAGTCACCTCTTTTGACCTTGGGCGTTTCTTTCCTGGATGTCTGTAGATGATCCTTTGCGAGCTTCTCGACCCTTGGAAGAGATCCCTCCAAGAACACAACACCACCATGCGTGGCCCCATGGTGGGCGCCAACTATCGTGATTTTGTCACGGCAGATGTCCTAGTGTGAGGACTTAGTCGTGAGGCCATCACATATAGGTGGTAGCTTGAACGGGGTTGATCAGAATCGAGAGACGCGAGATTTTGCCTAGGTTCGGCCCCTCGTGGTAGTGGTAAAAGCCTACATCCTGCTTGATTGATATTGATGATGATGATGATCTCGGTTACAAGGGCGGTGTTTCGCTACCTCTATCTCAAGAGCATCTAATTTGATCTTGTCTAAGAATTGTCTCTCTGTCTCAAAACTTATCCCCCTTGGGGTGCCCTGCCCCTCCTTATATAAGTTGAAGGGGCGGGTTGCATACAGAGTCCTAGTAGGATTAGGACTTAGCCTAGTTCAGGCTTCTTATCGCGGGCTTCTTAACCCTGGGCTTCTCACCGTGGGCTTATTAACGCCTGGGCTTCTTATCTCCAGGCGGCTCATCTTCAGGGCTCATCTCCGAGACTCATCTCCAGGATTCTAAGTAGATGCTGGGTTAGGATCCGGGTTACATAATCTACCAGGTTAGGATCTGGGTCACACAATCTGCCGGGTTACACAATCTGCCGGGTTAGGATCTGGGTCACACAACCTGCCGGGTTACCCAATCTGCCGGGTTACACCTACCAGGTTAAGTCCAAAGATGACTTAACGTCATGAGCCGGGTTTAACCGCGGGTAATTCCCCCAACATTAGCCCCCAGATTAGCTTGAATACAGGCTTGGCATGCATTCATGCTAAGCTTCTTGAAATAAGAATAGATAGTGAACCGGCTCCTGAAAATCTGGGTCTCTGTCATATCAATATGCCAATGGCAATTCCATGCAGAAAAAATATCCCATATGATATCTTGAATTGTCTTCAAAAACGCCTTGGTTTGATAAATAGAGAAATTTGCCTGATGTTGAACCAACTTTCAATGCTTCAGACTTTGATAAAGAATAAATCCAAATGATGTTGAGCTGACTTGTCCGAATAGCTTGGAGGAGATAATCTTTCCAAAAATTTCCACCAAACAATATGAGACCTGGTTTGCTCCACATAGAAAATTTTGAAGGTGTTCTCTCTCACCTGTAGCCCCCAAGTCTTGAGTAGAACAAAGTGATAGCTTAAGACTTGCGCTTAAGACTTGCTTCAATATAAATGTTGCAAACCTTGGACCGGGTTGTTCATCTAAGTCACCAGTCATAAACTGAACATTTTGTACTTCACATGTGTAGCCCCCAAGTGCCGGGTTGTCTTGTCTGCAGCAACCTGGGACTTGTAACTATCTTATGCTTATAAAACTTCAGCCAGTGTAGCCCCCAAGGGCCGGGTCATTATGCAATAATGAGTAGGGACTTTTGTAGATCTTATTATATAGACTTGAAGAGCAATGTGTAGCCCCCAAGGGCCGGCCCAATAAGATAATACTGGGCTGGGACTTAGAAAATGATGGAGGGCTGGCTCATCTCCTTGAGATAACTGGATCTGTTGAGAATGTGATGAAAAGCAACTTGTATTAGACCCCAAGTGGTACATGCTAGCAGTGACATGGGACTTGATATAATCGTGACTTGAATAATGTAGCCCCCAAGTGTCGGGTCATGTGCCTGCAGCGACTCGGGACTATTCCTTCCATTGTAAAATAAATCATATCCACTGTCTGGATGATGTTGCTGAATGCTTTGCATATCAATATTGAACCATGCTCCTTGCTGTAAGCTTGTATTTTTGGATGAGGAAATAATAGCCATTTTTCTGATGCGGCTTTGAAAACCTCAATCATTATTCAAATACTGGTTATGATAACCATAATGAAAATCCAGCCATGTTGGCTATTAAAGATTGTAATAATGTAACCCGATTTGAAAAACCGATTCCTGCAACATAAACCAGTATATCCATGCATATATGATGCAATTAATGATGATGCGATGCATGATGATGTATGTATATAATAACAGAGTATAAAAATGCCTTCGAGGCATGACGAAAGGACCAGCTTTCGAGGCTCGTGTCTTGCTTTAGTGAAGCTGGCCTGATAGCCTTGGTTTATTTTTACTTCCTGTAAGCCGGCTCTCACGTGACATAAGCCACCGTTTTAACCTTGACTAGTTCAGGGTCATAAAGATTGACTGTCAAGAGTACGTCGGGTCACCTTTTCGGAGTAGCATCAAGTGAACATGTAGGTTTATCCTTGCTTTCTGTAAGCCGGCTCTCATGTGACCTAAGCCGCCGTTTTAACCTTGACTAGTTCAAGGTCATAAAGATTGACTATCAAGAGTACGGCGGGTCACCATTTCAGAGTAGCGTCAAGCAGACAGGCAGGTCTAACCCATATTGTGGCATTTATTTGCCAGTCAAGAGGGTAAGATAGCTAAACCCGGTGAGTTGGAAGCCCCCAAGTGACCTTATGATCAATTAATATAAGACTCATGCACAATATATGTGATAAAATGACTGAGGCCTCGAGTTTCGGGGATGCCGGCTTTATTATGTTGATCATGATATGATAAGCCAATAAGGCAGGATACCCATGTTTGAACCGCGCATCTTGGGAGCAAGTCCTCTTTGGCAACCTTTTAATTTTTCTGAGAACTCGAACTTGCGAGAGATGGATTCCCCTTGAACCGGATTTTTAGCCGGACATTGAGAGCTCAAAACTTTGTGAGAGATAGATTTCCCTTGAACCGGAACCTTTTCTGATAATTTGGAATCTTTCTTTTGAGCCAGAAACTTTCCTGATTGCCCAGCACTTTTTGAGCCGGAAATTTTCTAACAACTTTGAAATTTTCACTAATATGGCAGCAGTCTCTGGGACTGGGTTGTCTTCCCTTTAATGACCGAGGTTCTTGAATTTGTGACAATGGCCGATTCTGCCGAGTCATGTCTGTGTAGCCCCCGAGTCTTAAGATGACTTGAGGTGTTGGCTTGAGATTCTTCAAACTTGGCTGTGGCATAAATCGACATGTAGTTGACAGCGGAACGCTGAAACTTGTTGAAACTGGAGGCGAGATGTCGAGTTGATGATTTCTGCTATGCGCATTGTATGTCCTCCCATTGCTTGCTATTCTTTCTTAGCCCGGCTCTTCTGGCTCTTCGAGGGTGATTTTCTTCTCTTTTTTCTTTTGCTGGTTTTTAAATTGCCGGCTCAAACAGTGGCTAGCTCACCCAGCCTCTGCAGAGACAATTCGTCCATGGCTACTCTTTTGCTTTCTCAATATACTGAAGCAGATCGGACTGTGGGCCGGCGGCTTGCGCATGTCTATTGGGAAGCTTGTGTGAGCGGGCGTGGCCCTGATGTGTTGATGTAGACCAGTCGACAAGGGCAGTAATATGAACGCTTTCATTGAACGGCACAACACGGACAAATGTCAGTGCAGAATGATGTTGTCGTGTGCTCCATATTCGCGGTATAACGCCACTTTGGAATGAATATTTGTCCTGATGTATTTGGACGACAGAAGATCTTGTCGTGTCTGCCATGAACATGAAACAATTGTCCTGTGTATAAAAATATTAATGGCAGAATAATTGTTCTCAAAGGAATTTTAAAGTGTATTGATAAAATAAATAGGGTGGATAGCACCTGGTAGTTCTGTCGGATGAACACAGACGGAGCAAACCAAGTTTCAATACGCAGATCAATGCACCTTTTCCTCTATGGGGCTCTAAAGCCTCTTTTCTTTAACCCTCCAGCCGACTCCTAATTCCCCTTTCTTCAAGCGGCAACCGACATGAGAAGCAATGCAGGGTGCGGCAGGCGTGCTGTTAGGTGGCGCGGCAAGGCAGCGAGCGAGGCCGTGGGGGTGGCTCGGCGGCGGCGGGGTGGCTCACCAGTAGAGGCAACGTGACTCGGCAGCAGCTCGGTGGCAGCTTGGCGTTTCGGGCGGCTTGCGCCGCTGCTGGGGTGAGGACAAGGCGGCGCGCGATGGAGCGACGGGCCAGGCGGAGACGGCCCGCGGGCGCGGCGAGGTGGACTGGGCCGGTAGGCGCGCAGGAGGCGGGTTGTAGCTATAGCGGCTCGCGGGCAGGAAGCAGCCGGAGGCAGGGGCGACTCGGCCCGGGGAGCAGAGGTGGCGTGAGGTACTAGTGGTGGCGGGCGAAGGAGCGGCACGGGGAGCAGCTCGGGCGCGAAGGCGGTGGCGGGGGCGGCTCGGCTAGGCCGTGGGTGTAGAGGCGGCTGAAGAAGGAGCCGCGATGAGTCGCGGGGCGACTTGAGGAGGCGCTAGCAAGGGAACGAGCCTGCGGGCTGTTCGAGCGATGCCGCGCTGGCGCTCGGAAGCGAGGGCACAAGGCTGACTTGGAGGTGATGCAAAGATGGCTCGAAGCAGATTCTGGCGGGTTGAAGCAGTCCCACGGCAGCTTGACGGAGGTGGACGAGCTAGCGATGGCTTGGAGCTGCAATAGAAGGCTGGCTCAAGGTAATAGACGGTGGCCCAAGGCCGAGGTGGCTCGAAGCGGAGCAGCAGAGGCAGCATGCAGTGGGGAGCCAATGGGCGCGGCCAAGCTACGATGGAATCAGCCATGGGGAGGCGGCTAAGCGTGGGATGGGCGGCCGGGCATGACGCGGGCACAGGGAGGGATGCCGCGCACGCACGGGAGGGGCGTCGCACGCGAGGTAGAGGCAGATGCGCTCGGGAGGAGTCCCGACGCGGACGGGCGCGGAGGAAGCCGGTGAGGGCGACGCGGGCGGGGCATGGAGCAGCTCGGCGGCTCGGGGCCGCAGGCACATCGGCTTGGTGGCGGCGAGGGGCTGAGCCCGTGACGGAGGTGGATCCGGCGGCCGGCAGAAGAGGCGCTCGGATCGGCAGGTCAAGGCGACCGTGGTAGTGGCGTGCCATAGCGGAGGCAAGTCCAGGCGGGCAGGTGCGGGGCCGTGTCGGCGAGGCTGGTGCGAGGCGGAGCCGTGGCAGAGAAAGCGAGATGGCAGCGGCGAATTGGCAGAGGTGGCAGCGAGGCCCACCGGCGGTGACAGCGGCCCGAGGTGGCTGCTGGTGAGGAAGCAACCCGGCGAGCCGTGGCGGAGCCAGCATGAGGCGGTTTGGCATTTTGAGGCGAGAGACGAGGCTGCACTGGCGAGGGATGTTGGCTATTTGGGGCGGGGCGAGGCCCTCTTGGTGCGGCCGATGGAGTTGACTCGGAGGCGTTGAGGCGGCCGGCGGCTCAGAGCACAACCGGAGGAGGAGGGCGCGACGGCTGCGGGGCGGACCACGGCGGCTCTGCGGAGGCGACTCAGAGCCGCGAGGCGGGGCCTCAGAGGCAACTCAAGGGCGATGACTGCTTGATGCTGTGGGGTCGTGGTGATGATGGTGAGGCCGCGGAGGCGGCGTCTTGGAGCAGAGGCCGGGCCGGCTTGACGGAGGTGGAGGGGCACCTCGGCGAGGCAGAGAGGCGGTCGCTTGTTGCACCGGGCCGAGACGGGTTGGAGGCGGCTGGTGGGTCAATGAAGGCGGCTCGAAGTCGTGGCAAAGGGCTGGCCCGAGGCCTGCGAAAGCAGAGGCGGGTGGGCAGAGAGCCACTACGGCGGCTTGGCGGCGATTTGGCCACGGCCGCGAACATGGGTGGTGGCTCGGAAGTGGCTCGTCGTTTTGGTCGTGGAAGCAACGATGACGGCATCGGCGAGTTGAGTCGGGTGCAGCATGGTGAGGTACCAGGACGCTCTGGGGGCGGCGGCTCGAGGCCGCTGCGGCGAGGGCGAGTTGGAGACCGCGGCGGCTCGGAACAGAAGTGGCCGAGATGGCTGATGTGGCAGGGCCGGCTCACACACAGCGAAGGTGAGGCACACAGCGGAGCAGGAGGGGGCGACCGGCGACGAGGTGCCCGCGAAGCGAAGTCGCAGTGGCGGAGGCTGCTCCCGAGTCATGGCCGGTTGGATGAAGTCCGTTCCTGAGTCGTAACCGGTTGAACAGACCGGGTCGTGGACTTCTTCCCTTGACTTTTTTCCTTTCCTTTCCTGTAAACTTGTAGATGTAATGTAACGTAATCATAGCTAGTGGCACTCGATCTGCTCTCCTTTTTCTTCCCGCGTATGTGACCTGCCCCTTTTATTGATTAGCTAGTGCATGTATCCGGCTTGTATTAGCCCGTGAATCATGTCCCTGATTAGGAAACTGAAAATCTCCTGACTTGCGAGCACTGGGTAGTGAATTTTTTCAACCAAAATCACTTCTGGCGGCTCGTGATGAAACATCGGTTGCGCCCAAGAAGCAATGAAGACGTCTTGCCCTTGGGTGTTGATCCATTGTGACAATGAAGTCACCTCTGTTGACCTTGGGCGTTTCTTTCCTAGATGTCTGTAGATGATCCTTTGCGAGCTTCTCGAACCCTGGATGAGATCCCTCCAAGAACACAACACCATCATGCATGGCCCCACGGTGGGCACTGGCTGTCGTGGTTTTGTCACGGCAGATGTTCTAGTGTGAGGACTTAGTCGTGAGGCCATCGCAACTAGGTGATAGCTTGAACGGGGTTGATCGGAATCGAGAGACGTGAGATTTTACCCAGGTTCGACCCCTCGTGGTAGAGGTAAAAGCCTGCATCCCGCTTGATTGATATTGATGATGATGATCTCGGTTACAACGGCGGTGTTTTGCTACCTCTATATCGAGAGCGTCTACTTTGATCTTGTCTAAGACTTGTCTCTCTGTCTAAAAACTTCTCCCCCTTGGGGTGCCCTGCCCCTCCTTATATAAGTTGAAGGGGGGGGGGGGTTACATATAGAGTCCTAGTAGGATTAGGACATAGCCTAGTTCTGGCTTCTCATCGCGGGCTTCTTAACCCTTGGCTTCTCACCGTGGGCTCCTTAACGCCTGGGCTTCTTATCTCCAGGCGGCTCATCTTCAGGGCTCATCTCCGAGACTCATCTCTAGGATTCTAAGTAGATGCCGGGTTAGGATCCGGGTTACATAATCTGCCGGGTTAGGATCTGGGTCACACAATCTGCCGGGTTACACAATCTGTCGGGTTACACCTGCCGGGTTAAGTCCAGAGATGATTTAATGTCATGAGCCGGGTTTAACCGCGGGTAATTCCCCCGACATTCACCGAAATGAGTTTCATATACTACATGATAAACATGTTATGTGTCTACTTGTTTCTTCTTTTAGAATGCTGACAGAATATTGGGGAAGAGTACCTTATTAAGCAATGGTAAAGGAAGTAATGCAGATAAGGTTCAGGATAGTGTGACATCCTTGTTGGTCTCCAACAAAGCTGATAAAACAGCTAAGTAAAACTATCTTGAAGACAGTGAGACAACCCCAAAGTCCTGTCTTGATGTAGTGTTCGAGTTACTGGCCACTACCGCTGGCACAAGCTCTTCGAACTCAAGTGACATCGATCAGCTGTGCTGCGACAAGAAGCCAAAGGACTGCAGAAGTCCCTGGAGAATTCAGATGCATACTTTCTGGTGCAACAGCAAGTGTTGGAGGATTTTAGCGCCAAACGGAAGAAAGTTAATAAGCTTGCTAAGCTTATTGCCAGCATGGTGGATACCCAGGATAACGTTCTTGAGCTCTTCTGAAGTTGTTTCAGTTATGGACTTGTTTTGTTGCCGCGTTTATTTGCACTGGTGGCCAATTTAGACGGCCAGTGTATGTAATATGCTGCTTTGTTCCCTATATTTGCACTGGTGGCGAACTTTGATGCCCAGTGGATGTAATATGTGGAATAGTCGTAATAGCCTAGCATTAGTTGCTTGCTTATCTATTTCCTTATTGTCTTATTTAGTTGTTTGCTTGTAGTCACTGCAGTTCTTTTTCCATGTTTTTCTAGTGGCCACAATAACCTATTTTTTAAAACTAGGCCACAATAACCATGGGCAACATACGGACCTTTGTAACCGTGGTCCTGCTACCTGCTGTAGTGACGATGGGCCTCCTACGGGCCGAAGGATCCATGGGCCTTCTACGGGCCGTAGAATCAATGAGCCTTCTACGGGTCGTATAACCGATTGGCAAAACATGGGTCGTACTATTCGTGGACCAATAATGGACCGCAATATGGGTCGTAAATGGGCTACAATGGGAACAGTCTGTTTATGGGCCAACCATAACGGGTCGTTAAGAGGCCGATATGTTTAACGGGCTTCATTCGATCGACAGGCATAACGAGTTGTTAGTGGGCCGTATTTGATGATGCTACGAAAATGGCCGAACGGATTAACGGGCCGACTGTAGCTAGAGGCTGAATTTGGCCCACAAGCGGAACAGGCCAGTAACGGCCCGTAAGTATTCGAATGCTGGAAATGAGCCCAAGAATAACTGGGCCCTTAGAAGGTCGAAAGATAACACGAGCTGGAAACGGCCCAATGAAATAATGGGCCGTTAATGGGTATAAAGCGATATACTGTTCATTATGGGCCAGTTTCACCATGGGCCTTTAATGGGCCCAGGGTTACAAAGGGCCTCATATGAGCCGAAAGACGTCATGGGCCATACATGGGCCGGAAGTTACAACGGGCTGGAATCATATTGGACGGCCCAGATGACGCTACTAAGCCTAATTCGGATAGGCCATAACGGGTCGTGAGTTAGCGGGCTGTAAATGGGCTATATGCGAACAGGCCGTTAACAAGCTTTCCGTGGACCGGCCAGCTACCTTTGGACCAAGTCAAACGGGCCGGCCTTTTCACCTGAATGGGCCACTGTTGGGTCGTGCCACGTGTCGACGTATCATAGGCGCCTCCCGTCCAATGAGTGGATGACATTTGTCCCAACGCTGAGCCGACACGTGGTTCCTCTGGCCATTGAGAATTTTACACATGGAAAATCCCCATTGGTCCGGGCTCTTAACGGGTTATCGGATCCAAATCGGAACCCGATAGCTTAACAGCGACCCATTACGGTGGATGCCACATGTCGGTTACCCTTGATGAAAACACTTCCATGACGCGCCATTTATCGTTATGGAAGTGGACACTTCCTTGATGATAATTTCGGTATTGTCATGGAACCGTTCTACGACAGCACAGGTATGACTATCTTGATTCTGTCATAAAATCGTCATGGATGTACATGCATGACAGAAAACGTGACCTACTGTGACAAACACGTATCATCACGGAAGTGTTTTTTTGTATTGTAGGCTGCTGAAACAGGCGGGCTGTGATACGTCCATTTTGCATCATGTTTTCCTACAGTTATTTATAGTGTTTTTATGCAATATAACACTTTGTGGAGTAATTCTAATGCCTTTTCTCTCATAATATGCGAGGTTTACACAAAGAGGGAGAATGCCGGCAGCTGGAATTCTGGACCTGAAAAAGCTATGTCGAAGATACCTATTCTGCACATCTCCAAATGAGCTGAACTTTCACGGAGAATTATTTTGGAATATATAAAAAATACTGGAGAAAAGAACTACCGGAGGGGGCCACCCAGGTGCCCACTAGGCACCAGGGCGCGCCACCCCCTCCAGGCTCACCCTGGTGGGTAGTGGGGGGGCCAGGCCCACCTCTCGTGCCCATCTTCAGGTATATGAGGTCTTTTGACCTAGAAAATATAAGGAGAGGACTTTCGGGGCGGAGCACCGCCATCTTGAGGTGGAACTTGGGCAGGAGCACTTTTGCCCTCCGGTGGAGCGATTCCGCCGAGGGAACTTCCCTCCCGAAGGGGGAAATCGAAGCCACCGTCATCACTAACAACCCTCTCATCTTTGAGAGGCCAATCTTCATCAACATCTTCAACAACACCATCTCATCTCAAACCCTAGTTCATCTCTTGTGTTCAATCTTTGTATCAAAACCTCAGATTGGTACCTGTGGGTGACTAGTAATGTTGATTACATCTTGTAGTTGATGCTAGTCGGTTTATTTGGTGGAAGATTATATGTTCAGGTCCATTATGATATTTATTACTCCTCTGATCTTGAGCATGAACATGTTGTGCAATTAGTTAATTTTGTTCTTGAGGACACGGGAGAAGTCATGTTGCAAGTAATCAAGTGAATTTGATATGTGTTCGATATTTTGATGATATGTATGTTGTGATTCCCTTAGTGGTGTTATGTGAACATCGACTACATGACAATTCACCATCTTTGGGCCTCAGGGAATGCATTGTGGAGTAATTATTAGATGATGGGTTGCTAGAGTGACAGAAGCTTAAACCCTAGTTTATGCGCTATTCAGTAAGAGGCTAATTTGGATCCATATGTTTAATGCTATGGTTTGATTTTATCTTAATTCTTCTTTCGTAGTTGCGGATGCTTGCGAGGGGGGTTAATCATAAGTGGGAGGCTTGTTCAAGTAAGAACAACACCCAAGCACCGGTCCACCCACATATCAAATTCTCAAAGTAACGAACGCAAATCAAACCAACATGATGAAAGTGACTAGACAAAATTCCCGTGTGTCCTCGAGAACGTTTTACTTATTATGTGAGATGTTCCGGCCTGTCCTTTACTACAAAAAGGATTGGGCTACCTTGCTGCACTTATTGTTACTATTGTTACTTGTTACTTGCTACAAACTATGCTATCAAACTACTTGTTGCCGACAATTTCAGTGCTTGCAGAAATTACCTTGCTGAAAACCAATTGTCATTTCCTTCTGCTCCTTCGACACACTTACTTATCGAAAGGACTAGGATTGATCCCCTATACTAGTGGGTCATCAGGCTGCTGTGGACGGGCTACCGCGTGAGGCTTCTACTACCAGCGAGATGAGGTCAGGAGAGAAAGATAGATCACATGTAGGTCATGAGTCAGAGAGAGTGAGGAGAAAGAGAGTTTTTTTTCTTTTTCTGTCGGGTCCCATGTGTAATTGGTAGAGGTGGGTGGGAGAGTTTTTTTCTTTTCCCTTTTCTTTGCGTGAGTCCCCACATGTATATGACATAAGCAGTGAGGGTTACAAATGTCAAAAGAATAGCTCATAGACGGTCAAAGGCCTTTGACCAGTGGAAACATCACGGAAGGGCATTTCTGTAAGGCCACCAAACAGAAGAGGGGCAAACTTAAGAACATGATTTTTTTTCAAGCTAAAGATGAGAATGGGCGCAAATTAGTTTTTTTTGTAATTGTCCCTTTTGAGTTAATGCATTCACGTCAATAGAAGGAAGAAAATAATTTGGGTTGCTTGTTTGACCCTCACTAATTAATACATACATATCTAGTGATAAATAAGAACTGAAAGGCGCTAATTAGATATTACAAACTAGACATAATGCACTAATGGTTTTACATTTCTAGATTAATTTATCAATAGTTGTACTTATGTTGTCATGAATAGGATATAATCGATTCCGTTTACCGGAGAATTCTTATATTTCTTTTATGTAAGAATTTCTTGCTCAAGCAAATAATGTGGTCTTGATTATTCTAATGCAACCACAAAGTGGACATGGTATCAAAAGTTTTATTATGTGCAACATTTAATATTAATTATTTTGATGGAATTAAGTGAATATGTTATCTTTATTTAGGATATTTCATTATATACATTGTATATATTTTTATTAAAGATGATCTGCAAATATTTGCATATCTATTAATTTGTGAATATAAAATAAGTAACCCATCTTGATGGGCCAGCCCAGTTACCCACCCCTCCCCATGCGCGCTATAAATAGTGACTCCCACAATCCTTCTTTAACCTAGAAGCCAACCACACCCCTTCCCTCCCCCTTCATACCCGCCACCACCTAGAATGAAACCCTAAACTTGTTCTTCCCTTTCATTCTTATCACCACCAAACATCTATTTGTCATCCTTCATGGTGGAACCAGCCCACGACCATTCCCACTCTAGTCACTCTTTTCTGTAAATTTGGTCAATTTCCCATCGTCTCTTCTAGAAAGCAAGACGAGGTCTCCATCATACATAGATCGTAACCAAATCTAGAGGTATGAGCACCTTGTTCAATATATGAGAAGTTTTATTAGTTTTTGCAAATTTAGATTATTATGATTGCAGTAAATTCCATTGTATACCTAACTTTACTTATTAAATTGTTAAAAACATATGCAGCGCCTTGATCAGACAAAAGGGAGCTATCTATTTTTGGTATCTTCGTAGATCATGGACATTTTCTGCTCCCATTCCAGCACAAAATGGAGAGACTGGGCCAAACTATGTACATATCTTGCGAAGGAAATCTCCAATCGGCTACTCACCTTTGACATTGTAGACTACATCCGCTTTCGGGCAACTTGCAAGCCATGGCGTGAGTTCACTGATGACCCCCACACATGTGATGTGATGGACATCCGCTTTCGCCCACGCAACTGGATCATGCTCGCTCACTGTGCATCCCCGTCACGCCGTACCCTTCTCAATGTCACCACCGGTGCCCGTACCAACATTGACATCCAGGATCTGGACACCCACCATTACCTCAGCACGGCCGACGGCCTCCTTGTCCTTGGCCATAAGCGCACTAATACCATTCGTCTTCTCCACCCATTCACCGGTAAGACCACTGAGTTCCCTTCACACTGCGCACCATCCACATCGAATAGGCACCTCCGAGTGAACTTATCTGCCATCAACGGTGCTGGCCTCGATGACTCGACTATTCCCAGTACGCTTGTTATTAGCCTGAGAAATGGTTTGCATCAAGTTATTTGTGCCAAGCCTAGTGACGAGCTTTGGGCTTTTGTGCAAGCTATCGACCAAAGCTCGGCTAGCTTTCTTGACAAGGTTAGAGGCCACTCATCGCTGACCTTTGGAGGGCGATGCTACTTCACGACATCGGACGGCATGATAATCACATTGGATTTGACCCCTGGGGTTGAACCTCATATGGCTTGCCTCCTCGATAAAGATCCACGGTTGGTGAACCATCATGAAACAATAATTTACTCCTATCTTGTCAGGTCCCATGATCGAATGCTCATGGTGAGGTACCTCTTCGGTAAGAACCTTCTCCAGGAAGGTGGATACAATGAAGAAGATATATTCATGTGGCAAGATTGCCCATCCCGTATGGAGGTGCTTGAGGTGGACCTCCCTAGGAGGAGATTGGTGACACAACATGGAATTGGTAGCCGTTGTGCAGCATTCGTTGGAGCATCTCACCCAGTCATGGTATCCACTGAGAAATTCCCTCGGATCATTTCCAATACGGTGTACCTCAACTATTTTATGCAAGGAATATTTCGTCATTTTGCTGTCTACTGCTTTGAAGATAAGACAGCTATATCTGCAAGACACTTTCACGATCGTCGAATTGGCAAAAACTCTCCTTGTGCTTGCCACTGGGAGCTTGAAGATTATCTTATGTGTGATGTTGAGAAGGGCTATCGTATGTAAGGTCATAAATTCACTAGTTGTGGCATTTATGGGCAATTCATTTGCTTCAAAAATAAAATGGTTATTCTGCTATGTAAAATTTCATCCTAGATGTAGTTGCATCAATAAAGAATGGGAGACTCCCTCTCTCAAATGTTAAAACTATTGTATATGGAACCTTCCAATTTCCTAGTCGCTTGAGAAATGTCATTTATTAGAAACATTTTTTCTCCTGAATAAATCATTTGATTAATCCGCTTCACATGAAAATTCTTGGTAATCAAGCCATACCTTACCATCGTGCCATATTGATGTGCCATATTTAATCCGTCATAACGGGTCATTAATGTGCCATATTTAATGACGCTACAAAATCGGCCCAACGGATTAACGGGCCACAGACGGGCCGACTTTAACCACAGGCTGAATTTAGCCCACAAGCATAACAGGCTAGTAACGGACCGTAAGTAATCGAATGCTGGATATGAGCCCAATTATAAATGGGCCCATATAAGACCAAAAGATAACACGGGCTGGAAACGGCCCAATGGAATAATGGGCCCTTAATGGGTATAAAGTGATATACTAGTCATTATGGGCCAGTTTCACCACGGGCCGTTTATGGGCCAAGAGTTACAAAGGGCCTCATATGGGCCGAAAGACGTCATGGGCCATACATGGGCCGGAAGTTACAACGGGCTGGAATCATATTGAACGTCCTAGATGACACTACTGGGCCTAATTCGGATAGGCTATAACGGGTCATGAGTTAGCGGGCCGCAAATGGGCTATATGCGAACGGGCCGTTAAGAGGCTTTTCCGTGGGCCGGGCCGCTACCTTTTGACCAAGTCAAACGGGCCGGCCTTATGACCTGAATGGGCCACTGTTCGGCCGAGCCACGTGTCGACTTATCATAGGCGCATCCCGTCCGTTCGCTGGATGACATCTGTCCCAGCACTGAGCTGACACGTGGATCCTCCGGCGAATGAGAATTCTACACGTGGAAAATCCCCATTGGTCAAGGCTGTTAACGGGTTATCGGATCCAAACTGGAACCCGATAGCTTAACGGTGACCCGTTACGGTGGATGCCACGTGTCGGTTACCCTTGACGAGAATACTTCCATGACGCGCCATTTATCATCATGGAAGTGGACACTTCCATGATGATAATTTTGGTATTGTCATGGAACACTTCTACGATAGCACAGGTATGACTATATTAATTCTGTCATAAAATCATCATGGATGTACATGCATGACAGAAAATGTGACCTACTATGACAAACACGTATCATCACGGAAGTGTATTTTTTTATAGTGTGAGGTCAGTTCGCTCACACTCGCTCCCACATGTTAGAGATATGCCAATAACATTCTAAATCTAAAAAGAATAGTGATATGACAATAGGAAGCGCTTTGACCGATGGACCAAACGCGACAGGCGTGCCGTGAGTGGGTCCAGTTTCTTGTAAGGGGACTTAGAGCATCCACAGTGTGTTGATTTGCTGCCTCTAAGGCTGCCTCTAAGTCCTTAGAGGCTGGCGCTATACACTGCATGTGTGAGCCTCTAAGCAAAAAAATGCTTGCATCGACGCTGAGTATAGAGGTTGCCTCCAACATTCTAGTTTTAATAGAATAATCTGCTTAGCCTACTTGTCATTGGAGGAAATAGTTCTGGCCATGCAAAGCGGATGTGAAGGATCTGGCTAGGGAAATAGTTGTTTATTAAACATGGGTCCACCTTAGAGGATTGAAGCCATTTGCTATACACTACGACAGTTCTGCAATGAGCTTAGAGGCTGGACGTGGGTCCCAGCTTGGAGGCAAGCCCGCCTCCAAGCACTGTGGATGCCCTTATGCACCTCGACGGAGGAAGTACCTTGTTCAAATTTGGCACTTTTTCGGGCTCATTATGTGCATTCTCTAGACATTTAATAGCCTAGATACATCAAAACCCAGCTACAGCTACATGGGTGTGATGAGAGGGATGTGGATTGCCGTTCGATCGCGGTGCATCCTATGGTGCGCACGCGCGATCCGCGTGCCTGGGGTTCCGGCCAATTACAATGCAACCCAGTCAGGTTAGCGCACACAGTTTCTAGAGACGATGAAAATGAAGCGTGTGCGATAGTAAATGACCAAGATTATAGGGGAATCCAAATTTCTTGCGTCGTTTGTCCTTGAGCTCTAAAAACCACCGTATTGTACGGTTGTCCGGCCACTCCGCCCCAGAGCTGTCTCCAAGCGTCATTCATGCAACCGCGACGCACACTGCTAAGGAAACGATGGCGTCCCGCCGTGCTGAGTTCACCGTCGCCCGCGGCCGCACACCCACGTGGGCGGACTTTGAAGCTGCCTTGGCCGAATGGGCGGTGGAGAAAGAGGCGGCCAAAGCCGCACAAAAGGAGCAGAAAAGGCAGAAAGCACTCAAGAAAAGAGAGTCCCGCCGCCGCATGAAAGTAGAGGCCGCACACACTGCTGAGGAGAGCTCTGCGGAGATCCAAGCACGGTGGGCTACCGCCGACTGGGTCGAGAAGGAGAATGACCGCGTCTGGCAAGCATGCCTTGATGCCTTCACATGCCAGGATTGCGGCGGTAGTTACCGCGATGCTGATGCGAGCTTGGCAGAGATCCAAGCATGATGGGTTGCCGCCGACAAGGACGACAAAGAGAACTATTACGTCTGTCCAGCATGTGAGAAGTAGTTAGTGTGTGTTGCTCGTATGTTTATTTTATTAATTATGACCATTTACCGGTAATAGTAAGAGCATGGTTAGTAAAGCCGACTGTTGGCTACTACTAGTATATTGCCACATTATCTATAGCCAAGCTTATAGCCGGCAAGTACAATAGTTACGCATAAATATGCAATACTACCTCTGTCCTTGTTTATTAGTCCCCTTCGTATTTAGTGTAAAAGTATGACCGTAAATTTAACTAACATTGTGTCAATGCATGTCATAAAAAACATATACCATTGGAAACTATGTTCAAGTACGAATCCACCGATATTATTTTCGGTGACATGCATTAACATTTTGTTAGTTAAATCTATGGTCAAAATTTGACACAAAATACAAAGAGAACCAATTAACATTTTGTTAGTACTCTAGAGTATGTATATCACCACCTTCCTCTCTAACAAAATGTCACCCGCTTCTCTTCTCCCTCCCTTCCGGTTTATAGGGCTCAATTAACAAATCTCACCAACCATTGCAAAAGTACTCAATTAATGCGATCATTTTCCTCGAAAAATTGTACTCCCTCCTTCCATATATACAGGGCCTAATACATCTTTTGAGGTATCCTTTGACCAATGATAAAACTATTACTATATGAGATGGATGATATAAAAATTATATCATTAGAAACTTCTTACACATACGAATTCGATGGTATGCTTTGTGTAACATGCATGTCATATATCATTGTGCTAACCCGTGGTCAAAGGTAACCTTGAAAAACGTATTAGGCCTTATATAAGTGGAAGGAGGGAGTATTTACCAATGCATTAATTGCAACGCATGTATGTGTTGCCAAAAAAGGACCAAGAAGTTTTACATGTATTGGTGAGTTTTATCTTAATTCTTGCAAGCATAGATTTAATGCACCTTGAAATCTAAACATGTGATGGGAATTAATAAAAATGTGACTTATAAAATAGAAAAACTGAAATTTTGGTACTAGTACAATATTTATAGTCTTACAACCCGCCTACGTCATTCCTATTGTACTTGCTCTAAACGCTCACCATCTAGTACTTCATTGGTTGGTTTCAGTTTTTAAATTGAGCCCCATAAACCCATACACTTGATGGTGCGGCTACCGTCCAATATTTACTTGTACTTATGGTTGCTTCGTCCGAGCAACTTTACTCTTGGAATATTGGAGTACGAGCGCATTCAACGAAGAGTGAAATGATGGTTGCTTTGCCCGAGCAACTTTTACTAGTACTACGGGAAAGGTGGGGCTTTGTGATTTGACTGCTCATTAGTCATTATCACTGCGGCGCAACGAGCGGGGTGAATCTCACCAGCGGTTGTGCACTCAATATTGGTACATGGCACGTGGACCCGGATTCTGGATGTCCCACATGTGGGCGAAAGGAAGTTTGAATGATTTGTGGCATTGCTATCTAGCTTCCGGGATATGTTTATATGTACACATAATTTTCCAGCAGAATGAAATTGTGTTGTAATGCTATGAAGCTTTCAACTTTGGTTTCATGTGTCGTCTTGCCTCCAAAGTTGTCTCGTGACAACATTCCATCAAATACAAAGGAAATTAACATGCGTGCTAATACATCTCAATGATTCTCAAATCAGCGTCAATATTTACATCACAACTAAATACAAAGTTGTGAGAATGTGTACAAATAAAGAAAAATAACAAATTGAAGTATGATGTCCGTAGGCATGGTTCCATTTTTTGGTGTTCATTGGTTGGCAGCTAGTTTCACGCAGCTCTGTGGAAGTGAACAAGACATGTTAGCCAAGAAAGGATTCTATGGAGGACATGGACCATCCGATCATTTTGTGCAGTTCCACTAAAATTGAGCTGAGCATCCATGTTTGCAAAGATATTGAACAAGTGTGATTACATTAATACTAGCACCAGTAGTAGTTGATGAAACATACACACACAAGTAGAAGTCGGTCACTGTCGTGGGTGAACACGATCACCTATGGGGCCACGGGCCCCTTGTGGTTCGGCAAAGGGGGAGATCACGTTGAACAAAGAGTGGAAGCCATGAGACAGCATGACGATGAGACTCTGGCGGTTTTTACCCAGGTTCGGGCCGCTGGGAAGCGTAAAACCCTACTCCTATTGTGGATTCGATGGAGGAACACGACGACACGCAGCGCTCAAACCCGGCAAGGTGTCCTCGGGGAGAGCTGCTACGCGTGTACAAGTGTGAGATGGTCAGAATCCTTCTCTAGGCTGCCTTGGACCTCCTTTTATATCTCAAGGGTTAACCACAGTAGCTAAATAGACATTATCTTATGATTAGATAGCTAACAGTGCTATCATACCTAACTCTAGCACTTAGGATAAAATGCCATAAATGCTACCTTAGGTGGCGTGGGGGATGCATCCCCGGCAAGCTTATATTGCCGCTTAGCCATCTTCTGCTTCTCATCTTGACACGCCTCTGGACGGGTGTCAAATGGGTGTGATCTGTCTTCCAGCAAGCTGCCACGTGCTTAGTGGAAGCCACTTAGTCGCTTGGAGGCTCGACACCGCATCGATAAGTGACTGGTGTCGCGGTGCGGTGGAGCGGTGGTAACTGGCTCATGCCTGCCGGGGCAGGGCTTGCCAGGCCTTCTTGGAGAGGCGCGTGCTTTGGTCTCCGGCTGTCCTAGAGACGTGGCTGGCGCGGCTTTGATCCTGCTTCCATCTGCTACATCAACCTTGCCAGCCTTGCCTGGCCGACAAAGGACACTTCTCTTGGAATCCTTGACTTGTACGTTGGCTTTGCCTTCTTAATACGCTCCTTGATCTCACGAAGAGTGGCTTCTCTGGCTTGTCTTTGTCTCACACGTTGGTGTTGTATGTATAATCGTCAGCACGCCTGTGTACGAGTCTGATCAACAACCGCGGATATTTGTTGCTTCGACAGGAGCCCCTGGGCCTGGCCCATACGTGCTGTCGGGCATCATTGGTGTAGGCCCCATCAAATACACAAGAGGGCACTTCGACCGTGTCGCAGCGGGGATCTATGTCTTCCTTGATATCTCCTTTGCTTCTTCATTAACCTGGAATTGAATTGATTCCCGGCTTCCCTGCGAGTCGTGCGATGTCAAACGCCGTGGAGTTACCCACGTACAGGGGCAGGGGGCGCCCACGTTCAGGGGAAGTTAATTGAAGTGCCCGCACATGACCCCGAGGGAAGAGGTAACTGTCATTTTACTCACCCCACTACGCCCGTTGTTTCCGCCATGTATGCTGCATGCATTGCGCAGGGTAGGTAACGGATGCGTAGGGCACGGGAATGAGTGCCATGGCAGAAAGCTAGGCGCCCTGGATTGGCGCAGGAGGGCGGTCGGAGAATCTGGGCGCAGTCAGCGGTGTAGACAAACCAGATTGGCGAAGCAGGGTGGTTGCCTCCTGGGTGGTGAGGAGCCAGCCCGCGGCCACGCTCCTCTATAAAAGGAGGCATGGAGGTGATGGGAGGGGCTCACCCACGCATTCCCTTCTCCTTCTTCTTGTGCTCTCCTTCCACCATGGTGAGGGGAAGTGGGCACGGCCGAGCTCGAGCAGTGGCGACGAGGGCTTCCTCTCGGCATTGTATCCCTGCCCCCGCTGGGGATGCAGAGGCAGGATCCAGTGTGCAAGGCGGAGCCGCTAGACGTGGTCATGGCTGGCGCGGTGCTCGGGGCCGAGAGGACGTGGCGTTGGCTCGGCCACTCCCCCTCCAGCCGCTTCGACTCTGCTGGAGGGTCATGTCAGAGACACGGTGTTGGAATTCCTTGTTAGGCTGCGCGATACCCCCGCACGGCCGTCTTTGGCTTCCTACTCCTTTTGCGAGGGTAATGGAGGTTGAACAGCAGCATGGGTTGAAGTTGCACATGAGGGGTTGCTGTAATGGCAACATGCGGGTGGACATGGAGTTCCCTGCACCTCATGTCATGCTTCTCCGGCGTGGCTGGAAAACCTTTGCTCGTGCCCATAGCTTGGCGGAGGGGCACGTTCTCCATTTTAATCTAATGGAGGCTGATCTGCTCTCCATCAAGGTCTTCGGATGCTCAGGTGCTCGTTTAGGGTGCTGCGCAGAGAGCTCGACTGATGACGAAAGTTCCTCCTCGAGCGATAGCGATGAGGAGGACACCGGTGGGGAGGACGATGATAGCGAGCCCCCGGTCTCCAAGTGTGAAGGCGATGACTCAAACTCTAGCTGAACGCCGGACGCACCATCACCGTCAGCCAGGCACCGGCAGCACCTGGTCTTCTCCCCGGCAGAGCAATTTGCCGGGGCGTTGGGTGTAGGTGTCTCCGCCTCCTCCAGCTGGGCCCCGACAGGCTTCCTCGCGGACTCTGGCTTCATCTTCCCTGGTGTCCCTCCTGCCGCGTTCCTTTGGTTCTGGCGGTGGTGACCAGGGCATCGTGTGGCTGCTCCTCAAGGCTCTGGGCATGCACTCTGTGGCTATGATAGCGGCGCAGGGATTACTGCTAGCGTGCAGCACGCACAGCGGCCCGGAGACAATCTTCCTCAAGGAGCACGACAACATCCCCACTGGTGTCCTCCTCGTCGTCATCCTGCCGGGGCACCTGGAGGCTCGACACCGCATCGATAAGTGACTGGTGTCGCGGTGCGGTGGAGTGGCAGTAACTGGCGCGTGCCTGCCGAGGCAGGGCTTGCCAGGCCTTCTTGGAGAGGCGCATGCTTTGGTCTCCGGCCATCCCAGAGACGTGGCTGGCGCGGCTTTGATCCCACTTCCATCTGCTGCGTCGACCTTGTCGGCCTCGCCTGGCCAGCAAAGGACACTTCTCTTGGAATCCTTGACTTGTATGTTGGCTTTGCCTTCTTAATACGCTCCTTGATCTCATGAAGAGTGGCTTCTCTGGCTTGGCTTTGTCTCACACGTTGGTGTTGGATGTATAATCGTCAGTACGCCTGTGTACGAGTCCGGACAACAAATGCGGATATTTGTTGCACCGACAGGCACCTTTGCAATCTCTCATAAAACTAACCACTTGTTGGAGAAGATTAGGCTCGGAGTTGGATGGGGAGGATAGCAAAACCAATCTCCCTTTGTGCAGTCGCACTGAAAATGTAGAGACGCTGCCCGTGTGACATTTTAGTAGAACTGCACAAGACACTCTTAAGAAAAAAGTGATTTGTGCAGTTCACCAAAAGGTCGCAATAGCAACGAGGTGAAATGGATAGCCCTGTTTGCAAAAAAGAGGTAGAAAGGAAACAATTACTGGCCAATAACAGTTGAGGACACATACGATGACAAAAAAGAAGCATGTTCCTTGTCCTAAGGGAAGATAGCAGCACGGTTGTTTATCTAAAATGGTGTGAGGATGAGATTGCAATATGGAAAGTACGCCGGACGAGCTATGTTTTGGGCAAAGAACTAGGGAAGATCCACATGCAGCGACGTGGGAAGATGGGCAGTGGAGCAAGGCCAGAGGGGAGGAAGCTGTACGTGGGGGTCATCGGGATGTAACTAGGAGGGTGGGATCTGCCCATACTGCGGCAGCGAGCAAGTGGCGAAGGCCCTACCGCGTCGGAGCTTGGTCAGAGAGAATGGCGGGTACCACAGATCGGGACATGCTGCCTCGACGCCATCGAACAGAGAAACGATGCACATCCTCCCTTTCCGCCAGCGGACGGGATGCGGACGGATCAGTGACCAACGGTGAGAGAGAGAGAGGCCACCGCCGCCTTGTGTGAGATACTGTGAAGAGAGACAAACCCCGGCAGGCAGGCTCCATTGTATATAGTGGAGCAGATTTCTTTTTTCTCGATAACAATCATTTTATATTCTATACATGCCATTGAGGAATATAACTTTGTTCCATGTACGCGTGGTACACGACCCACCTTCAATTAAACAACCGCTACACATGTCAAATTATCATGTGGGCTGTCTTTTCATACAGAAATGAGCTCCACCTTGTACCCACACGGGTGTGGCCGGGAACGAGATGTGAGTATGTGCGTCGTGCGTGCACCTCTTCTATACGTGCAGGTACCCCATGTACATGGGTGTGTGTGAGAGAGATGGTGTGTGCAAAGCAGAGGTAATGTGTCAATGATATCTCAAACAAAAAATGTAACATATGCAATGTGTGTGTGAAACAAAGGCCTGGATATATCATATATAGAGGGGGCAATCCACGAGAAGAGAGTGGAGGGATCATCGGCGTGAGATATCGATAGATTCGAAGAGAGGGATGAAGTGTGTGGGTGCGCGATCGATAAAGAGTGCCATCGAATTTGTGTGTGCCCACGTCAAAGATATAGGGAGGCTGGCCTACTGGAACATGAGAGGGGAGAGGTGCAGTTTGTCTCTATGGCATGGATACCTGCCTATAGTGTTCGACTATCGGTGTGTGTGTGGGGGGGGGGGGAGACCTAACTATATAGAGAGTTAGATCGACTAGTATATGTGTGGAGAAGGAGAGAGACCTAGCCATGTATTAAGGGAGATCGATCGGCATCCATGCATATGTGTAGGAGAGGAATAAGGTTGGGAGAGAGACAGAGCTAGAGTGTCGGAGGGTTGGTGGTGGAGTTGCTTCTCACAAATGGTGGGAGAGGCCTGCTAGACAAACGGAGGGTACGGCTGCAATATCAGTAAAAGAGGGGATGCCTGCCTATCTGTGCATGTGCGTGTGAGAGACGGGTCGGGAGGCATGCACGGATGATAAGGGGGGACGATATGGCTATGGTAAGTAGATGTAACTACATAGGAAGATCAATCGTCGCATGTCAGAGAAAGGGAGAGACATAACTAGTGAGGTACGTCGATCATGCGTTGGGAAAAAGAGTTATAGTCGACCTAGCTATGTGTAGGGATATCGATTGGCATACATGCATGCATGTGTTAGAAGCAAATAAGGCCCGGAGAGACGGATAGAGAGAGAGGGATGTGGCTAGGAGGTGGTGCGAGAGGCCTACTACATCGAGGGGGAGGAGTGTGCGAGTATGAGATTGATGAAAAGAGGGGCGGGAGTGTGCACATGCGTGGAACCGTATTAGACAGAGGGGGCATGGACAGTGAGAAGAGAAGAGAAGAGGGAAAGCATGTGTTTGTGGTAGGTACACCTGGCTAGAGAGGTATATCGACCGGTGTGTGCCGGAAAGAAGGAGGCGGGGGGCCTACACACACCATGGGTGAACGACTTGAAGAGAAATAACAAATGTGCGCGATGGAGAGAATGCTGAGGGAGGGTGAGAGGGAGGCGGGCGTGTGCATGCACGAGAGAAAGTTAGCGCTAGCTACAAAGAGAAGAGGATTGTGTGGGTGTAAAAGATGAACAGAGATCATAATTCATTATAAAAGTGGATTCGGATATTTGAACAAGAGATCATAGTGTTTTAAACCGACACATGCATGAATATAATGGTGATACGCATGGTGTGGTTATGAACATGTTATACTAAATATAATATATATATAACATTTATTTGACTTTGTGATAATGTGTGGCTTTTGCAGCTCACGGCTAAATACTTGTCATAAGGTAGGGGGCGGGGCACTATACTTTGTGTGATAAACACAGTGTACATATGACACATTGTTTAGATTATGAAGATCTAGCTAGTACATCAAATGTATATTATTTGGAATCAACATCAAGTGTATTCTAAATTTTGAATTCGAGTTCATATAGTACACATAGATCATATCTAACTCTATTGTAATCATGTGGTGTGTTGTTAAGATAATATACAAATGATGGTTTAACTTGGCAACAATCATGATTTTAGATTCTTATTCAAATAGAGAAACAGATTCAAATTTAGTTCGAATTGCAGCGGTAGTATATACATTTGGAATGCACTAAAATATTCGCATGAGTAGGTTACATGCATTATACAAGTAGCGAAAAAATTTAATTGGACATAACATGGATTCATAGTTTTGAATAGCATTTCTACAGTAAAACAGGACAAGACTCTCCCTTTGTGTGGTGCGACTAGTTTTTGTTTTTGTTTTTTTCATCGAGGGAAGTGCGAATTGATTTGGTATGCACATTATTACACGGTAGGCTTGTCCCAAAATTTCAACCCGCGCCTTGTTAACCCGAAAATTCAGATATCGCTTTGTTTCTTTGTGCTCCGAAAACTTGCGCCTTCACAAGCCGTGCCTTGCTATCCCGAAATTACAACGCGCGTGAAAACTCCCTCCAGCTGCCAAATCCCGACATGCGAAATCCCCCTTCTAACCCTGAGCCGAAAGGGCCGCTAGTTCAAATCGGTGGGGGTACTTTCGTAACACACCCTACATTTTGGACAAGCGCGTCCCTAAGTCATGGTTCCCCCCTCCCATCACCTCCTTTTCGCCATTCGAAACCCAGGCCGCCATAACCTCTCTGCTCTAGCCGCGAAACCCCACCATCCGTCGTCCGCCACCCCACCACTGCCCAGTAGGAGCCTCTTCCCCGACGATCTCGTCCACCGCAACAGCTCGACGTCCCTCATCCACCGCCCCGGATGAGAATCCGTCGTCGATCTCGTCGTGCCGCCGGTTCAGCCGCCCCGTCCTCCACCTCCAAGGAGCTACTCCGACGATCGCCTCATCTATCGTGGCTGCTCCATCCCCACAGCGTCACCTTAACCTGCTCCACCGGAGCCTCAGCATCCTCACCGACTCCTCGGACGAAGCCGAGGCCTACTCGGCGCAACCAAAGAGGTTGTACACTCATTGCATCGCACCTTCTCCTTAACTCAACCTCCCGGCACCGCTGGTGCTCGATCCCGCTCCCCCATGACATGGCTACCTCATAGTCGGCGCCACCGGTGACATCTCCATGGCGGCTCTCCCACAGTGCAAGGCTCCCTCGGCGGCGGCGTCCATATAGCCGGAGCTGCTGCTGCTCTAGCTCTCGCTCGCTTGCGCTGCTGCTGCTGTTGTTGCTCTGACTCTTGATCGGTCGCGCTGCTGCTCTGCTCTTCCCCTCGCTCGTGCTGCTACTCTACTCTTGCTCTCGCTCGCGCTGCTGATGCTGGTACACGGGCTGCTCCAGCTACATGAGTTGCTGCTCTGGCTCTAGTTCGCGCTGCTGCTCTGGCTGCTATCTGCTACTGTGTTCCCTGTCGATCGCCTGCTGATTTAGATCACTGTTTCTCTACTACTAGTGCTTGAGCGGCCTAAACTACATGTGAAGTGCCTCTCTGCTACCAGTGTGTTCAGTTTCGACAGTAACATTCAGATTCCACAGTAAATTTTAGTTTCGACAGTGAAGTTCAGAATGTATTGTGCATCATCTATTGTAGACAGCTTGGAACAGTTTTTACCTCATTTGTTGTAGTCAGGTGTTTTTTGGTGATGTAAATTTTACATCTACCACTTTTTGGTAATGTATTGTACATCATCTATTGGAGATGCTATTAGAATCCTACTTGAGATTAACGATGTCTGTCTTGTACTGCTTCAGCCTCGACATCTTACGGCTCGTCGGAGCTGTTCCAACGACGGAACCATCCATCACAACAGAGCAATACCCTGGACGCCGTCTACAGACACCTCAGATCTTCCTCCACACCTCCAACTGCCACCTCTGCCGAAACTTCTTTAGCGACCAACCCAATGGTGCTGATGTCGACACGGCTACGCCAAAGAGGTAGTACACTTGTGCATCACTTATTACTCTACATTCATGTTGAACCATTAGGGCTATTTTGGTTCAAAGGAAAAAGTGAAGGAAAAACATAGCAATAGGAATTTTTCCTATGGTACTCTACTATTCAATTATTCATGCATTTGGTTGAAAGGAATGGAGCAAAACATCCAACTAGACCTACTTTTCAAAATCCTATGCATGAAAACAAGACTAAGTGCATTAGTGACAGAATAACATTCTAGCTGTACATATTTTCATATGGTTTCACTTTAATTTGGCCATGTTTCTTTGCATTCCTCTGCTCTTCCAATTCCCGTGAACCAAACACCCAAGTTGACAAAAATCCTATGTTTACAAATGCTCTGTTTCCCACGTGCATTCCTATCCTATTCCAGTGTTTTTCCTACCCCTGCGTTTTTAGAATCCTACAAGCCAAAGGAGCCCTTACAGAATTACTTCAGTTACAGATAGGTCTCGAAGGAAACTTTGTGTGGTTTGTCCTGCTCCTGCCGCGACGTAGTCCACCTCACCTAAGCTGCTCCATAAACAGAAGCATCCACCATACCAGACATCATGACTCCTGACCATCTTTCACCGCCTCAGATCTCCTTCCCTGCCGCCGGCACCCACCGCAACTGCATCACCATCATCGACTTAGCAGATGAACCTAAGGAGTACACGGGCCCACAAGAGAGGTCGCACTCTTTTGTTTCTGCTTATGTTATGCATTGCTTAATATTACCTGCTACTTTATCATCCTGTTCACCTCTTAGACTCCAAGTCAGGTCCAAATTAATGTTCAAACTTGAGTTTTAAAATGCTTGTGGGGCACATATCGAGGCAGCAATGAATAGTATCTCTGTCTATTATCTGGTTCACCTAGGGTATGTCTATGTTGTTCATCTTGGGTGGGAAACAAACAATAAAGCAATCATCATCTGTCTTTTTATTAAATTAAAGCTCTCATCAGCCTGCTATCATTATTTTTGGATCTATCCACTAGTTGTTACCATCACTCTAGATTTCTACATGCTCTCCTTACATAATCTCACTATAATTTTTTCGTATATATGTCAGATATTGTACACAGTCATGCTGAACATGTAGAGCAAAACGAGAAGAGTTTTGCGCGGCAATACAATGTCATGCAGACATCGCTCCATGGTGGGTGCAACGGCAAATCCTCCCCCCCCCTCCAAATTGTAATCCAGAGGAAGATATCTATTCTGAGGCGAATTTAGACGGAGCTGATCACTCTATTACCCCCCCCCCCCGACCCCCCCGAGGTGTTTGCTCTAACTTGGCATGATGATGTTGGTCATATCATGCATATGTTGCCTTGCAGTGCCTACTTTTGACATCATATATGTCAGCTTCTTAGTTTAGATATGTTCTGTAATGCCATCTGTTCAGTTTCTATATCATATATGTCAATTATGCAATCTCATCTCTTTTAGCCAGCCATAATATATGTGAAATATGCAATGCCATCTTGTTTAACCAGGCATCATATATTTGAATTATATCTTGCCAATCCTTTTCTTCATTACATTTCCATTTGTCGACAATATTTGTACATTCAACTACTCTTCATGTGAATCAGCCATTTGAGTGGGTGATGGAAAAATCTGGATTGAAAACAAGGTCTTCAGAGCAGACAGTGCTACCTGTCGAAGCAGATCTCTTACTGGGTCCCGATAGCTCCTTAGAGATGGATTCAGAGACAGACCAGTCCTATTCCCCCACCGAGGTGTATGCTCTAACTTGGCACGGTTATACTGCTCATATCATGCATATGGTGTCTTGCATTGCATAGTTTAGACATCATATACACAATATTCAACACCATGTTCTTAGTTCAGACATCATATATGCGAATGCCCTCTGCTTAGTATATAAATCACATATGTGAATTATATCATGCGATCCTGATTACTTAGATAACATGTATATGAATTATGTCATGCGAACCTATTTACTAAAGACATCAGATAATTATCTCATGTCATCCTGTTTAGTTAGTCATCATATCTTTGAATTATGTCATGCTATGCTATCCAGTTTAGATAGACATCATATATGTGAAATTATGTCATGCTATCCTTTTTAGTTAAACAATATATATGTGAACTATTTCATGTCCTCTTTTTTCCACACTATCTATTGCATTTGTCTCTCATACAAGCTCTGTACATTCAACTACTTTTCTTGTTTATCAGCCATTTGAATTGGAGGGGGTGATGGCAGTATCTAGCGGAGTAAAAACACGGTCTTCAAATAAAACAGTGCTACCTCTTGGTGGAGATAGCATCCCGGTTGTACATACACAAGAACCAGCCCTACCACACATAACCCAGACTCTCGCAGATTGTACCCCTACTCCGATGGACAGAGAACCAGCTTCACCCAATCTAACCCCAACCCCAGCAGATACTAACCCAGTTCCAGTTGACACATCACCATCTCCACCACAGCGCTCCCAAACAAGAGCAGTTAGTAAGGCAGCTCCAGTGCCCAAAGCGCCAATACTACCATGACGAACACCAACTCCACCAGTTAGTACACCTATTCCTATGGACGAAGCACAACCAGCCATTCATAGTTTAGCATCTATCGCATTTGATGTTGTTAAATCCTATGTGCGTATCTTCCCATCATGGAAATATTATACTGAAAATGAAGGAAAAAGCCAGTTGCATGTGTTTGTCCAGGAGTTATGTGTAAGTAATGTTATTCATGGCAATTACTTTGCTTTGTCCCATACATTCTACCTCCATGCTGGTTATAATACAGCAAATGTTCCCATTTTTCTCTATAGAGAAGGACAGATTTGAAAACTTAGGATGAGGTAACCTGTGCTAATACCTCTACTATCTTCATGAATGCTTGGCAGCAGTATCGTAATTACCTGAAGAAACGTACTTCACTAGCAAAGAAACTCATCAAATTCCCTTACTTTCTCCTAAGACCCATTTATGGGATGATGACTGGGAACGCAAGGCCGACTTGGAGGCGACGCAAAGACGGCTCGGAGCAGATTCTGGCGGGTCGAAGTAGTCCCGCGGCGTCTTGACGGAGGTGGGCGAGCCAGCAGAGGTTTGGAGCTGCAATAGAAGGCCGGCTCAAGGCGACTGACAGTGGCTCGAGGCCGAGGTGGCTCGAAGCGGAGCAGCAGAGGCGGCCGGCAGCGGGGAGCCATCGGGCGCAGCCAAGCTGCGGTGGAATCAGCCACGGGGAGGCGGCTTAGCGCGGGGATGGGCGGCCGAGAGAGACGCAGGCGTGGGGAAGGATGCCGCGCACGGATGGGTGGGGCGCCGCATGCGAGGTAGAGGCAGAAGCGCTCGGGAGGAGTCCTGACGTGGATGAGCGAGGAGGAAGCCGGGGAGGGCAACTTGGGCGGGCCGTGGAGCAGCTGGGCGGCTCGGGGCCGCAGGCACAGCGGCTTGGTGGCGGCGAGGGGCTGAGCCCGCGACGGAGGTGGATCCGGCGGTCGGCAGAAGAGGCGCTCAGATCAGCGGGTCAAGGCGACCATGGCAATGGCATGCCGCAGCGGAGGCAAGTCCAGGCGGGCGGGTGAGGGGCTGCGTCGGCGAGGCTGGTGCGAGGCGGAGCCGCAGCGGAGAAACTGAGATGGCAGCGGCGACTTGGCAGAGGTGGCAGCAAGGCCCACCGGCGGTGACAGCGGCCCGAGGTGGCTGCTGGTGAGGAAGCAATGCCGAGGCGTGGCGGAGCCAGCATGAGGCGGCTTGGCCTTTTGAGGCCAGAGACGAGGCTGCGCTGGTGAGAGACGACGGCGGTTTGGGGCAGGGCGAGGCCCTCTTGGTGCGGTCGATGGAGTTGACTCGAAGGCATTGAGGTGGCCGGCGGCTCAGAGCGAAGGTGAGGCAGGCAGTGGAGCGGGAGAGGGCGACCGGCGGTGAGGTGCTCGCGAAGTGAAGTCGCAGTGGCGGAGGCTGCTCCCGAGTCGTGGCTGGTTGGATGAAGTTCGTTCTTGAGTCGTAACCGGTTGAACTGACCGGGTCGTGGCCTTCTTCCCTTGACTTTTTTCCTTTCCTTTCCCATAAACTTGTCCATGTAATGTAACATAATCATAGCTAGTCGCACTCGATCTGCTCTCCTTTTTCTTCCCACGTATGTGACCTACCCCTTTTATTGATTAGCTAGTGCATGTATCCGGCTTGTATTAGCCCGTGAATCATGTCCCTGATTAGGAAACTAAAAATCTCCTGACTTGCGAGCGCTGGGCAGTGAATTTTTTCAACCAAATTCACTTTTGGTGACTCATGATGAAACAGCTAGCGGCTGCGCCCAAGAAGCAATGACAACATCGTGCCCTTGGGTGTTGATCCATTGTGACGATGAAGTCACCTCTTTTGACCTTGGGCGTTTCTTTTCTGGATGTCTGTAGATGATCCTTTGCGAGCTTCTCGACCCTTGGAAGAGATCCCTCCAAGAACACAACACCACCATGCGTGGCCCCACGGTGGGCGCCAACTATTATGGTTTTGTCACGGTAGATGTCCTAGTGTGAGGACTTAGTCATGAGGCCATCGCAACTAGGTGGTAGCTTGAACGGGGTTGATCAGAATCGAGAGACACGAGATTTTGCCTAGGTTCGGCCCCTCGTGGTAGTGGTAAAAGCCTACATCCTGCTTGATTGATATTGATGATGATGATGATCTCGGTTACAAGGGCAGTGTTTCGCTACCTCTATCTCAAGAGCATCTAATTTGATCTTGTCTAAGACTTGTCTCTTTGTCTCAAAACTTATCCCCCTTGGGGTGCCCTGCCCCTCCTTATATAAGTTGAAGGGGCGGGTTGCATACAGAGTCCTAGTAGGATTAGGACTTAGCCTAGTTCAGGCTTCTTATCGCGGGCTTCTTAACCCTGGGCTTCTCACCGTGGGCTTCTTAACGCCTGGGCTTCTTATCTCCAGGCGGCTCATCTTCAGGGCTCATCTCCGAGACTCATCTCCAGGATTCTAAGTAGATGCTGGGTTAGGATCCGGGTTACATAATCTGCCAGGTTAGGATCTGGGTCACACAATCTGCCGGGTTACACAATCTGCCGGGTTAGGATCTGGGTCACACAACCTGCCGGGTTACCCAATCTGCCGGGTTACACCTACCAGGTTAAGTCCAAAGATGACTTAACGTCATGAGCCGGGTTTAACCGCGGGTAATTCCCCCAACATTAGCCCCCAGATTAGCTTGAATACAGGCTTGGCATGCATTCATGCTAAGCTTCTTGAAATAAGAATAGATAGTGAACCGGCTCCTGAAAATCTGGGTCTCTGTCATATCAATATGCCAATGGCAATTCCATGCAGAAAAAATAACCCATATGATATCTTGAATTGTCTTCAAAAATGCCTTGGTTTGATAAATAGAGAAATTTGCCTGATGTTGAACCAACTTTCAATGCTTCAGACTTTGATAAAGAATAAATCCAAATGATGTTGAGCTGACTTGTCCGAATAGCTTGGAGGAGATAATCTTTCCAAAAATTTCCACCAAACAATATGTGACCTGGTTTGCTCCACATAGAAAATTTTGAAGGTGTTCTCTCTCACCTGTAGCCCCCAAGTCTTGAGTAGAAAAAAGTGATAGCTTAAGACTTGCGCTTAAGACTTGCTTCAATATAAATGTTGCAAACCTTGGACCGGGTTGTTCATCTAAGTCACCAGTCATAAACTGAACATTTTGTACTTCACATGTGTAGCCCCCAAGTGCCGGGTTGTCTTGTCTGCAGCAACCTGGGACTTGTAACTATCTTATGCTTATAAAACTTTAGCCAGTGTAGCCCCCAAGGGCCGGGTCATTATGCAATAATGAGTAGGGACTTTTGTAGATCTGATTATATAGACTTGAAGAGAAATGTGTAGCCCCCAAGGGCCGGCCCAATAAGATAATACTGGGCTGGGACTTAGAAAATGATGGAGGGCTGGCTCATCTCCCTGAGATAACTGGATCTGTTGAGAATGTGATGAAAAGCAACTTGTATTAGACCCCAAGTGGTACATGCTAGCAGTGACATGGGACTTGATATAATCGTGACTTGAATAATGTAGCCCCCAAGTGCCGGGTCATGTGCCTGCAGCGACTCGGGACTATTCCTTCCATTGTAAAATAAATCATATCCACTGTCTGGATGATGTTGCTGAATGCTTTGCATATCAATATTGAACCATGCTCCTTGCTGTAAGCTGGTATTTTTGGATGAGGAAATAATAGCCATTTTTCTGATGCGGCTTTGAAAACCTCAATCATTATTCAAATACTGGTTATGATAACCATAATGAAAATCCAGCCATGTTGGCTATTAAAGATTGTAATAATGTAACCCGATTTGAAAAACCGATTCCTGCAAGATAAACCAGTATATCCATGCATATATGATGCAATTAATGATGATGCGATGCATGATGATGTATGTATATGATAACAGAGTATAAAAATGCCGGCTTTCGAGGCATGACGAAAGGACCAGCTTTCGAGGCTCGTGTCTTGCTTTAGTGAAGCTGGCATGATAGCCTTGGTTTATTTTTACTTCCTGTAAGCCGGCTCTCACGTGACATAAGCCACCGTTTTAACCTTGACTAGTTCAGGGTCATAAAGATTGACTGTCAAGAGTACGTTGGGTCACCTTTTCAGAGTAGCATCAAGCAAACATGTAGGTTTATCCTTGCTTTCTGTAAGCCGGCTCTCATGTGACTTAAGCCGCCATTTTAACCTTGACTAGTTCAAGGTCATAAAGATTGACTATCAAGAGTACGGCGGGTCACCATTTCAGAGTAGCGTCAAGCAGACAGGCAGGTCTAACCCATATTGTGGCATTTATTTGCCAGTCAAGAGGGTAAGATAGCTAAACTCGATGAGTTGGAATCCCCCAAGTGACCTTATGATCAATTAATAGAAGACTCATGCACAATATATGTGATAAAATGACTGAGGCCCCGAGTTTCGGGGATGCCGGCTTTATTATGTTGATCATGATATGATAAGCCAATAAGGTAGGATACCCATGTTTGAACCGCGCATCTTGGGAGCAAGTCCTCTTTGGCAACCTTTTAATTTTTCTGAGAACTCGAACTTGCGAGAGATGGATTCCCCTTGAACCGGATTTTTAGCCGGACATTGAGAGCTCAAAACTTTGTGAGAGATAGATTTCCCTTGAACCGGAACCTTTTCTGATAATGTGGAATCTTTCTTTTGATCCAGAAACTTTTCTGATTGCCCAGCACTTTTTGAGCCGGAAATTTTCTAACAACTTTGAAATTTTCACTAATATGGCAGCAGTCTCTGGGACCGGGTTGTCTTCCCTTTAATGACCGGGGTTCTTGAATTTGTGACAATGGCCGATTCTGCCGAGTCATGTCTGTGTAGCCCCCGAGTCTTAAGATGACTTGAGGTGTTGACTTGAGATTCTTCAAACTTGGCTGTGGCATAAATCGACATGTAGTTGACAGCGGAACGCTGAAACTTGTTGAAACTGGAGGCGAGATGTCGAGTTGATGATTTCTGCTATGCGCATTGTATGTCCTCCCATTGCTTGCTATTCTTTCTTAGCCCGGCTCTTCTGGCTCTTCGAGGGCGATTTTCTTCTCTTTTTTCTTTTGCTGGTTTTTAAATTGCCGGCTCAAACAGTGGCCAGCTCACCCAGCCCTTGCAGAGACAATTCGTCCATGGCTACTCTTTTGCTTTCTCAATATACTGAAGCAGATCGGACTGTGGGCCGGCGGCTTGCGCATGTCTATTGGGAGCTTGTGTGAGCGGGCGTGGCCCTGATGTGTTGATGTAGACCAGTCGACAAGGGCAGTAATATGAACGCTTTCATTGAACGGCACAACACGGACAAATGTCAGTGCAGAATGATGCTGTCGTGTGCTCCATATTCGCGGTATAACGCCACTTTGGAATGAATATTTGTCCTGATGTATTTGGACGACAGAAGATCTTGTCGTGTCTGCCATGAACATGGAACAATTGTCCTGTGTATAAAAATATTAATGGCAGAATAATTGTTCTCGAAGGAATTTTAAAGTGTATTGATAAAATAAATAGGGTGGATAGCACCTGGTACTTCTGTCGGATGAACACAGACGGAGCAAACCAAGTTTCAATACGCAGATCAATGCATCTTTTCCTCTATGGGGCTCTAAAGCCTCTTTTCTTTAACCCTCCAGCCGGCTCCTAATTCCCCTTTCTTCAAGCGGCAACCGACATGAGAAGCAATGCAGGGGCGCAACCAGAGGCAGGGTGCGGCAGGCGTGCTGTTAGGTGGCGCGGCAAGGCAGCGAGCGAGGCCGCGGGGGTGGCTCGGCGGCGGCGGGGTGGCTCACCAGTAGAGGCAACGTGACTCGGCAGTAGCTCGGTGGCGGCTTGGCGTTTCGGGCGGCTTGCGCCGCTGCTGGGGTGAGGACAAGGCGGCGCGCGAAGGAGCGACGGGCCAGGCGGTGAGGCGGAGGCGGCCCGCGGGCGCGGCGAGGTGGACAGGGCCGGTAGGCGCGCAGGAGGCGGGTCGTAGCTGTAGCGGCTCGCGGGCAGGAAGCAGCCGGAGGCAGGGCGACTCGGCCCGGGGAGCAGAGGTGGCGTGAGGTACTAGTGGTGGCGGGCGAAGGAGCGGTTGAACAGACCGGGTCGTGGACTTCTTCCCTTGACTTATTTCCTTTCCTTTCCTGTAAACTTGTAGATGTAATGTAACGTAATCATAGCTAGTGGCACTCGATCTGCTCTCCTTTTTCTTCCCGCGTATGTGACCTGCCCCTTTTATTGATTAGCTAGTGCATGTATCCGGCTTGTATTAGCCCGTGAATCATGTCCCTGATTAGGAAACTGAAAATATCCTGACTTGCGAGCACTGGGTAGTGAATTTTTTCAACCAAAATCACTTCTGGCGGCTCGTGATGAAACATCGGTTGCGCCCAAGAAGCAATGAAGACGTCTTGCCCTTGGGTGTTGATCCATTGTGACAATGAAGTCACCTCTGTTGACCTTGGGCGTTTCTTTCCTAGATGTCTGTAGATGATCCTTTGCGAGCTTCTCGAACCCTGGAAGAGATCTCTCCAAGAACACAACACCATCATGCATGGCCCCACGGTGGGCACTGGCTGTCGTGGTTTTGTCACGGCAGATGTCCTAGTGTGAGGACTTAGTCGTGAGGCCATCGCAACTAGGTGATAGCTTGAACGGGGTTGATCGGAATCGAGAGACGTGAGATTTTACCCATGTTCGACCCCTCGTGGTAGAGGTAAAAGCCTGCATCCCGCTTGATTGATATTGATGATGATGATCTCGGTTACAAGGGCGGTGTTTTGCTACCTCTATCTCGAGAGCGTCTACTTTGATCTTGTCTAAGACTTGTCTCTCTGTCTAAAAACTTCTCCCCCTTGGGGTGCCCTGCCCCTCCTTTTATAAGTTGAAGGGGGGGTTACATATAGAGTCCTAGTAGGATTAGGACTTAGCGTAGTTCTGGCTTCTCATCGCGGGCTTCTTAACCCTGGGCTTCTCACCGTGGGCTTCTTAACGCCTGGGCTTCTTATCTCCAGGCGGCTCATCTTCAGGGCTCATCTCCGAGACTCATCTCTAGGATTCTAAGTAGATGCCGGGTTAGGATCCGGGTTACATAATCTGCCGGGTTAGGATCCGGGTCACACAATCTGCCGGGTTACACAATTTGTCGGGTTACACCTGCCGGGTTAAGTCCAGAGATGATTTAATGTCATGAGCCGGGTTTAACCGCGGGTAATTCCCCCGACATTCACCGAAATGAGTTTCATATACTACATGATAAACCTGTTATGTGTCTGCTTGTTTCTTCTTTTAGAATGCTGACAGAATATTGGGGAAGAGTACCTTATTAAGCAATGGTAAAGGAAGTAATGCAGATAAGGTTCAGGATAGTGAGACATCCTTGTTGGTCTCCAACAAAGCTGATAAAACAGCTAAGTAAAACTATCTTGAAGACAGTGAGACAACCCCAAAGTCCTGTCTTGATGTAGTGTTCGAGTTACTGGCCACTACCGCTGGCACAAGCTCTTCGAACTCAAGTGACATCGATCAGCTGTGCTGCGACAAGAAGCCAAAGGACTGCAGAAGTCCCTGGAGAATTCAGATGCATACTTTCTGGTGCAACAGCAAGTGTTGGAGGATTTTAGCGCCAAACGGAAGAAAGCTAATAAGCTTGCTAAGCTTATTGCCAGCATGGTGGATACCCAGGATAATGTTCTTGAGCTCTTCTGAAGTTGTTTCAGTTATGGACTTGTTTTGTTGCCGCGTTTATTTGCACTGGTGGCCAATTTAGACGGCCAGTGTATGTAATATGCTGCTTTGTTCCCTATATTTGCACTGGTGGCGAACTTTGATGCCCAGTGGATGTAATATGTGGAATAGTCATAATAGCCCAGCATTAGTTGCTTGCTTATCTATTTCCTTATTGTCTTATTTAGTTGTTTGCTTGTAGTCACTGCAGTTCTTTTTCCATGTTTTTCTAGTGGCCACAATAACCTATTTTTTAAAACTAGGCCACAATAACCATGGGCAACATATGGACCTTTGTAACCGTGGTCCTGCTACCTGTTGTAGTGACGATGGGCCTCCTACGGGCCGAAGGATCCATGGGCCTTCTACGGGCCGTAGAATCAATGAGCCTTCTACGGGCCGTATAATCGATTGGCAAAACATGGGTCGTACTATTCGTGGACCAATAATGGACCGCAATATGGGTCGTAAATGGGCTACAATGGGAACAGTCTGTTTATGGGCCAACCATAATGGGTCGTTAAGAGGCCGATATGTTTAACGGGCTTCATTCGATCGACAGGCATAACGAGTTGTTAGTGGGCCGTATTTGATGATGCTACGAAAATGGCCCAACGGATTAACGGGCCGACTGTAGCCACAGGCTGAATTTGGCCCACAAACGGAACAGGCCAGTAACGGCCCGTAAGTATTCGAATGCTGGAAATGAGCCCAAGAATAACTGGGCCCTTAGAAGGTCGAAAGATAACACGAGCTGGAAACAGCCCAATGAAATAATGGGCCATTAATGGGTATAAAGCGATATACTGTTCATTATGGGCCAGTTTCACCATGGGCCGTTAATGGGCCCAGGGTTACAAAGGGCCTCATATGGGCCGAAAGATGTCATGGGCCATACATGGGCCGAAATCATATTGGACGGCCCAGATGACGCTACTAAGCCTAATTCGGATAGGCCATAACGGGTCGTGAGTTAGCGGGCTGTAAATGGGCTATATGCGAACAGGCCGTTAACAAGCTTTCCGTGGACCGGCCCGCTACCTTTGGACCAAGTCAAACGGGCCGGCCTTTTCACCTGAATGGGCCACTGTTGGGTTGTGCCACGTGTCGACGTATCATAGGCGCCTCCCGTCCAATGAGTGGATGACATCTGTCCCAATGCTGAGCCGACACGTGGTTCCTCTGGCCATTGAGAATTTTACACATGGAAAATCCCCATTGGTCCGGGCTCTTAACGGGTTATCGGATCCAAATCGGAACCCGATAGCTTAACAGCGACCCATTACGGTGGATGCCACATGTCGGTTACCCTTGATGAAAACACTTCCATGACGCGCCATTTATCGTTATGGAAGTGGACACTTCCTTGATGATAATTTCGGTATTGTCATGGAACCATTCTACGACAGCACAGGTATGACTATCTTGATTCTGTCATAAAATCGTCATGGATGTACATGCATGACAGAAAACGTGACCTACTGTGACAAACACGTATCATCACGGAAGTGTTTTTTTGTATTGTAGGCTGCTGAAACAGGCGGGCTGTGATACGTCCATTTTGCATCATGTTTTCCTACAGTTATTTATAGTGTTTTTATGCAATATAACACTTTGTGGAGTAATTCTAATGCCTTTTCTCTCATAATATGCGAGGTTTACACAAAGAGGGAGAATGTCGGCAGCTGGAATTCTGGACCTGAAAAAGCTATGTCGGAGATACCTATTCTGCACATCTCCAAATGAGCTGAACTTTCACGGAGAATTATTTTGGAATATATAAAAAATACTGGAGAAAAGAACTACCGGAGGGGGCCACCCAGGTGCCCACTAGGCACCAGGGCGCGCCACCCCCTCCAGGCTCACCCTGGTGGGTAGTGGGGGGGCCAGGCCCACCTCTCGTGCCCATCTTCAGGTATATGAGGTCTTTTGACCTAGAAAAAATAAGGAGAGGACTTTCGGGGCGGAGCACCGCCGTCTTGAGGTGGAACTTGGGCAGGAGCACTTTTGCCCTCCGGTGGAGCGATTCCGCCAGGGGAACTTCCCTCCCGAAGGGGGAAATCGAAGCCACCGTCATCACTAACAACCCTCTCATCTTTGAGAGGCCAATCTTCATCAACATCTTCAACAACACCATCTCATCTCAAACCCTAGTTCATCTCTTGTGTTCAATCTTTGTATCAAAACCTCAGATTGGTACCTGTGGGTGACTAGTAATGTTGATTACATCTTGTAGTTGATGCTAGTCGGTTTATTTGGTGGAAGATTATATGTTCAGGTCCATTATGATATTTATTACTCCTCTGATCTCGAGCATGAACATGTTGTGTAATTAGTTAATTTTGTTCTTGAGGACACGGGAGAAGTCATGTTGCAAGTAATCATGTGAATTTGATATGTGTTCGATATTTTGATGATATGTATGTTGTGATTCCCTTAGTGGTGTTATGTGAACATCGACTACATGACAATTCACCATCTTTGGGCCTAAGGGAATGCATTGTGGAGTAATTATTAGATGATGGGTTGCTAGAGTGACAGAAGCTTAAACCCTAGTTTATGCGCTATTCAGTAAGAGGCTAATTTGGATCCATATGTTTAATGCTATGGTTTGATTTTATCTTAATTCTTCTTTCGTAGTTGCGGATGCTTGCGAGGGGGGTTAATCATAAGTGGGAGGCTTGTTCAAGTAAGAACAACACCCAAGCACCGGTCCACCCACATATCAAATTCTCAAAGTAACGAACGCAAATCAAACCAACATGATGAAAGTGACTAGACGAAATTCCCGTGTGTCCTCGAGAACATTTTACTTATTATGTGAGATGTTCCGGCCTGTCCTTTACTACAAAAAGGATTGGGCTACCTTGCTGCACTTATTGTTACTATTGTTACTTGTTACTTGCTACAAACTATGCTATCAAACTACTTGTTGCCGACAATTTCAGTGCTTGCAGAAATTACCTTGCTGAAAACCAATTGTCATTTCCTTCTGCTCCTTCGACACACTTACTTATCGAAAGGACTAGGATTGATCCCCTATACTTGTGGGTCATCAGGCTGCTGTGGACGGGCTACCGCGTGAGGCTTCTACTACCAGCGAGATGAGGTCAGGAGAGAGAGATAGATCACATGTAGGTCATGAGTCAGAGAGAGTGAGGAGAAAGAGAGTTTTTTTTTTCTTTTTCTGTCGGGTCCCATGTGTAATTGGTAGAGGTGGGTGGGAGAGTTTTTTTCTTTTCCCTTTTCTTTGGGTGAGTCCCCACATGTATATGACATAAGCAGTGAGGGTTACAAATGTCAAAAGAATAGCTCATAGACGGTCAAAGGCCTTTGACCAGTGGAAACATCACGGAAGGGCATTTCTGTAAGGCCACCAAACAGAAGAGGGGCAAACTTAAGAACATGATTTTTTTTCAAGCTAAAGATGAGAATGGACGCAAATTAGTTTTTTTTTGTAATTGTCCCTTTTGAGTTAATGCATTCACGTCAATAGAAGGAAGAAAATAATTTGGGTTGCTTGTTTGACCCTCACTAATTAATACATACATATCTAGTGATAAATAAGAACTGAAAGGCGCTAATTAGATATTACAAACTAGACATAATGCACTAATGGTTTTACATTTCTAGATTAATTTATCAATAGTTGTACTTATGTTGTCATGAATAGGATATAATCGATTCCGTTTACCGGAGAATTCTTATATTTCTTTTATGTAAGAATTTCTTCCTCAAGCAAATAATGTGGTCTTGATTATTCTAATGCAACCACAAAGTGGACATGGTATCAAAAGTTTTATTATGTGCAACATTTAATATTAATTATTTTGATGGAATTAAGTGAATATGTTATCTTTATTTAGGATATTTCATTATATACATTGTATATATTTTTATTAAAGATGATCTGCAAATATTTGCATATCTATTAATTTGTGAATATAAAATAAGTAACCCATCTTGATGGGCCAGCCCAGTTACCCACCCCTCCCCCTGCGCGCTATAAATAGTGACTCCCACAATCCTTCTTTAACCTAGAAGCCAACCACACCCCTTCCCTCCCCCTTCATACCCGCCGCCACCTAGAATGAAACCCTAAACTTGTTCTTCCCTTTTGTTCTTATCACCACCAAACATCTATTTGTCATCCTTCACGGTGGAACCAGCCCACGACCATTCCCACTCTAGTCACTCTTTTCTGTAAATTTGGTCAATTTCCCATCATCTCTTCTAGAAAGCAAGACGAGGTCTCCATCATACATAGATCGTAACCAAATCTAGAGGTATGAGCACCTTGTTCAATATATGAGAAGTTTTATTAGTTTCCGCAAATTTAGATTATTATGATTGCAGTAAATTCCATTGTATACCTAACTTTACTTATTAAATTGTTAAAAACATATGCAGCGCCTTGATCAGACAAAAGGGAGCTATCTATTTTTGGTATCTTCGTAGATCATGGACATTTTCGGCTCCCATTCTAGCACAAAATGGAGAGACTGGGCCAAACTATGTACATATCTTGAGAAGGAAATCTCCAATCGGCTACTCACCTTTGACATTGCAGACTACATCCGCTTTCGGGCAACTTGCAAGCCATGGCGTGACTACACTGATGACCCCCACACATGTGATGCGATGGACATCCGCTTTCGCCCACGCAACTGGATCACGCTCGCTCACTGTGCATCCCCGTCACGCCGTACCCTTCTCAATGTCACCACCGGTGCCCATACCAACATTGACATCCAGGATCTGGACACCCACCATTACCTCAGCACGGCCGACGGCCTCCTTGTCCTTGGCCATAAGCGCACTAATACCATTCGTCTTCTCCACCCATTCACCGGTAAGACCACTGAGTTCCCTTCACACTGCGCACCATCCACATCGAATAGGCACCTCCGAGTGAACTTATCTGCCATCAACGGTGCTGGCCTCGATGACTCGACTATTCCCAGTACACTTGTTATTAGCCTGAGAAATGGTTTGCATCAAGTTATTTGTGCCAAGCCTAGTGACGAGCTTTGGGCTTTTGTGCAAGCTATCGACCAAAGCTCGGCTAGCTTTCTTGACAAGGTTAGAGGCCACTCATCGCTGACCTTTGGAGGGCGATGCTACTTCACGACATCGGACGGCATGATAATCACATTAGATTTGACCCCTGGGGTTGAACCTCATATGGCTTGCCTCCTCGATAAAGATCCACGGTTGGTGAACCATCATGAAACAATAATTTACTCCTATCTTGTCAGGTCCCATGATCGAATGCTCATGGTGAGGTACCTCTTCGGTAAGAACCTTCTCCAGGAAGGTGGATACAATGAAGAAGATATATTCATGTGGCAAGATTGCCCATCCCATATGGAGGTGCTTGAGGTGGACCTCCCTAGGAGGAGATTGGTGACACAACATGGAATTGGTAGCCGTTGTGCAGCATTCGTTGGAGCATCTCACCCAGTCATGGTATCCACTGAGAAATTCCCTCGGATCATTTCCAATGCGGTGTACCTCAACTATTTTATGCAAGGAATATTTCGTCATTTTGCTGTCTACTGCTTTGAAGATAAGACAGCTATATCTGCAAGACACTTTCACGATCGTCGAATTGGCAAAAACTCTCCTTGTGCTTGCCACTGGGAGCTTGAAGATTATCTTATGTGTGATGTTGAGAAGGGCTATCGTATGTAAGGTCATAAATTCACTAGTTGTGGCATTTATGGGCAATTCATTTGCTTCAAAAATAAAATGGTTATTCTGCTATGTAAAATTTCATCCTAGATGTAGTTGCATCAATAAAGAATGGGAGACTCCCTCTCTCAAATGTTAAAACTATTGTATATGGAACCTTCCAATTTTCTAGTCGCTTGAGAAATGTCATTTATTAGAAACATTTTTTCTCCTGAATAAATCATTTGATTAATCCGCTTCACACGAAAATTCTTGGTAATCAAGCCATACCTTACCATCGTGATTTAGCTATTAAGTTGATGACCATATGTCACATCCCAAAATTCAAAAATGAGGATCTGAACATATAATACATATGCATGCCATGTTTTCACTGCATTTTGGATCTATAGAAGTTAATCTAGTTATATAAGGAACCATAATTTAATTTAGGGATTAGTTTAATATTTCATATTAAGTCCACTTACATAAGATGATTCCTCAAACCTACATTGGGGCTGCAAATATATTTCCTATGATCTATAATAGCCCCAATATTTTCACGCTAGTTTCTGGATTTTTAGGATTTGAATTTCTAAATATTTAAACCTAGTTCAAAACTCATAACACAGATCAGAGAGAAAATAAAAAAGCAGTATTCACTATGCCGACGACGTAGCCCAATAGCACTTCCCAGCCGGCCACCACCGCACTTTTGGCCCACAGCCTACTCACCCAGCTAGACTGGTATGCATGACACGACTAAGTTGTAGGCATCTAATCTTCATAAGAACCAACGGCGGACAACATGCCCGATCCCCCGCGGCCACTGACATGTGGGCTGACCCCATCATCATCAATCTTTTGTGATTTTGCCAGCGCATGTACCGCCGCATGATCCCACACTCAGTATGATGCAGCGCCCCAATGACCATCCCGACCCCATGGTTAAATAGCCATTGATGCCCTAGACCGATCATCGAGACCCTAGTCCCTCAGTTCCACCAGGTTGCTCGCAAACCACCCACTTCGTTGCCTCCGTAGCCAACTCTGGCAAATGATTCTGGTGAGCCCATGTAAATCCCTTGCCCACCCTTCTTTCCATCCCACCCATGCACTCAGCACAACATTCTGACAACATTATTGTGTCCAAAACAACCCCGGAGCACGACTTTGACCACCTCGATGCACTTCAACCGCCATGATCTCCATTCCAGTGAGTTAAGGATGAGGTCAAGCCTCTGACCTTATCCAATCACTAAACTGTGACATTGCACATCATGTTGACCCATCAGCGTGACCATATATAGGACCATGACATCACTAACTCCGATAAAACCTGGACACTTCCTACGCTGAACGCAACTCTAGCGAGGAATTTCGGCCAACGCTGGCGAGCCCTCGCACCACTGTCACCATCGTGTCACCTCACTCTAGCCCCTCTATAGCACCATAGTTTTGCTCCACCTTAGTTGATGTCGTCTCCGTGGAGAAACTCCGTCTGGCCAAACCCTAGACCGACGTGGCTACCCAAGGGCGTCCATCAAGCTAGATCACACACCTATATTTTAATTCAACTAAACTGGTACGCTTAATTTAGAGTCGTCCATTGCCCCACGATCTGATGAAATAGATTGATCACCATTCTGTTTTTTTTTTGAATTAAATGAAAGAAATATTAATTATTTACCTTTGTAGAAAGGACCCTGCAACTTAAAACCATCATAACTTCTTATGTGTAAGTCCATGTTAGGTTATTATTTTTACATATTGGCCCTCATTAGATGCACTATTCAATGGTACCAATTCAAATTTGAGTGAAACTTTTTGTAAAATGGTCATTTAGATGTTAATTTTCATACTCCAACATTTAAATTTAAAGCTAACCAAACTTCATATTCATAGCGAAGACTACTGCCATGGCAGTAATTTTCGCTCTATTTTCAATGACATGGCAAAGTTTCACGAATCCTCCCATGGCAGCCATTTTCTTCTGTCATTGAAGAGGTTTTGGAACCATTTCAAAATGTTATTTGAATTGATTGTAACTGTTGGAATATGAATTAAAATTTATGAATTATTTTTTATTTGTGTTCCAAAGGTTCACAAATGAACAATAGAACCTTATCACCCTAGTTTGAACTTTCAAGTTCAAACTTATGTAAGTTTGAATTAAAACCTCATTTGAACCTAGTATTTAAATCACACATCGAGATAAAATGAATATTTTTTGCAAATATATTAAAATGTTGATCACTATCTATTTGAACTTCTGAGACCAACTCTAACCTATCACGTTTGAAATATTTCAAATTTTAATTCAAACCTAGTTGAATCATAACTTCCAACCCCAATTGAATTTCAACATGAATCCTTTTTTACATTCATTCAAATGTTGAACCCAGACCATTCAAACCTTCTGAATTCAAGTGGGGTCATTAAAAATTGAATTGTTTCAAATGTGAATAAACCCTTGTTTGACCTTAATTGAAAAACTACATACCCAAATGCCATAATTTTCTTTTGCACATTGGATCATGTGTTGTCCCTTAACTAATATTTTGTTATTGTTGTTTTTTATGCAAGTTTTCCCTTCACATGAATTATTGGTTCTTATGTAAGTACTCTTTTAAGTATAGATCATTAGGAGTGCAAGCCCTACTATTGTGAATAGTGTACCTTTGACAACAACAACCATGGCAAGTGGATCATTTTGACAATATCACCTAATTTCATTATGCATGTAGTATGCCATGATAGGGTGTGAGTTTAGGACTATACTATTAATATGCTATGCTATGAAACATAGTAGGATAGCCATATTATCTGTACCATGTTCCTTGTCGCGAATGTGTAGTTACACTTCTTAGCGTTGCTATGATTATAAATAGGAAGGGAGCACCAGTTGTGAAACATGATACTTTACTGATGGATATTTACTGACAACTTCACATAGTGAATCATCTGGGCGTATTGGTTATTGGGGTGAGCGAGTTCAAGTTGGTGGGGTCATCTTCCCAGGTTCAAAGAGATTGTACGAGTTCCAAGTTGAGTGGCTTCCATGTGTAGTTGCGTTTAATTATGGATCCTAGATTATCTAAGTAAATTGTGGGTACCTAACACATTATAGATTTAGGTGTTGATAGGTTGAAAGGGTCAGACAAGGTGGGCTTGGGGATCTACTTCCCAAAGTCCTCGGCTTGGTCTTCTTGGTTAACACCTTGAGTTTGGTTGAACAGGGACTAACTAGGTCATGCGGGTAAAGTACACAAACCTCTCAAGAGTTTCAAATGTTATCATGATTAGCCACATCCTCGATTATGGACAACTTTGAGTAACTTGGCCAAAAATTATTAAAATAATCACATCACCATAATTTTTCTTAACTAAAACTTGTTGGGTTGAACATAGGAATAAGACATCTTCTAGGTAGCAAGTGATGGTAAGTTACCCCCATTTGATTTGAGCCATCAGGTCTAGGTGAACTATTTGAATAATATTTTTTCGTGAATTGTCCGCGAGTGATTATGTTTGTATTGTGTCTGTATTTGAGTTGTATTTATGAACAACAGACAACTATGATCATTTTCCATGTCTTTCTTTGGCAATACATAAGTCGTTTGCTTGAGCAGGTGACTTGAATCTAATATTTTGTTTTCATATTCCAGCCGGGCTAATAAAAAACCAGCTTGCACGATTTAGGGAAATGATGTGAACCATCGAAATTGGGCACTCCACCCAAAACCACACGAGCAGAAGAAAACCAAGCGAACCGACAAGGCGACTGATGGTCCATGGAAGAGCGCGATCAACGAGAAGGTGCATCGTACATCCAGTGGGGCAAAAATGCAATGTCAAAAGGCTGCGAAGACATGGCACAACACACCATCCAACCAGCAGCAGTGTTTGGGAAGACAATCTAAAACATGCCCTTTGGCTAGACAGCAACGGTGAAAGACTAGGCTCACATCCCAAAACACGCCACAAGTGGATGACGATTAAAAAACCGACATTACCGATCAATAGGCAAGAAATGGGCATGGAGGGATAGAGAAAATGGCTCCCTATCGGGTAGATTATCACATGCTCCCAGGCCACAAGACATGGACTGTTAAAGACTACACGGAGCCGAAAACCATACAATGAAATTCAATGTCATGGATGCAACGAAGGTCAATGCTTCCCCGGTCCTTACCCCATTTTAATCCTGATTGAGTGAGTCATACGTCCAAGTACAGCAGGATAAACTCAGTGACCATCGTTGGATGGTTGAAAGTGTTGTTTGATAGGCTGCCCGTCATCCCTCTTGCCTAAGTTGCCATTAACTCGGAGGGGCTTCCACGAGCATCAGTCAGGGGGGAGGCAATCATGCATATAACTTGGTACACGGATGGATGACATATCTGTCGTCCCAATAGAGATAATCTATGTACCATCCAAGGGAAGCAAGCATCAGCAATCACTTAAAGCGGATGTAGCGCCACGGGACGAGCACTATGCAGATCTAGCAACCTCGGGTAGCCTCTGCATAGAATCAATCCCAGGATCACTAAAGCTTCACATGATGAGAATGCGGAAATGTGACCGCCATGTGGAAGAGTTGATATCACAATGTAGATTACAAAATTGTACATACAACAACAATAATACATATACAATATCTCATACAATTAAGGTCTTAAGACCAAAATCCAACTCGTACAATAGAAGCAAATAAGTAAGAATACAAATTGCCTTAAGAAGGCTCAAAGTAAAGCCAATGGCATACATAACCTTGTGCATACCATTGTCTAAGGGCAACCAGGCTAACCACGTCCATCACCATACATGTAAACTGCATCGGTACCTATTGTTGTTGTCATGGCAAGGATGAGTACTTGGGTACTCAGAAAATTTATTACCAATGGTACTAGAAGTAATAACATGTAGAGGTATGGTAGGGGTAAAGTGGTGAGATTGTGGCAGTCAGCTAAGTGATATACTACACTTACGTCTATTACATTAGAGATGAGAAATCATACGGGAAAAAGGGTCTTAAAGTAGTCATCTATTCACCTGCCTACGTATTCATAACACTACCCTGTCCTCTCCTTCGGATATAATCCCCTCGAAGAAGATACATCAAGGCACACACACGTTGACAAATTTTAGTTAAGTTAATTAAGCTCATCTATGGACTAGCATCATGTTCCAAGTCGTCCGTAACCGCGGGCATGGCTTTTTGAAAAGATTTAATGCTGGGGGTGCTCCAACTTACCATTATAGGTACCACACGCACAAGCCTTTTGAACCGGAAAACCAGAAGGTTAGTCATGATAAGACCCTCTACTAACCACAAACAAATCCAGGTGAATTGAGAGTCGGTCGTATCTCTGAATCGGACATACCGAATGCATGAGGTTCCATAAATGGCTAGCACTATATCTCAGGTACCAACCATAGCTGCGCAATTGCGGGCCAACAAGGTTTTCTATCCCACTTGCCCAAGTTATTTTCGAAAATCCATGGGGCCCAGAACCCCGACAAGGAAAAAGCAAGTTTGTAAATGGAAAACCATCTCTGGCCACCAAAATATGTTTAAAGCTAGTTAGTGAGGGTGTCCTGGACTAAGGGGTACCAACCTGTATGGCTCGTCATCCATGGGTCGGGCTGATAACCCGTCGATCACTCGAGGAAGGGCCCTCGAAGCTGTGGCCCTTGGCGTAAGCAAATGGAAACTTTCGAAGACTTGGCGTGTACTTCAAGGAGATATCTAGTAGTCACCATGTATATTCCTAGTAGGCAATCCACCATATCTGTAACCTAGGGACCCCCGGCGCCTATATAAGCTGAAGGGCTTAGTCTTTGGAGACACGAACACAAGCTCTAGAGTTTTAGAACACAACCATCCATTCTCGTGGTAGATCACCCTGTACTCTGTACTCCATCGAATCAATACAATCAAAGCAGCACGTAGGGTTTTACCTCTTCGGGAGGGCCCAAACCTGGGTTTTTTTTTTAAATAAGAAGGTAGCACAAAGCCTACCTTATTTAAACCAATAAGGAGGCTAGCCAACTCTGCCCCACAGAGCTCCCCCTATGCAATGCATTCGTTGCCGTCCGATCGCTGTAAATTTCCCACCTCCTCTCCTCTCAGCCGTTTGATCTTGAATGCCTGTTTCACCTCATTATTTGTTTCATGCATGTATGACCAGTGGGCCCATTTGTAGGTGGGGTCATTCTGTGTTGGCTGGGTGTGGAATCGAAGGGTGTGGTTAGTTGCTCCTGCCGTAGAGCCCATTGGGAAACCTTGCGAACCCTAGCCCCAATCCACATCCCCCATGCCCCTCACTCCTCGCTCCTCCTCCTCCTTCCCTTGTCCGCCGCCTCACTCCCTCCCTCTCCTCGCTCGTCGCCACGGCCTCCGCCCTAGGAGCACTGCCGCCTACTGCTGCTCCTCCACCACCTCACCTCTTTCTCATCCTCGCCTTACCATTGCTCGCGCGCAGGTCGCCACCGTCGGAGAACAGGGGAGTGCGGGTCTTCAAGTTGGGGTGATCAGGAGGGCTTCCCAACCCGACAGCGCCTCCTCCTCGCAGTGTCGTCGCCCACGCTCCTTCTTCTCCTTCCTCCTCCCTCCTCCCTCCCTCGTCACTACGTCCACCAGTCCCCTCCCTCCCTCGTCCGTGGCCGCTGCTGCCGCACGAATCTCCCAGGTCAGGGAAAGGAAGAAGGCCTTGGCGAGTCTAATCCTACGAACGAAAGCAGCAGGGGTGGGTGGAGCGACTGATGCTGTTATGTTATGCTCCAAATTCAAGTATAAAGAGGGAGGCTAACTTCTGACGAGCGAGCGGAGCGAGGCCCGTCACCGGTAGGCTTGGGCCGAAGCGGAGCGTACCGAGTCTGAAGTTAGCCCATGGGCCGCCCCCGACAGGGACGCATGGGGTTCCCCCCCCCCCCCCCCCCCCACCCCCCCCCCCCCCCCCGCGGTACGGATCAGTATTGACCTAGGTCACCTGTGTTATATATACCTCTTGTAAGCCGCCGCACGGGATAAGTTGATCAGTTGTAAATCCCCAGCGTTTGTAACCTCCCTGATATAGTGAAGTTTGGCCGGCTGGCGCCCGTGGTTTTTTCCCCTTCGTGTTGGAGGGGTTTTCCACTTTAAAATCTCGTGTCCCCTGCTTGTTCTTCGTTCTTCGTCGAGTTGATTTGCTTGTCGTATATCTAATAGATGCGGATGGGGTCGGTGGTTGAGGGAGGGTTGCCGACCAGAGCAGTAGGAGCAAGAAGTTCGAGAAGGTTCAGGTTTGCCTCTACATCCTCTCTCTCGCTCCCACTTTGTCTCATCGATGAGGGCGTCGGTTGTAGGGGCGCCACTTTGTCTCATCAATTGTATAGCCTCTAGCAATGCAATTTGATCTAAAGTGGTCACTGAGGCCTTTGTATTCTTTGATTTGCAGATTGGATACAAATGGTTCAGCAAAGAGGGAGTGTGCAACCGCAACAAAGATAAGGCCATGGAGCAAGAGTGTGTGGCTAGGCTGTGCAAATTTTCTCCCTCAAGGTATGCCTCTGTCTCAGTGGGACAAGGATTGACTTGTTTACCACATATTTGCTTCGTTCGCTACACAATATTATTAGATGTGTTGCGTATATAGTCCTGATTCCGTAAAAAGAGAATATGCAGTCCCATCAAATATGTTCAGTTTGGAGGGCTCGATGGTGGTAGTTATCATGTTGTGTCTGTTCCATGATTTCTTCAAATGGTTCAGGTGTAAATCTAAGGCCATTTTTTGCCTCCTTAATTTCTAGGTGTACCTTATGCAGAAATTCTCTCATTGTTCTACTTCTATCTTACAGAAAGCAAGTATTTTCTGTTGATGAGCTTGTAGTGGGAGGAACTAGGAAAGAAGCACAAACGACAAGCTGCCAATATATCTGTAAGAAATTTTGTATGTGAGTTTTTTCCATAGTCCATGCTCTCTTGAATCTGGAATCAATAGGTGTGCCATTTAACTCACAAATTTCTTTTGATGTGTTGCAGCATACAGCAGAGGGGTATGGTAATTGTTGTTGACATAAAGTTGCTCGCTTTCAAGATTTTTACTTTCTGATTATGAAAGTTGAAGCATAGTTGTCGGCGGGCTTATGGTAATTGTTGTTTACTTGATGAATATGAATTAACAAATTTCATAAATATGACTGCTGAGTGGTAAAATTATTGTTGTTTCACATTGAAGCCAAGGTTAACCTATGTGTTTTTGCATGTTCATCCATTCTAATGCGGTCTTCTGTGCGGATATGTTGCATGTTTTTTTTAATTGAAGTACGCTATGATTCATGATGTTAGATGTTTCGTTTTACTTCCTCTATGTATTGGCATGTTGTTTATTTGTTTGCTGATGGTATTGATAGACCCGTGTTCAGCCGGGGCGTTGTGCTTTGTTTGTTCTCGTGTTTGTCGCCTGTTGTTTACCATGGCTCCCCTTTGTTCCATATGGTCTAGGAACTGCAAGGTTGCTACTTATCGTCGCCAAGTTTTTTACAGGCGTAGCTAAATCCAAAGTTGTTTCCGTATTCGGAATAATAGGAACAAAATTTAGTGAAACACAAGTGTGCAGGCTGCCAATTTAGTGCTCGAGTACATCCACTCTTGATTTGTAGTTCATTGGTTAATTTAGAATCTAGAAATGAAGTCCTCTTTGCTTATGGATTCTCCACTTTTTCCAAGGGAATTGTTTTCTAAGTACATATGGAGACAGTGATGTTTGACTTACAATGTTGTTTGACACATTGCTCTGCTTCAAGCTCTCACTGATGGATTTGCAGTATGTCTGAACTTAGACTCTGTCCAAACCAACAGAGTTGTGAATGAGCTCTGCTAGCTATGCTATATATATGTGACCATTTCTAGATTGTCTCAGCTCATGCCATGAGCTTGGGTGACGTGTCACTGTAATGCGTAATGTCTATTACTTCGGAGCACAATTTAGCTCCCACAATCAGTAATCAACATGGAAACTTAAGAAACAAAAAGTTTGTTTGACAGAAATCAATGTTCAGGAAAGCGTGAAGCATAAGCGAAGCGATAGGCTGACGCTTAGAGCAATGGCCGCTTAACCATTTTTAAAAATAGAACTGCGGGTTTTGGAGGTTGTAGACCGAGAATTAACCTGAGTAGACGATGCAAGACCTTGGGAAAGTTGGTCACAAATTTCCTGAATGTGTATTGGCCTGTATTGTCGCGATAGCATAGAATGGCAGTGAGAGTAATCCTTAAGCACTAATATTGGCTCTCAAGTTTCTCCTACGTGTATATTCAGTTCTGAAACATGCACATACCAGAGGGAATCCATGGTAGAATAAACTGAGAATCAAAAATCTGAGCATCCTTTGAACCTACTAATGAACACTACCTGGGCACTATGCAAAGAGACAAAATAAAAGGCATTAATCAATTTCTAGGTGTGCCAACTTGTAGTGTTATCCTTCATATGCCAATCTCATACGCTCTAATTTAGCCAATACATACCAAAGCATTTTAATTTGACTTGTTTTAGTTTTGCATAAAGCAGGCAATTAACACAATGTTGGCCGCCGTATCTCGCTCATCGTCTTCTGTTTTTTCGGCAACTGTCCACAACCACAACAACACGAACAAAACTATCCTTGGGCACATGAAAATACAAGCAAATACTGAACCTGCTCTACAGTATAAGAGGGCTTAGTTATCACCTCAGCTCACTTGGGAAGCAACACTCTGGCAACATGTATGCCTTATTCTCCAAATATACAGATAGGAAAAGGCAAAGTTCAACAATGCCTTAATAGTATTCATGGACATAAAAAATCACTGGTCAGTGCAAAAACTATACAGAAAACAAAAAGGAACAAAACACAGCCATGTTTTTACACCTAAATGGAATTGTTAAATGCAGAAATAACACGTGTCCATTTTTCTCCAAATGTACAGATAGGAAAAAGGCAGGTGGAAGTGTTAGAGTGTAGCATTTTTGTAAGCATAATCTATATCCATTCCTATTGGGAACATACCCATGTAGGTTTTTGTAAGCATAATCCTGTAGGAGCATACTATTAGGACTTATGTAGATTGGCTATTCTAGACATTGGCATGAGAATGGTCTGCATCCTATATATGGTCTTAGTGCGTTTTAAAAAAGCACGTGTTAAATAACTATCAGCACAACGGTTTCTAACCAATAGAAAGTTACTCCCGTTGGTATATATGAGGCAACGTCTAATATTTTCTTAGAATAATGGTTTTATTAATTGGATAATTATCACTTTCACGGTGCGCCTACTTTCAGAGATGTAAAATCTAGGACTCTATGTAATGTGCCTTCAATATCTATTCAACAGTTGAATAGCAACATCAAATCATTCTCTTGAACTTATTATATCATGCTCTCTAACTCCTTGACATTTAATTCCAGTTAAACAAATCTTGTTCATAGCGATAAATATATTTTATAGAAAAATAGCCCTTTATTCTGTTTATTATCTCTAGCTACTTCTACTATAATCCTTGCTTAATACTGATGTTTGTCTTGTGATTGATCCAGAATATTCTGTGGCCCAAGTTCCCTACAGAATAATGCCCAGTCTAATTTCAACAGTGGGCATGACAGCCTCAAACTTCTCTCTTCAATATCGAAGAAGCGGCTTACTCGGATCAATGGGCATGCACTTAGAAAAATAGCTAGAGAGTACGAGATATTCCTAGAGTAAATAAAGGGCATGGTGTGCTGATACGTTAGACAGAAGCAAAATGTTATTTATTACGCTCCTGTTGTTGTATCCTCAGACATTTTCTTCCACCTACCATACCCCAGTATTGAATATCTACTTTCCCACCGTTGTACAGAAAATGATGTTAGTATTTGTGCATACTCTTTGTCTTATGTGGGCTTTCTTTTAAAAGACATGCCTTTATATTACCCAAATAACATAACAAATTATGCATCCTCAAGTATAAATTTTAAGAGATGAGTCTTAATTTTTCATATAAATGGGTTACAATTTGTATGGATTCAAATCGGACTCTGTCATTTGGTGCAACTAAATCTATGCATGCAGAGAAATCCGAGGTAATAGGAAGGGAGAAACCTCACCAGTTTCACAGCCGCAGAGTGTTCACTAGGTAGCGTATGGGCCTTTCAAATACATGTGCCTCCATATGCGCGAGAAGTTTTTCTTTTCATGCACATGCAAAATAAAAGTTTAACAGAAGCACAGCTGAAAAACCCTCCTTGGCAGGTTTATACATGTCGTAAAAATATATATTCTTTTTCTTACATAAAACTCAGAATTCTTAGCGTGTGCATTTCCCAGACAAATGAATACTAAAAAGATATCCTTGTTTAAAAAAAATTACTAAAAAGATAAACATACTTACTACACAGGATGATTTAAACATGGGCTTTTTGCTACCAAAGAATGTGTATACGCATCCAGTTGTGAACAATAAAACACCATTTTGTTCCTCCTAAGGAAAATTAGAAACCAACTAAACAAATATTTAATTTTAAATAGGGCTTTCTCCTACCAAACTAAGATGTGTATATACATCGTCTGTCCCTACTAAAGGAAACTAAATAATGCCTTCTTTTTTTCATCGCGAGCATTTGACATCCACAGCTAAACCACAATTTTTCATCGCCGACTTGTGGTTTGTATGCTTGAAAATACCTTCTTAACCGAGCTTGAAAATTCTTATGTGTAGTGAAATTGTATCTAACACTTTGTAATGAACAAATGAAACACGTTTCAAATAACTCTTAGTCTAAATCGACACATTGTGCCATTTGACATCATAATCATAAATGGTTGATAAAGAGTTTGAATTGGTAAAGTGGTTGCATCCGCTGTTTCAAGTCTGGACTATTCCTCCGTGCTAAAACTTAATTTAATTTTCAGAACACTTCGTGTTTGAAATGGACATTGTGCTATATGGCGTAATGGGCCATTTGTGTTACCATGCATGCAGAGAAATCTGAAATAATAGGAAAGGAGAAATATCACGAGTTGAGTACGCTTCTCCCGCCCAAAGGAGGAACCGAGGAAGAAAAGAAATACACAGGCACGATGGATGCAGGCGCTGCCACTTCATATTCTACTCTAGACGGGCCACACAAAGAATTGTTCCTGGACCGGGCTAGGTATCCGGACGGCCCACACAAAGAATTGTTCCTGGACCGGGCTAGGTAACATATGGGCCTTTCAAATACCTATGCCTCCATATGCACAACACAAAGAGTTTTTTTTCGTGCACATGGAAAATAAAAGTTTAGTGCAAACACTGCTAAAAAAATACATCCTTAACTGGTGTATACATATTATACAAACATGATTTTTTTTCAAACTCAGATTTCTCAGCGTGATAACCATATTTTCAATTAAAAAAATGCTTCCTTAGCTGGTCTATGCATGTTATAGAAATATGATTTGTTTTTTCAAACTCAGATTTCTCAGCGTGATAAACACATTATCAATATAGTATGACTTAACACATGGGCTTTGTACTATCAATATCGAATATGTCCTTGCAAAATAAAACTATTTTCATCGAAAACATGGCTTTAGCGGATCTCTGCGCCATTTGATGCAGCGGGTCAACTAGTATTTCAAAACCGGCGAAAGCCTGGAGACAGTGTGTCAATTACATGAAGCTTGTAAGATGCACCAAGGTGCAATGCCACAAGCAGCCTAGGGAGGAAAGAAAAAGAACAGAAGGAAGGGGGAACGAAAATTAGGTTACAACAGACCTATACAAGAATTAGCCATCAATCAAGTGAATCCAAGTTTACATGTCATCCTTGTCCTGCTGCTTTCTAGCCCTTTTGCTCCAAAGACAGATCATGTCTGCGGCATAAGACCTGATGTAAGACTCCATCCAACATTTAGAATTGAAAACACTATCATTCTGTGCATGCCAAAGCGTGATGGCGCAAGCAACAAAAGTAATGTTCCATTTGCGCTTGAAAGCAAGCTGGTGAACAACATGCTCCACAAAATACATGATGTCAAGAGATAAGCATGCCAAAGGAGTCAGGAACAGCTTGTTCCAAAGAGCAGGGGTTGTACGGCAACGAAGCACCAAATGGTCAATAGATTCAGAGGCCGGGCAAATATCACAGTCAACATTTGGGGCAACCACCGACCAGCTTTTCCTGACCATATTCTCTTTTGTATTGAGGCACCCCCAGAATGCCAACCAAAGAAAAACCCTGTGCTTCAAAGGTATTAAGGAATTCCAGATCCAAAGCTCAAAGGCACACTTCACACCACGGAAGGTGAGCAGTCGGTAGAATAGCTTGTGTTGACCTTATTACAGGTAACAGAGGGGGTGCGTGCATCTTTATGTGAGCTGACGGGAGCCATGGCCGCAATGAGCTAATTCAAGACCAGAAGTTCATGAATTTCAGTCTGGGAGAGGTTTGGGTGCAGTTGCACATCCCAAACGCCTTGGGAGAACTGGGATTGGACGGAACAGTACCGATTTCTAGCAAACGAATATAACATGGGAGCACATGCCTTAACCTTCAACATCCAACCACTGAACATGCCAAAAGGAATCAAGAGCACCGGAACCAATCGAGCAACGAGAAGAAATAATGGAGGGAGATGCGGTCCTTGAAACCCTTCCACAAGGCCGTGTCTCTGCTGCTGGCATCGTGGGGTAGAGAATCCCTGCAGTACTTGGTTAGGTTTGAGTCGAACACATGTAACACATACCAATTATATATACGCAACGTGAAGTGGACAGATAGACTAGACATAATCTGATAGGCTAGACAGAGATCACGAAAGGGACGATCCGACGCCCGTGGCAGGGGTTGCCGGACCTGCCGTGCGCGATGGTCAGAGCGCTGTTTGACGGTCTGGGCGGACTTATCATCGACTATACATGGGAGGAGCGCTGATAGTCATGTCTTAGGATATAGTCGTGTTGATGAACCTCGAATCTCGGTGTGATACTCGTGCTAGTGTGATTGGTTGTTATCGATGGATTGATTATGCACCTCGGACTAATTAATCTAACATGACACACACGAATAATAGCTAGTGACGTGTTTTGCTCTGAATTTGTGGGTGGTCACGCGGTGGTACAACATCCCTTTCAGCGAGTGACTTGGGCCCAGCCAAGCTTGTAGTTGTAGGCCTAATTTGCTCGTTCGGACATGTGGTTTGAACAGTGGCAGGTAGTCCCGTAACAGATCCTAGTAAGGAGGGGTACACTGATTGGTTGCATGAATTGACGCCCACCCACCATTTGGCAAGTCGATCCGGATCGAGATCGTCGATGATGATGTCGTGACTATGCCCTATCAACCTCGTCGGGTCGGGGCCATGAGAGACGTGCCTGTGGCGCGTATGGGGTGCTCACTTCACTGCCAAAATATTTGTGCCATTCAGCGGTCGACAGTATCGTTTTCCCCTCGCGTGACGCAGCCGCATCTATCTAACATGTCCAAATTATGGCCCTTCGGTGCCTGGTGGGTGCACGACATTAATTTTCTTTCACTTATCAGTTTGTTGCTCTTGGACTGGTGGTTATCACTCGTCAGTACTACATTCCCGCACGGTTGGTTGCCGCAACAAAATCTTTCTGAATATTGTTATGTTTTTATCCGACTCCTGGAGCAATGATCTTATTCGTCACAGTACCAATTATTATGAACGAACAATGATCAACTGAAACAGACTCTGGAGCGATCATGGGATGCGACGTGGCCGCGACTCGCCACCTCCCGATTTCCTGGCCGTCGCGCCACCAGCTTCTCCATGCTGCCGTGGCCACCTGAACGATTGACCCCACCGCTCTCGCCATGCCCGGAACCAATCCGGTTGCCTAATCATCCATGGGGGATTTATCTTGGCCACTTGTCACGCCATTTCAAGCTTGGCCCTGCCTGCTATAAGGCCACACCGCAGACGACACGCACACGCCTCAGTAAAACGACGACGAGGGCGATGGAGAAGCCAGCTGGCAGCTTCGGCGGGAGCTCGTCGGAGGACGCGGGTACGCCCCTGCTGCTGCCGGTGCATCGTGACAACGCCACGACCACGGCGTCGTCGCGCTTGAGGGCTCTGCTCGCGCACAAGTACCCTGCGATCGCGTCGGGGCCCGTGGCGTGCGCGGCCATATGCGCGCTCGTGGACCTCGGCGGCGCGCACGGCGCAGCGCCGCGGAACATGCTGGGCGTGCTGGCATGGGTATTCCTGTGGTGGGTGACGGACGCCGTGCCCCTCGCCGTGGCGTCCATGGCGCCTCTCTTCCTGTTCCCGGCCTTCGGCATCTCCTCCGCCGACGCCGTCGCCAAGGCGTACATGGACGACGTCATCGCCCTCGTCCTCGGAAGCTTCATCCTCGCCCTCGCCATCGAGCGCTACCACATCCACCGCCGCCTCGCTCTCAATGTTAATAACCAACTTTTCCAGCACGTAGCTAGTAGAATTCTTGACGCCTAAACTGATCAGCACGCATTGCGCAGATCACGCTGCGGTTCTGCGGGGACCCGGTGCGGCCGTCGCTGCTGCTGCTGGGGATCACCGGCACGACGGCGTTCGTCAGCATGTGGATCCACAACACGGCGTGCACGGTGATGATGATGCCGGTGGCGACGGGGATCCTGCAGCGGTTCCCGCGGGGCGGCGCCGGCCAGGAGGAGGACGAGGTGCGGCGGTTCTCCAAGGCGGTGGTGCTGGGCGTGGTGTACGCGTCGGCGGTGGGCGGGATGGCCACGCTGACGGGCACCGGAGTGAACATCATCCTGGTGGGGATGTGGTCGGCCTACTTCCCGGAGAAGGAGCCCATCACCTTCAGCTCGTGGATGAGCTTCGGCCTCCCGATGGCGCTGGTCATGTTCTTGGCGCTCTGGGTCACCCTCTGCTTCATGTACTGCTCCAACAACACCGGAAAGGCCCTCTCTGCCTACCTCGACGGAAGCCACCTCAGAAGGGAGCTCAGCTTGTTAGGTACAGTACCTTTCCTTTCTTGTCTTCCTCTTCAGTAGCCATTTTCTATTCTCTCATCTCATCTTCTTTGATTTATTTTTTTTGCGAATGAGATCTCATCTTCTTTGATTGTCCCTTTATAAGGCTTGCCTTCAGAAGGGAGCTCAACTAGTAGCATTTGGATGATTCTGATTGGAAAGTTTCAGTTGCAGTAGTTTTAGCTCAAAACACAAATACATTGTCCAAGGCGATCCATAGTTGTCTGATGGGGTAGGCATCTTCTATGACAGGTCCAATGGCTTTCGCGGAGAAGATGGTCTTGGCTGTGTTTGGGGTAAATTCTACCACCAATCAATTATTCGATGCCAATAGAAGTTTTATAACTAGCAAAGAATTGTTTACTTTCTGTCACACAATATGGACCTGCAACTTGGTCATAAGTCATTAACTCATCGAAATGGATAACCTTTGCAGGGTCTAATTGTGCTATGGATGACTAGGAACCTAACAGATGACATTCCTGGGTGGGGAGTTCTCTTCCACAATCAAGTTGGGGACGGAACAGTCACGGTAAGTGCGCAAAATAATCATAAAGGCTGCTGAGCTAGTCTACTATGTTACCTGATCTCATGGAGGAGCAAATCACTTGCGACGCAGATCATGATGGCCACGTTGTTGTTCATAATCCCGAGCGGGAAGAAGGAGGGCGAGAAGCTCATGGACTGGAACAAGTGCAGGAAGCTCCAGTGGAACATCGTGCTCCTCCTCGGCGCGGGCTTCGCCATCGCCGACGGCTTCAGGACCAGCGGTCTGACCGGCATCCTCTCGGACGGCCTCAGGTTCCTCGAGGGCGCGCCGACGCTGGTGATCGTGCCCGCGGCCTGCGTTTTCAGCGGGGTCATCACCGAGTTCATGTCCGACGACTCGACTATGACGCTGGTGCTGCCCCTGTTTGCTGAACTGGCCAAGTCCATCGAGGTGCATCCGGCGCTGCTTATGATCTCCGGCGCGACCGGGGCCCAGCTGTCGTACTTGTTTCCCACCGGGTCGCCGTCGAATGTCATCGGCTTCAGCACCGGCCACATCACCATCAAGGATCTGGTGGCCACTGGGTTGCCCCTCAAGGTTGTCGGAGTTGCAGCTCTGACGGTTTTACTACCAACACTAGGTAATTAACAACGCCTTGTGCACAAAGCACCATGAGGAATTCGTCGTCCATCGGTAACCAAGTGATGCCTTATTGCCCTCTCTTACATTTTTCCATTGTCAATTTGATCACGCAGGATCAGTGATTTTTGGCATGCACAACAAGTCCTAGCTAGGGACATGGATCATGGATGCAAGTTGTGGAACCTTTCATAGGTTGAACAGCAGTTTCAGCATGTACACTGCTGCGGGTTCGGGATATGGTTTGTATAGGATTAAGCAAGCGGTTTTGTACAATGTATGTCTGTACAAATATATTCAAAATATGTCCAATGTGATCATATTTTTGTATGGGCTACTATGTCCATCAGGTAAGCTCCAATAATTCAAAGAACGACAGAAATCCGAAAGCTAAGCTGATAGTAATAGTGGCAGCAATACATGAAGTATTCAGACAGTGCCATATTCAACCAAGACACTTTGCTTGCAAAACAATGGCTGCCACTTCTTCTTTTTCTGAACTATGGTTGCCATTTGGTGTTGCGCTGGAGCCTAGAAGGGGAAATATACTCGATAGACTGGCCTTATCCACTCCACGCGCCAAACTGATTGTTCTTCACAGAATTTGTAATGAGATGCTTCAGAGATATTTGGATCTCAAATTGAATATATAGATGTGGTTCAAGTAAAAACGTTGTCAACCTACTGGTGGTGATAACTGATAAGTGCTCTCAACTATTAGTAGTTCGTTTTATAAACAGCTGTCCATCTCATATGGTGCCACTGATACACATTCTAGATTTTGGCATCTGAAGACTGGAACCTCTTCTCCAAAGTAAACGCCTGTTGGATTTGGAAGCGGCAGGGAACACAATCATTAGGGGCGAAATTATACTTATCCATCATATGAGTGAAGAACAGACAGGCCTTATCCACTCCACCTGAAGTAGCCCGTTGTTCTTCACAGAATATGTAATCAGATGCTTCAGAGATGTTGAATACCAAACAGAATATGTGGTGGTTCAGGAAAGATTTAAAACCTGACATTGTCAATTTAACCTGTGGTGACAAGTGCTATCAACTATTACTGGTTTGTTTATATATTTCTGTCCCTCTCATATGGTGCCAATAATAGAAATTCTAGATTTTGACATCTGGAGACTGGAGCCACTACAAACATCACAGTCATTGGAATTTGCAGGAGCTGCAAAATAAGAGTTAACGAAATCTGTTACATGGTTGGTGTTTATTTTTCCTGAGATGAGGTACATGGATGGTGTTGCTAGTGCTCTGTTCGACTGAAAAGTCAGTTTTTGTTGGGATCTACACTTGTTTTCTGATTCTAACCTGCACATATGCAGTATTGATTCAGAATCTCCTGGATGAAACGCTCTATGCTCTACAGTTCTGTGACACTCTTCGGGAAATATATGAATCCCTGAAAGTCCTGTCAGTGTGCTATCTCTACAAAAAGAGCACATGAGGAAAGAAGAGTACAAAGCTGTTCTACATCGTTGGATCAGTTAACATTTGCTCCTACTTTAGTACTCTCTCCGTTTCAAAATAGTTCTCGTGGTTTTAGTTCAAATTTGAACTAAACCACGACAAGTATTTTGGAACGGTGGGAGTATCCTTTAGGTACCAGCAATGTTACAACACTGGTTTTACCATAGATATTTAAGTGGAACAGTGACTTGCATAGCACGCGTTAACATGATATGCAGAGAGTTTCCACTCAAACAGCTACACTCTGGAGTCTAGACCACTGTAATTTGCACAAAGAGATTGATTGTATGCATTACATCCTAACAAAAAGTTGAAGTTCAAAGAATGCACCCTGCAATCTTGAGAAATCAGAACTGTTGGTAATCAGCAAACCTACACCATTAGTTTCTGAAGAAGTAAATTAAGCTATATATTTATGGATATAAGTAAGTACATTAATATGTCACTTGTCAGACCATCCTATCACTGCAAATTATGGTTCATCGCATTCAAAAGAGTCGACTACATGGGGCCGATGAGTTTCTGAAGACTAGTGTTGTGAACTGAATTTCTTTCCTACAAAACTAAACTAAACATAAAGGTAGCTCTCTTAATATTTGCAATTATAGTGTTGTGAACTTGGATTTAGGGAGGTACGGAAAGTTCACTAATATTATACTAGATGAAAGCATGTGAGTACGCCACATCCGACAAGTACATCAAGCATCCGGAAGGGACTCGATCTAATCGGGTTTATACTCGGTTGTGCTAGAACTTGCTTCCTCAAGTGGGGAAACTTGCAACTGTTACCTCTTTTGTGCTTCAATATCTCTCGCATGCATGCTTGTAGAGTAAGGATATCCGATTGCTTCTCTCAGCCAGGTACACCTTCACAACAATGTTAGCCGGTCAACCGGGCGATATCTTATGAAAGAGAGATTGTATGATAAATTGCGGAGGCCAAGCTTATGAGGGGTACCCAGTGGACAGAAGACCCCAGATATTCCTTGTTCTATAAGCATGCACGGAGAGGTATTGAAGCAGAAAAGAGGTAATCTTTACAAGGTTTTCCACATGAGGAAGCAAGTTCTAGCGCGACTTGGTATACCACTGATTATAAATTATAGTGCAATCCAGATATTGTAGTTGGTGCTATCAAGCCCTTTCGGACTCTTGTTGTACTTGTGGGATGCGGCGTGCTTTTTCTAGAGCGAAGGCTCGAGGCGAGCCCGACTTTAAATTAAGAAAGACATCAGCCGGCCAGGAATTAAACGAGCCACAACATACAAACATAGAAAGAAAAGGAACACGGTTATGCGACACCAAATGGCTGATAAACAGAGCTGAAGAAAAGCTAAGACGCTACAAAAAGAGAAGAAAAGGACTACAACTTGATGGCCTAGCAGAAATCTTGAGGGGAGCCGTGCCGTGTCAGGAAGGACCTCGCCTTTGAATGCTCCCTGTTGGCAAAGAGAAGATGAAGTGCTAGATGCCTCCACCTCCGAAGGGAACCACTATCCTTTCGCCCTGGACCGAAGGGCGCCGCACTATTGCCATGGTGGAGCTGCACCCTCAAGAGCAAGCACCTAACTTGCAAACAGGAGAGCGACACGACGAATGCAACGACCGCAACAAGCAAACTTTTGAGGACACAACCCACCGCCCACATCATGGATCATGCCAAAGACTCTAGCTTTAGAACGGTAGTGCCCCAAGAAGACACAACAAAAAAAAAACACATTGACCGTGATGAGATCTTTTCTCCGGTTCCCAGCATTCTTCGGCGCCGGCTCCAGCAAGTTGGACACGGGGTTGCAGTTTTCGGTGCAGGCGGTCGAAGCACCGCGTACCACTGGTTCCAGCACGTCGGGCACCGGTTACCAAGCACGTTGGGTACCCCCCCCCCCCCCCCCGTCCAGAATTTGCCGATGCCGATTCTAACAAGTCAGAAAACAGTTTGCAGCTTCCAGTGCAGATTGTTGCAGCACCGCGCACCATTGGTTCCATCACTCCGGGCACCGGGTTGTAGCTTCTCTCACCGCCGGTCGCAGCTCCCTGTGTGGGCGATCGCAACATCGTGCACCAGTGCCTCGCATACCATGTAGGATCGGATGTCAGAAAAGTAGGTTCGGATGGGAAAGTGGGATCATCTGCAGTAGGCGGGTGCTTGGGAAGAAAAAATATGGTCCGGTGTAAAAAGTTTGAAGAGTAGAGATGCATGTGTACTAAGAGCATCTCCAACAGCCGCGCTATATAAGCGCCGCGCCGCAAATTTGTGGTTTTTAGCGCGCGCACAATCGCTAACCGAGCTCCAGCGGAGGCGCAATAACCGCGCGCACGGCATAAAGAGTTCAGCGTGCGGTCCGAAACGCCATCGCGCGCCGTTTATTTGGTGCGCCCGCTTCCACGCGCCGCACACTCGAGCGCTCGCGCCGCACTCTCTCCGTCGCGCCGCACTCTCTCCGTCGCGCCACTTTCGCCCCGCTGCCGGCGAATTGACCCGATGGACGGCCGCGCCGGCACCCCCCTCACCCCTTCCTACACCCGCGACCCCTCCGCCGCCGCAAACCCTAGCGCGGGGAGCTTTGGCTTCGCCTCCGTCGGTGCTCCTCCAAGCACCGGTATTGCGCGCGGCCTTTTCATGCCGCCATGGACGACCTCGGCGGCGGGTGGCGTCGCGCCGGCGCCCGCCGTGAAGCCACGTGCCCCCCTCTCGAAGCTCCCAAATGCGGCGCGGGCGAAGAAGGGCAAGGTATCCGCGAAGAAGAACAAGGCGGCGGACGGCTCCTCTAAGCCGTCGAGGAAGAAGCTTGCAGGGCGTGCGACGGACGCGGCGGCTACCGAAGCGCCAGCGAGCTCACTTGTTGATGATGCGGCGTGCGACAATGAAGAGGAGGAGGAAGAATCGTCTTCGGATGAGGAAGATGAATAGGAGGAAGAGGAGGACGAAGATGAGGATGAGGCATGATTGTTGAGATGTGCCATTCGTTTGTGTGAACTTTGTCATGAACTTCGTTCGGATTTTGAACTTGGTTGGATGATGTTGTGGGCATGAATTTGAACTTTTATGTCATGAACTTGTTTGGGTTTTATGTCTTTGTTTTCATGTGTTTTGTTTTCATGTTTCAAATATCATCATCATCTCCAAAACTCAACATATGGCAAGCGCCGGCTGCTGGCGCGCGCTGCAGTTTAGCGCGTCTGCTGGAGCGGCTCGCGCGCGCTAAACTTTGCAGCGGCCGCTAGAGCAAGCGCACCGCGCCGAGCAAAAACTCGCGAACAGCGTGCTGCAAAAGCTTTTTTAGCGCGCCGCGCGTATCGCGGCTGTTGGAGATGCTCTAAAGCATGCATTTTCTATTCCTTGATAATGCCCACTAGTGGTAGCTTGCGTTGGGGAGAGAAAATCCATATGCCACCATTGTACATGCCCTTAGCCTAGTAAAATTATACTCCCTTCGTTCCTAAATATTTGTCTTTTTAGAGATTTCAAATGGACTACCACATATAGATGTATATAGACATATTTTAGAGCGTAGATTCACTCATTTTGCTCCGTATGTAGTCACTTGTTGCTTTAGAAAGACAAATATTTAGGAACGAGTAAATAATGCACTCTTTAAGAATAGTTGCTTAATATCACTGGTATTTGGCTGCCACATGCAAAGATTTAAGTCATCCCTTCCATTTAAGTTGTAATCCTAACTGTACTAATCTGAATCTCATCTCTCTGTTCTTGCACAACTGAACTTCAAACGAAATTTATTTTCCCAATGAAAATTCTTGGAGGAACGTACCGGAGCAGTGGAATTGACACTTGCATACTTGTCCAGCGACGCCCTTCCCTTGGGCTTGATTGATCACATGGCGACGGCTAGGCGGCATCCACAGCAGGCGACCCAACTCGCACACTGGCCAGGTACGCCGTGCTCCGACCGTACTCCGGTTATTCAAGACCGGCAGGTCGCGCCGCCTCGATTGGCAAGAAGGCGCACCGGTCAGCCCACCGCTGTGGCGATGCGATGTCTCCGGCGACAGCTCACCTGCGACTGGCAAAGGCAGAGACCCAAAAGGCAAAAGGAGAATGTGTCATCGGATCGAGGCCGTCCAGAGAATGACCAACCGCGCCAGCAACCGTCTGATGCTACCCACCACGCGTAACGGCTTCCTCTTCCCCGCCATCGTCTTCGAGTCCACACGGGCCCCGGATCTACGGAACCCCGACGGCGCGGAGCACACTCCGGCGACCGGCGATGATGGCCGGGCGCAATCACCACCAAAACCACGGCCAGAGGCTCCGCCGTCTCGTCCCGTGCATCCTCGTCATCGTGTTCGCCGTCCACGCCGTCTCCTTCGCGCTCTACCTCCTCCTCCAGTCCAACCATCCTCCCCCAAACCCTGGGAAGCCCGAAGCTCAAAGCCATGAGATAGTCCGAGAACCGGCTTCCCAGAAGCCGTGGCCGCGCCTCCGGTCCTTCCTCCCCTGGACTGCCGACCCATCGCTGCCGCCGCGCTCCTGCGAGGCCTACTTCGGGAACGGCTTCTCCCGTCGCGTGGAAGTCCTCCCGGAGGGCCGTGGGGGCGGCGGGTGGTTCCGATGCCACCACAGCGAGACGCTGGGCAGCTCGATCTGCGAGGGCGCGCGGGTGCGGCTCGACCCGGCGCTCATCGCGATGTCGCGCGGCGGCGAGCCGATCGACCAGGTGATGGGCCGCAAGGAGGAGGAGGAGCTGCCCAGGTACGAATCCGGTGCGCTGGTGGTGGAGGGGGTGGCGGCGGGGAGGAGGGGGCCCTTGGTCGAGCCGGGGTTCCTCGACGCCCACGTGCCCACCAACGGGATCGGGATGCACACCATGAGAGCGCTGCTCGACTCCGCGCGTGTCGTGCCGCCCGGTGAGCTCCATTGCTCCCAGGTATTCCTTGCCGAGATAACTGACTTTGTTTCAGCAACCTATAACTGATAAGGTATGTTTGGTGATTGATTGGAATTGAATTATTGCACAATCTATCTTCCTAGAAAGTAATCTCACAAAATTGAAGAGTACGGAATTAATTGAATCTGCTGGATTAGCTATCTTTGCTAGTATTAATTTCCTTTATTTATCAGTTTCCTAAACAAAGGGTAAATTGTGAGGAATTAAAGGATAGCTAGGATATTCCTATCTGCAAAAAAGGCTTTGCAATCTTACTCCGGCTCACATAACATCCACCTCTTTTCACTCCACTCGTGCTTATGGGATGAGTGGTGGATGGTGGCTAAATTGTGTATAACTGTGTATACTGCATAAAAGAAAAGGATCTAAGCCATAGTCCCTCCACAGTAACTGCCAGCAACTTTTCTAAAACAACCTCTGACAACAAATCGTATTTGGAATCCTAAATCTTAAATGCTGCAAATTCAGTATCAGATATCATGAGTGATGTGTATTCTCTCCCCTGTATGATGCGAACTCATTTTTACATTAAATGTAAATCAGACCCCTTAAATGGTAAGAATAATTACTAGATATGAAATAAAAGAGGTAATCCCATAATTACTGCATATATGCCAGTAATAAGAAGAAACATACAAATAAAGGAACTTGTTTTCTGTGTTAGATGCAGACTGTGTGTGAAATAGAACGAATAATTTGTGGGAAGTTCGAAAAGGACTTTACATGAATTAAAGGTAATTCAAGAAACCAACAATTGGGTTAAAGCGACTATGTTGTGTGATAGTTCAAATAGGTCACTCATATTGAATTGCGGTGTTTTGTGATGCGCTTAGAGCCCCTATTTGGTAACCGCATACAAACTAGTCTTCAGCAAATTTGGATTATTTGTCTTACACATGTGCATGGATGCCAAAGTTTACTTCCTCAAGCAATTTAAGAGGCATCTGTGTCTCTCTGTACATGCCACATATTAGATAGGAATGAATGACGATATGAAAGTAGTGAATCATAGCAGGCTGTATATAGACTTACACTCATTCACATTTAAACAAATAATGACACATTGCAGTTGCAGCTAACAAGTTTTTCAGTTATTGCATTTTGTCTTTAAAATGCCATTTATTTTTGTCATGGTAAGTAAGAGTTTTGAACCTTGGGGTTATACAAACATAACAAACATATAGTCTGGGAAGCTGCAATCAGCAGTTTCAAATTCCTATCTTCCATGGAGTTGTAAGCCTATGTGCCAAAAAGTAAATTGGAGGGAGTAATCCGAGATGTTATCACTGGGCAATCAAACTGTTACATATGTTAGTATTTCTAATCAGTGTGGGGAGTTTTACCTTTTCCTTTCTGTTCTCGGGTTGAGTGGGTACTTCGGAAGAGCCTAGTTCTACTATTAAACATATATAAATATCGTGGTTATTCTCTTCGCTATTTGGTTCAGTTTCAGTTTATTGCAATCTTTTTGGTGTAAAACTGGGTGCAGCACAGTTTATGCTTCAGTTGTACTAATATACCAGTGATGCATGTCGGCGCACTTTAATATTCAAGGAATGGTTAAAAAAAGCTAGTGGTGCCATATTTCCATGGTATTAAACTGTACCAATGTAATGGCGCTCTTTGTGTTGTACTCTTCATGAAGAAGCACATGAACTTCTTGACAAGCAGATATTTAATTTATTTCATGATTGTGACTACTATATGGCAGTACTTATTCAATTGTATTATTTTGAATAAATTCTTGAATTCTTCCTAATTTCTCTAATTGCTTAGTGACTGTGTTGTAACACTTGGTGCAGTGGATTGAAGAACCGACACTTCTGGTCACACGATTTGAGTATGCAAACCTTTTCCACACAATTACAGACTGGTACAGTGCATATGTTAGTTCCAGAGTCACGAATTTACCTGATCGTCCTAATGTTGTTTTCGTGGATGGGCATTGCAAGGTATGTACTGTACTTACAAACATTCTTTGCTTATGACTCTTGGTACATTACATGAGATATGTTGCATTCATTATGATTAATTAGTATGTTTGTAGTTTGGGTGGTAAAATATCAACTTGAGAGTTATGTGCCTGATCTGTAGTTTGTTAGTGTGTTCATATTTTTCACATAGATATCTTTGCTCGTTTGGTATTTGGGGCCATATCTGCTGCCCCTGTTAGGAGACCATTGCAATCTAAAACTCTTCCAAATCCTTTCCCTTTCTCTTAGTATCTGTTCTACATCTCCTACAGATACAAATTCCTGAGAACTCTGTCCTGGCACCTGATCCAAAGTTCTGCCATTCATACAGCTCTATGCCTCCACGTCTGCCTGAGCTTGCATTTTCAATTGCTCTGTCATGTTATTCTCTTTGTTCAGAATTATCATATGCAGCTTAAAGTGCGGTTTATGGTAATTACTATACTTAAGTACTGCATGCAGTAAAATTTGAAGAAAGAATGGAACACTGGGCAGAGTTTGAGTTTTGACTCTAATGAGTTAAGCTTACCAAAATCAGTCAACCAGAGCTATCCATTCTGTGGCATGTCTCATCAATCATCTCACCACGTCACCACCTGTTCATGGATTAGTTAGAACAGTGTCATACTTTTGATAGTTGATGTGGGTGTGTGCTGTTTGTAACTCCTTATCAGAACATTTGAAGATAGGGTAGGATGGTGAAGAATAATGGTAGTTCTGTTCTACCATTGTATTTGTAGAACTGCACGCACCAGCTAGTGGGCTTATGCATTTATACGTGAACACTCCCCCTCACGTGTGAATTCCTCAGGCCTAAACGTGGACCGAAAGTGGGCTGCAATTTTTTTTTTTAAATTGCACCAGCCGGGTCTTGAACTCAAGACCTCTTGGCTCTGATACCATGTAGAACTGCACGCACCAGCCAGTTCACCCAAAAAAGCTCAAGCTGATGGGGAAAGGTGGGCTAGTGTATTTTATACGTCAACAGTATTGATATCACCTGCTTGCATACTTTGTCAGTTTCTAGTGTATTTTATCTGCTAATTAAGGAGTGAAATCATTCTTGTCCATAATGATTCATTTGTTTTCGCCATGTATATTCTTGTCTGTAACAGATATGACCTGATATCCCGCAGGCACCACTGGAGCAAACATGGGAAGCACTTTTTTCGAATGTGACCTATGCCAAGAGCTTCTCTGGCCCTGTTTGTTTCCGGCATGCAGTTCTTTCACCATTGGGCTATGAGACTGCTCTATTTAAGGGGCTTAGTGAAAGCTTCAGCTGTGAAGGAGCCTCTGCCCAGTCCCTTAGAAATAAACCAGACCACCAGAAAACTGCACGGTTGTCTGAATTTGGGGAGATGATTATAGCTTCTTTTGATCTTCTGGAGGATGGGATCGTGCCGCCTAAAAAAACATCAAACGGACTCAAGATTCTCTTTGTTCGGAGAGAAGACTACTTGGCCCACCCACGTCACAGTGGAAAGGTTGAATCTAGGCTAAGCAATGAGCAGGAGGTATTCGATGCAGTTGAGAAGTGGGCGAAAGGTCAGAAGTGCAAAATAAATGTCGTGAATGGTCTTTTTGCGCACATGAGCATGAAGGAGCAACTCCAGGCTATCCTGGAAGCTTCAGTTATAATAGGGGCTCATGGGGCTGGTCTGACACACCTTGTTTCAGCCACTCCAGACACAAAAGTTCTTGAGATAATCAGCAGCTTCTATCGACGCCCACATTTTGGCTTGATCTCACACTGGAAGGCGTTAGAATATCATGCCATAAATCTCCCTGGATCATATGCAAGTATCCCAGATATTACCAGTGAGCTGGGGAATATACTGAAAGGTCTCGGATGCTGAAACAGAGGTATTCTTGGCGTTGAGGTATTCGCCGTGAAAATCGCCACGAGCATTGTTGAGTGGATAATTCTGTTTAGTTCAGATACACTGGTCACACTAGCCACGCCCATGCTTGCAGTTAAAGTTGGAGATCACTCTCTGCTGGTTATTCATTCAATCACGCCCGTGGTCTAGGAGCCACACAGCCCCATTTCTCGGCAGAGGAATTTTCTGCTGCCAGATGTAGACCGATATTCCGCTGACAAGCTACTGATGGCATGAAGAAACCCAATTGACACTGTCCATTCCGTTCTCGACGTGTTCGCCGCGGTCCTGGGGATGGATCAAACTGTGATTGTAATTTTATCGTTTGGGCTTGGAACGTTTTTGTGTTGCAATGCGAGTGTTGAGTGCCTCCCACTGCCCAGTTCCTGATGAACATTCTTGTGCACGGTGTATGATCTGCCCATTATTTCTGCCAACGGACGCGGGGCAGCGGCGGTGTATCATTTTGGAAGGTGGGATCGACGGTGCCGGGTCAGTCATAACGCGCTCGCCCGTGTACTTGCGTACCTTGTTCCTTTTGTCTGCTGCTGTTGCTGTAGCCCACACTGTTGATGATAGTAGCCATTGTCTTCCTGGACGGTATCATTGCTGCCTGCCCGGTGTAGGCGCTGCTTCGACGTGTTAAATCGAAGCATCTGTGCTCCGGCATTTATCGCCCTCACCTACTGACGGAGCTAGCCGCGTCTTGAATTTTCCGGAGGGAAGGTTGGAAGAAGGGTCGGCGTTGCTGTGCGTTTGGGTTGTGGGCACCGTGGGCATGTGTCTCGTATGAGTGAGGAGGGGGCACATGCCGTGCCGTGTTGCCGGCCGAGATTAGCTCGAAACCCTGGCCGGAATCATGGCTCTGCTCCCACGGCTACTGGGCTTGGGTCTGGGAGGGGTCGCGTTGGGTTTCTTCTTGTTTTCCGTCTGGACCCGGCGCCTGAAGGCGATGAGAGATTATTTTTTTAAGAAAAGGAGGAAGACCCCCGGCCTCTGCATCTGGACGATGCATGCAGCTACTTTATTAATTATTTTTAAAAGACCTTACAAGGAAATACAACAGTAAGTCTGAAGCCACCGTCCAGGCAACATCTGACGCTACTCCTATCCAGTTGATATAGGGATGCTGATAGTCCGAACTTAATACCACAGACCTCGCAGCCAAGCCTAACATCTAAGACGACCTGAGGCCCCAACCAAGCCACTTGCCGGGTCTGGGGCACACACCGGTCCGGCGCGCTCTCAGAGGCCGCCGCCGCCAACTGCCACCACTCCATCTTCAGAGTTGTACTGACGCATCAACCTTTTCCCGGTCTAGCTGCCGTCGACGCCACCACGACGCCTAATGGCACCACCTCCTTGCGCGCAAACAACTGAGCACGTCGCGGTCGCCACCGGTACACCTCAGCACCATGCCGCCAAGTACCACCAACAGACACAGGTTGAAGTCTCTGGAAGATCTATCGCGCGTGGCACCTGCCGACCAGGCATGACAAAGCGTAGCACCTGTCGGTCAGGCATGACTTGACATCTCCACCGAAGCTCCGTGCAAGACGAAGCCGCTCCACCTCCTGCCTCTGACTTTCAGCGCTGCTGCCCAAACGATGCTCCCAAGAGAGGAACGACACCACAATACCGCCATCGTCCGATCTGGATTACCAGATCTTAGGGTTTCCCCCGAAGCAACACGAGTGAGTCGACAGAAGTTACACGACGATGCCTTCATGAAGGTAACGACGCAAAACGCCGCCATCGCCTCGGTTTTCACCGGCAACTCGGTTTCCCCAACTCGCAGCCGGGACTAGATGATGGATCTGGAGATCCGACCACCCAGCCTCAGGCCCACCATCTCCGGCGGAGGAGGTGGCCACCACCGCCACGCCCAGGGCCGCAGCCCCTGACGTCCTCGAGTTGCAGGTCGATCCCAGGGACAACAAGCCATTGACGGAAAGGTACATGAGGTTGCGGCCCGCCGAAGCCCATCTGGACCCAGATCGAGCGCCGCCGCTGGACCTGCCGCCGTACGCCGCCGCCGGCCTGGCGCCGCCGCCCCGCACACACTGCCGTAGATCCGGCCATCACGGGTCACCGCCATCCTGACTGAAGCGCGGGCTGAGGAGAAACGCCGCCGCCGCCGCTGCAGCACACAGGCTTTGCCTGCGACACCCCCGGCGGCGGCGGCGGGAGGAGGAGGCGCTAGAGTGAACGGGAGGAGGCGGCCGGCGGGGGCGCTCCGGTGCGGTGCGGCGGCGCCGCACGGGAGCGGGATAGGGTTAGGTGCGGGAGGTTAGGCGATGAGAGATTGTGAGTTTTTCTTTTCTCTTGAGGAAAAAAACCGTGTTGAACTGTAGGACCAGCTATAAAATCAGCGGACCCTGTTGAAATATATCATTCTTAGTATATTTATCTCTCGAGGAACATGCATGCACATGTGCACGGCGATGATTACTAGCACATGTGGTGAGCAAACAGTGTATGGCTGCTCATACGGGTCCAGATACGCGAGTCTGCTTGCTGCTTGCCCACGCGATCCTATGTGCTCGCGTGAACGGGTGGTCGATCTCATCATGGACATCACAATATTTACCTACCTCGAAGACATATATATATAACCACTTAGCCGCGCGGTATCATCGTCGGGTCGAACGACATGGCCATCAAGTGATCGACGGCCATTAACTCCTGCACTGGATGAAACACGGCAGAAAGCTCACATCACAACAGGCTTATGTGGTACACCCGACCGTGAGGTCGATCGATGGGGACAGTTACACTATGCCGGCCCCGCCAAGTCTAGAGATAAAATACGGTTACATACATACATGCATGAATTCGAATGGAAATGCAATCACTCGCTTGATTAAAACGATCGACGAACTGATTCCAAATTAATCAACGAGACGGAGAGCAACAATGCGTGGGGGATTGGTTGAGAAGTTCTTGAAAGATATAAGGCTCGACGAGAGGAACGATTTGGATGCGTGGCTTTAATCGTTTGTACAAGTCGTACTACAGTGTATAGCGTATAGCCGTATAGTGATCCTACTGCTACTTTTCGGTCTGTCTGATAGATGGCCGTGGCCGGACTTGAATGCCGTCGATCCAGTCTGCCCCTTCCGTGCAACCACAACACTATGTGTGCATCACACCACCAGCCCCTTGTTCTCTGGCTACTATTCCAATTAAATGGGCTCACTGTACGCAGTTTATGATTATACCTTGAACCCGCTCTGTCTGCCCTCCGGCCGGATCCTCTGTTGATCGCGCCACCACGGCCCAGCTTATGTCCCGTGCCCACTCTACCAACAGTGAGTGTCAGTGCATAACCCTTTTAGCTTGCAACGTTTTCGGAGTACGTACTACGTGTATGGAATTACCATATTTATCTATCCTCCATGAGAAGGTTTCCTGGCCGAATCTTTATATCTTACAAAATGTGCATGTTAATCTTTCCTTTTCAGAGAAGAAAGACAAAATATGCAAATTGCGGGGCAACTCTAGGATTTTTTTTGTAAGGGTGTGGTTAGATCTTAGTCGACTGGGGCTTAATCAAGTCTCAGTCAAGTGACATAATATGAAAAGAAGAAAGAAATTTTTTAAAAACTATTTTATACGGATCTTCATGTAAGATCTTACTAATATAACATCGATTAAGAATTCGATAAGTCTCAAGTCGACTGTTAACAGTCCTGTTTTTATAGACACATTACAATCGCAAATGCTCACGTACATTAATATACACTCATCTCTATGAATGCATGCACGCACACGCTACCCCTATAAGTACCTTCAAGATAATGAGCCGACACAACGTCTTAAGGTTGATGAACTCATCACAGGCGCCTCCTCTTAGTCGAGGAGAACATCTCCTCAAACTGAACGAAGAACTTGAACCTTGATGGGCTGGTTCCACCACAAGGAACTTAACCATCTAAGCTACACTCAATTCACAACTCTAGTATTATTGGATGCTATATACTATAATATCATATGGGTTTTTCACAAAGAAAAAGTTGCATGCATGACGCCAATGACTGCAAATTAAGTTACAAGGACTGAGTGGTACCACGTATGCAGTCTGCGGCGGCGTATTAGGATCTATGCCGATTGATTATTACTCCAGTTTTTGAACAGTAGCACCACCCCGACTGGCTAATGAATTGGAACAGTGGGCGGTTGGTCAAGGCCACCATTCTCTACTGTACAAGCGAACAGCTCCCTCGCCTAGCTGCTTAATCTGAACATGCCGACCCTCTTCGACGCCGGCCCCCTTCTGTGCCGAAATGGACACCGCATGTACACGCATAGTTCCCGCCTTGAATGCGGCTTACTAGCTAGCTGCTGAAAGCTACTCTGTTTGATGAACAATTCCTAGCTTCATTGTGTTTCTTTCTTCAGGTATGTATGTGTCCATGATCGAGTGAATGCACATCGCGTCGCGTCGCATGTGCATGCATATATGACACTGAAAGCCAAGTTATGATCATGTCGAGGGGGAGAGAGAGAGAGAGGGAGAGAGACACGTAAAACCAAACGCTACACTGGAGAGCATTTGTATCCTGCGTGGCTGCATATGTGAGGCATGCATCCATCCATATGTGTGTGGTATTTGGTTTGAGTTTGGTTTGGAGAGAAGGCAGCTGGTAGCAGTACGTACTACCGGTAATAATGCACTGCATGTCATATTGCATGCATGCGAACGACGGCCGGCATATTGCATGCATGCATGCAGTAGTTTTCCTAAACGCACAGCAGAGCAAAGGCTTAGGTAATCACAGTAGCCACGCACACACAGGAGGTGTACGTACGTGTGCTGCTACAGTACGTGTTGCATATCCATGTGCCTTGCCTAATACATGCAACTTCGAATCTCCCCGAAAGAATCGACGCACGAATACACTGTGATCGATGTGTGTGTGCGCCCTAGATTACAAAAGGCCGGCCAGCGGCTTTCATTGCCCTCCGGAAGCAGCCATGAGTAATGGGTGATGCATTCGTCCTCCCTTGAGCAATATATGGTATGAACAGTGAGCACCGTGCATGCCGCAGAGTATTAATTGGTAAATTTTCCCTTCCATTGGCAAAAGGATCTTACATACTATAGTATTGGCAAAAAGAGCTTACATATAAGAAAGTCTTGTTCTGATCCCGAGCTCACATGCACCCAGATGAATAGCAAAATCGAAAAAATAGTAAACAAATTCAAAAAATTCTGAATTTTTTTGTGGCAAACTTTGACAAATGTTTTGTATGCTTGAAAAATATCAGCACGAAATAACATTTGTGGAAGTCGTGGCCAATAAAAAAGTCAGCAGTCCAATTTTTTTTAAACTACTCCCTCCGTTCCTAAATATTAGTCTTTTTAGAGATTCCAATATGGACCATATGCGGAGAAAAATGAGTGAATCCGCACTATAAAATGCGTCTATATACAACCGTATGTAGTCCATATTGAAATATCTAAAAAGACTTATATTTAGGAACGGAGGGAGTAGAATTTTTGGAGTATCAATTTTTTTTTGCCAAGACTTCTACGAATGTTATTTCATGATAAAATTTTGCAAGCATATAACACATTAGTCAAAATTTACCAAAAAATTAGAATTTTTTAGAATTATTTACTTTTTTTATTTTACTGTTCATCCGAGAGCATATGAGCTCGGGAGGAGATACTCCATGTCCCTTACATATAATATAACAGAAAATATATAGGAAGAGCGTTCTTCACTTGGTCTTATAGAAGGGGGTGTGGCAGCGGCAAGGTGTAACCCGGCTGAAAGCTCATCTCTCATGTATCCCTATTTGGTTTTGGTGACTAATGACAAATCAATTGTAAGGCTGTCATTTTATTAAGTTTATTTCACGAAACTAGTTTCTATGTTTAGTGTGGATATCAGTCGATCGCTACGTCCTACTTTTTAAGATGGCTTCTACATCAAGCTTTTAGATTGTATATTTAGGACGTTAATATCCAGGTATCATCAGATATAGGGATGCCTGGGACGAACGGTTTGTTCGATACGAAGGATCATTCTAAAGAATGATTTAGTTCGCTAGAACAAACCACCCAGCGCGATCCCAATGGCCTGACAAGCTATTTAATGGGCCTCCCCGCTTTAATCATTATGTTAAACAAAAGTTCCAGTTAATTGGTTTTTGCAAGACAAATCACCATTAAAAAATTATACAGAAAAGGCAGAGAAATGTATATTTACATTTGCCATGCTCTACTTTCTTAAATTTGCCATGATATACTTAAAAACGCTATATTTTAATTTATAAAGAAACAAAGAATTTGCAAGACAAAGAAAAATTCCATGGTCTACAGAATAAAAATGTCATGATCTAAAAAGTTAAATTGCCATGTTACCTACAATAAAATACCATGGTCTAATTAATAAAATGCCACGGTCTAACTGAAAAAATTGTCATGGTCTAAATAATGAAATTGACACGCTACCTACAAAAAACTACCATGGTATAAATAATTAAGTTGCCATGGTACCTACAAATAGAACTACCATGGTGTAATTAGTAAACATTCCCATGGACTAATTAAAAAAATTGACATGGTCAAAAAATGAAATTGTCATGCTACCTACAAAAAACTACCATGGTCTAGTTAATAAAATTGCAATGGCATAAATAATATAATTGCCAAGCTACATATAATAAACTTTAACATGGCAAGTTTAGAAAATTTCTCCTCTTCAAAACATGGCAACTTTGGGATTTGTAATGGGCACATGGCAAAAAATATATAATTGCACATGGCAAGTTTAAAAAATTGTGTTCTCTAAAAAACATGGTGACTTTTGGGATTTGTAGTGGGCACATGAAAAAAAATAGGAATTTTTGTTCTTTCAAAGATGGATTTTTTTTGGAATTTCTAGATTTCTTCTCCCGAAAATTTCAATGAATTCAAAACATTTTAGCTTTTAAAAATATAGCAAGTTTAACCACATATATTCACAACCCGCTTCGAGTTCAAATGGTCAGCCCGCCCGTCCTTCCTTCAGAAGGTCGTGAGTTTGAGCCACCCCTCATGCACCTCGGCCAGATTTCTTTTTATAAACTTGAACGAGTGGGTGAGGCCGAGAGAGGATGATAGGGGAGAATCAAGGACAAGACGTTCACCCTAGCAGTTGGTTAGAGTGAACGATTCGGCAAACTGACATGATAACAACCTTGCCCCGCGATTCATGCCAGGAGATCAAACGACAACCAACATGTTTGCTCGGACGACAAAAAGATTGGCTTCAGCTAAATAACATTTCCCTATTTATTTTTTAAAAAAGACCAGAGGAGCAAGTACCCCCCGGCATATTTTTGTAGAAGTAGCGAGAAATGCGGTTGAAATATTTGCTCCCCATGGGGATCTAACCTGACTGGCCTGGAACACAAGATAGTGCCCCTACCACTGAGCTAACGCTCAATTATCATTTCCCTAAATGTATAGGTTGGATAACCATACTATCAAGAGGGGCACAAGGAAAGGTAGTTTGGTTTGACCTCCAAGACAATATTCCAAGTCAAGTCCTCAAAGGAATCCACTTTATTCACTCTACTCTTACATTTTCTGTAAGCCATGGTACCATCGTGTTTTCCTACCCGGTACTACCGAGCCCATACAGAGTGAGCTAACTCTAACTAGGAAACCCAATTTTCTCAATGTAAGAATGCCACTCATTTCCGAGTGTCAGAATACCTTGGTAATGGTACTTTCGAGTAAGTTCCATTCCTGTAGAAAGAGCCACCGTTTGTCGTCCAGAACCTCCGTTTATTTATCCCGGTACTTCCAAATGTTGTGTTTTTTTTAAGACTTTGAGACATGTTTTGATAGTTCAAATTTTGGAAGTGTTCAACAGATCAGAGAGTTATTTCTCCAATAATTCCGGGCTAGTGATTCATCTCAAACGTATCTATAATTTTTTATTATTTCAAGCTATTATACTATCACTTATATATATTTTATAGCTATTTATATTATTTTATATGGACTATCCTATATTAATTTAGTGCCCGGCGTCACTTCCAGTTTTCTGCTTGTTTTTTGTTTTGCAGGAAATCAATATGTAAGGAGGTCAAAATAACTTGCCGATTTAATGTGTTTTTTGGGAAACAAGAAACACACAAAGCTTCGGGAGACCTCGAGAGGAGCTGTCAGGGGCCCACACGAGCACCCTGTACGGCCTAGGGGGTGTCACCTGGCTGTGTGGGCCCCCTGCATCGCGTTGACCTGATGTCACCGCCATAATTTCCTATCAATACTGAAATTCTCCGACATATTTTAAGAAGAATTTTATCGCAGACGCAAGTTTCTGTTTCGCGAAGATCCCATCTGAAGGCCTTTTTCGGAGCTCCATCGGAGGGGGAAGCCATTGTCGGAGTATTCTTCATCAACCTTGCTTCCTCCATGATGATGTGTGAGTAGTTCCATCAGGACCTATGGGTTCATAGTAGTAGCTAGATGACTCTCTCTCTCTCTCTCTCTCTATTTGGATCTTCAATACCATGTACCCGTGAGCTTTCTCAAATGATCGGGATCAATTTGATGTAATCGCTGGCGTGTTTGTTGGGACATTATGAATTTATCACTTTATGATTAGATTGTTCATTGAAATCAATTGAACCTTTTGAGATTTTATTTGTTGTATAATTAAATAGCTTTGCATGCTCTCGATCTATCTATCTTCTTTGGCCAAGTTCGACGGGCTTTCGTTAGAGGGAGTGGTGCTTTGTAGTGGGTTCAATCTCGCGGTGGTCTAACCCAGTGACAAAAAGGGCTAAGACACGTATAGTAATTGTTGTCACTAAGGGTAAAATGATGTGGTTTTTTCATATTATTTGACTTCTTCATGTGAACATTATGTCATCTTGCTTATTGTGATACTCAGTTTCTTGCAAACGTAATACCTTGATATGCATGCAGGATAGCGGTTTTGGGGTGGAGTATTAGTAGTAGATGCCGTTGGATTAACGGCCTACTCTATCGCGTACATAATGCTAATACATCCCAAACGTATCTATGTTTCCAAACACTTTTGCTCTTGTTTTGGACTCTAATTTGCATGATTTGAATGTAACTAACCCGGACTGATGTTCTTTTCAGCAAAATTGCTATGGTGTTATTTTTGTTCAGAAATAAAAGTTCTCGGATTAAGCCAAAAATTTATGGGGAGTATTTACAGAATATATGAAAAATATTGGCGAAGAAAAGTGCTGGAGGGGGCCACCCAGGAGCCACAAGCTCAGGGGCGCGCCCACCCCCAGGGCGCGCCCTGTGAGCTTGTGGGCCTCTTGAGCCTCAGTTTGCCCTAAGTCAACTACATAAGTACCATCTCGCGGTGAAAAAAATCAGAGAGAAAGAATCATCGGGTTCTACGAGATGGAGCCACCGGCACCTCCTGTTCTTCGTCGTGAGGGTTGATCCGGAGTCCGTTCCGGGCTCCGGAGGGTGGAATTCGCCACCTTCGTCATCATCAACCCTTCTCCATCAACAATTTCATGATGCTCACCACCGGGAGTGAGTAATTCCTTCATAGGCTTGCTGGATGGTGATGGAGTTCTATGAGATTTGTCATGTAATCGAGTCAATTTGTTAGGGCTTGATCCCTAGTATCCACTATGTTCTGATATTGATATTGCTATGACTTTGCTATTCTTAATGCATGTCACTAGGGCCCGAGTGCCATGATTTTAGATCTGAACCCTCTATGTTTTCATGAATATATTTGAGTTCTTGATCCTATCTGCTAGTTATATGCACTTGTTATTATTCTGATCCATAAACCCGAAAGTGACAATAATTGGGATACTCTCCGGGGATGACTGTAATTCGAGGATTTCATGTATTCACCATGTGTTAATGCTTTGTTCCAGTTCTCTATTAAAAGGAGGCCTTAATATCCCTTAGTTTTCTTATGGACCCCACTGCCACGGGAGGGCGATAATCCCCAAGTGCAAGGAATCATCGTTGCACTTTCTAAAGATGGAAGTGGTAAGTATGGAGTGTCGAAGCCACACGGAGCTAAAGGTAAGATCAATATTATCTCAAGTCCTATCTGCCACTCATATGACTATACGTATATCGAGCATTTGCTTTTATCTAGAAACGAAATAAAACTATGTTGTGGGTACAAAGAGGATAGCTTTGCATGATATCGGAGAACTAAAATATAAAAATAGGTGTTGCCAACATAAAGTTAGAATATATTACAATATATTACAAATAGTGAGTGTGGAACAATGATGGTATGGTGTGCAGAATTGTCATAGGCAATCGATAACAAGATTGGTAATCATTATTGCAATTTTATATGAGGGAGAGGTGAGCTAACATACTTTCCGTACTTGGATCATATGAACTTATGACTGGACCTCTAAAAAGCATCCACAACTACTAGAAATCATTAAGGTAAACCCAACCATAGCATTAAGTATCAAGTCCCCTTTACTCCCATACGCAACTATCCCCTTACTCGGGTTTGTGTTCCAGTCACTCACGCAACCCACTATAAGAGAATCATGAACGTATTGCAAACCCTATAGTGGGAATCCCCCACGTGTGCGTGGCACGGAAGGAACCATAGGACAACACCAAAATAAGACATACAACTCAAGCCAATCAAGATCATCAATCAACCCAAAGGATAAAAGAAATCTACTCAAACATCATATCATGGCAACACATCATTAGATAATAATATGTGGCATAAAGCACCATGTTCAAGTAGGGGATTAGAGCGGGGAGCGAGAGAGTGGACCGCTGAAAAGAGATGAGGTAGGTGATGAAGATGGTGATGTTGATGAAGACGATCACCGCGGCGATGGTTCCCCCGCCGGCACTCCAGCGCCACCGAGAGAGAGGGGGAAGAGAGGCTCCCCCTCCGGCTTGCTCGTCCATGGCCCCCCCCATAGATGGGGTGAGTTTCTCCCTCTGGTCCTTGGCCTCCATGGTGCCCGGAGGGGCGAGAGACCCTCCGAGATTGGATCTCTATCTGTGTTCTCTTCTGTTTCGTGTTCCTGTTTTCTGGCCAAAAACCGTTTCTTAAATTCCTGGAGATCCGTAACTCTGATTGGGCTGAAATTTTGAGTTGATTTTTATCCGGATATTAGCTTTCTTGCTCCGAAAGAAGTGCACCAACCGCCTTACAAGTGCGCCACAAGCCTGCCAGGCACACCCTGTGGGCTTGTGGGCTCCGCGAGCATCGTCTCGCGTTGATTCTTCTTCCCAAAAATCACATATATTCCAAAATAAATCTCCATAAATTTTTATCGTGTTTGGACTTCGTTTGATATGGATATTCTGCGAAACAAAAAATATACAACAAGCAGGAACTGGAACTTGGCACTGGATCAATATGTTACTCCATAAAAACCATATAAAGGTGCACCCAAACCATATAAAACTCATGTAAATATAGCATGAATACTTGAGAAATTATAGATATGTTGGAGACATATCAGCATCCCCAAGCTTAATTCCTGCTCGTCCTCGAGTAGGTAAATGATAAAAGAAATAATTTATGAAGTGTGAATGCTATCATAGCGCATAAGTTTGATCAATGATAATTTTGAACACTTTTTCTAGCATCATTATATATCATAAATAGTAGCTCATCTCATAAAACTTCTCATGATCAAGTAGCAAGCTATTCACATGTTAAAGTATAGGCCATAAACTTTCTTGAAAACCAACAAACTATGTTCTTAGTCATCAAACAACTACAATTCATTTTATTTTCAGGAAGGGTCTATGTAAGAGCTTCGTTTTAGAAAACTTCACATACTCAACTATCATTTAGTCTTCCATGATTGCTGACACTCAAAGCATATTTTTAGAACAAATTGTTTCAGTCAAACACATAGGAAGATAGGGGCTTAATGTTTTGCCTCCCAAATTATTTATCTCAGGGATAATGTCAACAATAATAACTCATGATTACTTATATTCAACTGGATATATGTGCCTGGATCATTCCCTACAGTAACACCCCAATTTTTGGCCCTTTCTTTTTCTTTTTGATTTCTTTGGTTTTTGCTCTGATTTTCATTTTGGAGTTGTTCTGTGGACTTGAAACAAGGGAGATCTTCATTTCTTCTTCTCCCAAGTGGTTCATCGTTCTCAAATCTTCCCAAGATCATGTCATTTCTATTCTAGCCCAACCCCAAATTATTTTTCTTGGGAATATTCCTTTTTCTATTAAAGGAATAATCATGCTCGGCCTAGGTTGCTATATTTGTGCCTTGCCATTAATTCCCACAAAAATTTCATAAATTCTTTGGATCATATATTCCCTAAATATTTCCAAATCTTTCCTTGCCGAGTTCAAATATATTTCAGCAATATTCCTTCTTCAATTTTGTCCAGAGTGGCACTTGGTGAAGGAAGTGCACCTATCTTTTCTTGATTGTTCCCAAACTTTTTGAGCATTCTTTCATATTCAAATCATTGCCACATGACAAAATTCAGCTCCATTTGCCTAGTTAGTCTTCCTCAGTAAATTTTTGAAGTTTCTATTCAGATGGAAGCTTGGTGAAGGAAGTACTAGCTAGGGATATACAAATGAGTTGAAATTTTGCAAGATCCTTCATATACTAAAATCACGACACCACACCAAATTTCAGCTTCATCCAACCATCTATGTGAGCACACCATCAAATGTTTGTTTCTGGTAATATTTTCAGGTTGTGAAGCCATAATTGCTGAAAATTTACCAGAGCATGCTCCTACTCTTATAACCTCTCTCCACCAAATTGGGGCTCATTCCATGAAGCCAATCTCTCTCCATAATTCCCCTAAGTTTCTGGATAGATAAGACCACTATGAAGGAAGTACCATTTTGGCATGTCCAAATGGCATGAAATTTTTACAGCATCTTCTTATGTCTATATCATCATGCTATACCAAGTTTCATTCAATTTCAACACTCCATGTGAGTGCATCATCCAATTCCCTTTTCTGGACTATATTTGCAGTTGCGAAGCAACTATATTAAATTATGGTCCAAATCAGTTCAAATTCCACAAGATTATAGTCCTTCCTACCCTAATCACCTTTGACAACATTCTTGGCCATTTTACCAAGTCATTTTACCACAGAGGTATGCCCAAGTTTGCTACAGCAAACTTCCTCTGAGCTATCCTATCAACCTAAAGCTCTTTATGTTGATCCATCACCTGAAGAGGATCCCTGGACGCATGGACTACACGCTGGACACGGTCGGCCGCGCTGAGTCACCGTGCACGCGTCGATGCACGCGGTGACCATGCTGCTGGCACACCTGTGCGCGCGCTCTATGCGGTCTGGCAGCGCTCTGCGCGTCGGGTCGCATCGGCTTCGTCTTCCTGGCTGCGTTAGCGCGTCCTCTGGTGTCGTCCACCCTCCTCCTTATTCCACCTCGCCCCTCTGGACCCCCTCCCCTACTTGCTGCTTGCCGGACCGAGCCAAAACGGTGGTCACGTGTGAACAGTGTGCCCCAATGTGGCCAACCGCCCCTGCCATACCGCGTCTATCTCCCCGCGTCGCTGACTCACCACTACATATCTCTCTTCACTGCCCAAGCTTGCCCGAGCACCCACGCGTCCGCGGTTCACCAGAACTCTGGCCATCTTGCCTGCGATGGCATCCGACTTGGCATCTCCTTCCCCGGCTATATAAGCCCTCCCCTGCCTTGATGTAATATACGTTGTTGTATGAGATGATCATGTTTTGTAATATCGACAACTGGCAGGAGCCTTAGGGTTGTCTCTTAATTATTGTATGAAATGCAAGCGCCATGTAATTGCTTTACTTTATCGCTATGCATTAGCAATAGTTGTAGAAGCAATAGTTGGCGAGACGACCCTGATGCAACAATGGAGATCAAGGTGTCAAGCTGGTGACGATGGAGATCATGATAGTGCTTTGGAGATAGAGATCAAATGCACAAGATGATGATGGCCATATCATGTCACATATTTTGATTGCATGTGATGTTTATCCTTTATGCATCTTATTTTGCTTAGAACGGCGGTAGCATTACAAGATGATCCCTTCACTAAATTTCAAGATAAAGTGTTCTCCCCGAGTATTCACCGTTGCCAAAGTTCGTCATTTCGAAGCACCTCGTGATGATCGGGTGTGATAGACTCTACGTTCACATACAACGGGTGTAAGACAGTTTTGCATATGTAGAATACTTGGGTTAAACTTGACGAGCCTAGCATGTATAGACATTGTCTCGGAACACTGGAGACCGAAAGGTCGAACGTGAGTCAAAAAGTAGATATGATCAACATAGAGATGTTCACCATTGATGACTACCCCATCTCACGTGATGATCGGACATGGGTTAGTTGATTTGGATCATGTATCACTTACATAACTTGAGGGATGTTATTTTAAGTGGGAGTTCATTAGTAATTTGATTAATTGAACTTAATTTATCATGAACTTTGTCTTAATAGTTTGTGCATATCTATGTTGTAGATCAATGGCCCGTGGTACCGTTCCCCTGAATTTTAATGCGTTCCTAGAGAAAGCTAAGTTGAAAGATGATGGTAGCAACTACACGGACTGGGTCCGTAACTTGAGGATTATCCTCATTGTTGCACAGAAGAATTATGTCCTTGATGCACCACTAGGTGACAGACCTGCTGCAGGAGCTACTGCAGATGTTATGAACGTCTGGCAGACTTGATCCGATGACTACTCAATAGTTCAGTGTGCCATGCTTTACGGCTTAGAACCAAGACTTCAAAGATGTTTTGAACGTCACAGAGCATATGAGATGTTCCAAGAGCTGAAATTGATATTTCAAGCTAATGGCCGGGTTGAGAGATATGAGGTCTCCAACAAGTTCTATAGCTGCAAGATGGAGGAGAACAGTTCTGTCAGTGAACACATACTCAAAATGTCTGGGTATCATAACCACTTGACTCAGCTGGGACTTGATCTTCCAGTTGAGAGTGTTATTAACAGAGTTCTTCAGTCACTGCCACCAAGCTACAAAGGCTTCGTGATGAACTATAATATGCAAGGGATGACGAAAACGGTTCCCGAGCTCTTCGCAATGCTTTAGGCCACGGAGGTAGAAATCAAGAAGGAGCATCAAGTGTTGATGGTTAACAAGACCACTAGTATCAAGAAAAAGGGCAAGGGAAAGAAAGGGAACTTCAAGAATAATGGCAAGCAAGTTGCCATTCCCATGAAGAATCCCAAAGCTAGACCCAAGCCTAAAACTGAGTGCTTCTACTGCAAAGGAAATGGTCACTGGAAACAGAACTGCCCCAAATACTTGGCGGATAAGAAGGATGGCAAAGTGAACAAAGGTATATTTGATATACATGTTATTGATGTGTACCTTACTAATGCTCGTAGTAGCGCCTGGGTATTTGATACTGGTTTGGTTGCTCATATTTATAACTCGAAACAGGAGCTACGGAATAAACGAAGATTGGCTAAGGACGAGGTGACGATGCGCATCGGGAATGGTTCCAAGGTCAATGTGATCGCCGTCGGCACGCTACCTCTACATCTACCTTCGGGATTAGTTTTAGAACTTAATAATTGTTATTTGGTGCCAGCGTTGAGAATGAACATTATATCTGGATCTTGTTTATTGCGAGACGGTTATTCATTTAAATCAGAGAATAATGGTTGTTCTATTTATATGAGTAATATCTTTTATGGTCATGCACCTTTGATGAATGGTTTGTTCTTGTTGAATCTCGATCGTAGTGATACACATATTCATAATATTGATTCCAAAAGATGCAAAGTTGATAATGATAGTGCAACATACTTGTGGCACTGCCGTTTAGGTCATATTGGTGTAAAGCACATGAAGAAACTCCATGCGGATGGACTTTTGGAATCACTTGATTATGAATCATTTGATACTTGCGAACCATGCCTCATGGGCAAGATGACTAAAACTCCATTCTCCGGAACAATGGAACAAGCTAATGACTTATTGGAAATAATACATACCGATGTATGCGGTCCGATGAGTGTTGAAGCACGCGGCGGGTATCGTTATTTTCCGACCTTCACAGATGATTTGAGTAGATATGGATATATCTACTTGATGAAACACAAGTCTGAAACATTTGAAAAGTTCAAGGAATTTTAGAGTGAAGTGGAGAATCATCGTAAGAAGAAAATAAAATTTCTACGATCTGATCGTGGAGGTGAATATTTGAGTTACGAGTTTGGCCTTCATGTAAAACAGTGTGGAATTGTTTCACAACTCACACCACCTGGAACACCACAGCGCAATGGTGTGTCCAAACATCGTAACCGTACTTTATTAGATATGGTGCATTCTATGATGTCTCTTACCGATTTACCACTATTATATTGGGGTTATGCATTAGAGACAACCACATTCACGTTAAATAGGGCACCGTCTAAATTCGTTGAGACGACACCGTATGAACTATGGTTTGGCAAGAAACCTAAGCTGTCATTTCTTAAAGTTTGGGGATGCGACACTTATGCCAAAAGGCTTCAGCCTGATAAGCTCGAACCCAAATCGGAGAAGTGCATCTTCATAGGATACCCTAAGGAAACTATTGGGTACACCTTCTACCACAGATCCGAAGGCAAGATCTTTGTTTCCAAGAATGGGTCCTTTCTAGAGAAGGAGTTTCTCTAGAAAGAAGTGAGTGGGAGGAAAGTAGAACTTGATGAGGTAATTATACCTTCACTCCGATTGGAAAGTAGCACATCACAGAAAACCGTTCCTGTGATGCCTACACCAACTAGAGAGGAACCTTATTGCCAAACATGATACAGTATCTACATATATTACCCTCTCTCTCTCTTCTTTAATTATCTGCCACATAAGCATGTTTACCCCCACTATGGCCAGCCTTAAAGGCTGGTCATAGTGGGGAGTAAATTATACTAGTGTCATGCATATGACACTAGTCTAAGTTACTACCTCCATAGTGCAAAGTAACATAGTAGTAGCAGTATAATAGATGGCTTTATTTATTAGCTTGTAGACTAATCCTTTCTTGGGAAGCGCTATGTTACAGTAACATATTATGTTACTCTAAACACCTCTTTCCTCATTAACTACATGCCACATAAGCAAAATTTTCTTGGGAGTGCGCTATGTTACTATCTAAGTTACTCCCACTATGACTAGTAGAGGCATGGTACACGCTAATCCTAGACTAGTTACTACTACCTCCCCTACACATGAAACTGCCACACTAGCATTCGGGTTGCGCTTGGCTCTTCGCCTCTTCGGGAAGTCGAACTTGATGGTACTACTACTATGTTACCACATGACTCCCTTTCTTCATTAATTACTTGCCACATCATCTACTTTGCCTAGACATGTGTGATGTTACCACCTATGTTACTCTCTTTGTGGGTAGTCTTATTGGTTGATTCATATTCATGTCTAGAAACAAGAAACGTGGTCGGGTTTGTTTTCGGATTATTCGATTTTCGTAAGATGACTATAACTAGAAATCGCCACAATAACCGTAAGATCTGCATTCGACGGTGGCACCTATTAGACGCAAACAGCAATAGAAAAGAATTGCCACAAAAATGCCACACCATGCCCCACCCCTACACATAAGACTGCCACGCGAGCGTTCGCAAGTGCCACATTCGGGTTGCGCTTGGCTCTTCGCCTCTTCGAGAAGTCGAACAATGATGTTACTACTTCTATAGTATCGAATCAACTGCTGCATGTCCCGTCCATCGCGTGGGCGAGGGAGAGCTTGTTGTAGGAGTAGTAAAAGCAAAAGCCTCTCCTCGTCTGCGAGCCACCGCACGCATGGGCGAGGGAGAGGGCGTACTACTAGTAATCAAGCTTCTCCTTGTTGTACGAGTTGACGCGACACATCATAGCATGGGCCCCACATGCTTGCCTCTAAACTTGGGTAAAAGACACACATTGTACAATATTTGTTGCAACCTCTAACATTTACCCCACCACAAATTAAAATATATATTCCTCTCTTGACCAGATCAGCGTGCAAACTACAATAACCAGGATGACAGGTAGGGCCAGAAGATTATTTTAATCAAAAAATGCTTCGAGACGGCCTCATAGCATGGAGCCGACTCCAACGATTTTAAGCTTAGAGGCACGGTACATGCTATCCTAGACTATGTTACTATACTACTACCTCCCCTACACATGAAACTGCCACACGAGTGTTCGGGTTGCGCTTGGCTCTTCGCCTCTTCGGGAAGTCGAACAATGATGGTACTACTACAGTGGAGTACTACTAGTATGCTTCTAGCCATCTGACACCGAATGAACTGCTGCATGTCCTCCGCGTGCGGGATGGAGAGCATGTAGCGAAAGCTTCTCCTAGTCCTATGAGCCACCACGCTCATGGGTGAGGGAGAGGGCGTTGTAATCAAACTTCTCCTTGTTGTACGAGTTGACACGACACATCTTAGCAGTGCACTCGATATATTTCAATATTTTGCATTTACTGATACATTAATTACAACGCATGCATGCATGCCGTGACTTTCCTTTTGATACTTGCATGTGTTGATTTAATGCACCTTGAAGTAGTATGAATATGTGATGGTAAAGCTTTCTAATGCCACGACCCTAAAACAAGAGATGGTGGTGCACGAGGAGGGCGAGATCATGCCGACGGAACAGGACCCGACGATGGAGCTCTCTATGGTCTCTATGGACCTCACCTTGCTCCACTGCCCCTCGTGCCTCCGCCCCTTGAAGCCTGCAGTGTATGAGGTTCGAATACACCTCGTCTGTTCGGCTGATCGAGCAAGGTGCAGGTTTCTTTATTGATGTGATGTTCGATTGATTTGTGCAGTGCAAGGGAGGGCACCTGGCCTGCGCGGACTGCCGTGATGAGCGCCCTGGGAACCAGTGGCAGTGCCAGAAGTGCGAGCACGGCGGTGGCTTCGACGTGTAGAAGACGGTGATGGACGCCATCCTCTCCTCGGTGAGGGTGGAGTGCCCGCACGAAGGCTGTGGGCTCTACGTCACTTACCACAAGCTCACCGATCACCAGAGCATGTGTCTGCTCGCGCCCTGAAAATGCCCCGTGCCTGTCTGCGACTAAGAAGGCCCGCCGCCGGCACTCCCCCACCACATCAGAACCGTATACCCATGCACAGGATCTAGTATGGCAAGGTGCTCCAGCTGCAAGTGCCAGTGTCGGAGCCGCGACTCTTGTTGTTTGCGAGGAGGACGGCCACGTGTTTTTATTGGTCGGCGGTGTGCTCGATATCGGTGCGCCTATCGCCATGTCGGTCGTCTGCATCAGAGCAGGGGCGTCCCCACCACCGCACTACGCGGCCAAGCTGTGGGCGAACGGCCCGCCGGGGGAGCCCAAAGGTAGGATCGATGCCGTCAAGGTGGAAATCGAGGTGACAAGCAGCAAGGATCTCGACGCCGTCACCGTGCAGGAGCTGACGTTCTTCACAGTTCCGCCCAAGCTGCTAGTCGGGGATGGGTTGTCGAGCACGATGCCCCTCCACATTCAGATTGACAAGCTCACCTCCTAAATGATTCTAAAGTGCCTTCTGTTTATCTTAGTAATATGTTAATATAGGGGTTAGCTCGGTCTACTTTAGCTTAAGAGATGGTGGATTTTGGTGGCGATGCAGCAATTACTTCGACATCAGATCAGCAGTTAAAGTAATTTCCAAGAGTCGAACAGATATTTTGTGTCTGTTGGATATAAAGATCCTTTGGGTAAGCAGTTTAAGCTGCTTAGGGCATCCACAATGTATGCCAAATAGCGATGCCAAATTGTCTTTTGGCTTTTGGAACCGCTTTACACCATTGTGCAACCTAGTGCCAAATTAAAGATTCCAGGAACCGATGCTTGTAGGAGCGCCGATGCCAAACTGTGCTTGGTAATAAACAATGTTTCTTTTGGCCGAGCTAGCATATGCTCTTGTACAACCTGCGTGGAGTTGTGTAGAGAAGGGAAGATTTTTGGCACTATTTTATTCAGCAGTGGGACCCGCTATACAGAAATTTGGAAGCACACTCATTGCAGGCTAATAAATGGTATATTTGACACCGATGCCAAATACTAGTACGTGGCATATTTGGCAACATCAACACTATGGATGCCCTTATATGCTTGTTTGTTGAGGAAGTGTTGCATACTTCTGCGAGTTGACGCGACACATCAAAGTAGTACTACTACTAGTAGTACTCACCCAACTGTGCACCAGACAGACGAAGCTCGTGTCATGTTGGTGCCGTGTGTGGCCCGCACATTAACCAAAACCTCGCACCTCCAGCTTAGCCTCCGCGTTTTAAACTTCTCAATCTCAAGGCCAAGGAGCAACGGGAACCTATGATAGAGCCAATCGGATGGTTGAGAACACTACAAGTCGTAGCTACAGATGCGTGTGTGAGAGAGGACGAGTGCATGCGTGCACCTCATCTCTTCGTGTATAACGTACTAAACTCAGAGTACAAGTGTATGTGGGTGGCATCAACCTAGGGAGCTAGAGATGGTGCGTGCGAGAAGTCCCGAGAGACAAGGTGTGTGCGTGGGAAAGAGGGAGAGAGATGATATGTGTCGATGTAATGCGTGTGAAAAAAAGACTAGTCTATAGCTCACCAGGAGGCTATTCCTGGCGAACACCCCAATAACCGTAAGATATGTATCCGATGGTGCTAGTTATTGCACGTACACAGCAGTAGAAAAAGAAGTACTGTGGCATATTACAAAACTGCTGCACCACGGCCGAGAATGCGTGCCCACGTTACACCATCCAGGAATAGTGTCGCACTTCGAAACTAGAATCGTCAATAAATTTTGAGCTTGCATCTCGTCACATTCGAAATTACTACCATGCTATATTTAATTGCAAACCTGTTCACACCGGTCAAAACCTAAACGGTTTCCCACTTAGGAGCGTATTAGTACTCGGTTATAAATACTCTACTCCAAGATGACTGCACATTCCTCCTGAACTCCTCATCCACAAAAACAAACAAGTCTTTCATCGTTGTTCCCTTGCATCTGCCATGGGCTGCATGATTTCTGGGTCGAGAGATTACTACCAGGGAGAGGCGAGCATGGAAGCGGAAGCACGAGAGATGTCCCGCCTCACCGCGAAAGCAGCCGACATGTCCCGCCGCGCTGCCATAGCAGCACAGAGGTCCCGCCGCGCCGCCGAAGCAGCACAAAGGTCCTGCCGCGCCGTCGATGCAGCAGACTGGTCCGGTTGCACCATGGAAGCAGCAAAGATGTGCTGCCGCGCTGTGAATGCAGCAGGGAGGACCCCTCCCGCGCCACGGTGGCCTGGGAAAATGTCTCGCGGGCAGGCGAGGACTCTCATAGGCGCATGCACGCTATGCTCGATGGCCTGATGGGTCGGATCTCCGGCTGGATGAAGCTGCAGGATGAGATGAATGCCTCGTTTGAAAATGCTACCGGCGTCATCCAGTGACTAGGGGAGGACAAGGTGAAGCTCTGCAGCAAGCGCGACCTGCTGAGGGCGAAGATCGCCGGAAGGGCGAAGCAGACGGATGAGACCGCTGCCTTGTTGAAGAGGACGGGCGTCATCATCAAGAAACTTATGGACGAGAATGCCATGCTCCGCATCGAGCGCGAAAGGCCGGTGGAGGAATCTATGGATGCTGCCAAGCAACGTATTGAGGACATAAAACTGATGAAAGATATCATCGCCGCTCGCCGCGAGAACTAGTCTCTGTGACCTGCAGTGCATCAAGAAAGTAGAGATCAGCGAGCCAGAGCGTTGTATGCGTCTTCCGTCTTCTTTTGCCCTTGTGTATTTCGGGCGTAGCCGCATGTGCCTTTTTTAATTATCTTCCTAAATATGTAAGACAATTATTATCCACTGTCATCGCCCTTATATATTCATCAGTGTTGCTATAAGTCGCAGTAGATGCTATATAGGTCCGTCGGATCTTACATCAAGATCCATGCAAAATTTTCTTTTTTCTCTCTTAAATCTCAGTCGAGTGAGACATAGCCACGCCATTAAATAGGGGCTCGGGCACCATTAATGGAGACTTTGGGAGAGAGGTGGGCGTCAGATGGAGGTCATAGGGCTCTCCTCCCGATAAGCACGCGCAGGGGTCTGATCGCACGCCTCCCGTACTCAAATAGCTACCCCGCATGACGCCTCCTAGCTAATAAAAAAGGGGACGTGTGGCGGTTCATAAATGGTAAGTAGAACACCCACGGTTTCAATAATACTTGTGTTTCCGATTGTAACGTGACATCACTTGTTCCAAAATGACTTTGTTGATTGTTAATGTGTGCGCCTTTGCAAATCGGGCAGCAAAATTACCACAGCATGTTGGTGCCATGTCATGACACCAAGCCAAGTTTTATGATTTTCATGCGTGTTTTGGATTTACAGGAATTAGAAAACCAAGTTTCTCAATGTTTCCGGTCGAGCCACAATGCCCAAATGTTTGAATTTCAGTCCCATTTTCTTGCATGGGACCTAGAAATTCTCCCGAGGACACACATGTGATTTTTCAACCAACTTTGATGCACTGGAGCATGTGCTTGTAGTTCAAATTTGAATTATGCACATTAAATGACCAGAAACTCAATTAATGTATAAAAAAAGCCAAACGAACCAGGAATAATTCCAAAATTTAACACGGCACTCACATAGTTCTATGTTGCCTCTGTATAGAAAATCAGGGGGACAGTGTATATCGTTTCGCACACAAAGGTGACACGTCCCCTCTCAGAACCATGAGCCTTCTTGAGAGAAGCTCCAGTTTGCAAGAAGCTTATACCAAAACTTGTTCCAATTTGGCCAATTTTTTCACCACAGCATGTTAGTGCCATGACATGACACCATGCCAAGTTTCATGATTTTCAGGTGAGTTTTGGATTTACAGGAAGTTAAAAACTAAGTTTCTCAATGTTCTTGGCCGAGCCACAACGCCCAGATGTTTGAATTTCATTCCCATTTCTTGCAAGGGACCTAGAAATTCACCCAAGGACACACATGTGAATTTTCAACCAGCTTTGGTGCACTGGAGCATGTGCTTGCAGTTCAAATTTGAATTATGCACATTAAATGACCAGAAACTCAATTAACGTATAAAAAAGGCCAAATGAACCTGGAATAATTCCAAAATTTAACACGGCACTCATATAGTTCTATGTTGCCTCTATAAAGAAAATCAGGGGGGTGGCAACGTATATCGTTTCGCACACAAAGGTGACACGTTCCCTCTCGGAACCATCAGGCTTCTTGAGAGAAGCTCCAGTTTGCAAGAAGCTTATACCCAAACTTGTTCCAATTCGGCCAAAAAATTTACCACAACATGTTAGTGCCATGACATAACACCATGCCAAGTTTCATGATTTTTAGGTGAGTTTTGGATTTATACGAATTTAAAAACCAAGTTTCTCAATGTTCTTGCCCGAGCCACGACGCCCAGATGTTTGAATTTCATTCCCATTTCTTGCATGGGACCTAGAAATTCACCCAAGGACACACATGTGATTTTTCAACCAACTTTGGTGCACTGGAGCATGTGCTTGCTGTTCAAATTTGAATTATGCACATTAAATGACTAGAAACTCAATTAATGTATAAAAAGGCCAAATGAACCCGGAATAATTCCGAAATTTAACACGGCACTCATATAGTTCTATGGTGACATGTTCCCTCTCGGAACCACGAGGCTTCTCAAGAGAAGCTCCGGTTTGCAAGAAGCTTATACAAAAACTTGTCCCAATTCGACCAAATTTTATACATATGAAAATAAGGTTTACATTATCCTGAACATCTCGCTACCTAGACCAATGTACTGTGATTTGAATTCAACATAAAATGGATACAAATATTTGAATTGAAGATCGTATGGTACATGTAGTTCATATTTAAATATGATTACTACTATATGCATGTTTTCTATTATCAAGATAATATTTAAATGATGGTATAACTTGACAACAATTGTATTCAAATAAGGAAAATTGATTCAAATTTAGTCCATATGGTAGACGATAATATATATATTCATAGGGTGGAGTAAAATGTTCATATAAGATGGAAGATCAAATTGTAGAACTACATCCATTGTAAACCGCAAGATCATTTAACGATATATTCGAATTCAACATAATGTGGATTCAAAAATTGAAAATCGAGACCCTGGTATTTGTAATCATATAAAAAGGGAAATGACTCTTTCTTGTGGTGGGAATTGATTTGTTTTTTGTTGTTGTTGAGGGAAGTGCGAATTGATTTGGTACTGTACATGCTAATCTTGTTCTCCCAATTTTTTAATATTTTCTTGTAGTTTTTCAATGGCATTTATAGAAATATAGTAAAAGGGGATATGACTCTCTTGTGTCTTTTATGAATTGTCTTTTTTTTGTACACGTTAAGTTTGTTCTGCCAAACATGGAATCCGCGCCTTGTTATCCCGAAATTTTCAAGCTCGAGTATTTTCTGTCTCTTCTGCTGTGCAACTCCCACCTCTTCAAGCCGCGTCGCGTTATCCCGAAATTTCGATGTGCGCGAAAACTCCCTCCTCATCCGAAATCAGTCCCGCAGCCCAGATACGCGAAATCCCCCTTCTACCCCTCAGCCAGAAGAGCCGTCTCGATGTCGCGTGGTCAAAACCGGTGGGGGTTCATTCGTAACTTACCCCACATTTCGGACAAGCGTGTCCCTAAGCCATGGCTCCCCCCTACCTTCCTCTTCGTACCCCACCATTTGTACACCGAGGCCACCAAAACCTATGAAACCCCATGCTCCTTCGTCGGCCTCCCGACCGCCGCCCAGCCGGAGCCTCTTCCCCGACGACGTCGTCCCCAGCAACAGCTCGACGTCCCTCATCCACCGCACCGGATGAGGATCCATCGTCGATCTTGTCGTCCCGCCGGATCAGCTGTCCCGTCCTCCACCTCCAAGGAGCTACCCCGATGTTCGCCTTGTCTATCGCGCCACCTCCATCCCCACAACGCCGTCTTGACCTGCCCCACCGGAACCGCAGCACCCTCATCAATTCCTCCGATGAAGCCGAGGCCTACTCGGCGCCACCAAGGAGGTTCTGCACTCACCACTGCATTTTATCTTTTATTCAATCTCACGGGGCTGCCAGTGCATGATACCTAGCAGCCATGGCGTGTCTCCATCGACGGTGCCATCGCCGGCCACTTCCTCCATGGCGTCTCTCCCCATGTCATTGCTTCCTCGGCGGCGACTTCCACACCAGCACTAGCTGCTGCTGCTCCGGCTCTCGCTTGCGCTGCTACTCCTGCTACTCCGGCTCTCGCTCGTGCTGTGGCTCTGCTCTTGCTATCGGTCGCGCAGCTGCACTGCTCTTTCTTTCGTTCGCATTGCTACTCTGCTCTTCTCTTGCTGCCGGTCGCGCTACTGCTCCGCTCTTGCTCTCGTTCGTGCTGCTACTCTGCTCTTGCTCCCATTCATGCTGCTGCTCCGCTCTTGCTCTCGTTCCTGCTGCTGCTCTGCTCTGCTCTTGCTCTCGCTCGTGCTGCTGCTGCTGCATGACCTGCAGCAGCTACAGGAGTTGCTGCTTTAGCACTCGCTCGCGATGCTGCTGCACGAGCTGCTCTCTGCTAGTGCGTTCCCTGCTTGAGCGGCTGCTGATTTAGATCACTGCTTCTTTGCTACTAGTGCTCGAATGCCCTAAACTTCTATTGCAGTGCTCTGCTACAAGTTCAATCAGTTTTGTCAGTAAAATTCAGTTTCGACAATAAAATTTAGTTTCGACTGTAAAGTTCAGTTTCTTCAGTTAAGTTCAGAGTCAGCAGTATTTATAGCATCTGTCGGAGTGGCCACGGCGCGGATGATGCATTTTGCATCTAACACTTTTTGGTGATGTATTTTACGTCATCTATTTCACATGCTATTAGACTCCCACTTCAGATTAATGTTTTCTATCTTATCCTGCTTCAGCCTCACCGTCGTACACCTCACCGGAGCTGCTCCAACGACGGAACCATCCATCACAGTGGAGCAGTACCCTCGACGCCATCTCCAGAGGCCTCAGATCTTCTTCCTCGCCTCCGACAGTCACACCAGCATCACCATCCTCCACATCCAACCTAATGATGCTGAGGTCGACAAGGCTATGCCAAAGAGGTTGTACACTCGTCGCATCACTTTGTTACTCTACATTCATATCGATCCCTCAGGGATCCTTTGGTTCAAAGTAGTTGCAAATCGAGAAAGAAATGAATCGTGGTCATAAAGTTAACAGGGAGAAAACTAAATGCTCTTTTGGACTTCAATTTGAATCGGTTTAGCAAGATAGCCATTATATGATATTCATGTGGACCAAATCTAAGCTCACAAAATATTTCGAGGGCAGGCTTCAACCTGTTGAAGACTACCTACTAGAATCGCCACTGGTTCAAAGAAAAAGTGAAGGAAAACATAGGAATTGGAAACTTTACTATGGTACTACTATTCGTGCATTTGGTTAGAAGGAATGGAGCAAAGCAAAACTGGAGGATTTTTTTCCTTTGGTGTCTCTTTCAAAGAAAAAATGTAGGAATTTTAATATCCACTTGGACGTCCTTTTCAAATTAATATGCATGAAGAACCGGACTAAGTGCATTACCGGCATAATAAGATTCTTATTTTACATTTTCATGTGGTTTGACTTTAATTTGACCATGTTTCTCCATTCCTGTGTTCTTCCAATTCATGTGAACCAAACACCCAGGTTGATAGAAATCCTATGTTTGCAAATGCTCTGTTTTGCACGTGCATTCCTATCCTATTCCTGTGTTTTTCCTGTCCCTGCATTTTTAGAATCCTCCAATTCTAAGGAGCCCTTACAAATTTACTTCATTTTCAGATAGTTGTCAAAGAAAACTCTGTGTGTTTTGTCCCGCTCCTGCCGTGCCGTCATCCACCCCACCTGAGGTGCATCATCGACGAAAGCATGCACGACAGCAGAGATTCCCCTTGCAGACCTTCTTTTACCACCTCAGATCATCTTCCCCGTGGCTGGCAGCCACGCCAACTGTATTACCATAATCGACTGAGTAGATGAACCTGAGGACTGCACAGTTCCAGAAGAGAGGTCGCACTCTTTCATGTCTGATTACGTTATACATCGGTTATTATTACCTGCTACTTTATCGTCCTGTTCACCTCTTAGAGTCTGAGTCAGGTCCAAACTAATGCTCCAACTTGAGTTTTAAAATGCCCGTTGGGCACATATCGAGGCAACAACGAATAGTATCTGTCTACTATCTGGTTCATCTGGGGTCTTCTATGTGGTTCATGTTCGGTGGGCAACAAACAGTAGATGAGCCATCGTCTATCTTTTTAAACTGAAGCTATCATCTGCCTACTATCATTAGTTTTGGATATATCCACTCATTTGCTACCATCAGTCTTGATTTCTGCATGCACCCCTTAGGCCTTACATAATCAAACTATGTTTTTTTATTATGTATGTCAGTTATTGTACACAATCGTACTGAACATGTAGAGAAAAAGAGAAGACCATTGCGTGGGAATATAATGTCATGCAGACGCCGCTCCATGGTGGGTGAAGTGGGGGCCCCCCTCCCCCCATTCCAGATTGTATTTCAGAGGAAGATAACTGTTCAGAGGGGGATTCAGAGGGAGCCGACCACTCCTATTAACCCCCCTGAGGTGTTTGCTCTAACCTGGCATGCTGAAGTTGGTCATATCATGCATATGGCGCCTCGCATTGCTTACTTTATACATCTTATATGTCATCAGCTTAGTTTAGATTTGCTTTGTGTGAATGCCACCTATTTGGTTTCTATATCATACTCCCTCTGTTCATAAATATTTGTCTTTTTAGAGATTTCAACAAGTGACTACATATGGAGCAAAATGAGTGAATCTACACTCTAAAATATGTCTATATACATCCGTATGTGGTAGTCCATTTGAAATCTCTAAAAAAACAAATATTTAGGAACGGAGGGAGTATATGTGAATTATGCAATGCCATCTTCTTTCCAGGCATCATATACGTGAATCATGCAATGCCATCCTGTTTAGCCAGTCATCGTATATGTGAATTGTATCGTGCCATACTATTTTTTTTCATAATGTATTCCATTTGTCTATAATGTTTGTACATTCATCTACTCTTCCTATGCATTAGCCATTTGAGTCGGTGATGGGAAAATCTGGAGTGAAAACAAGGTCTTCTGAGCAGTCAGTGCTACCTGTCGATGCAGATTTCTTGCTGGTTACAGATAGCTCCTCAGAGGAGGATTCAGAGACAGATGACCAGTCGTATCCCCCCCCGAGGTGTATGCTCTAACTTGGCAGGATTATATTGCTCATATCATGCATATGGTGTCTTGCATTGCCATGCCATCTGCTTAGATTAGACATGCTTTGTGTGAATGCCTCCTCTTTGCTTTCTATATCAGATATGTGAATTATGCAATGTCATGTTTTTTAGCCAGTTATCATATATGTGAATTATGCACCGCCATCCTCTGTAGCCATACATCATATATGTGAATTATCTCATGCCATCCTTTTTTTTCATTACGTATTCCATTTGTCGACAATCTGTGTATATTGAACTACTCTTCATGTGTATCAGCCATTTGAGCCGGTTATGGAAAAATCTGGAGTGAAAACAAGGTCTGCAAAGCAGGAAATTGTACCTGTTGAAGCATATATCTCGATGGTTACAGATAGCTCCTTAGAGGAGGATTCAGAGATAGATGACCAGTCCTATATCCCACCTGAGGTGTATGCTTTAACTTGCAATGTTTATATTTCTCATATCATGCTTATGGTGTCTTGCATTGCTTAGTTTAGACATCATATACACAATATTCAATGCCATCTACTTAGTTTAGAGATTATACATGCGAGTGCCAGCTGCTTAGTATATGAATCAATTATGTGAATTATATCATGCCATCCTGTATACTTAGACAACATGTATGTGAATTATTTCATCCCAGCCTATTTTAGAAAGACATCATATATAGTTTTGTCATGTCATCCTGTTTAGATACTCATCATATGTTGAATTATGCCATTATATCCTGTTAAGTTTTCCATCATATATCTGAAACTGTGTCATGCTATCCTGTTTTGTTTGCCATCATATATGTGAAATTGTGTCATGATGTCCTGTTTGGTTAGACAACATATATGTGAATTACCACATCTGTCTATGATACAATGTCTGTACATTCAATTTCTTTTCTTGTTTATCAGCCATTTGAATTGGAGGGGGTGATGGCAGTATCTAAGGGAGTAAAAACCCGTTCTTAACAAAATACGGTGCTACCCGTCTATGCAGATAGAACCATGGTTGTACTGGCCCATGAACTAGCCCCACCACACATAATCGAGACTCTTCCAGATTGTACACTTACACCGTTGGACAGAGAACTAGCTACACCCCATCTAACGCCAACCCCAGCAGATAGTAACCCACTTCTAGTTGACACAGCACCATGTCCACCACAGAGTACCCCCACATGAGCAATTTGTAAAGCAATTGTAGTGCCCAAAGCACGAAGACCACCATAGCGAACCCAAGCTCCATGTTTAAAGCAGAAGAGCAACTATTCTTAGGTCAGATTCCGTAGCTATGGTCCATACTCCTTTGCTCTTGCATCACTGTATTTACTCATACCAACTAATTTCGAATTTGAAGGATCCAATTGAAACTCCAATGGCGCAACAGGTATGTTTTAAACCTATTTCTTTAACTAGATTGCTGTTCTAACTTCTTGCTCTATGTTGATTTCAGTTTCAGTTGTATAAATAGTTATGTTCTCATGTCATGCACATTACAAGTGTTGTTAGTGTTGTGTTGTTTCCCACACTTATATTCTGTCTATGCTGCTTTGCCTTAAATAGATATGATTTGAATTGTGTCTCTATCTTCATTTGGCAACATAAACTAGGATGATATAAACAATACAGTGACCATAGTACATAGATAATTATTTGTTTCATGCTGCTATCCTGTCCACCTTACTACTGAACCAGTTTACCAAAATTAGTTTCATATACTACATGCTAGACCTGTGATGTGTCTGCTTGTTTCTCTTGTAGAATGCGAACAGAATATTGGAGAAGAGCACCCCATTATGCAATGGTAGAGAAAGTAATGCAGATAAGGTTCAAGATAGTGAGACAACCCTGTTGGTCTCCAAGAAAGGTGATAAAAACTATCTTGTAGATAGTGAGACAACCCCAAAGTCCTGCATTGATGTAGTGTTCAATTTACTAGCCACTACCGCTGGCAGAAGCTCTTCAAACTCGCTGCCTGAATCACTTCGGCTTCTGTAGTCTCAGCTACAAGCTGAAAGGCATCAGTCAGCTGTGTTGCGGCAAGAAGCCGAAGGACTGAGGAAGTCCCTATAGAATTCAGATGCATAGTTTCTGGTGCAACAGCAAGCGCTGGACGATTTTAGCGCCAAACAAGAGAAAACTAATAAGCTTGCTAAGCTTCTTGCCAGCATGGTGGGTATCCAGGATATCATTTGTTGAGCTCTTCTGAAGTGGTTTCAATTCTGGACTTGTTTTGCTGCCGCGTTTATTTTCACTGGTGGCCAATTTAGACGCCAAGTGTATGTAATATGCTGCTTTGTTCACTATATTTGCACTGGTGGCGAACTTTGATGCCCAGTGGATGTAATATTTGTAATAGTTGTAATAGCCTAGCGTAAGTTGCTTGCTTATTTATTTCCTTATTGTCTTGTTTATTTTTTTGCTTGTAGTCGATGCAGTTCTTTTTCCGCGGTAACCTTTTTATTTAGAACTAGGCCACAATAACCATGGGCAACATACGGACCGTGGGTCTGCTGCCTGCTGTAGTGGGCCTCCTAAGGTCCGTGTGATCCATGGGCCTTCTACGGGCCGTAGATTCAATGGGGCTGCTACGGGCCGTATGATGGATTTGCCAAACATGGGCCGTACTTTCGTGGACAATTAATGGACCGCAATATGGGCCGTAAACGGGCTATAATGGGAATCGTCTGTTTATGGGCCAACCATAACAGGCCGTTAATAGGCCCATGTGTACAACGGGCTTAATTCTATCAGAAGGCACAACGGGACGTTAATGGGCCATATTTGATGACGCTATGAAAACGGCCCAACGGATTAAAGTGCCACAGATGGGCCGACTTTAACCACGGGCTGAATATGGCCCACAAGCGGAACAAGCCAGTAACGGACCGTAAGTAATCGAATGCCGGAAATGAGCCCAATAATAAATGGGCCCTTAGAAGGCCGAAAGATAACACAGGCTGGAATGGCCCAATGAAATAATGGGTCATTAATGGGTATAAAGTGATACACTATTCATTATGGGCCAGTTTCACCACGAGCCGTTTATGGGCCAAGATTTACAAAGGGCCTCATATGGGCCGAAAGACGTCATGGGCCATACATGGGCCGAAAGTTACAATGGGCTGGAATCATATTGGACGACCCATATGGCGCTATTGGGCCTAATTCGGATAGGCTATAACGGGCCGTGAGTTAGCAGGCCGTTAATAGGCCTTTCGTGGGCCAGGCCGCTACCTTTTGACTAAGTCAAACGGGCCGGCCTTTTGACCTGAATGGGCCACTGTTGGGCTGAGCCACGTGTCAACGTATCATAGGCGTGTCCCGTCCATTCGCTGGATGACATCTGGCCTAGCACTGAGCTGACACGTGGATACTTCGGCGAATGAGAATTTTACACGTGGAAAATCCCCATTGGTCGGGGCTGTTAACGGGTTATCGGATCCAAACCAGAACCCGATAGCTTAAGGGCGACCGGCTATGGTGGATGCCACTTGTTGGTTACCCTTCACGAAAGCATTTCCATGACACGTGATTTATCGTCATGGAAGTGGACACTTCCATGATGATAATTTTGGTATTGTCATGGAACACTTCTACGACAGCACAAGTATGACTATCTTGATTCTGTCATAAAATTGTCATGGATGTACATGCATGACGGAAAACGTGACCTACTGTGACAAACATGTATCATCACGGAAGTGTATTTTTTTGTAGTGGCATCCCTTCGTTCGGTGATGTAGAACCATTCTTTTTGCCACACCTTGACGGTGTCGATGAACCTGCCCTCCGGCCACTGGACCCGTGTTAGCTTGCTGATCATGGACCCGCCACAGTCCACCTAGGCACCGCCAACCACCTTGGGCTTGACGTTGAACACCTTCAGCCACAGGCCAAAGTGTGGCTGGACTCTGAGGAGGGCCTCGCATACGATAATGAAGGCCGAGATGTGGAGGAGGGAGTTGGGGGCTAGATCATGTAAATCTAGCCCGTTGAAGAACATCAACCCCCTCACAAAGGGGTGTAGAGGAAATCCGAGCCCCGGATAAAATGGGGGAGGAATACATCCCTCTCGCCCGACTTGGGCATGGGGATGAGTTGGCCCTTTTCAGGGGCCCGATGAGCGATGTCGGCGGATGGGTAGCCGACCCGCTTCAGCTCCAAGATGTCATTGTTGGTGATGATGGAGGCGTCCCACTTACTGTTAGCACCGGATCCGGCCATGGCCGGGGGGGGCAGGATGGGATTCTCTGTGGAGCAAAAAGACAGGGCGCTGGAGCTCTGGAGGATTGCACAAGCAGCAGCGGGAGGTGGAAGAAGGCGTAGGATGGTAACTGTAGCAGTCCCCCCTCTTTGTAGGTCACGGAAGAGCCAAGGGTTCCTCTTTTCACGCCATGGGCTTCTCCACATCCCGATACTCTTGCGACGTTATGCGTGGGTGGGGAATCGAAATCATTGATCATATCCCCTAAAAAATGGGGCATGATCTCTGCCTTAATGAGACGTGCCAATAGGGGGGCGGCCTCGAGCCGCGCATAGAGAACTGCTAGCCGCTCGGCATTATGACCGGTCGTTGCCCTTCGTAGAAGAGAAAAAGTTGTCAGACGAGGGCACTATTCACACTGGAACGATTTTTGCCTTCGGAGCTAAGTAAAATGGACGCTTCAGATTTCGAACACCACTTGACTCCGAGCATGTACAGGACACGATGAATAACTCACCTCGCAATGTCGGATTTAGGGCTCCGCAGACCCAAGAAGGTTCAAACTTTGGGCTTGTGCGAAGATCTCAACCTCTCAAGCCTCGAGCTTGTCGCCCTACAGCCTAGCCTAGCCTGATTTGCGTGAGCGGGGAAGAAGATGAACAGGGCAGTTTACCCAGGTTCGGCCCACCTTGCGGTGTAAAACCCTACTCCTGCTTTGTGGTGGATTGACCTCACGAGGAGGTTGAGGGTGAACTAGTACAGTGGATGAGCTGCCTCGCGAGGGCTCGGGGGTGAGAATGAGTCGACCTCTTCTACAGTAGTGGCTAACCTATATTTATAGTGGCCTCGGTCCTCTTCCCTGGAAACTTAGGCGGGAAGGGATACCACAACGGCCAATTTGGAAGGGGACAGGAGGTACACCCTATCCTAACAAAAGGTGGTCTTCTCCTGCAGAGCTTCTGGTCGTGACGCAGCAGTGGGCTCGGCAATGACATCCGTCCTGCCGAGCTCATGGTCTTGGTCTTGTGGCACCGGAATGGAAACCTTTGGAGGGCTCCTTGGGAACCCACGTCTGCCCTTGCTCCCTTAGCACCGAAAGGGAAACTGTCTCCTCCGTGCCTGCTGGCGCCCGCCTGGCGTTGGTCATCATGGCTCACGCATCGCAGCCTCGTGAGGATGGGCACTTGCATAGGAAACTCCGCTCGTTGGGAGGCAGCCTGGGGAGGCCGCTCCTCTGGAGGTCTTGGTGTTGTCCGCCTCGCAAGGCAAGGTGAAAGATCGAGGATGTCGCCTAGAGGGGGGGGGGTGAATAGGCGCTTTAAAATAATTACGGTTAAGGATTGAACAAATGCGGAATAAACCTAGCGGTTAATTTGACAAGCACAAAACCTACAACAACTAGGCTCACCTATGTGCACCAACAACTTATGCTAAGCAAGATAGACAACTAAGTGATAGCAAGATATATGACAAGAAACAATATGGCTATCACAAAGTAAAGTGCATAAGTAAAGGGCTCAGGTAAGAGATAACCGAGGCACGCGGAGACGACGATGTATCCCGAAGTTCACACCCTTGCGGATGCTAATCTCCGTTTGGAGCGGTGTGGAGGCACAATGCTCCCCAAGAAGCCACTAGGGCCACCGTAATCTCCTCACGCCCTCGCACAATGCAAGATGCCGTGATTCCACTAAGGGACCCTTGAGGGCGGTCACCGAACCCGTACAAATGGCAACCCTTGGGGGCGGTCACCAAACCCGTACACTTTGGCAACCCTTGGGGGCGGTCACCGGTACCCGTCAAATTGCTCGGGGCGATCTCCACAACCTAATTGGAGACCCCGACACTTGCCTGGAGCTTTACACCACAATGATTGAGCTCCGAACAACACCAACCATCTAGGGCGCCAAGGCACCCAAGAGGAACAAGCTCTAGGGTGCCCAAACAACCAAGAGTAATAAGCTTCTCAAACTTCACTTCCACGTATCACCGTGGAGAACTCAAACCGATGCACCAAATGCAATGGCAAGGGCACACGGAGTGCCCAAGTCCTTCTCTCCCAAATCCCATCAAAGCAACTAATGCTAGGGAGGAAAATGAGAGGAAGAACGAAAGAAGAACACGAAGAACTTCAAGATCTAGATCCAAGGGGTTCCCCTCACTTAGAGGAGAAAGTGATTGGTGGAAACGTGGATCTAGATCTCCTCTCTCTTTTCCCTCAAGAACTAGCAAGAATCATTGGAGGGATTGAGAGTTAGCAAGCTCGAAGAAGGTCAACAATGGGGGAAGAACACGAGCTAAAGAGATAAGGTCCATTGGGGAAGAAGACCCCCTTTTATAGGTGGGGAAAAATCCAACCGTTATCCTCACAGCCCGCACAGAGCGGTACTACCGCTCCAAGGAGAGGTACTACCGCTAGGGCGGTAGTAGCCCTTTGAAAAACAACAGCGAGGAGGCAAAAGGCCAACCTCTAGGGATAGCGGTACTACCGCAAAGGGTAGAGGTACTACTGCTAGCGAGCGGTACTAAAAAAATACATCCGTGCCTACCACCGCTGGACGTAATACGAGATTTTGGTCCGGAGCGGTACTACTGCTGTAGTAGCCGCGGTAGTACCGCTCTGGAGCGATAGTAAAAAATTACATCCGCTCCAATCCGCGGTAGTACCGCTGCAGCCTTTTCAGAACACCAAAACTGCCACAACTTCTGCAAACGGACTCCGAATTCAACGAAACCAAGTTTGTTGGAAAGCTAATGACATGGGCTAACACAATCTTGGTAGAAATATCAATAAGAAGCAAATTAGAAAAGTCCCATGATAAAATGGTGAGAACCCTTCCTCGAAAAAGAACGGTTAAACCGCCAACACTGAAAACGCGATAGAAGAAGCATATGAAATCCATTTTCGATGTACTAGAGCTTGTCACGAAGATAACCACAAGATCTAAAACCTCAAAATAAAATACAAATAAGAATCAAGAAAGATGATGCAAGGATACAATGGTTTGAGCTCTCGACGAATGATACGATCAAGCTACTCACTTGAGAGCCCCCCTTGATAGTACGGCTATCGATCCTATAACCCGGTCTCCAAACTATCACCATGAGACCGGTAAAATATAAAACCTATCAAGGGCAAACCTTTGCCTTGCATGAAGTCCACTTGAGCTAGATGATGACGATCTTGACTCCCTCAAGTTTGACCACCTTTCTTGATTGCGTTCGCTCGATGAAGACTAGTTGATTGCTCCCCCATACTCCACTATGGGTGAGCCACTCTTTGGCACTTTTTCACAAGTCCATTGTCACCACAATGGACGGCAAGATTCAAGCATGTGATCTCTTTGTGATGATTCACTTGAACTTGCACACCGCAACCTAACCCCACAAAGAACTCTCACGAAGACCATGGGTTAGTACACAAAGCGTAATTGACAATGCTTACCATACCATGGGATTGCTTGGTCCCCCTTGGTACATCTTCTACGCTTTGTGTGTTGATCAACTTGATTCACTCTTTGACTTAGTCTTGATCAACCTCTCACATGACCAATCTTTAGGTAATTCCTTGAATAGCATCTTGGTCATCACAAACTCTCCTTGAAACCAACAAATGGACTCCAAGAAAAGCCTATGGACAAATCCTTCAAATATAACTCAAGGCAGCCATTAGTCCATAGAGATTGTCATCAATTACCAAAACCAAACATGGGGGCACCGCATGTTCTTTCACCAGGGGGCCCTCGCAAGGGTCTTGTCTTGGTAGTCTTGCAGATGGGCCGTACCAGGCCGTCGGAGGAGCCACGCCGTGGGCCGTAGGTAGGCAAGTCTGGGTACCCTGGTTCCCAGAATGCCGACAGTAGCCCCCAGGCCCAAGGCGTGCTCGGGCTTGGCTTCGAGGCGAAGCCAAAGGGCAATGGCGAAGCTCCATGGGCCCCAATCGCCTGTGGGCCAGGCTGACGCGTGGCGCTTGACGGGACGTGGGCGACTCCGACCCCCCCCCCCCCACATTGCCTCGGTGTCGTGGGAAAACAAGGCCACCTATGGGGCCATCGGCCCCTTGTGGTTCGGCAGGGGGAAAGGATGCATTGCACAAAGAGCAGAGGGCGCGAGGCAGCGCGGCAGCGATCACACGGGCAGTTTTTGCCCAGGTTTGGGCCGCCGCGAGGCGTAAAACCCTACTCCTGCTTTGGTGGATTGATGAGAGGACCGTGGTGGAGGCGCAACGCTCTGGCCCAGCAAGGTGGCCTAGGAGCGAGAGCCGCTATGCGCGTATGAGTGTACAGGGGTCTGAATCCTTTCTAAGGTTGCCATGGCCCTCCTTTTATAGATCAAGGGGTCACCACAATGGCAAATCAGTCATTTTGTACTGATTAGATAGCAAACCGTGCCATCATACCTAACTCTGCAGACTGGACAGAGCGCATTAAATGCGCCGCTTAGTGTCACATCGTAGCCTAGCCCGGCAAGCCTTGCCGTGCTGTTTTGCCACATTCTCGCCTACCTGTGTGACACGTCGTCACTGGACGAGTGTCATTTGGAGGTTATTTCCTCTGGGGATGGCTGCCACGTGCCCAATAACGACCACTTAGCATCTTGGGGGCTTGACACCGCACCGATCAGTGACTTGCGTTGATGTGAGGTGGAGCGGTGGAGCCTTGGCGGGGTAATCCGCCCTCAGCATCCCCGGCAAGCCTGCCGGGGCAATCTTGAGACTTGTCTTCGAGGCAACCTCCTCCCCGCCAGGCTCGCCTACCCGTTAGGGGAGGTTTTCCCTTTGTGGTATTTTACTCCTTGGGTTGATCTTGGTCTTCTTGATCTGCCCTTTGATTCCTCAAAGAGCTGATCTCTTCTGCTTGGCCTTGTCTTGGATGCCGCAATCTCGTTCTTGAGCCTGTGTACAGTCTGGGCAACATACCTGGGGTTTGTTGCACCGACAGGAGCCCCCGGGCCTGGCCTGAACGCGCCGCCGAGAGTCGTCGGGGTAGGCCCTATCCAGTACACACGCGGGGAGGCTGTAGTAGCTCACACCTTGAGATCTTCTTTGCTTATTCATTAATCTAAGCTTGGGTCAGTTTCTGGTTTTCCCGCGTGACGTGCAAGACGTCGTGGGGAGATTATGAGCCACGATCCCTGGGCTACCCATGTCCCGTGTTCATGGGTTGGTAACTGCCATTCCATTAACTTTCCCGTTTGCAGTGTTTCCGCCACGTGCACCGCATGCATTGTGCGGGGTTGTTTGGCGGATGCAAAGGGCGTGGAAATGCGTGCCATGGCAGAAACCCAGACGCCATGGATTGGTGCTGAGGGCCGACCTTGATTCCATGAGCCGTTGGTGGCACGGGGAAGCCGGATTGGAGGAGTAGGGTGGCTGCCTTTGGGGGAAGGAGCCAGCCCCCTACCCTGTTCGCCTATAAAAAGGGATGCAGGGCACGGTGCTTGTCCACACATCTCACTCCTTCCTTTCCCTTCAGCAATTCCTGCCCACTATGGTGAGGGGCAAGGGTTGTGGCAGTTCTCCGGTGGTGGCGACGAGGGCTTCTTCTCGACAGCGCCTCCCTCCTCCTATTGGGAACGCGGGGGCGGAGACCACCGTGAGAGGAGGTGGGAGGGGGTGAGGTCGCGGCCGCCGTGGTGCCCGGGGTTGAGGAGGACAGGGTGGTGCTCTGGCCTCACCTCCGTCGGCCACTCATCCCCCAATGGAAGGCCACATCGGAGATCAACCGCTGGAGTTCATCATCAGGTTGTATAAGCCCCTGCGCGGTCGCCTCCTCCTCCCTACTCCATTTGCGAGGGTGATGGAGCTTGAATAGCCGCACGCGCTGAAACTGCACATGAGGGGTTGCTGCAATGGCAGCATGCGGGTGGATGTGGATTACTCCGCCCCTCATGTCATGCTCTTCCGACGCGGCTGGAAGACTTTTGCTCGCGCTCACAGCTTGTCGGAGGGGCACGTCCTCCATTTTAAATTAATGGATGCCGAGCTGCTCTCCATCAAGGTCTTCGGATGCTCGGGAGCTCGCTTAGGGTGCTGCGCGGAGAGCTCGACTGATGAGGAAAGCTCCTCCTCGAGCGATAGCGATGAGGAGGACAGTGACGGCGATGACGACGGCATCAACGGGGAGGGTGACAGCTCCGGCTCCGGCTGAACGCCGGCCGTACCATCACCGTCAGGTGTCGGCACCATCATCTGCTCCTGCATCTCATTCCCGGCAAGGCGATTTGCCGGGGAGTGGATGCAGCGGTGGGGATGGTGCCCCGGGCTCCTCCAGCAGTCTCCCAGCTGGACCCCGGCAGGCTTCCTCATGGGCTGCAGCTTCGTTCGCCCTGCCGTGTCCTGCTGGCCCTGGTGGCGGTGGTCAGGGGGACCCTACCACCACTATCTTCACCATCACCTTCATCCGTGCCTTCCCGACCTTGTTGAGCTCCCTGTCATGGGGCCCGACGAGGTTGGGCTGGGCTTCTGCCCAGGCGCCCCTTTTGCCCTCTTCTCCTCCTGCCGTACTGCCTAGGAGGAGAAGGACAAGAAAGGGATTACGGGGCACTTATCTTTTTTCAGTTTAAAACATGTAGGCATGGGCCAAACTTTAGTCTAAATAATGTAAATTTCCTTATTCATGTTTGTGTTCTGTAAGATCTGTACTTGATTATCAGCATATTAATGAAAAAGACAAACTTTGTCGGGCACTTGTGCATGTACCATCTCCATGCAGAGGTGAAATACCTCTATACATTTAAGTAAACAAGTTTCTCCGGCAAGTTATCCTGCCAGTAACCTTAGTTTGTTGCCGCGGGGCTAGGTCTGCCGGGCACAACCATAAAAAAGGGACCAGCCCCCCGCCAAGACTTTTCCATCAAAGGCCACTACGACCACCCTGACCGAAGCAGCGTTCGAGTCAATGGGTAGGAGCACCTATGTTTCGAAGGTGGCGGGGTTTTCAAATGCACAAGTTTGCAAATTATAGAACAAATATGGATAAGAAGGAACTTATCTGCTTGGCTTGCCGGGGATTGTCACGTGGGATCGTCTTCATTCCTTTTCTTCGGGACCAAGTCCACAGCAAGAATCCTGCAAATTAATGCAGATGAAAACAATGCCACATGCGTCCTCTTCTACATGATCATGCTATGCTTATGATATGCTTATGAATGCATGCAAGTTTTGGGGGCCCCCCAGCGTTTCATTTATTTCTCTGTTGCTCAGGGTCTGCCCCTGGCTTTGTACAAAGGGTTACATGCAACTTCGGCAAAGCTTGTACAAAAGGGTGGCTGCCGGGCAGGGCCCGACAGCCGCGCCTTATGGGTAGAACTTACGGAGATGCTCAATATTCCATGAGTTTTGCAATTGAATGCCATCTCCGGTCTCCAGATGGACTGCGCCAGGTCTAGTGACTCGTACTACCCAGTAAGGTCCTTCCCACTTCGGCGTCAACTTGTTTGCACCCTTGGCAGACTAAACGCGCCTAAGGATAAGGTCGCCTTCCTCAAAGTTCCGGGCATGAACCCTGCGGCTTTGATAGCGACGCAGGGCTTGCTGGTAGCATGCAGCATGCGTAGCAGCCCAGAGACGGCTCTCCTCAAGTAGCACAGCATCGTCACGCCGGTGTTGTTCCTGCACTACTTCATCGTAGGCAAGCACTCGAGGAGACCCGTATATGAGTTCCGTGGGGATAACTGCTTCTGTCCCATAGACTAGGGAGAAGGGAGTCTGTCCGGTAGCTCGATTTGGTGTCGTACAAAGGGACCAAAGAACCACCAGCAGCTCGTCGATCCATCGCCTGCCGCACTTCTACAGTCTATCAAAAGTTCTTGTCTTGAGACCTCGCAGCACTTCAGCGTTCGCCCTCTCAGCTTGTCCATTGCTTCTGGGATGGGCCACAGAGGCAAATGAAATCTTGCTTCCGAGGGCATGAACGTATTGCATGAAGGCGTGGCTTGTGAATTGGGTGCCATTGTCGGTGATGATTCGGGCAGGTACCCCGATGCGGCACACCAATCCATTCAAGAACTAGATAGCGGACTGCATGGTCACCTTTCTCGCGGGCTCCACCTCCGGCCACTTTGTAAACTTGTCGACTGCGATGAACAGGAATTCAAAGCCCCCGGTAGCACGGCGGAAGGGATCCAGGATGTTGAGCCCCCAGACCGAAAATGGCTATGACAAAGGGATTTTTTGGAGAGGTTGAGCAGGCTGATGGATATTCTTGGAGTGGAACTAGCAGGCTTCACGCTTGGTGACTAGCTCAATTGCATCTTGGAGGGCAGTGGGCCAGTAGAAACCTTGCCGGAAAGCTTTCCCAACGAAGGCCCTTGATCCGATGTGGGAGCCACACATACCCTTGTGTATTTCTGCCATAAGTTCCTTTCCTTCTTCCCAACAAATGCACTTCAATTTCACACCGTTGGGCCTTCTTCTGTATAGCGTGTCATCAACGAACTGATAGATACTGGCCCTCTGGGCTACTCTTTCAGCTTCTTCTTGTTCTTCAGGAAGTTCTCCTGTTTGGAGGAAATGAACAATGTGCCGTGCCCAAGTCGGAGCCCGAGGCTCGGTAATAAGGACTAGTGGCACCTCCTCGTCGACAGGAGCACACGCCTCGACCGCAAATTCTGGTAATTCGGCGGGAGGGTGCAGCTCACTGATCGAAGGGGAGTTGTTCCCGCCAAGCCTTCTACCGGGGGCTTCGGGAAGCTCTGCCGGGAGAGGCTTGCCGGAGTACAATTTCCTCCTCTTGCTGGCCATAGTTGCTGGGGATATGGAGGGTTGAGTCAGATGGAGAACAAAAGTCCCTAGTTCCACAGGGAGTTTTTGCGCAGCGCACTTTGACAGATGATCAGCAATGCTGTTTTCCGCACATGGTACATGCTCTGTTTGCAATCCGTCAAAGCGCTCCTCCAACTTTCTCACTTTCTCTATGTATGCCTTCATCAATGGGCTTTGGTAGTCCTTGTTGATTTGTCTCACCACAAGTTGTGAGTCTCCACGGATGATCAGCTTCTTGATTCCCAATTCTGTCGCAATCCTGAGCCCGGCAAGGAGCCCTTCATAATCTGCAGTATTGTTGGTAGCCTTCTCCTGGGGGAAATGCATTTGAACGACATAGTTAAGGTGCTCCCCAGTGGGAGCAACGAGAAGCACGCCAGCTCCTGCACCCTGTAGGGATAAGGCGCCATCAAAATACATATTCCATTCTTGGGGCGCTTCCTTGCCGGGGATAACTGTTTCCAGTACTTTCTCATCAGGGGTTGGCGTCCACTCTGCAATGAACTCTGCCAGTGCTCTGCTCTGAATAGTTGATGTGCTTTCAAACCTCCAACCAAAGCTGGATAACTCCAAAGCCCATTCCACGATCCTGCCAGTAGCCTCAGGGTTTCGGAGTATGTGCTGCAAAGGGAAGCGGGTGACAACCGTGATCTCGTGGGCTTGGAAGTAGTGACGCGATTTCCTTGAGGCCATGATGAGGCCAAAAATCAACTTTTGCACGCCAGAGTACCTCGACCTAGCCCCTTGCAGTAGGGAGCTGACGAAGTACACTGGGCACTGCACCACCTTCTTCCTTTTGCGGGTGTAGCTGTAAGTCGCTAGGCCGTCCTGGTTCTTGGTGGCCGCCCGTGAAGGCGCCAACAAACTCATGGCACAGGTCAGCCCAGGTCGAAATGGAATTCTCTGGCAAGTGCATCAACCAAGACCTCACATTTGGCTTGAGTACCAAGGGGAAGTAGTTGGCGAACACCTTCTCTTCTCTTCCCCTGGCAGCTTGAATAGTGATGGTGTAGATGCTCAAGAACTCTGCCGGGTTCATTCTTCCATCGTACTTCTCTGGTATTTCTGGCTTGAATGTGCGGCCACATGGCCAACGGACTTGCCGCAGCTCATGAGTGAAGGCGGGGCACCCAACCCTGAAAGGTAGGCACCCACCCTCACTGGGCGTAGGCTCGTCCACGTCGGAGCCATTGCGCCTTTCAGACCGGCGTTGGGTTTCGCGGCGCCGTTCGATGGTGACGCGTGCGTCTTCCCCGCGCCTGTCTTTCAGGACTCGCCGCTATTCTCGTCATGCTCGAGGATCGGACAAGGCCATCGATATATCGTCGGGTTCTTGGTTGCGTTGCTCTGGCTGTGGCCGCTGCGCTGGCCGCCATGGAGGGGATTGCACCATGGGGGTGGCCCCTTCGGTACGGCCAGCAGCTCGGGCCATTGCCGCTGCCTGTGGAGGCTGTGATGGGCCTGCTCGCTGTGATCCTCCCGCCTCGGTGAAACCAATCAAGCTCTGAATGGTGGCTCTCCACTCATCCATGTGATCAGCTGCCGGCGGAAATCTCAACAGGAGTTGGGCCCGTGCCATGGTCTCCGAAGCAGTGCTCGGCATGGATGACGACATAGACCGTAGCGTCGCCTGGCTTCTGATGGTGCTAGTAGTAGCAACGCCGTGCTCCTGTCGCTGTGAGCCAGTCGCCAGGGCGGTGCGGAGGCGAGGTGGATGTGCTTGGGGATCGGTGGCTCCGTTAGGCGCATCAGCTTGGCCAACCCGTCCTGGGGGTGACGCATGCCCTGCGGCCACATCCGCAGCGGGGGCAGCAGAAGGATTGCGGTTCGCCCCAAGGCGAGCATCACCGCTGTGGCCGTGTCCTTCAGCGGGGTGGAAAGGCACAGATGGAATGATCTCTCCTCCCACACCTAGCGGAGCGTGGCCGTCGGGATTTTGTTGGCACTGTCCTTCTCCGGTGCCTCCTGCTCCCGTTTCGGCTACGGGGGAGGTGGTGATGACGCCGCCTGTGCCGGTCATGTCCCCCGTAGCATCCATGTCCCCGTGCACCCCCGTAGCCCCCACGGCGTCGGTAGCCGCGTATGGAGGGGCCTTCAAGGCGGACGGGTGAGTTGCGGCACCGGTTTTCTTCTTGGGCGCCATGGATGATGAAGCCGTCGATGAAGAAAACGATGATGAAGATGACACGCTGCGTACGCTCTCGGGTTCGCGCAAGCGCTTCCTCCTACCTGGCGCGCCAAAGATGTCGTGGGAAAACACGACCACCTATGGGGCCATCGGCCCCTTGTGGTTCGGCAGGGGGGAAGGACACATTGCACAAAGAGCGGAGGGCACGGGGCAGTGCGGCAGCGATCACACGGGCAGTTTTACCCAAGTTCAGGCCGCTGTTAGGCGTAAAACCCTACTCCTGCTTTGGTGGATTGATAGAGGACCATGGTGGAGGCGCAGTGCTCTGGCCCGGCAAGGTCACCTAGGGGCGAGAGCCGCTACGCGTGTATGAGTGTACAGGGGTCCGAATCCTTTCTAAGGTTGCCATGGCCCTCCTTTTATAGATCAAGGGGTCACCACAGTGGCAAATCAGTCATTGTGTACTGATTAGATAGCAAACAGTGCCATCATACCTAACTCTGCAGACTGGACAGAGCGCATTAAATGCGCCGCTTAGTGTCACATTGTAGCCTAGCCCGGCAAGCCTTGCCATGCTGTTTTGCCACCTTCTCACCTGTCTGCATGACACGACACTGGACGAGTATCATTTGGAGGTGATTTCCTTTGGGGATGGCTGCCACCTGCCAAATAACGGCCACTTAGCATCTTGGGGGCTCGACACCGCACCGATCGGTGACTTGCGTTGCTGTGAGGTGGAGCGGTGGAGCCTTGGCGGCGTAATCCGCCCTCAGCATCCCCAGCAAGCCTGCCGGGGCAATCTTGAGACTTGTCTTTGGGGCAACCTCGTCCCCGCCAGGCTCGCCTGCCCGGTAGGGGAGGTTTTCCCATTGTGGTATTTTACTCCTTGGGTTGATCTTGGTCTTCTTGATCCGCCCTTTGATTCCTCAAAGAGCTGATCTCTTCTGCTTGGCCTTGTCCTGGATGCCGCAATCTCGTTCTTGAGCTTGTGTACAGTCTGGGCAACATACCTGGGGTTTGTTGCACCGACACTCGGCAACTGCCCAGGCTGACAAAAGACTAGCGCACGCTGCTAAGCCATTATTGCTCCTTTTCGCCTTGCCTCAGATCCCCTTCCTTCCGTGTAGAGCTTCTCCAGATCCAATCGCACTCCGCCTTCCTTCCTCCTCCTACTCCAACGCCGGCGACCCCACAGATGGCTCCCGAAAAATAAAAACCCACCGCGCAAGCCGCAAGCTCTCCCTCCTCTCCTGCGCCAGCGCTCGGCGCGTCCTCCGTCATCGATGGGGGGCATCTCACTCCCATGCTCCCGCATACGGCGAGTAATGACAACGAGTGGAACGAAACATCATCTGGGCTGGCTCCGCTGTGCAGAGGACCTTGGCGTGGATGGTCTACCCCTTCTTCCTCCACAGCATGTTCGTGGGGCTCATCCCTCCTCTCTCTGAGTTCTTCGTCGCCGTCCTCAACCACTACCAGATCTAGGCTCTTCACCTTCAGCCCAACTCCGTCCTCCTCTTGTCCATCTTTGCCTTCTACTGCGAGGCATTTGTGGGCGTGAGGCCCTCCGTGCCACTCCTTCGCCACTTCTTCAGCTTGCGGATGCACGATTCGACTCATTTCTCTGGCTGCGTCTCCTTCGTCGTGGTCCACAAGAGCAACGTGCTCATGAGGGCCGGGAAGAAGGTAGAAGGCTTTTGACACCGCTGGGTTTTCCTGGACACCGAAAGCCCCAACGAGCGGTTAGAGCTGCCGACCGAGCTGCCAGAGCGGCTCGAGAGGTGGAGCCATGAGAAGCTCATCGATCCCCGGGCAGAGCCCGCTCTCAGGAAGATGACCACGGATATGGAGGACAAGGTGCTGACGGGGGGCATGCTTGTAAAGGAATTCTTTACGTAGCGCCTGGCGCCGCTCCAGTCGCACTCGTGCCCCATGTGGGAGTTCCAGGGCGCGTCGGACGACATTAGGCTGTGCTCGAGGAGCCTGACAGGCGAGGAACTGGACAGGGCCATGAACATCTTGCTCAACAGCGACCCAGGGAATCTTCCGGTGGCCTACATCCCGCTGTACCGCCGCGACGATAGGGAGGATTGGGTCGCCTCCATGCCCGTCTTCAATGACCTGGGGCTCGCGTCGCCTGAACACCCCAACTCCCCGGTGCTGGTGTCCTCCGGCGACAACGTCGACGCAGGCGACCGAGGACGAAGACGCTGTGATGGAGGTGTCCCCCCTGTCGCTGAGCGAGCTTCTCCGCCAGCTCAAAGACGACGACGACACTGACGAACTCCTGGCCGTGGACTCCCCCCGCCCTACCAGGGTCCTCAGGAGGCCAAGGCCTACCCCCCGGACGCCACCTGCATCCGGCCGAGCAACCCCGAAGAAAGGCATGGCTGTGTCCGCTCCGGGGGGACTCCCCGAGCGCAGGCAAGGCGGGAGAGGCGTCGGTCCCGCCTCCACCTGGCTCGCGAGCCAAAGACAAGGCAGCCGTTGCCGAGGCTGACGGGGTTCGCCCTGTCGCGACCCCTCAGGGCGACCCTTCCGTCCCACGGAGTGGCAGCACTACGCCGAGGCTGGCCAAGGAGCGCCGCACCGATCGCCCAAGCACGACCCAGACCGTGCCAAGGAAAAGCGAGGGCACCCCAGCACCAGCCAAGAAGGAGAAGAAGAGGACGTGGATCGACCCTGATGAGTAAGTATCTCACCTTGTTTTCAGATTGTGCGTAAATTGCCACTGTACCCACAACACTCCCCTCCTGATGCCCAGGCTGGGCATCATGATGAAGAAGAGGAAGGAGAGCGTAGGGCCGAAGGAGCCCCCGGTCATGAGAACACCTCCCGCCGTTGCCGCGGTGGCTCCTGTGTGGGCGGAGGAGGCGATCCCTCGTCCCCTCACGATGGAGCGCGCCCCCGCAGACGTGGTGATGCGCCTTCAGGAGGATCTAGCCCCCGCAGGCCAGTTGGCGGCGAAGCCGTCCACCCTCGTCGCCCCCGAGGGGGGCTCGGAGCCTTCGGTGCCCCCAGCTGTCCATGCCCCCGCTTCCGCGGTTACGGCGGCGGTCGACGCGCCCGTTCTGCCTCCTTGCCAGTCTCTCGCGCTGGCGAACTGCGGCCCCCTTGTCAAGCCTGGGGCCCCGGAGGAAGCCTTCATCGCGCTCGTCCAACTCCGGGCCGACCTCCAAGATGCCGACAGGTGCCTTGTGAGAGAACGCCTGGGGCTTGTCTCGGGGTGGCTCCAGGCAAACTCATCTGCCAGGACAGCCTAGGACCGGGCCGACGCCACCACTGCGGAGAGCAGGAGGGAAGCTGTCAAAGCCATGGGGGCTCGCGACGTAGCGCTGGCCAGCGCAGCGTCCGCCGAGAAGCGCTGCAACAAGGCAGAGGCCGAGCTAAAAGCCCTTCGGGAGGAGCAGGCCACGCACGCCCAAAGGTTCCAACGTCAGGAGGAGGACCTTAAGGCCCGCAAAGCGAAGCTCACCGATCGCGATGCCGAGCTGGCCCAGGTGACCACCGACCAAGCTGCGGAGCGGGACCGCCTGGCCAAGCTGTAGGAGGAGGTGGACAAGGCCCAGGCGTCCCATGCTTAGCACATCTCTGAGGCGACAACCCAATTGGAGGCCAGGGAGAAGATCCTTGTCGCCGCCGAGAAGAAGGCTGTCATGGAACACGAAGCCTTCCTCTCTCTCGAGCTCGGGTCTCGCAAGGCGCTGCGCTCCATCTGCGGGGGAGGATACAAAGAGCTGATGGCGAACCCTGAAGACGGCCTTGCTGGGCTCTTCCCCAAGCTTGCCGAAGCGCTCAAGGGTGCTGCCACTGAGGTGGACTCCTTTTTGGAGGAGCAGTGCCGCTCGCTCTTCACCACGGCTGCGACGCACGTTTTCAGCCATCTCTACCTCCAGGACCCAGGCTTCGACCTCGACGCGTTGATCCACCCGGTGGCTCCCGAGTCCCGTGACGCTGCCGTGGGGGCCGTGAAGGATCATGTGGACGCGCTGCTAATGAAGTTCCTCTGCGTTCCCAACTTTGAGGCTCCGGTGGCAGAGGTTGGCGGCGGCGAAGATGGCGGCAACGACATCGACGACGGGCTCCCAGCGGCCGGGATAGCGGCGGTGATGACCAAGTCGGTGGTGGCGCTTCTTCCTAGTTTTATCCTGCAACATTTACCATGCCTCGCGGAGGCATAAAAACTTTATGTTTGAATTTGCGGAACACTTCGTGCTTGTAATAATTGTTAGGACTCCGTGATTTTCTTTCCATACTTGATTTCCTTCTTGTTTGCCTTTGTGTTCTGCGTCACCAGGGCCCAGCCCCGCGCATACCTCAACCATCGTTGGGGCGTCCGAATCACCAGGACGAGACCAAGGGGCGAGGGGCTACGTGACTAGTGAGCCCCTGAGTCACGATGCTTAGGGGTCTCCCTTGACGTACGAACAACCCTCATGAAGGAAATGTGAGCAGCATCTAAGTTGATCGTGAGTCCTCCATACCTTTCCTCACCAGCTTTTGCCTGGGAGGGACGCGAGAAGACCAGGTACTAGGGACCTGGTGAGGCAGCGCATGCCAGGCTTGGCCTAAGCACAGCCCCGTGTCCAGCCCCCTCGCGCGTGCCTCCGTTGGGGAAAGTTGCGCGATAGGTTTGCGTAAAGAGCCAGTAGGCTGTCCTGAGGTTAGTGCAGCCGCTAGGGCACCCTTAGTTGTTTATCCACCAACACAGAGCATGGGACTTCCACTTTGCATGGGCATAGTCGCTCCTCGACCGTGTCGTCCGCCAGTGCGAAGCATGGGGCTTCCACTTGTGCATGGGCATAGTCGCTCCTCGACCGTGTCGTCCGCCAGCGTGGAGCATGGGGCTTCCACTTGTGCGTGGGTGGGAGTTCCCTCGGGGGGAGACTCCGGGGTGTGTACAGCCCCGTTCAAACACGTGGCTAGCACGGCAGAACTGGAGGAGGTGTATCTGGGCACTCGTGAGCCAGCGCGAGACTCACGAGGCCCTACCTCAAGGTGGGTTGCGCCTGAATCTTGTGGCGTGGGGCGCACTTTAGGAACCTGTGTGGCGGGGGGCCTGCGCCGAATGCCCCTCCGGAGGTTATCGCATGAGAAGGCCAGACACCAATGACCCTAGGAGGTGACGTGAATGGGACCGGCCCGCCAGACAGAGCTCAGCCATTGGCTTTATCGATGCTGCAGGGACGGACCCGAGCATAGACGCGGTGCCAAGTCTTCTCATGCAACGATCCCACGGAAAAACACCCGGCGCGCGGCTCCCGCAACGGTGACACGCCGGACTGCGGTTGTACGAACCGGGCCGCGCGCCCTTACTCATCCACACATGATTAGCTCATGCGAGAACAAGGCACCAAGGACCCCAGGAGGTGACACGCACGGAGGCTGGCCCGCGAGACAGAGTTCGGTCACTTGGATTTGACAGCGTTGTAGGGATGGACCCGAGCACAGACGTCATGCCAGTCCTACATGCAGCTTTCCCCAATGGTTGGATCCCTCATCAGGGGCTGCAGCTGCACTGGGAGGCCGTGCGGGCCGGTGTTCACCGCGCATGGCCCTTTCCTCCTGAAGCTCCTTGATCGCCTTGCTGATGAACTCTCGCGCGCCTGGCGCCTCGTGCCTTGCGCCTCGTTCACGGGGGTGCGCACCGAAGTACGCATCCAAGTGGTGCCCGAACACCTCCCTAGTCACGCCGGTCAGGTCAGAGGCCATCCAGACGAGAGCCCCCGAGCCCATCCTGAGGGGGGCGCCAAGCACGCCTTCCTATGCGAGAGGAAAGGGTGCCCCAGCAGTGGGCGCGGGGCTTGAGGAATCACCAGCGGGCGCTCCGGGCTCCTGAAGGCCCTTGGGAAGGAGCTGCTTCTTCTTCTTGGGGGTGGTTTCCGAAGGTGGGACGGCGCCCTCGTCGTCCGGGTTGTCAGCCGCTGCATCTTGGTAGGCGCACTCGAGAGAGCACACCGAATCATTCTCATCGCAGGCGACCGTGATGATGTCGCCGCTCCCTGTCATCTTGAGGACGTTGTAACCATGGTGAGTTGCTGCCATGAACTTGGCGAGGGCCGGATACCCAAGGATGGCGTTGTACGGGAGGCCGATGTGGGTGACGTCAAAGTCAATGAGCTCGGTGTGGTAGTTGTCGCGCTTGCCGAAGGTGACTGGGAGGCGTATCTGCCCCAGGGGGACGATGGAGCCATCGGCCACGCCTGAGAAGGGCTTGGTTGGCAGAATCTGATCATAAGTCACTTGGAGCGTCTCGAATGTCTCGACAGAGAGGACATTGAGCCCCGCGCCGCCGTAGATGAGGGTCTTGCTGATGAGGACATTGCTGATGGTGGGCGTGCAGAGCATGGGAAGGGCGCCAGCAACGGCCGAGCACTTGAGCTGGTCCATGGAGTCGAAAGTGATGGCGTGCTTCGACCACCTGAGGGGATGCGTCGCCTCAAGCTTGGGGAGGGCTGCGTTCACCTCACGAGTGAACTGCTTGAAGATGCGATGTGAGGCTGGGGCCTGAGCACCGCCCAAGATGCAGGCAATAGCGCGAAGCTCCTGGAAGCCCCCAGCCCCATCATCTTGCCGGTTGTCGTCGTTTCTCCTTAGCGGCGGCGGCAGCGGAGGGAGGCCGGCATTGCCCTGAGGACACAATTCACAAGGCTGGTCACGCCAGGGCCCGTCGCAAGGCTCATCACGCCAGTGGTCTTCATGAGGCTGGTCGCGCCAGTCCTAGCGAGGGTCACGGTTGTCCCAGCGGCCTCCACTGCGGCCTCCTCCGCGGGCATAGCCACGATCAGCCCGCTCGGGGCGGCGGCCAAGGCGCCCCTCGTGGAGGGCCCTGAGCTCTTGGCAGTCATTGGTATTGTGGCTGTGGACGTTGTGGAAGATGCAGAACGGGCGGTTGCCCCGGGGAGGTTCGTCGTGGTCGCGACCACGCTTCATCTCGGGTTCAGCCGCAAGCATGGCGGGACCCTTGCGCTTTGCCTCCTTAGCCTTGGCCTTCTTTTCTTCAGGATCGGCCTCCGAAAGCTCAAGGAGGGAGAGGCGGCCCTCCTCGGCCCTTGCGCACTTGTTCGATAGGTTGAACATCTCCAGGGCCGAGCATAGGTCCTCGTTGATGGCGAGCTCCTCCTTCATCTTGACATCTCGGACGCCTTCAGAGAACGCCGAGATGATGGCCTCATCCGATGCATTCAGGATCCTGAGGTGGACGTTTGTGAAGCGCTGTATGTACTTGTGCAAGGTTTCGCCTAGCAGCTGCTTCACGCGCCGCAAGTCACCGACTGCAGGAGCGCAGTCTCATGTGCCCTGGAAGTTGGCGATGAAGCCCTCGCGGAGCTCCTCCCAGGAGGAGATCGACCCCTCCGGGAGGTTCAGGAGCCAAGAGCGTGCGCCGTCCTTGAGGGCCATGGGGAACTAGTTCGCCATGACCTTGTCGTCTCCGCTTGCCGCTTCGATGCTCAGCGCGTAGAGCTGGAGGAATTCCGTGGGGTCGGGGGTGCCATCGTAGCGCGCAGGCAGATCCGGCTTGAACTTACCGGGCCAGACGACATGGCACAGCTCCGGGGAGAAGGCACGGCAACCCGCCGCACTCACGGGCGCCGTGTGCGCGAGGGGAGCCTGGCCTTGATGTCCGCGCACCACAGCCTGGGGCTTGTGGCCACTGGACCACCTGGCAGCTTGCTTCATCACGGGCCGGCGCTCCACGCGGCCGTTCGCGCCGGGGTGCATCAAGCCTGGGCTTGGGGTCGGCGCCTGCAGGGGAGGAGGAGGAGGCGCGCCGTGAGCCACGTCGCCCACCTGAGATGGCAGGGGACGGAGAGAGCGGGATGGTGCAGGGGCCTCGCCGGCGGCGTTCACGAGCTCGGCGAAGCGGCCAAGCCAGTTGTCGTAGAGGTCGTTGGCGGGGCGATAACGCAGGAGCTAGCGTGCCATGAGTAGCACAGCCTGCGCGTTTGCCAGCCCGTGGCGAGCGTGGGAGGACGACGCCGTGGCTGGAGTAGGCGACGGGGTAGCTGTACGGCCGCCACGCCGCACGGAGGGTGGCAACGACGAATCTTGCAGCTCGTGAGAAGCAGGGTCAGTGGCAGCGTTAGCCACGGGGGAGGCAGAGCGATGAGGAGCGTCGTTGCCCACGGGTGCCGTTTGGGCGACACGAGCGGCCCGGCGCTCAGCGGACACGGCATGCGTCGGCCATGGGAGCGACGGAACAGAGGAGAAGCAAAGGTGGAAGAAGGACTTTGACACGCCCCTACCTGGCATGTCAAATGTCGGATTCAGGGCTCCGCAGACCCAAGAAGGTTCGAACTCTGGGGCGTGTGCAAAGATCTCAACCTCTCAAGTCTCGAGCTCGTCGCCCTACAGCCCAGCCTAGCCTGATTCACGTGAGCGGGCAACAAGATGAACACGGCAGTTTACCCAGGTTCGGGCCACCTTGCGGTGTAAAACCCTACTCCTGCTTTATGGTGGATTGACCTCACGAGGAGGTTGAGGGTGAACTTGTACAGTGGATGAGCTGCCTCACGAGGGATCGAGGATGAGAATGAGTCAACCTCTTCTACGGTGGAGGCTAACCTATATTTATAGTGGCCTCGGTCCTCTTCCCTGGAAACTTATGCGGGAAGGGATATCACAACAGCCAATTTGAAAGGGGACAGGAGGTACACCCTATCCTGACAAAAGGTGGTCTTCTTCTGCAAAGCTTCTGGTCGTGACGCAGCAGTGGGCTCGGCGATGACATCCGTCCTGCCGAGCTCGTGGTCTTGTCTTGTGGCATCAGAATGGAAACCTTTGGAGGGCTCCTTGGGAACCCACGTCTGTCCTTGCTCCCTTAGCACCGAATGGGAATCTGTCTCCTCTGCGCCCGCTGGCGCCCGCCTAGCCTTGGTCATCATGGCTCACATCATCGCAGCCTCGTGAGGATGGGCACTTGCATAGGAAACTCCGCTCCTCGGGAGGCAGCCTGGTGAGGCCGCTCCTCGGGAGGCAGCCTGGTGAGGCCGCTCCTCTGGAGGTCATGGTGTTGTCCGCCTCCCGAGGCAAGGGGGCCCTCGCGAGGGTCTTGTCTTGGTAGTCTTGCAGATGGGCCATACCAGGCCGTTGGAGGAGCCACACTGTGGGCTGCAGGCAGGCAAGTCTGGGTACCCTGGTTCCCAGAACGCTGACACGCAAGCCGAAGACCACGAGGCATGCGGATGCCGGACACAAGCCCTAGCGTTGGAGGCAAGTTCGGGGGCTACTGAGGGAGTCCTAGATTGAGGGGTCCTTGGGCTATTGGTCTATTGTTATTGGGCCGGACTGATTGGCCACTATGGGGCCAAGCTAGAGTGCGGGCCCGTGGACGGATAAGGGATCTCCGGAGTCGTGGTGTGCCCTCCAAGCCAAGATTAGGCAGGATCTTCCTTTCTTTGTAACCGATCGCATGTAACCCTAACCCTACCGGTGCCTATATAAACCGGAGGGTTTTAGTCTTTAGGGCTAGAGCTACATTCATCAACTCATCGCCTTAGGGTTTAGCTCATCTGATCTCGAGGTAGATCTACTATGTAACCATATCATACATCAAATACAATTAAGCAGGACGTAGGGTTTTACCTCTTCGAGAGGGCCCGAACCTGGGTAAACACTGTGTTCATCGTCCCTTGTTCCCTGTCGATCCTAGATCCACAGCTCGGGACCCCCTACCCGAGATTCACCGGTTTTGACACCGACACCCACCATCTCATATCATTGACAATAGGCTTCTTGTCGAGCAGCACAATTTCATAGAAATCTTGTTGCTCTCTGGTGTGGAAACGATAGTCACAAGCAGTCTTCCTCCTGACAGCATAGGGATCAGACAATCTCTATGGACGCAGACCTTTATCTTTCCTCTCCATCATGTTCTCATCAACAGGATGGGCATTGTCATGCTCCAGAATCTTGGGTCTCAACTTCCTGAGTACTAGTGGCTCATCATCAGCAGTAGCTTCAGCCACTAGGACCTTATTCTTTTCACTAGTAGAGACATTTCTTGTAGTCCTCTTGGGTGCTGGAGCTTTGGGTTTGGACTTGGAGGTAGCAGCATTTTTCATTGCATCTGCCATGAGCTTTTGAGACTTGGCAAGAGGTGGATTTGCTGCAGCCTCTTCCTCTTCACTCTCAGGCATGTCATCTCTCCTCATGGAGGTAGGTCTAAACACCACGTTCACTGACTCTTTTCTCACTCTCTTTTTGTTTGGTGGCTCCTCCTTAGAGATCTTGTCCTTCTTGGACAAAGGAACCTTCCTTACAACAGTTCTGTCCTTGGCAGATGGTTTGGCACTAGCAGCTGTGCCATACTCCTTTCTGAGCATAATCTTCTTCTTTGATGTTGCTCTCACCGAAACATAATACTCATCCTCATCATTTGAGGTTCTCTTCTTCCTTGCCCTGGTAGCAGCTTTAGGCAGTTCAGGAGAACTCCTTTCTCCCTCATAGTAGCTGCCCTCAGGAATAGAGCCTTCACTTAGGTTAACATTAGCTTCTGAGGCATTCTGACTGTCACTAGCATCTGACATCTTGCAAATTGACCCTGTGAATAGTTAGGTATGGGCAGAGTAGATGAGTCATCACAAAAAGCAGATTGTTTTGAAGAAAATTGAGTTCAAATCTTAGTTTCAAGTTTTCACAGAAGGCATTTCGGATCTACCGAGTTGATCATCTCGGTGATACTGAAGCACTTAACAGAAACATGGCACATAGTTTCGGTTAGACTGATATGTGTCTTGGTGTGTCCGATATGCTAGGGTTTCACTGAAAGTTTACTTTCGCTCTCACCGATTAGTACAACTCGGTGGCACTGATACGTACTAGTGCAATTGCCAGGGCCACATCGGTGACTCCAAAAAAATTGAATCGGTCGGTCCGAGATGCGTTCGGCGGAAACTTAAACCTAGTTTTTTTGCTCAAAACTAATCTACGGAATTTGAAGTGGATAAGAAGATTTCAATCCGTGGCAAGAATAATGGCAATCCATCTGTGCATTGAATCAGAATTTAGAACATGGAGGCGGTCAAATCTCACCCTAACTTGGTGGATATTCTCTATGGCGACAATGGTGGGGAAGATTGCCGTCGAAGGCGACAGAGTCCGGCGGCTATGGCACGGTGGTGACGATCCGGAGACCAGGGTGATGGCAGCAACGGGGTGCGGGAATGTGACGTTCGAAGACATTTTCAATTGTACGGGCTGCGGAGTATATATACCCATGTGCTGTCGGTGGCTCCGAGTGGAACAACTCGGTAGCACCGATATGTGTAACTGCTTGCAGTATAGCACATCGGTGGCTCCGAAATGGTTCAACTCGGTGACACCGAGAAGGAAAACTAGATCAATCTAAATGTTTTTGGTTTGACTAAGTTCGAATGAATTGGTCCAATCGAAAACAAGAAGTAGGTTTTGGAGTTCAGTCCTTCTCAGATCGGTGACTCCGAGTGCACCTCACCCAAAGGGTCTGAAAATGACTTGTTCAATTTTTGTGATGTAGCAAGAATAGAATTTGAGACAAGAAAGAATAGATAGCTAAAGGAGGTGCTTAGGCATTCTTGTCCATCCACTTGGCCAGAAAAACCAAGACAATCAAAACAACAAATGGATGCCCTTGAATGAAGAAAAGATGCATACCAACATGCTGACACAATAAGATAGCAAATGAAATATGTGTCAAACATGCACAACCAATTCTAGCATCTACCTAGCAATTGGCGATGACTAGGTCATCTATATATGAGTATATTGACCTAAGAGTCAAATGAGAACATTTGATCATAGGTCATACTCATCGTTTAAGCACAAGTGGGGTGATACGTCTCCGTCGTATCTACTTTTCCTAACGCTTTTTCTCTTGTTTTGGAATCTAATTTGCATGATTTGAATGAAACTAACCCGGACTGACGCTGTTTTTAGCAGAACTGCCATGGTGTTGTTTTTGTGCAGAAATAAAAGTTCTTGGAATTGGTCGAAACTTTTTGGAGAATTATTTTGGAATAAATAAAAAATACTGGAACCAAGAGCCACTTGAGGGGGGCCCCAGCTGCCCACTAGGAACCAGGGCGCGCCACCCCCCTCTGGCGCGCCCTAGTGGGTAGTGGGGCCCACGAGGCTCTGCTGACCCTAATTCCAATGCTATAAAATCCTATTTTTGGAGGAAAAAAATAGGAGAGGAGGTTTCATCGCGTTTTACGATACGGAGCCACCACCACCTCCTGTTCTTCATCGGGAGGCGAGATTTGGAGCCCGTTCGGGGCTCCGGAGTGGGGGATCTTTGGTCTTCGTCATCATCAACCATCTCCATCACCAATTTCATGATGCTCACCGCCGGGAGTGAGTAATTCCTTCGGAGCCTTGCTGGACGGTGATGGGTTGGTTGAGATTCATCACATAACCGAGTTAATTTTGTTAAGGCTTGATCCCTAGTATCCACTATGTTCTGAGATTGATGTTGCTATGACTTTGGTATGCTTAATGCTTGTCACTAGGGCCCGAGTGCCATGATTTCAGATCTGAACCATTTATGTTTTCACCATTATATCTATGTTCTTGATCCGATCTTGCAAGTTATATGCACCTATTACGTATTATGATCCGCATACCCCAAGGTGACAATAATTGAGATTCTTTCCGGTGACTGTCGTAATTTGAGGAGTTCATGTATTCACTATGTGTTAATGCTTTGTTCCGATTCTCTATTAAAAGGAGGCCATAATATCCCTTAGTTTCCTTATGGACCCCACTGCCACAGGAGGGTAGGACAAAAGATGTCATGCAAGTTCTTTTCCATAAGCACGTATGACTATTTACGGAATACATGCCTACATTATATTGATGAATTGGAGCTAGTTCTATGTCGCCCTATGTCACCGATCCAATGCCTATGAGCTTTTCACATATTGTTCTTGCTAAGTTACTACTGTTGCTGCTACTGTTACAACTGCTACAAATTGCTGCTACTACTGTTACCATTACTGTTACTATCACTGCTATTGCTATCAAACTATCATATTACTGTGCTATTGATCACTTTGCTGCAGATATTAAATCTTCAGGTGTGGTTGAATTGACAACTCAACTGCTAATACTTACAAATATTTTTGGCTCCCCTTGTGTCGAATCAATAAATTTGGGTTGAATACTCTACCCTCAAAAACTGTTGCGATCCCCTATACTTGTGGGTTATCAAGACCTTTTTCTGGCGCCATTGCCGGGGAGCATAGCTATATTTGTTGAGTCACTTGAGATTTATATCTATTTATCACTATGAAGAATCTGAAAGATACCAGAACCAAGATCGTTCCCTCTAAGACGAGGGGAGGTATGGAATTGCCATCTAACTCTGCACTTGATTCGCCTTCTGTTTTGAGTAAACTTGTGACACCACAACCTGCTATTAATTCTGATATGTCAAAAGTAATTGATGATGCTACTTCTTCTATGAATGATGCTAGTACCTTGCTTGGTAAGAATGTGCCACTAGGTGAATTTCTTGATGAACAACTTGCTAGAGCTAAGGAAATTGAGAATGTTGTAACTGATGAAATTACTGAAACTGATGAAGTCTTTGAAACTAAGAATTATGAAACAGCTATTAGACCCAGCTCTCCTAGATATGAATTGCCTGAGATACCTAAGGGTTATGTTATGGATGGAGAGGTAGCTAGAGACTTTCTTGCTTGTAAGGATAGAGATGATCTTAACAAATTATTATGCATGTTGAAAGAAAAATCTTTGAATGCTAGAATGAAATGTGATCCTAAGTTTGCTACTTCACCTATCTTTATTACCGATAAGAATTATGAATTCTCTGTCGACCCACAGTTAATTACTTTGGTTGAATCTGATCATTTCCATGGCTGTGAAACTAAAACTGTCGTGGCACATCTTACTAAATTAAATGACATAGCCACCCTATTTGCTGATGATGAGAAAATTTACTACTACTATATTCTCAATTTATTTCCATTCTCATTAAAGGGAGATGCTAAGATATGGTACAATAATCTTGCTCCTGGTTGTGTGCGTAGTCCACAGGATATGATTTATTACTTCTGTAAAAAAAATATTTTCCTGCTCAAAAGAAACAAGCTACCTTACAGGAAATATTTAACTTTGTGCAAATTGAAGAAGAGAGTCTCCCACAAGCTTGGGGGAGGCTTCTCCAATTACTTAATGCTTTTCCTGATCATCCTCTCAAGAAAAATGAAATACTTGATATCTTCTATAATGGACTAACTGATGCTTCTAGGGACTTCCCCGATAGTTGTGCTAGTTGTGTTTTCAGGGAACAAACTGTGGAACAAGCTAAGGAATTATTGAATAATATATTGAAGAATTATGATGATTGGACACTTCCTGAGCCACTGCCTAAACCCACTCCGAAGAAGATGGGTGTTTTATTTCTCAGTCCTGAAGATATGCAAGAGGCAAAGAAGTGTATGAAGGAAAATGGTATTAAAGCCAAGGATGTTAAGAATTTACCACCTATTGAAGAAATACATGGACTTGACACACCACCACAGGTGGTGGAGGTAAATTCTCTTTTAAAGTTTGATGAAGGTGATATCCCTTATAATAAACATCCTAGTCAATGTTTGTATGAATTTGATAACTACATTATGAAACAGGATCACTTCAATGCCTATGTTATGAAACAATTAAAAAAAATTCGGATATGATTGCTCGCTTGAGTAACTTGTTGTTTAGAATCACTAATGGTGTTAGAGGAGCAGGAAAACATGCTTCTATGGTTCAAACTCACTTAGAACAAGTTGCCAAATCTCAAAGTGAGTTGCTCAATGAAATGAATAGTAATATGAATGATCATGCTATTAGAGTAATGACTAGAGGAGGTAAAATGACTCAGGAGCCACTTTATCCTGAAGGTCACCCTAAAAGAATTGAACAAGACTCTAAAAGAATTAATACTGATGCACCTAGTCCTTCTAAAAAGAAAAAGAAAAAGAAAAATGATAGGAGTTTGCATACTTCTAGTGAACCTGAAGTAGAAAAACCTTCTAAAGATAACAATGATGTTTGTATTTCTGATGCTGAATCTCAATCTGGTAATGAACATTCATCTAGTGATAATGAAAATGATAATGAAGATGCTCAACCAGACAATGATAAAGAACCAGATAATGATGTTGAAATTGAACCTGCTATTGATCTTGATAACCCCAACCTAAAAAAAACATTATGATAAGACAGACTTTGTTGCTAGAAAACATGGTAAAGAAAGAGAACCATGGGTTCAGAAATCCATGCCCTTTCCACCTAAACCATCCAAGAAAAAGGATGCGGAAGAATTTGAACACTTTGCTAAAATGCTTAGGCCAGTCTTTTTGCGTACTCGTTTGAATGATATTTTAAAGATGGCCCCTTATGCTAAATACATGAAAGATATTGTCACTAATAAAAGAAAAATACCTGAAGCTGAAATCTCCACCATGCTTGCTAATTATTCTTTTAAGAATGGAGTACCTAAGAAACTAGGAGATCCAGGAATACCAACTATACCATGCTCCATTAAAAGAAGTTATGTCAAAACTGCTTTATGTGACTTAGGAGCTGGTGTTAGTGTTATGCCTTTCTCTTTATCCAAAGACTTGATTTGAATAAACTCACACCTACTGAAATATCATTGCAAATGGCTAACAAATCAACTGCCATACCTATCGGTATTTGTGAGGATGTGCCCGTTGTTGTTGCAAATGTTACTATCTTAACAGACTTTGTTATACTTGAGATGCCCGAGGATGTCAACATGTCGATTATCCTTGGTAGACCCTTTCTGAATACTGCAGGGGCTGTTATTGATTGCATTAAAATAAAATTCACTTTTCATATCAATGGTAATGAGCATACAGTGCACTTTCCGAAGAAACAATTTCAAGTGAATGGTATTAATGTTATTGAAAAGTCTCCGACAATTACTATTGGAAGTTTTCAACTCTCTCTTTCTATTGCCAAAAAGAAATATGAAATACTTATTGTTGGGGATATGCATATCCCCGTTGAGGTATCTTAGTGTTTTACAAAAATTCTTCGGGTTCATGCTAATCGAAAGTGGTTGTTAATAAGACTTGATCAACCTTATTAATGGATTATTTTTGAGAGGCATGTGGTCGATGAATTTAGTAAGCACAACGTTCTGTACCCACTTTTTGTTTTCAGTTATTTCTAGTTAAATACAATAAAATGCCATGTTTATCCTATTTTCTGATTTATCCGTGCAATAAAAAGGTGCCCAACAATAAAAGTGCTCAGAATGACCTAAAATTTTGACACGATTTTTTCTGAATATTTTAGAATTTTTGATACAAAAAACATCACAGGGGGGTGCCCCTGGTACCCACTAGGCACCAAGGCGCGCCACACCCACCTGGCGCGCCCTGGTGGGTAGTGGGCCCCACAAGGCCCCCTCACTTATCCCTTTAGCTCACTTCGTCACCTACCTCCAGAAAAAAATCATTCTAGCGCTCTCTCTCTCTCTCTCTCGTGTTCTTGCTCACAAACCCGCGAATTTTGATCTGTTTGCTCGAAGCTCCATTTTCGAAACTGTTTTGGGGGATTGCTACTTGGTATGTGACTCCTCCATTGCTCCAATTAGTTTTTGCTTTAGTGGTTTATTTTGAGTAATTAGCTACTCTTGGTGCTGCTGTAAATGAGCTTGAATCTTGAATTCTTTGAGCTCCAAGTAGTTTGAATGCCTGATATAGCCTCTAGGCATCCATATGAGTTGTTGCTATCAATCTTGTGAAGTTTTGTTGACAAAATTTTGTGGCTAAAAAATTTCAGAAATTTGTTCTTAGGAGGATGGAACTTTTTCGAAGGAGTTCATCCAAGAAGAATGCCAAGGGAGTCTGATACGTCTCAAACGTATCTATAATTTTTGATTGTTCCATGCTATTATATTATCCATATTGGATGTTTTATATGCATTATTATGCCATTTTATATCATTTTTTGGGACTAACCTAGTGCCCCGTGCCAGTTGTTGTTTTTTCCTTGTTTTTTTCTTTTACAGAAAATCAATACCAAACGGAGTACAAACAAAATGAAACTTTTTGACGATTTTTCTTGGACAAGAAGACACCCAGGAAGCTTTGGGAGGAGGCCAGAAGAGCCACGAGTGAGCCACAAGCTCACCAGGCGCGCCCTAGGGGGGCACCCTATGAGCTTATGGCCCCCCTGGGACTCCTCTAACCCTAATCTCAGCTCCATAAATACCAAAATATTCCCCGTATACCAAAGGCACACCAAAAATACTTTTCCGCTGCTGCAAGCTTCTGTTCTCGTGAGATCCCATCTTGGGGCCTTTTCTGGTACTCTACCAGAGGGGGATTCGATCACGGAGGGCCTCTACACCAACCTTGCTGCCCTTCCGATGATGTGTGAGTAGTTTACCACAGACCTACAGGTCCATAGCTAGTAGCTAGATGGCTTCTTCTCTCTCTTTGATCTTCAATACAATGTTCTCCTCGATGTTCTTGGAGTTCAATTTGATGTAATCTTCTTTTGAGGTGCGTTTGTTGAGATCCGATGAATTGTGGATTTATGTATCTATGAATATTATTTGAGTCTTCTTTGAACTCTTTTATGCATGATTAAGATAGCTTTGTATTTCTCTATGATCTATTGATTTGGTTTGGCCAACTAGATTGATCTATCTTGCAATGGCAGAGGTGCTTTGTTTTGGGTTCAATCTTGCGGTGTCCTCACCCAGTGACAGAAGGGGTAGCGAGGCACGTATTTGTATTGTTGCCATTAAGGATAAAAGATGGGGGTTTTACCTTATTGATTGGATCTATCCCTCTACATCATGTCATCTTGCTTAAGGCGTTACTCCGTTCTTGTTAACTTAATACACTAGATGCATGCTGGATAGCGGTCGATGCGTGGAGTAATAGTAGTAGATGCAGGTAGGAGTCGGTCTACTTGTAACGGACATGATGCATATATTCATGATCATTGCCTTAGATATCGTCATAACTATGTGCTTTTCTATCAATTGCTCAACAGTAATTTGTTTACCCACCGTATGTGTTCTTTCAAGAGAGAAGCCTCTAGTGAAAACTATGGCCCTCGGGTCTATTTTTATCATATTATTTTCAGATCTATAAAACCAAAAACACAAAAATACCTTGCTGCAATTTATTTACTTTTATTTAGTTTTGCACTTTTATTTATCTTTTATACTTATCTCTATTAGATCTCATCCTTGCAAATAACCGTGAAGGGATTGACAACCCCTTTATCGCATTGGGTGCAAGTATTTGTTTGTTTGTGTAGGTGCTATCATTGGAGACTTGTGTGTTCCTCCTACTGGATTGATACCTTGGTTCTCAAACTGAGGGACATACTTATCTCTACTTTGCTGCATCACCCTTTCCTCTTCAAGTGAAAAACCAACGCAAGCTCAAGAAGTAGCAGGAAGAATTTCTGGCGCCGTTTCTGGGGAGGTTCTACGTCAAGCCTACCAAGTACCCATCATAAACTCTCATCTCTTGCATTACATTATTTGCCATTTACCTCTCGTTTTCCTCTCCCCCACTTCTAAAACATTTTCAGGAAAAAAAAATTTGCCTCTTTATTTGCCTTCTTTCTGTTCGTCTTTTCGTTTGCTTTTGTTTGCTTGTGTGTTAGATTGCTTGCTTGCCACCATGTCTAAATCTGGGGAGGTTATTTTTGACAAAACTTGTGAAAATCTTGAGGAAAAATTTGAATCTTGTGTTCTTAATCATGATCCTTTTGAAACTGACACTTCTACCAATCTTAAAACGAAGATCTACCATGTGGGTGATGGTAATATTATTGGGAAAAATGTTATTCAAGGATTTTTTGATTGCACGGGAGTTATGCCTATTGATAGGGGAACCATCCTTGATAATACAAATTGCTATGCGGATGCTATTTCTATGCTTGTGGTTAAATTAGAGAGAAAATTCCTACATATCCATCCGGGCTTACAAAAGATGTTTTATGAACTTCCCAATATACTTGATCATAAAGCTAAGAAAATTGCTACCACTATCCATATGCGTGAATTTGATTACATAGTCCAAGAGGCTAGGGAGATCTTTGCTTACTATAGTTTGAATTTTGAGCGTTCCATAATAGAAGGAATTCTTTATGATAAAGAAACTTTACGTGGTTTGGAATCTAAGGACTATGTTGCTTTTAATGACAATCTAAGAAAAAGAGTCCCCTATCCAGAAATCATCCAAGCCTTATACATTGATGCTTACAATAGGTTTGATTGGCTTACTAAGGGAATTGATGAAGGGTTTAATAAAGAATGGATTAAAGAGATGTCTAGAGAACCTATTAAAAGTGAGATACATGTTTCCTATGAAGATGTTTATGGGGATGATCCTGAGTATGAAATCATGAATGTCAAAATTACTAATCGAAGTCCCTTCCATGCTTTAAGATCTCCCGATAGAAGGGAAGAACATGATAAGTCAGCGTGGAAGCACGATCACCTATGGGGCAAGGGTGCCCCTTTGTGGTTCGGAGGGGACGGTCACATTGCACAAAGAGCAGAAACGGCAGGGCAGTGCGGCGATGGAGAGCTCTCTTTTACCCAGGTTCGGGCCGCTTTGCAGCGTAAAACCCTACTCCTGCTGTGGTGGATTGATCTGGAGGAACACGAAGACGCGACGAGTTCAAGCCCGACAAGGGTGCCTTGGGGAGAGCAGCGCACACGTACTAGTGTTGTGGGATCTAAAATTCGAACCCCTTGCTAGGTTGCCTCGGGCCTCCTTTTATAGCTTAAGGGGCGACCATAGTGGCAAACAGTCATTTCGGTATGTTTAGATAGCTAACAGTGTCATCATACCTAACTCTGGCAGTTAGGACGAAGTGCATTAAATGCACCTGCTAGGTGTCATGCTAAGGTTGAAGCCCGGCAAGCCTGTCGCGCCGCTTATCCATCTTCTCCTTATTAGCGTGACACGCCATCTGGACGGGTGTCAATCAAGCTAATCTCTTCACCAATAGGTTGCCACGTACCTGACAGGATCCACCTAAGCACTTGAGAGCTCGACACCGCATTGATTAATGACTTGCGTGCGATGAGGTGGAGCGCCAGCGTCCTGGTGGAGGCCTGCCGATATGGAGCCTGTCGGGCACTTGTCGTGGAGTCTTGCTTTGGCCTTGTCGGTCCTAGAGACCTTGCCGGGGTGGCAGGGTCTTGCCAATAGGTGCGATCTCAATCTCGCTGGGCTCGCCTGCGCGGCAAGGGAGATCCTCTTGAAGGCTTCTCTGGTTGGCATGGTCTTGTTATTCTTGAGCATGGGGCGTCCGGCAAGGTCAGCCTGCCGCGAAGGCCACACAAGTCTGTGCACAAGTCAAGGGGAAACAAACACCCCTGTTTGTGTACACCAACAATAATAAAAAATTACTAATGTAGGTTTTAGAAGATTTGATAATAAAGGAATTGAGTACCAAAGATGACAATACCTAGATCTATGCAATATGCCTAGCTAGGGGCGTAAAACAATAGCGCTTTTTGGGAGGCAACCCAATTTTATTTTTATGTTTTTTTATTCTTGCTTCCGTTCTTGAATAATTATGCAATATTACCTCTGTAATAATTGTGTTTTAATGTTTCAATTAGTGTTTTAGCCAAGTAAGACCTTTGGGATGCTTTGGTAGATCGTTGATTTGATTTTGCTGAAAAACAGAAACTTTTGCGTCGAGTAGAAGAATTTTTAAAATCACTGGAACGTGGAAAAACTCTGAATTTTTTACACAATATGTATATATGAATTTCGTCTGTTTTCCTAATTTTTCAGAATTTTTGGAGTTACAGAAGTATGACTATTATTCTGGTATTTACAGACTATTCTGTTTTTGACATATTCTGTTTTTGATGTGTTGTTTGCTTATTTTGATGAATCTATGGGTAGTATCGGGGGGTATGAGCTATGGAGAAGTTAGAATACAGTAGATATAATGCAAATATAAAATTGGAATGAGTTCACAATAGTACCTAAAAGTGGAGATTTGTTTTATCATACTAACGGATCTCATGAGTTTTTTGTTGAGTTTTGTGTTGTGAAGTTTTCAAGTATTGCGTGAAGTTTCGATGGACTACAGAATAAGGAATGGCAAGAGCCTAAGCTTGGTGATTCCCAAGGCACCCCAAGGTAATATTCAAGGACAACCAAGCATCTAAGCTTGGGGATGCCCCGGATGGCATCCCATCTTTTGTCTTCAATCCATCGGAAAAATTATTTGAGGCTATATTTTTATTCACCACATGATATGTGTTTTGCTTGGAGTGTCTTGTATTATATGAGTATTTTCTTTTTAGTTTTCCACAATCATCCTTGCTGTACACACCTTTTGAGAGGTACACACATTAATTGTGAATTTATTAGAATACTCTATGTGCTTCACTTATATCTTTTGAGCTAGGTAGTTGTTCTAGTGCTTCACTTATATCTTTTTAGAGCATGGCGGTGGTTTTATTTTGAAGAAATTGATGAACTCTCATGCTTCACTTATATTATTTTGAGAGTCTTATAAATAGTATGGTATTTAGTCCTAATATGATGGGTATTCAAGAGGGATATAATAAAAAATTTCATGAAGATCATTGAATATATGAGAAGTTTGATTTCGTGCATTTGTTTTGAGATATAAAGATGGTGATATTAGAGTCATGCTAGTGAGTAATTGTGGATTAGTAAGAGTATTTGTGTTAAGGTTTGTGATTCCCGAAGCATGCAAGTATGGTCTCTCGTTATGTGATGAAGTTGGAGCATGATTTATTTTTGATTGTCTTCCTTATGAGTGGCGTACGGGGACGAGCGATGGTCTTTTCCTACCAATCTACACCCTAGGAGCATGCGTATTAGTACTTTGCTTCGATGGCTAATAAACTTTTGCAATGAGTATGTGAGTTCTTTATGACTAATGTTGAGTCCATGGATTATACGCACTCTCACCCTTCCACCATTTCATGAAGATCATTGAATATATGAGAAGTTTGATTTCGTGCATTTGTTTTGAGATATAAAGATGGTGATATTAGAGTCATGCTAGTGAGTAATTGTGGATTAGTAAGAGTATTTGTGTTAAGGTTTGTGATTCCCGAAGCATGCAAGTATGGTCTCTCGTTATGTGATGAAGTTGGAGCATGATTTATTTTTGATTGTCTTCCTTATGAGTGGCGTACGGGGACGAGCGATGGTCTTTTCCTACCAATCTACACCCTAGGAGCATGCGTATTAGTACTTTGCTTCGATGGCTATTTAACTTTTGCAATGAGTATGTGAGTTCTTTATGACTAATGTTGAGTCCATGGATTATACGCACTCTCACCCTTCCACCATTGCTAGCCTCTTCGGTACCGTGCATTGCCCTTTCTCACCTTGAGAGATGGTGCAAACTTCGTCGGTGCATCCAAATCCCATGATATGATACGCACTTTTACACATAAGCCACCTTATATCTTCCTCAAAACAGCCACCATACCTACCTATTATGGCATTTCCATAGCCATTCCGAGATATATTGCCATGCAACTTCCACCGTTCCGTTTTATTAGGACACACACCATCATTGTCATATTGCTTTGCATGATCATATAGTTGGCATAGTATTTGTGGCTTGGCCACCATTCATATTTTTTTATCAATGTCATGCTAGATCATTGCACATCCCGGTACACCGCCGGAGGCATTCATATAGAGTCATATTTTTGTTCTAGTATCGAGTTGTAATTCTTGAGTTGTAAGTAAATAAAAGTGTGATGATCATCATTATTAGAGCATTGTCCCATGTGAGGAAAGGATGATGGAGACTATGATTCCCCCACAAGTCGGGATGAGACTTCGGACTTAAAATAAAAAGAGGCCAAAGAGCCCAAAATGAAGAAAGGAAAAAAAGAAAAAACATGAGAGAAATAGAGAGAAGGGACAATGTTACTATGCTTTTCCACACTTGTGCTTCAAAGTAGCACCATGTTCTTCAGATAGAGAGTCTCCTATTCTGTCACTTTTATATATTACTAGTGGGAATTTTTCATTATAGAACTTGGCTTGTATATTCCAATGATGGGCTTCCTCAAATTGCCCTAGGTCTTCGTGAGCAAGCGAGTTGGATGCACACCCACTTAGTTTTCTTTTGAGCTTTCATACACTTATAGCTCTATTGCATCCATTGCATGGCAATCCCTATTGATGGGCATCTCCATAGCCCGTTGATTAGCCTTGTCAATGTGAGACTTTCTCTTTTTTTGTCTTCTCCACACAACCTCCACCATCATTTTCTATTCCACCTATAGTGTTATATCCATGGCTCAAGCTCATGTATTGCGTGAAGTTGAAAAAAGCTTGAGAACACTAAAAGCATGAGACAATTGCTTGGCTTGTCATCGGGGTTCTGCATGATAAATACTTTGTGTGATGAAGATAGAGCATGATAAGATTATATGATTTTGTAAGGATAACTTTCTTTAGCCATAATATTTTGACAAGACATGATTGCTTTATTTAGTATGCTTGAAGTATTATTGTTTTTATGTCAATATTAAACTTTTGTTTTGAATCATATGTATCTGAATATTCATGCCACAATAAAGAAAAGATTACTTGATAAACATGTTAGGTAGCATTCCACATCAAAAATTCTGTTTTTATCATTTACCTACTCGAGGACGAGCAGGAATTAAGCTTGGGGATGCTTGATACGTCTCCAATGTATCTATAATTTTTAATTGTTCCATGCTATTATATTATCCATCTTGGATATTTTATATGCATTTTTATGCTATTTTAGATTATTTTTGGGACTAACCTATTAACCTAGTGCCCAATGCCAGTTGTTGTTATTTCCTTGTTTTTGTCTTCTACAGAAAATCAATACCAAACTGAGTCCAAATGGAATGAAACTTTTTTGATGATTTTTCTTGGACAAGAAGACACCCACGAAGCTTGCGGAGGAGGCCAGAAGAGCCACGAGTGAGCCACAAGTTCACCAGGCGAGCCGTAGGGGGCGCCCTATGAGCTTTTGGGCCCCCTGGGACTCCTCTAACCCTAATCTCAACTCCATAAATACCCAAATATTCCCTGTATACCAAAGGGCACACGAAAAATACTTTTCCACCGCTGCAAGCTTCTGTTCTCATGAGATCCCATCTTGGGGCATTTTCCGGTATTCTGTCGGAGGGGGGTTCGATCACAGCGGGGCCTCTTCACCAACCTTGCTGCCCTTCCGATGATGTGTGAGTAGTTTACCAAAGACCTACGGGTCCATAGCTAGTAGCTAGATGTCTTCTTCTCTCTCTTTGATCTTCAATACAATGTTCTCCTCGATGTCCTTGGAGTTCTATTCGATGTAATCTTCTTTTGCGGTGCGTTTGTTGAGATCTGATGAATTCCGGATTTATGATCAGATTATCTATGAATATTATTTGAGTCTTCTCTGAACTCTTTTATGCATGATTAAGATAGCTTTGTATTTCTCTCCAATCTATTGATTTGGTTTGGCCAACTAGATTGATCTATCTTGCAATGGGAGAGGTGCTTTGTTTTGGGTTCAATCTTGAGGTGTCCTCACCCAGTGATAGAAGGGGTAGCAAGGCACGTATTTGTATTGTTGCCATTAAGGATAAAAAGATGGTTTTTTACCATATTGATTGGATCTATCCCTCTACATCATGTCATCTTGCTTAAGGCATTACTCTGTTCTTGTTAACTTAATACACTAGATGCATGCTGGATAGCGGTCAATGTGTGGAGTAATAGTAGATGCAGGCAGGAGTCGGTCTACTTGTCACAGATGTGATGCCTATATTCATGATCATTGCCTTAGATATCATCATAACTATGCGCTTTTCTATCAATTGCTTAACAGTAATTTGTTTACCCATCGTATGTGTTCTTTCAAGAGAAAAGCCTCTAGTGAAAACTATGCCCCCCGTGTCTATTTTTATCATATTATTTTCAGATCTATAAAACCAAAAACACAAAAATACCTTGCTGCAATTTATTTACTTTTATTTAGTTTTGCACTTTTATTTATCTTTTATACCTATCTCTATCAAATCTCATCCTTGCAAATAACCGTAAAGGGATTGAGAACCCCTTTATCGCGTTGGGTGCAAGTATTTGTTTGTTTGTGTAGGTGCTATCATTGGAGTCTTGTGTGTTCTTCCTACTGGATTGATACCTTGGTTCTCAAACTGAGGAAAATACTTATCTCTACTTTGCTGCATCACCCTTTCCTATTCAAGGGAAAAACCAACGCAAGCTCAAGAAGTAGCAGAGTCACCGGTGAATCATCAGATGGTGACAGCAACACTCCGCGATGGACGGAGGTCCGGCCGTGTGAATGACCGCACATTGCCTTCATGGAATAAGACAGATTCCACCAAGAGTTCGCGCAATTCATTGCAAATGCTGAGCTTATCAACTTCCTCGCAGATGAGTGTGACCAACACCACACCCTCACGAATTCCTTTGTGCTAATTTTTTATTTTCTGAATAGGCATGAACCTCCTGCGGTGCGGTTTAATTTATACTCTGAAACCCGTCAGATACCGCTCACTGAATTTTGCGAGATATGTCTAATTCCCTCTGGTGGGGAATTAAGAGAGACTAGACCTGAGAGTTCGAGGACTTCCTCCTCGCTTTAACAGTGGGTGAGGAAAGGGGCGTGTCGAAAGCCACAGCCACTAGTCTACAATTTCCTTCTGTGCATTACTTTGCCTTATTTATCATGAAATGTCTGACTGCCAGAGCGAAAGGCAGCATACTTAGTGCCCCTGACCTTGCCATTTTACGCCGTGCACTTCACAATGACCACACTTACAACCTAGGGGCTATTATTGCACGTCGTCTGCACACTAATAGGACTAATGGTAAAATTCATGGTGGTATTTACGCCACTCGCCTAGCGAGACGCTTTAATGTTCAGATACGCCAGCATGCTTACTTTTTACCTAGAGTTTACTTGGATCACCAGGCGATAGTGGACCACCACTTTATTGATGCTCCTTAGCCACTAATCCCTATTTGATATAACCTGGTATTCAGTGAGAATACCCATGATATTATCCCGTTGCCTGCACCTGCTTTGTTTGATTCTATTGCCAGGAACGGATGCACAGTCCTACAAGTGGACATTGTTGCCTATCAGAACGCCTAGGCAGCGGTAGAGGAGGAGCCCCAGGGGTGAGACGCTCAGGTGCCGCCGCCTCAGCACTTTCACATGGGACCGGACGGCTACTACAGGTGGTGATTAGCAAGCTAGGCCAAAAGCCTAAGCTTGGAGGAGTACGTATTTCCATCGACATTACATTCATGTTCACACATTTCATTCCAGTTGTCAGTGTTCATACTTTTTCATTGTATTATTCATGTTAGTTTTATTGTCACGCTTTCTTCTTGTGTGTTTGAAAAACTTTGAGAAAATCCAAAAATATTTCTCGCTTCTTTTCGGTTTTACTTTCTAGTTTAAATTAGCTGTAGCACTAAAAGAAAACCCCAACAAATTTCTCATTTCTTCTGTTGCTTGTTGGGAGATTTCCTGTGTAAATAGTTTTTCTCATTTTTGTTTTTCTTTCTTGAATTTGTTTCCTTTCAAGAAAAACTAAAAACTCCAAAAACATTCCAGTGTGTTTCTATGAAATTATTTTCTTTTGTTGAGTCATACTAGGGAGAAGACCGCACTGAAAATGTTGAGTCGCACTTTTTCACTATTGTTGATCTAACAAAGAGCTCAAATTATTTTGTTTTCTCTTTTAAATAAAATGTTTGCAGATTCCAGCTTAGTCCACGGCACTCTTGCACTATTATTATTTTCATATCATTCGGTCGTGCAAGTGAAAGGCAATAATAACGATCTATGATGAAGTGACCGTGGCAAGAAAAGATGGTATGAACTCAACTTGTTTTTGTTTTTGTAAGTATGTTTAACTCAGTATCCAGGATTCAGCATATTATGATTAAACATGCTTGCAATGACAATTAGAGATTATAGTTGCTCATGCCATGCTTAAGTAGCTAGGAGTGGATAATAATTTATCTTGGGTGTCAACATGCATTAAAACGATTGTGATGTAGTATGATGATATGGTATCCTCCTCTGAATGTTTTGAGTGGCTTGACTTGGCACATGGTCACGCATGTAGTTGAATCAAAACCAACATAGCCTCCACGATATTTATGTTCGTGGTGTTTATATCCTACTCATGCTAGTACTCAAGGTTAATTATTCATAATGCATGATCATGACCGTTTTTGCTCTCTAGTTGGTCGCTTCTCAACCTAATTGCTAGCCTTCACCTGTACTAAGCGGGAATACTGCTTGTGCATCAAAATCCATAAAACCAAAGTTGTTCCAGATGAGTCCACTATATCTACCTATATGCGGTATTACCCTGTAGTTCCAAGTAAATTTGCATGTGCCACCTCTAAATATTCAAATGAACATCTGTTTTGTGTGCCCGTAGCGCTCATGGAGTGACAGGGGGTGGTCAGCATCTTCCATGCTAAGCGGGTTATTCTCATGATGAGTCTTTATTCACTCGTCCTTGCATGAGAGGGGCTGGTAATCGGGATGCCCAGTCCCATGATCAAAAATTGCAAATAATTAAGCATAACTCCCCCGGACTGTTGTTGGTATGGAGGGCACCCGAGGATTCGGCTAGCCATGGCTTGTGTTTGTTGGTGGAGGGGGAGTAAACTTTACTTTTACCGCTTGGGAACCACCGCTAATTTGTTTAGCATGGAAGACAATGAAAACTCTTGGTCGTAACATTGACAGGAAAGGTATACCTCCCAAAATTATATTTATCTCTGATTTAAGCTTCGAGCTCTGGCACCTGTGCAAATCCCTACTTCCCTCTACGAAGGGCCCATCTATTTACTTTCATGTTATTTTACTTTTATGTTGAGTCATCACCTTCTCAAACAAGCACCAGTCCCGAGAGCACTATTGGCATACTCGTGCATTGTGTATAGTTAATGTTGTGTGCATCATGACTGGATCTCTTCTACCATGAATTATAATGTTTAGTCACTGCTTGAACTTTGGAGGTGCTCTGCATTTATGTTTTGTGGTCTCAGAAAGGGCTAGCGAGATACCATTATTGTCATATTATATCATGATTGTTTTGACAAAGTGTTGGCATTTGAGATATTTTATTATTGCTCGCTAGCTGATTATGCCATTGATATGAGTGAATATAATTTCTAAGAGTTATCATTTGCATGGTCAGTTATGATCTTTGCTGAAAACCTGGGTGCTATTTAAGCATATATATATATGGACACAAGAACAAAAGAGTTTGTAAAAGTTTTTCTTTATCACTTTCCGTTTGTCAACTGAATTGCTTCAGGACAAGCAATGGGTTAAGCTTGGGGAAGTTGATACGTCTCCGTTGTATCTACATTTCCTAATGCTTTTGCTCTTGTTTTGGACTCTAATTTGCATGATTTGAATGAAAATAACCCGGACTGACGCTGTGTTCAGCAGAACTACCATGGTGTTGTTTTTGTGCAGAAATAAAAGTTCTCGGAATTGGATGAAACTTTTACGAGAATTATTTTGGAATGAATAAAAAATACTAGAAACAAGACCCAGTTGAGGGGGGCCCCAGCTGCCCAATAGGCACTAGGGCGCACCACCCCCCTCTGGTGCTCCCTGGTGGGTAGTGGGGCCCACGAGGCTCTGTTGACCCTAATTCTGACGCTATAAAATCCTATTTTTGGAGAAAAAATAGGAGAGGAAATTTCATCGTGTTTTATGATATGGAGCCGCCGCCACCTCCCGTTCTTCATCGGGAGGCCAGATCTGGAGCCCGTTCGTGGCTCTGGAGAGGGGGATCTTCGGTCTTCGTCATCATCAACCATCCTCCATCACCAATTTCATGATGCTCACCGCCGGGAGTGAGTAATTTCTTCGTAGGCTTGCTGACAGTGATGGGTTGGATGATATTCATCATGTAATCGAGTTAATTTTGTTAGGGCTTGATCCCTAGTATCCACTATGTTCGGAGATTGATATTGCTATGCTTAATGCTTGTCACTAGGGCCTGAGTGCCATGATTTCAGATCTGAACCGTTCATGTTTTCACCATTATATCTATGTTCTTGATCCGATCTTGCATGTTATATGCACCTATTACGTGTTATGATCCGCATACCCCAAGGTGACAATAATTGGGATTCTTTCTGGTGACTACCATAATTTGAGGAGTTCGTGTATTCACTATGTGTTAATACTTTGTTCCGGTTCTCTATTAAAAGGAGGCCTTAATATCCCTTAGTTTCCTTATGGACCCCGCTACCACAGGAGGGTAGGACAAAACATGTCATGCAAGTTCTTTTCCATAAGCATGATGACTATTTACGGAATACATGCCTACATTATATTGATGAATTGGAGCTAGTTCTGTGTCACCCTAGGTTATGATTGTTATATGATGAATATTATCCAACGTTATCACCGATCCAATGCATATGAGCTTTTCACATATTGTTCTTGCTAAGTTACTACTGTTGCTGCTACTGTTTCAACTGCTACAAATTACTGCTACTACTGTTATCGTTACTATTACTATCACTGCTATTGCTATCAAACTATCATATTACTGTGCTACTGATCAATTTGCTACATATATTAAATCTCCAGGTGTGGTTGAATTGACAACTCAACTGCTAATAGTTACAAATATTCTTTGGCTCCCCTTGTGTCAAATCAATAAATTTGGGTTGAATACTCTACCCTTGAAAACTGTTGCGATCCCCGACACTGGTGGGTTATCAAGATGGGGTTACCACTTTTACATAAAGCATTAATGTATTCACACCATTAGAGTTTCTTTAGCTCAAGTCTTAGAGCAAAGCTCCCCCTAGATGTGATATCCCCCCAAAGAGGGATGAACTAACCTTGGGTTTTGTCGATGATAACTTCATGTAGATAGTGAAGATGTGGATGCTCAATGTTGATGTAGTCCATCAAGAGTTGGGAGCAATCCTTTGGAATTTTACACTTTCAATAGCTACACGGGTTAGTCCCACAAGGAACATGCAAAGATATCCATAGACATAGAGTGAAATCCACATATCATGATGTCCATGAATGCATTGAGTTACCTTGTCACCTGTCTTACCAACAAGAGGGTTTGTGACTCCATGAACTAGTGCAAGATTTTGAAGTTGGTTGCACAAGTTCTTGCCAAAATTAATATGAGTGAAGTTTGTTGGCGGAGTCACCTTCAAGAACACTCTAGTTCTTCATTGGGACCCACATAAAGTTGATGGTAATCCTTGGAGTTGTAGTAAAACTTGATGAAGTATTGGGAACCCACTTGACCAAGGCTTGTGGTGCTTCTTCAAATGAATCAATCTCTTCTTGAAGCTTGTCCTTGCCTTTTAGCTTGTGGTCTTCAAAGGAAATATGCCCTAGAGGCAATAATAAAGTTGTTATTTTATATTTCCTTATTCATGATAAAGGTTTATTATTCATGCTAGAATTGTATTGATTGGAAACTTAAATACATGTGTGAATATATAAACAAATACCGTGTCCCTAGTAAGCCTCTACTAGACTAGCTCGTTGATCAAAGATGGTTAAGGTTTCCTAACCATGGACATGTGTTGTCATTTGATAACGGGATCACATCATTAGGAGAATGATGTGATGGACAAGACCCATCCGTTAGCTTAGCATATGATCGTTCAGTTTATTGCTACTGCTTTCTTGAATGCCAAATACATGTTCCTTCGACCATGAGATCATGCAACTCCCGGATACCGGAGGAATACCTTGTGTGCTATCAAACGCCACAACGTAACTAGGTGATCATAAAGATGCTCTACAGGTATCTCCGAAGGTGTTTGTTGAGTTGGCATGGATCGAGATTGGGATTTGTCACTCCGAGTATCGGAGAGGTATCTCTGGGCCCTCTCGGTAATACACATCATAATAAGATTGCAAGCAAATGACTAAGGAATTAGTTGTGAGATGATGTATTATGGAACGAGTAAAGAGACTTTCAATAACGAGATTGAACTAGGTATGAAGATACCGACGATTGAATCTCGGGCAAGTAACATACCGACAGACAAAGGGAATTACGTATGTTGTCATAACGGTTCGACCTATAAAGATCTTCGTAGAATATGTAGGAACCAATATGGGCATCCAGGTTCCGCTATTGGTTATTGACCGGAGAGGTGTCTCGGTCGTGTCTACATAGTTCTCGAACACGTAGGGTCCGCACGCTTAACGTTTGTTGATGATATAGTGTTATATGAGTTATATGATTTGGTGACCAAATGTTGTTTGAAGTCCCGGATGAGATCACGGACATGACGAGGATCTCCTGAATGGTCTAGAGGTAAAGATTGATATATAGGATGATGATATTCGGACACCAGAAGAGTTTCGGAGTGCACCGGGTAGTCATCGGATCGCCGGAAGGGGTTCTGGACACCCCCGGGAGGTCTATAGGCCTAATAGGCCAAGGCGAGCGACACACCAGCCCATAAAGGGGCTGGCACGCCCCTCTCCCTGGGCGCTGGCGCTAGGGAAGGAAAGGGGGAGGGCTAGCCCCTCCAGCCTTCCCCTCCTTATGGGAGAAAGGAAAGGGGGGGACCACCCTCCCCTGCCTTTCCCCGCGCGCCTAAAAAGGCAAGGGGGCACGGCTAGGGGCAGGAGCCCAAGTGGGATTCGGCCCCACTTGGGGCACCACCTGGCTGCCTACTCCCTCCCCCCAACTATATATATGTGGGAGGGGGCGCTACACAAAGCCACGACAATCTCTTAGCCATGTGCGGCGCCCCTCGCCACAGTTTCGTCCCTCGGTCATATTTTCGTAGTGCTTAGGTGAAGCCCTGCGGAGATAGCTTCACCATCACCGTCACCACACCGTCGTGCTACCGGAAGTCATCCACTAGTTCGCCGTCTTGCTAGATCAAGAAGGCGAGGACATCACCGAGCTGAACGTGTGCTGAACGCGGAGGTGTCATATGTTCGGTACTCGATCAGTTGGATTGCGAAGAAGTTCGACTACATCAACCGCGTTACTAAACGCTTCTGCTTACGGTCTACGAGGGTACATAGACACACTCTCCCCTCTCATTGCTATGCATCTTCATGGATAGATCTTGCATGCGCGTAGATTTTTTTTTCCATGCAACATTTCCCAAAAGTGCCATCCGAGCCAGATCTATGCATAGATGATATGCACGAGTAGAACACAAAGAGTTGTGGGCGGTGATAGTCATACTGCTTACCACCAACGTCTTATTTTGATTTGGCGGTATTGTGGGATGAAGCGGCCCGAACCAACCTTACATGTCCAGGCACATGAGACCGGCTCCACCTACTGACATGCAACTTGTTTTGCATAAAGGTGGCTGGCGGGTGTCTGTTTCTTCTACTTTAGTTGAATCGAATTTGACTACAGCCAGTCCTTGAAGAAGGTTAAAACAGCAACTTGATAAATCACCGTTGTGGTTTTTGCATAGTTAAGAACGGTTCTTGCTAGAAGCCCGTAGCAGCCACGTAAAACTTGCAACAACAAAGTAGAGGACGTCTAACTTGTTTTTGCAAGGCATGTTGTGATGTGATATGGTTAAGATGCGATGTGATATATGTTGATGTATGAGATGATCATGTTTTGTAATATTGACAACCGGTAGAAGCCCTAGGGTTGTCTCTTGATTATTGTATGAAATGCAAATGCCATGCAATTGCTTTACTTTATCGCTATGCGTTAGCAATAGTTGTAGAAGCAACAGTTGGCGAGATGACCCCGACGCAACGATGGAGATCAAGGTGTTGAGCCGGTGACGATGGAGATCATGACGATGCTTTGAAGATGGAGATCAAAACTACAAGATGATGATGGCCATATCATGTCACATATTTTGATTGCATGTGATGTTTATCCTTTATGCATCTTATTTTGCTTAGAACGGCGGTAGCATTATAAGATGATCCCTTCACTAAATTTCAAGATAAAAGTGTTCTCCCCGAGTATGCACCATTGCCAAAGTTCATCGTTTCGAAGCACCTCGTGACGATCGGGTGTGATAGACTCTACGTTCACATACAACGGGTGTAAGACAGTTTTGCACATGCAAAATACTTGGGTTAAACTTGACGAGCGTAGCATGTACAGACATGGTCTCGGAACACTGGAGACCAAAAGGTCGAACATGAGTCATATAGTAGATATCATCACCATAGAGATGTTCACCATTGATGACTACCCCATCTCACGTGATGATCCAACATGGGTTAGTTGATTTGGATCATGTATCACTTTGATAACTTGAGGGATGTTTATTTAAGTGGGATTTCATTAGTAATTTGATTAATTGAACTAAAATTATCATGAACATAGTCTTAATAAGTTTTGCATATCTATGTTGTAGATCAACGGCCTGTGCTATCATTCCCCTGAATTTTAATGCGTTCCTAGAGAAAGCTAAGTTGAATGATGATGGTAGCAACTACACGGACTAGGTCCATAACTTGAGGATTATCCTCATTGCTGCACAGAAGAATTATGTCCTTGATGCACCGCTAGGCAACAGACCTGCTGCAGGAGTTACTGCAGATGTTATGAACATCTGGCAGGCTCGATTTGATGACTACTCGATAGTTCAGTGTGCCATGCTTTACGGTATAGAACCGGGACTTCAAAGACGTTTGAACATCATGGAGCATATGAGAGGTTCCAAGAGTTGAAGTTAATATTTCAAGCAAATGCCCGGGTTGAGAGATATGAAGTCTCCAACAATTTCTATAGCTGCAAGATGGAGGAGAACAGTTCTGTCAGTGAACACATATTCAAAATGTCTGGGTATCAAAACCACTTGACTCAGCTGGGAGTTGATCTTCCAGTTGATAGTGTTATTGACAGAGTTCTTCAATCACTGCCACCAAGCTACAAATGCTTCATGATGAACTATAATATGCAAGGGATGAATAAAACAATTCCTGAGCTCTTCGCAATGCTTAAGGCCGCGGAGGTAGAAATCAAGAAGGAGCATCAAGTGTTGATGGTTAACAAGACCACTTGTTTCAAGAAAAAGGGCAAGGGAAAGAAAGGGGACTTCAAGAAGAATGGCAAGCAAGTTGCCACTCCCGGGAAGAAGCCCAAAGCTGGACCCAAGCCTGAAACTGAGTGCTTCTACTGCAAAGGGAATGGTCACTGGAAGCGGAACTGCCCCAAATACTTGGCGGATAAGAAGGATGGCAAACTGAACAAATGTATATTTGATATACATGTTATTGATGTGTACCTTACTAATGCTCGTAGTAGCGCTTGGGTATTTCATACTGGTTTGGTTGCTCATATTTGTAACTCGAAACAGGAGCTACAGAATAAACGAAGATTGGCTAAGGACGAGGTGACGATGCGCGTCGGGAATGGTTCCAAGGTCGATGTGATCGTCGTCGGCACGCTACCTCTACATCTACCTTCGGGATTAGTTTTAGACCTCAATAATTGTTATTTGGTGCCCGCGTTGAGCATGAACATTATATCTAGATCTTGTTTATTGCGAGATGGTTATTCATTTAAATCAGAGAATAATGGTCGTTCTATTTATATGAGTAATATCTTTTATGGTCATGCACCCTTGATGAATGGTCTATTCTTATCTTGATCGTAGTGATACAAATAGTCATAATATTGATGCCAAAAGATGCAAAGTTGATAATGATAGTGCAACATACTTGTGGCACTGCCGTTTAGGTCATATTGGTGTAAAGCACATGAAGAAACTCCATGTGGATGGACTTCTGGAATCACTTGATTATGAATCATTTGATACTTGCGAACCATGCCTCATGGGCAAGATGACTAAAACTCCGTTCTCCGGAACAATGGGGTGAGCTAATGACTTATTGGTAATAATATATACCGATATATGTCGTCCGATGAGTGTTGAGGCACGCGGCGGGTATCGTTATTTTCTGACCTTCACAGATGATTTGAGTAGGTATGGATATATCTACTTGATGAAACACAAGTCTGAAACATTTGAAAAGTTCAAAGAATTTCAGAGTGAAGTGGAGAATCATCATAATAAGAAAATAAAGTTTCTACGATCTGTTCGCGGAGGCGAATATTTGAGTTACTAGTTTGGCCTTCATTTAAAACAATGTGGAATTGTTTCACAACTCACGCCACCTGGAACACCACAGCGTAATGGTGTGTCCGAACATCGTAACAGTACTTTATTAGATAGGGTGTTTCTATGATGTCTCTTACCGATTTACCACTATCATTTTGGGGTTATGCATTAGAGACAGCCGCATTCACGTTAAATAGGGCACCGTCTAAATCAGTTGAGACGACACCGTATGAACTGTGGTTTGGCAAGAAACCTAAGCTGTTGTTTCTTAAAGTTTGGGGATGCGACGCTTATGTCAAAAGGCTTCAGCCTGATAAGCTCGAACCTAAATCGGAGAAGTGTGTCTTCATAGGATACCCTAAAGAAACTATTGGGTACACCTTCTACCACAGATCCGAAGGCAAGATCTTTGTTGCTAAGAATGGGTCCTTTCTAGAGAAGGAGTTTCTCTCAAAAAAAGTGAGTGGGAGGAAAGTAGAACTTGATGAGGTAATTGTACCTTATTTCGAACTGGAAAGTAGCACATCACAGAAAACTGTTCCCGTGATGCCTACATCAACTAGAGAGGAAGCAAATGATGATGATCATGAAACTTCAGATCAAGTTACTACTGAACCTCGTAGGTCGACCAGAGCACGATCCGCACCAGAGTGGTACGGTAATCCTGTCCTGGAAGTTATGTTATTAGACCATGGTGAACCTACGAACTATGAAGAAGCTATGATGAGCCCAGATTCCTATAAATGGCTTGAGGCCATGAAATCTGAGATAGGATCCATGTATGAGAACAAAGTATGGACTTTGTTGGACTTGCCTGATGATCGCCCAGCCATAGAAAATAAATGGATCTTCAAGAAGAAGACTGACGCTGATGGTAATGTTACTGTCTACAAAGCTCGACTTGTCACGAAAGGTTTTCAACAAGTACAAGGAGTTGACTACGATGAGACTTTCTCACCTGTAGCGATGCTTAAGTCTATCCGAATCATGTTAGCAATTGCCGTGTTTTATAATTATGAAATCTGGCAAATGGACGTCAAAACTGCATTCCTTAATGGATTTCTCAAAGAAGAGTTGTATATGATACAACCAGAAGGTTTTGTCGATCCTAAAGGTGCTAACAAAGTGTTCAAGCTCCAGCGATCCATCTATGGACTGGTGCAAGCATCTCGGGCTTGGAATATACGCTTTGATGAGGTGATCAAAGCATATGGTTTTATACAGACTTACGGTGAAGCCTGTATTTACAAGAAAGTGAGTGGGAGCTTTGTAGCATGTGGCACCCTGGCTCATAGAACCGGAATGCCAGTGTTCCCAGCCCAGAGATCATTGTCTTCTGGAAACACTCAACATCTTGGCAACAGAAACATAGCTGACTTTTATTGATAATAAAGAGTACAAGCTTACAAGATCCTAGAGGCCAGAGCACAACAAGTGCTATACAGTATGTACATTATTTATCAAACATGATGGGCCTCGGCATAACTTAGCGATACTACAGCGGGAAGCTAAAGCGTAGCGGAATATGGCAGCAACTCCATCCACAGGGACACTGCTGTGGACACATCCTAGGCATTATAACACGAACCTCCAAGACCTGCGTCTTAGTCTTCTCCTGCATCTGGCATGATACGCCAGGTGAGTACTTTGAATGTACTCGCAAGCACATGACAACCAAATAATGCAGCAAGTAATAGCATGGCAATAAACATGTTGAATCTTAAATGCTGAGATCACGGTCATCAACTTACTCATATCCGGGTTGCTTTACAACCCACGGAGTACTCCACCTCACTGAGTACTTCCGCACATAAGACAAGTTCTTTCATCAGTATCATTATTACGGTTGATCTCCTACAGAGGTCTGGACGGGCTGTCCAATTCCGTGGACACGGCTATTCGAATAGATTTAACACTCTGCAGAGGTTGTACACTTTACCCACACCACGGAACTCATGGCCTCGTACTCCCATTCGGGTGGACCAACGACGTTCCGACGAAACCTGTCTGACCCATGACTCTTCCATCGTACCACCGGCCATCACACTCCCTCTTGGAGTCAAGCCCTGGGTGGCCCCGTGTCCTCAAGACACCTGCCACCGTCGTGGCTAAACTAACTGTCCCAAACGGGGACGCCGGCAAATAACTCAACTGGGCTCATAGAGTTATCGTTGTCTACCTGATCAGGGTAGCACGCACGCATAACCCTCCCTCTTTGGAGGTACCGGTGAAAGAGCACGCAGCCAGCCCAAGTCAAGGCCGTCCCATACTGGCAAATGTGGCTGCACGTTTTAACCCGGACAGGTGACTCTCGATCAACCAACTAAGTTTCGTTAAACATTCAGCAGGTTATCAACTCATGTTAACTTAGTTGGTCATCTTAGTCATCTATTAATTTACTTGGAATTATTTGGGGTTAAATTTAATATGCAAAATGCATATGAAAATGCAATGCTATGACATGCTTCAAAACATGGTTATCCTGGCTTGCCTTGGTCTGCTGAGTTGTTCAAAAACTCTGGTTCTTCAACTCCAAGGTTTTCACCTTTTGAAAATAATCCAAAAACAGCAAGGAAATATATCAAACAACACTGTTTAATGTTCCAGAAATTCTACGAGTAAAAGAAAAATGTGAAATTTGGTGGAAAAATAGAGCATTGAGGTGTGGACCCAATGCAAAAAGAATCATTTGCATTGGACCTTTCTGTTAAAAGTTATTAACAGTCAAAGGTCTCTGTTTAAATTAATTTAACTAAAAAGCAAATTTTAAAAACAGAACAGACAGACTGGGCCGGACCAAGTCCACAGTGCACCGGCCCAGGGCCTACTTACCCCTTCGTTTCAAACGAAACAGAGGAGGAAGAAGGGGCCGAGGGGGAGGCGGGACTCCGGCGAGCCTAGCCGGCGTTTCCGTCGACGGGAGGGGCTAGGGATGGTCGGGATGGGTCGGCCGTCGAGCGGTGGTCCGCCCCGTACCCGCAGAGTCGTCGGAGGTGGACGAACGGCGAGGTTCTTCCCTTCTCTGGCGGACTGCAGTTCGGGTGGCCGACGAGCTCGATGATTCCGGCACTAATTGGCTCGGGGAAGAGGTCAGGGAGCACTACGGGAGCTCACTGAGCTTGCTGGTGTTCTTGGTTGGGGCGGAGGTGGGCTAGAACAAGGAGGAGGCAGAGAGGGGCGGGCGGCGGAGCTCGGCTCGAGCTCGGCGCCAGAGGCCTCCGTGCCTCGATTCCGACTGTCAGGAGAGGCTTGGGTGAAGGAGGAGAGGGGTGAGGTGCTCTGGAGGGGTTGGGGGGCTTTAAATAGGCGGGGGAGGAGGAGCGGGGATCGCTCCCGAAGCTCGGCGAAGCGACCATGGCGACTACAGCTCGTACGCCGCGCTGGCATGGCTCGACGCGGCGACGAGACCGGAGCGGCCAGGGGCAATAAATGCCGAAGCGACGAGGCGGGGGCTAGGCGACGCGCCGCGCGGCCACTGTGCCTCTACGGGCAGAACAGGGCGGCGGAGACGCGGCGGCCGTCCAGGGCATCTCCGGCGCAGGTGAGGGCTCCAGCTGGTCCACGCGTCCACGGGGAAGGTAGTCGGCACGTCTGGACAGCGCCGCACTACGCGAGTCGTCGTTTCGAACATGACCCGAGCCCGGGCGCGTCATAGAGCGCGGCGACAGCATGCCACGCCCGTGCTCACCACGCCAGGACATGTCCCGTGGCCACGTTGGCCTGGCCAAAGTTGTCTGAGGCATCGTCCCTCGAAGGATCATGTCACCTGTGCAATTGGTTTGGCTAGAAGTGGTCTGAGAGGAGAGGTTTCATCAACAACAGTTGCTGACAGAAATGTTGGGGAGGTTCTGGAGGAGAGGAGAGGATGAGATGAGGCCAAGAGAGATGTCTGGAGAGAGTTTGGTTGAATGAACGACAAGCTGACCAAGTTTGAGCTCATTTGGTTGAAGTTTGAGGGTAGCTCATGTGAAATGCACAAAACTGGCTTGAATCTGCAAATGGAAGTACTGATCAAAAGATAATTCTTGGAGAGCTGAAAATTTGTGGGGAGTGCTCATTTGGTGTTGTCTCATTGCTGTAAAAATTTGGTAGCAATTGGACAAACCAAAAATGCACTTCCTTCACAATGGCTGGTTCTGGACAGAGAGGAAAATGGATTTTTAAGCAAAATATTTGAACATGACCAAGGAATGTTTTTGAAGATTTGGTGGAGATATGGTCCAAGGGATTTTTCGGAATTAATTGAGAAGTTTAGGAGCATCTAAACTATAGGTTGCTTCACAACCTATGCCAATGCCCTAATTTCCCAATTAAAAGAAAAGAGCTTTTGAAAATGATTTGAATGGAAATTTGAGTACTTGAGGTTCCTGGCAGAACATTTGCAAGATGATGAGGCTAGGAACCACTTGGCAAAGATTCAAAAATGACCAAGTCCATGTGAAAGAATTTGAAATCCATTCAAATTCAAATAAAGTCAAGTCAAATTTTGAAAAGAAAAAGTTGGCAAAAATCAGGGTGTCACATAGCATTTCTGATATTAGATCTGAGACTGCCATTTGGCATATACGCACTAACCGCCACGCGGGATAATGGTATATGGGACCCTGGGTGTCGTACAATTTCTTCCGAAAGCTCTACAAACGTCACAGTTGAGCAGCACGCGCCTGGGTGATCCGTAACTGCCTACTTTGTATAAAGAGTTGTAGCTAGGATTGGGCCCGGCTGTCCACCCAATGTGCAGGAGTGCTTAGGGTGATTGGCCCATGACCTCTTCACGCTTGGGATTTAGACCGGTGCGCTGACCTCTCTGGAGAGCCTAGGTAGGACTACGGCATGTCGACTGCCCGAGGCCGGGCATTACCCATAATAGCATGTCCGGCCAGAGGTAATTGAGTGTATCGGGTAATGTGGTGCACCCCTGCATGGAAGTTAAACTATTCAAACAACCGTGTCCACGGTAACAGGGCGACTTGGAGTTGTATCCTGACCTCTTACAACTCGAACCGGATACTTGATAAAACACACCCAGATGACAGACAAGTACCCCCGGAGATCGCTTTTCCCCAGGGAGACGAATGGAGGATCTCTGGGTAGGTTATTGCTATACGTATGTGCATGATGTTACCATATATGCTCCTTTCTTCTACTGTTGTAAGATGATGGCTAAAAGAAGATGTAGTCTTCGATAGGACGAGCTTCTCCCCCTTCCTTCTGGCATTTTTGCAGTTTAGTCCACAAATACTACCCCATTCCTTTGATACAGATGCATATCTAGTGTAGGTCTGATGTAAGTCTTGCGAGTACTTTGGATGAGAACTCATGGTTGCTTTGCTACCTCATTTTCTTTTTCCTGGATATTGCGATCAGATGATGGAGCCTAGGAGGCAGAGGATCCCGAGCTTGGCCACTACATGGAGACCGCTGACTAGGAGTAGTTCAGAGGTCCCAGGTAGGAGGCCTTGCCTTTTGATCTAGAGTCGTTGTTTTGCTCAGCCTTCTTAAGGCAAACTTGTCTAACTATGTCTATACTCAGATAATATTTGCTTTCATGGCTTATGTTTTTGGGTCCTTGTGACCCTGGCTTGTAATATAAAGTTTTATGTTTATTCTTTGTGTCATAGAGCTGTGTTGTCATATTAACGTGAGTCACTGTTCATGAACATGCATGATGCATGTATGATTAGTGCACGGTTATAAACGAGGGCGTCACACCTAGTTCATCTAAGAAGAAAAAGAAAAATGACAGAACTCTACATGCTTCTGGTGAACCCATGGTAGAAAAACCTTCTGAGAACCATAATGAGGTTTCTATTTCTGATGCTGAGTAACAATCTGGTGATGAACATCCACCTAGTAATAATGATAATGATGTTCATGTGGATGCTCAACCAGATAATGATGTAGAAATAGAACCTGCTGTTGATCTTGATAACCCACCTCCTAAGAATAAAAGATACGATAAAAGTGATTTCATTGCTAGAAAGCATGGTAGAGAAACAGAACCATGAGTTCAAAAACCCATACCTTTTCCTAGTAAACCTCAAAAAAAATAAGGATGAGGAAGATTTTGAACGCTTTGTTGAAATGCTTAGGCCATTCTTTTTGTGTACTCGTTTGACTGATATTTAGAAGATGCCTCCTTATGCTAAATACATGAAATATATTGTCACTAATAAAAGAAAGATACCTGAAGCTGAAATTTCCACCATGCTTGCAAATAATTCTTTTAAGGGTGGAGTACCTAAAAAGTTAGGAGATCCAGGAATACCTAATATACCATGCTCCATTAAAAGAAGTTATGTTAAAACTGCTTTATGTGATTTAGGAGCCGGTGTTAGTGTTATGCCCTTCTCTTTATATAGAAGACTTGAATGAAATAAGCTCACAACTACTGAAATATCTTTGCAAATGGATGATAAATCAACTGCTATACCTATCGAAATTTGCGAGGATGTGCCCGTTGTTGTTCCAAATGTTACTATCTTAACCGACTTTGTTATCCTTGATATGCCCGAGGACGACAACATGTCGAGTATCCTTGGTAGACCCTTTTTGAATACTGTAAGGGCTGTTATTGATTGCAACTAAAGCAAGATTACTTTTGTGTTAATTGTAATGAGCATACAATTTATTTTCTGAAGAAACAAAGTTCGATGAATAGTATCAACTCTATTGAAAGAATTATGACAATCACTATTGGAGGTTTCAAATTTCCTCTCCCTACCATAAAAAAGAAATACAAAACTCTTATTGTTGGGGAGATGCATATCCCAGTTGAGGTAACTTAGTGTTATACGAAAATTCTTCGGTTTCATGTTACTCAGAAATATTTTCTTAATAAGACTTGATAAACCTTATTAATGGATTCTTTTTTAGGGGCATGTGGTCGATGAATTTAGTAAGCACAACCTACTGTACCTACCTTTTGCTCTCTGTTATTTAAGGTTTAATACAGTAGAATGCCATGTTTATCTGTTTTCTGAATTATCCGTGCAATAAAAAATGTCCCAAAAAAAAGTTCTCGGAATGACCTAAAAATTCAGTATGATTTTTCTACAATATTTAAGAATTTTTGGCATTGGACACACCCTAGGGGGTGCACCTGTGAGCCACAAGCTCACAGGGCATGCCTATCCCCTGGGCGTGCCTAGTGAGCTTGTGGGTCCCACAGGGGCCACCTCACTTATTCTAGCCGCCCATAGCCTTCTCCTACCTCCATAAAAAATCAAACTTGCCTCATAGCTCGTGTTCTTGCTCATTCCCGTGAGATTTTCGACCTCCTTGCTCAGAGCTCTGTTTCCGAAACTGTTTTGGGGGATTACTCCTTGGTATGTGACTCCTCCAATGGTCCAATTAGTTTTTGTTCTAGTGCTTTATATTTTGCAAATTTTTGCTACTGTGGTGACCATGTATTTGAGCTTGCATGTTGAATTTGTATGATCCAAAGTAGTTTTGATGCATGATATAGCCTCTATACACTTGTGGGAGTAGTTGCTACCAGTTTTGTTAAGTTTGGTTCACTTTTATTTTGAGGCACTAAAAATTTCAGAAATTTTTCAGAGGAAAGATGTATGATTAGGAAGATATTCCATGGGGGTTCTTCTTAGCAAGAGCTCTCCAAGGATTACAATTCGTGAGCCGGATCTCGAACCTCCGAGGGATGCTCTTGTGCAACCATGCGAGTGGCCATCCGATGCCTTCATGATGCGAGCCGACATTAAGGAAGAGTTTGATATGTACGTACGCAATGCGGAGTTGATGGGCTTCTTCTCAGAAAAGTGCTCACAATACCATGATCTTATTGATTTATTTGTGTGGAAATTCAAGTATGTATCTCACCGCAGTTCTCATGATGTTATGTTCAATTTATATGAAAATCATTTTTGCATGACCCTTCATGAATTTAGCAAGGTTTGTATAATTCCTTCTTGGGGAACATGCCTTGAACCTCGTAAAACTGATTGCAATGATTTCCTTATGAGTATTACTCGAGGTGAAACAAGGGGCATAACGCAAGCTAGAATAGGGAGCATCCACTTTCCTGCTATTCACTACTTTGCTCTGTTCATAGGTACATGCATAACTGGTAAACATGATCTTAGTACTTTTTGTGCACCTGATTTGAGCATTATTAAGAGCGTGGTATTGAGAGATAGAAAATTTAACCTGGGAGCCATGATTGCATGCCACTTGCAACATAACTCTCTTGTAGGCGATCTTTTTGGTGGAATTTATGCCACTCGTTTAGCCACTCATCTTAACATATCCATTAAAGAAAATGATACCATGTAGCGACCCGACCCCAATGGATCAAAGTCTCTGTGCTTAAGTGTCATCCCTGGATCGGTATGCTGACACACATAATACTCAAGGATTTATAACAGAGTTCAATCACACACTTTATTACATCAAGGTCCTCAAAAGAGTATTATTACATAAATATGGCTGAAGGCCATCTAAATAAAATAACTGCGGAAGCTTCAAAGGTAAATGAGTCCATCCAACTCCACGGCAAAACTGAGTGCAGAACAACGACCTATCGCACCTTAATCCTCGTCGAAAAACTCTACAACATGAGACGTTGCAGCCGTGTAGGTCAGGACATGGAATATGCTGGCAATGTCACACCATAGAATAATAATGAAAAATGTTTATCTCTATAAGCATATTTGGCTGGTGGAGGCTCTAAGTTTAATTTTTTGCATAAAGCTAATTTTTTCCTGCAACAAAGGAATTACTTTATTTACTACCAAGTTTATGCCATTATTGAGATGGTTCCTCCAACTCAAACAAAACCCAAGTTATTAATAACCCAATTCATTAATTAAATAAAGTGATGAGTGATGGAAATATGCCCTAGAGGCAATAATAAAGTTCTTATAATTATATTTCCTTAATCATGATAAAGGTTTATTATTCATGCTAGAATTGTATTGACCAAAAACTTAAATACATGTGTGAATACATAAACAAATACCGTGTCCCTAGTGAGCCTCTACTAGACTAGCTTGTTGATCAAAGATGGTTAAGGTTTCCTAACGATAGACATGAGTTGTCATTTGATAACAGGGTCACATCATTAGGAGAATGATGTGATGGACAAGACCCAACCGTTAGCATAGCATATGATCGTTCAGTTTATTGCTATTGCTTTCTTAATGTCAACTACATGTTTCTTCGACCATGAGATCATGCAACTCCCGGATACCGGAGGAATACCTTGTGTGCTATCAAACGTCACAACGTAACTGGGTGATCATAAAGATGATCTACAGTTATCTCCAAAGGTGTCTGTTGAGTTGGCGTGAATCAAGATTGGGATTTGTCACTCCGTATATCGGAGAGGTATCTCTGGGCCATCTCGGTAATACAGCATCACAAGAAGCTTGCAAGCAAAGTGACTAAGGAGTTAGTTATGAGATGATGTATTACGGAATGAGTAAAGAGACATGCCAGTAACGAGATTGAACTAGGTATGGAGATACCGACGATCAAATCTCGGGCAAGTAACATACCGACAAACAAAGGGAACAACGTATGTTGTCATAAAGGTTCAACCGATAAAGATCTTCATAGAATATGTAGGAACCAATATGGACATCCAGGTCCCGCTATTGGTTATTGACCGGAGAGGTGTCTCGGTCATGTCTACATCATTCTCGAACCCGCAGGGTCCGCACGCTTAACGTTCGTTATAGTATTATATGAGTTATGTGAGTTGGTGACCGAATGTTGTTCGGAGTCCCGGATGAGATCACGAACATAACGAGGAGCTCTGGAATGGTCCAGAGGTAAAGATTGATATATAGGACGATGCTATTTGGTCACCAGAAATGTTTCGGAATGTACCGGGTTTTATCGGAGTACCGAAAGGGGTTTCGGGAGGCCACCAGCACTTGGTGGGCTTCATGGGCCAAAGGAGGGAGGCGCACCAGCCCACTAAGGGGTTGGGCGCACTCCACCTCCCCTGGCCACCTGCCAAGGAAGGAAAGGGGGGAGCGCCAAGGCAGGGCAGCCGTCGGCCCCTCCCCTGCCATCTCCTCCACCCTTAAATAAGGAAAGGGGGGAGGCGCCTAGGGCAGGAGCCCAGGGCGGCCGCCGGCCACCGTGGGGCACCCCTAGGGCTGCCTCCCCCCTCCACCTATATATATGTAAGGAGGGATAGGGGCAATAGACAGGACGATCCCCAAGCCGTGTGCGGCGCCCCTCTCCCTCTAGTTCGTCCTCAGTCATAATTTTCGTAGTGCTCGGCGAAGTCCTGCGGAGATATTTGCACCACCACCATCACCATGCCGTTGTGCCGCCAGAACTCATCTACTACTTCACCCGTCTTGCTGGATCAAGAAGGCGAGGACGTCATCAAGCTGAACGTGTGCTGAACGCAGAGGTGTCGTACGTTCGGTACTTGATCGGGCGGATCATGAAGGTGTATGACTATATCAACCGCATTGATAAACGCTTTCGCTAAAGGGTCTACGAGGGTACATAGATGGTAGACATACTCTCCCCTCTCGTAGCTATGCAACTCCATGGATAGATCTTGCGTGTGCGTAGATTTTTTTTTGTTTTCCATGCAATTTTCCCCAACAGTGGTATCAGAGCCAGGTCTATGCGTAGATGATATGCACGAGTAGAACACAAATAAGTTGTGGGCGGTGATGGTCATGCTGCTTACCACCAACGTCTAGTTTTAATTCGGCGGTATTGTGGGATGAAGCGGCCCGGACCAACCTTACATGTCCACGGACATGAGACTGGTTTCACCGACTGACATGCAACTTGTTTTGCATAACGGTGGTTGACGGGTGTCTGTTTCTCCTACTTTACTTGAATTGAATTTGATTACGGCCGGTCCTTGAAGAAGGTTAAAACAGCAAACTTGATAATCACCGTTGTGGTTTTTGCGTAGTTAAGAACAGTTCTTGCTAGTTGCCCGTAGCAGCCACGTAAAACTTGCAACAACAAAGTAGAGGACGTCTAACTTATTTTTGCAGGGTATGTTGTGATGTGATATGGTCAAGACGTGATGTGATATACATTCTTGTATGAGATGATCATGTTTTGTAATATCGACAACCGGCAGGAGCCTTAGGGTTGTCTCTTAATTATTGTATGAAATGCAAGTGCCATGTAATTGCTTTACTTTATCGCTATGTGTTAGCAATAGTTGTAGAAGCAATAGTTGGCGAGACGGCCCCGAAGCAATGATGGAGATCAAGGTGTCGAGCCGGTGATGATGGAGATCATGACGATGCTTTGGAGATGGAGATCAAAAGCACAAGATGATGATGGCCATATCATGTCACATATTTTGATTGCATGTGATGTTTATCCTTTATGCATCTTATTTTGCTTAGAACGACGGTAGCATTATAAGATGATCCCTTCACTAAATTTGAAGATAAAAGTGTTCTCCCCGAGTATGCACCGTTGCTAAAGTTCATCATTTCGAAGCACCTCATGATGATCGGGTGTGATAGACTCTACGTTCACATACAACGGGTGTAAGACAGTTTTGCACAAGCAGAATACTTGGGTTAAACTTGACGAGCCTAGCATGTACACACATGGTCTCGGAACACTAGAGACCGAAAGGTCAAACATGAGTCATATAGTAGATATGATCAACATAGAGATGTTCACCATTGATGACTACCCCATCTCACGTGATGATCGGACATGGGTTAGTTGATTTGGATCATGTATCACTTAGATAACTTGAGGGATGTTAATTTAAGTGGGAGTTCATTAGTAATTTGATTAATTGAACTTAATTTATTATGAACTTAGTCTTAATAGTTTTTGCATATTTATGTTGTAGATCAATGGCCCATGCTACCGTTCCCCTGAATTTTAATGCGTTCCTAGAGAAAGCTAAGTTGAAAGATGATGGTAGCAACTACATGGATTGGGTCCGTAACTTGAGGATTATCCACATTGCAGCACAGAAGAATTATGTCCTTAATGCACCACTAGGTGACAGACCTGATGCAAGAGCTGATGCAGATCTTATGAACATTTGGCAAGCTCAATTTGATGACTACTTGATAGTTTAGTGCGCCATGCTTTACGGCTTAGAATCGGGGCTCCAAAGACGTTTTGAACGCCATGGAACATATGAGATGTTCCAAGAGCTGAAATTGGTATTTTAGGCTCATGCCCGTGTTGAGAGGTATGAGACCTCTGACGAGTACTTTGCCTACAAGATGGAGGAGAATAGCTCAGCCAGTGAGCATGTGCTCAGAATGTCTGGGTACTACAAATCGCTTGAATCAAGTGGGAGTTAATCTTCTAGATAAGAGAGTGATTGACAGAGTTCTCCAGTTACTATCACCAAGCTACTAGAGCTTCGTGATGAACTATAATATGCAAGGGATGACGAAAATGATTCCCAAGCTCTTCGCAATGCTGAAATCTGTGGAGGTAGAAATCAAGAAAGAGCATCAAGTGTTGATGGTTAATAAGACCACTAGTTTCAAGAAAAAGGGCAAGGGAAAGAAAGGGAACTTCGAAAGGAATGGAAAGCAAGTTGCCGCTCCTGTGAAGAAGTCCAAAGCTAGACCCAAGCCCGAAACTAAGTGCTTCTACTGCAAAGGAAATGGTCACTGGAAGCAGAACTGCCCCAAATACTTGGCAGATAAGATGGATGCAAAGTAAACAAAGGTATATTTGATATACATGTTATTGATGTGTACCTTACTGGTGCTCGTAGTAGCCCCTGGGTATTTGATACCGGTTCATTTGCTAAGATTAGAAACTCGAAACAGGAGTTGCAGAATAAATGGAGACTAGTTAAGGGCGAGGTGACAATGTGTGTTGGAAGTGTTTCCAAGATTGATATGATCACTATCACACACTCCCTCTACCTTCGAGATTAGTGTTGAGCCTAAATAAATGTCATTTGGTGTTTGCGTTGAGCATGAACATGATTAGATCGTGTTTATTGCAATACGGTAATTCATTTAAGTCGAAGAATAATTGTTGTTCTATTTACATGAATAAAACCTTCTATGGTCATACACCCAATGTGAATGGTTTATTGAATCTCGATCATAGTGATACACATATTCATAATATTAATGCCCAAAGATGCAAAGTTGATAATGATAGTGCAACATACTTGTGGCACTGCCGTTTAGGTCATATTGGTATAAAGCGCATGAAGAAAATCCATACAGATGGAATTTTGGAATCACTTGATTATGAATCATTTGATACTTGTGAACCATGCCTCATGGGTAAGATGATTAAAACTCCATTCTCCGAAACAATGGAACGAGCTAATGACTTATTGGAAATAGTACATACCGATGTATGCGTACCGATGAGTGTTGAAGCACGCGGCGGGTATCATTATTTTCTGACCTTCACAGATGATTTGAGTAGGTATGGGTATATCTACTTGATGAAACACAAGTCTGAAACATTTGAAAAGTTCAATGAATTTTAGAGTGAAGTGGAGAATCATCGTAACAAGAAAATAAAAAGTCTACGATCCGATCGCGGAGGTGAATATTTGAGTTACGAGTTTGGCCTTCATTTAAAACAATGTGGAATTGTTTCACAACTCACGCCACCTGGAACACCACAGCGTAATGGTGTGTCCAAACCTCATAACCGTACTTTATTAGATATGGTGCGTTCTATGATGTCTCTTACCGATTTGCCTTTATCATTTTGGGGTTATGCATTAGAGACAGCCGCATTCACATTAAATAGGGCACCGTCTAAATCCGTTAGACGACACCGTATGAACTATGGTTTGGCAAGAAACCTAAGCTGTTATTTCCTAAAGTTTGGGGATGCGATGCTTATGTCAAAAGGCTTTAGCCTGATAAGCTCGAACCCAAATCGGAGAAGTGCATCTTCATAGGACACCCTAAAGAAACTATTGGGTACACCTTCTACCATGATCCGAAGGCAAGATCTTTGTTGCTAAAAATGGGTCCTTTCTAGAGAAGGAGTTTCTCTCGAAATAAGTGAGTGGGAGGAAAGTAGAACTTGATGAGGTAATTGTACCTTCTCTCGAATTGGAAAGTAGCACATCAGAGAAAACTGTTCCCGTGACGCCTACACCGACTAGAGAGGAAGCTAATAATAATGATCATGAAACTTCGTATGAAGTTACTACTGAACTTCATAGGTCGACCAGAACACTTTCCGCACCAGAGTGGTACGATAATCCTGTCCTGGAAGTCATGTTGTTGGACAACGGCGAACCTACGAACTATGAAGAAGCTATGATGAGCCCAGATTCCGATAAATGGCTTAAGGCCATGAAATCTGAGATAGTATCCATGTATGAGAACAAATTATGGACTTTGGTGGACTTGCCCGATGATCAGCAAGCCATTGAGAATAAATGGATCTTCAAGAGGAAGACAAACGCTGATGGTAATATCACTGTCTATAAAGCTCGACTTGTCGCGAAACGTTTTCGACAAGTTCAAGGAGTTGAGTACGATGAGACTTTCTCACCCGTAGCGATGCTTAAGTCTGTCCGAATCATGTTAGCAATTGCCGCATTTTATGATTATGAAATCTGACAAATGTATGTCAAGACTGCATTCCATAATGGGTTTCTTAAAGAAGAGTTGTATATGATGCAACCAGAAGGTTTTATCGATCCTAAAGGTACTATAAAAGTGTGCAAGCTCCAGCGATCCATCTATGGACTGGTGCAAACATCTCGAAGTTGGAATATACGCTATGATGATGTGATCAAAGCATATGGTTTTAAACAGACTTATGGTGAAGCCTGTATTTACAAGAAATTGAGTGGGAGCTCTGTAGCATTTCTGATATTATATGTGGATGACATATTGTTGATTGGAAATGATATAGAATTTCTAGATAGCATAAAAGGATGCTTGAAAAAGAATTTTTCAATGAAAGACCTCGATGAAGCTGCTTATATATTGGGCATCAAGATCTATAGGGATAGATCGAGACGCTTAATAGGACTTTCACAAAGCACATACCTTGACAAAGTTTTGAAGAAGTTCAAAATGGATCAGTCAAAGAAAGGGTTCTTGCCTGTATTGTAAGCTGTGAACTTGAGTAAGACTCAAATCCCGACCATGGCAGAAGATAGAGAGAGAATGAAAGTCAATCCCTATGCCTCAGCCATAGGTTCTATAAAGTATGCCATGTTGTGTACCAGACCTATTGTGTGCCTTGCCATGAGTTTGGCAAGGGGGTACAATAGTGATCCAGGAGTGGATCACTGGACAGCGGTCAAAATTATCCTTAGGTACCTTAAGAGGACTAAGGAAATATTTCTCGGTTATGGAGGTGAAAAGGAGTTCATCGTAAAGGGTTACGCCGATGCAAGCTTTGACACCGATCTGGATGACTCTAAGTCTCTCAATCTGGATACGTATTGAATGTGGGAGCAATTAGCTAGAGTAGCTTCATGCAGAGCATTATAGACATAGAAATTTACAAAATACATACAGACCTGAATATGGCAGACCCGACTAAACCAATCTCACAAGCCAAACATGATCACACCTTAATTCTCTTTGGGTGTTAATCACATGACAATGTGAACTAGATTATTGACTCGAGTAAACTCTTTGGGTGTTAGTCACATGGCGATGTGAACTATGGGTGTTAATCACATGGCGATCTGAACTAGATTATTGACTCTAGTGCAAGTGGGAGACTGATGGAAATATGCCCTATAGGCAATAATAAAGTTGTTATTATTATATTTCCTTAATCATGATAAAGGTTTATTATTCATGGTAGAATTGTATTGACCGGAAACTTAAATACATGTGTGAATAAATAAACAAATACCGTGTCCCTAGTGAGCCTCTACTAGACTAGCTCGTTTATCAAAGATGGTTAAGGTTTCCGAACCATAGACATGAGTTGTCATTTGATAACGGGATCACATCATTAGGAGAATGATGTGATGGACAAGACCCAACCGTTAGCATAGCATATGATCATTCAGTTTATTGCTACTGCTTTCTTAATGTCAAATACATGTTTCTTCGACCATGAGATCATGCAACTCCCGGATACCAGAGGAATACCTTTTGTGCTATCAAACATCACAACGTAACTGGGTGATCATAAAGATGATCTACAGGTATCTCCGAAGGTGTCTGTTGAGTTGGTGTGAATCAAGATTGGGATTTGTCACTCCGTATATCGGAGAGGTATCTCTGGGCCCTCTCGGTAATATAGCATCACAAGAAGCTTGCAAGCAAAGTGACTAAGGAATTAGTTACAAGATGATGTATTATAGAACGAGTAAAGAGAGTTGCCAGTAACGAGATTGAACTAGGTATGGAGATACCAACGATCGAATCTCGGGCAAGTAACATACCGACGGACAAAGGGAACAACGTATGTTGTCATAAAGGTTCGACCGATAAAGATCTTCGTAGAATATGTAGGAAACAATATAGGCATCCAGGTCCCGCTATTGGTTATTGACCGGAGAGGTGTCTCGGTCATGTCTACATCATTCTCGAACCCGTAGGGTCCGCACACTTAATGTTCGTTGACTATATAGTCTTATATGAGTTATGTGAGTTGGTGACCAAATGTGCTTCGGAGTCTCGGATGAGATCACGGACATGACGAGGAGCTCCGGAATGGTCCGGAGGTAAAGATTGATATATAGGAAGATACTATTTGGTCACCGAAAATGTTTCGGAATGTACCGGGTTTTATCGGAGTACCGAAAGGGGTTTCGGGAGGCCACCGACACTTGGTGGGCCTCATGGGCCAAAGGAGGGAGGCGCACCAGCCCACTAAGGGGTTGGGCGCACTCCACCTCCCCTGGTCACATGCCAAGGAAGGAAACGAGGATCGCTAAGGCAGGGCAGCCGCCGGCTCCTCCCCTGCCATCTCCTCCACCCCTAAATAAGGAAAGGGGGGAGGCGCCTATGGCAGGAGCCCAGGGCGGCCGCCGGCCACCTTGGGGCGCCCCTAGGGCTGCCTTCCCTCCACCTATATATATATATATATATATATATATATATATATATATATATATATATATATATATAAGGAGGTAGAGGGGCAATAGACACAATGATCCCCAAGCCGTGTGCGGCGCCCCTCTCCACTACAAAAAAAGACACATCCGTGACATTTTGGGTAGAACGAATTTTTTCCTGTCATGCTTATGACACTTCTATGACGATAATTGTGACAAAAGCACGTATCATCATAGATGTGGTGGGCTCCTACTTCTATGACAAAAAATCATGACAGAAAATGGGTTTTTCATCCTGGGCGGGCCGGGGATGTACCTGCATGACATTCTTTGGGCCGTCCATGACAGAAAAAATCGTGGTAGAAGCGAGGGCGAGGAAAATTTCAGGGAGTTCCCGGTTACGGTGGGTGGTCGGGGCCGAGCGATGCACGGAGGTTTGCGCGTTTCTCTCATAGACGTACGCGCATGTGTGCGAGGCGTTGGGCTCTAACTGAACCCGAGCGAGGCGTTGGGCTCTAACTGAACCCGAGCGATTGCACGAGCTACGTTACTGAACCCCGATCTATCCCTTGGTTGTTAACTGAACCCGAGTGATTCCTTCTCTACTGCTGCTAACTGAAGCCGATCGAAGCTGCCTCTTGATGAACAGTCCCCGGCCGGTGGGGGTTGGATGAACAGTTCCCGGTGGGGGGTTGGATGAACAGGATCCCGTGGTAGTAGAGGCCATTGCCGCTGGATGAACAGGACCCCGATCAAGGAGGTGGGGGTGGATGAACAGTAGCCGGTGGAGGGACCCCGTGGAAGGTTGGTTGAACAGGACCCCGTGGAGGGCTGGTTGAACAGGACCCCGTGTGGAGGGCTGGTTGAACAGTAGCCGGTGGAGGCTGGATGAACAGGACCCCCATGTATGAACAGTAGCTGGTGGAGGCTGGAGGAAGTCGACGGTGGATGAATAGTACCAGGTGGAGGCTGGAGGAATTCGATGGTGGATGAACAGTAGCCCGTGGAGGCTGGAGCAAGGCAGTAGATGGTGGATGAACAGTAGCCCATGGAGTCCCGTTTTGCGGTACGCCACACCCCTCCTGATGAACAGGACCCCCATTTCGACCGTGGGCGCTCCAACACAAGTCCGTTTCCTCCGTTTTGCGGTACGCCACACCCCTCCCGATCAACAGCACCCCGTTTCGACCGTAGGCACTCGAACACAAGTCCGTTTCCTCTGTTGTGCGGTACACCAGACCCTTCCCAATGAACAGGACCCCGTTTCGACCATACGCGGTCGAACAGAAGGCCGTTTTCCTCCCTTTTGCGGTACGCCAGACCCCATTTCGGCTGTTCTGTCCAAGCCAGTTGGCTCCCGTTGAACACGACCCATTCCGACCTAGTGGCTTCGCTCCTGATGAATAGGACGTGTTCCGACCCAGTCACTTGGCTCCCGGTGAACACGACGCTGTTTCCTTCGTTCCGACCCAGCCGGTTAGCTGCCGATGAACAGGACGTCGTTGCTACCGTCCATTACCTCTCCATGTACACGAGCCCTAGCCGTACGTATGCGCGAGTACGCGTTCGAGACCTTGCCCGTATGTACGTACGTGGCCGTATTTTTTGGCATGTGGTTGTACATACGTGTACACGGTTTAGAAGGGACTGCGTGAACTGCTACGTCGGGGGCTCTACTACTACACGTGCCGCTACTTGCTCGGCCATGGTTCATCGTTGCAGAGAGACCGATCGACCAGTATGTACGTACACGTTCACGAGCAGATAGAAAACGGTACGTACGCCTCGATCGGGTGGGTCCTAGCTGTCAGGGAGGACAAGGATGCACTTCCTTGCGTGCGAAGATATAGCTGGTGGATCCCAGCTTTCAGGGGGAAGAATCTTTTTCTTGCCCATAATATGGACGCACTTCCTTGCATGTGAAGATGCAGCTGGTGGGTCCATCTGTCAGCCTCACCGCGTAGAGTCCTCTTCCGATGGCTGTCGTTCTTTGACCATGTTGACCACGCCGCGCGGACAGCACCGGGGCGGTGGACGATGGCGAGGCCTAGGAAGGGAACGACGCGGAGCCTGGGAAGACGAGGCAGGTGGATGCCCACGCGGAGGGGAGTACGAGGGTTCACTGGTTCGGCTGCGGTGTGAGGCTGCCGTCGCCGGAGAATAACAGGAGGTGTTGGTGAGTAGAGGAATGGCCTGCATAGCGATGGGAGTAGGGTGGGCCGGTGAGTCCTGCGCGGCAGCACAGCCGGCCACGGGAGGCGGTATAGCCGGCGGTGGTTTGGGCGGCTGAAGTAAGAATATCCAAGATTGAAGAAGAAGCACGACATCCGTTGGATGGACATCCAACGGCCACTGCTGCTAGAATCGTGTGTTGACTATAAGTTGACAAAGCCTTGCGTACGCGTTAACCTAGTAGGCCCACAAGTGTGTGGCAGAGAACATATAGCCCATTTGCGATTTGTAAGAATGTACAGCCCATTTTTGAATTCTAATGGAATTTACTACAGCCCATTTACAGTTTGTTAAAATTACAGCCTATTTTCTAGCTAGGACAACGATTAATAATTTCAACCAAACGCTCAAAACAGAATTGAATAAAATTTCCCACATTTTGATGGGATCCAAAATATTTTTATCCTGAAATTTCAAGTCAGATTAAATATAATTTTAAAATAAATTTGTATAACGTAAAAATCCAACGAAATATTACGCGCGCAACAAGTAATGAAATTAAAATTTTCAAAATCCAAAAATAATTTTTTAACTACTTACGTGTTTGGTGCTTTTTTTATAGTTACAGCCTAGTTTTTTAATTACATCCCATTTATTATTTCTTAAAGCTCATTTTCTTGTTAAGCCTAATGCATCCCTCCTAGGAAAGATTTGCAGCCCAGCGGGGCGGAGAATAACAAGTTGACATGGGCTGGGTATTCCTCAAAAAAAAGTATAGCTGGGCTAGCCATATTCAGCTTGAAAAAATTTATTATCGGGGCTGAATATTTGGTCGATGTAAAATAATAGCCTGGGCTAGACAGGCCACAGCACGCCCAGGTGATCTCCTCTGAACAACAACAAAAACATCGCTCAAGAAAAACTCTGCTCACACCTCAAAAACACAAATTCTGCTCGAGCTGCTGGGTCCCAGCTGTCGGCCGCTCCTTGTGCAATTCTCTCGTTTATAGACTATATAGGTTGATGATGGTGTGGGACCGTGATGTCAGGAAACCAGGAGGAAGCAAAAAAAAGTATAGTTGACAACATGAGACGGCGGGCCACGGCGAGCGCAACAACTGGAAGGATGGCGGAGAGGGCCTCGCGGGCCCTACGGATAGTCTGATACAGCACCTGCTGCTCATTCAGGAAGCCAGGATCATAGGGCCACATGTCCGCGACGGCATTGTTGTTCGCTTGTTCGCCGACGAGTCATCCTTCCACGAGCCGGTGCTCGTTGAGGAGACGGAGGTTGCAGCACAGGTCCTACTGCGCTGGTAGCTCTTCCGCCATTAGGGCGTCGAAGTGCGGCCGCACCTGCTCTATGGTGAACACGGCATGAACCGGCTTGGGCGGTGGCGCCGGCTCCTGGTCAGAAGCCACGTCCATCGTCTGATTGTCGTCGCTGAGCTGGACAAGCTAGCTGGCGAGCCAGCATGTCCGGCTGTTGGACCGGACCGCTGCCAAGCACGAGTCTGACCGCCCTGGCCCACCTAGACCCCCTCCCTCGCATGCGCGCGCTTTCCGCCCAAAATGGTCAGCGCCGCCTGCGTCGCTTCCTGGTCCAGGCAATTGCTCCGTGTTCAAACGACACAAGTGCCGTCCGTTCGTCCGTCTGCCGCCCGCATTAATGATACGCAGTTGCCGAGGCGGCTACTCCGGCGCCACCCGTCGGTCCCTCTGCCGCCCACCATTGCTATATAAACTGCTGCGCCGGCCATAGCCACAGTCATCCGCCTCCGTTCCCTTTCTCCTGTCCACACCACTCCCACCATGGCTTCGTCGCGCTCCAGCGCTCTTCGGGACGGGCGGACAACGGACCAGAAGGAGATGGCAGCCATTGCTGCCGACTGGCTGGCCGACAGGCAGCCGGAGGACGATGACGTCCCAATGGAGAACGTGGTAGTCGACGATCCGGCACCAACCCCCTCCTCCGCACCATCCTCGCCGGTGCAATGCCTGTGGATTAAGAAAATTATACCTTAAGGTTCTCGGGGTGTGGCTCGGTGGGCGGTCGGAGGCCGATCTGCCCACACTATGTACGGCGGTGAGGAAGAAGGGGTCGGAGGCCCTCCCGTGCCGCCGCTGTGTGAAAGAGAACAGCGGCGCCGGCAGTGGATTCCCTCCCTCGCCGACGGCGATAGCGTTAAGCCTCCTTGCCTTCCCTGACGGATGGGATCCTGCTGGCTCTTTGACCGGCAGTGAGGTGAGAGAAATAGAGGAGAGGCCAACGCAGTCTTGTTTAGATCTGGGTAGAGTGAGAGAGTGTGTAGAGAGCAACTACAAGCGCTGAGGCTCCAACGTGTATATATATAGTGGAGAGAGAGTGTGAAGAGAGCAAACCCTAGAAAACAAGCACTGAGGCTGCAGCGTATATAGTTGTAGTGGTTTTCTTTTTCTCTCCATAAAAATCGTTTTAAATTGTGCACGAAACGGAACTCTTTATTTAACGTACTACTAGTGAAGAAAAATACTACTAGTAGGGCAAAGCTAATACTACTACGTGAAGAAAATTTAACGCTCCAAGGAGTCAACTCGAAATTAACGCTCCACGCCTCCCGGTCGCACTTACTGTCGTTCACGTGTGGTAAAGCAACAACTGAACCACACACGGTCAAAATATCAGAAAGGTGGGCTGCACCATCCTCCAATTTTAAATATTTTGGGCACTTGTATTCGGCCTATGTCAGTGTGCCACCGTATGTACTAAGGGTTACAGCGGGTGCTAAGAAACTAGGGCGTATTGAGAGTAATTGCCATGCCGTTTATTTGTAGGGTCTCTTGCAAACAGTCAAACTCTATTCTCCTCTTATTTAATGGATGAGGCAAATCTTTTGCTTCCGTTTAGAAAAAGAATGAGAAATTCAATTTTAATTATTTTGTATGTACACTTTGCTCTCTTCCAATAATTTTGGGCACTTGTATTCGGCCTAAGTCAGTGTGCCACCGTATCTCGTACTACTCCCTTCGTCTAGGTGTATAAAGTCACGTTAGAACGTGTAGCAGGACCAAGGTGCAAGCAGATTGGAGGAGAAGGAGAAACTTGACCGGTCCTTCCTCCAATCAAAGCCCTGATTTCACTCTCTAAACGCAACAATTAATCACAACAATTAAGAGATGTCCTTTTAGCTACCATGCAGGGCCACGTATTAACTCGCATGCAAGCCGGCTTCGATTCCTTGACTAATCAACGCGTAGTTGCGCTTCATGCATTGGGTTTCCGGGGGAGATAACAAGGCAGAGTAAGTAACGCTCGCTAGCAACGAGGCTAGGAGGGGATTGAGATGCGAAGTTAATGGACGACGCCCAAATATTTTGGGAATATCTAATTTTCGTAAGATGGCTTAGCACCTAGACGGAGGGAGTACTACCTCAGTCCAAGTTTTTACGCCACGTCATATATTTTTTGTCAAAGTTTGACCAATTTTTTTAACTACTCACTACTTTCCGGTTAATAGGGCATAAATTTGAAATCTCATCAACCAAAGCAGATGATGAATGGAGAAATGTAGTACTCCATCTCGTAGTTTACAAAATAACTCAAACTTTAATCTGCATTAATTACAATATATTCATGGACGACCACTAAATGAGTATGAATGGTTACATGCACTGGTTGGTTTCTTTTAATCCTTGCATGCATCAATTTAATGCACCTTGGAATGTGAACACATTTATTTTCCAGCACATTTCTTTATTTCATCAACGACATTTTGATACAGGGAAGTACATTCACCAATTCTTTGCTAGGAGAGCAAGACCAAAGAAAACAAGAACCACAATTAGACATTTTAAAAGATATCCAGTTTCCATAACTGCTCCCACTAATTGTATTAATATCTTCTCTGTGTCTTCATTGTTGATCCGTGGCTTCTCGAGCTTGCACACTTCTTTCTTCTTCGATTCTAAAGAACTAGACATTGCTTCACATCTAATATCATCTCGAGTCTCATCTCTAGCCTCTATTCTAGCAAGGAGTGCACGAGCATCTACCAAATTTTGTGCTATTAATAGATCGATGTATTCTTCTTCCCAAAACCAAAACTTGCATCCATCCTACACACAAGTTTGAGTATAAGCTGCCGAACATGCGCCTAATAAGGGAGCACAGCCGAATCAAAAGAAGTACTACGCACCTTATCTTTTTCGCACTTGATGAACACCCATCCGGGATGTTGTGGCATGGTCGAAACACGGCGCAGGACCTGCCGCGGGCAGCCATCGCACTTTATGAGCGGCAACGGTGAACCGACTAGCCGCTGGGCCAGGGCTGAGCCCGGCTGGTGGCCGGCCGTGTCTTTGCCGGTGATCTGCCGACGGGATAGAACCGAGCGGCTAGAGGTGGATTCGGTACCTACACGCGACGTGGAGGCATTGCCATTGTTGTGCGACCCGGTACCCGGACACTCTATGGCAAGGAGCAGTCGCAGGCGGCCGGAATGCTCCAAATCCAGCAGCCGCGTGCGTCAAATCCCATGACCGCAGATATAGCGGCTGACCGCCAGCATCGGGACGGGAGGCACAGATCCGGCCGTCATGGTGTGGTTGGCTGGGCTATAGTGCGAGGCTCCGACGGACGTGCGTGTACCTCTTCTCTTCTTGTACATACTCCATTTATCTCACTTCTTGTGGCTTCCCACTCCCACGATATTCCTATTCTATGAACCTGTGTGTGCGTGTGTGTGTGTGTGTGTGTTAGAGAGAGCGACACATCGACCTACTCCTACAGAGAGATGGTGTGTAGTACTATGATTTAGCCGCGAGAGTCGGTGCATCCTCTCATTTCCGGGCGTCTGGTCGGGACAGCTGCCACGTCCGCTCCTGACCAGCCTGGCCCACCCAAAGCCGCTCCATCGCTCACGCGCGCTTCCCGCCCGAAATGGTCAGCGCCGCTCCAGAGAATCGGTGCCGCATTCATGCCCGGGCAGAGCGGACGCGACCTCTCACTAGCGCCTTCGTTGAAGGGAGAAGCGGATTCAAGAGTGATGGTTGCTTCGTCCGTCCAACTTATTGCCGGGTCTATGTGATTTGACGGCTCATTGGTCATTATTACTGAGGTGGTACGACCGTGCTGAGTCTCAGTTGCACTGTACACTTTACTTTGGTGCATGACACGTGCACCAGATGCTGGATGTCCCACGTTTCGGTGAAAGGAGGTAGACCGTCTCCACGCTTTACAATTTTCTCCATTCTTATAGCAAAGGAGTGCGAAAGCAGTGAAAACACGCAAGCTCAGTGATTACATATTTACATGGCCCACCTCACACTATCACCATATTTTCTGGACACCATGCGACACATAACTCTTTAGTACATAGTAGTACGTACTGTAATTTCTCAGCGAGATAAATTTGTACAATGCTATGAAGTTTCCAGCTTCTGTTTCATGTATCTTGCGTCCAAGGTTGCCCCGTTGCAACATTTCATCAAATACATAGGAGACTAACATGCATGCTATTGCATCTCAATGATTGACAGATCATAGCCAATATGTACTCCCTCGGTTCCAAAATAAGTGTCTCAACTTTATGCAAACTTTAGTACAAAGTTGTACTACTACTAAAGTTGACACTTATTTTGGAACAGAGACAACTAAAGAAAGAAAGGATCCATGCAGTCCCTAGGCCTTGAACCCTAAACCCTAACCAGGCTTAAATTTGCTGGTAATGTTGAACCTTCCGAAATGAGGTTTGCAACCCTTTGACCGTCGGATCATTTTTTGCAGTTTCACTAAAATCGAGCTAAGCATCCCTGTGGCAAAGAAATTGAAGAAGCGTGATTAGAATAAGACTAGTGGGACTAGTTGATGAGACATAAACTCATCACAAATACAGTAGAAGCCAGTAGAGGTACGTGCGGGGCAAAGAAGTAGAGAAATATCCACATGGAGCGATGTGGGCAGTGGCGCAAGCCGGCTGTAAAGGAAGTTGTACCTGAGGGATGTCGGGATGTAGCTAGCTTAGAGGAGGGCGGCAACTGCCCATGTCACAGCAGTGAGCAAGGGATGAAGGCAACCGCACCGGCTTTGTGAGATAGAACGGCGGGGACACCTGATCGGGACGCGCCGACAGTGGGTTTTTGCCGTCGGCGACGGCAACCGCATCTACACAAAGCATCCACCCCTTCCCCCGGCGGACCTGTTCTGCCCAGATGTTAGAGGTGTGGCCACAGTCATTTTGTGCGAGAGAGTGTGAAGAGAGCAGCCCCAGCAAGCAACCGTGTAGGCTCGTCCTGGCTATGTATATAGTGGAGCGGTTTCTTTTTCTCTCCATATGAATCTATTTATATTGCGTACATGCCACTGAAGAAAAAAACTTTATTTATAAATGATGTGGCACCGTTCATGCGTGGCTCCCGACCCTCCATTAAGTGAGTAACTACTACTAGACGCGTCAAATTATCACATGGGCTGCATCATCGTACAGAAATGAGCTCCATCGTGTCATGTGTGTGGTTGGGGAAGACGCAAAACACGCAAAGATTAAGTATAGCCCACTAGTACTCTACCACGCGGTTATTATATGGGCAAATAGTATAGGCAGTAATAATGACTAATAAGCCGTCAAATCACGAGGCCCACCTTTCTCTATGTTTGACCGTGGAAGCAGCCATCATTTCATTCCTCGTTGAATATCCATCTGCTGCTACCTCCGCAAATAAATAAAAATCCGCTTCTACCTCCGCAGCATGGTTAATAATATAGCCATGTCAATCACGACAAAGAAATATCATTCGCTGATACAATAGGGCTGGCTCTAAGGCTGGTGATTTTTTTTACTTTGTCTCTTTCTCTTTTTGTCTCATTTACTCATTTTACATAGGAGCACATGTAGAGGATGGCTATTCCTTTCGATGGGACTTCTTCATGGGGTTTAAGACTAAGCAGCTCCGAATTATTCCCGCTGCCCACCACTCTGAATCGTGCCATCTATGATAGTACTCCCATTGCAACAATGAGGTCCACTAGGTCTAGCACGTCCTGTAAGAAGAGACTGTCACGCAAAACATACACTCTTGTTGCCTTCTTCCTTATACAGTATGTACTACTAGTACTACTAATACTCGTTCTCCTATAAACCTTGCGCTTGGCATCTCAAAAATATTAACCTTGTGCTTGGCTCTTTGCCTCTTAGGGAAGTCGAGCAATAATGGTACTACAGTATATGGTTCTGGCTATCTGAGACCGAATGAATTGCTGCATGTCCACCACGTGGGCGAGGGTCGAGGGGCGAGGGAGAGTGCATACTAGTACTACGTCCGTTTCAATATGGACTACATACGGAGCAAAATGAGTGAATCTACACTCTAAAATACGTCTATATACATCAGTGTTTGGAGTATGTACTATTAGTTCATATTGAAATGTGCTAAAAGACATATATTTCAAACAATATGATAATCTCTCTAACCAAGGTAGGGACGAGGAGTGTATATACGTCTAACGGAGGGAGTAGTAAAATTTTCTCCTCGTCCTGCGAGCCACCGCGCGCGTGGGCGAGGGAGCGGGCATAGGCGTAGTAAGCAAAGCTTCTCCTCATCCTGCGACTCTGCGAGCCACCGCGCCCGTGGGCGGGGGAGAGGGTGTACTAAGCAAGCTTCTCCTTGTTCTGCGAGTTGACGGGACACATCAAAAGTAATACAGAGCATCTCCAGTGTATAGAGCCTCGCCTCTAAGGTAGGACCCACATGGTTTGCCTCTTTTTTAAAATAACGTGTCAAGTTGCAATTTGTTTGTTCACCCATGGTACACGATCCTCGATCAAGTGGACAACCAGTACACGTGTCAAATTACCACATGGGCTGCCTTTTCGTACAGAAATGAGCTCCACCGTGTACCCGCGCGGGTGTGGTTGGGAAAGAGATGGGAGTACGTGCGCCGTGCGTGCACCTCTTCTCTTCGTGCACGTCCCCCACCTACATGGGTGTGTGTGAGAGAGATACAAACCTATAGAGATGGCGTGTGCGTTCGTGAGTGTTTTTTGTTATGGGGGGTGATTTCGTGAATGTATTTGTGGGAATATGTGTCGATGATATCTCAAACAAAAATTTGACACATGCAATGTGTGTGAAATAGAGGCCTATCTATATCATATATAGAGGGGGCGATCCACGAGAAGAGAGGGAGGGGTCATAGATATCGATAGAGTCGAAGAGAGGATCAAGTGTGTGGGTGCGAGATCGATGAAGAGAGCCATCGAAATTATGTGTGTGCACATCAAAGATATAGGGAAACTGACCTACCGGGACGTCAGAGGGCACATGGCAAGTTTGTGTGCGGCAGGGAGACATGACTAGAGCGCTCGATGTATCGGTGTGTGGGGGAAGGGGGGAGGCAGAGACCTAACTAGAGAGGTAGATCGAGTCGTATATGTGTTGAGAAGGAGAGACCTTGCTATGTTTTAAGGGAGATCGGTCGACATCCATACATAACTGAAGGATGGGGAATAGGTTGGGACAGAGAGAGAGAGAGAGAGAGAGGGACAGAGAGAGAGAGAGAGAGGTAGAGTGCCGGAGGGGTGGTGGAGTTGCTTCTCGGAGATGGTGGGAGAGGCCTACTAGACAAACTGTGGGTACAACTGCAATATTATCAAGAAGAGTGGGGATGTGTTTTGGTGTGTGCGTGTGCGTGATAGATGTGTTGGGAGGCATGCATGGATGATGAAGGGGGACCATGTGTTTGGTAAGCAGACCTAACTAGATCGGTAGATCAATTGTTGTGTGTCGGAGGAAGGGAGAGACATAACTAATGAGGTAGATCGATCGGCGCGTGGAGAAAACGAGTTATAAACGACCTAGCTAGCTATATGTATAGCGGGAGATCGGTCGGTGTACATCCATTTGTTAGAGGCAAATAAGGCCCAGAGAGACGGATAGAGAGAGAGAGAGAGATGGAGCTAGGAGGTGGTGCGAGAGGCCTACTAGCTAGATAGGGGGAGGAGTGTGCGATTGTGAGATCGATGAAAAGAGGGGCGAGAGTTTACACATGTGTGGGACCGTATGAGAGATACGAGGCATGGACACAGAAAGGAGGAGATGGAAAGTGCATGTGTATGTGGTAGACAGACATTGCTAGAGAGGTTTATCGATCGGTGTGTGTCGGAAAGGAGTTGTGGAGACCGTGGGAGAACGACCTAAAGAAAAAAAATGAATGTGAGCGATGGATAGAATGCTGAGGGAGGGGGAGGGCGAGGAGGGTGTGTGCATGCACGAGAGAAAGTTAGTGCTAGCTACAAAGGTTAGAGGATTGTGTGGGTGTAAGAGACTAACAAAGATCATAATTCGATATGAAAGTGGATTCATATATTTGAATAAGAGATCATAGTGTTATAAACCTATGCATGCATGAATATAGTAGTGATACGCGTGGTGTGGTTTTGGACATGTTATACCATAATGTGATAATGCGTGGCGTTTGCAACTCACAGCTAAATATCGAACAATCTAAACCATATTATATATCGAACAATCTCACATTTTATTTGAATTTGTGATAATGTGTGGCATTTACAGCTCACAACTAAATATTGAACAATCTAAACCATACTATATATCGAACAATCTCACATTTTATTTGAATTTGTGATAATGTGTGGCATTTGCAACTCACATCTAAATACTTGTAGGCGTAGGGGGCGGGGCACCATACATTATGTGATAAAGACATTATACATATGAGACATGGTTTAGATTATGAAGATCTAGCTAGAGCTTGAAATGTACTGTGATTTGAAATCAACATAAAGTGGATTCGAAAAATCGAGTTCAAGTTCATATAGTACACATAGTTCATATTGAAATGTGCTAAAAGACATATATTTCAAACAATATGATAATCTCTCTAACCAAGGTAGGGACAAGGAGTGTATATACGTCTAACGGAGGGAGTAGTAAAATTTTCTCCTCGTCCTGCGAGCCACCATGCGCGTGGGCGAGGGAGCGGGCGTAGGCGTAGTAAGCAAAGCTTCTCCTCATCCTTCGACTCTGCGAGCCACCGCGCCCGTGGGTGGGGGAGAGGGCGTACTAAGCAAGCTTCTCCTTGTTCTGCGAGTTGACGGGACACATCAAAAGTAATACAGAGCATCCCCAGTGTATAGAGCCTTGCCTCTAAGGTAGGACCCACATGGTTTGCCTCTTTTTAAAAATAGCGTGTCGAGTTGCAATTTGTTTGTTCACCCATGGTACACGATCCTCCATCAAGTGGACAACCAGTACACGTGTCAAATTACCACGTGGGCTGCCTTTTCGTACAGAAATGAGCTCCATCGTGTACCCGCGCGGGTGTGGTTGGGAAAGAGACGGGAGTACGTGCGCCGTGCGTGCACCTCTTCTCTTCGTGCACGTCCCCCACCTACATGGGTGTGTGTGAGAGAGATACAAACCTAGAGAGATGGCATGTGCGTTCATGAGTTTTTTTTGTTATGGGGGGGTGATTTCATGAATGTATTTGTGGGAATATGTGTCGATGATATCTCAAACAAAAATTTGACACATGCAATGTGTGTGAAATAGAGGCCTATCTATATCATATATAGAGGGGGCGATCCACGAGAAGAGAGGGAGGGGTCATAGATATCGATAGAGTCGAAGAGAGGATCAAGTGTGTGGGTGCGAGATCGATGAAGAGAGCCATCGAAATTGTGTGTGTGCACGTCAAAGATATAGGGCGACTGACCTACCGGAACGTCAGAGGGCACAGGGCAAGTTTGTGTGTGGTAAGGGAGACATGACTAGAGCGCTCGATGTATCAGTGTTGTGTGTGGGGGGGGAGGGGGAGGCAGGACCTAACTAGAGAGGTAGATTGACTCGTATATGTGTTGAGAAGGAGAGACCTAGCTATGTCTTGAGGGAGATCGGTCGACATCCATACATAAGTGAAGGATGGGGAATAGGTTGGGACATAGAGAGAGAAAGAGAGGGAGAGAGAGAGATGGAGATAGAGAGGTAGAGTGCCAGAGGGGTGGTGGAGTTGCTTCTCAGAGATGGTGGGAGAGGCCTACTAGACAAACTGTGGGTACAACTGCAATATTATCAGGAAGAGTGGGGATGTGTTTCTGTGTGTGCGTGATAGATGTGTCGGGAGTCATGCATGGATGATGAAGGGGGACCATGTGTTTGGTAAGCAGACCTAACTAGATTGGTAGATCAATTGTTGTGTGTCAGAGGAAGGGAGAGACATAACTAATGAGGTAGATCGATCGGCGCATGGGGAAAACGAGTTATAAATGACCTAGCTAGCTATATGTATAGCGGTAGATCGGTCGGTGTACATCCATTTGTTAGAGGCAAATAAGGCCCAGAGAGATGGATAGAGAGAGAGAGAGAGAGATGGAGCTAGGAGGTGGTGCGAGAGGCCTACTAGCTAGATAGGGGGAGGAGTGTGCGATTGTGAGATCAATGAAAAGAGGGGCGAGAGTTTACATGTGTGTGGGACCATATGAGAGACACGAGGCATGGACACAGAAAGGAGGAGATGGAAAGTGCGTGCGTATGTGGTAGGCAGACATCGCTGGAGAGGTTTATCGATCGGTGTGTGTCGGAAAGGAGTTGTGGAGACCGTGGGAGAATGGCCTAAAGAAAAAAAATGAATGTGCGTGATGGATAGAATGCTGAGGGAGGGGAAGGGCGAGGAGGGCGTGTGCATGCACGAGAGAAAGTTAGTGCTAGCTACAAAGGTTAGATGATTGTGTGCTGTAAGAGACTAACAAAGATCATAATTCGATATGAAAGTGGATTCATATATTTGAATAAGAGATCATAGTGTTATAAACCTATGCATGCATGAATATAGTAGTGATACGCGTGGTGTGGTTTTGGACATGTTATACCATAATGTGATAATGCGTGGCGTTTGCAACTCACAGCTAAATATCGAACAATCTAAACCATACTATATATCGAACAATCTCACATTTTATTTGAATTTATGATAATGTGTGGCATTTGCAGCTCACAACTAAATATCGAACAATCTAAACCATACTATATATCGAACAATCTCACATTTTATTTTAATTTGTGATAATGTGTGGCGTTTGCAACTCACATCTAAATACTTGTAGGCGTAGGGGGCGGGGCACCATACATTATGTGATAAACACATTATACATATGAGACATGGTTTAGATTATGAAGATCTAGCTAGAGCTTGAAATGTACTGTGATTTGAAATCAACATAAAGTGGATTCAAAAAATCGAGTTCGAGTTCATATAGTACACCTAGTTCATATCTAACTCGACAGTAATCATGTGGTGTGATGTGAAGATAATATACAAATGATGATTTAACTTGACAATAATGATGATTGTAGATCTTATTAAAATAGAGAAATGAATTCAAATGGTTTAACTTGACAACAATCTTGATTGTAGATCTTATTCAAATAGAGAAACGAATTCAAATTTAGTTCATATTGAAGCGGTAGTATATACGTTTGGAATGCATTAAAACCTTCATTTGAGTAGCAGGTTGCATGCATTATACACGTAGCAAAATATTTTAATTGAACATAACATGGTTTCAAAGATTTGAATGGCATTTGTAGTGCGAATTGATTTGGTAGAGTACATGGGAGTAGACTCTCTTGTGTGGTGCGAATTGATTTCTTTTTTTTTCGTCGAGGGAAGTGCGAATTGACACGTTAGGCTTGTCCGGAAATTTCAACCCGTGCCTTGTTATCCCGAAATTTTAAGATATCTCTTTGTCTCGTTGTGCTCCTAAATTCCAGCCATCTCAACCCGCGCCTTGCTATCCTAAAATTACAACGCGCGCGAAAACTCTCACCTCCTGCCAAATCCTGACACGCGAAATTCCCGTGATACCCCTGAACCGAAATAACCACCTAGTTCAAATCGGTGGGGCTACTTTCGTAACTTACCCCACATTTCGGACAAGCGCATCCCTAAACCATGGTTCCCCCCTCCCATCCCCTCTGCCCCCCATTCGTACACCGAGGCCGCGAAAACCCGCCAAGCGCCACACCCTCCTCCGTCCGCCCACCCAGCCGGAGCCTCTTCCCCGACGACGTCTTCCACAGCAACACCTCGACGTCCCTCATCCACCGCACCGGATGAGGATCCGTCGTCGATCTCGTCGTCCCGCTGGTTCAGCCACCCCGTCCTCCAACTCCAAGGAGCTGCCCCGATGTTCCCCTCGTCTTTCGCGCCACCTCCATTCCCACACCGTCGTCTTCACCTGCACCATCGGAAGAGCAGCATCATCACAGATTCCTCGGATGAAGCTGAGGCCTAATCGGCGCCACCAAAGAGGTTCTACACTAATCGCTGCATTTTCTTCTTGATTCGATCTCATGGTGCTGCTGGCGCTCGGTCCCGAGCCGACATGGCGCGGCTCCATCTACGGCGGCGTCGCCGGCCACTTCCTCCACGGTGTCGCTCCTTCGGCAGTGACGTCCACATCAGTACGAGCTGCTGCTGCATTGGCTCTCGCTCGCGCTGCTGCTCTGCTCTGGCTCTTGGTCCCCTGCGTGGTCTGCTCTTGCTCTTGCTTGCGCTGCTGCTCTCGCTCTTGCTCTTGCTTGCGCTGCTGCTCTACTCTTGCTCGCGCTGCTGCTGCACGAGCAGCAGATCCTGCTATCGCTTGAGCCCCTGCAGCTGCTACCCGAGATGCTACTACATGACCAGCTGCCTCGGCTCTCGCATGCGCTGCTGCTCCGGGCACTGCTGTTGCTGCTACTGCTTTTCTGCTACTAGTGCATTCAGTTTCGACAGTAAAATTCAGTTTCGACAGCAAAATTCAGTTTCGACAGTAAAATTCGGTTTCGACAGTTAAATTCAGTTTCGAAAGTTAAGTTCAGAGATGAGTGGTTGATGTATTTTACATCTAGCACTTTGTGGGTATGTATTTTACATCATCTAATGCAGATGCTATTAGAATTCCACTCAGGTTAACGTTGTCTCTCTTGTCCTACTTCAGCCTCGCCGTCGTACAACTCACCGGAGCTGCTCCAATGACGAAACCCTCCATCACAGCGGAGCAGTACCCTCAGCTCCATCTCCAGACGCCTAAGATCTTCTTCCCCTTCTCCGACAGCCACATCAGCCGGAGCATCCTCACCGACCAACCCAATCATGCTGAGATCGACATGGCTTCCCCAAAGAGGTTGTACACTTGTTGCATCTACATGTTATATATATTGTCCACTGAGCACATGTAGTAACGTGAAATACGATTAGTTTCTCCTACTATATGACAAGCAGTGAAGTACCAGGCAACTTAGCTATCCGTGATGGACTCTCTCGAAAGCCATCATTATTTATTTCTTTTGAGCTGTGCATGTGTAGATGGGCCTAGGAGTTGAGGTAGTAGGGTAGTGACCTGGGTCCAAAGTAGTACAGGTAGCACAAAAACATTTATGGAGTGTAGGATTTTTCCTATTCAAGCCTGCCTACTAGAATTGCCAGTGGTTGAAAGGAAAAGTGAAGGAAAAACATAGGAATTGGAAAGTTTCCTATGGTACTACTATTAATGCATTTGGTTCAAAGGAATGGAGCAAAGGAAAACTGTAGGATTTGTTCCTTTAGTGTCTCTTTCAAAGGAAAACCGTAGGAATTTTAATATCCACTTGGCCCTCCTTTCCAAATTCCTATTCATGAAGAACAAGACTAAGTGATAGTAGCATAATAGCATTATAACTGTGCATTTTCTTGTGGTTTGACTTAATTTGACCATGCTTCTTTGCATTCCTGTGACCTTCCAATTCCTGTGAACCAAACACCCAGATTGACAGAAATCATGTGATTTTAAATTCTTTGCACATGCATTCCTATCCTATTACTGTGTATTCCCTATCCCTGCGTTGTTAGAATCCTCCAATTCAAACGAGCCCTTACAGAATTACTTCTCTTACAGATAGTTGTCAAAGAAAACCTTGTGTGGTTTATCCCGCTCCTGCTGCGCCGTCGTCCACCCCAGCTCAGCTGCTCCAATGATAGAAGGGTCCACCACAGCAGGGATCCGCCCTCCAGACTGTCTTTCGCCGCCTCAGATCTTCTTCCCCGCCGACGGCAGCCACGACAACTGCATTACCATCATCAACTGAGCAGATGACCTCGAGGACTACACGGGTCCGCAAGAGAGGTCGCACTCTTTCGTGTCTACTTACGTTATGCATCGCTTAATATTACATGCTACTTTATTGTCCTGTTCACCAATTACACTCTGAGTCAGATCCAAACTAATGCTCAAACTTGAGTTTTTAAATGGTTGTGGGGTACATATCGGGGCCGCAATCAATAGTGTCTGTCTACTATCTGGTTAATCCCTAGTGTCTACTATGAGTTTCATATTGGGTGGGAAACAAATAGTAAAGAAGCCATTATCTGTATTTTTTAACTGAAGCCATTATCTGCCTGCTATCATTGGTTTTGGGTCTATCCACAGGTTGCTACCATCACTCTGGATTTCTGCATGCACTCCTTACATAATCTCACTATGTTTTATTCCTATGCATGTCAGTTATTGTACACAATGGAACTAAAGATGTAGAGCAAAAGAGACGAGCCTCGTGTGGCAATAAAATTTCATGCAGACGTCGCTCCATGGTGGGCGCAAAGGCAGCCCCCCTCCACCCATTTCAGATTATAATCAAGAGGAAGATAACTGTTCTGAGGGGGATTCAGAAGGAGAAGACCACTCCTATTTACCCCCTGAGGTCTTCGCTCTAACTTGGCATGCTGATGTTTGTCATATCATGCAAATGGTGTCTTGCATTGCTTACTTTATACATCAAATATGTCATCTGCTTAGTTTAGACATGCTTTGTGTGAATGCCATCTGTTTAGTTTCTTTATCGTATATGTGAATTATGCAACGCCATGTTGTTTAGCCAGGCATCATATATGTGAATTTTGCAATGCCATCCTGCTTAGCCAGTCATCTTATATGTGAATTATATCATGCCATCCTTTCTTTTCATTACGTATTACATTTGTCAACAATGTTAGTACATTCAACTACTCTTCGTGTTCATCAGCCATTTGACACGGTGATGGAAAATTCTGGAGTGAAAACAAGGTCTTCAGAGCAGACTATGCTATCTGACGAAGCGCATATCTCGCTGGTTACGGATAGCTCCTCAAAGGAGGATTCAGAGACAGATGACCAGTCCTATTTCCCCCCCGAGGTGTATGCTCTAACTTGGCAGGGTTATGTTGCTCATATCGTGCGTATGGTGTCTTGCATTGCTATGTCATTTGCTTAGTTTAGACATGCTTTGTGTGAATGCCACCTGTTTAGTGTCTAATTATCATATATGTGAATTATACAATGCCACCTTGTTGCAAGACATTATATATGTGAATTATGCAATGCTATCTTGTTGCAAGGCATTATATATGTGAATTATGCAATGCCATGCTGTTTAGCCAATCATCATATATGTGAATTATATCATGCTATCCTTTTTTTGTATTACGTATTCCATTTGTCGACAACGTTTGTATATTCAACTACTCTTCCTATGCATCAGCCATTTGAAGCGGTGATGGAAGTATCTGGAGTGAAAACAAGGTCTTCAGAGCAGGCAATCCTACCTGCTGAAGCAGACATCTTGCTGGTTACAGATAGCTCCTCATAGGAGGATTCAGAGACAGATGACCAGTCCTATTTCCCCGCTGAGGTCTATGCTCAAACTTGGCAGGGTTATATTACTCATATCATGCATATGTTGTCTTGCATTGCTTAGTTTTTACATCATATATGCGATTGCCATTTGCTTACTTGAATTATATCATGCCAGCATGTTTACATAGACAGCATCTATCTGAATTATGGCATGCCAACCCATTTAATAAAGACATCATATAGTTATATCATCTCATCATGTTTAGTGTTTACAGTCATCATATTTTGAATTATGTCATTCTATTCGTGAATTATATCATGCTATCATGTTTCCATAGGTGACATGTATGTGAATTATGGCATGCCAACCTATTTAATAAACACATTATATAGTTATATCATGTCATCTTGTTTACATAGTCATCATATTTTGATCTATGTCTTTCCATCCTGTTTAGTTAGCCATCATATATGTGCAATTGTGTCATGCTATCCTGTTTAGTTAGCCATCATATATGTGAAATTGTGTCATGCTATCCTGTTTGGTTAGACAACATAAATGTGAATTATTTCATGCCCTCTTTTATTCCCCACTATCCATTGCACCTGTCTATCATACAATGTCTGTACATTCAATTACTTTTCTTGTTTATCAGCCATTTAAATTGGAGAGGGTGATGGCAGTATCTAAGGGAGTAACAAAACGGTCTTCAGAAAAGATAGTGCTACCAGTCGATGCAGATAGAACCACGGTTGTACTTGCCCAAGAACCAGCCCCACCACACATAACCCAAACTCTCGCAGATTGTACCCCTACCCAGTTGGACAGAGAACCAGCTACACCCCTTCTAACCCCAACCCTAGTAGATAGTAACCCAGTTCCAGTTGACACAACACCGTCTCCACCAGAGAGCACCCAAACACGAGCAGTTAGTAAGGCAACTGCAGTGCCCAAAGCACGAGGACCACCACTCTGAACCCCAACTCAACGCTTAAAGCAGAAGAAGGATTGTTCTCAGGTCAGGTTTTGTAGCTATGGTTCATACTCCTTTGCTCTTGCATCACTGTATTTACTAATACCAACTATTTTCAAATTTGAAGGATGGAATTGAAACTCCAATGGCACAACAGGTATGTTTCAAACCTGTTTCTTTAACTAGTTTCCTGTTGTAACTTGCTCTATGTTGATTTCAGTTTCAATTGAATAAACAGTTATGTTCTCATGTCATGCACATTACAAGTGTTGTTATTGCTCTACAGTTTCCCACACTTATATTCTGTCTATGTTGCTTTGTCTTAAACAAATATTGTTTGAACTGTGTCTCTATCTTGATTTGGCAACAAAAACTAGAATGATATAGACCATACAGTGACCATGGTACATAGATATATGTTTGTTTCATGCTGTTATCCTGTCCACTTTACTATTGAACTGATTTACCAAAATGAGTTTCATATACAACATGGTAAACCTGTGATGTGTCCGCTTGTTTCTCTTTTAGAATGTGGACAAAATATTGGAGAAGAGTACCCCGTTATGCAATGGTAAAGGAAGTAATGCAGATAAGGTTCAAGATAGTGAGACATCCATGTTGGTCTCCAAGACAGCTGATAAAAACTATCTTGACGACAGTGAGACAACCCAAAAGTCCTGTCTTGATGTAGTGTTCGAGTTACTGGCCACTACTGCTAGCACAAGATCTTCGAACTCGCTGCCTGAATCAGTTCGTCTTCTTGAGTCTCAACTTCAAGTTAAAAGACATCGATCAGATGTGCTGCGACACGAAGCCGAAGGACTGAGGAAGTCCCTGCAGAATTTAGATGCATACTTTCTGGTGCAACAGCAAGCGCTGGAGGATTTAAGCGCCAAACAAGAGAAAGTTAATAAGCTTGCTAAGCATCTTGCCAGCATGCTGGGTACCCAGGATATTGTTTCTTGAGCTCTTCTGAAGTGGTTTCAGTTCTGGACTTGTTTTGCTACGGCGTTTATTTACACTGGTCACCAACTTTGACAACCAGTGTATGTGATATGCTAATTTGTTCCCTATATTTGCACTGGTGGCGAACTTTGATGCCCAGTGGATGTAATATGTGTAATAGTCGTAATAGCCTAGCGTTAGTTGCTTGCTTATTTATTTCATTATTGTCTTGTTTAGTTGTTTTCCTGTAGTCATTGCAGTTCTTTTTCCGCGTTTTTCTAGTGGCCACAATAACCTATTTTTTATAACTAGGCCACAATAACCATGGGCAACATACGGACCGTTGTAACCATGGTCCTGCTACCTGTTGTAGTGACCATGGGCCTCCTACGGGCCGTAGGATTCATGGGCCCTCGACGGGCTGTATATTCATGGGCCTTATGCGGGCCGTACTATTCGTGGACCAATGACGGTCCGCAAAATGGGTCGTAAACGGGCTAGAGTGGAAATCGTGTGTTTATGGCCCGACCATAACGGGCCGTTAATAGGCCGAAATGTATAATGGGCTTAATTCTATCGATAGGCATCACGGGTCGTTAATGGGCCATATTTGACGATGCTATGAAAACAGCCCAACGGGTTAACGGGCCACAAACGGGCTGACTGTAACCACGGGCTTAATTTGGCCCACAAGCAGAACAGGCCAGTAACGGGCCGTAAGGGACCGAATGCTGGAAATGAGCCCAAGAATAAATGGGCCCTTAGAAGGCCGAAAGGTAACACGGGCTAGAAATGGCCCAACGGAATAATGTGTCGTTAATGGGTGTAAAGCGTTACACTGTTCATTAAGGGCAGTTTTTCACCACGGGCCTTTAAAGGGCCAAGAGTTACAAAGGACCTTGTATGGGCCGAAAGACGTCATGGGCCATACATGGGCCAGAAGTTACAACGGGCTGGAATCATATTGGACGGCCCAGATAACGCTACTCGGCCCAATTCAGATAGGCCATAACGGGCCATGAGTTAGCGGGCTGTAAATGGGCTATATGCGAATAGGCCGTTAACAGGCTTTTCGTGGGCCGACCCGCTACCTTTTGACCAAGTCAAACAGGCCGGCCTTTTCACCTGAATGGGCCTCTGTTGGGCCGTGCCACGTGTCGATGTATCATAGGCACCTCTCGTCCAATGAGTGGATGACATCTGTCGCAACGCTGAGCCAACACGTGGTTCCTCTGGCCATTGAGAATTTTACACGTGGAAAATCCCCATTGGTCCGGGCTGTTAACGGGTTATCGGATCCAAACCAGAACCCGATAGCTTAACGGCGACCCATTATGGTGGATGCCACGTGTTGGTTACCCTTGACGAAAGCACTTCCATGACGCGCCATTTATCGTCATGGAAGTGGACACTTCCGTGATGATAATTTAGGTAATGTCATGGAACACTTCTACGACAGCACAGGTATGACTATCTTGATTCTGTCAAAAAATCATCATGGATGTACATGCATGACAGAAAACGTGACCTACTGTGACAAACATGTATCATCACGGAAGTGTATTTTTTTTGTAGTGCTCCCTCTAGTTCGTCCTCGGTCATAATTTTCGTAGTGCTCGGCGAAGCCCTGCGGAGATAGTTGCACAACCACCATCACCACACCATCATGTTGCCGGAACTCATCTACTACTTCGCCCGTCTTGCTGGATCAAGAAGGCGAGGATGTCATCGAGCTGAACGTGTGCTGAACGTGGAGGTGCCGTACGTTTGGTACTTGATCGGGCGGATCTTGAAGGTGTATGACTACATCAACGACATTGATAAACGCTTCCGCTAAATGGTCTACGAGGGTACGTAGACATACTCTCCCCTCTCATAGCTATGCATCTCCATGGATAGATCTTGCGTGTGCGTAGAATTTTTTTTGTTTTCCATGCAATGTTCCCCAAAAATGAGATCAACCAATAATTCAATACTAGATACTGAAATTTGTCCATAACCGGGGACATGGCTAATCATGATTAGTTTATACACTCTGCAGAGGTTTGCGCACTTTTCCCACAAGACTCGACCACCTCCATGATCGAAAGATTGAGACATAGTTTTTCTGAAGAGGTCCCCTTAACCTTGGGCAGTACCCATCATGACTACAAACCCCTACTTTTGTAGTACCACCCGGTAAGGTTTCCTACAACGTACACCACTATGCAAGAGCCCATAATGGCTTGTGGCTGCACACGGAAGCGTCTAGGCATGAAATATCGTATGATCCCTTTGAGCCTGGGTGGCATTCCATAGGGTGATCTCACGGGTCCTCCGGGATCCCCTTGAGCAAGTCCACTGGTTTCTCCAGGGTGCCCAAACCATTCCACCCAGAGTTGTGTTATTGTTGCCACCTTAAGGTTGACCATTAATTAATATTTCTCTCACACAACTTGGATGAATCACACATACCACCCCGTCTACAAAAGCATGGCTAAGCAAACTAACCTAAAAAGCAACATAAAGCAAAATCCTGGGGTGTTTCAAGGATCATGGGTTCCTACCTCAATGAACTACAACCATAACCACACTCTCAATTCCTACTCATGCAAATATTGGGTGGAACTAATGCATAGTAAAACATAGGTAATAAAAGTATGATCAAAATGTGAACTTGCCTTGCTGACGATCCTTAAACTCTAAAGATTGGTAGTATTCCACCTCGCACTCCGAAAAATCTAGCATAATCAAACAATAACATACATAAGCAAACAAACAAAGACCCAAAGAGAAAACGAAGAAAACACTTGTGAAAAACTCTGAAACAACCAAATAAAGTTCCTGGACAGTAGCATATTTTTAAAAGTAGCAAAATTATGTGATTTTGATCTCAACAAAAAGTACATGTCATGAGCTTTGATTTGCAAAAAGAATCAATTAAATCAGTTATAAAACTCAAGTTATGGCCTAACGAAGTTCAAATTTAAATCTGATCAAATTCAAATTTTAAAACTTCCAAAAATATTTTTAGTTTGGTCCCCTGGATAGATTGGATTTTTATGAACCAGTAGGAAAAAGAATCAACTAATTTGGACCTATAGAACTAAAGATGTGATAAAAACAAAATTTGTATTGAATCTAAAATTGAAAACGCTAGTTGTCGGCCGATCGTAGCAATGGTGCCACGTGGTAGGCGGTGGTTTGGTTATGGCTGTGCATTGTGCCGGATAACGGGCACTTAAAGAAAATGGCACTGAGGTGGCTAACAGAAGAAAATCGGGGTGGCTTGGTTTACATAAACCGGACATAAACCTGAGAAAACAATAATTAACCGAACCGTTCTAAACAGGAAAAAAACTAACCGATCTGGATCTAATCTATCACATACATTGTGGATCGAACTGATGAGGTCATACCACGGCAACAGATCGAAGACGATGGCAAGGGGCGGCCCGGGTCCGGTGGTGGTGGCGGTTCCGGCGGTCGTCGGCGGCGGTGGTGGGGTCGAGATGATGCAGTGGGGTGTTGCAGTCTCGGGGTTGGTGTCGAAGGGGCTTGGGGACGTCGGACAGCGGCGGGGCAATACTGCGGAACTCCGGTGAACCGTGTGAACTCCGGCGACGAGCGAGCGAGCTCAAGGCAGCGGCTCCGGTAGGACCTGGACGTCCAGACGATGTCAGGGAGGTTCACAATGGCGAGAGAAATCGAACGACGGAGAGAGGGTCGTCTTGGGGACTCACCGGCGTAAAAAACATCGGCGGAAAGGCCACGGCTCGGGCGAGATTGGTTTTGCTCGTGCGGTGGACGTGGACAGTTTTAGCATGGGATTTTCGAGGGGATCAAGAGAGGAGTTCTCGGGGTATATATAGGAAAACATCTTGGGCAAGCGGTCAAGCCGGAGATGGGATTCTCGAGTTCAAACGAACTCGGGCGGCGACGGCTTGCACGGCTCGGGCTCCTGTTTGCTTGCGGGAGGAGAAAGAAGGCGCGGGCCCTACGCGTCAGTGGGGGAGGGGAGACAATCGGGGAGCGGGCAGCCGGTCCGTAGCCGGTTTGGCGCGGGACGCGCAGCGATGAGCTGAAAGGCCGTGCTGGTCCGGTCGGTGGCTGGCTGGCTGGCGCGGGCCTGGCGCGGCTAAGTTTCCTTTTTTATAAAAATAGAAATTGTTTTAGGACTAAAAAAATTCAAATAAAGCACAAAAAACAGAATTAATTTATAAAACCCTTTCTTGAATTATAGAATAATATGAACTATTTTCTAGACATAAAATAATAGTTCAATTTTTTTGTATAAAGTGTTTAGTATAAAAAAATAATTTCTTAGAAACTTAACAATAGAAATTATCATTAAAATATATTTTTCCAACTCAAGTATTTGAAGATGTCATGTTATCTTCTCCCTCATTATTTGCTCAAGTGGAAAAATTATTCGAATAAATCCAAAATGCAAAAGTGTTATGATATTCATATGATGAATAGTAAAACATCCAAATTGGAAATTGGGATGTTAAATACCCTTTTACCACCTAACTTCCTTGATTATGAGGCTATGGAGCATCATTGGTTTCTTGAAAGAAACACCTCACCATTGCGGTAAATGCTAATCTTTAACCAGTGTCGTGTCATATATATTACTTTGCCTGCTCCTGCCTTCTTCAACTTTCAGGAAAAACATAGATATTTTGTACTTGAGGAGGAGGCCGAGGCGTACAAGAGGGCAAAGGAGTCGGCCCGCCTTAATGAGGCAGCCAGCCAAGCTGTAGCGGCCGCACTCGAGTACAACTCGAACTACTACCATGGGTATTATCCAGGCCAACAGGAGTCGCAGACCTAGTTAGGCCAAAAGCCTAAGCTTGGGGAAGTACGTATTTCTCACCAACATTACATTCATGTACACACATTCATTCTAGTTGTCGGTGTTCATGCTCTTTCATTGTATATCCATATTAGTTTTATTTCCGCTTTCTTCTTCTATGTTTGAAAAACTTACAAAATCCAAAAATATTTCTCGCTTCTTTTTGGTTTTCTTTGTTGTTTAGTTAGTTCGTAGTAGTAAAAGAAAATACAAAAAGATTTCTCATTTCTTCTTTTGCTTGTTGGGAGTTCTCCCGTGTAAATAGTTTTTCTCGTTTTTGTTTTTCCTTCGTTAGGTTGATTCCTTCAGAAAAACTAAAAACTCCAAAAATATGCAGTGTGTTTCTTTGAATTTCTTTCCTTTTATTTGAGTTGTTGTAAGGAGAAGACCATGATGAAATTGTTGAGTGGCACTCATATGCATTATTGTTGATCCAACGAATAGCCTATATTACCTTGTCTTCTCCTTTGAATAAATTGTTTGCAGATTTCAGCTTAGTCCGCGGCACACTTGCACTATTATTATTTTCACATCATTCGGTCGTGCAAGTGAAAGGCAATAATGACTTTGATTTGATGAAATGATTGTGGTGAAGGAAAGCTGGTATGAACTCTTCTTATTTTCCGTTTTTGTAAGTATGTTTAACTCAGTCATTCTTGATTCAACATATTATGAGTAAACATATTTGTGATGACAATTAGAGATTATAGTTGCTCATGCAATGCTTAAATAGCTAGGAGTGGATAATGATTTATCTTGAATGTCAACATGCATTAAATTGGTTGTGATGTAGTATGTTAGTATGGTATCCTCCTCCGAACAATTCAAGTGGCTTGACTTGGCACATGTTTACACATGTAGTTGGTTCAAAACCAACATAGCCTCCATGATATTTTTTTCATGGTGTTTATATCCTACTCATGCTCGTATTCAATATTAATTATTCTCAATGCATGATTATGACCATTGTCGCTCTCTAGTTGGTCGTTTCTCAATCTATTTGCTAGCCTTCACTTGTACTAAGTGGGAATGCTGCTTGTGCATCCAAATCCTTAAAACCAAAGTTGTTCCACGTGAGTCCACTATATCTACCTATATGCAGTATTACTCTGTCGTTCCAAGTAAATTTGCATGTGCCACCTCTAATCATTTAAATAAGCATCTGTTTTGTGTGCCCGTTCATGGAGCAACAGGGGGCGGTCAATATCTTCCATGCTATGCAGGTTATTCTCACGATGGGTGTTTATTCACTTGTCATTGCACGAGAGAGGCTGGTATTTGGGATGCCTAGTCCTATAATCAAAATAAATAAAATAATAATAAAACCTACTCCCCAGGAAAGTTGATTATTTGGAGGGCACCCGTGAATTCGGCTTGTGTCTGTATGGTTGAGGGGGAGTAAACTTTACATTTCCGCTTGGGAACTGTCGATAATGTGTTTAGCATGGAAGATATTTAAAATCATCGGTCGTGACGTTGACAGGAAAAGCACACCTCTCAAAATGTATTCATCTCTGTTTTAAAGCTTCAAGCTCTGGCATTTCTGCAAATCTCTGCTTCCCTCTATGAAGGGCCTATCTATTTACTTTTATGTTATTTACTTTTATTGTTGAGTCATCACCTTCTCATTTTAAGCACCAGTCTTGAGAGCGCTATTGTGATTTTTATGCATTGTATCTAGTTAATGTTGGATGTGACCATGACTGGATCTCTTCTACCGTGAATTAAAATATTTAGTCGCCGCTTGAACCTCAGAAGTGCTCTGCATTTATGTTTTGCGGTCTCAAAAAGGGCTAGCGAGATACCATGTTATCATATTATATATTGATTGTTTTGACAAATTGTTGGCATCTGAGATATTTTATTATTGCTCGCTAGTTGGTTATGTTTTTGTCATAAGTAAATGTGAGACCTAAGTGTTATCATTCGTATGGTTAGTTTATAATCTTTGCTGAACACTTGAGCACTAGTTAAGCATATATACAACAACAAGAACAAAAGAGTTTGTAAAAGTTTTTCTTTATCACTTTCAGTTTGTCAACTGAATTGACTGGGGACAAGCAATGAGTTAAGCTTGAGGGGGAGTTGATACGTCCCAAATGTATCTACTTTTTCAAACACTTTTGCTCTTGTTTTGGACTCTAATTTGCATGACTTGAATGGAACTAACCCAGCCTGACGCTGTTTTCAGCAGAAATGTTATGGTGTTATTTTTGTGTAGAAATATAATTTCTTGCATTGAGCCAAAAATTTACGAGGATTATTTCTAGAATATATGAAAAATGTTGCCGAGGAGAACTACTAGAGGGGGGGGGGCACCCAGGAGCCACAAGCTTAGGGGCACGCCCTATGAGCTTGTGGGCCCCTCAAACCTCTGTTTACCCTAAGTCCAACTCCATAAGTACCATCTTGCGGAGAAAAAAACCAGAGAGAAAGAATCATCATGTTTTACAAGATGGAGCCGCCGCCCCCTTCTTCATCGGGAGGGCTGATATGGAGTCCGATCGAGGCTTCGGAGGGTGGAATTCGCCGCCTTTGTCATCGTCAACCCTTCTCCATAAAAAATTCCAAGATGCTCACCACCGGGAGTGAGTAATTCTTTATAGGCTTATTGGACGGTGATGGAGTTGGATGAGATTTTTCATGTGATCGAGTCAATTTGTTAGGGCTTTATCCCTAGTATCCACTATGTTCTGAGATTGATGTTGCTATGACTTTGCTATGCTTAATGCTTTTCACTAGGGCCCGAGTGCCATGATTTCAGATCCGAACCCTCTATGCTTTCATGGAGATATTTGAGTTCTTGATCCTATCTGCTAGTTATATGCACTTGTTATTGTTCTGATCTGTAGACCCCAAATTGACAATAAATGGGATACTCTCCGGGGATGACTGTTCAAGGAATTCATGTATTCACCATGTGTTAATGCTTTATTTTGGTTCTCTATTAAAAGGAGACCTTAATATCCCTTAGTTTCCTTATGGACCCCGCTGCCACGGGATGGTAGGACAAAAGTTGTCTTGTAAGTTCTTATTATAAGCACGTATGACTATATATGGAATACATGCCTACATTACATTGATCAATTGGAGCTATTGTGCATCGCTCTAGGTTGTAACTGTTACATGATGAATGTCATCCAACACAAATGTCCATCGCTGATCCAATACCTACGCTTTTCTTATATTGATCTTTGCTAAGATACTTTTGTTGCCGCTACTATTACAATCACTGCAAATTGCTACTATTACTTTTCCTGTTACTATTGCTTCTATGCTACTAAACACTTTGCTGCAGAAATATAATTTCCCAGGTGTAGTTGAATTGACAACTCAACTAAGACTCATAAATATTCTTTGGCTCCCCTTGTGTTGAATCAATAAATTTGGCTGAAATACTATCCTTGAAGACTGTCGTGATCCCCTATACTTGTGGGTTATCAAATGCCTATATGAAATTATACCATGAATTATCAGTCATAAATATTTCAATCTTTTCAATTGCCCAATAGTAATTTTTTACCATGCTACTTGGTGTTTTCGAGAAAGATGTCACTAGTGAACCTATGGCCCCGGGGTCTATTCTCCATTGCTTAATTCTTCTACACAATTGCCACTATTTTGCCGTTCTACTATTGCTACTATATATCTCTATCACTTGGGTTTTACCTTTAACTAGCAAGACAAGGGGCTTGACAACCCTCTTGCCGTCTTGGGGAAAAGTTTTGTTTGTCTTTTCTGTGCAGGTCCTATTGACCTATGTAGGCAGAAAGCCATAGGCGCCAGTCGAGGCTAACCCGGGAGCATCGCCATACCTCACATCATGGACCCAGAGGAAATAGGCGTGGTGCAGAATGCCCATGCCAATCTAATGGCCTGGAGTGCGCCAGGCAGGCACCTACGGGAGGTGCGCACGAACGGACGGTGCGGAAGGCAGTCATGAGCTAGTGTGTTCCCAGCAAACGTGTACTCCATCATCCTAGTAGAAAAGTAGAAGCCAAAGAGGAGAAGCACCCCAACACCACTAAGAAAAACACAACAAAAGGACAACACAAACATATAACAAAACTGTAATACAACCACGCCATTACATTGATATTCGTTATTATCAAATGATGCAACATTTAGCTAGACTTCGAGCTCAACGGCGGTCGCTCAGTCGTGGGTCAGCGGGGAAGACGTGTAAATACTAAACACGTGTCTAGCGAATCCAATACCGGAGTGGGATCTTATAGACATTAATGTTCCTGCAGCCTTCAATTTCGTGGAGAGCCCTAATTGTCAAAAGATCGAACTTGAGCTTGATCTTTTGACAATGTGTGTCCCCTCCCGTGGAGCGACCTAGACGGAAGAATCGATTGGTCGGGTATGATTGGCTGGTCAAGCAGGGTCCCGACCAGTCACATAGATGGTGCTCACAAGGGTCTGCATCTTCGTGCCTGGGAGCCCTCGAGCACAATTTCTTCTCTTCCGTCGACTTCAAGAAAACAAAGCCAAGGCCATCTTCCAAACGCCTTGGGGATTCCGCTTCACATGTCGCCCACACTCATCTCCTTCTTAATCTTGCACTGCTCCTCCTGTTTGTAACCTTCATCATTTGGCAACGGCATCGCAACAGCAACATTGAGCGCACTGGAGGCCCTGTAAGCAACATTGTAGGAGCTTCTCATCCTCACGCTATGCTGGCCAATAGAGGCACTGGACGAGCTATACGCCCCTATCACAAAATCAAAGCTTGCTCGTCAATAATCCTAGTGAGTGAGCGAGCGGGAGGCACCAAGCAAAAGTCATCGTCGGAGGGAAACTTACCATGATCGAGTTCCTGGATGCCCCGGCTTCCCCCTTGTAGCCAGTCATCGTTGGAATGGCCTCCTCCATTGGCTTTGGCTTCGCAGTCGACTTGGTAGTCCCCATCTTTGTTTGTTGCTCGATAACTATGAAGCATCGAAAGAACCTCCGCGCGCTCCCCAATTCAGCTCCAGCTATCGCCGCTGCTTTCTCCAACGCCAGATCGCCACTGCTGGAGCCCTAAACCTAGAGATAGAGGAGAAAGCGGGGTCCCGTGGTGAACTGCGGTGCAGGTGTACGGCGCGATGTGGTGAGTGTGGTATGGTGTGGGTTCGTTTGGTGCGGCTCGACCCGACTGTGCCGGTTCTCTACTGTACAAAAAACCAGAGAAAACCAAGCGAAAAAAGCGCAACGTGGCCAATCCAGTCAGAACAAAAATTGAGGAAAAAACTAAAGTGTGGGGGTAAAATGTATCACAAACTTGCCTAAATCTATACTTTACTAATAAAGGAAATAGTTATTCTTGGTCTGGCATGCTATTTTGTAGAAAATCCCCTGATGTTTCTGGTAATCAACGTGCGGTCCAGTTTTAAGTCAGATTTCCAGTTTTGCTGAAAACCCTCTGGTGTTTCAGGTTATCAACCCACAACTCAGTTTTAAGTCGGAATTTTGCTTGTGCGGGTAACCCCTAATAATTGGATTAATCAACCTGCAATACACATCAAATGCTTTTTAAAAATATCCATAACTTTCAAACCATCACTCCAAATTTAACATGTTATATATGAAATTTGGTTAGAAAAATATGTAGAATATGAATATGATGTTATTTACATGTCAACCATTAAGAAAATGCTGTTAAGGGTTCAACTTTAATCAATAGCGCATGATTCATCTTTCTTTCCATACCGATGCCGATCCGGAATGGAAATGAACACCTCATCAAAACCAGGATTAGAGACGAAAGAAACCATTTTATAACCACACATACACGTCTTGCCAAAACCTCACAAAAAAGCAAATTTCTCATCTTATACTGAGAGAGACGCCTTAGAATTGATAACATCCAAACGCGTTGTGATTATGTGTGCACTGAGGCCACCGTCGACGAGAATGAGAAGGAGGATAAGTGGCAACACATGTGGTACGCCAGGTGTTGAAAGAAATGGCGTTGACCTATTGGGCACTTGACTCATTGTTATTGGCTTAGGGGAATGTGGTATTTTTTTCTCCCGTTGCAAAGGACGGGCTCTTTTGCTAGTTGATTATTAATTGAGAATTTCCACTAAATGTGGTAATATATGTCACAAACGTCAATTTTAGGGGTAAAAAATGGAATTCACTCTTTGAAAATATATGCTATGGTAAATGTACGTAGTATAGAATTGCCATAGTCTTGTTTTGCAGGTAAAATTATTTGCCGCAGGGATTAGTCAGTGTAGTAACCGGGCCGGGGGCTCAACCTTCATTTGGGAAAAACATTTCACTCCGTCAGCTACGGCGTCTACTTAAACCGACAGAGTTTGAGTATTCAAAGAGAAAATGTCGAAAGACAACGACCAAAAAGGTTTGACCACGCATAGACCTCCTCCTTCCACCAGAGTACAACATCCGATAGATCTCCCCTTTTCCCCAATAAGCTGCTACCTGCATGGACAACAGGACAACAGCAACCACGGCCGGCCGGGAAAAAGAAAGGAAACCCCCGGTGTGAAAAGCGGGCGGGCGTAGTGGGCCGGGCGTGCATGGGATTACCGCAGGACAAACTACGAGGCACGTAGCTGGCTAGTGGCAGAACTGATCGAGATATCTTCCGTGACAGAGGAGCCAGAGAGGGCCGCGCGTTCGTGCGGGATGGGAGGCGGCCACGGCCGGAGCCAGACCCGACCGCGCGCCGCGGGCCCCGAGGCCGGTGCCGGTGGAAACGCCGCCCCCGCCTGCATGCGCCTCCCGTCCCGAGCAGATCGATCGCGCCCCGTAATCTAATCAACCATGTAATGTCTGGATGTAAATGCTGAGACCACTTGTTAATTGATTCATTCGTGGAGTATGGTGTGTAGGCTTCTCTTTTAATTCCGGTCCGTGGCTCTACATGTTGTCCCGTCCGTCGAGCCGTTTCTAGGTTGGTTCCTAGTATCTTGCGCGCGCAGGAACAAATGTGGACATGCACGCACGCTCGATCTCGTTTCTGCGAGTAGTACCTTTTTGTATCCAGCTCCGTGAGTCGGCCGGGGCTAACCTTCCTTCGTCTTGGGTCCGACACTGCCGGAAAAGTCCACGCTTTCACGCACACGGTATTTTTACAGCGACAAAATGCAAATGCTTTGGATCGACAGATAAATTTATAATGCTATTCTTTTTTGTCGCTAAAAATATAAAAATAACTGTTAAAAAACTAAGAGCATCTACAACCGGACACTTCATACCTGCCCCAAGCGCCCGGACGGGCTGCCCTATCAGTGACCGGACGAAAACATGCCACCCAACCAGGCGCCCCATTTCCAGCCCAAACGTCCGGATTGACCGACAGTCCCCATATCTGGCCCATACCTGGGAGGATATGGGGAGGACTAGACGGCCGGACACGTCTGCCACGTAGGCTCTGTCATGACAGACCCACCCCAAATAGGAACTAAATTGACTAGTTATCCGCATGGACCGAACTCCTCCTCCCTCCCTCCTCCATTTCTTCCACTGCCGTGCAGCCGCCCACCGCCTCCCTTGCTCGCCGTCCTCGTCCGCCTTCGCTATTGTCGTTGCCGACGATCATGTCCGCCTCCATGGCCACAGATGATGCCTCGGCGAAATCAGTCGGGGTCCCCGGCTTGGCAGTGGATCCTTGCAAGGCGGAGAATCTTGCCTGGAAGGAGCGCCGCTGGAGGCAGCGCGAGCATGAGGCGGCAGAGAAGATAGCGACGGCAAAGGCAGCTGCAGACGCGGCCTTAGTGGCCGCTGCTGAGGACATGGATGCAACGCTACCCAAATCTGTCGGTCGTGGCCATGGAGACAAACAACTTGTCGCCGTTGCCCGACTCCATTACGCCCTCCTAGTGGAAGGGCATCCCTGAGTTGAGCTTCTCACAAGCCGTCCCCGACATAGACATGATGGCCGACTCGCCGGTGCTCCAAATGCATCTGGTGTCCTCAGGCAATGCCGGCTCCGGGCATTTACACCTCGTGTTCGACGGAATGCTCGACCAAGACTCGGTATAATTTTTGATCCTTTCACATTTGCATTCATAGATTCTTTTGTTGCACATATCATCAAATCATATTAGTAGGAAAATATTTCAAATGTGAGGCCTATTGTAGAAACAAAATATTGCATGACATGATAAATAATGGTCACGAGTCTTTGCGATTTACCATGGAGGATACCAGTTCCTCGGTGTTTGAAGTTGGGCAAGTTGGGCAAACATCACACACGAAAATGAAGAAGAAAGTTGTGAACCCTAGAGGTCCGGCATTGACACAATTTGAGGATGTTATGTTGTGTGAAAGTTGGTGCAACACTAGCATGAATCTGATTTGTGGAACCGAGCAAAAAGGCGAGAAATATTAGGATTTTTTTAGAAACTTTACCACGAGCAAAAACACTATGTGAAGCCACACCCAATATGAACCAACCGTGTCCCGTGCTCTCTTCAACATAGATGGTCGTCTATCCAAGAGGCCGTTAGCAAATTTTTTGGTTATCTCAAACAAGTTGTAGGCCGGGACCAAAGTGGCATCGGAGCACATCCCATGCAACTTTGGCGGCAGCTTTGTACCATCCACTGGAGAACAAGCCATTCAGTTTTTCACATTGTTGGTTGAAGTTGAATGGGAAACCAAATTGGCAGACCGTCCTCAAGGAAATTGAGAACGACATGAAGAAGATGAAAATGATAGGTTGAGCTCGGCTCAATCAATTGGATTGGATGAGGAAGGAGAAGAAGGAAATGATGCGGCTGACTTACAACCGACCGTGCCAAAAAGAAACTGGCAAGTGATGGGGAAAAAGTGAGAGAAGGAGAAGGTGGCGCATGAAGGTGCGACAAGCAAAATGTCAACCACTTGGACGGGCATTTTTTATGCTAAGGAGGTGAGAAGAAGGAGGAGAGGTACAAGATGCCCACTGATGTGCAAAGGGAGAAGATGAAGTTCGACCGGGAGAGGTTGATGTTGGAGAAGAACAAAATGGAATTAGAGAGGCAAGAGAAGGTTGCCAAATGGGAGCTTGAGAAAGTGGTGACAACGCGTGGTCTTGAGCTCGAGGAAGAGATGTTGCGGCTTGCAAGAGAGACGGAGTAGTCAAGGATCATGTTGCAGGACATCAACCTCTTGGATGACAAAGGGAAGAAGTGGTTTCTCCGCATGAAGAAGAGGATCAATGAACAGGAGGAGTGAAGTCATTGATTCATTCGTGTATAGCTTATCTATCTATGAACTATTGAATTTTATTTTGGCATGTACTGAATTTATTCGGGACACACTATCTTTGTATCGTTGTATGTATGATGAATTTGCATTGTATGATCGTCGTGCATGGATTTGGGGAGAGTGGTTGTGGAGAGAGCCAAATGAGGACATGTCGGGCACTATACATGGATGTATAAGGGCTCAGATTAGCTACTTACGGTTGTAGATGCACTAAGGGCATCTCCAACGCTGACCCTCAAACCATTCGCATCCCTCCGTACTGAGATGTCTGAACATGTTTTGTCATCCAACGTGGTACACCATCCGTCCGAGGGCCAGTCCGGCCATCCGTTTTCCCACAAATCGGAGGCAAACTCGAGGGGGGGGGGGAGGGCTTTGCGGGAGTCTGAACACTGGCCACGTAGGAATCTCACACCCCCTGCCCACCCAAACCTCCCTCCCGGTCCCCTTTTCTTCCACTATGCCCCTTCTCCCCCTTCCTTTCATCCGCACCCTCATCATCCAATGACGACAATGTACCTCTCTGGCCGCCATCCAGGCAACCTCGCCCATCCGCAGACCCCACCCACATGCCTGCCCACCTTGGTCTATGCTGCTGTCCATCCCCTCCACAGCCAGGTACCCTCTGCACTCCTACTAACACCGTCAATGGCGGACATCGCGCCCGACAGCTGTTCAATCAAATGGCATTGATTTTTTTAAACTTCTTGTTGTTTTTTAGAGAAGCATCATGGCTAGGTACTCGGTGATCGAGGATGAGTTGTTGTACGATGCGCGGTTGGCCATTTCTGCAGACTTTGTAGGCATGAACAAGGGCCCAGCCTTTTGGCAAAGCTTGCATCCTTTGTTTCATGAGTGAAAGAACTTTGAGCCATACAACATGCATGTCATCCATGTACGCAATGTGAAGTCATTAACGCGTCGGTGGTACACCATCTCCAATTCCGTCATTAAGTTTTGCGTTGCAATTGACCAAGTGGAGACAAGATGGCCATCGGGCTCATCAACCATGGAGATTGTAAGTGTTGCTTGCTGTCATTCTAGATGTTGGTTAATTCATTCATTCACTCAATGTTGCTCTACATGTTGTATAACATGCATGTGCTGCCATGTTGTACTACATGACCGAGGGCAGGCCATTCACGCACATACATTTTTGGATGAAGCTCAAAGGGAAGTTTGTGTGGGATGACATGTGTCGAATTTGGCTCTAGTATCGTTGAATTTGGAATAGATGTTTTCAAAAAACTTGTTGAACATCCGGTTATCTTGTTGAATTTAAACTATTGTTGTGCTAGAGATTTTTGCATGGATGAGTTGTGCTATTTTCTAAAATTACTTTGAGTGTTGCGGGCTTGGTTTAGTAAATGGACGAAAAATTGTTCGTTTTGTGAAAATTATGTCTGAAATTTGCTGAATTCCATCGTGTTTGATGAAATTCGCCCGGTTTGTTGACATCCAGTTAGAAATGTATGCAGGCATAGTTGGATGGCCAGCTTTTGCATCACTGTTCATAGACTGGTCCCCACTGATCTGCGTACAAGATACAGTCTCTTGTTTAGGGGTAAACATTGGAGATGCTCTATCATGTCTTTGAGAGAGAGTGTGTGTGAGAGCATTACACGCAGAGTATCCACTCCCGAGCTCAAATGCTCCCTAACGAATAGTAAGATAAAAAACATAGTAAAACAAATCAAAAAGTTTTGAATTTTATTGTGGTAAACTTTGACAAATGTGTTGTGTGCTTGCAAAAAGTTATGAAGAAATGGAATTCGTGGAAGGTCATGGTAAAAAAAACGATGCAAGCATGGAGAAAGAAGAAGGATCAGATTGCAGTGTCGACGTACGACACCTATGGGATCGCGGGGATCCCTTTTTCGGTTAGGCAAAGGGGAGAGGTATACACAAAGAGCAGAACCAACGATCGACGCGAGGGGATTTCTACCCAGGTTCGGGCCGCTCAGGAGCGTAAAACCCTACTCCTGCTTTGTTTTATTAAGAGTGTTCTTGAGCCCAAGCTTCAGGAGCGCTTGCAATGAACAGTGCGTTCAAAGAGCAGCTACGCATGCAGAATGGGCCAGAAGATCCCCCCCTGTAGCAGTTGCCTTGGGCCTCCTTTTATATGTTCAAAGGGGTCACCACAGTGGCAAAATGTACATACATTGAGGTATAAAGTAGCTACAGGGTTATCATACCTAACCACTGACGGTTTAGGACAAATGCATTTAATGCACCATGAGGTGTCCGTTTAGGTGTCCTTATTTTCTTGGGATGGAAAAAAGGGGCCATCCCATCAGCACCGCTTAAGCTCTCCTCCACTGGTGCCTTGCCACGCATCCAGAGAAGGGCCCAGAATGCCAGGCTGGTTGCTGTGCTGAAGCGGTGGCACGGTGATAGAACCTTGCCGGGGGCAAATCTTGCCGGGCTTCGCAAACCATCCCGGCAAGATCTTGCCGGGGGCCTAGTCTTCGGTCTCCAACTCTTCTTATATCCTGATTCTCTGATTCTTGGCTCGAGTGTCCCTTTGACAACCTTGAACCAATATCTAACTGCTCCCCCGACAAGCCTTGCCGCGGGCTTGGCTACAACTGCCCGTGCACAAGTATGGGGTACTAATGGCCCAATACTTAGTACACCGACAGGAGCCCCCAGGCCTAGGCTACACACGAGTGCGAGGCATTGTTGGGTTAGGCCCAAACAGTGCACGGGCACGCATGGCTGGTGTTAACTGCTTGCAATCATCCTACTTATTGCGCCCCTCCAGTGCGCGCGTTGAATGCGCGACGTGGGAAGCGTGCGCTGAAAGGCTGCAGCCGCAGCACGTATGTAGAGGCGTATTTACATTGGGTAGTAAAAGAGGTGGCCTCGCTCCTTCCCCATAAAGAGGAAACCGCAGAGACGCTGCCCATTTACCCCCCCTCTTCTTTCCAATCTAGAATTCGCCATTGCCTTCCTTCTCTCGAGCCCAGAGTAAAGCTTCTCCTCATCCGCTCACCGCCTCCGCACCCGCTCCATCTTCGGTTTCCGCCCTTACAGCCGCCATGCCACCCAAGGCCAGCAAAGGCAAGGGCAAGGAGACAAAAGCCGATGTCCCGGAGAGCGAGCTGGTGAAGATGCGGAAGAAGTATGTCATCTTTGCCTCGACGCTCGACGCGAAAGCTCTGAAGAACCGGTACTAGTGCATGTGGGCGAGGGAGACGAAGGCTCACCCCGCGACTCGCGTGGTTCCAGGTTCTTGTTCCAAAAGCGAACCAGACAGATATCCCTTCTTCGTCACTTATTTCTATTGCGGGCTCTATCCTCCATTCTCTGATTTTTTCAATGACATTATGTACACATACGACTTCCATCTTCTTGATTTCACGCCGAATGTCGTAATGTGTATGTCCATCTTTGCCCATCTTTGCAAAATTTTTGCCGGAGTAGTTCCCAACACTGCCCTCTTCCGCCATTACTTTATTCCTCACATCCAAAAAGGGGAGGCCCTTTCCGGTTCTATCGCCTGGATCCCAAGGGCTTGGAACAAGGAAATATACCCAGATGGGGTTTACCGCGAGAAGTGGGATGAATGGCGGTCCGAGTGGTGCTGGATCAAGGAAAAAGATCCCCATCCGTTCTGTTTGCCCTGACAGCAGAAGGCGGTCCGCGGCAATGACTGGAGCGATTTCGCCGTGGAAGACGAGAGGCTCATGATCGCCACCTCCAGAATCCTTCGTCTGAAAGCTGCCGGGCTCACAATGGAGATGATTGGCTTCGATTTCCTCCGCCGCCGCATTGCCCCCCTATAGAACAAGGGAAGACCAGCTTGGGAGTACCGGAACGCTACAGATATCATGAGGCTGCGCCCTGGGCTGAACAACAACTTGACTGCCATGCAGCTTGGCGCTCTCCGCCACAAGCTATTCCAGCGCAAGGACAAACATCAGTTGCCGGCAAGAATTGTCCCTTTGTGCAACAACTCCGCCCTGGGGTCGATCATTGCCACAATGCCAATGTTCAACGCCCATGGTCTTGATGCGACTTGGGCCGAGCCATCCAAGGAGGAAGCACAAAAGTTCTTCGACAACTTGTCGGAGAGGGCCATACGGGAAGAGACGAACCTCATCCGTGCCACCACTGATGAAGAAGTGGCGTATATTGCTACTAGGGTGGAAGAGGCGAATCTTGCCGCGGAGGCCGGCAGCGTTGGTTTCACAGAATGGGAAACCAGTGACGCAGAAGTCGTGATGGAAGAAAATCCTGCCGGGGCAGATAAGGCTACCGGGGAACAGAGCAGCGCGGCCGCTGAGAGCTCGTCCGACGAAGACGCAGTCGAAGAAGAGCCACAGGAGGAGCCCCCAGCTCCGAAGAAGACAAAGAGTGTTCTTCGAAAGGCCTCCTCTGGCATCTCGGCAAGCCAACCCTCTTCGAGCAACGAGGCTCCCGGCAAGAAGGCGGCCGGCAAGACTGCACCGCGGCAAGGAGTTCTACAACAACCTGCGCGGCGTGCGAGACACATACTTGCGGCAACTACTGGGGCGGTAGGGGCGTCTCACACAACCGCATCGGAGGCTGAGGCGGCAGAGCCACGCCAACCCCCTGCACTTGCAACAGCCAAGCGACCCAGGACCCCTCCTCCGCCTCCCCACACGGACACTGCAACGGAGGTCGATTTCGACATCTCCGGCTTCAGCCCGGAACGAGAAGAGGAAGAGTAGGTAACCTGTCACAGCCTTTATCTCCCAAATCTCGGATTAATCTCATAGCCTTGTTTTGTCTTGTCTCCGCAGCGATGCCGAAACCTTGGCAGAAAGGATGGCGAAGAGGGCGAAGACTTCCACGGGCGACGAGCCTCCGGTAGGTTCCACAAGTGCGCCAGAAACTATCGTCATCAACCCGGAGCCTAGCCCTCGACGCAGCCCCCAGCACAGCCCCCAGCGTGAGTTCATTACTCATTTTCCGCTGGCGGGCGCTGAGGCTTCTATTCTTGCCACTGATATCTTTGGGCTTGCAGGAGAAGAACAGCAACAGGGAGAGTTATTGAAGACGCCCCCGTCGTTTCACCCCCATTGACTACGCCGCCTACAAGTGCATCCCCGGCAAGAGTTCCTACCGACGAGCCTATCTTAGTTGAGGAGGAGCCGGCAAGCATGGGCACCGGCAACCTTTCCCCGGCAACCAAGGTTGCCGGGAGAGGCGAGGCTACTTCTCAACAGCTCGATGCAGGTAACCGATTACCTCAGAGCGCTTGCCATCCTTTCCTTTATCTCTCTCTCTTTTGTCTTCTTGAACTTCAATCTTGATCTCATTTTGTTTCCCTCCTTCGTCCTTTAGAATTCCCTGTGATGGAACACATGGACGTCGACGATGTCATCAAGGACACCGCCAGGGATGCTGCCGCCGAAGCTGACAAGATCGCTACTAGCGAAGCTGCCAAGGATGCCACCGTCAAGGCCGGCGGTACCTCTGCCGACGAGGCCGCCAAGGATGCATAGGAGGAAACCGCCAAGGAATCTGCTGAAAGGGCCAGCGAGGAGGCTGGTGACCGTACAGACAGCATTCCTGCCGCAGGAGCGCCAGGCGCTACGCCGGCCACGGAGCCCCCAGCTGCCGGTGAGGTGGTTGCCGAGGATCAACCATCAACATCTGAAGTTCCCTCATCAAGCAAATATCTCAAAGTTGGCGAGAACCTGTTCGTCAACTTGCCGGGGACGGCAAGCATTGGGGCACCGACCGAAGGGGAAACTTTTGATGAAGAAATCATCACTGCTGCTGGGCTCGAGATCGTCAATGAACCAAGTGTCAGCAGCAGCAAATCTGAGGAAGATCAGCTCCTTCAGGACATGGGCGATAACTTCCGCAAGCTCCAAGCACTCCATCGTGCTCAAAAAGAGAAGGTAGATTCCAGAGCTGCAGTTGTTGAAGCAGCTGAAGCTGATTTTCAAAAACACGTTGAGCAAATGCAAATCTGGTACGCCGAGGCCTTTCAGGAGTTGACTGCCAACCGAGAACAAGTGAGCCAAAGCTGGACGGAGCTCCTCTTGAGACAATCTGACATAGAGAAGGCTCAAGAGGAAGCTGCGCAAAGAATTGCCGCTAAAGATGCTCTCCTGACGGAGCGTCGCATTGCGCTTGATGTTCATGAGGAAGATCTTGCCGCACGTGAGCAGGCGCTCGCCGCTAAGCTTCGCAGGAAAGATGAAGAAATCAAGAAGCTTGTCGCGTAGCGGACCCAGGAGCTGGAGCAGAAGCACAAGGAGGCGCTCGAAGCTCTAACTGTAGATCACGCCGACAAGCTCAAGGAGGCCGTCGATGCTGCCGAGGCTGCAGAGGCCGCCAAGAACGAGCTGAGTGACAAAGTGAAGAAGCTGGAGGTGGATCTTGAAGAACACAGCAAGGAGCTCTCGACGCTCAAAGGTGACAGGGAGAAAACTCTCCACAGCCTGGCGGAGATGCAAGTTGCCATATCTGACAAGACCAAGCAGCTCTCTTCAGCCAACGATATCATTGCCGATCTGAGGCTGAAGCTGACCAAGATGGAGAAGTCTCTTGAGGACGGCAGGACCCGCGAGAAGGCTCTGAGCAAAGATCTCCAAGATGAGAGGAACTTGCTTAAGAGTGCTGCCGCCGCCCAAATTGACTATGAGAAGGGGGTGAAAATCTCGACTGATCGCCTTGTCGACACTGCGGAGAGGCTCACAGCACAGCTGTCAACCATGGGCATGCCAAACATCAAGTATTCTTCTGAAGAAAGGGTATCTCCGAGCACCAGGCTGGCCATGTTCTTTGAAAGAATTATCGATGCTCTGAAGCTACTCCAGTCCAACCGAGTGACCCAACTAGCCGATGAATCCTGCAAGCTTTGCTGGGCCGTCCTCCACAAGGTGCTCATCAAGGTGGTGCACAAGAACCCTAGCGTCGACCTCACCAACGTGCTCGATCGCTTGCCGAAGGATGTAGATCTCAAGGCACTTGAGGAGCTTGTCGCGCCCATCCTTGAGAAAGTAGATTCAATGAAGAGGGTCGAAGGCCAGCGCAGGGACTAGCTGCCTCATTTTCCGTTGTCGCCACCATTCCATGCCAAAGACAATTAAGTCTTAAGTTAGAACTGCGGCAACTTATTGATGTAATATAACTTGCTTATGTTTGGATACATGCATGCCATTTCCCTTGTCTGATTTCTTTCTGTATGGAGCACACCCTACGCTTACTGAAAACTTGCCGACGCGCAACCTGCTGCAAGCGCTGGGTGCGGGACTTCAGCAGCCTGCTGGAGGTGCAGCGGCCGGCAAAACACCTTGGCGTTCTCAGTGCAGCCACTTAAACTATTGAGCGGACTCGAAAAAAAATAAGGGCGCAACCGATTACGACAAGGGTTCCTCCACGTGTAGGTTTTCCATACAAAGACCGAAATCGTCTAAGGAAAATAACTTCACAATAAAAGAAACTTGCTCAAAGTTCTGTAACTTAGCTTTCTGTCGCCGTACTTCTTCCGGTAAAATGTCAATTCTGAACGTCGCCCACTGATATCCATATCTTCCTTCCCCCCGGCAAACGTGCGCGCGAGGAAACCTTCTATCTTTTGAGAAAAAGAAAGAAGAGAAAATAGAAATATGGAACCTTGGCGGTTCGTTAATGCTTACCGGGAATAAGTGTCATACAATATCTCAGACAAGCATGCATATATATAAACATGGAAATTGATAAGAAAAAATGTACAACACTTAATCTTATTCATCTACGCACAGGGTCTGCGCCTGGCTTTGTACAAAGGATTACATGCCTTACCGGCAAGACTTGCACAAAAGGTGGTTGCCGGGGGCCCCTGGCAACCGCGCCTCACGGGTAAAACTTGCGAAGATGCTCGATATTCCAGGAGTTGCTCACTGGAACGCCATCCTCGGTCTCCAGGCGGACAGTGCCGGGCCTGGTGACTCGTACTACCCGATAAGGGCCTTCCCACTTCGGCATCAACTTGTTTGAATTCTTGGCAGACTGAATCTATCGAAGAACAAGGTCGCCTTCCTCAAGGCTTCGGGCATGAAATTTGCGGCTATGGTAGTGGCGCAAAGCTTGCTGGTAGCAAGCGGCTCGCACAGCAGCCTGAAGATGATCCTCCTCAAGGAGCACAGCGTCATCTTGGCGCAGTTACTCTTGCTCAAGCTCATCATAAGCGAGCACTCGAGGTGACCCGTATATGAGTTCCGTGGGGAGAACTGCTTCCGCTCCGTAGACCAGAGCGAAGGGCGTCTGGCCAGTGGCTTGATTTGGTGTCGTTCTGATTGACCAAAGAACCGCCGGCAACTCATCAATCCAGCGCTTTCCGCATTTTTTTAGCTTGTCGAAAGTTCTGGTCCTGAGACCGCGCAGCACTTCAGCATTAGCCCTCTTCGCTTGGCCATTGCTTCTCGGATGAGCAACAGAGGCAAAACAAATCTTGCTGCCAAGGTCTTGGACGTACTGCATGAAGGTGCGACTTGTGAATTGTGTGCCATTGTCGGTGATGATCCTGTTGGGCACACCGACACGGCAAACTATTCCCTTAAAGAACTTAACGGCTGATTGTGCTGTCACCTTTCTCACCGCTTCCACCTCCGGCCACTTTGTGAACTTGTCGATCGCAACATACAAGTAGTCAAAGCCCCCGGCAACACGGGGAAAGGGGCCCAGTATGTCAAGCCCCCAGACCGAAAATGGCCAGGAGAGAGGGATTGTCTGAAGAGCTTGAGCTGGCTGATGCGATTTCTTCGAATGAAACTGGCACGCTTCACACTTGGTTACTAGTGCAGTTGCATCCTGGAGAGCAGTGGGCCAAAAGAAACCTTGTCGGAATGCTTTTCCGACAAGTGCTCTTGATCCTATGTGAGAGCCACATATGCCTCCATGTATCTCTGCCAACAGCTCTAGTCCATCCTCCCGAGGAATACACTTCAATTTCACACAGTTCGGTCTCTTTCTATATAGAACGTCATCGATGAACTGGTAGATAGTAGACTGACGGGCTACTTTTTCCGCTTCTTCTTGCTCCTCGGGGAGTTCTCCTGTCTGAAGGAAATGGACAATGTGTTGTGCCCATGCTGGAGCCTGGGGCTCAACAGCTAGGACTAAAGGCATCTCTTCCGCTGGGGGAACATTTGTCTCGACGGCGAAAGCCTGAGGTTCTGCCAGAGCCTGTCGTTCCCCGGCAGGCTTGTCGCTAATCCTGGCAGGTTCCTTGTCGGCGGCTCCAGGGAGCTCTGCCGGAAAGTACTGTCCAAAATTCAACTTTCTTCTCTTTTCTTGTCTTATTGACGGTGCCACAGATGGTTGAGTCAAATGGAGCACAAAAGTTCCTGGTTCCACAAGCAACTTGAGGGCAGCGCGCTTTGATAGGTCATCAGCAATACTGTTCTCGGCACGAGGGATGTGCTTCATTTGCAGACCATCAAAGCGCTCGTCCATTTTTCTCACTTCATCCACATAAGCTTGCATCAATGGACTCTGGTAATTTTTTTTGACTTGTCTGACAACAAGCTGCGAATCGCCTCTGATGATGAGCTTCTTGATACCAAGGTCCGCCGCGATCCTGAGACCGACAAGCAGCCCCTCGTATTCCGTAGTGTTGTTTGTCGAACTCTCCTGGGGGAAATGCATTTGGATTACGTACTTGAGGTGCTCTCCGGTGGGTGCGACAAGCAGCACGCCAGCATCGGCGCCTTGCAGCGAGAAAGCCCCGTCAAAGTACATAACCCATTCTCGATCAGTTTCCTTGCCGGGGAGAGTCGTTTCTTGAATTTCCTCGTCTGGTGTCGGGGTCCATTCCGCAATGAACTCCGCCAAGGCTCTGCTCTGAATTGTTGAAGTACTTTCAAACTTGAGACCAAAGCTTGACAATTCCAATGCCCACTCCACGATCCTGCCGGTTGCCTCTGGATTTTGCAAAACCGCAGCAACGGAAAGCGAGTGACGACGGTAATTTCATGTGCTTGAAAATAATGGCGCAGCTTTCTCGAGGCCATAAGAAGGCCGAAGAGCAACTTCTGCACACCAGAGTATCTTGACCTAGCTCCTTGCAAAAGGGAGCTAACAAAATAAACTGGGCGCTGCACCATCTTTTTCTTTTGCACTGGTTCTTCTCACTGCGCAGATCCTGTCTTGCCGGCACCAGTTCTTGCCGGGGATGATCCCGGCGCGTCACTTGGCGGTCCTACCGCTGGCGTTGCCTCCTCATCAGCTTCTCTCTGTGCCACTAACGCAGCACTAACCACTTGATTTGTCGCTGCCAGGTACAGCAGCAACGGCTCTTGTGGCCTAGGCGCGACTAGCGTCGGTGGAGAAGAGAGGTATCTCTTCAAATCTTGCAGCGCAGCCTCTGCTTCCGGAGTGCATTTCATTGGACCTGCCTTCTTCAAAATTTTGAAAAAGAGCAGGGCGCGCTCAGCAGATTTGGAGATAAACCTGCTTAAGGCAGCAACGCAGCCGGCAAGACGACGTACATTCCTGACGTGTCTTGGTGCCTCAATCTGCTCAATAGCTTTGATCTTGTCAGGGTTCGCCTCGATCCCTCGCTGAGACACAAAGAGCCCGAGAAGTTTGCCGGAAGGAACGCCAAACACGCACTTCTCAGGATTGAGCTTTAAATTGATCTTGCGCAGATTTGTAAATCTTTCTTCTAGATCTTGTATGAGCGTCGCTTTGTCCTTGGTTTTGATCACTATATCATCCATGTATGCTTCCATATTTCTATGCAGCTGAGGCTCAAAACCAATTTGGACCGCTCTCACGAATGTAGAACCAGCACTTTTCAACCCAAAAGGCATTCGTATAAAACAATACGTACCACATGGGGTGATAAATGCGGTCTTTTCTTCATCTTCTTTTGCCATGAAGATCTGATGATACCCTGAATAGGTATCAAGGAACGACAGTAGGTCACAACCAGCAGTGGAGTCCACAATCTAGTCGACGCGTGGCAAGGGGAAAGGATCTTTTGGACAAGCTTTATTGATATCTGTATAATCAATACATAGCCTCCATTTTCCGTTCGCCTTGTGCACTACAACTGGATTGGCTAACCACGTTGGGTGAAGCACCCCTCGTACCAGACCTGCCGCTTCTAACTTCCTGATTTCTTTGGCAATAAATTCTTGCTGCTCCAAGGCTTGCTTTCTCACCCTTTGCTTGACGGGCCACGCATGAGGACAGACAGCAAGGTGGTGCTGAATTACCTCCCTGGGAACACCGGGGACGTCATATGGTTGCCATGCAAACACATCGACATTCGCCCGCAGGAAGGCAATGAGCGCGCTTTCCTATTTGTCATCAAGGGTGGAACTTATGGTGAAAGTTCCTCCCATTCCGTCCTCTTTGACGGGTACTTTCTTGGTCTCTGGTGGAGCAGCCTTGGATTTCTTGTTCTTGCCGGTGGAACTTCCTGGTACATCCTCAACGGGAGCGCAACACTCCGAGGAGGTGTGCTTGCTGGAGTTTGCGCCAAGGTTCCTGCCAGTCTTCTTCTTCCCCACGGGAGTTCCAGCGGCAGGAGCAGATGCCTTGACGGCAGGTGCTGTGACTGCTTCCCGGTATAATTGGTCGGCGCAGATGAGCACATCCTTTTTGTCAGAGTGGATAGTGATGACGCTCAACGGCCCGGGCATTTTCAGCACATTATATGCGTAGTGTGATGCCGCCATGAACTTGGCCAGCGCTGGGCGGCCAAGGATCCCATTGTATGACATGGGGATCTTGGCGACATCAAACACCACCTTCTCCGTCCTATAGTTGAGCTCGCTACCAAATGTTACTGGTAGCGTTATCTTGCCTTTTGGCTGGGTCCTTCCTGGATTGATCCCTTGAAACATGCCCGTTTCCTCAAGATCTACATCAGGAATTTGCAACTTCTTGAGCACGTCTGGTGAGATTAGGTTCAGTCCGGCCCCACCGTCAACTAGTATTTTGTCACCTTGAGGTTGCGGATTGTCGGTGAAACCAACAATGGCAAGCACCCGACCGCAGTTGTGCGATCAGGGTGATCCTCGGCATAAAAAATGATAGGCGTGTTGGACCACTTCAGGGGTTTACGTGCATCAAATGATGGCTCCGTTGCATTAACCTCACGCACCCACTGTTTAAGTCGACGGTGGGAAGAATGCAACGAGGCGCCTCCGTCGATACACATGGCCTCTGTAGCTTTCTGAAATTCGTGCTCACTGGACTCATCATCTTCTTCATCATCATCATCACCCTCTTCTTTGTCACGGCCTCGAGCGGGCCTCTCCTTCTGTTGCTTGGCCTTGCCGCGGCGACCCCCCTGGCCACCACGCTTCTTGCTGGACCCCTCAGCACTATCTTGGGCCTTCTCCTTGTCTCGCCTCTCGTACTCAGCTCTCTGCTTCTCGACAAGCTGTTCAACTTGCCGGCAATTTTGGAGATCATGGCCCTTGGTGCGATGGATCTTGCAAATACTGCTCGCCGGAGCCTTCCGGCTTGTCGGCAGCCGCCAAGGCCTGACAGGAGGTGCACCCGGCAACCTCCTTGCTGGGGTCGCCAGCTTTAGCTTTCTTGGCGGTGCCAGGGTCGCCGGATCCCTCGACAGCAAGCACGGCTTTGCCTTTACGCTTCTTGTTTCGCCGCTGTCCCTTCTTTGTCGTGGCGGCAGCATCTTCACCTTCAGAGTCGCCCCCTGCGCCAACATCCTCGCCGGGGAGTCTCCTTCCCTCTTCAGCCCGAGCACATTTATCAGCCAGAGCATAAAGCTCGGCGATATCCCTGATCTTGTTCATCGCCATCTCTTCCCGCATCTTGCGGTTACGCATGTTCTGACGGAACGCGCCGATAACAGCGGCAGGATGAACATCCAGGATGCTGTATTGCACACGGCTGAACCTTTGGATATACCTGCGCAGAGGCTCACCCTCCTTCTGGGGGATGAGATGTAAATCACTTTCCTGGCCAGGAGTTTGATGGCCTCCAACAAAGGCGCCAACAAACTGATGGCACAAATCTGACCAAGAAGAAATAGAATTCTCTGGCAGATGCATCAACCACGACCTGACGTTTGGTTTGAGCAACAACGGGAAGTAGTTGGCAAGTATCTTGTCGTCTCGGCCCCCGGCAGCCTGCACCGCAATGGTGTAAATGCTCAGGAACTCCGACGGGTGGGTCTTGCCGTCATATTTCTCCGGGACCTCTGGCTTGAAGGTTCGGGAATTGGGCCACTGGACTCGCCGCAGCTCAAGGGTAAACGCTGGACAACCTACCTCATAGGGTAAGTCGCATGTGTGCCCTGGCGCAGGCTTGTCAACAGCAGGTCCCGCACATTTATCAGATTGATGGCGCGCTCCCGTCGTTGCTCGATGGTAGTTCGAGCGTCCTCTTTGCGTCGTTCCCGAAGAACTTGACGCTGATCGCAACGCATTCGCAGATCGGACGACGCCATGGGATCATCATCACGGCCATCGGTCCACCGGGTCGTCGATCGCTGCTGCTGTCGTGGAGGGGAGTGCACCGTGGTCGCGCCTCCAGTTTTCTCTCCATCGGCTCACGCCGGATCGATGGACCGCCGCCGCGAGGGCCCTGCCTGCTGTGGCCCATCTTTGTTGATGAAGCCAATGAGGCTTTGGATGGTAGATCGCCACTCCTCCATCTTCTCCGGAGCAGGAGGGAAATCGAGGAGCAGCTGCGCACGTGCCAAAGCTTCCGCTGGTGTAGGCGGCGGCGATAGGTGTAAGGTACGTGAGGTGCTCTGACTCCTAACAATGTTAGAAGGAGCACCATCATGATCGCGCGACCGCGCGCCACTTCCACCGGGAGTTTGGCATGCATGCTGGGCCTGCGCACCTTGGGATCAATGCGCAGAAGACCTTTCATGGGGGCGTCCTGAACCACCAGCGCCATGGCGCTGGTCGTCGCGTGCAACTTGTGAAGGCCACGACGCTTGCGCCGGCACGGGAGTCCTAGGAGGCGTCCTCCGATCTCTGGAGTTCGGTGTGCCGCCCGTAGGCAGCACAGCCCCATCCCTGGATCCAGCGGCGTGCAGGTTGCCGTTGCCGCTGCGAACGACGCTGTTCACCTGGCTTGGATCACTAGAACACCGTGGAGGCTCTAAACCTCTACCTTCTGCATCTACGCCGTCGCCCGTACGCGAGGGCACGGGCAAAACGGACGTAGATGGTAGCACCTATGCGGCACTCTTCTTCTTGGGTGGCATGGTGATAAAGATGATGAAGAAACTGAGGCGCTGATCTCTGGATCAGGTTTGCGCAACCTTCTCCCCCTACCTGGCGCGCCAAAGATGTCACGTATGACACCTATGGGATCACGGGGATCCCTTTTTCGGTTCGGCAAAGGGGAGAGGTATGCACAAAGAGCAGAACCAACGATCAACGCGAGGGGATTTTTACCCAGGTTCGGGCCGCTCAGGAGCGTAAAACCTACTCCTGCTTTGTTTTATTAATAGTGTTCTTGAGCCCAAGCTTCAGGAGCGCTTGCAATGAACAGTGCGTTCAAAGAGCAGCTACGCATGCAGAATGGGCCAGAAGATCCTCCCCCTGTAGCAGTTGCCTTGGGCCTCCTTTTATATGTTCAAATGGGTCACCACAGTGGCAAAATATACATACATTGAGGTGTAAAGTAGCTACAGGGTTATCATACCTAACCACTGACGATTTAGGACAAATGCATTTAATGCACCGTGATGTGTCCGTTTAGGTGTCCTTATTTTCTTGAGATGGAAAAAAGGGGCCATCCCATCAGCACCGCTTAAGCTCTCCTCCACTGGTGCCTTGCCACACATCTAGAGAAGGGCCCAGAATGCCAAGCTGGTTGCTGTGCTGAAGCAGTGGCACGGTGATAGAACCTTGTCGGGTGCAAATCTTGCCGGGCTTCGCAAACCATCCCGGCAAGATCTTGCCGGGGGCCTAGTCTTCGGTCTTCAACTCTTCTTATCTCCTGATTCTCTGATTCTTGGCTCGAGTGTCCCTTTGACAACCTTGAACCAATATCTAACTGCTCCCCCGACAAGCCTTGCCGCGGGCTTGGCTACAACTGCCCGTGCACAAGTATGGGGTACTAATGGCCCAATACTTAGTACACCGACATGTAGTAAAATTCTTTGATATTCATCACAAGAAAGGATAAACTTACATGCATCTTTTGAAAAGGGCAGGCCAATAAAAATTAGATTGAAGTACCTTATGTGCAGTTCTGTATCTAGCATGGTGTCCTCCATATGGACTGGAGTGACACTTCTGCAAGATTTGTTCCTGCTCTCACTCAGGTATACAACGTCTATAATACCATCTACTCCTTTATATAGATGTGGTTTATCCCAAAAGTAATATCTTAGATCAAAGAAGATTTTTTTTCTTTTGTTTGTATATATAGTTTTTTTGCGAGAGAAATTTCCAATCTATTCATCTATCATGGCAATACAGAGAAAACTAGAGGTAATAAAAATTACAACCAAGTCCATGGACAACCTAGCGACGAGTACAAGAACTGGAGCGAGCCGAAGGCACGCCGCCGTCATCGCCCCTCCCTCACCAGAGCCAAGCAAACCTTATTGTAGTAGACAGTCGGGAAGTCTTCATACTAAAGCACCAAACGACAAGCGCACCAGGGCAGCAACCATGGCCGACGAAGAGAACTGTAGTGTCGGCGTACGACACCTATGGGATCGCGGGGATCCCTTCTACGGTTCGGCAGAGGGGAGAGGCGTGCACAAAGAGCAGAACCAGCGATCAACGCGAGGGAATTTTTACCCAGGTTCGGGCCGCTAATCAGCGTAAAACCCTACTCCTGCCTTAGTTTGTTATTTTGGGTGTTCGTCCTAGTTCCAGGAGCGCTTGCGATGAACAGTATGTTCAAGCAGCAGCTACACAGGCAGAATGGGCCGAAAGTGTTCTCCCCTGTAGCAGTTGCCTTGGGCCTCCTTTTATATGCTAAAAGGGGTCTCCACAGTGGCAAAATGTACATACATTGAGGTGTAAAGTAGCTACAGGGTTATCATACCTAACCACTGACGGTTTAGGACAAATGCATTTAATGCACCGTGAGGTGTCCGTTTAGGTGTCCTCATTCCTTGGGGATAGAAAAAGGTGGTGTCCCCATCAGCACCGCTTAAGCTCTCTTCCGCTGATACTCTGCCACGCATCCAGGAATGGGCCCAGAATGCCAGGCTGATTGCTGTGCCGAAGCGGTGGGACAGTAGTAGAATCTTGCCGGGACGCAAATCTTGCCGGGCCCAAGCCTTGCCGGGTTTCGTGAGTCACCCCGGCAAGATCTTGCTGGGGTCTTGGACATCAGCCTTCAACTCTTATTAACTCCTGATCCTTTGATCCTTGATCTGAGTGCTCCCTTGACGATCTCGCACTAATCTCCAAATATTCCCCCGGCAAGCCTTGCCGCGGGCTTGGCTACAATTGCCCGTGCACAAGTATGGGGTACTAAAAACCCAACACTTAGTACACCGACAGGAGCCCCCGGGCCTAGGCCATACATGAGCGCGAGGCGTTGTTGGGCTAGGCCCAAACAGTGCACGGGCACGCGTGGCAGGGGATTAACTGCTTGTGATGATTTCGTTTACTGCGTCCCCCCACTACGCACATTGAATGCGCGACGTGGGGCGCATGCGCTGAATGGCCGCAGCCGCAGCGCGCTTGTAGAGGCGTATTCACATTGGGCAGTAAAAGAGGCGGCCTCGCTCCTTCCCCATAAAAAGGAAACTGCAGAGGCGCTGCCTATTTACCCCCCTCTTCTTCTTTTCAATCTGAAATCCACCATTGCCTTCCTCCTTTTCAGCTCAGAGCAAAGTTTCTCCTCATCCGCTCATCGCCTCCACACCCGCTCCATCCCCGGCTTTCGCCCCCACAGTCGCCATGCCGCCCAAGACCAGCAAAGGCAAGGACAAGGAGACGAAAGCCGATGTCCCGGAGAGCAAGCTGGTGAAGATGCAGAAGAAGTACGTCGTCTTCACCCCGTCGCTCGACGCGAAAGCTCTGAAGAACCGGTACCAGTGCATGTGGGCAAGGGAGACGCAAGCTCACCCCGCAACTCGCGTAATTCCAGGTTCTTGTTCCAAAAGCGGATCAGACGGATATCCCTTCTTCGTCGCTTACTTCTATTGCGGGCTCTGTCCTCCATTTTCTAATTTCTTCAATGACATTATGTACACATATGGCTTCCGTCTTCTCGATTTCACTCCGAATTCCGTAATGTGCATGTCCTTCTTTGCTCATCATTGCGAAAACTTTGTCGGAGTAGTTCCCAACACTGCTCTTTTCCGCCACTACTTTTATCCCCGAATCCAAAAAGGGGAAGCCCTCTCCGGTTCTATCGCCTGGATTCCAAGGGCCTGGAACAAGGAAATTTATCCAGAAGGAGTTTACCGCGAGAAGTGGGATGAGTGGCGAGGCGAGTGGTGTTGGATCAAAGAAGCAGATCCCCATCCGTTCTGTTAGCCCCGGCGGCAGAAGGTGGTCCGTGGTAACGATTGGAGCGACTTTGCTGCTGAAGACGAGAAGCTCACGATCGCCACCACCAGAATCCTCCGTCTGAAAGCTGTCGGGCTCACGATGGAGAAGATCGGCTTTGATTTCCTCCACCGCCGCATCGCCCCTCTTCAAAACAGGGGGAGACCAGCTTGGGAGTACCAGAATGCTGCAGACGTCATGAGGCTGCACCCCGGGCTAAACAATAACTTGATTGCTATGCAGCTTGGCGCCCTCCGCCAAAGGCTATTCCAGCACGACAACAAGCATCAGTTGCCGGCAAGAATTGTTCCTCTGTGCAACAACTCCTCCTTGGGGTCAATCATCGCTATAATGCTAGCATTCAATGCCCATGGTCTTGACGCGACGTGGGTCGAGCCATCTGAGGAAGAGGCATAGAAGTTCTTTGATAACCTGACGAAGAGAGCCGTCCGGGAAGAAGCAGACCTCGTCCGGGCCACCACTGATGAAGAACTGGCATATATCGCCACTAGGGCAGAGGAGGCAGCTCTTGCCACGGAGGCCGGCAGTGTTGGTTTCACATAATGGGAAACCAGTGACGCAGAAGTTGTGGTGGAAGAAAATCTTGCCGGGGAACAGAGCGGCGCAGCCGCTGAGAGCTCGTCTGACGGAGACGCAACCGAAGAAGAGCCGCAGGAGGAGCCCCCAGTCCTGAAGAAGACAAAACTCGTACTTTGTAAGGCCACCTCTGGCATCCCGGCAAACCAGCCTTCTTCGAGCAGTGAAGCTCCCGGCAAGAAGGCGGCCGGCAAGGCTGCACCGCGGCAAGGCGTTAGGCAGCAACCCGTGTGGCGCGCGAGACAGACACCCGCGGCAGACACTGGTGCGGCGGGGTCATCTCATACGACCGTGCCAGGAACTGAGGCAGGGGAGCCGCGCCAACCCCATGCACACGCCACAGCCAAACGGCCCAGGACTCCTCCTCTGCCTCCTCATATGGACACGGCAACGGAGGTCGATTTCGACATCTCCGGCTTTAGCCCGGAACATGAAGAGGAAGAGTAAGTACCTTGTGACAGCTTTTATCTTTCAAACTTTGAGTTCAGTTGATCTTATCATTTTTCTTTGTCTTGTCCTTGCAGTGACACATAGACCTTGGCGGAAAGGGCGGCGAAGAGGGCCAAGACTTCCACGGGCGACGAGCCTCCGGTAGGCTCCACGAGCGCACCAGAAACTATCACCATCAGCCCAGAGCTTAGCCCTCGTCGCAGCCCCCAGCACAGCCCCCAAAGTAAGTTTACTACTTGATTTTTGCTGGCAGGTGCTGAGGTGTCATTCTTGCCGCTGATATCTTTGGGCTTGCAGGAGAAGAATAGCATCAGGGAGGATCACTGGAAGACGCCCCCGTCATGCCGCCTCCGTCAACTACGCCGTCCGCAAGTGCATCCCCGGCAAGACCCTTCGTTGACGAGCCTATCTTGGTTGAGGAGGAGCCGGCAATCATGGGCACCGGCAACCTTCCCCCGGCAACTGATGTTGCCGGGAGGGGCAAATCCACCTCTCAACAGCTCGACACAGGTAACTATTTACCTCAGAGCACTTGCTATCTTTTCCTTTATCTCTCTTTCTTTTGTCTTCTTGAACTTCATTCTTGATCTTATTTTGTACTTCCCTCCCTCGCCCTTCAGAGTTCCCTGGCATTGACCTCACCAACGTGCTTGAACGCTTGCCGAAGGATGCAGACCTCAAGGCACTTGAGGAACTCATCGCGCCCATCCTTGAAAAGGTAGATTCAATCAAAAGGGTCGAAGGCCAGCGCAGAGATTAGTTGCTCCACCTCTTCTTGCCGTCGCCTTTCCATGCCAAAGACAATTATGTCTTAAGTTAGAACTGCGGCAACTTATCATTGTAATATAACTTGCTTATGTTTGGGTACATGCATGCTATTTCCCTTGTCTGATTCCTTATTGTATGGAGTTCACCCTACGCTATCTGAAAACTTGCCTGCGTGCAACCTACCGCGAGCGCTGGGTGCGGAACTTCAGTAGCCTGCTGGAGGTGCAGCGGCCGGCAAGGCACCTTGGCGTTCTCAGCGCAACCATCTAAACTGTTGAGCGGACTCGAAACAAAATAAAGGCGCAGCCAATTATGACAAGGGTTCTCTCGCGTGCAGGTTTTCCATACAAAGTTCTAAATCATCCAAAGAAAATAACCTTGTAATAAAAGTTGAAAAACTTGCTTAAGTTCAGCAACTTAGCTCTCTGTTGCTGTATTTCTTGTTCCTCTCCGGCAAGGCGTCAATTCTGAACGTCGCCCACCGGTATCCATATCTTCCTTCCCCCCCGGCAAACGTGCGCGCGAGGAGCCCTTCTATCTCTTGAGAAAAAGAAAGAAGATAAAACAAAAATATGGAACCTTGGCGATTCGTTAATGCTCACCGGAATCAAGTGTCATACAACATCTCAGACAAGCATGCATATATATATATATATAAAGATGAAAGTCAACAAGAAACTATACAACACTTAAGCTTGTTCAACTGTGCTCAGGGTCTGTGCCTGGCTTTGTACAAAGGATCACATGCTTTGCCGGCAAGAATTGTACAAAAAAAGGGGGTTGCCGGGGGCCCCCGGCAACCACGCCCTACGGGTAAAACTTGCGAAGATGTTCAATATTCCAAGAGTTGCTCACTGGAATGCCATCCTCGGTCTCTAGGCGGACAGCGCCGGGCCTGGTGACTCGTACTACCCGATAGGGGCCTTCCCACTTCGGCTTCAACTTGTTTGAATTCTTGGCGGACTGAATCCGTCGAAGAACAAGGTCGCCTTCCTCAAGGCTTCGGGCATGAACTTTGCGGCTATGATAGCAGCGCGAAGCTTGCTAGTAGCGACCAGCTCGCACAGCAGCCTGAAGACGATCCTCCTCAAGGAGCACAGCGTCATCTTGGCGCAGTTGCTCTTGCTCGAACTCATCATAAGCGAGCACTCGAGGTGACCCGTATATGAGTTCCGTGGGGAGAACTGCTTCCGCTCCGTAGACCAGAGCGAAGGGCGTCTGGCCAGTAGCTCGATTTGGTGTCGTTCTGATTGACCAAAGAACCACCGGTAACTCATCAATCCAGCGCTTTCCGCACTTTTTCAGCTTGTCGAAAGTTCTGGTCCTGAGACCGCGCAGCACTTCAGCATTAGCCCTCTCTGCTTGGCCGTTGCTTATCGGATGAGCAACAGAGGCAAAACAAATCTTGCTGCCAAGGTCTTGGACGTACTGCATGAAGGTGCGACTTGTGAATTGTGTGCCATTGTCGGTGATGATCCTATTGGGCACGCCAAAACGGCAAACTATTCCCTTAAAGAACTTGACGGCTGATTGTGCTGTCACCTTCCTCACTGCTTCCACCTCTGGCCACTTTGTGAACTTGTTGATGGCAACGTACAAGTACTCAAAGCCCCCGGCAGCACGGGGAAAGGGGCCCAGTATGTCGAGCCCCCAGACCAAAAATGGCCAGGAAAGAAGAATTGTCTGAAGAGCTTGAGCTGGCTGATGCGATTTCTTCGAATGAAACTGGCACGCTTCACACTTGGTTACTAGTGCAGTCGCATCCTGGAGGGCAGTGGGCCAAAAGAATCCTTGCCGGAATGCTTTTCCGATGAGCGCTCTTGATCCTATGTGGGAACCACATACGCCTCCATGTATCTCTGCCAACAGCTCCATTCCATCCTCCCGAGGAATACACTTCAATTTCACACCGTTTGGTCTCTTTTTGTACAGAACGTCATCGACGAACTGGTACATACTAGACTGACGGGCTATTTTTTCCGCTTCTTCCTGCTCCTCAGGGAGTTCTCCTATCTGAAGAAAATGGACGATGTGATGTGCCCACACTGGAGCCTGGGGCTCGACAGCTAGGACTAAAGGCATCTCCTCCGCCGAGGGAACATTTGTCTCGACAGCAAAGGCTCGAGCCTTCGCTGGAGCCTGTTGTTCCCCGGCAAGCTTGTCGTTGACCCCGGCAAGTTCCTTACCGGTGGCTCCAGGGAGCTCTGCCGGAAAGTACTGCCCAGAGTTCAACTTTCCTCTCTTTTCTTGTCGCATCGATGGTGCCACAGACAGTTGAGTCAAATGGAGCACAAAAGTTCCTGGTTCCACAGGCAACTTAAGGGCAGCGCGCTTTGACAGGTCATCGGCAATATTGTTTTCGGCACGGGGGATGTGCTTCATTTGCAGACCATCAAAGCGCTCTTCCATTTTTCTCACTTCATCTACATAGGCTTGCATCAATGGACTCTGATAATCCTTGTTAACTTGCCTGACAACAAGCTGCGAATCGCCCCTGATGATGAGCTTCTTGATACCAAGGTCTGCCGCGATCCTAAGACCGGCAAGCAGCCCCTCGTATTCCGCAGTGTTGTTTGTCGAACTCTCCCGAGAAAAATGCATCTGGATCACATACTTGAGGTGCTCTCCAGTGGGTGCGACTAGTAGCACACCAGCACCGGCGCCTTGCAGCGAAAAAGCCCCGTCAAAGTACATAACCCATTCCTAATCAGTTTTCTTGCCGGGGAGAGTCGTTTCTTGAATCTCTTCGTCTGGCATTGGGGTCCATTCCGCAATGAACTCTGCCAAAGCCCTGCTCTGAATCATTGAAGTACTCTCAAACTTGAGATCAAAGCTTGACAACTCCAGCGCCCACTCTACAATCCTGCCGGTTGCCTCTGGATTTCGAAAAATCCGCTGCAATGGGAAACGAGTGACGACGGTAATCTCATGTGCTTGAAAATAATGGCGCAGCTTCCTTGAGGCTATAAGAAGGCCGAAGAGCAACTTCTACACACCAGAGTATCTCGATCTAGCTCCTTGCAAAAGGGAGCTAACAAAATAAACTGGGCGCTACACCATCTTTTTCTTTTGCACTGGTTCTTCTGACTGCGCAGATCCTGTCTTGCCGGGATCTGTCCTTGTCGGGAATGATCCTGGCGTGTCACTTGGCGGTCCAGCTGATGGTGCTGCTTCCTCATCAGCTTCTCTCTGTGCTACTAGTGCGGCGCTAACCACTTGATTCGTTGCTGCCAAGTATAGAAACAACGGCTCTTGTGGCCTAGGCGCGACCAGTGTTGGCGGAGAGGAGAGGTATCTCTTCAAATCTTGCAGCGCAGCCTCCGCTTCCGGAGTCCATTTCATTGGACCTGCCTTTTTCAAAATTTTGAAAAAGGGCAGGGCGCGCTCAGCAGATTTGGAGATAAACCTGCTTAAGGCAGCAATGCAGCCGGCAAGACGACGCACATCCTTGACGCGTCTTGGCGCCTCAATCTGCTCAAGAGCTTTGATCTTGTCGGGGTTCGCTTTGATCCCCCGCTGAGATACAAAGAACCCGAGAAGTTTGCCGGAAGGAACGCCGAACACGCACTTCTCAGGATTGAGCTTTAAATTGATCTTGCGTAGATTTGTAAATGTTCCTTCTAGATCTCGAATAAGTGTCGCTTTGTCCTTGGTCTTGACCACTATGTCATCCATGTATGCTTCCATGTTTCAATGCATTTGAGGCTCAAAACCAATTTGGATTGCTCTCGCAAATGTAGAACCAGCACTTTTCAACCCGAAAGGCATCCGTATAAAACAATACGTACCACATGGGGTGATAAATGCGGTCTTTTCTTCATCTTCTTTTGCCATGAAAATCTGATGGTGCCCTGAATAAGTGTCAAGGAACGACAGTAGGTCACAACCAGCGGTGGAGTCCACAATCTAGTCGATGCGCGGCAAGGGAAAAGGATCTTTTGGACAGGCTTTATTGATATTTGTATAATCAATACATAGCCTCCACTTTCCGTTCGCCTTGCGCACTACAACCGGGTTGGCTAGCCACGTTGGGTGAAGCACCCCTCTGACCAAACCTGCCGCTTCTAATTTCCTGATTTCTTCGGCAATAAATTCTTGATGCTCCAAAGCCTGCTTTCTCACTCTTTGCTTGACGAGCCGCGCGTGGGGACATATAGCAAGGTGGTGCTCAATTACCTCCCTGGGAACACCGGGGATGTCAGATGGTTGCCATGCAAACACATCAACATTCGCCCGCAGGAAGGCAATGAGCGCGCTTTCCTATTTGTCATCGAGGGTGGAACTTATGGTGAAAGTTCCTCCCGTTCCATCCTCCTTGGCGGGCACCTTCTTTGTCGCTGGTGGAGCAACCTTGGACTTCTTGTTGTTGCCGGTGGAACTCTCTGGTACATCCTCGACAGGAGCGCAACACTCCGAGGAGGTGCGCTTGCCGGAGTTTGTGCCAAGGTTCTTGCCGCTCTTCTTCTTCTCCTTCCCGGGGGTTCCATCGGCAGGAGCAGATGCCTCGACGGTAGATGCTGCAACTACTTCCCGGTAAAGTAGGTCGGCACAAATGAGCGCATCCTTCTTGTCAGAATGGACAGTGATGACGCTCAATGGCCCTGGCATTTTCAGTACATTATATGTGTAGTGTGATGCCGCCATAAACTTGGCCAACGCTGGGCGACCAAGGATCCCATTGTATGACATGGGGATCTTGGCGACATCAAACACCACCTTCTCTGTCCTGTAGTTGAGCTCGCTACCAAATGTTACTGGTAGCATTATCTTGCCCTTCGGCTGGGTCCTTCCTGGATTGATCCCTTGAAACATGCCCGTTTCCTCGAGATCTTCATCCGGAATTTGCAGCCTCTTGAGCACGTCTGGTGAGATCAAGTTCAGTCCGGCCCCACCATCAACTAGCATTTTTGTCACCTTGAGGTTGTGGATTGATGGTGAAACCAACAATGGCAAACACCCGACCGCAGTTGTGCGATCAGGGTGATCCTCGGCGTAAAAAATGATAGGCGTGTTGGACCACTTCAGGGGTTTACGTGCATCAAACGATGGTTCCGTTGCGTTAATCTCACGCACCCACTGTTTAAGTCGGTGGTGAGAAGAATGCAATGAGATGCCTCCGTCGATACACATGGCCTCTGTAGCTCTCTGAAAGTCGTGCTCACTGGATTCATCGTCTTCTTCGTCATCATCATCCCCCTCATCCTTGTCACGACCACGAGCGGGCCTCTCCTTCTGCTGCTTGGCCTTGCCGCGGTGACCTCCTCGGCCACCACGTTTCTTGCTGGACCCCTCTGCACCATCCTGGGCCTTCTCCTTGTCTCACCTCTCGTACTCCGCTCTCTGCCTCTCGACAAGCTGTTCAACTTGCCGGCAGTTCTGGAGATCATGGCCCTTAGTGCGATGGATCTTGCAATACAGCTTGCCGGAGCCTTCCAGTTTGTCGACGGCCGCCAAGGCTTAGCAGGAGGCGCATCCGGCAACTTCTTTGCCGGGATTGCCTACTTTGGCCTTCTTGGCGGGACCAATATCACCGGATTCCTCAACAGCAAGCACGGCCTTGCCTTTACGTTTCCTGTTCCGCCGCCGGCCCTTCCTTGTCTGGGCGGCAACATCCTCGCCTTCTGAATCGCCTCCTGCGCCAACATCCTCGCCAGGGAGTCCCCTTCCCTCTTCAGCTCGAGCACACTTATCAGCCAGAGCATAAAGCTCGGCGATATCCCTGATCTTGTTCATCGCCATTTCTTCCCGCATTTTGCGGTTACACACATTCTGGCGGAATGCACCGATAACGGCAGCAGGATGAACATCAGGGATGTTGTACTGCACGCGGCTGAATCTTTGGATATACTTGCGCAGGGGCTCACCCTCCTTCTGGGGAATGAGATGTAGATCACTTTCCTGGCCATGAGTTTGATGGCCTCCAATGAAGGCGCCAACAAACTGATGACACAGATCTGACCAAGAAGAAATGGAATTCTCCGGCAGATGCATCAACCACGACCGGACATTGGATTTAAGCACCAACGGGAAGTAGTTGGCTAGGATCTGATCGTCTCGGCCCCCGGCAGCTTGCATCGCGATAGTATAGATGCTCAGGAACTCCGACGGGTGGGTCTTGCCGTCATATTTCTCCGGGACCTCTGGTTTGAAATTTCGGAAGTTGGGCCACTGGACTCGCTGCAGCTCACAGGTAAACGCTGGACAACCTACCATGTAAGGCAAGTCACCCACGTTCCCTGGCGCAGGCTTGTCGACAGCGAGCTCTGCGTGCTTATCAGATTGATTGCGCGCCTCCCGTCGCCGCTCAATGGTGGTCCGAGCGTCCTCTTTGCTTCGTTCCCGAAGAACTTGACGCTGATCGCGGCGCATCCACGGATCGGACGACGCCGTGGAATCATCATCACGGGCGCCAATCTGCCGGGCTGTCGACCGCTGCTGCTGTCATGGAGGAGAGTGGACCGTGGTCGCACCGCCTCCAGTCTTCTGTCCATCGGCTCGCACCGGATCGACAGACCGCCGCTGCGAGGGCCCTGCCTGCTGCGGCCCATCCTTGTTGACGAAACCGATGAGACTCTGGATGGTAGATTGCCACTCCTCCATCTTCTCCGGAGCAGGAGGAAAGTCGAGGAGTAGCTGCGCACGTGCCAAGACCTCCACCGGCGAAGGTGTTGGCGACAGGTGCGAAGTATGTGAGGTGCTCTGACTCCTAACAGCGTTAGAAGGAGCACCGTCACGATCTCGCGACCGTGCGCCACTTCCACCGGCAGTTTGGTATGCATGCGGGGCCTGCGCACCTTGGGATCGATGCATAGATGTTCTTTCATGGGGGCGCCCCGAACCACCAGCGCCATGGCGCTGCTCATCGCGTGCAACCTGTGAAGATTGCAACGCTTGCGCCGGCGGAGGAGTCCTAGGAGACGTCCTCCGATCTTTGGAGTTTGTTGCGCCGCCCGTAGGCAGCACAGCTCCATCTTTGGATCCAGCGGCGTGCGGGTGGCCGTTACCGCTGCGGGCGACGCCGCTCGCCTGGCTTGGATCACAAGAATGCCGCGGAGGCTCTAAACCTCTGCCTTCCGCATCCACGCCGTCTCCCGTACGCGAAGGCACAGGCAAAACAGACGTAAATGGGAGTGCCGCCGCAGCACTCTTCTTCTTGGGTGGCATGGTGATGAAGATGACGAAGAAACTAACGCGCTGATCACTAGATCAGGTTCGCGCAACCTCAATCCCCCTACCTGGCGCGCCAAAGATGTCGGCGTACGACACCTATGGGATCGCGGGGATCCCTTCTACGGTTCGGCAGAGGGGAGAGGCGTGCACAAAGAGCAGAACCAGCGATCAACGCGAGGGAATTTTTACCCAGGTTCGGGCCGCTAATCAGCGTAAAACCCTACTCCTGCCTTAGTTTGTTATTTTGGGTGTTCGTCCCAGTTCCAGGAGCGCTTGCGATGAACAGTATGTTCAAGCAACAGCTACACAGGTAGAATGGGCCGAAAGTGTTCTCCCCTGTAGCAGTTGCCTTGGGCCTCCTTTTATATGCTCAAAGGGGTCTCCACAGTGGCAAAATGTACATACATTGAGGTGTAAAGTAGCTACAGGGTTATCATACCTAACCACTGACGGTTTAGGACAAATGCATTTAATGCACCGTGAGGTGTCCATTTAGGTGTCCTCATTCCTAGGGGATAGAAAAAGGTGGTGTCCCCATCAGCACCACTTAAGCTCTCTTCCACTGATACTCTGCCACGCATCCAGGAATGGGCCCAGAATGCCAGGCTGATTGCTGTGCCGAAGCGGTGGGACAGTAGTAGAATCTTGCCGAGACGCAAATCTTGCCGGGCCCAAGCCTTGCCGGGTTTCGTGAGTCACCCCGGCAAGATCTTGCCAGGGTCTTGGACATCGGCCTTCAGTTCTTATTAACTCCTGATCCTTTGATCCTTGATCTGAGTGCTCCCTTGACAATCTCGCACTAATCTCCAAATATTCCCCCGGCAAGCCTTGCCGCGGGCTTGGCTACAACTGCCCGTGCACAAGTATGGGGTACTAAAAACCCAACACTAATACACCGACATGTAGATCAGCATGTAACTGCACAAACAAAGACAAACAGAAACTAGATCCAAATATATCCACTGAATACCATCCCCGACCGAATCCCACGAGATCCGACAGAGAGATACCACCACACATCCTCCGAGGATGGTATTTAGACCATTAGGGTGGGGATAGGACGTGGGAGACATTATTCCAACTGAGGGACATCGCCACCGCAACACAGCCCCAACAAAGACGATGAACCTAACAAAAACAAGAACGGGGTTTCCCGCTGGCGAGGGGGCCAGATCATCCTCACATCCACGGCCCAAAGGCCACCAAAGGTGGGGCGTGATGCATCTCCAACATATCTATAATTTTTTATCATTTTAGGCTATTATATTATCAATCTTGTATGCTTTATATGCCACTATATATCATTTTTGGGAACTAACCTACTAACTTAGTGCCTAGTGCAAGTTGTTGTTTTTTTGTGCATGTTTTTTGGTTTTATAGAAAATCCCTACCAAACGAAGTCCAAACATGATGAAACTTTTTGATGATTTTTTCTGGACCAGAAGGGACCTAGAAGCTTTAGGGGAGTCCAGTCAACAAACAAGGAGATGGCAAGGCAACATGGCGTGCCGTGCCCCCTTGTGGGCCCCTCGTGGCTCCATCTGACCTAATTCTAGAGCTATAAATTATCAAATATTAAAAAAAACCCCAGAGCGAGACCTGAAACAATTATTCCTCCGCCACAAGTCTTTGTTCTTCCACGATCCCACTTGGAGGCCTTTCTCGGTACTCTGCCGGAGGGGGAATTGATCACGGAGGGCCTCTACATTAACCTTGTCGCCTCTCCTATGATGCATGAGTAGTTCCTCACAGAACCTACGGGTCCATAGCAGTAGCTAGATGGCTCTCTCTCTCTCTCTCTCTCTCCCTCTCTCTTTTTGATCTTCAATAGAATGTTCTCTTTGGAGATCGATTCGATGCAATCTTTTGCGGTGCGTTTGTTGGGCTCCGATGAATTGTGGGTTTATGATCAGTTTGTTCTTTGAAAGTAATTGAGTTATTTCTAAACTTTATTATGTGTGATTGTTATAACTTTGTATTTCTCTCCGATCTATCCGTTTAGTTTGCCAACTAGATTGATTTATCTTCAGTGGAAGAGGTGCTTTGTGGTAGGTTCAATCTTGTGGTGTCCTCACCTCGTGATAGAAGGGGTGGCGAGGCACGTATTTGTATTGTTGCTACTACGGGTAAAACGACGGGGTTTTACCATATTGCGTGGTCTTATTTTTTCTACATTTTGTCATCATGCTTAAAGCATTACTCTGTTTGTCATGAACTTAATACCTAGAGAGGCAAGCATAGAAGCGCTCTCGAAGTGGAGTAGTGGTAGTAGGCGTCAGTAAGTTTAACGGTCTACTTCTCACGCACGTAATACATATGTACTGATCATGCTAGGAATAACATCGTAACTATGCGATTTTCTATCAATTTCCCAATAGTAATTTTTGTACCCAGCGTTGCTATGTTCTTGAGAGAGATGCCTCTAGTGAAAGCTATGGCCCCTGGGTTCATTCACCTCATATTTCTAAAACCCTAAAAACCTTTCTGCAATTCATTTACTTTTATAATTTATCTATCTACCACTATTAGAATAAATCCTTGCAATTAACGAGTATAAGGGATTGACAACCCTCTTGCTTGCGTTGGGTGTAAATATTTGTTTGTGTGTGCAGGTACTATCAATAGTTGTTTGCGTGAATCTCCTATTGGTTCAAGAAACCTTGGTTCTTAATAGAGGGAAATAATTTATGCTGCTATACTACTTCACACTTCCTCTTCAGGGAAATCCCAACGCCTATCACAAGTAGCAGAAGAATTTCTAGCGGTGTTGCCGCGCAGACTTCATCAAATAATCAAAGGTTCCTTCACACACATTTTTGATTTACTTGTTCTACTTTACACAGTATTGCACTACAAATTTCCAATGCTGTCCTAATTTTTTAGAATTTTTTGAGTTACATAAGTATGGTTTTAGTTCAGATCATTACAGACTCTTCTGTTTTAGATAGATTCCATTTTCATTGCATAGTTTGCTTATTTTGATGATGCTATGGATTATATCGGGGGGTATAAGTCATAGAGAAGTTAGAATACAGTGGGTATTATGCAAGGAAAATTATGATTTGGTTTATAATTGTACCTAAGTTTATGGTTTACCAATTATACTAACGGATCTCACGGAGTTTCTATTGAATTTTGTGTGCTGAAGTTCTCAAGTTTTGGGTGAGATTATGATGGATGAAGGAATAAGGAGCGGCAAGACCCTAAGCTTGGGGATGCCCAAGGCAGCCCAAGGCAATATTGAAGGAAGACCCAAGCTACTAAGCTTAGGGATGCCCTAGATGACATCCCCTCTTTCGTCTACAATTCATCGGTATGTTACTCGGAGCTATATTTTTATTCATCACATGATATGAGTTTTACTTGGAGCGTCTTGTGCTATAGTTTTATTTTGTTTGTTAGTTTGCCACAATCATTGTTTTATGGACACAACTTTTGAGAGAGACACACATTCATCATGATTTGTTAGAATGCACTATGGGCTTCACTTATATCTTTTGAGTCAGACTGTTGCTCATGTGCTTCACTTTTATCTTTAGAGCACGACGATGGTTATATTTTATAGAAATGATTTGCACTCTCATGCTTCAGCTATATCTTTTTGAGAGTTGATAAATAGGAAGTGGTGATGTGCACGGGTTATAAGACTAGTTCAAGAATGGTAGGTATACAAGAGCGGTATTATAAAAACTTTCATGTAGATCACAGAATACGAAACATGTGATTCAATTATATTGATGTAGTAATATGAAAATGTATTAGTTCATAATCATTGGTTAGTAAGAATATCGATAATAAACTTTGTTATGTATTACTCATTCACTGGTACAGCGAGGTGCTATATAAACGGTTTTTAACCCCTTTCCGCGAGAGCATTTTGAACTGTCGCCAAGTGAGTGTGGGCGATAGGGGATCCTTCCCACACGATCCAGAAACCATCGGGGATAGGCTCTCCGGTCACAGACGCTGGGCAAAATGAGCTCGTGTGCGACGGGCGAGCGATCAAATACGGTTATACGTACAGTTGTCTTAAAAAATACAATTATACAGGCCCAATCGTTTCTGGTCGTAAGTACATCCCACACAGTCAGTCCCAGACAAATGTTTCTGTTCGTATGTACATTCCACACAGTCAATCCAAGGAATACGTTTCCGTTCATATGTATATCCCACACAGTCAATCCAAAAAGTACGTTTCCATTCGTATGTACATCCCACATAGTCAATCCAGGGAAAACGTTTCCGTTCGTACGTACATCGCACACAATTTTCCCCATTAAATCGTTTGTGATAGCGTTGCCATTGTAGACGATATTAACAATTTTACCGTTTGCGTTATTGAATGCATCACACACGGTGCGTAGAAGAAACTGTGTGGCATAGGTTGTCCATCACACACACTTTTTATGTGGTAAATGTTTGCGCATGGTGGCATAACGCAAACAATTTTCAAGAGAAGTCGTGTGTGATTGTTCATTGATCCAACACGTTTTATTCCTAGAAACTATGTGCGCTGTCTGAGGTCATCGCCTACGGTGTTTTCTGAATAACCGTTTGCAAGAGAAAAACCAAATTAGCAGGCTAATTGGCCTATTATTAATAACCTATTTATTAATCTAATTGACATTTCATATTAAGCACACAATATATTTCATTTTCGTATTAAGGAAGCATGATTTCATAATTCAAATACATCAGAGTACAACATCATATAGCTTCAGCACTCAGCTACCCCATTACACAACTGCACCAGTACCAAGTTTCACATGCAACATCTATAACCTATCGAAATTAGCATCATAGACGGTACATAGACAGATGAATCTCATCTGGAAAACTGCTGAAGCGGAAGGCGAATATTGAGCCTTCATTGATGTTGAAGGTCTTTGCAACTTTAGGCCAGTGCATGTGGATGATTGTCCATCCATCCTTCGTCCTCTTCAGGAAGACTTCAATATTGAACTGTGGGTGTTGTATGAATACCTTCCTCGCGTCCTGACCATACAGGTGGTTTGAGAGGTAATCATCAGTGAACTGCTTTGGAAAGGCCTGAAAACAAGGATATGCATAAATATCTTCTCTAAATTTGGAATGGCGCAAAGGAATAAAAAAGACAAGGTATAACAGTTAGTACCATCCTGTACTGAACTGATGTCTTCTTCATTGTGCAGACAAAGATCTTGTTGTTTTTTGTTGCTAATTTCTTTATCCTAATAATCTTTCTGAGTTTCTTGACTTGACTGATATTCATGGACAACTCATTTCCCCATATGTAAAAAGGGTCAAACAGTGGGTCAAAACCTCTGACAGCAAGACCTACATGTGCAATACCAAATAGTTAAAAACCTAAATATTAGAACGGTTCCTACAATTGCACAATAATGTGCTATTAGACAAAGGACCATGCATGTGCAAACCTCGATTGTAAAGCTCAGTGCTTCCCATTGGTTCCCTGCAACACATATAAGGTAGTTAGTGATCAGGTTAAGTGAGGGTTGGCATGCTATCAGTAAAATATGTTGATGAAAAATAAACACATTGCAGATTCATCAGATTAATTCGAGCCACATGGAAAACCCATTTATCCAAACCAAGCATGATTAAGAACTAGGAAATATAGCAATTATATATGTTTCTCATGTATTAAGTGCAGGCAAATTCGAATTATTCCTCACATGCACAACAATACAAAATTCTACCCACAACAATTGGACATCGCATTGCAGAATTGAACCAAGCAGTTAACTAAACACCACAACAAATGAACCAAACATTAACTGAGCACCACATGGCACAATATAACATACTCCTAATAGAAGATCAGACAGTTAACCAAACCAAGCATGCTTAACAACTAGGAAATGCTGGAATTGTATATGTTTCTCATGCATTTAGTATAGCCAAATTCGATTTATTCCTCACATGCATAACAATACAAAATTGTACCCACAACAATTGAACATCACATTGCATACTTGAACCAAATAGTTAACTGAACACCACAACAAATGAACCAAACATTAATTGAGCACCACATTGCACAATATATAACATACTAGAAGACCAGACAGTTAAGCAAACCAAGCTACTCCTCATCGTCGGAGATATCGATGATGATTGGCTCCTTGGACATGGAAGAGGGTGAGGCCTCCACATCGTGGGTGCCCTCCTCGTAGTGGTGAGTTACCTGAGCCGCTCCGGGCACCAACCTGCTGGCTCTCGAGTTGAGGTAAGCACGGGCACGCAGAGAAGACACCTCGTAGTCTTCGTCGTAGGCACCAATGGTGGCCTCAAGAAAATGCCATGAACTATCATTTAAAGCAGCCAACTGCATTGTGGCATCGGCGTGTGAGGCGTCGATGGTGGCCTCGATTGCGAGGTGCTCCTCCAAGATCTGGGGGTCGGCACAAATGGCAGCCATCGCGACATCATCTACGTGTGCGGCCGCGATTTGCTTATCCACTGCCAAATGCTCCTTGAGCTCCTGGCAATACTGCATGCACCATGGCTTAGGGCGGCGCTTATTTGGGGGAGGGGGAGGTGATTTAGGTGGGAGGTGTCACGCCAAAGGTCGGTGTAGGATCGAAAGTAGGTCTAGAGGGGGGTGATTAGACTACTTGACCAAATAAAAATCTAACCTTTTCCCAATTTTAAGTGTTGGCAGATTTTAGCAACTTAGCACAAGTCAAGCAATCAACCTGCACATGCAATTCTAAGAGTGTAGCAGCGGAAAGTAAAACATTGCATATGAAGGTAAATGGAAGGGTTTGGAGAAGGCAAACACAATGTAGACACAGAGATTTTTGGCGTGGTTCCGATAGGTGGGTCTATCGTACGTCCACGTTGATGGAGACTTCAACCCACGAAGGGTAACGGTTGCGCGAGTCCACGGAGGGCTCCACCCATGAAGGGTCCATGAAGAAGAAACCTTGTCTATCCCACCATGGCCATCACCCACGAAGGACTTGCCTCACTCGGGTAGATCTTCATGAAGTAGGCGATCTCCTTGCCATTACAAACTTCTTGGTTTAACTCCACAATCTTGTCGGAGGCTCCCAAGCAAAACCTAACCAATCTAGGATACACCACTCTCCAAAAGGTAATAGATGGTGTGTTGATGATGAACTCCTTGCTCTTGTGCTTCAAATGATAGTCTCCCCAACACTCAACTCTCTCTCACAGATTTCGCTATGGTGGAAAGATGATTTGAGTGGAAAGCAACTTGGGGAAGGCTAGAGATAAAGATTCTTGTGGTAGGATTGGAATGTCTTGGTCTCAACACATGAGTAGGTGGTTCTCTCTCAGAAAATGTGTAGTGGAAGTGTAGGCACATTCTGATGGCTCTCTCTCAAATGGAGAAGGGGGTGGAGGGGTATATATAGCCTCCACACAAAATCCAACCGTTACACACATTTGACCCAACTCGGTGAGACCAAATAGAGGAACTCAGTGAGACCGATTTAGTTCAAAATGTGAACGTTAGGAATCTCGGTAGGACCGACTGGATCAACTCGGTGTGACTGATGTGCTAGGGCTTAGGGCAAACCTCATCTCGGTGAGACCGATTGCATGAACCTGATGGGACCGATTGCACATTTCGGTAAGACCGAAATAATTACAATAAGCAACAGAGAGTTTGCAAGGCCATCTCGGTGAGATTGAGATCCGTATCGGTGTGACCGAATTGTCTAGGGTTTCTGGCAGTGGCTATGTCAACTGAACTCGATGGCGCCGGATAGATCAAATCGGTGGGGCCGAGTTTGACTTTGGGTTTTGGACACATGTGGAAATGAGAAAGTGGCTGAGGGTTTTGGAGCAGTATCACTAAGCACTTTGAGCAAGTAGACCATTAAGCAACACCTCATCCCCTTTTAATAGTATTGGCTTTCCTATGGACTCAATGTGATCTTGGATCACTAAAATGAAAAAGAAGAGTCTTGAGCTTTTGCCAATCTTTGTCCTTAGCATTTTGACGGGTCCACATCTCTAGTCCATGCCATGCCAATCATTGAAATTTCTGAAATATTCAACTTGAATGGATATTAGTTCAATGAGCTATATGTTGTTATGAATCACCAAAACCACCCGGGGATTAGTTGCACTTTCAATCTCCCCCTTTTTGGTAATTGATGACAACATATAGATCAAAGCTTCGACAAATGATAATATGAGTGAAATACATCATCGCTTTGAGACGTATGTGATAAGCAAGAGCTCCCCCTAAATTTGTGCATTATTTAAAATTTGCGTTTGAATGCAAATGCACAATCTATTAGGATCATGGGTCACTCTTCCGTGTCACATACATCTTGGTGGAGCGCTCAAAATGATAAGAGTTCAATAACATGCACTCATCACCAAGGGTAAACATGATTGATCATACCCAAATATCATAGATATCATTATGCAAGCAGACATTAAGGCATAGTATGATCAATCACATGCTCACATAAGTATCTCACGAGCATAACACACACAGTAGCATAGGAATCAAACAAGCAAATGATCAAAGTAGCAAGAGAGGCAAATAAAACCAATAAAAGGCAAAACACTCTCTCTCTCGAAGCCTAATGATCTATACACTTTCTCCCCCTTTGGCAACAAGTTACCAAAAAGCTTGAAAATGCATAGTGCTATGCGGCACTCTAGGCATGATCTCTGGTAGCTTCTGAAGGGGTCTTCTGGCTTGTCACTCCGGTGTGCGTAGATGGTGTGGAGATAAGAACATCTGCAAATGCTTCGGCTGAGGTCTGTGGAGCTGGAGGAGTTGAAACTGGAGGTGCAAACATGGCAGTTGATGCAAGTGCTGAAATAGAAGTCCTGGTGTCACTAACAACTGGCACTGCTGAAGACCTTTGTGCCCTTGGCACTCTCTGAAAAGTATCTGTGGTAGGTCTGTCATTCCTCTCCTCAACTTCTTCCTGGAGCTTCTCCATAGTTGTCTGTATCTCTGTGACCTTCACATCTAGATCATGAAATTTAGTCTCAATGATCCTCTCAAGACTCTCTTGATTTTGAGTCAGGGTGGCCAAGCCCTTCTCAATTCTCACAGTAGCCTCAAGCAGATAACTGAGTTGATCCTGCTTAGTCTTGAGCATCATAGTAGAACATCTGGTGCACTGGCTGTCTTTGCTGCTTTTGCAGCTTTTGCTCTCTCTCTCTCTCTCTTCTCCTGGGCTTCAACTGAAGTAGGATGTGATGCATCCATGACAACCTCGTTGTCCTCAAATTCTGGCCTCAGGGGAAGATGCTCTTTGTCCAGAAGATATGTCCCAGTTCCCATCTTGGAATTGATCAACATCTGTATGTGAGGAGCATATCCACATGATCTCTTTTGATTAGCTACAGTTCTCTTCACTGTTTCAACAATTAATCTCATCACCTTGAACTTCTGAGGTACATCAAACATATGGAGCAAGTTGATGGAGTGACCACAGATCATCCTATGATCTCCTGACTTGGGCAAAAGAGTGTGCCTCAAGATAGTGTTGATGGTTGTCAGGCCATCAAGCAGGAAGTAGATAGATCCAAGCTTGTGAGTCTCCAGGGCATCATCAGGAATTTCCTTGTACATATTTGCCATGGAGTTGTGATCCTTCCTAGGCTTAGCGTACACATCTGTGTCATCCTCCTCTTCCTTTGGGGCATTGATCAACTTGGCCCACTCAGAGATTGTAGATTGATACCTTGTACCTTCAGTCATCCAGACAATCTTTCCATCTGGGTAGAAGTGAGCAGTGGAATCGAATTGCATGATCATCTCATCGTTCCACTTGGTCAACTTTTGACCAACAAACTTGTCAACTTCATTCATCCTGAAGCTCTCATGCACACCTGGGAAGTAGTCCTCATTGTCATCAATGTAATCCCAGTCAACCCATCTCATATCACTCACAATGGGCTTCTTGTCTAACAAGACTGTCTCATAGAAATCATGTTGTTCCTTGGTGTGGAAATGATAGTCTACAGTAGTTCTCCTCCTGGTGGCAGAGGCATCAGTCTGTCTCTAGAGTCTCAGACCTGCATCCTTTCTCAGCTTCATATTCTCTGCCACATGATGATCATCGCTATGATCTGGAATCTTGGGCTTCAGTTTTCCGAGCACTTGTTGCTCTTCATCTTCTTGAGCCTCAGGCACTGAGGCCTTATTTTTCTCAGCAGCAGATATGTTCCTCGTTGATCTCTTGGGTGCAGATGGTTTGGGGGCTTGAGCTTGAGCTGAAGGCTTGGGGGCAGACTTGGGCTTAGGTGGAGCAGCCCCAGTCCTTATGGCCTTCCCCATAAGCTTCTGAGTCTTTGCAGGAGGTGCAACAGGCTTTTCCTCCTCATCTGAATCTCTCATCATAGATGGTTTGCCAATCACTCTGGCAATGGTCTTCTTGACTCTCTCCTTCCTCTTCTTTCCTCTAGCAACCTCTTCCTCTCTTGGTTCATGAGTGAATTCCATGGTTTCTTGAGTTGAGGCTCTGGCTTTTGACATAGGATTCCTCTTAGCAGGAGCCTTCTTCTGCATTCCAGGCCTGGTGGCAGCAGCAGCATACTCCTTTTTGAGTAATTTCTTCTTGGAGGTCCTCCTCAATGACAAAATCCTCATCCTCAGATTCTGAAGTTCTCTTCTTCCTTGTCCTTGTTGCTGCCTTTGACAAGTTGCTGGGAGTGCTTCTGCTCCCCTCATCATAACTGCTATTGGAGGGACTAGTGCCCTCACTAAGGTTGAGCTGCTCTTCTGACTTGTTCTGGCTGTCACTACCCTTTGACATAGCTGAATCTGACCCTGTGAATAGTTGGGTATAGATAGAGTGGATGAGCATCACAAAGTACAGCTATTTTGCAAAAATATTGAGTCAAAAACTTAATTTTAGTTTTCTGCAGAAAGCATTTCGGAGCTACCGATTTGACAAACTCGGTGACACCGAAGCACAAACAGAGTCTAAACACACAGTTTCGGTCAGACCGAAATGCAGTTCGGTGACTCCGAGATGCTAGGGTTTCACAGAGAAAGTCATTTCAGTCGCACCGATTAGTACACTTCGGTCAGACCGAGTTATACTTGTGCAATGGCCAGGGCCAAATCGGTGAGACTGAGATCCTCAGATCGGTCGGTCGGAGATGAGTTTGGCAGAAACCTAACCCTTAGTTTTTGCATCAAATCTATTCTAATGGATTCTTTAGGTGGATAGATTTTTCTCATACGTGGGAAGAACAATGGTAAAGATCTTTGTGCAAGAATCGGAATAATGGAGCGCACAAAGAGGTTAAGTCCGTACCCTAACTTGGCGACGAACTAGCTACAGCGGCAACGGTGGTGAGAATCCCGTTGACGGCGGCGGAGACCAGCGGTAGGGGATCACTGGCGACGACGGTGATGATCCGGAGACCAAGGGGGCGGCAGAGCTGGGAGGCGCGGTCGAGTGTTTGGAGAAATTTCCAAATTTTCAACCCGCTGTATATATACCCAGTCACTATTGGTGTGACCGAGTGGAACGACTCGGTGGCACCGAGATGCAAAACTGCTAGCAGTTGGTGCAACCCGGTGTGACCGAATTGTTCAAATCGGTTGCACCAATATGAAAACCTAGATCAACTTAATGAATTCGGTGAGACCGAGCAGGAGTGAGTTGGTCTGACAGAGATGCGTTAAGAGGTTTTGGAAGTTAAGCCCTTGACAGATCGGTGGCCCCGAGTGCTCCTCACCCGGAGGGTCCGAATTCGACTTGTTCAAACTTTGTGTTGTAGCATGAATAGAGTTTGAGACAAGAAAAGCATCGATAGCTAGAGGGAGTTCTTAAGCATTCTTGTCCATCCATTTGGCACAAAGAAAATCCAAACAATCAAAACAACAAATGGATGTCCTCGAATGGAGAAAATTAGGCAACCAACATGCTCACACAATGAGATAGCAAATAAAACATGTGGCAAAGCATGCACAAACACTCTAGCATCTATCAAGCAATTTGTGATGACTAGGTCATCTATACATGAGTATATTGACTTAGGAGTCAAATGAGAACATTTGATCATAGGTCATACTCATCGTTTAAGCACAAGTGGGGTTACCACTTTTACATAAAGCATTATTGTGTTCACACCATTTGAGTTGCTTTGGCTCAATTCTTAGAGCAAAGCTCCCCCTAGATGTGATATCCCCCCTTAGAGGGATGAACTAACCTTGGGTTTTGTCGATGATGACTTCATGTAGGTGTTGAAGATGTGGATGCTTAATGTTGATGTAGATCATTCTGAGCAATCCATTGGAGTGAGTTGCACTTTCAATACCTACATGGGTTAGTCCTACAAGGAACACACAAGGATATCCATAGACATAGAGTGAAATACACATGTGATGATGTCCATGAAAGCATTAGGTTACCTTGTCCCTTGTCTTACCAACAAGAGGGTTTGTGACTCCTTGAACTAGTGCAAGATATGGAAGTTGATTGCACTTGTCCTTGCCAAAATGAATATGAGTGAAGTATGTTGGCGGAGTCACCCTCAAGAACTCTCTAGTTCTTCTTCTTTGGGACCCACATCAACTTGATGGGAATCCTTGGAGTTGTAGTCATACTTGATGAAGTAGAACTTGATGTAGTCTTGGGAACCCACTTGACCAAGGACTTAGGAGCTTCTTCAAATGCATCAATCTCTTCTTGAAGCTTGTCCTTGCCTTTTAGCTTGTGGTCTTGTGGTGGAAGATCATCTTGAGCTTGTGTTCCCTTGAAAGAAGTGGGGTCATACTTCTCTTGTTGAGGAACAAACTTCATCTTGGGGTATTGATCTTCTTCCCACTCAACTCCATTGGCATTGAACTTTCATTCAAAACCAACACCTTGATTCTTCCGGTGCCTTCCTTGCTTGCGTACAATTTCCTCAAATTGCTTACTTCCGGCAAGGCTCTTGTAAACACCTTTCTCTATAATTCCCTTCAATATGCTATTTTCTTGCTCCAGTGTAACTTGGCTAAGAGAATCATTAGTGGAATCAAGAGAACTACTAGAAGCAACAATATTGGATTTAACATTGTTATTGTTACTACTAGATGAAGAATCTTTCTTGCTCTTGTTGCTAGATTTTACTTGTGGCATATAAGTAGACAAGAGTAAATGCCTGGCAATGTAAGAAGAACTTTTCTTTCGAAGATCATCATTGATTGCTTTTAAGAACCCATGCTCTTGCTCTAAATTGAGCTTCTTAAAGCGTAGCTTCTCATGAGTCTTTAAAAGCTCTCAATGATCGTCTAAAGTAGTTTCATGAGCCAACTTAAGAGTGGTTAGTTCTTTAGTTAGACGCTCAATCTCCTTCTTATCATTGTCAATTGTTTCATCTTGATTAGCATGATTAATAGCAATTTCATCATAGTTTTCATCACTAGTGTTGTCAACAAGTAAATCATCATCACCTAGCAAGTCATCTTCATCACTATTGAAATCAACATACTCGAGGTGTGATACCTTGGGGCCTTTAGCCATGAAGCATCTTCCAATTCCTTCGTTTGGTGAGTCAAATATGTCGTAGGAGCTGGATGACACAAGTGCAAGACCGGCAACACCTTCATCTTGAGTATGTTCGAAGTCGGAGTGATAAATTCTCTCGGAGTAGTTGTCGGAGTCGGAACCGGATACCCATTCACCAACGTGAGCTTGATGTCTTCGTCTTGTGTAGCTCTTTGATGACTTGTCCTTCCTTTCCGAATCCTTGCTTCTACGAGAGGGTCTTTGTTCATAACGATCATCTCTACTCCTTCTCTCTCTTGGTGGTGATTCATCTCTTTCACTTCTTCTCTTAGGTGAGTCTTCTCTTTTCTTGTAGGGATCCGTACACTCATTGGAGTAGTGTCCGGGTCTTCCATAATTGTAGCAATTGTGATCATGACTAGAAGATCTTTTGTCATTGTAGGACCTTGACTTGGAACTTCTCTCCTTGCTTCTACTCTTGTAGAATTTGTTGAAGTTCTTCACCATTAAGCTCAATTCTTCATTGAAGACTTGTTTCTCACTTGATGTTGTAGGAGTATCACATGAAGCTTTGTAAGCACCACTTGACTTGTTGTGGAGCTCTTCCTTATCCTTGAGTGACATCTCATGAGCAACAATTCTACCAATGACTTCCGTTGGCTTGAGATCTTTGTAATTGGGCATCATTTGGATCAAGGTGCACATGGTATTATATTTTCCATCCAAGTCTACTAGGATCTTCTTGATGATGAATCTGTCGGTCATCTCTTCGCTTCCTAAGCCGGCAATCTCACTTGTGATGAGAGCAAGCCTAGAGTACATTTCAGTGACTCCTTCACCATCCTTCATTTTGAACTTGTCAAGTTAACTTTGAAGCACATCCAATTTGGATTCCTTGACGGACTCGGTACCTTCATGCATATCAACCAAAGTATCCCAAATTTCCTTTGCATTCTCAAGACGGCAGATTTTGTTGAATTCTTTGGGGCACAATCCGTTGAAGAGAATATCGCAAGCTTGAGCATTGTATTGCAACATCTTCAATTCTTCCGCGGTCGCTTCACGACCCGGTTCTCGTCCATCCTCGAAGTATTCACCTTGCAAGCCAATACGCACAATAGCCTAAATGACGGGGTTATGACCAAGAATATGCATTTTCATTTTATGCTTCCAACTAGCAAAATTAGTACCATCAAAGTAAGGACCTCTACGGTGGTAATTTCCCTCGCTAGACGCCATACTCTCCTAGGTTGTGAAACCAAGGCTATGATCACCAAAGCTATGGAAATCAAGGCAAATGGAGACCAAGGCTCCGATACCAGTTGTAGGATCGAAAGTAGGTCTAGAGGGGGAGTGATTAGACTACTTGACCAAATAAAAATCTAACCTTTTCCCAATTTTAAGTGTTGGCAGATTTTAGCAACTTAGCACAAGTCAAGCAATCAACCTACACATGCAATTCTAAGAGTGTAGCAGCCGAAAGTAAAACATTGCATATGAAGGTAAAGGGAAGGGTTTGGAGAAGGCAAACACAATGTAGACACAGAGATTTTTGGCGTGGTTCTGATAGGTGGTGCTATCGTACGTCCACGTTGATGGAGACTTCAACCCACGAAGGGTAACAGTAGCGCGAGTCCACGGAGGGCTCCACCCACGAAGGGTCCATGAAGAAGCAACCTTGTCTATCCCACCATCGCCATCGCCCACGAAGGACTTGCCGCACTCGGGTAGATCTTCACGAAGTAGGCGAACTCCTTGCCCTTACAAACTTCTTGGTTCAACTCCACAATCTTGTCGGAGGCTCCCAAGAGACACCTAACCAATCTAGGAGACACCACTCTCCAAAAGGTAATAGAAGGTGTGTTGATGATGAACTCCTTGCTCTTGTGCTTCAAATGATAGTCTCCCCAACACTCAACTCTCTCTCACAGATTTGGCTATGGTGGAAAGATGATTTGAGTGGAAAGCAACTTGGGGAAGGCTAGAGATCAAGATTCTAGTGGTGGGATTGGAATGTCTTGGTCTCAACACATGAGTAGGTGGTTCTCTCTCAGAAAATGTGTAGTGGAAGTGTAGGCATATTCTGATGGCTCTCTCTCAAATGGAGAAGGGGATGGAGGGGTATATATAGCCTCCACACAAAATCCAACCGTTAAACACATTTGACCCAACTCGGTCAGACCGATTTAGTTCAAAATGTGAATGTTAAGAATCTCGGTGGGACCAACTGGATCAACTCGGTGTGACTGATGTGCTAGGGCTTAGGGCAAACCTCATCTCGGTGAGACCGATTGCATGAACTCGGTGAGACCGATTTCAACAATGAGGAAATAGAGAGTTGGTCAAGCAAACTCGGTGGGACCGATTGCACATTTCGGTGAGACCAAAATAATTACAATAGGCAACAGAGAGTTTGCAAGGCCATCTCGGTGAGACCGAGATCCGTATCGGTGTGACCAAATTGTCTATGTCAACTGAACTCGGTGGCGCCGAATAGATCAAATTGGTGGGGCCAAGTTTGACTTTGGGTTTTGGACATATGTGGAAATGAGAAAGTGGCTGAGGGTTTTGGAGCAATATCACTAAGCACTTTGAGCAAGTAGACCATTAAGCAACACCTCATCCCCTTTTAATAGTATTGGCTTTCCTATGGACTCAATGTGATCTTGGATCACTAAAATGAAAAAGAAAAGTCTTGAGCTGTTGCCAATCTTTGTCCTTAGCATTTTGAGGGGTCCACATCTCTAGTCCATGCCATGCCAATCATTGAACTTTCTGAAATATTCAACTTGAATGGATATTAGTTCAATGAGCTATATTTTGTTATGAATTTCCAAAACCACCTGGGGATTAGTTGCACTTTCAGTCGGGGCATGTGGGATATGGAAGGAGGAGGAGGATGGCGGTCGGGTGTGGATTACCTGCCTGGATCGACAAGGCCGAGCAGCGAGAAGGTGGGTCGCCGGCGAGGAGGCGGCGCTGCAAGCAAGGAGTGATGGTTTGAACTTGGAAAGAAGGCAAAAACAGGGGAAATGTGGCTTCTGGTAAGGGTGAGGGGGCGGGGAGGTAGATATTTCCGAGGAAGCCGAAATTTTTTGATCGCTGCAGCGAAAAAATTGGCGCGCAAAGTTTCATCGGACACGATCCCTTATTCAGCACTGTGTACGATATGTGAACATCACAAATGATTCATAAAGCTTACCCCGTGTGTGATGAGTTTGAACGAGCAAGTTTTGGTCCGAATATCCCTGGTTAAAGTGGTCATCCACGTCATTGCATAATTTGGGTACACAAAGGAGCCTACAGCACACCCACACTTCTTAATCGAGCAAGTTCAGCAATTAAAGAGAGCTAGCTGACCTAAACATTACCCTAAAAAATTAAAGACCGGCGCTCTAAATTAAACAAAGTGTACTACTCCGGCTGGCGCTCGTCGATCTCCGCCACCTCCTCCATGTCCATCTCATGCCCGATGATCTCCTGGGGAAGGGGCTCCATGGCATCAATCACACCATACTCGGCAAGCATCTCGCCATCTATGTCCTCCATCTCTTTGGAAAAGGCCGCCACGAGCTGGGCGTGGGCGGCCACAATCTGGGCTTGGATAGGCTACGTTGTGGCAAGGTATGCCGCGAAGGAGCGGACGGCTGCTCAAACTCTCTCGGTGATTGCCAACTCTTCGGCCGTGGGTTGCCGACCGTTGTCGGAGAAGCTTCACTCGATTTGTGCGGTGACCACCACGAGCTGTGCGTAGGCGGCCTTGACATGGTCATGGGTAGCCTCCATCAGGGCTAAGGCCGCCGCTGTGGAACGGACAACTACTGTGCTGCTCTCGCCAGTTGCTATCCCCGACGCAGATGTTGCTGCTGCCACCTGAGCAGCAACAATGGCCATTTGGGCTGGCTTGGCCGCCCGGTCGCAGATTGCGGCCGCGCTGACATAGCTTGTTACCACGCGCATGGCGGCTGTGGCCGCACTCTCGCCGAATTGGGCCGTCGAAGTGGCCCTCACGACGCGGGTCCGCGTCCCCATCTTTCAGCGGCAACGATTGAACAGTGAAATGATATTTGGGGAGCGAGCTAGTGTCCTTGACGCACCGGCTATGGACTGTAGCAGACGCACCTTCTCGCGTAAGCCATATACATACAAATCTGACGGTGCTCCAAGATATTTTGTACTGCATCTCACACGGTTGGTGATAATGAACTGTGTGCGGTCTACTTGATTTTTTGTCTTGATTTGAAATACATAATTGGGTCACAACGGCAAAGGAGGGTGTTTGAATTGCTAGAACTTTTATCTGGAGTGAACATGCAACTATAGGTGTGTTGTCAAAAAAATTGGAATTATTAGGGGTTCGTTTGGACATTTTTATACATTAACTTGGTTTTCTAGGCCTTTCATGTGCACAATTCAAAATTAAACTACATGCACATGCTCCGGTGCACCAAAATGGGTTGTAAAATCATATATGTGTCCATGGGTTGATGCTTATGTCCCATGCAAGAAATGGTGATGAATTTCAAACACCTCGGCACTGTGGCTCTTTCCGGCAAACGTTGAGATACTTGGTTTTGAAATTCTAGTAAATCCAAAACTCGTCTGAAATTCATGAACCTTGGCATGCTATCATGGAATGGCATCAGCATGCTGTGGTAAAAAATTGTCCCATTTGGGGTAGGTTTTGGTATAAGCTTCACACAAACCAGAGCTTCTCACAAGAAGCCTCATGGTTCCTGTACGGAACGTGTCACCTTTGTGGACGAAATGATATTTGTTGCCTCTTCTTGCTTTTAATTTTTTTTCTAGTGTCAACATAGAAAAACAGGAGTGTCGTGTTAAATTTTGGAATTTTTCGGGGTTCGTTTGGACATTCTTATACATTAACTGAGTTTTCTAGGCATTTATGTGCATAATTCAATTTTGAACTACGGGCACATGCTCCAGTGCATAAAAATGGGTTGAAAAATCAAATATGTGTCCTTGATTGCATGCTTAGGTCCCATGCAAGAAATGCCAATAAATGTTAAACACCTCAGCACCGTCGCATGGCCACAAACATTGAGATACATGGTTTAAAAATTCTAGTAAATCCAAAACTTGTCTGAAATTCATGAAACTTGGCATGCTATCATGGAATGGAATCAACATGCTGTGGTAAAAAAATTGTCCCATTTGGGGCAGGTTTTGGTATAAGCTTCTCACAAACCAGAGCTTCTCACAACAAGCCTCATGGTTCCGGTAGGGAACGTGTCACCTTTGTGGATGAAACGATTTTCGTTGCCTCTTCTTGCTTTCAATTTTTTTCTGGTGTCAACATAGAACAACAGGAGAGTCGTGTTAAAATTTGGAATTTTTCGGGGTTTGTTTGGACCTTTTTATACATTAACTGAGTTTTCTATGCATTTATGTGCATAATTCAAAGTTGAACTACATGCATATGCTCCAGTGCATAAAAATGGGTTGAAAAATCAAATGTGTGTCCTTGGTTGCATGCTTAGGTCCCATGCAAGAAATGGGAATGAATGTCAAACACCTCGGCACCGTCGCTTGGCCGCAAACATTGAGATACATGGTTCAAAAATTCTATTAAATCCAAAAATCGTCTGAAATTCATGAAACTTGGCATGCTATCATGGAACGGCATCAACATGCTATGGTTAAAAAATTGTCCCATTTGGGGCAGGTTTGGGTATAAGCTTCTCACAAACCAGAGCTTCTCACAACAAGCCTCATGGTTCCGGTAGGGAGCGTGTCACCTTTGTGGACGAAACGATATTCGTTGCCTCTTCTTGCTTTCAAAATTTTCTAGTGTCAACATAGAACAGCAGCAGTGTTGTGTTAAAATTTGAAATTTTTCGGGGTTCGTTATACATTAACTGAGTTTTCTAGGCATTTAATGTGCATAGTTCAAATTTGAACTACATGCACATGCTCTAGTGCATATAAATGGGTTGAAAAATCAAATGTGTGTCCTTGGTTGGATGCTTAGGTCCCATGCAAGAAATGGGAATGAATTTCAAACACCAGGGCACCATCGCTTGGCCACAAACATTAAGATACATGGTTTTAAAATTCTAGTAAATCCAAAACTCATCTGAAATTCATGAAACTTGCCATGCTATCATGGAACGACATCAGCATGCTGTGGTAAAAACATTGTCCCATTTGGGGCAGGTTTGGGTATAAGCTTCTCACAAATAAGAGCTTCTCACAACAAGCCTCATGGTTCCAATAGGGAATGTGCCTCCTTCGTGGATGAAATGATATTCGTTGCCTCCTCTTGCTTTCAAATTTTGTCCTAGTGGCAACATAGAGCAACAGGAGTGTCGTGTTAAAATTTGGAATTTTTCAGGGTTCATTTGGACATTTTTATACATTAACTTTGTTTTGTAGGCATTTTATGTGCATAATTCAAATTTGAACTACATGCACATGCTCCAGTGCAAAAAAATCGGTTCAAAACTGAAATGTGTGTCCTTGGGTGCATGCTTAGGTCCCATGCAAGAAATGGGAATGAATTTCAAACACTAGGGCAATGTTGCTTGCCGGCAAAACATTGAGATACTTTGTTTTTAAATTCTAGTAAATCCAAAACTCGTCTGAATTTCATGAAACTTGGCATGCTATCATGGAATGGTACCCGACATGCTGTGGTATTTTTCGTGTCCAATTTGAGAGAAGGCGCACTCGAATGAACAGCCAACAATGCATTTTGAAACAAATAGCTTCCACCTTATCATCTCAAACGTTTGTATAATTTAAATCATGGGCGTTCTTTTAACCATTCATGTGATGCCACGTATCACACTTTTAACAGCTAGGAGGTGCCGTGCGGATAGCTGCTTGAGTAGACAGGAGGCGTGCGAGCGCAGTTCGCTGTGCAGGCTGACCGGGAGGCGTGCAAGCTTCCCTCCAATGGGCAGGCTCATCGGGAAGCGTGTGAGCTGTAGGCTGCGCATGCTCAGTGGTAAGCGAGCCCTTTCACTTCCAAGGCCGATCGCCTTGCTCGCATCCTCTCCATTAATGGCGCCCAAGCCACTGTTTAATACGGCCAGCCTTACTGTTCACCTCCCATTCCCTGTGCGTTTGCCTGCACCCGCCTCGCCCGTGCCCGTGTGCGCGCCCCCCTCAGCGTCATGGGACGCCGCCGTCGACCGCTACCTCACAGCACTGCAATTTGCCGTCCTCCCATGCCCCGCCTGTCGATCGCGCGATGACAGGATGTTTGATTTCCAAGTGAAGAACATTCTGTGCTGCCTTGAAAAATTCAATAACGGCGTCCGAGAGGACGACAACGATAACACTGGCGCGGCACGCCGACTCCGCCGCCGCCGGAATTAGTTTTTTTGGGTTTAATATTGTATCTCTATCGTATGAATATAAAGTCGCAATGTGACTGAATGAAACATATGGTTTGAGCAAACTTGCGTTCTTCTCTCTGAATGTACAGACTTATCAAACGATTTAAAAAAAAACGTCAATGGGTTTTAAATTTAAAACACTCATCGCAAACGTTTAAGATAGAACACCCGTATGCAAACCGACAGCTTCCCCAGTAAGCCAAGGGAATTTGCCGAGCAGAATTTGTGGAGCTCTTCATTGCAAACGTTTTAGATAGGACACCCGTATGCAAAGCGAGAGCTACGGTCTTCCCCAGTAAGCCAAGGGAAAAATTTGCCACGCAGGATTTGTGCATCCCTTCATCGCAAACAGTTCAGATTGTATACGGTATGTAAAGCGAGAACTATGGTTCCTTCGCCCCTAAGCCAAGAGAAAATCTGGCACACAGGATTTGTACATCCCTTCAACGCAAACATTTTTTTTTGGATGACCTATGTGCAACCACGTACAGATAATTTGGTAAGATTTGCATCTGTCATATTGGGTATATTGCCATTTGTCAAACTGGAAAGATTGACATTTGTTGATCTAATAACATTGCCCTTTGTCAACCTTGTAACACTGCCATTTGTCAAAATTTGCAGCTAAAAATCACTAGCACTATCTAATTTTTGCAACTAAAATTCAGTAATTAAGAATATATTTCATTCATAGATTAAGCAGTTGTTCTTTATACAAACAGTTCAACTCGACAGCTGAACCGACCAAACTTTTCCCCAATTGTTGCCAACCACGTACTGAAATAGCTAGTTCAACTATATATACTAGCTAATTTTAAGTACATTGTACAGTTCAACCACATCTATAGTCAGATGAACTGAAGAAAATAGCCCCTAAATACTAGTACTACTACGGAGGGGCTTTGTACTACTTCCAGCAGCCTCTCCTCTGCCAAGCCTACTCAGTAAGAGGCAGAGGAGGAGGAGCCTACCGACGAGCTGGACAACTGCAATACGGTGCCTGCCGCTGCTGCACCTTCAGCGACGCTCACCTCGAACGCCCTCTGCCGCTCCAGACGACCCTCTCGAAGTGGCAGGACTCCTCGTAGATCTCCTCATTACTCGCCTCTGCGGTGACGTGTGCTACGGCCACGGCGGCAGTAAGGCTCTTTGCATGCTCGACGAGGCGCTCCTCCTCCTCCCGCAGGAACTCGATGTAGTGCGCAAGGTCGCTGACGCACGTGCGGGCCTCCACCTCCGCCTCCCGCCTTCAGGCGGTGGTGGCGGAGCGGGTGATGACCCTGGTGGTCGACGGTGGGCTGGCAGCCACAGCGATCGATGATGGGCTGGCGGCCACGACCACCACCTCCCACCTTCGGGCCACGGTGGCGGAGCGGGTGATGGCCACTGTGGCTGATAGTGGGGTGGCGGCCACGTAAGCCACCTCTCGCCTTCGGGCCACGGCAGCGGAGCGGGCGATGGCCCTGTCTTTCGACGATGGTGTGGCGGCCACGACGGCATACGGTGGGGTGGCTGCAACGGCGGTCGGCAATAGCTGCCGACGGGCAGCGGCGGCGGAGCGTGTGGTGGGTGTTCCGTGCACACCCAACAGGGATGCCACACAAACTACACTACGCTGGGGACTGCGCTGCCGCCGCGGTGTAGCCTCCCAGCTGGAGCTGTTCTCTGATGACGGTGGAGTGGCTGAGCGACGACGATGGTCCAGTGCCATTGGCGATTGTGGGAGAAGCAGACGAGATAAGCTACATGGAGGGAGGGGAAATGCGACGCATGACTCGCTGGCCGTGAGGATTTATATAGCAGGTCGGTAAGCATTGAGATTTTGGGGGATTTCACCGAGTCGGGCGGGAAGCTTGCGCGGGAACCTGTGCCGTTGCGCGGGAACAGGCTCACCGACGATTCATTGGCGTAACTTAGAGCCACCGTTTGACCAAAAGAACGCCCCCGCGCCCTGCTCAAGCTTGCGCTTGAAGCCGTCTGTGGCAGCGGGGTGACAAGACATGCGAGAGTAGGACGAAAGGACACGTACACATATGGTTAATAAAAAAATGTTTGCGATTTAATTACCTACTACCCCCGTCCTGGTTTATAAGTCGTCTTTTTATTTCTGTGCCAAATTTTGACTAGAGATTTAATTAATAAAATACGAATGCATGTCGCCAAAGATTATATCATTGGATTCGTATTTGAACATAGTTTCCAATTATATAATTTTTTATAACATGCATTAACATTTTGTTAGTTAAATTTAAGGTCAAAATATGGCAAAGAATATAAAGGGGACTAATAGAGCAAGACGGAGGTAGTAGCACACGGCCACTCTCTACGCAGTGTCGCAACTGCCGGGCGGCTTGTAGACGACCATTCCCTGCATGTTGAACTGCTCCATGCGTGTGGTTGCTCGCGGTTGAGGCGGCCGCGGCGCGCTCTGCTCGCGTCCCGCCATGCATGCTCTGCTATCGTGTCCCTCCGGGCACTCTGCCCTCGTCCCTCCACGCGCGCTGCCAGTGTTTGGGGCCGACACATGATCACGTACGTTCGTGCTGCCATTATGCATGTGGTTGCACTGGACGCGGTGCCATGATGCAGTTACCCGCTACAAAAACTGCCATGCAGACGCGCCGAGAATCCAGGCCGCCCGGCCCCCATTTATTCCTATGGCCACTTACCTTCATCTCTCACGCCACAAGACACAATAAGCACACCCACGATGACACATACAGAGAGGACATCCAGCGGTTCCTATGGCGCTCCCCGTGGCTCCAATGGTGCTCCCAGCGGCCGACGATGATAACGGGGGGCAGTTCACCATGCACCACGTAGTGGACACCCACGTGAGGGGGAAGGACCTCTCAGTGGTGTACACGAATGAGCCGGTCTCGATGGAGAGCTCCATCCAAACTATGGAGCAGTTGCTTGATGAGGACAAGTACCAAGTGGTCAGCTTCGACCTCGAGTTCACCAGCGGTCGTGCCTGGCAAGATCAGAAGGTTGCCGTCGCCCAGTTTTGCGTGCGACATGACGTCCTCGTCTACCACTACCACCTGGCCACAAGGCCTTGCGAGCGTTTCTCCAGGTTTATCAATAGCTCCGACTACAGTTTCGCTACGGTGGACACCACCAACGATCTAAAAGCGCTCAAGGTTTTGGGCTTGACCTGCCAGAATCTTTTCAACATCCGTGACCACTACAAGGTCTGGGGCAGCGACAACAACAAACAGAACTCCCTGGTTGACCTTGCCTCGGCCATCATTGACCCATACTACATGAAGATGAAGGATGAGAGCAAGAAGGACAAGAACACCTTGCACAGTGCCTGGCATCAGAGACTGGATGAAGAACACGTCAAGTACGCAGCCAAGGATGCGTACACAAGCTACGAGATGTACAGGCAGATCGTTAACATGAGGAAGTGCCTTCATCCTGCCCCAGACAAGGGATCGAGCCACAGAGCAGTGGCGGGAGCGTCACAAGAAGTAGATGACTAGACGATCGTTTCTCCTAGTTTAGAATGCATGCAATTGTTTATTGAGGTGTGTGCGAATGATCTATATAGTCACTTATGTAATTGGATGTTTATTTCAGTTATATATATATACGTTATTCTTCTGTAGACAGAGCAAATCACACGGCTTATTAGCATCAATCGTCTGTGTTATTATTGGTCTTCGCACACATTTCTGATTACAGACCTGTTTGCCGCGTATCATACACATCTTGTTCAGTTGAACTGTTTCTGTTGTCTTGCATCATCGTAAACAATTCATCCGAGTGAACTATATGCCCTCCATCACACACACCTTGATCTGGCTGACCGTTTCTATTGTGTTGCCTAATCACACACAATTCATCCTAGTGAACTGTATGATGTATATCGCACACACCCTCATCTGGATGCCCGTTTCTGTTGTTCTGCCTCATTGCAAACAGTTCTGCTAGATTAACCATATGCCACGCATCACACACGCAACTCTAATCTGAATCGTGCTTGATGTCTCCGCCATTGCAAACATTTTGTATCTTTTTTGATGGTTTTATTATATCACCATTTGTAATTAATGCATCACACACAGTTTCGTCGAAGGGTCTCTGATTGGACTGTCGCATTTGGACCAACCTGCAGTAGTGATTTAAGTGTCGGTCATGGCATGACGGGGTTGTTGGAGCATATTTATTCCTCGCTGAAATCCTTTATGCTGTTTGAATCGGGGACACGCGATGGTTAACTCCTAGCAACCTCCTCCATAGGAGCATGCGAGTTGTACTATGCTTCAAGGGCTAATAAAAACTTTCACAATAAGTAAATGGGTTCTTTATGACTAATTGAGTTCATGGACTACTACAGCACACCCACCTATCCATATTTTGCTAGCCTCTTCGTACCATGCATTGCCCATTTTCACCTCAAGAATTGGTGGGAACTTCGACGATGCATCCAAACCCCGTGATATAATATCACACATAAGCCTTATTATATTCTTCCTAAAAACAACCACCATACCTACCTATTATGGCATTTCCATAGCCAGTCTGAGATATATATTGCCATGCAACTTCCATGGTTACTATTCACATGACTTGTGTGTTCCACATCATATTGCTTTGTATGATCATATAGAGCTAACATGATATTTGTGGCAAAGCCACCATTCATCATTATTATACATGTTACGCTAAATCATTGCACATCCTAGTACACTGCCACAGGTATTCATATAGAGTCATATCATTCAGTTTATCGAATTGTAAGTAAAAAGAAGTGTGATGATCATCATTATTAGAGCATTGTCCCAGTGAGGTAAAGAATGATGGATAGTGATGAGTTCTCGAAAAAGTGGGGATGAGGTTCATGATATTGTTCATTCAAGAAAAAAATGAGAAAAGAAAAGGAAAACAAGTGAGAGAAAAAGATAGAAGAGGCAATGCTATTATCCTATTACCACACTTGTGCTTCAAAGTAGCACCATGTTCTTGTTATAGAGAGTCTCCTATGTTGTCACTTTCATATACTAGTGGGAATTTTTACGTTATAGAACTTGGCATGTATATTCCAATGACGGGCTTCCTCAAATGCCCGAGGTCTTCATGAGCCAGCAAGTTGGGTGCACACCCACTTAGTATCAGTAGAGAGCTTTTATACACTTTTAGCTCTAGTGCATCCGTTGCATGGCAATCCCTATTCCCCGTATTGATAACGATTGTAAGGCCTCTCCATTGCCTATCGATCCACTGAGTTGATGCGAGACTTTCTTCACTTTTGTCTTCCCTTATAAACCTCTACCAATATATTCTATTCCACCTATAGTGCTAAGTCCATGTCTGACGCTCATATATTGAGTGAAGTTGAAAATGCTGAAGCGAGAAAAGGTATGATACAATTGCTTGGTTTGACACGAGGGTGCTCAGGATTTGTACTTATGTTAGGAAGTCCGATTCATGCCATGCTTACATAATTAAATGAGTAGGGATAACATTCGTTAAGCATCATATATTTTGAAGAGTTATGATTATTTTCTAGTATTCATGGATATTATTATGTTGATATTAAATACTTCATTGTTTCTTAGTATTCATATCATAAAGAGATTACATGATAAAACATGTTAGGTAGCATTCAACATCAAAAGTTCTATTTTTATCATTTACCTACTAGAGGACAAGCAGGAATTAAGCTTGGGGGTGCTGATACGTCTCCGACGTATATCTATAATTTTTCATTGTTTCATGCTATTATATTATCAACCCTGTATGCTTTATATGCCATTTTATATCATTTTTGGGAATTAACCTATTAACCTAGTGACCAGTGCCAGTTTCTATTTTTTTTTTGCATGTTTTTAGTTCTACAGAAAATCACTACCAAACGAACTCCAAACGCGACAAAATGTTTTGATGATTTTTTCTGGAACATGAGGGACCCTAGAAGCTTCAGGGGGAGTCCAGACGACAGGCGAGGAGACGACAAGGCAGCACAGTGCGCCCGGGGGGTAGGTGCGTCATGCCCCCTTGTGGGCCCCTCATGGCTATATCTGACCTAATTCCAGCGCAATAAATTCCCAAAAACCTCCAGAGCGAGACCCGAAACAATTATTCTACCACCTCAAGTCTTTGTTCTTCCGCAATCCCATCTGGAGGCCTTTTCGGGTACTCTTCCGGAGGGGGAATCGATCACGGAGGGCTTCTACATCACCCATGCTCCCTCTTCGATGATGTGTGAGTAGTCCTCACAGGATCTATGGGTCCATAGCAGTAGCTAGGTGGCTCTTTCTCTCTTTTTGATCTTCACTACAATGTTCTCTTTGGAGATCGATTCGATGTAATCTTTTTGCGTTGTTTTTGTTGGGATCCGATGAACTGTGGGTTTATGATCAGATTGTTCATTGAAAGTAATTGAGTTATTTCTGAACTTTATTATGTGTGATTGTTATAGCTTTGTATTTCTCTCCAATCTATCCATTTAGTTTGGCCAACTACATTGATTTATCATAAGTGGGAGAGGTGCTTTGTCGTAGGTTCAATCTTGCGATGTCCTCACCTTGTGAAAGAAGGGGTAGTGAGGCACGTATTTGTATTGTTACAACTAAGGGTAAAACGAATGGGTTCGATCATATTGCTTGGTCTTATTTTGTCTACATTATGTCATCATGCTTAAAGCATTAATTTGTTTGTCATGAACTTAATACCTAGAGAGCTAAGCATAGAAGCGCTCTTGAAGTGGAGTAATAGTAGTAGGCATCAGTAAGTTTAACGGTCTACTTGTCACGGACATAATGCCTATGTACTGATCATGCCATGAATAACATCATAACTATGTTCCTTTTTATTAATTACCCAACAGTAATTTCTGTACCCACCTTTACTATGTTCTTGAGAGAGATGACTCTAGTGAAAGCTATGTCCCCCGGATCCATTCACCTCATATTGCTAAAACCCTAAAAACCTTGCTGCAATTTATTTATTTTTATTTAGTTTTATAATTTATCTATCTAACACTATCAGAATTAATCCTTGCAATTAATGAGTACAAGGGGATTGACAACCCTCTTGCCTGCGTTGGGTTGAAGTATTTGTTTCTGTGTGTGCAGGTACTGTCGATAGTTGTTTGCGTGAACCTTCTATTGGTTCGATAAAGCTCGTTCCTTAACCGAGGGAAATACTTTCTACTACTATACTACTTCATGCTTCCTCTTCGGGGAAATCCCAATGCCTATCACAAGCAGCAGAAGAATTGGCGGCGGCACCAGCGGGGGAAGGAAGGAGACTTTTCTTTAGGAGGAGGAAAGAGTTAGTGGTTGTTTGTATGTGTAGTTAGGTGGTATATATTTATCAACAATGTAATTTGCATAATCAGCATACCAAGGATTATCACGAGAGGAGGTATTAATAACAGCCAATTGCTCATCAGGAAAAACTATCATTAACATGAATTATGTCATCAAGAATATCTTCCATTCTAGACAGATTTTCCTGCTATGGGATTCTCAGCTCCCTTTCTATCAACAATGTGCAAATCAAACTCCTGAAATAAAAGAACCCACCTAAACAACCTAGGCTTAGCATCTTTCTTATCCATCAGATATTCAACAACAGCATGATTAGTATGAATGGTTACTTTAGAATCAAAAATATAAGGTCTAAACTGTTCACAAGAAAATACATCTGCCAAAAATTCTTTTTCAATAGTAGCATAATTTTCTGTGCACTATACAAAGTCTTACAGGCATAATGAATAACATCTAATTTGTTATCACCTATTTGACCAAGGACAACTCCTATAGCATAATCACAAGCGTCACACACAATTTCAAAGGGTAGACTAAAATCAAGTGGTTCAATAATAGGAGCAGAAATTGAAGCTTTCTTAAGAATTTCAGAGGCTTCTAGGCATTCATCATAAAAAACAAATGGAACATCTTTTTACAGGAGATTAGTAAGAGGCTTAGAAATTCTAGAGAAATCCTTAATCAACTTTCCTTAGGAGAGACATCAATTTGAGAAAAAACAGAATAACCATGTAGGAAACAAAAATGTGTATGCGTAGATAATATTTTAACCTTATTTAATTTTATGAAATCTATAACCATCTTATAACTACTTACAACTCTTTGTGAGATAACTTCATTTTTATCATTAGGAACAATAGTAATCCCACCATTCTTCGGGACACAATGAACAAGACTTGCACATCTATCAGCAATAGGATAAATTATACCTTCTGTCAGAAGCTTTAATATTTCATTTCTTACCACTTCGTTCATCTTAGGATTTAAGCGGCGTTGATGATCAACAATGGGTTTAACATGTGGCTTCATATTAATTTTGTGTTGACACATACATGGGCTGATGCCCTCGAGACCATCCAAAGTATATCCAATTGCAGCATGATGTTTCTTTAGAGTTTTCAAAAATCTCTTTTCTTCATGCACTGAAAGGTTAGAATTGATAAGAATAATAGGATATATCTTCTTTTCATCTAGATATGCATATTTAAGTGTGTCAACGAGTTTCTTTAATTCAAACACAGTATCACCCTTAGGGGGAGGAGGATCTCCCAAAATTTAAACTGGAAAATTATGCTTAAGAGTAGGTTCTTGCCTAAATAATATTTCATCTATTTCATTGCTTTCATTCATATTCATATCATTCTCATAATCTCACAAACACTGGTACAACGAAGTGCTATACAAACGGTTTTTAACCCCTTTCCGCGACGGCATTTTGAACCGTCGCCAAGTGAGTGACTGCGATAGGGGGGGGGGGGTCCTTCCCACATGACCCAGAAACCGTCGGGGATAGGGAGCCTTGATGCATACAGTTGTCCCTATAAAATTGTTTCTGATATCTCGAATATCCCAAATGCATCATCCTTGCTACTCGTTTGTGCTCGCATTGCCATCGCAGTCGGAGTTCTGTGGTTTTACCTAAAACTAGGCGCAGTCCAGGCACATTCCAGGCACAGGATTTTTCCAAGGATGTACCAAACTGGCTCTACGTTTACGATGCCTGGCACATCACAAGCAGTTCATCATTGTAAACCGTGTATGATAGGTCGACAATCACACACATTTAGTTTTCCCGCACTGTTTGTGATATCGTCTGACATCACACACGCTTTGCAAACGGCAACTGTGTGCATGGTTACACACGTTTCCTCTCTGTGAACCGTGTCGGATTATGATGTATGTCACACACGCTGTGCTTTATAGACCGTGTGCGCCGTAATGACCTTCAGAGCATAATTTCACCCTAATTTAATTGCTGCTATTTAAAATTGTACCTAATTTGAATTTGAAAGTAGGCTATAGCTTTTATTCATATCCATCAGGTTCAAACAACCAATGCATTATTTGATTCATAGGTACATATGTTCAAGAATTACATAAGCACCAAATAAAGAATGATGAACCAGGGTCGTATACTTGTACTATTACAGATGGTAAAGAAAGAGGCGAGAGACATTCTGGTTGCTGAATAAGGTGAAGTGGAATGCCCCTATTATGCTCTCCTCGATGCAGAAGGCATGCACGACTCTAGTCCAACCCCTTGTGATGGCCGGTCGCCAATCATGTAGTTTGAGAGGTAATCTTGAGTAAACTGCTTCAGGATCCACTACAAAGGAAAAAGATTCAGACATTGTCATCTAACACAACTCATTACGGGCAGTAAAAAGAAGGCTACAGAGTTCTTACTTACCATCCTGCAGTTCACTGTTGTCTTGCATAAAGTGTAAACAAATAGTTCGATTAACATCTTTTAACCCATTTTAATAACAATCTTTATCAGTTTCCTCACTTGATGCTGGTTCATGAATATCTCATTGCCCCATACGCAGAAAGGGTCAAAGTGTGGATCTTTGGCAATGATATATGTACCTAAAAGCACCAAGTTAATATTAGAAGCTAAACAACAATTGCAAAATGATGTAGTACAACACTCCCTCGATCCCATTTTATAAGATCTTACTACAGGTATATCTAGACATCATCAGAACATTAAGGTAACACTCTTCCTTGTTGCTATGTAGCCTGGGATTGCATATTTAGACATTCAGTACAATGCATGTTACTATGTAGCCTCAGATATAGTAAATATGGCCCTAGTTAACCTACTGATAAATGGGTTACATATATATTCAGTGAAATGTCCGATTCGACGATCAATCCCTTATCAGCCCCCAGGCTATATGGTACCAGCTACCGATATCCTGAACATCGAGTATATATAAGCAATGCGATGAAACTAACCTCGATGGAAAACAACAGCTGCTCTCAATATTGTCCCGTATGAGTACATATAAAGGCATGTTAAGCACAACAGGCTAAACATCAACCAAATATATCCATGGTAGACAACATAATCTACAAATGATAGCTTCAGTGTCCAGGTTTAAGCACACTAGTTAAGCAAAACAAGAAGTGGAAAGGTGTGTTAACTACAACAGGCATAACATTTAAAAACAAGCAAATATAGTCATTCAAACTGGTATTGTGCAGGTCTAAAGTACACTAGTTATTGTTAAAAAAATGAAAAGGCATGTTAATTGCAACATCCTTAACAACAACCAAATGTCGTAATTCATAGTGGTATTGTTGAAACTATTATTGATGAAATTGAACTGCACGGCAAATAGTTGCACATATAGAGCATCACATTGTGAAGAACTAGAATAAACAAGGCATAAGGCCATCTCTAGCCGATCCTTTAAAAGTTAACGGACTAAAACCCTTAGTGGATATATATACTCCAGCAATTTTTGGCCTCTTCTAGTCGATGCCCTAAACTTAACGTTGTAAACTTCAATTTGATCAAGTTCAAAGCAGGTTCAACCGAAAGTAGCATGCATTCAAACATAAACATAGATAGTTTTGCATAACCGAACATAAAACATAAATTTAAACTAAACTAAACTACTTTCAGTCGAAGTGGAGGTCGAGCCAATCCTTCCTCATCAGGTACGGTGTGCCGTGAGCTGGGTCCGGGCCGGTGCCGTCGTCGGGGTCGTTGGGGAAGACACTCCTCCACTCGTCGACGTCGATCTCCTTGTCCTCGACGCCCTCTGTGCCGCCGTCCTCGCCGCCTTCGATCTCATCATCGGAGGAGAGCACGATAACCTCGCCGCCCTCCGCACCGGCAAAGATCACCCGCTTCGCCTCCACGAGCTCCAGGTGCTGCCGGCGGAGCTCTTGCATGTAGCCCTCGTTGGCAGCCTTGAGGCGCTCCCACGCCTCGCGGTCCTCCCATGCCATAGCCGAGCTCACCACCCCTAGCTCCGGCGGAACGAGGTCGACCGGACGTGTGCCGAAGGGGAATTGAGCCTAGCCACCGCACCGTGGTAGCGGACCTGCCAGCGGTCGTACTCCATGGCCGTGAGCTCGACCGTGTGGAAGCTACCGAGCCACCGGCGGGTGTGGGTCTCCCGATCCATAATCTCGGTGACCCACATCCCCCACCGCCGCTGCCGGACCCCGAGGTAGGACCTCGTCGGCGGCCGGGCCCGAGGGAGGATGGGGAAGTCCTCGAACCGGCGTAGGGGCACGGCGGCGGGCGGATCGGGCGACCGGCAACGGCGGATTGATAAAGAGCCCGCCGAGGACGATGAGGACACCTTGGCGGCCACCTCGCCGGTGTCGGGCAAAGAGGCTACGATAAACCTCTTTTGGGCCATTGGCTCCTCGAGCTCCTCAGCACACAGGCAGAGGTTGAGGATGGCGGTGACCTACCAATGGTTTCGAGCGAGGGAGGGGTGGTGTGTGTCTGTGTGAGAGGAGGTTTTGGGGAGTGTGTGGTGTGTGTGGAGGGGGGGGGGCAAGGTGGTGTTTGAGGAAATACCACGGCAACTGAAAATTTTACTAGGCGGGAGTAAAATGCCGGGCTACTGAAAATTTAGATCAAGGGCGCGCAGATATTTTTGAGATTGCAAGGGATGCAGAGGTGGGAGTAACAAGGCGGGGCTACTGAAAATTTGAATCAAGGGCGAGCAGATATTTTTGAGATTGCGAGGGATGCAGAGGCAGGAGTAACAAGGCGGGGCTACTGAAAATTTGAAGCAAGGGCGAGCAGATATTTGTGAGATTGCGAGGGATACAGACGTGGGAGTAAAATGCCCGGGCTACTGAAAATTTGAATCAGGGGACTGAAGCAGAGCGGGAGTAACAGACATCGCACACGGTCTGCACATACTAATCACTACTGGAATCAGCTGCTTTGCCGTCTGCCATAGCAGACGACAAAGGCATGCTTGGCGGATGGCAAAGGCTTTGCCGTCCACTAGCAGACGGCAAACACTCCGGCTGAACTGATGCCGGTAAAGGCCGCTTTGCCGTCTGCTGGCGGACGGCAAAGAAGGAAAGTTCTTTGCCGTCTGCTAGCAGACGGCAAAGCTTGTGGAGGGCACAAAAAAGGTAACATCCCCGTTAGGGGGCTAACGGTGCTCTTTGCTTCTTTGCCGTCTACTGGCAGATGGCAAAGACCTTGCTTCTTTGCCGTCTGCCAGCAGATGGCAAAGACCTTTGCTTCGACCTTGCTTCTTTGCCGTCTGCCAGCAGATGGCAAAGACCTTTGCTTCTTTGCCGTCTGCTAGCAAACGGCAAAGAGGCCAAATAGGCCAGCCCAGGTTGAACAGTCTGCTGCCACGTGGCCAATTTGCCGTCTGCTAGCAGACGGCAAATTGGCTATATAGCCCCTGTTTTTTCTTAAATTCAATCAATTTCACATATATATATATACATATATTCATTTCAAAATATTTCAGCAAGTACATATAGCCAACATATCCCTGCCATATGGATCATCCAACATATCCAATACATATATCATCATCCAACACATATATACACCAAATGAAAAGTCCAACATATCCAACAATTAAGCAAAAGGTCCATATACAATATAGCCACCATCCATACATATATACGTACCAAGTTTCAAATTGTTCATCCTACAAAATCAAAACAAAAAGGAAGGACAAGGAGAAGAGTAGACTCCAACGCAAGCTTCCGTGATCTGAAGCAAATCTGCAAAATGGGAAAGAAGAAAGTTAGAAGAACAATAAGAAGAAGACTAGAAGAAGAAGAAGAAGAAGAAGAAGAAGAAAAAGAAGAAGAATTTTTCTTCTCTTTATTTTTCTTCTTCTTATTGCTTACTTGTGTCATTTTAGAGCTAACCTAGTTAAATAGGCCATTTTTGACCTAAATAGGCTAAGTATGTCATAAATGAACTAAATAAGCTAAGTATAGGTCATTTTGGAGCATATTAAGTCATTTTGGAGCTAAATAGGTCATTTTGGAGCATATTAAGGCATTTTAGAGCATATTAAGTCATTTTGGAGCTAAATAGGTCATTTTAGAGCATATTAAGTCAATTTGGAGCTAAATAGGTCATTTTGGAGCTAAATATGCTCCAAAATGACTTAATATGCTCCAAAATAATATGCAAAATAGGTCATTTTGGGAGCATATTAATCATTTGGAGGTCATTTTGGAGCTAAATAGGTCATTTTGGAGCATATTAAGTCATTTTGGAGCTAAATAGGTCATTTTGGAGCATATTAAGTCATTTTGGAGCATATTAAGTCATTTTGGAGGAATAAATGCTAAGTATAGGTCATTTTAGAGCTATCCTAGGTTAAATAGGTCATTTTTGAGCTAATTAAGCTTATTATGTCATTTTTGAGCTAGCTAAGCATATTGAGTCATTTTGGAGGAAAAATGCTAAGTATATGATTATGTCGCTAGTATCCATATGGCAGAGAACCCGGGTCGACATGACTAGTCATAGAACCAAGGTGGCACAAACGTACAGGGACAGGCATACATGACCCAGCAATGCACGTGTCGGTCATCAGCGAGTGCAACCAAGTCATAGCAAGCTACAAGGACTTCGGTGATACACCGCGTGACATTTCCCCATAGGGATAGACACAGGAGCAAAGAAGGACACATGCCGGTCAATCCATGTGTTCCGGAGCAGTAGCGAACTACCATGGCTCAGTGGAAGCACTAGGAGGCATTTCCCTGTATGGAAGGCTACCAAAGGCACACGACTAGGTCATTTCTTAAGCTAAGTATGCATTTGTTAAGCTAAACACTTGGGAAAACTTACCGTCATCAAGGAGGTGTAGCTGTAGGACCGGTCGCGCCAGTGGCAAACGGAGAAGCATCGGTCGATGCTTGTCGGGAGTTATGCTGCACCAAAGATCATTTCCAATGTATCGTTAGCATGATGCAACTCAAACGTGAAGACTAGTAACTAATGACCATTCAAATGAAACTCACCGTGCCCGCCGGAACAATGTCTGGCATCGCCGGAGGAGTCGTACCGGTCTTCTCGCACATGGTCTGCACATTTGGTTTTGACGAGTCAGTCATATTAGATACTAATGTAAGGAACATTACATGCATGATTTGGCTAACATGCGAAAGAAAATTACCGCGAACATCTCATATAGGGCCCGGGTAGCCATCATGTTCCGGTTCGTCTCCTCCTCCAACAGCTTAGCCGTCTGTCGGTCCCTCTCCGCTAGAAGCACCTGCATGTTTGCTCTTTCTTCCTCAATAGCAGCCTGGGTCTTCGCTCTCTCTGCCTCAATAGCAGCCTGCAACACCAGTCGTTAGCATTGTAATAATCGACGGCCGCACACACAATGTAATGGAGGAAAGGTATCTGATTCCGTATAACTAACCTTGAATTGGAGCTCCACTGGCCGTGCACGAGGCAATATCTCAGGATCGGAGCTGGTATGGCGCTTCTTGATCTGCGGGAGAGTGCTACTACAACGTATCAGTCCATTCCCAATGGCTAACGAGCCATGGGACCTCCCGCCACCAGATATCATCACCAGCTCTGGATCAAGAGGTTGGCTCGGGTTAAAGTCCGGCCCTTTCCTCGCCTTCCCCTGGTCTCTGTACATCACAAGCTTGTGGTGGGAGGTGGGGTTGGTGAATTTCTCTGGATCATCGAGGTCAGACTCAGAGAATGCCTTGGCCTTCTTGTATGAGGCAGTATTGGACATGGCATAGAGGTCGAACAGCTCTGGCACTGGAGCCTTGTTGTGTCGCGCCTAAAAGAGAGGAACAGAGTATTAGTTAAGGGCTCAAGCTAGCATGAAGAATGAATTTGCATGAATCATGAAGCAAACCACATACCCAGTTTTCCCCGAACTGACGTAGGTTGACGCTGCCTAGATGGTGTGGGACACCTTTCATTTGGGCACGCTTGTTCTTTGCAGTGTCGTGGACGGAGCGCCATTCGGGAGTGCACCACTCTTCCACCAACGCCTCCCAACAGTCCATCCTATCCGCACACCATCTCGGGGGCACCTAAGTTAAGCAAGAGAAATTTGAGCGCTACGCCTACGAATCAAATCAAGGAAACTAAGTACAAGGCCTTAAAAATAGGTAATTACCTTCATGTACTTCTCCTTACTCAGATACTTGACGCGGCACTTCCCTTTTTTCCTCCTAATACCAGCCGAGGCGAAGTAGTCTCGAACAGCCTGCGTTCGAGCCTCGTGCTGAAAGTTTTGAAGTAGGCGCCTGCACTCGGTGTCGATAACCCGAGCCGCGGCCTCCTCCTGTCCCTCAGCACACCTGTAGAAGGTCTGCAATCAAACAAGAAAACATGGATTAGTACAATCACTAGGATTGCCAATCAAATAAGAAAACACAACGTAGACGACAAAGGAGAAATTACCCAAAACATCTGGATCACAATGTCAGCGACCGTGTGGCACTCGACATCGCCGATCCTATGCCCCGGCGGGGCCGGGGCAGCCAAGTAGTGCTCCCAGGTCATTCCTAGCTCTCGAACCCGGCCCTCACCGGGCAACGTGACCCACCCCGGGAAGCTCTGGTGACAAATCACAACAAGGACACTGTTGGGCTTGCGGACATTCGGCTCGTGTGTCCAAGACCTGCAGTATGACAAGGCCAACGCATTAGATATTCGAAGAAACGTGAAGACAAAAGGTTAAAAAAGAGTAAATGCACTTACTTCTCCCCGCTAGGCGCAATCAACCACCTCTGGTCGGGGGGTCGCCGGGGTGTCAGGGAGCTTTGTACCAGCACGCTGGTAGACTTTGCGCCCCTCAACCCACTCACCCTCGCTATAGCTATCAGAGCTATAGCCACCCTCAGCACGGCCACTCGACTCCGGCGAGTCCTCCAAAGGGTTCTGCTGCGACTCAGCGTGATCCCTGCTGAGCTCCGGAGTCTCGTGGGACGGAGTCTCGCGGGATGAAGGCTCGGCGGCCTGAGGCTCGTCGGCCCGAGGCTCGTCGGCCGTAGGCGCTTCTGCCATAGGCTCGTGGACCGGAGTTCGAGATGGCTCCACCTCAGGCGGCTCCATCTCAGACGGAGCACTCCTGTGGTCGGGTGAATCAGCCGGGGGTGGCGGCGAGGAAGGTGTAGCAGCAGCCTTCCTACCTCACCCGCCGCCACGTCCACCTCTAGCAGCCTTCTTCCCCCCCCCCGACCTCTCCCGGCCGAAGAAGAAGCGACCGCCGGTGGTGTCTACATACCGAGATCCAGCGCTCTCCGGAGGCTCTTGGGTGGAATGGAACCACCCCTCCCACCACGCGCCGAGGAAGGAGCCTCGGAGCGCTCTCGACCCGCGCCCACCATTTGTCAACACCTGCAATGACAAAGAGTAAACGAAATTAGTACAACATAAAAAGAATGAATACCTGACATGAATAATATGTATATAATTTTAGTGTATCATCATCATGAACATAATAAAAAATTGAATACCTAACATGAACTAATTAATAATATATATGTACATAATAATAATTGAATACCTGACATGAACTGTAATATTAATCTTCATCGTCATCATTAATAAATGCATCATCATCATCGTCTATATATGCTTCGGGGTCAATAAATGCATCATCATCATCACTATCAGTAATGACGTGCTCATCATCATCAATAAATGCATCAACATGTGGAAGGCCTCCTGTACGTAATCGGTCAAGCATTGACAGGTCATCCGCAGCAGTAACCTCTTCTTGTTCCGGCTCAGGCTCGGATTCACTGCCGCTGTCTACTTCAATGTTCTGGGGTGAAGTAGAGCGGTTCTTGAAATGTTTTTTGGAAAGACGTGTTTCTTGGAAGAATTCTCCTTCATATGTGTTTGGGTTAATGTGAGGTTCATAATCCTCTTCATTGGGGGGAGGTGGTCTAACATGTGGCGGCACTTCATAAACGACATCCCAACCTTTAAGATTTGGATCACTTTGGCAGGCCCACGGTAGATAGAAAACTTGGGTTGCCTGTTGAGCCGTAATATAGACATCGAGAACATTCAAATGAGTGCTTTCTTTGATTTCGACTAGCCCTAGATGTTCATGAGTCCTTCTAGTCTCCTTCGGCTGGAACCAATAACATTTGAAGACTACGACATTCGGTGGGTTGGCACCATAGAATAAAAGTTCATAAATTGCTTCAACTCTTCCATAATACTCGGTATCTCTTTCGCCGATAGTAGAGACACAACAATTTGTAGACTTTCGGTCGGCCATAGATAGCTCTTTGCCATAGGTACGAAAGTGATACCCATTGATGTCGTATTTGTCAAATGAACGGACCTTATAGTCAAAACCATTAGCGACTTGTCTCAATTCGGCGTCCATAGACTCTGAACTAGCCTACAAGTTTAATATGAAAGGATTGTTGCATTAGCCGGAAATTAGAAGAAGAAATGAAATGGTCTAATGGAAATTACCATTTGTTTCAACCAAGAGATGAAACCAGGATAGCCGCCTCCATACATTGCCAGAAGCTCATACTCTTCGACGGAATCCTTTTGGATCACCGCTCCATACGAGTCTTCGGTGATGTATCGACTGTATCAAATATCCGGGAATAAGAGCAGTTCAAAGGAATTAGAGGTTGCGAAACAATGTACCGAGAACTTACTCGATGTACGGCCGCACTTCTGTTAGTTGTTCAAGATATACAACGTAATGGTCCGCCATTCATCGACATCCAACGATAAGGGAGTATAAGCACCGGCTGGTGCGAGCTTCCCTTTGAATAGGCTGAGGTTGGATCCACCCTTTTTAGGGTCGCCAGCATTGTACCGAGGCTTCGGATTATGCAAATGACGATTTTTGGCTTCGTAGTGTGCTGTCACGAAGCTTGCCGCCTCCTCAGTAATGAATGCCTCGGCCATCGATGCTTCAATTCAACGTTTATTTTTACATTTTTCTCGAAGCGTCTTCTGCATCCTCTCAGTTGCGTAGCACCAACGATTATGCACGGGCCCCCCCAATCGTGCCTCGGTCGGGAGATGCAAAATCAAATGCTGCATTGGATTAAAGAAGCCCGGTGGAAAGATCCTCTCTAACTCGCAGATCAACTCCGGCGCCAACTCTTCCAGTTCTTCTAGCAAGCCAGGCGATAGTTCTTTCGCACAAAGAACACGGAAGAAATAGCTCAGCTCTGCCAGTACTAGCCATTCATCCTCAGGGATAAAGCCACGCAACATCACCGGCATTACCCGCTCAAGCCATATGTGCCAATCATGACTCTTGAGACCAAATATTTTCAATTTTTCAAGGCTCGCTCCCCTCTTTAGATTCGCTGCATACCCATCGGGGAACATCAACTCATTTTTCACCCACAGGAGTATTTGCTTCATAACTGGCCTTCCAAGATTGAACCATGCCTTTGGCTTCGTCCAGTTCTTCTTTCCTTTCGGTTGTCGCATGTTTTGTAGCGGTCTATCACATAGAGCCTGCTGATCGACTCTAGCCTTAGGATTATCCTTTGTTTTCCCCTCTATGCTGAACAATGTACCAAAGAGGGCCTCGCCGACATTCTTTTCAGTGTGCATCACGTCGATGTTGTGTGGGCAAAGGAGGTCTTTGAAGTAAGGCAGATCCCACAAGCATGTCTTGTGAGTCCAGGCATGTTCAGAATTATACCCCTTGAAATACCCTGGACGCTCCAGATCCGGCTCGAGAGAGTTTAACTGATCCGAGGTCTGTTGGCCTGTCAACACAGGTGGTGCAGAGTTTTTGACAACTCTACCTTTGATGAAGTTCTTCTTGTCTTTTCTGAACTTATGGCGAGGATCCAGGAACTGTCTATGCATGTCGAAGCAAGAAAACTTGCCACCCGCCTGCAGCCAACGAAACTCAAGAGCTGCCTTGCATGTGGGGCACCGGAACCTTCCATGCACAGACCAGCCAACGAATAGCGCATACGCTGGCAAGTCATGCATCGAGTACATGTACCACGCACGCATTAGGAAGTTTTTTTTGTAGCAGCGTCGTATGTCTTGATCCCATTATCCCAAGCTTCTTGCAGTTCATCCTTAAGCGGCTGCATGTACACATTCATATTCTTCCCCGGATAGTTGGGCCCCGGAATTATCAACGTCAGGAAAATGTTCTTTCTTTGCATAATCTGTTCGGGGGGGAGATTGAGTGGAATGACAAATACAGGCCAACAACTGTATTGGGCTGCCATCATACCAAACACATTGAACCCATCCATGCTTATGGCGAGTCGAGGATGCCTTGGATCTGCCGCTTTAGCATGATGTATTGCATCGAAGCGCTTCCACGCAAAAGCATCCGATGTGTGTACCAACATCGGCTCCCCATCTGCATCTAGTTCGGTTCTTTTGCCCAATTTATGCCATGTCATCTGTCTGGCCGTCTCTTCCACCATGAAAAGACGTTGAAGTCTTGGTATGATTGGCATATACCAAAGAACATTAACTGGGATTTTTGTTTGACTCTTCTCACCCATACCGTTGTCTACCTCAACATATCTGGAAGACTGGCAAACGGGACAATACTTCAAGTCCGCATACTCAAGCCTAAATAAGGCACATCCTTTCTCACAGGCATCTATCTTCTCATAGGGCATCTTAAGTACATGGAGGATTTTGTCCGACTGGTACAGGTTTGCAGGCATTACATGGCCTTTGGGTAGAAAGCGTCCAAATAGTGTCATCATCGCGTCGTTGCATTCTCTGCCCAAGTTGAATTGAGCCTTCAGAGCCATTACTTGTGCGATGGCATCCAGCTGACAAAGCTCAGTGTGCTCATGGAGAGGACGTTTTGAAGACTCCAACATATCATTGAAGGCCTTTGCAGATTCCTCCATCTCATCGTCCGAATCCCGAGCATCATCAAAGTCTTCCACCATGTCTTCCATCCCGGTACCATGCTCGTCGGTGCGACGACGGCCCTCCTCAGCTCTGGCACGTTGGGCAGACTCACCATGAAATGTCCAGACCGTATAATTAGGCGTGAAACCCAACTTCTGCAGGTGTTTGATCATTTCTAACTCTGACATCTTATGAAAGTTGTCGCAGCGGACACAGGGGCACCAAGTTGTTTCCTGTCCATTTGCAAATGCAGCTCTCACAAACCCCTTGGCTTTTCTCATCCATTCATGGGTCATGTCTTTCTGACTAGTGTGACCGGTGTACATCCACGCACGATCACTCATCTTGCCTAGCTACTGGACACACAAGAAATACATACATAATTCAGCAAACCATATTCATCAGTTAATAGAGTTTGTCAGTTTTATTACGTCCATGCAACCTAGATGCTAGTAGGTAAGGATAGGTCCTAATCCCACCCGAGTATGTGTAGATTGGGTTCGTTTTCCCATGCTCTGCTCCGGATCCGACGCAAAATTTCGGCAGCACCTCCCCGTTGTTCTCCTGATACACGTCTCGGCAATAAGCAGAGAGGATGTGTACCAGGAGAACAACAGGGAGGCACTGACGAAATTCTGCATCGGATCTGGAGCAGAGCATATGGGAAAATGAACCCAATCTACACATACTCGGGCTGTCCATGGATAACGTTGGACAATTCGAAAGAATCACGGTTATAAATATGCAAATGCATGCATATTTATAGATGTAACCCTTTCGAATGGGAGACGCATAGTGGTCACGCATACTGATGATTGACACCTACAGCTAGCAAGTTTCATCGGCACGAAGACCGGAACAGAGCAAATGAAGGGGGGAGGAGGAGATGTCATTTGTGCTCACCCACGAACGCAGGGGCGGAGCTCGTCGAACGCACGGGGAGGTCGTCGAACACCAGACCCTCGCAGCAACGAAAGAACTGCACATTTAAATCCACCCGATCAACACAAATATATATGATGTTTTTCTTAACAAAATCGGGAAATATACTTCCTAACTCATAATTCACAAATATATGACCCCATCGGCCTCTGGAAGGCCGAAGAGCACCTTTTCGGTCAACAGGAGGCCGAAGAGGTGTCGGGGGTCGGGGGGTGTCATGTCTGGGTGTCGTGGTGTCGGTGTGTGGGGGTGTCAGGGTGTCGGGGTGTCATGGTGTCGGGGTGTCGGGGTGTCGTGGTGTCGGGGTGTCGTGGTGTCGAGGTGTCGGGGTGTCGTGTCGGGGTGTTGTGTCGGGGTCGGGGTGTCGTGTCGGGTGCCGGGGTGTCGGGGTGTCGGGGGTGTCGTGTCTGGGTGTCGGGGTGTCGGGGTGTCATCCCTCGACCCCTCGACGACCCTCGACCCTCGACCCCTCGGAGAGACGCCTAGGTTACGTAACTTCGCATGAAAATAAAATCTAGTGGCATCGGCAGAACGACCGGAACAGAGCAAATAGGGGAAGGTCAGGGAGGAGATGACAGTCGAGCTCACCCTTAGACCGTAGAGGTGGTAGTCGAACGACGATGACTGCAACGGGACCGACAGTGCTCCTGGAGGTGAAGAGAAGATACCTGCACATGAAAAACAATCCAACATATGCACCGCAGAACAATCTAATCAACAACATCTAACCTAACGGAAAAAAAAGACACTATTTTTTTAAATGAAAATCCATACATAAATCCACCCATACATCTATATAGCATTCATCCATCTTTCCATCCATACATCTACACAGCATACATCCATCTAGCAATCCATATAACAACTACAAATTGTTCAAAATCACATATACATACATCTATATATACATGGTTCAATACATCAATCGTCCATCTATACATCAATCAGACCCACCAGTAGGAAGCAACCAGGCCAAACACGCACAGAATCTTACTGCTTCAAAGTTTACATGTACTAGTATGCATACATTGTATTTTTAGAAAAAAATAGGTATGGCAGCTGCCAAAGCTTGCCAGATTGCTGGCACCGCCCCTGTATACATACATCCATCTATCCATCCATCCTTACATCAATCTATCCATCCATCCACAGATCCATCAACTCCTAAATCTATACATGCAAAAAAAATAAGAACAAAGAGGGGGACCGGTGCTCACCGTGGGCTGGGCAGAGGGGGCAGAGAGCAAGGAGGAGCTGGTGCCTGGCTTTGGTGGCACCAGCGGCGGGGAACGGCGGCGGCCGGTGCTGCCGCGACTGCAGCAGCAGGTGGCGGCGGCCCCTAGAGGGCGCGAGCGGGGAGGGGCCCCATGGCAGAGGGGTGGGGGGTGGAGGAGGGAAGTGGGGGGCGGCGGCGGGGAGGCAGCGGCAGGGAAGCAGCGGCGACGAGCGGCGGCGGGGAGGCGGTGCTGGGGTGGCGGGGCGGGCAGCGGTGCTGGGGTGGCGTGGCGGGCGGTGATGCTGGGGTGGTGGGGCGGGCGCCGGGGCTGGGGTGGCGGGGTTGCGGTGGAGGGGCGGGTGCCGGGGCTGGGCGGCGTTGGGGAACGGCGGGGCTGGGGTCGTGGTGGGTGTGTGAGGTGGGAGGGAGAGAGAGGCGTGGGGCCGGGCTGCAGGGAGAGATAGGGGAGAGAGAGAGGGGTGGGGCCAGGCTGGGCTGGGCTTTGCCATCAGCCAGCGGATGGCAAAGAACCCACCTCTTTGCCGTCCGCTGGCAGATGGCAAAGAGGGGGCGAAAATTAAGACACCCTCTTTGCCGTCTGCTGGCAGACGGCAAAGAATTCTTTGCCGTCCGCCAGCAGACGGCAAAGAGGGTGACCGTTAGCACGCCCACGCCGTGACACTGTGGGCCCCCCTTACCTCTTTGCCGTCTGCTGGCAGATGGCAAAGAAGTGGCTCGTGTGACCTAGGCATTGCAGTACCCCCGTGGGGCCCACTTTGGTCTTTGCCGTCTGCTGGCAGACGGCAAAGAACTGTTTGCCATCTGCCAGCAGACGGCAAAGAAGTGGCAGATGGCAAAGACCATCTTTGCCATCAGCTGGTTCTTTGCCGTCTGCTTTGACAAGACAGACGGCAAACAGCCTCTTGCCATCAGCTGGCAGACAGCAGAGAGCTGGCAGATGGCAAAGACCCTGATTCCAGTAGTGAATCGTGTGCTATCAAACATAAAAAACTTCCAGGCGGTAGATATTTTTGAGATTACGAGGCAGTAGATATTTTCGAGAGCGGGCGGCAAGCCTCGTGGAGCCCAATCTACTGTGCTGATGTGAGTGATTGCAGGGGCACGGGCATGCCACACGGGTAGTCTGACCGAACCGTGTCTGTTGCGTACCCAATCGCAAATAGTTTCTGCATCCAACTCGTCTGCTGTTTATAAATTTGGCAAAAAGAATAACGCGGGAAAGGGTCAGAACACGAACACAGTTGCATGTGGACCAAATATATGTATGAAAAGGGCGGTTTGATGTTTGAATACCCAATGCACAACTTTGATGTGGCACCTGTCGCACAAAGCGCACAATATTGCTAGTCAGCCACCCCCTACGAATCCCACTTTGTGTCGGTGGTAAGGGAATCATAGCTACGAATGCATGCCCCCAGATAGTTAGGTTTGAAATCTCACCCTACCGTAACACAAAACCTATAGGAGTCCATCATATATATGGTCAAACTTCCCCTTTCGCTTCCGGACAAAGGTGGACTGTGTGCCGACCCACAAATGTGTGTTTGTGGCAGGAGATGGGTGAGACCACATACAAACCACCTGCGGGTGGCCCTATACTATATGTATGAAAAGGGTGTGGTGTGATATTTAACTACCATTCACAACTTTGATGTGGCACATGTGCCTCGCAAAATAACCAGACTTCCCCGACCCCACAGAGGTTGTGGGTAGTGCAAAGTAGCCCCCACCCTCCCCCCCCCACACACTCCTATCGGGGGGAGGGCATCTCACCAAGACGTACTGTAACATGGACCAAACAGAATCCAACTTGATCGTATAACCTCTCTCGCTCGTTGTTGGTCAATGTGATGGACATCCACACGGCCCCGCAAAATGGGCTAGCTTGTTGCCGATAAACTTGCGAGGGAGTACTGTCTGAAGACAAAACCCACTCTGTGCATGTGTCCCAATTATGTATATGGAAGTGGTGTGTGTGGCGTTTGAATACGCAATGCACAAATTTGATGTGGCACCATGCTTTTTGGAACCGTAAAATCCCCACGCTGATCAAGCGAGGGTTCACGATGCGTAGCATGCATGCGCTCAAACTTAATTAGGCCTAGAATGATCGACCTACTATACGGTAACACGAACCAAAGAAGAAGAATCCACCCAGGTAACCTTTCTCGTCGTCGGTCGAAATGATGGACGTCCACACGGGCCCACGAATATATATAGGCTTGCCGCCCATAACCAAGCAAGCGAGAGTGTCCAAAGACAACCATTGCATGCATGTGTCCCAAACATATTTATGGAGGTGCGTGATGCATGCATATGTGTTGAATATCTAATGCACAGCATTGATGTGGTGCATGCGTTCAAAATCGCACAGGTCCCCACACGGAGCAAGAGGTTCATGACGTGTCGTGTGCTCGCCCCCCCCCCCCTCGATCCGGCTAGATGGATTCATGTGTACACATGCGCTATTATATATTTAATCTCACATCACGACCTATATCGCGAGACAAACAAAAAATTAATCCCCTCCTAAGTAAAAATAATTAACCTCTCATTGTCGGTGAAAGTGATGGACCAAGCGGGCCGACAGATGGAAAGCATCGCTGATAACCACGTGAGTGAGTGCCACAGGACAACCACCATCGCTTGCATGTGTGCCAAAACATATATATGGAGAGGTGTGAGGTTGTGATGTTTTGAATATACCAAATGCACAACCTTTGATGTGGCATTTGCCTCAAAAACCGCAAAGTCTCCACACAGAGTGAGGTTCATGTGTGACACCTAGTATATGTTGGTCCCATCCCCCCTTCGACACGTACTATATATATACTCCTACCATAGCACAACCCTAAAAGAATTAATCCTGCTGGTTCGTCAAATGTGCCTCTCTCTCGTTGGGTCAAAGTGATGGAGGACGACCTCGCGGGCCCATAGATGGAAGCTGCACGCGAGTGAGTTCCTATAGGACAACCACCACCTGCATGGTATTGCGTGATGTTTGAATACCAATGCACAACTTTGATGTGGCACCTGCCTCGGGAACCGGAAAGTCCCCACATAGAGCGAGGTTATGACACACACACACACACACACACACACACACACACACACACACACATATATATATATATATATATATATATAGAGAGAGAGAGAGAGAGAGAGAGAGTATACATGTTGCCCCCTCTTTGACATGTACTACATACTCCTACCGTGCATATACATAACACAAACAAAAAAAGAACCATCCTTGTTGGTCAAATTAACCTCTCTCTCGTTGTACATTCAATTGATCGACGAAGACCTCACGGGCCCACAGAGAGTCACACGCGAGCGAGTGTCATAGGACAACCATCGCGTGCATGTTGTCGTGTGTTGTGTGATGTTTGAATACCCAATGCACAACTTTGATGTGGCACATGCTTCGAAAACCGGAAACGCACTACATAGAGGTTCACGATGCGTAGCCCCCTCACTTCGAGCTGGTGGGAGGGACTCATGTGTACGCACGTGCCCGAACTTTGATATGGAATCTCACCATGCATGATCCACACCGTAACACACATGCGAAAGATGAATCCACCTTCGGTCCGATGCCTCTCGTTGTCGGTGGAAACTGAAAACCTTTACAGGCTAACGAATGGGCATGTCGCTGCTAACCGCATGAGGGAGTGTCCGAGAGGACCACCAATGCATGCATGTGGCCTGAACATGTATGTATGAAAGGGCTGTGTAATGCTTTAAATAACCAATTCATTACTTTGATGTGGTATATATACATGACTCACAAAATGATCAATAATCCCACGTCACGGAGGCTCGCGACTAGTAGTGTACTGATGGACCCCCCCCCCCACACACACACAGAGACACACATCCCGCACCACCACCTCCACTCTGAGGCATCACTACAAAAAAATACACTTTCGTGATGATACGTGTTTGTCACAGTAGGTCACGTTTTCTGTCATGCATGTACATCTATGATGATTTTATGACAAAATCAAGATAGTCATACCTGTGCTGTCGTAGATGTGTTCCATGACAATACCAAAATTATCATCATGGAAGTGTCCACTTCCATGACAATAAATGGCGCGTCATGGAAGTGCTTTCGTCAAGGGTAACCGACACGTGGCATCCACCGTAACGGCCGCCGTTAAGCTATCGGGTTCCGGTTTGGATCCGATAACCCGTTAACAGCTGGGACCAATGAGGATTTTCCACGTGTAAAATTCTTATTGGCTATAGCAACCACGTGTCAGCACCTCGGAAGGACAGATGTCAACCGCCCAATGGACAGGAGGCGCCTATGATATGTCGACACATGGCAAGGCCCAACAGCGGCCCATTTAGGTTAAAAAGGCTGGCCCAGTCAAAATTATCGGGCTGGCCCATTAACGGCATGCTTGCAGACGGCCCATTCGCAGTTAAGGCCCGTACGACTAGTGTCAAATCAGCCTGGCCCATTAACGGCCTGCTTGCAAACAGCCCATTCGTAGTTAAGGCCCGTACGACTAGTGTCAAATCGGCCTGTCAATGGCCCGTTCTAGACTTGTCATCATTGCGGCCCATGGTCACTTCTGGCCCGTTAACAGTCCGCTAAGTATTTGGGCCGAATTACGACCCGGTGTGTTTCCGGCCTGTTAAAGGTCCTGCTTCATTTGGGCCCATTTATTGGCCATTGAAACTTTCGGCCCATAAACTACCAAGAAGGAATTGGGTCATATTTGGCCATGTCTGACATTTGGCCTGTTAGAGGCCCACTGTAGATTTGGGCCACTTCCAGCCTGTTGTGTTTTTTGGCCTGTTAACGTCGGACGAAATCCATGGGCCATATGTGGCCCAACGTCACATCGGGCCTATTAACGGCCCATATAAAACTGATACTAATCAAGCCCGACCGCACTTCCGGCCTGGTAAAGGCCCGTGTAGTAGGTTGGTGCATTTTCGGCCCGTCTGAATTTCGGCCTCTGAATGATCCGCATTGTAAATGGGCCACCACAAGCTGAGATACATTTCGGCCTGCTAATGACCAGTGGGCTATTTGGCAAAATCAGGGCCCAATCTCACTTTCGTCCTATTAAAGGCCCATGTTTTGGCCTGTTAAAGGCCCACTGTGGGCACAGGCCTACCAAAAATAAGAAAGCTTATGCTGATTTAGGCCCAGATATTTTTAGTGGGCTACATGCAAATTACGGCCCATAATCGTTTTTAGCCCAACTGGAATTATGGGCCTGACGAATGTTGGCACATTGGGCTCCTACGAAGCTTTCGGCCGAATACATTACTAAGATAAACCTACACTATACAAAAATAGCGTCGTAATTTCTACATCCTTTGGCAGCAAGATATATGTTGTATCACAACAAAATAAATTCCTGCCATACAACAAAAGGCCCGTTGGCATAAAGTTTACAGTCCTTGCGGATAAAAGCACCATCAGATGTATAGAAGCACAGATCATTTGACCTGAGTGCTAATGTTTCAGGCTGTAGAATCTGATGGAGCAGCATGATCTTCCCCTTTTTTCCGCAATTGCTCTTGAACAATGAAGCAAATGTCTGATAGTCTGGTTTCAAAACCATTCATATCTTGACGACATTTCTCAACCACTATTCTTGTTTCCGAAATGACCTCCATTAGGGACTGGACTTGTGTCTGGAGCACAGATATATCACCCTGTCTAGCCGGAAGATTTTGTTTAGTAGGCGATTTGGATGAGCTTACCTTGACAACCAACCCAGAATTACGCAGGAAGGTGCTTTTTGTATGGTTAGTGGAGAGTAGTGACGCACTGCAGCAAGAGGTGACATTGTGCCCGTGGTAGCCTCGTCACCTTCAGGTGGTTGTGGCTGTTCATGTTGGGGAACGTTGCATGGGAAACAAAAAAAAATTCCTATGCTCACCAAGATCAATCTAGGAGATGACCATCTACGAGAGGAGAGACTGCATCTACATACCCTTGTAGATTGCTAAGCGGAAGCATTAAGAAACGCGGTTGATGTAGTCGAACGTCTTCGCGATCCAATCACGATCCGTCCCGCGAACTCCGATCTAGCGCCGAACCGACGGCACCTCCGCATTCAACACACGTACGGCTTGATGATGCCTTCACCTCCTCGATCCAGCGAGCGATGGTGAAGTAGTAGCTCGAGTCCTCCGGCAGCACGACGGTGTGGTGGCGGTGGTGGTGGCGAAATCTTGGCAGAGCTTCGCTAAGCGCTACGAAGAGGAAGAAGGCTATGAGGGAGAGGAGGGGCAGCGCCGTGGCGTATGAGGGTGCGGCTGCCCTCTCTCTCCTCATCTATATATAGGGGGAAGGGAGGAGGAGGGGTGCACTAGGGTTCCCTAGGGGGGCCGGCGGCCACCAGGGGAAAACCTAGATGGGTTTTGGTGCGCCTCCCCCCACGGGAGCCTTGGCCCCCAAGGCAAAGGGGTTGGCTCCCCTAGGGGGGCGCCCCCACCTCTTCTGGTTATGTGGGAAAGGGTGAGGGGGGCGCACAGCCCCTTAGTGGGCTGGTTTGCCCCCTCCCCTTGGCCCATGGGGCCCCCCAACACTTGCCGGGGCCCCGCGAGACCCCTTTCGGTGATGCTGGTCATCACCCGGTACCCCCGGAACAATTCCGGACTCCAATACCCTTCGTCCAATATATCAATCTTCACCTCCGGACCATTCCGGAGTTCCTCGTCATGCCCGGGATCTCATCTGGGACTCCGAACAACCTTCGGTAACCACCATAATGACTCAACTATACTTATATCGTCACCAAACATTAAGTGTGTAGACCCTGAGGGTTCGAGAACTAGGTAGACATGACCGAGACACCTCTACGGTCAATAACCAATGGCGGGACCTGGATGCCCATATTGGTTCCTACACATTCTACGAAGATCTTATCGGTCGAAGCTCGATGTCAAGGATTCAGCTAATCCCGTATGCAGTTCCCTTTGTCTATCGGTATGTTACTTGCCCGAGATTCGATCGTCGGTATCTCCATACCTAGTTCAATCTCGTTACCGGCAAGTCTCTTTATTCGTTCTGTAATACAAGATCCCGTGGCTAACTCATTAGTCACATTGCTTGCAAGCTCATTGTGATACTGTATTACCGAGTGGGCCCTGAGATACCTCTCCGTCATACGGAGTGACAAATCCCAGTCTTGATCCAGCCAACTCAATAGTCACCCTCGGAGATACCTGTAGAGCACCTTTATAGTCACCCAGTTACGTTGTGACGTTTGGTACACACAAGGTACTCCTCCGGTGTTAGTGAGTTGCATGATCTCATGGTCATAGGAACATATACTTGACATGCAGAAAACGATAGCAATAAACTTGACACGATCATATGCTACGTTCATAGTTTGGGTCTTGTCCATCACATTATTCTCCCAATGATGTGATCCCATTATCAAATGACAACTCATGTCTATGACTAGGAAACCATAGCCATCTTTGATCAACGAGCTAGTCCTGTAGAGGCTCACTAGGGACATGTTGTTGTCTATGTATCCACACATGTGTTTGAGTTTCCAATCAATACAATTATAGCATGGATAATAAATGATTATCATGAACAATGAAATATAATAATAACCACTTTATTATTGCCTCTAGGGCATATTTCCAACAGTCTCCCACTTGCACTAGAGCAAATAATCTAGCATTACATGGTAATGAATCTAACACCCATAGAGTTCTGGTGTTGATCATGCTTTGCCCGTGGAAGAGGTTTAGTCAACGGATCTGCAACATTCAGATCCGTATGTATCTTGCAAATGTTTATGTCTTCCTCCTTGACGTAATCGCGGATGGAATTGAAGCTTTGATTTATGTGTCTGGTCCTCTTGTGAAACCTTGGTTCCTTGGCTAGAGCAATGGCACCAGTGTTGTCACAGAACAGAGTCATTGGGTCCAGTGCACTGGGCACAACTCCAAGATTTGTCATGAACTGCTTCATCCAGACACCTTCCTTTGCTGCCTCCGAGGCAGCTATGTACTCTGCTTCACATGTAGAATCAGTTACCATGCTCTGCTTGGAACTGCACCAGCCTACCGTCCACCATTCAGAACATATATGTATCCGGTTTGAGACTTAGAGTCATCTAGATCAGTTTCAAAGCTTGCATTGACATAACCCTTTACGACGAGCTCTTGATCACCTCCATAAATGAGAAACATTTCCTTAGTCTTTTTCCGGTACTTCAGGATATTCTTCACCGCTGTCCAGTGATCCACTCCTGGATTACTTTGAAACTTTCCAGCCATACTTATGGCAAGGCTGACATCCGGACTTGTGCACAGCATCACATACATGATAGAGCCTATGGCAAAAGCATAGGGGATGACACTCATCTTTTCTCTATCCTCTGTAGTCGATGGGCATTGAGTCTGACTCAACTTCACACCTTGCAACATAGGCAAGAACCCCTTCTTGGAGTGATCCATTTTGATTTTCTTCAAAATCTTATCAAGGTATGTGCTTTGTGAAAGTCCTATTAAGCGTCTCGATCTATCTCTATAGATCTTGATGCCTAATATGAAAGCAGCTTCTCCTAGGTCCTTCATTGAAAAACTCTTGTTCAAATATTCCTTCACGTTTTCCAAAAGTTCTATATTGTTTCCACTCAGCAATATGTCATCCACATATAATATTAGAAATGCTATAGAGCTCCCACTCACTTTCTTGTAAATACAAGATTCTCCAAAAACTTGTATAAACCCAAACGCCTTGATCACCTCATAAAAGTGAAGATTCCAACTTCGAGATGCTTGCACCAGTCCATAAATGGATCGCTGGAGTTTGCACACTTTGTTAGCATTCTCTGGATAGACAAAAGCTTCCGGTTGCATCATATACAACTCTTCCTTAAGTAAACCGTTAAGGAACGCTGTTTTGACATCCATCTGCCAGATTTCATAATCAAAAAATGCAGCTATTGCTAACATGATTCTGATGGACTTAAGGATCGCTACGGGTGAGAAAGTCTCATTGTAGTCAACTCCTTGAACTTGTGAAATCCCCTTTGCCACAAGTCAAGCTTTATAGACGGTGACATTATCGTCGCGTCCATCTTCTTCTTGAAGATCCATTTATTCTGAATGGCCTTTCGCCCTTCAGGTAATACTTCCAAAGTCCATACTTGGTTTTCATACATGGATCCCATCTCGGATTTCATGGCCACTAACCATTTTTCAGAATCCGGGCCCACCATCGCTTCTCCATAGCTCATAGGTTCACCATTGTCCAACAACATGACCTCTAAGATAGGGTTACCGTACCACTCAGGAGCTGTACGTACCCTTGTTGACCTACGAGGTTCGATAGTAACTTGATCCGAAGCTTCATGATCATCATCATTAGCTTCTTCTTCAACTGACGTAGGTGCCATGGAAACATCTTTCTGTGCTGTGCTACTCTCTGGTTGAAGTAAAGGTTCAACAACCTCATCAAGTTCTATCTTCCTCCCACTCAATTCTTTCGAGAGAAACTCTTTCTCGAGAAACGACCCGTTCTTAGCGACAAACACTTTGCCTTCGGATCTGAGATAGAAGGTATACCCAACCGTCTCTTTTGGGTATCCTATGAAGACACATTTGTCCACTTTGGGTTCGAGCTTTTCTGGCTGAAGCCTTTTGACATAAGCATCGCAGCCCCAAACCTTGAGAAACGACAACTTAGGCTTCTTGCCAAACCACAGTTCATACGGTGTCCTCTCCACGGACTTAGATGGTGCCCTATTTAAATTGAATGCAGCTGTCTCTAACGCATAACCCTAAAATGATAGTGGAAGATCGGCAAGAGACATCATAGAACACGCCATATCCAATATGGTACGATTATGACGTTCGGACACACCATTACTCTGTGCTGTTCCAGGTGGCGTCAACTGTGAAACAATTCCACATTGTCTTAAGTGATTGCCAAATTCATAACTCAGATATTCTCCCCCTCGATCGAATCGTAGGAATTTCATCTTCTTGTTACGATGATTCTCAACTTCACTCTGAAATTGCTTGAACTTTTCAAACGTTTCAGACTTATGCTTCATTAAGTAAATATACCCATATCTACTCAAGTCATCGGTGAAGGTGAGAAAGTAATGATATCCACCGTGCGGGTCAACGCTCATCAAACTGCACACATCAGTATGTATGATTTCCAACAAGTCAGTTGCCCGTTCCATTTTTTCGGAAAACGGGGTTTTAGTCATCTTGCCCATGGGGCATGGTTCGCATGTGTCAAGTGATTCAAAATCAAGTGACTCCAAAAGTTCATCAGCATGGAGTTTCTGCATGCGCTTTACACCAATATGACCTAAGCGGCAGTGCCACAAGAAAGTGGTACTATTATTATCAACTCTACATCTTTTGGCATCAATGTTATGAACATGTGTATCATCACTATCGAGATTCAATAAGAATAAACCCCTCACAATGGGTGCATGACCATAAAAGATATTACCCATATAAATAGAACAACCATTATTCTCTGATTTAAATGAGTAACCATCTCGCATTAAACAAGATCCAGATATAATGTTCATGCTCAACTCAGGCACTAAATAACAATTATTCAGGTTCATCACTAATCCCGATGGTAATCGAAGAGCGAGCGTGCCGACGGCGATCACATCAACCTTGGAACCATTTCCCACGCGCATCGTCACTTTGTCCTTTGCCATCCTCCGTCTATTCCATAGTTCCTGCTTTGAGTTGCAAATGTGAGCAACCGAACCGGTATCAAATACCCAGGCACTACAACGAGAGTTGGTAAGGTACACATCAATAACATGTATATCATATATACCTTTGTTGACGTTGGCCCCCTTCTTATTGGCCAGATACTTGGGGTAGTTCCGCTTCCAGTGGCCAGTTCCCTTGCAATAGAAGCACTCAGTCTCCGGCTTGGGTCCAGCCTTGGGTTTCTTCATGGGAGGAGCAACTGCTTTGCCACCTTTCTTGAAGTTTCCCTTCTTTCCCTTGCCTTTCTTGAAACTAGTGGTTTTATTCACCGTCAACACTTGATGCTCCTTATGGATGTCTGACTCAGTGACTTTTAGCATCGCGAACAGCTCAGCGACTGACTTGTTCATCCCTTGCATGTTATAGTTCAACACAAAGCTCTTGTAGCTAGGTGGTAGCGATTGAAGAACTCTGTCAGTGACAGCCTCTGGCGGGAGCTCAACTCCCAACTCAGCCAGACGGTTGTAGTACCCAGACATTCTGAGTATGTGCTCACTGACAGACCCGTTCTCCTCCATCTTGCAAGCATAGAATTTATTGGTGGTCTCATACCTCTCAATCCGGGCATTCTTCTCAAAGATAAACTTCAACTCCTGGAACATCTCATATGTTCCATGACGTTCAAAACGCCTTTGAAGACCCGGCTCTAAGCCATACAACATGGCGCACTGAACTATTGATTAGTCATCAACACGCGACTGCCAGGCGTTCACAACGTCCACAGTCGCTGGAGGGGGTGGCGCACCAAGCGGTGCATCAAGGACATAAGACTTATGGGAAGCCGTGAGGATAATCCTCAGATTACGGTCCCAGTCCACAAAGTTACTTCCATCATCTTTCAGCTTAGCTTTCTCTAGGAACGCATTGAAATTCAGGGGAGCTACTGCGCCAGCCATTGATTTACAACATAAATTTGCAAAGATAACTTAGACTATTGTTCATGATAAATGAGTTCAATTAATCATATTACCTAAGAACTCCCACTCAAATCAACATCCCTCCGGTTGTCCGAGTGTAACACGATCCAAATTCAACAACTCAAGTCCGATCATCACGTGAGATGAGGTGGTTTCAATGGCGAACATCTCCATGCTGATCATATCAACTATATGACTCGTGTTCGACCTTTCGGTCTCTTGTGTTCCGAGGCCATGTCTGTACATGCTAGGCTCGTCAAGTTTAACCAAAGTGTTCTGCATGTGCAACACTGGTTTGCACCCGTTGTATGTGAACATAGAGTCTATCACACCCGATCATCACGTGGTGCTTCGAAATGACGAACTTTCGCAATGGTGCACACTTGGGGAGAACACAATTTTATCTTGAAATTTTAGTGAGGGATCACCTTATAATGTTACCGTCGTCCTAAGCAAAATAAGATGCATAAAAGGATTAACATCACATGCAAATCATAAGTGACATGATATGGCCATCAACTCGTGCTTTTGGTCTCCATCTCCAAAGCACCGGCATGATCTCCATCGTCACCGGCATGACACCATGATCTCCATCATCGTGTTGCCATCGGGGTTGTCACGCCAACCATGCTTCTACTACTATTGCTACCGCTTAGAGATAAAGTAAAGCATTACATAGCGCTTAATGATTGACACGCAGGTCATACAATTATTAAAGACAACCCTATGGCTCCTGCCGGTTGCCGTATGCATCGACATGCAATTCGATATAAACTATTACAAACATGATCATCTCATACATCAAATATATTTCATCATGTCTTTGGCCATATCATATCACAACATACGCTGCAAAAACAAGTTAGACGTCCTCTAATTGTTGTTGCATGTTTTACGTGGCTGCTATGGGTATCTAAGAAGAACGATTCTTACCTGCACAAAGCCACAACGGTGATATGCAAGTTGCTATTTAACCTTCTACAAGGACCGCCTTAGTCGAATCCGATTCAACTAAGGTGGGAGAGACAGACACCTGCTAGCCATCTTTATGCAACAAAGTCACATGTCTGTTGATGGAACCGGTCTCATGTACATGGACATGTAAAGTTGGTCCGGGCCGCTTCATCCCATAATACCACCGAATCAAGAAAAGACCAAGGAAGGAAGCAGTCTGAATATCAACGCCCACAAACTCCTTTGTGTTCTACTTGTGATGTCATCTACGCATAGACCTAGCTCATGATGCCACTGTTGGGGAACGTTGCATGTGAAACAAAAAATTTCCTACGCTCACCAAGATCAATCTAGGAGATGACCATCTATGAGAGGAGAGATTTCATCTACATACCCTTGTAGATCGCTAAGCGGAAGCGTTAAGAAATGCGGTTGATGTAGTCCAACGTCTTCACGATCCAATCACGATCCGTCCCGTGAACTCTGATTTAGCGCCGAACGGACGGCACCTCCACGTTCAACACACGTATGGCTTGATGATGCCTTCACCTCGTCGATCCAGCGAGCGATGGTGAAGTAGTAGCTTGAGTCCTCCGGCAGCACGACGGCGTGGTGGCGGTGGTGGTGGCGGAATCCCAGCAGAGCTTCGCTAAGCGCTACGGAGAGGAAGAAGGCTACGAGGGAGAGGAGGGGCAGCGCCGTGGCGTATGAGGGTGCGGCTGCCCTCCCTTTCCTCATCTATATATAGTGGGAAGGGAGGAGGAGAGGCGCCCTACGGTTCCCTAGGGGGGCCGGTGGCCACCAGGGGAAACCCTAGATGGGTTTTGGTGCGCCTACCCCCCGGGAGCCCTGGCCCCCAAGGCAAAGGGGTTGGCTGCCCTAGGGGGTGCCCCCACCCCTTCTGGTTACGTGGGAAAGGGTGAGGGGGGTGCACAGCCCCTTAGTGGGCTGGTTTGCCCCCTCCCCTTGGCCCATGGGGCCCCCCAACACCTACCGGGCCCCCCGAAACCCCTTTCGGTGATGCTGGTCATCACTCGGTACCCCCGGAACAATTTCGGACTCCAATATGTAACACCCTGGTTTTTGGCCCTTTTCTTTTTCTTTTTAATTTATTGTTTTTTGCTCTGATTTTTCTTTTTGGAGTGGTTCTGTGGCCTTGCAACCTGGGAGATCATCATCATTTCCTCTCCCAAGTGGCTCATCATTCTCAAAACTTTCCCAAGACCATGACATTTCCATCCTAGCCCAACTCCATAATTCTTTTTCTTGGGGAATATTCCTTTTCTTATTAAAGGAATAACCCTGTCTGCCCTAGGTTGTGAAGCAACCTATAGTTCTGTCACTCCCAAAATTTCCAAATAATTCTCATAATTTCTTTGGGTCATATTTTCCTCAAATATGCCCAAACTTTCCTGTCCTAGCCCAAGAATAATTCCCCAATAATTATTCTTCAATTCTGTCCAAGGTGGCTTTCTGTGAAGGAAGTGCCACCTATACTTTCTTGATTGCTCCCAAACTTTTTGGGCATGCTTTTTCATCCAAATCGTTGACCCATGCAAAAATTCAACTTTATTTGCCTAGCCAATCTTCCTCAGCAATTTTTCAAACTTTCTGTCAGACAGAAGGCATTGTGAAGGAAGTACTACCTAGGAGTATCCAAATGAGTTGAAATTTTGCACACTCCTTCATGTGCTCATGTTATAAACCTCCTCCAATTTTCAGCTTCATCCAATCATCTATGTGAGCACAGGACCAAATCTTTGCTTCTGTCAATATTTTCAGGTTGTGAAGCAAGTATAGTTTATATTGCTTTATTTTGGCTAAAAATTTACCAGAGCATTTTCATGACCATAGAACCTCTCTCCATCAATTTTGGGATCATTTCATCAAGCCCATATTTCTCTAGAATTTTCCCAAGTTTCTGGACAGAGAGGATAGCTGTGAAGGAAGTACCATTTTGGCATGTCCATTTGGTATGAAATTTTTACAGCATCATTATATGGCCAGATAACCTTGCCTTGCCAAATTTGAGCTCAAGTGGTTACTCTATGTGAGTGCATCATCTTGATCTTGGTTCTGGACCAAATATGTAGTTGTGAAGCAACTACGATGTATCTTGGTCCAATTCCCCTCAAAACCTCCAGGATTATAGCCCTTCCTAAGCTTAACCTCCCAGAAAACTCCGTTGGCCCCAATCAATTCTCTGTTGATCACCAGTGCATAGCCAAGTTTGCTACAGCAAACTTTCAGTGAATCCTCACATCGCTTCAGTGCTCCTTTTCTCAATCTATCACCTCCCTCAGGCTCAGTGATGCAGGGACTCATCACCAGACATCTCATTGCAGTCCCTCTTGTCCTCTCCATGCCAGTGCCCGTGGTGACTGCCGCCCTGGCATGGCGTTTCTCGCGCTCTCGCGGCATCCGGCGCGTTCTGAGCAGCGGGCAGCTCGGCATCGACGGTTTTCGCGCATCCGAACTTGCCGACTTGACTCCCCCTTCCTCTCCCGTCGCTCTCGTGTCCCTACCCCCATCTAGAAACCTCCTCGGCGGAGCTAGACGGCACGCGCCCACGGGCAAACAGTGGCCCTTTGGCTCTGTCTTCGTCTCGGCCGCTTCCTCCCCGTGCCTCTTGGCTTCCTCTGCCCCGTGAGCCTGCCCTCTGCCTCCTCCTGTCGCCTCCCGGCGAGCAAGCTCGTCCGCCCACGCGTAAGCGGGCACGCCCGAGACGTGGCCACACGTCCGCGGTCACCCCCTCGCCGCTCGGCTATATATAGCCACTCCGAGCCCCTCCCGAGCTCCTCATCGACCTCACCGCACCTCCTCTAGCCTCCTGACCACTTCCCCGAGCTCGAGCCGCCCTCCATGTCTCCCATTGCCATCTCGGCCGCCGCCTCTGTCCTCCCCGATTCCAGCAAATCGAGCCTCCCCTCTCCCTCCTACCACCACCGAAGGAGTCTCCTAGACCCTCTGATCCTCCCCGCATCTTCTTTTCTCCTCCGGAGCAACCACATCGCCGGCACCCACCTCGGCCGACGACCTCGTCCACCACTCTCTCACCTGTCACCACTCCGGGCATCTCCGGCGGTCGTGCGTCCCAGTAACGGATGCGCGGCAGCCTCCTGAGTTCTCCGGTGGTCGCGGCGTCCCAAATGGTGGTCGGAGCGGGCCGGAATCCCGCCGGCGCCATCGACCCACTCCCTGTCCAGCGAGCAGGCGCGGGGGAAGAAGAAGGAGGAGCGGGAGAGAGAGATTTCAGCGGCGGGCCCCACCTGGCAGTGAGTCAGCGCTCGGCCCCGCCTCTGCTGACTAGGATAAGTGGAAGCGTATTCCGCTGGAATACGTCTTCCCTTTTCGAAAGCGTACTTTGGCTCTGCTTCGACCTAGTTTACGTTTGCTCAGTTGGAAAGTGTATTCTGCCAAAAGGAGCGTTCTGTTTTTCCACTCACGGGCATGTTTGTGATGATTTTATTACAGATAGGTCCCTGGCAGAAAAACCTTTATAACTTTTTGATCCTAACTCCAAATGAGGTGATTCCAAAGCCCACTTCTTTCTCTTGTCGAGCCTGTTCTATTGGTATCATTTTCACCATGTGTTAACATTCTGAAAATGACCATTATGCCCTTGCCCTTATTCAGCCCCCTCCGAGAGAGAACGTTTTCCGGCGAATCTTTCCGCGAGCTTCTCGCACTTCTTCGCGATGAATCCCTCCATCCCAGGCAAGCCACACCCTCCATTTGCATGATTGCAATGCAGTGACATGGTTTAAATTATTTAAAATTATTTAAAATATTGCATTAGCTATGTATGATCTGTTCATGGCATTTCTTGGAGTTGTTTTGATCTTGCTATTGCCATGATGTTGCTTGGAGTTCTAGGACTAATATCTTGCAGTTTCTGAGGATGACATGTTGCCTTGGGATTATTAGCGGCTATTATGATTATTTTCATGTTGATATCTGGTATTATATTTTGGAGTATTACTTTGGATGTCATGTTGCCTTTGGATTATTTGTGGCTAGTATTATTTTCATCATGATGATTGTTGATATTATGTTTTGGAGTATGGTTTTGGAGATGATGCTTGCATATGGATCTCAGCTGGATAGCTTGTTCTTGCTATTGGAGTAGTAGTATTATCGTTCTTGGATTCATCATAATAGTAGTGATATGTTGCCCCGGAGTATTTTGATATGACGATAGTATGCTTTGGATTAGTTGTTGGATATTGCTATGACTTGGATTACAGGTTGATAGATGATATCGGAGTATCAGTTATCACTGTTATATTTTGGGGATAAATTCCGTCATTAAGTTGGTCAGGTGCCACCGAACCGGGCTTTTCCAGTGCAACCACATTTGCCTTTTATGGGAAGGCCTTAACGCGGTCTATTGGCATGCCTCTCGCTGATGCCTCCAACGAGGGAAGGTTATGGGCGCGTGCTACCCTGATCAGGTAGGCGGACATAAGCCTTGTGTGCCCGTAGTTGTTGTAGGCGCCTTTTTGTCCCCGTTTGGGACCGTTTGTGTTTTGCCACAACGGTGGCCGTTGGATGTCTTTGGTAGACATCGGGGCCACCCATGACTTAGCCCAAAAGGGAGTTGGTCGGAGTGGCCGGGAGAGTGTCATGGCAGTAGAATGGTTTTGTCAGAACGTCGTTGGTCCACACGAATGGGAGTGCGAGGCCATGGGTTCCGTGGTGTGGGTACAGTGCGCTAACCTCTGCAGAGTGTGTGTTAATCTATCAATAGCCGCGTCCTTGGTCATGGGCATAGTTCGTACTAGGTCACACCGTTCGATCAACACTCACATGACGGAATGACTTATAGGTGATTTATATGTTGACATATTGTGAGCAGTAACAGCTTGGCAGGATGTTGATGATGATATTGGGATGATCTCGAGGATGGTCATTCAGTTTGTGATGTGGTCATGAGGTGATCATGTGGATGTTGTGGTCATGAGGTGATCATGTGGATGTTTTGATCACGAGGTGATCAGGTGGATCACGAGGTGATCGAGATGGTATATTGCTTGGCCGGTTAGCCAAGAGTGAGATGGTTACTAAGATCTGAGATGGTGGTTTATCAGTATGGTAGTAGTTTCATATCATGCTTAGTAGTTGCTTTCGTATCATAGTAGTTGTTAATTAATTAACCTATTTAATTGCTATGTTGTTGTCTTGCCTTGATGCTTTTGGTTGTTGTGAGCTTGCAAGTACATTCAATGTACTGACCTGGTGTGTCATGCCAGATTGCAGGTGATGCCGTGATTGATTGTTTGTCGTGGTTTCCGTTCGTGCGAGCTAGATCGTGTCCCAGCCAGAGTCCCTGCGGAGTGGAGTTCACCACCTTCGTCGTTGTTTCGCTGCTAGAAGTATTCCGCTGCTACGAGTTGTTCCGCTGCTAGCATAGAGCAAGTGTAGTATCGCAGGCGTAGCGTCGCCGTGCTGATGTGATCCTTTGTAACATCAGACCCTTGTATTATTACCCTTTGTAATAAGAGCTGATTTGTTCTATGCCAAGCAGTGCCGTATTCCAGAAGACTTCATCTCGATCTCTGGGCTGGAATACGGGGCGTTCCGGTTTCTCTGAGCCAGGGTGCCACACAATACCCTTCGTCCAATATATCAATCTTCACCTCCGGACCATTCCGGAGTTCCTCGTCAGGTCTGGGATCTCATCCGGGACTCCGAACAACCTTCGGTAACCACCATAATGACTCAACTATACTTATATCGTCACCAAACGTTAAGTGTGTAGACCCTGCGGGTTCGAGAACTATGCAGACATGACCGAGACACCTCTATGAACAATAACTAATAGCGGGACCTGGATGCCCATATTGGTTCCTACACATTCTACGAAGATCTTATCGGTCAAACCTCGATGTCAAGGATTCAGCTAATCCCGTATGCAGTTCCCTTTGTCTATCGGTATGTTACTTGCCCGAGATTCGATCATCGGTATCTCCATACCTAGTTCAATCTCGTTACCGGCAAGTCTCTTTACTTGTTCTGTAATACAAGATCCCGTGGCTAACTCATTAGTCACATTGCTTGCAAGCTCATTGTGATACTGTATTACCGAGTGGGCCCTGAGATACCTCTCCGCCATACGTAGTGACAAATCCCAGTCTTGATCCATGCCAACTCAACAGACACCCTCGGAGATACCTGTAGAGCACCTTTATAGTCACCCAGTTACGTTGCGACGTTTGGTACACACAAGGTACTCCCCCGGTGTTAGTGAGTTGCATGATCTCATGGTCATAGGAACATATACTTGACATGCAGAAAATGATAGCAATAAACTTGACACAATCATATGCTACACTCATAGTTTGGGTCTTGTCCATCACATCATTCTCCCAATGATGTGATCCTGTTATCAAATGACAACTCATGTCTATGACTAGGAAACCATAGCCATCTTTGATCAATGAGCTAGTCCTGTAGAGGCTCACTAGGGACATGTTGTTGTCTATGTATCAACAAATGTATTTGAGTTTCCAATCAATACAATTATAGCATGGATAATAAACGATTATCATGAACAAGGAAATATAATAATAACCACTTTATTATTGCCTCTAGGGCATATTTCCAATAGTTCAATCATTTGTTCCATAGCTTGCTGAAAGTTTGAACTTGTAGATTAGTGTACCAGGTTAGTTACTAATGAGACAAAAACAAAAAAGTAGGTTTCACATTTATACATAACTTATTTTGGTGAACTGTTGTAATACATTAGCATGTATTGTAGTGCCAACTACATAATAAAATCACTTTCGGAATATATGTCCATGTAGCATGCCTACAGTATTGTCTATTTCCTCAGATTCGTTGACATCTAAGGATAAAGAGACATGGTTTAAAGTAGGATGAACATAGTATGACATCATTCATATCATGGGCAAACAGATATCAAACAAACAAGCTATTGTATCATTGTGTGGGCACGTGAACATCACAACTAGATTACAGATCAAGACCAAAAGAATATCCTTCCTCTCTTTTAAACCGTGTAAGGTGAAATGATACGTGAAGACAACTGTGTATAAAAGTGAACAGAGTAACCGACATTGGTTGTAAACCAAGCAGTTAAATGACACGTCATAGTAATAAGCAGTTCAAAGGCAGGAGGAGTAAGGACTTACAACAGCGGCTTGAACTGGTGTGCTCATGTCCTTCATCTTGCTGGTGTGGCAATCCTTGAAGATTTCCACTGCATTCGGTTTAGGTTCTTTTTGGTCCGCACGGGCTTTCCTCTGTATTTGGAACAAGTCAATATAGATATGATAATATGGCACAGAAAAAAGAAGGAAGTAACAACTATTTACAAGAGCCTCGTAGTGTGCAATATAGCTATGAGATCCTGTTGTCTGTTGGAATTTCACTTTAGAATGGTTGGTCTTGTTCTTTAAACAGTTAGCCTAGAAGAAGATACACTTTTAAGGCACATACGTAAATATGAGTTCAATATGTGATCTGATCAAATACATATACCCTACCTGATACTTTGGATCAGACAAGTGTTTAACAAGGGCTGCCCAGTCTTCATCTGTAATATATTCCACTGGAGATGTTTGGGCGATTTCATTGTTAGCCTTGCCTTCAAAGTGAGTTTTTCTAAGGTGATACCGATACTATCGCAGAGTAGACTGAAAAACATGAGTGCATGCTTGTTTAGTTGCATCATCTTTTGGATCCAACTTGAACCTCATCTGTTGAAAAAAGAATATGAGTCTTATTAGGAGGAAGCTAGAAAGTATGGGACAGAGCAAGACAATATTACAAAATGCGATGAATAACATTACTTACGGATAAATGGTCAAGGAAGGTGTTAAACTGGGTATCGTCTTTCTCATTTCTGTACTGGATCCATGTTGGGAGGATACGTGCATAACACCTAACGGCAACGGCTGCCTCTGATACTAACTTGGCTGACTCTGTAGCATCACGTGGCCTTTTTAAACCTGCCTCAAAATGGATCTCCATTCTTCCTCTAGATTTTGTTAATCTGTCAAGCATTATCCCTGATGTCTGTTTCCGCTTGCACTGTGGTGCTAGTTCAACAACGAATATGGAAAGTGTTAGTGCACATCAAACTATGAGAGTACATATAAAGGAGCATGCAACTGCAACTTGACTCGATCAGGTACCTTCTTGGTGTTGATGCTCATGAGGTTCATCTGATCTTGCCAAGTCCTGTTGTGTCAGCAGTGCTTCAGAAGTAGTGTTAGGTGTGAAGGCAGCTTGGGAACAGGCCAGTTGCGGAGCAAATGAACGAGCAACTCGTTGGGATGCTGGTACAATTGAAGGGGATGTTGCAGCTGGTGGAGCAGGTGATACTGTGTTTGTAGATTTAGCCGGTGGAGTTGGACCTTCTACTGCACTATAAGTATAAGCAGAATCTCGAGGGAAGATCCTTTTCCGTTGCACCCGACGAGTAACACCATTCCCTACTATATTCTTTTCCTTGCTCTTTTTTTACTTTGCCATGTCAAGCCGTACCCACAACACAAAAGAATAAAATTGCTCTTCAGAACTCATTGATGCATGATACAGACAAGCAATACTTTGATGTAAGACAACCGTATGAGGAGGATGGAATATGTAAGAAAAACAGGACGGCGTGACATATTCACAGCTACCATGTGTAAACTAAGCAAAAGGATTTTCAAGAAAATAGAAGTAATGCAAGCTAGACACCATATGAAAGATGCAACCAATATCACTCTACCAAGTTAAAAGTGTCTTGTCATAAGTGGCATTTCGAAAAATTAGAAGCAGTACAACCTAGAAATCAATGCAAGATGCAACCACTATCACACTGCCAAGTTAAAAGCGTCCAATCATGAGTGATTGATGCGGGATACACAACAGCAGTACTTTGATGTAAGAACATGGTATGATAGATAGATTCAGTGTATTCTAGACACAGAGAGGCATGTCAAATGCACACGTATAATGTATAAACTCAGCAGGTGCAATTTAATCAAAATAGAAGAAATACAAGCTAGACAACAAATGCAACATGAAACCAATTATCACACTGTCAACTTAGAGCAAGCACCTGCGATGGTGGAGTAGGGGAGATGAACTCATCATGTACACTTGGGACTTCAACTGCATTAGCAGTAGCAGTGGCAAATCTAGAGAGTCTCTGTTTGCTTCGGTCCAGAGGACCACCGACATCCCCTAACTTACACTTTTCCTTCCTATTTTTTGATATTGCCTTCTGAAGTCAAAACCACAAGAAGAGGAATAAAATTAGCTCTACATAAATTTAGCAAGCGCATCCTAGGAGGATGGAATATATACAAAAAAAACAGCATTGCATATTCACACGTACGATAGGAGGATGGAATATGGATGAAAGACAGTAAGCAGAAGGCATTTCAACAAAATTAGAAGAAATGAAAGCTAGGCACCATATGAACATGCAACCAATATCACTACCAGGTAAAAAGTGTCTCGTCATAAGTGCCATTTCAACAAATTTGAAGCAGTACAAGCTAGAAGACAATGCAAGATGCAACCTACATCACACTCCCAAGTTAAATGTGTCTTATGGGTAAGTGATTGTTGTAGGTATAAGTTGTAAGCTACGCAGATGCAAATCAACAAAATTAGAAGCAATACAAACTAGACATCATACGGAACACGCAACCACATATAACAGTGCCAAGTTAGAGCAAGCACCTGCAATGGTGGAGTAGGGGAGATGTGCTCATCATCTACACAGCTACGTTGACTGTCCAGCCTTGTGTTGTCTTGCGAATCTTGTTAGGAGGATGGTGGAGTAGAATCTGTAGAGACCCTCTGTTTGAGTTGCTCCGAAGGACCACCGTCATCCACTGCCTTACTAATTTCCTTCAGCTGTATTGATTTTGCATTGTGAAGTCAAACCGATAAGAAAAAGGAATAAAATTCGCTCTTCAGAACTCATTCATGCATGATACTAACAAACACTACTCGGATGAAAGGCAAACACATGATACGAGGATGGAATATGTACGAAAAACAGGACGGCGTGACATATTCAGACCTATGATGTGGTAACTAAGCAGAAGGCATTTCAACAAATTAGAATCACTGCAAGCTAGACACCATATGAAAGATGCAACCAATATCACTCTGCCAAGTTCAAACTATCTGGCGTTTCAACAAATTAGAAGTAGTACATGCTAGAAATTGTATGCAAGATGCAACCAATATCACAGTGCCGACTTAAAGGTGCCTCATCATAAGTGACTGATGCGGGATACGCAAGAACAGTAGTCTGATGTAAGAACATGGTGTGATCAGATATAGTATGTTCTAGAAACAGGAACACGTGTCATATTCACAGGTATGATGTGTAAAGTAAGTAGATGCAATACAACAAAGTTAGAAGCAATACAAGCTAGACATCATACGCAACATGCAACCACATATAATAGCGCCAAGTTAGAGCAAACACCATTGATGGTGGAGTAGGGGAGATGTCCTCATCATCGACACAGCTACGTTGACTGTCTAGCCTTACGTTGTCTTGCGAATCTTGTTGGGAGGATGGCGGAGTAGAATCTGTAGAGACCCTCCATTTCAGTTGCTCGGAAGGACCACCATCATCCAATGCCTTATCAATTTCCTTTTGCTTTATTGATTTTGCATTGTGAGGTAAAACCGACAAGAAAAAGGAATAAAATTCGCTCTTCAGAACTCATTCATGCATGATACTGACGATCACTACTCTGATGAAAGGCAAAGTCATGATACGAGGATGGAATATGTACGAAAAACTGGACAATATGACATATTCACACCTTTGATGTGGTAACTAAGCAGAAGGCACTTCAACCAATTAGAAGCACTGCAAGCTAGACACCATATGGAAGGTGCAACCAATATCACTCTGCCAAGTTAAAACTGTCTTGTCATAGGTGGGGTTCATCAAATTAGAATCACTACATGCTAGAAATCATATTCAAGATGCAAACCAATATCACAGTGCCAACTTAAAGGTGTCTCATCATAAGTGACTGATGCAAGATACACAAGAAGAGTAGTTTCATGTAAGAACATGGTGTGATAGACAGATATAGTATGTACCAAAAACAGGAAGGCGTGTCATATTCACACCTATAATGTGTAAGCTAAGCAGATGCAGTTTACACTAATTAGAAGCAATACAAGCTAGACACCATATGCAACATGGAACCAGTTATCACACTGCCAAGTTAGAGCAAGCACCTGGGATGGTGGAGTAGGGGAGCGGAGACTTGGAACTTGTAATGCACTAGCAGCACGAGGAGAATCTGTACAGATGCTCTGTTTATGTTGCTGCAGAGGACCACCATCATCACCTTCCTTACTCTTTTCCTTCCTCTTTTTTGATTTTGCCTTGTCAAGTCGAACCCACAAGAAAAATGAATAAAATTTACTCTTCAGAACTCATTTATGCATGATACTGACGAACACTACTTTCATGTAAGGCAGCTGCATGATAGGAAGATGGAATATGTATGAAAAATAGGACGGCATGACATATTGACATGTATGATGTGTAAAGTGTAAACTAAGAACAATGTGTTTGAACTAATTAGAAGCAATGCAAGCTAGACACCATGAAAGATGAAACCAATATCACTCTGCCAAATTAAAAGGGTGGCCTCATAAATGTATTTGACCAAATGAGAAGCAATACATGGCAACAGGCTAGAAATAATATGCAATATGCAACAAATAAAGGTGTCTCATCGTAAGTGATTGATGCAGGATACAGAAGAGCGGTAGTTTCATGTAAGAACATGGTTAACAGATAGATGTAGTATGTACCAAAAATAGGAAGGCATGTCATATTCACAGGTATAATGTGTAAACTAAGCAGTTGCAATTTACCCTAATTAGAAGCATTACAAGCTAGACACCGTATGCAACATGCAACCACATATCACACTGCGAAGTTAGAGCAAGCACCTGCGATGGTGGTGTAGGGGAAATGCGGTCTTCAAGTACAGAGCTACGTTCAATATCTTCATTTAGACTTGTTGTTTCTTGAGAATCATGTGGGGAGGATGAAACTGCACTCTTGATAAGAGTAGCGCATCTCATACTAACCCACGGGCGTGACTGTCTCATCATAAGTGATAGATGCAGGATACACAAGAACAGTAGTTTGATGTAAGAACATGGTGTGATAGGCAGATGTAGTATGTACCAAAAACAGGAAGGCGTGTCATATTCACATGTATAATGTGTAAGCTAAGGAGATGCAATTTAACAAATTAGGAGCAATACAAGCTACGCACCATATGCAACATGCAACCAGATATCACACTGCCATGTTAGAGCAAGCACCTAGGGTTGTGAAGTAGGGGAGATGAGATTTGGAACTTGCACTGCAGTAGGAGTAGCAGGAGAATCTGCAGAGATCATCTGTTTTGGTTGCTACAGAGGACCACCATCATCCCGTGCGTTCATCCTTTTAGATTTTGCCTTGTCAAGTCAAACACACAAGAAAAAGGAATGAAATTCGCTCTTCCAAATTCGTTGATGCATGATACTGACGAATGCAACTTTTATGTAAGGCAACCAAATTGTAGGAGGATGGAATATGTACGAAAAATGGTAAGCAGAAGGCATTTCAACAAATTGGAAGCAATGCGAGCTAGACACCATATGAAAGATCCAACCAAAATCACTCTACCAAGTTAGAAGTGTCTCATTATAAGTGGCATTTCAACAAATTAGAGGCAGTACATGCTTGAAATGATATGCAAGATGCAACCAATATTACACTGTCAATTTGAAGGTGTCTCGTCAGAAGTGATTGATGAGGGATACACAAGAAAAGTAGTTTGATGTAAGAATATGGTTAATAGAAAGACATAGTATGTACCAAAAACAAGAAGGCATGTCATATTCACAGGTATAATGTGTTAACTAAGGAGATGCAATTCACCCTAATTAGAAGCATTACAAGGTAGACACCATATGCAACATGCAACCACATATCACATAGCCAAGTAAGAGCAAGCACCTGCGTTGGTGGTGTAGGGGAATTGCGGTCATCAACTACAGAGCTACGTTGATTATCTTCATTTAGCCTTGCTGTTTCTTGAGAATCATGTGGGGAGGATGACACTGCACTCTTTAAAAGAGTAGCGTGTCTCACAATAACCCACTGGGGTGACTGTCTCATCATAAGTGATTGATGAGGGATACACAAGAGCATAGTTTGATGTAAGAACATGGTTAATAGACAGATGTAGTATGTATCAAAAACAGGAAGGCATGTCATTATCAAAGGTATAATGTGTAAAGTAAGCAGATGCAATTTAACCAAATTGGAAGCAATACAAGCTAGACACCATATGCAACATGCAACCACATTTGACAGCGCGAAGTTAAAGCAAGCACCTGGGATTGTTGTGTGGCAATTGAGATCATCAACTGCAGAGCTACGTTTACTGTCTTCATCTGCTGACACTACACCCTTTAGAGTGCTGCACGCTTAGTGCTTATCGTCGAACTACACAGGAGCGACTTCTGTCTTTTCTTTTGTGTATTCATCAACAGTGTGTCAGAGTCTGAAATACCCATGCATAAAAAAACAATAGTGTGAGTATGGGTGAAGTGTGTGCATAAGTAGTACAGTGTAAAAGTAGCAGATAGCAGGTGGGTGAGAAATAAATGATGGGAGACATATGATAGCTCTACAACATGCATGGCACACGAAATTAGATTCTAGGATTTTGAAATATGAGCACATGGATGGCTGGGAAATGCAGATACTCCTCCAACACACCACAAGGTGTGGTTCTACGAAAATAACAGTCGACTGAAAACAAATAGGCCAGTCCATTTTTTCTGCACCGTCCGATGTACAAAGAACGGGTAGATCGCCTTCATCTACCTCCAGCCAGTCAGTGTTGACGACCTTCCTCGAAACGCCAGCGACCACCGTCCCAGTCCCCTGCCTCCGCCCTCCCATCGACCTCACTGCATCGCCGTGCTTGGCACCGCCTCCCGGCCATCCCTTCAAGCCCCGCCGACCTCCAAATCGGGCGCAAGCAGCTCTTGCGCCCCACACCCCTATGATAGACACCGATGCACCGCTTCCCCGGCAAACATGCTGCTTCTTTTAATAGCGAATCAACTAACCCTGGATTGAAATCCAGGCGGGCGACTGACCTCTAGCTAAGGTGAAATAGTCAATGGGAGGAAACCTTGTGCATTTATATCACAAAGAAGGTGCAGTAAGAAGCACTAAACTAGTTTATTTTGTGGGATGAATACGGTGTGAGCAGAGACGTAAGATTTGCACGAATAAGGGAAGAGGAGTACCTCTTTCTGCTGGCAGTGCTGTGTCCTCCTTCTGTTTTTCCAACAATCTTCTTGTGGTTCGCTGGAAACAAGAAGTTCTGGAGGACGGTGGAGCCTTGGACGAACCCATGGCCAAGTTGTTGAGTGTGGTGCGGTGGCTGTCTGTCGGCGGCGGGGAACTAGATCCGAGGCGGCGAACGACGGCGTAGCGGGAACAGCTCCAATGCGGTGGATGGTTGTGAAGTGGAGCGGCAGCGGTGAGCCGCAGGACGGCGTGGTCGAAGTGGTTTTGGTACGGCGCACGTCCGCGTCGGCGTCGTGGAGGCAGCTCTGCCTCGGCTTCAGCTGCTAAGTCCTTGAGGGCGTTGCGGTTGCGTTGGACGATGTCGTTGGGGTACCGGCTCCGGCGTGATGGAGGAGGGCGGCGGTGGATTGGGCGATGGGGTGGAGGATGGAGGAGGCTGGGGTTTCGTGGCTGGTGGAGAGGGCGTTTTGGCGCCCATGGAGTATGAATGGGGAAACGGAGGGAGGGGGAACTAAGGGGGAACAATGTTTCGGGAAAGTTACAAACTTTGCCACCATCTAAAATTTCGGACATATTGCGGGTCGGGGGTCGGACAGTAATCTCAAGTGTCCCAAGTAGTGGGCGGGATAGATTTCGGCCGAGCGCATGAGTGTTTAGGCGCCCACGGTGTATGAATGCTTCTCAGAGGCGGTTGACTGGCATCTTGCTGAAGTTACAAACCTACCCCGGTTTAGACCTTTGGACATCGGCTGAGAGGCTACACGGGTCGGAGTCAGGACAGTAACTTCGTACCACCAAACATTAGTCTCGCGCGGTTTCGGACGACCAGAGGCTTATTTAGCGCTTCGTTCAATATTTGGGAGCATAAGCATTAACGTTTACAGTTCTCTTGAATTGAACTTTCAGGATTTGTCAAACTTCAAAAATCTTGACTCTTGAAAATCCTAAAACTACAATTATTTTGGAATGGAGGGGGTACATTTGAATATACATTGTACATGAGTATATATTAAAAAATATGCAGCTTAGCTCAATTCATGCATGGTTCCAGATATAATCTCCTTGGTTGCAAAAAAATAGTTAGACATGCGTATGAATATATAGCATGTTAAAATGCACAACAAAGATTGATGCCCCCTTTTAGATTTGATTTACAAATGCCATTATCTTGAATTCAAATAGATGAATGCACTTCCTATGAATTCGAATCTTCGAAACCATCTTTTTTTTCGGGGATCTTCGAAACCATCTTTATGTTGAATTGAACATGTATTCTATTTCGTAGCTAGCAATTTGGAATGTATCCATGTATGTGACAAATGTATAAAGTGTCTGACACTAACAACACGGAGTGCACTAATTAATGTTTACATATGAATTGCAAAAGCCATGCATTGTCTGTATTTCAAAGCACTCTCTATGGATCGGTAATTTGAAATAAACCCATACACATGCTAAATTCAATAGAGTATGGGTGTCTGATAGACCAATGTTCGTTCATACGCAAATTGCAAAATTCATGATCTCATCAAAAAAAATTAATACAATTTATATTTTAATTTAATGTGTAGAACCGCCTTTTAAGCATAGATGCACTATGCCTCAGCCCGTCCTCACACACGCTCTATATATCTCTCTATCTGACGCATATGTGCACACACTTTATATACATCGGCATTTCTCTCTCACACATGCTAACACTCTCTCGCGGGGTGTCTCGCACACACACACACTCTATATATCTCCCCCTCTCTCTCTTACTACTACGTACCACTCTTTTCACTAATCTCAGTTGGAAACACTATTTCTCTCACATGCCTATATACACACGCACGGTCTCTGCTGGCCCTCTATATGCACATACATGTGCCCAAGTGTCTCCCGCAAGCACATTATCTTTAGGCCTCTCTCTCTTACTACTGCGTACCACTCTTTTCACTAATCCCAGTTGGAAAACTCTATTTCTCTCACATGCCTATATACACACGCACGGTCTCTGCTGGCCCTCTATATGCACATACATGTGCCCAAGTATCTCCCGCACCCACATTATCTTTAGGCCTCTCTCTCATACTAATACGTACCACTCTTTTCACTAATCTCAGTTGGAAAACACTATTTCTCTCACATGCCTATATACACACGCACGGTCTCTGCTGGCCCTCTATATGCACATACATGTGCCTAAGTGTCTCCTGCACGCACATTATCTTTAGGCCTCTCTCGCACACATTCTCTCCCCCCCCCCACACCTCTCTCTTGTTGGCGGATATGATTCCATCAGATCAGTCGGTAAGATATCCCTGACTGTTAGGCTGGATGGTAATACGAGGCAAAGTTTTACCCAAGTATGGGCCCTTGCAGTTGAGGAAAAAAGCCTACTCCTGGTATTGTATATTTTTGATAGGGGTGTGTACAAAGTACACATGACTACCAGGCATTGTGTGTGTATACTATCGATGAACTAGCCCCCGGGCTTATATAACATACTCGGGGCCTATGGTTACAAATCATATATAGTCGGCTTATCATCAGTGGGGATAGAGTCCTCCATGACTCTGGTAGCTTTGTCTTGTACGCCGAGTCCTCCATGGGCTTCGTATAACGCGTCTCGGTCCAACCTATGTGGTGCAGGATGGAACCGACCCATGAGTCCTCACGTCGACCCACCACAACTAGAAATTAAATGATGTGCCCACCACACCCCACACACAATCGGCCACTAAGAAAATAAGCATATACAATATTACAAGGTTATACGGAGTACATGAAAATTAATTGCATGGTGCATCCAATAATATTTATTCCACATTGTGAATGTTTATATCTTCTCCTAAAAAAATAGTCACGGGAAAGAGAAACGAAGGGCATATCTCGCTTTGTCTCCACTGCACCCCGTCTCTCTACACCACTTTCACGTACGCACTCAAACTATCTCTCGTCCCCCTAAAAGTATGCCCCTGACACATTCACGCGTGACGGTCACTGTATTTCAAGCGAAAGCACTATACGATCACTGGACTTCAGAATATGCTCATTATGGTCACCGTATACATTCTTGTGGTCATCATACGGTATGTAGCTCACCATATGTCTCTGTATTTTGTTGATGACACTAGCGGTCATTGTATTTGATGCGTGCTCCATATTTTCTTGATGACACTTACGGTCATTGTATTTGAAGCGAAAGCACGATATGGTCACTGGACTTCGGAATAAGCTCATTACGACCACCATATACATTTTGTGGTGCTAACCAACCCATGGTTGGATGGTTAGGAGGACAGTGGTATCCCCACCCCACCAGGGTTAAAGTCCTACTGCTCGCATTTATGTTGTATTAATTTCAGTATTTCCGCCGATGTGCGTTCAGTGGGAGGAGACGTTCCCCTCGACTACGAGGCGCCTATGGTTACTTCGTAAAATGTCAAGATGATATGTTGGCTCACTCTCTCGAAGGTGCTCATAGGGGTAGGGTGTGCGTGTGTGTGCTTATAGTGGTGAGTGTTTGCGTGTATATATGAGCGCTTGCGTCTGTACTGTGTTAAAAAAATACATGTCGTGATTATACGGTCACTGGCTCACCGTACAACTCCGTAATTTGTTGATGACATGATAAATTGACCAGTCAAATGTTCCACATGTAGCAACTAGTGTTGCACCATCAGCGCACGTAACCGTGGGGCCCACCTATCAGCGCGTATATGAAAGAAAGAAATGGTAGCTTGCGTCTATACTGTGTTAATAAAATACTCCGCAATTTGTTGTGATGATCATACGGTCACTGGCTCACCATACAGCTCCGCAATTTGTTGATGACACGATCAATTGACCAGTCAAACGGTCCACGTTCATCAGCACACATTACCGTAGGGCCCACCTGTCAGCGCGTATATGAAAGACAGAAATGGTAATAAATTAGTGGTCGGTGGGGATTCGAAGTCGTGAGACCTCTGATTGGCAGCCCGCGCGCCCTAACCACAGCAGACAAGGTCGCCTTGTGATGATATGCTGAGCCGGCCATTTTAATTGCACGCACGCACGAGCCACTGTGGTTGGTACAAACACATCATAAATGCGCACAAACACGCCTGCAATGCCCGCATGCATGCATGCAATACTCACACATACACATGCACGCACGCAACACTCGTACGAACACACAAATGCATGCAGGCGTGCAACACTGAAACGTACACATGCACGCATGAACACACGCATGCATGCAACACTGAAACGTACACATGCACGCACGCAACACTCGCACGAACACTCACACGCCTATACGTGCATGCACCCTTTGTTAAGGACATGGATTGTTACGAGTATTAATCAATCTTATCTGTGATAAGTAGAACATTGATGTTTGCAGCGGTCTTTATGAATCACAACATATCGAACGGGCTATCAACGTATATAGAGTATGAAAAAATTTAAATTCTCTTACATTATATAATAGGCTTATCAACCTACATGAATTAGATGACGTCACACTCAATGAACAATCATCGGTTTATGAAATGCCCGCTTCTCACCGTGCTGGGCCACCAAAAGCTCCTCTGCCGTGCGCTGCCAGTGTTGGTTCACTGACATGCAGGCCAGGTACCCAACAAGCCCACAAGTCAGTGGAAGAATGGCGCGGTGTCGTACGTCATAGTCGAGGGTGTCGCTCGCTGCATGCCTGGCTGAACACGCCTCCTTGCCGCATTCAAACGCCTCCATGAAACCCGTGTGGAAGCCGAGAAACCTACTCCGGCCACACGTCCATTCATGACCGGGCCAGCATTAAATGCAACGCCGACCGAGCTCCTCCCGTCCGCCGTCTATTTAATCTCCTATTTAAACGAGGCCAGACGCCGGCCAAGAATCGCACACCTCTGCCGCTCCCCTATCTCCTCCTTCACCATTTTCTCCACTCTTACAATGGCTTACGAAGAGTAGTTATCTAGCATCCAAGCCGGCTGGGTGGCCCGCCAAGCCCGCTGGATACGAGCTATGCAGCTCGCTGATCCACCTCCCTCCCCTCGCCCGATGGAGCCAGTTGCCGCCCCAAGCCGGCGCGTGGTTCAGCAACTCGCCGCTCAAGGGCAGCTCGATGAGGAGCGACGAGCTGCTCCACGTCGACACGGCGGGGAGCACGGGCGTCGTTGCTACCGTCCACGCCGCCGCCTTGTACCGTGCCTCCCATGTCTGCGACCGCATCTCCCGTGTCTGTGGCCGAGACTACCATGCCTGCGGCCGCGCGATGCAAGTAGAGACAGAAGCCGGGTGCGCGGAGAGCGACGAGTCGGTGGCTAGCGCCTCCGCGTCCACCGCCATCATCGAGGAGAAGTAGAACACGGGAGGCCGCCGCCGCTTGGGTCCCATGAAGGCCACCGCTGAGGCGATGCCGGCGTACACATCAGGTTTCTTGCCGGATCCTTTTGTTGCCGACAAATGGATCCGCAGGCGACCATTTAGGCTAAGTATTGTTATACCTGTGCTGTTCAGGAGTAGCACCGCTTAGTTGATTTAAATGTAATGAAATCCATCATGTTTATATGAAAATCCGGTATTTTATATGAATTCCGTCATTGTTTATATGAAATATCGCCGTGTTTGCTTGAATTTCCTCCGATTGGTTGAGTTGCTGTCAGAATGTGTGCGGCTACGGTTGCATGGCGTAATTTACGGGTCGCCAGTCGGTCTGCAGCCGGCTCGGGCGGCGAGGTGGGACAAAAAAGCACAGCTCGTGCGAGCTCGTCTCCAACGCACGCGCTGGAGGATGCATGAGCACCCGAGCTTTACCTCGTTCATCGGTGGCAAAGCACGGGTGGACAAAAGGGTCGCCAATATTTTGGTTACCCCAAGCAAGATCCGAATAGCCCCTTCCAGCCCCACCCCTCCCAGCACATTCAAATCCCTCGTTCGCCGTGAAATTTTGCCATGTGTTGTTTTCATGGATATTTTGCTGTGTGAAAACAAATTTAAATATGAACGAATAATCGGTGCCCGCGGTCTTATGCTGGGACACAGTTGGATGGCCTCATAGTAGTAGTAGTGTAGAGTACTAGTATTACTAGATAGTGAGTGTTTACTACTGTATCATGTACGTACTAATTGCAATGCATGCATGTGTTAGCAGTACAATGACCACATACGAATTTGATGGTAAGATTTGTGTAAGTTGGATGTCATATTATTGCTCTAACATGTGGTCAAAGTTAGCCTCCAAAACACATTTTACACCCTATATGGATTGAGGGAGTACATGCATTGCTGAGGTTTCTCTTAATCCTTGCATGCAACGTTTTTATTGAAGCTTGAAATGTGAACATGTGAATGGGAGGGACTACTACAACCCTTCCAAAAGAACTGTAGTACTAATGGTATCATACTCCCTCCCTTCACCATCTCACATGCTTAGTACTTTTGCGAACTATGGAGGTAACAAATTTATTCCACCACTCAGCATCTATTATGATTAGGGAGATTTCAAATTGAGTCATATAGACCGGAAAGTAGGCAATTAGGGCATCAACAATGTATGCTTTTTGTTGCCTCTAAGCCCTCTCTCTCCTCTTAGAGGAAGGCCTCTATATATTGCATGAACTGCCTCTAACAAAAAATTGGCTAGCATCGCGTCTAACCATAGAGGCTGCCTCTAACAATGTAACAATCCATCTGGTCCCACTTGTCAGCCTTAGGAAGCATTAGAAAGTACAAGAAAAATATTACTGATTGGACAAATGTGGTGCTAAGCAATACTTTTTAAATTTCTGCTAGGGCCCACCTTAGAGGCTGGTTAGAGTCTCTATACATTGTGGTTTTTCCATTTGATAAGAGGCAAACCATCTGTGGCCTACCTTAGAGGCAAAGGCTCTATACACTGGAGATGATCTGTAGTACTACTTTGATGTGTCCCGTCAACTTGCAGAACAAGGAGAAGCTTGCTTAGTACGCCCTCTCCCCCGCTCATGGGTGCGGTGGCTCGCAGAGTCGCAGGACGAGGAGAAGCTTGCTTACTACGCCTACGCCTGCTCCCTCACCCACGCACGCGGTGGCTCGCAGGATGAGGAGAAAATTTTACTACTCCCTCCGTTTACTCCTCGTCCCTACTAGTTAGAGAAATTATCATATTATTTGAAATATATGTCTTTTAGTAGTAGGAGTACTACAGTGGTAGGAATAGTACTACAGCAATTTCCTTGGAGTCAGTGCTGCAGCAAGCTACCCTAGGCTATGTTACTACTCCCTCCTTTCCGGTTTATAAGGCTCAATTTCAAAATCTCTTCAACCAAGGTAGACGGTGAGTGGTGGAATTAGTTTCGTAGTTTGCACAAGTACTTAATTAGTACGCTCATTTTTCTCAAAAAGTTATGTTTACAGATGCATTAATTACAACGAATGCATGCATGACCACTAAATTTCCATGAACTTCTACATGCATTGGTGAGTTTTCTCTTGATACTGCTCGCATCGGGTGATTTAATGCACCTCGTTATCCAAACATGTGATGGTAAGTACTAGTAGAATTGAGACTTATAAAACGGGAAAAAGGAATTTTTTTAGATGAGCCCTATAAACCGGAAAGAAGGGAGTAGTAAGTAGTACTACCTCCATAGTGGGTACGTACTCCGTAAAATCTGATTTTCCCAAAACTATGTCGCTCAACCTTTACTTGCTTGTTTCCCTTCCTTCCTGCCTTGTTGCCTCGAACAGACTATATGCCAGGCTCCCCTGCCTGCCACGTGGGAAAAGACCCGCCCTTGCCTTTTTTAGTCCGGGTTTGTATCGATGGATCACGCGAAGCAGCAAAAACCAAGCCGTGTCTTGTACTCCGTCGTACTAAAAGAGTGGCGACGCTCGCTTTCATGAATGATGTACTTCCTCTCACTGACATGTGGGTCATATAGCAACCGGGTCGACGTGTCATGCACCAAATAACAGTGCAGAACAACAGCGGGACGCATGCCAGTCGTAGCGCCCCAGTATAGTAGTAATGAACAATGAGACGTCAAATCACAAAGCCACACCTTTCCCCCAGACGGACGAAGCAACCATTATTTCACACTTCGCTGAATCCGCTTTTCCATCATCTCCTTCAAGAAAACCACGTATTGCTTCTGCAATTGTTCTGCCTCAAGAGGGATGCGCATCGCCTTGGTACATCATGACATGTGGGACCGCATGACAAGCCATGCTCCCCCACCCACCGCTCGGTAAAATCACCTCATTTTTACTAATTTGGATACTATCTTTTTAGATCAATACTAGCAAGATGCTCGTGCATTGCATGGAACATCAAGATGCATTTGTATGAGTAGTTTATCTTGTGGGAGAAAAGGATGAATGAGGGAAGGCCTTATTTGCAAATGTGAAGAGGGGTGTGGGTATCTTTTTGCAAAATTGCCATAGTTTCCTTCCTATCCGTCAGATATAAATCGGACGGCCTATATTGCAGGATGGCACGCACACCATCATCACCAACTCTGTTTTTCATAAGAGTAGGGATAGTCGGGATTGACCAAGGAGCAAAAGCAAGTGGTAGGCTGCTCCTGTCGCGTTGGTGTAGCAACTCAGCAGGGTCAGTCCGCACACGAAATGGCGACACACTTACAGGACCCCTTTGGCCGATGTGTGGCTCATCCACCGTCTTGTTCCACCATCCAGTTCGGAGCAACGGTTGGACTTGGAGGCACCCCGGTCGTAGCGCCGCAGTAGTAGTAAATGAGTGATGAGGGGTAAAACCACAAAGAACCACCTTTCCCGCATTAAGCTGGACGGACGAAGAAACCATCATTTCACTCTAGGGCGCAAGAGCATAAAGAAATAACAAAACCAATGATGTGTGCGGCAGCTACCTAGGGCGCCCTAGGGTAGGAGCCTCCGCTACAGATCCGCTTCTCCCTCGTCCTCTTGAAGAAAACTGATGATGCGTGCGGCGGGTAGGGTTTGTAGGAGTAGGATTGAGGGGCCACGCCATAGTAAATTGGAGAGGGATTGAGTTCGAGTCGACGCCTTAATACGGGTGGGCCGCTCAGTTTTATCGGAATGAGGCAGAATTTTGGGTTCGGGGAGCAGTGGAGATATACGTACAAAAAATTGTGGACGTAGGTTCGATCGAAAGGCAATGACGCAAGGGCCCCACATTTTGATATACCCGTGGCCGCGTGAAATTTGCTACTCAAAATAATGCATAAAAGTTCCTCCAAAAACATCTATAACTAATGGGAAGTGAATGTATGCTTAAAATGAAAATGTAATAAAAAGAGCAAAAATGAATTGCAGTTAAAAGAATGACATTTCTAACAAAAATGTGAATGTGAACTAAATATGTGTGCACGTGACCAACACATATATTCTCAATACAAAATCCAATGCAAGAAATAACTTATGAGTAACATGCACGAATTGATGATGTGATACTTGCATGCATAGAGTACAAAAACAATGTGATTTATGACTTGCCTGCATGACGTGTTTATGTGCCATTGTTGCAAGTCCAGGAAAAAAAGCTAGTGGGTTGTACTAGCTATTTAGGAATAGATGATGTATATATGGAAGTTGTAGGAAAAGAGATAACATGTATCTCAATTCCTATGAGTAGGGATTGGAAAAGAGATGTCATTTGGTTCACATCATAGGAACTTTTCTATTGAATCTAGAGATGACATGTATCTCAATTCCTATGAGGAGGGATTGGAAAAGATATGTCATTTGGTTCACATCATAGGAACTTTTCTATTGAATCTAGGTTAATGTTTATTTTCCTTTGAAATTGTGGGAGTATAGGAATCCATTCGTATGAACCAAGTGGCTCTAAAGCTATAAAAATGATATCATGTTTATTTTCCTTTGAAATGTGGAGTATATGAATCTATTCCAATGAACCAATTGGCTCTAAAGGAAAAATTCCTATAAAAATCATATCATATAGAGTTCCTATGATATTCCTCCACACCAAAGGATGGTTGAAATTGCTGCAGGTGATACGACGGTCTTTCTTTGTACACTCCTCCCCCATCTTTATAGTTACCTCTCGAAGATGAATGAAATGATATATACTAGGTATTCTATGTGTGCATTTTGGTATATGAAAACTCGGTAAAAGTTTGCGAGGTTCGAATTTTCAATAAAGCTATATGCACTACATTTTGGAACGGAGGGAGGAGCATATGGAAGTTGCTAACACTCAGGTGGAAGATTTGTGTGTCGGAGGAGTGGCTGTTCTGTTAAATGCCATGGCAAAACTGACACTGTCGGATGCCGATCTAACGGTTCTTACGGCGTCAGTCAGGAAACGGCTTGTGGCGAACGTTTGTCAGATATGATTTACGGACACATGCATTGCATTGATACGTGCCCCCTCTCTCTCATGCACACATGCACCCTCACGAGTCACGACTCTCCCGAGTCCTCTCGCACCCACCGTCTATCTGTAGGTAGACGTAACACACATATGTGCTCTTCACATCCTACCCTCAGAACTTCTAAAAAATAAAAGACATCACGCACCTTATATTTTAAGTCACACGTCACAATTTTTTCAAAGCAGCAATAAAGTGCCAACTGGCTTTCCCTAAAAAAAAAAGTCATACGTCACACACTTATACTGTTACTCTTGCGGCGAACATTCTTTGGGCGTAGTATACAGTACTCTCACGAAGAGAAGCGTTGCACGCACGCGCTAGTTCTCTCACACCCACTCGTAGGTACACATAGGAGTGCATTTTTTTTAAGCTAGGAGCACATTTGTATACAAAGAGGCATCCCAATTGACATTTTGACTAGTCTAGTTTTCAACTTGATGGAGGGTCGGGGACCGCACGTGAATGATACAGCACATAGTGCGTCCTGGACGCAGTGATTTGATAGTGCGACCTGGAAGCGGTGGCACGTTATTGATCGAGTTTTATTTTTACTTGAACTTTAAATGAAAATAGTGGTTCGCGCGTATTCAATTTAATAACGGTTGCTACAACAAAATCACTCCACTATATATATAAGCAGGAGCCTCGGTGCTTGCTTTACTAGGGTTCCTCTCTTTCACTCTCTCATGCTCTCCAGATCTAAGCAAGACATAGGTGGCCACACTCTCTCTCTGCTCACCGCTGGTCACAAATCCGGCCGGACCACCTCGGCCAGGGCAGGGGTGTAGGTGCATCGTTCACACGGTCGTCGGCGGCGAGGGAGGAGACCAACAGCTGCCCGCGCGCCCCGATCGGCGGCCGTGTCGTTCTCTCCGAGACAGTGCCGGCTCGGGAGGGCCTCCGACCCCTTGTTCCTCCCTGCGGTATTGTGGCCAAGAGGCAGCCTCCCGACGCCGTCTTTGCCATGTCCCGACGACCCTCAGGTATATATTCCTTTGAAACCTACCTTGCTCTACTGCCCTAGCTCCCCATGTGGCTGCGTCTGGATCTTTTTTTACTTCCATCGGCTATTCCAAAGCCACCTAGACTTTTACTATTATTAGAGGTAAAGCTAGTTCACACAGTCGAATCTAAGAGTTGGTTCAAACAGGGAAGAAAGTGGGAAAGCTGTAGCATGAATCTAGGACTTGGTTCTAAGAGGAAACGGGGGAAAGTAGTAGATACTAGCTACCCAACCGATCTCTTGGTTGAAAAGGCGAAGAAAGCGGGGTGGATGGCGATGGGTTGGGGGGGGGGAGAAGTGGACCTGTCTCTTGGTCGAAAAAGGAAAGAAAGTGAGGGCTGTTGTGGAGGACAATGCAAATGAGAACGAGCAGTTCTAGATTTCCTGTGCTCACATAGGAAAATGTCACCGAGGAGATAAAAAATGGGACAAATGCAGACATGCTGCCTGAATCTTTGCCGCTCTCGGCAACCACATCTGCGCCACCACTTTATGCCCCTGCTGTCCCTACGCCCATATCGCTACCGTTAATGTAAAATCACATGAAGCATGAAGCAATGCCACCTAATGTCACTATTAAGTAATGGTCTTGTGCCGTCGATAAATTGAAGCAATGCCACCTAATGTCACTATTAAGTAATGCTGCCGTTGGTCTAGTGCCGTCGATAAATCGAATCAATGACACCTCCATTTTATGAAGTGCTTCTGTCTTGCTTTATTTCCCATGAATTGTGTTTTTGCAGTTACACTTAAATTTCACACCTAACATTGTTTCATCCCAGTGGAACTGCACAAATTTGATTGCACATTTATTGACCATGTGCTACTCTCATGACAATAATACTAATGCTATTTTTCTGCATGTTAATCTAGTGGCAGTGTTGATGTGATGCTACTTCTTACTTAATGGCACTTTCATACAGTCAATGTAGTGCCAATTATAACACAATAGATGCCGTTGTTAATCATATGCCACTGCAAATAACTGTCACTGCTTAAATAACCGTATTTCATATTTGCGCAAACAGGGATGTCTGTCTCCATATTGATTCTATTTCTGCAATCAAAAGTACACACCTCAGTTTTAGTAGAACTGCACAAAATGAGATGGCTATTCCTAGCTGTCGTTGTCTAACCTCCCATCTTCTAGGTATTCCTACATTGGTAGTAACTAGGTAGAATGACCGACGCAATCTAAAAGAAGCTGATCATACGTTTTACTTCCTGATTGCAATGCAGGGACGAGCGAAAACAACTGCATCCAAGTTGGGAATGCCCTTTCTCCCAATTCACGGATGGACAGAGGACTAGCTGGCACGGCTGCGCAGAGGTTTTTGGGACAGGTGCGCGGGCAAGAGGCATTGTGGTCTGCTTATTTCTGCAAATAGTGGTGCTTAAATTTAGTGGAACTGCACAAGAAGTTCAGATGATCAGTACACTACATGGTTCAGTTCAGCATTCCAACTAAGAACACAATTATAATTGGTTATTTTGGAATGAGAGAACCTAACCCTGGATGGTGGAAACAAGAAAAACAAGAGTGAACTCTAGCAAATTAAAGCCTTCCTAGGGAGGCCCTTTGCCCAGAGAAGCAGTGCTTGATTTTTCCTTATTTCGAAACCTTCTCACAACTTTGTCTTTTGCTGTGAACTAGTAAATGTTTGTTATGTTCTATGAATCATTGAGATGTATAAAATTGCTTAACTTATGCTTTTCACGTATTTTATGAAGCCGAGTTTAATGTGAATGTTCCACATGAACGCTGGACTAGCGTGTGAACATTTGGAATTTACATTGTGGCCTCAATTAACTGCATGAACCACTGTAACAAGATACGTAGTTGTTTATATGTCAGACAGCAGATTATTGATTGTTAGCTGGTCGATAGCCAACTTTTCTAGTGTTGAAGCGAGCTGAGCCAATGTGTCGTGTTTTGCACAACAGCTTACAAGTGGGGTAGCACCAACAGTGTTTACAAGTACTTAACCAGCCTTACGTACCCTATGTATACGTCAGTGCACAGTTCTCGAACAAGTACTCTATTTCATCAAACACACATTGCTCGTATGATAAACCGTGACTACTTATGTCTTACCATGCCATATTACATGAAAAAACTAGTGAGGACGCATCTATTTCGGCAGCAATTAGGATGGTTCTCACATGATTCACGGGCACACAAAAGTAGCAGTAGTTCCCATAGATGGATTCAAACAGAGTACTAGCCCCAGAGGGCTCGATAATAGGCAAGGTTCAGATAATTAGACACAATCCAAACTACTTTTAAACACTAGCTGGGCCAACTATTTCATGACTCGATCTAATTTGGGATGGACACAAGATGGACCTTGCCATGAACAGCATCGAGGACGTCCAGCTGCAGCTCAATCATGTGAACCTTCTTGAAGAAAACCTTGTGGCCTTGCCACTCATAAACTTGTTTGTGGAGGCATGCCACATCATCTTCCTGCATAAGCTTGACAAGAACAGTATGCCTCACAAACGAAGGAGTAGCTTTGAACTTGTTGTGCTTCAGTACACCTTGGACAACACGCCTGACAACAGTGTGGCTGGAATACATCTCAACTATGGTATAAGTGCAAACAGCCTAAGAACTTTGTTTTCCCAGTGCCTATATTTAGGTCATCCGCCTCATAGCGAGTGACATGTACAACCACACAATCCTTGTCTGCATCAGGGCTCTAATTGAAACAGAAACGAATTCTGAATTACTTTCCAATATAAAAAACACAAGTTATTTAAACCACTATGTAGAGTCAAAAGTATGCATGGCAGGGAAGGTAGCATGGCATCGAAGCTAATAAAATTTTGCATTATTTATCACCACATACTTAGATGAAAAACCACAATCGAGATTAGCAAAGAAGAAATTCACCTTGGGCAGCTCTGCGGGGGGGGGGACACATCCTCGAAGGGGGAAAACTGCTCCTGCAGGGCCACGGGGGCTGTAACCTCAAACGGGGCGTTGACCATCTCAGTAGTGGCCATGAGCGTATCTGGGGTCGGCTCGGTAGCGGCCTCCATCTTGTTGGAGCTCTTTGTCTCGTGGGGATCAGCCTCCTGCGTCTGCTCCAACATCGGGAGATCTTTGCCTGGTTCTCCTTGGTCCATCATGAAATCTGACGAATACTAGGAGACAACTGAAAGGAAAACACAATCGTAATGACAATGAAAAAAAAAAGAGTGAGGATCGGTTACTGCTTTGCAAAATTTCTTTTTTTCTGAAAGAAAATATACCAACATCACAGATCCGCTTACCTTCCCTTCGTTGGGAGAGAAGAACAATGGCAGATGCGAGTGTTGGCTTTCTTGAAGACAGTGAGGGAGAAGGGGATCAGCAAAGAGTGAAATGATGGTTGCTTCGTTCGTCAAACTTAGACTGCGTGGAGGTGGGGTTTTGTGATATGACGGCTCGTTACTACCGCGCTACGACTGGGGTGACTCTCCGCCTGCATACCGCCTTCTAAAATGCTGGATGGCATTTGGGCCCGCGCGCTGCATGGCCCACATGTCGGTGAACCAAAGTAAAACGGCATTCAGTAGCGGGAGACGTTTCGATTACCTCGGAGGAGCCAGAAGCGGTAGTGTATCCACAATACTAGTAGTAATTGTTTTCCTAGGTAGCTGTAGAGTGTCTCCACTGTTCTAGTAGTAGTAATTGGTTCTCTAGGCCCAAGACAAAAGAGCCCATCCACCCTAGTAAATAATAAAAACAATTCAAAAGCCCATATATTTACTTAATGAGAGGTGTTACCCAGCACACCTGGGTGCTCTTCTTCCTCCTCACTCCCACCCACCTCACGTCAGCTCGCTCCACTCGTACCCCCAAATTCCTGACCTCACTCCTACAGAAAACCCCAGCTCCCCTTCTTCTTCACTCGCACTACAACTAGGCTCGTCATTCGTTACTCTGCTCAAATCTGTGAGCTCGACGCGACGCCCTCAAGGATAATGGAGTCGGCTGACCCCAAGCACCAAGAAGATGAGGCACCCGCCAGCGGTGATGCCTATTGTAGATCCCGCACCCGGCAATGTAGGGAGAAGCGGCGAGCCCTCCCCCCCCACCGGATTGGAGGAACCCGTAGAATCTTGGGTGGACCGCATCAGCGATCTCCCGGACGCCATCCTTGGGGAGATCATCTCGCTTCTCCCCACCAATGATTGCTGCCGCACCCAAGTCCTCTCAACTCGGTGGTACCCTCTATGGCGCGCCGCGCCCCTTAATCTCGACTGTCGATAGCTATCTCTATTCAATGATTTTGAACTCCCCGGAGCCATCATCTCCTCCAACCAGGGCTTCGTTCAAGGCCTCTGCATCCCAGCATGCTACCTGAGCATGCCCTGCATAGTGGACGCCTGGCTGAAATCCCCTGAATTCACAGAACTACAGCTGCTTGAGTTCTACTATTCCCCCAGAAATCACATACCACATACCGAACGCCATGTACTTGTGCCCTTAGCACCGATGTCCATCTCGTGGTTTTCCTCCTCTCTCCACACCGCCACCTTTGTGCTGTGCAACCTACCAGACAATCTGGTACTAAACCTTTGACTCCCATTTCTCAAAAAACTTTCACTTGTGCGGGTTCGTATGTCGGAGGCCTCATTGCACAGCATCATCCACTCCAGTTGCCCTGCCCTAGAGTGCTTGGTGCTTGTGTTCACAGTTAGAATCGGTTGTCTCCAAATAAAGTCGCCTAACCTTGTAAGAATTGGAATTTCTTTTGACGAAAGGCAGCTCATCATCAAAGATGCCCCTTCACTTCAAAGGTTGATCCTTGATTCTCGTTATTCACCATCAGAAATAGCTGCCGTCTCTGCGCCTAAACTGGAGACCTTGGGTGTAATACATGATCTCTGTTCTCATTTCAAGATGGTGTTTGGCTCCACAGTTCTTCAGGTACTGTATATTATCATCTAATCTTGTAATCATAAGCTGCATTTTAAATTTCTATGCGTAAGTTCTATATCATCTTGGAGTACACTTTTTGTACTAATATTATGTTCTATGCTCAATGAAGAGTTTTTCCATGGATAGCCTATCAATGGTGCTGGATTCTGTCAAGATCTTATATATCCATATGAATAGTTTTGATCTAAACAAGATTATTGGCTTGCTGCAATGCTTTCCATGTCTGGAAAAGTTGTATATAAAGGTGATAATTTCACGCACATTGGAAGCCCGCATATAGTGTACTAGAATTAACTGTTCAATTGTTGCTCTTTCGACACTCTTTTTTTAGACCTTAACTATTTTCAATCTTCATGTCTATTTAGGCAACAGGATGGGGTAAGAAAGTTATAACCAATCGGTGGATTCATAAGCACCGGGATTTTCTCAGTTCTCATGACATTCGATTGAAGACAATAACGCTGGAACGATATGTAACCAACCAAGCAAACACTAGATTTGTCACATTCTTCCTGCTGAATGCGAGGTTACTATTGTCCATCAGGCTTAAGTTTATCAGCAGCATGGTTTTGACGGATGGGTATGTCGAAGAGTAAAAAAAGGAGTTTCAGGTGGACAAAAGGGCACATGAACGTGCCAGGCTTCTATTTACAACATCTTGTGGTCATAATCCAGTAAATTTTTACGACCCAGGATGTTCATTCTATGGACCTGACCGATCCATTTGATTGTGATTGTCGAAAACAGTGCTGGAATTAGATGTTGTTGCCCTTTTCAATCTTTGTTTTGTGTAAACCTGATGAACAATTAACCTTCGTGTTTTGTACAGTTTGTAAGCTGGAGTTAGATGTTGTTGCCCTTCTCAACTCGGCTGTGACTGTCATATTTTCTTTGAAACAAGGCAAATGGCTTGCCATTTGTTTAATTAAGAGAGAAATATTGTAACAAATCCCAACCAAGGGAAATAACATCACTCTCGCCGGCTGCTTGAGCTCACTGTGCATTATAGACCCCAAGTGATTAGCCCCCACCAGCACCCACGCAAACTTATTTTGAACTAGCACACCAAAAGGGCTATAAATTTTCATAAGAAAGGCTGCATGGCCGTGACAGATTTGGATTTTGACATTTGGGACCCATGAGGAAAAAGCCTATCCAAGGTGGTGTCGACTTACTAGTCAACAAATGATTCTGCCTACTAGCCGTTGGATTGACATCCAACATCCGTCGTGTATCTTATATCTCTTGTCTTCTTCCTCCAGCCGCCCAAACCAAACCACCCCGTCGGTCCCGCCTGCTCCCGCCTCCCACGGCTGGCTGCGCCTCCGCCGCCCTACCGTACCCTCAAACGTTGGTCAGTCCATCCCTCTATTCCCCCACACGTCCTGTTATTCTCCAGCGATGTCAGCCCCAACACGTACCCGCACCCGAACCAGTCAACTCTCGTACTCCCCTCCGCCTGCGACTAGACTACTGCATCTTCCACGGCTCCTGTTCGTTCCCGTCCGAGGCCTCACCATCGTCCTCCGCCTTGGTTCGCTCGCCATGCGCGGTGCGCCGCGATGTGGCATTGTCAATGTGGTCAACAACCGAGAGGAATAAGGAGATGACTGAGGGAGTCCTGGATAAGGGGGTCCTCGAGCATCCGGGCTATGTGACATGGGCCGGACTGATGGGCCGTGAAGATACAAGATAGAAGGCTTTCCCCCGTGTCCGGATGGGACTCTCCTTGGCGTGGATAACAAGCTTGGTGGCTAATCATATAGCTTCCTTTCTCTGTAAACTGACTTTGTACAACCCCAGCCCCCTCCGGTGTCTATATAAACTAGAGGGGTTGGTCCGTAGAGACAATCACAATTCCCATAGGCTAGACATCTAGGGTTTAACCATTACGATCTCGTGGTAGATCAACTCTTGTAACCCCTATACTCATCAAAAACAATCAAGCAGGACATAGGGTTTTACCTCCATTAAGAGGGCCCGAACCTGGGTAAACATCGTGTCCCCTGTCTCCTGTTACCTTCGATCCTTAGACGCATAGTTCGAGACCCCCTACCCGAGATCAGCCGGTTTTGACACCGACATTGGTGCTTTCATTGAGAGTTCCTCTGTGTCGTCGACAGAAGGATTAATGGCTCGTCTTGTCATCAATGACAGTATTACTTCTGGAGGAGCCCTAGTTTCAGGGCAGATCCTCCAGCTTGGCAGTTTCACCATGGGCGCCCGTCCGGTCGTTAAGCCAGACGTGGTCCCCCAAGCCACCAATAATCATCTTCGTATCGGCCCCGAGTACTCCGACAAGATGGATCCGGTAGACTTATCGTCTTTGAACGAGCTGCTAGATCGCAACACCGCCCTTAGGGTCGCAACTGACTACGATTGGATTGGGCTTAAACCCGACCAGAGAGAAATCAAATCTCCGCCGATCACCCATCTGGTAGCAGTCGTCGAGGAACAAGCCGACGATAACTCTTCTCCTACATTGAGAACTAGCTATGTTCGCATTTTCGAACCCAGCGATCCGGATACCCCTCTTCGGGAGAACACTCCCTGTCCTCTGAATGCAGAATTGGGCATCAAGCCTGAGAACTCCCAGGATGCTCCGGATCCCGGGCTGGTAACCTCCGAAGTTCTTCAAACTCCGGAATCCGCAGCGGGGCAGGGTTCGGATTTAAACCCACCCACCCACCAAAAGCAATATTCCCCAAGCAATTCCGGTCCTCCGGATATATGCGACCTAATGTATGTACGGCAGCAGCCTCAGGAAACAGTCCATCACTTCTGGGCCAGATTCCTCCTTGTTAAAAACAAGATCAGAGACTGCTGCGACGACGACGCGATTTCAGTATTTTACGACAACTATACGGACGAGGGAATCCTTAATGCCCTCAACCGCCGTCGCATACTGCACTTCACAGATTTGGCACACATAATACAGAAGTACTGCGCAATGGAAAGCTCCTGGAAAACGCAGGCAGCCTACTGGGAACCTCAGACCTTTAAGCCATCTTCCGGATGGGCAAAAAGGATGCACCCTTGCGGGGCACCTAATCATCATCCCATGGACAAGAAAATCAAGCCCTTAGCGGGACATAGAACTGTCCTAGAGGAATGGCTCGACAGGCCCTGTCAAATACACATGATGCCCGATACCAAACCAACACACAGCCTTCGAGCATCTTGGATACTCCGGCAAGTGGCCAAGAGCGGGGAAGGTATCCTCACCAATACTACCCCAGAGAAGTACCCCTCTGAGGACGATGATCTCAAAGTATTTACGGTCTTCGAGACCTTTTCTTCAAATAATCAGTGTAAAAGGGCGCTCCGCGACCTCGCCAAAGTCTGCCAAGTAGCAGCAATAAATCCTTGGAATGATACGGCGATAACTTTCAACGCCGACGATGAACCAAGATCCCGATCAGTCCGAGCACCAGCCGCTTTAGTTCTAAACCCAATTGTAGATGGCTTTCGGCTTACTAAAGTGCTCATGGACGGGGGCAGCGGATTGAACCTCATCTACGAGGACACGCTCGACAAAATGCAAATAGACAAGAGCCGCATCGAGTAGAGCAGTACAACCTTTCGAGGCATTATCCCCAGCCGAGAGGCGCGGTGTTCGGGAAAAATAAAACTTGACGTAGTATTCGGCACGCCGGAGAACTACAGGTCCGAAGAGTTAATCTTCTAGGTGGCACCTTTCAACAGCGGATATCACGCCCTATTGGGGAGAGATGCATTCACACGCTTTCAAGCTATACCTCATTACGGTTACATGAACCTCAAAATGCCCGGGCCCAACGGAGTTATCACTATCGCCAGTGATCCGGACATAGCACTCCGCGCCGAAAACAAAACCGCATCCCTGGCCCTCGAGGCACTATCCGAGGCCCTGGCGGCCGAAGAGCTCACCGCTTTGCACTCCATAGTGGATAGAGACGACGTAATTCTCGACAAAAGGCCAAAATCCACTTCTTTCAAACCAGTAGACGAAATAGTCAAATTTCAAGTTCACCCGACGGACCCCAAAAAGACAGCTTCCATTGGGGCACAGCTGGATCCGATGGTCGGTACCGCATTACGCGCATTCCTGCGCGAGAATTGGAACATCTTCGCCTGGCACCCTTCAGATATGCCAGGAATCCCACGCAAACTGGCCGAACATAGTCTCAATATACTAAAGGGACATAAACCAGTCAAGCAAACGCTACGGCGATTTTTCGAACCCAAACGACAAGCTATGGGGGAGGAGCTAGCCAAGTTACTCGAAGCCGAGTTTATCAGAGAGATCAAACATCCAGACTGGCTAGCAAACCTGGTCATGGTGCCGAAGAAGGATAAATCCTGGCGCTTATGTGACGATTTCAAAGACCTTAATAAGGCTTGCCATAAGTACCCATTCCCACTACCTCGCATTGACCAGATTATTGATGCAACTGCAGGACACGACTCACTGTGTTTCCTCGATGCATACTCCGGATACCATCAAATTAAAATGAAGGAATCCGACCAGGCCGCAACGGCATTTATCACCCCGTATGGGCCTTTCTGCTTCAACACTATGCCTTTCGGGCTCAAAAACGCCGGCGCCACTTACCAACGCATGATTCAAACATGCTTGGAAAAACAAATCGGCAAGACAGTTGAGGCATATGTAGATGATGTAGTCATCAAAACTAAGCATGTTGAATCATTGGTGGAAGACTTACGCCTGACATTCGACAACCTCCGAACATATGACATACGGCTCAATCCGGAAAAGTGCGTTTTCGGCGTTCCCGCTGGAAAACTGCTTGGGTTCATTGTTTCCAATAGAGGGATCGAAGCAAACCCAGCCAAAATACGAGCCTTGTCACAATTGGCAACACCAATAGACCTCAAGCAGGTCCAAAAATTAGCTGGGTGTGTGGCAACTTTGAGCCGTTTTATCTCCAGATTGGGAGAAAAGGCATTGCCACTTTATCGCCTGCTCCGACGCACCGACCACTTTGCATGGACGGACGCGGCAACAGCCGGACTGGAAGAAATAAAAACTTTGTTAGCAAGCAACCCAATCCTTGCCACACCAAACGTCGGTGAACCTATGTTGCTCTACATATCGGCAACTCACCAGGTGGTGAGTGCGGTGCTCGTCGTCGAGCGAGAAGAAGAGGGACATAAATTCCCACTCCAAAAACCAGTGTACTATGTATCGGTGGTCCTTAACCATGCAAATCCCGATACCCACATTATCAAAAGATAGCATATGCGGTCTTTATGGCGTCCCGGAAATTGCGACACTACTTTCAAGAGTGTTCGATCACGGTGGCTTCTGAAGTACCACTCAATGACATTATAAACAACCGAGACGCCACCGGCCGGATTGCAAAATGGGCCATTGAGCTCTTACCATTTGAAATAACATACAAACCACGCCGAGCCATTAAATCTCAGGTGTTGGCTGACTTCGTCGCCGAGTGGACAAAGGCCGAACTCCCTAAAGAGTACAGCACGTATTCCAACTGGGTGATGCACTTTGACGGCTCTAAAATGTTAGCCGGACTGGGGGCTGGTGTTGTTTTGACATCCCCCACAGGAAACACAGTCCGTTATGTGTTACAGATATTGTATATCGACTCTAACAATGCATCCGAATATGAGGCTCTATTGCACGGTCTCCGGATGGCCGTCTCCATGGGCATACAATGCCTCGAGGTGCGCGGAGATTCAAACCTCGCAATATCCCAAATAAATGGAGAATTCGATGCAAAAGATCCAAAGATGGCGGCTTACCGCAACGCCGTACTCAAAATATCAGCTCGGTTTGAGGGGCTTGAGTTTCATCACGTGGCCCGAGAGAGTAATCAGGGAGCGGACATCCTTGCACGCTTAGGCACTAAACGCGACCCCGTCCCACCTAACACCTTTGTGGAAAGACTCTTTAAGCCATCCGTGGTGTGGCAGGACGAGAACGGCAACACTGGTCCGGAGCCGGTCATTTCCCCAGATTCCGAACACAGTTCCGATATCATCGGGGGCTCGAGCACTGACATAACACCGTCGGCCCACGAAATCATGGCTGTAATTGCCCCGTGGACTGAACCTTTCCTGGCCTACCTTATTAGGAAGGAGCTCCCTGATGATCAGACTGAGGCCCGTCGTATTGTTCGACGCTTGAAAGCCTATAAAGTTCATGAAGGAGAACTGTACAAGAAAAGTACTACCGGAGTCCTTCAAAGATGTATCTCCGAAGAAGAGGGACGGCACCTCTTGGCCGAAATACACGCTGGTCTTGGCGGCCATCACGCCGCAGCTCGGGCCCTTGTAGGGAAGGCCTTCCGTACAGGTTTCTTTTGGCCCACGGCCCGAGCAGATGCACAGGACCTCGTACATCGCTGCGTTGGATGCCAGCTTTTTGCCAACCAAAGCCATATGCCGCCCACTGCCCTACGGACAATCCCCATTACTTGGCCTTTTGTGGTCTGGGGGCTAGACATGGTCGGACCCCTTAAATGGGGAAGCCATAAGAAGAAATATTTGCTGGTTATGGTCGACAAGTTCACTAAATGGATAGAGGCCAAACCAGTCAAAACGGTAGAAGCCGGACCGGCGATAGACTTTATATCCGGTGTCATACACCGTGATGGTGTCCCGCACAGTATTATTACTGATACCGGCTCTAACTTTACGGCCGACGAGGTGAAAACTTGGTGCGCTAATCTGGGCATTAAGCTCGATTACGCCTCCGTGTATCACCCTCAAACAAATGGTCAAGTTGAACGGGCTAATGGCCTGATAATGAGCGGCATCAAACCCAGACTAGTGCGGTCCTTAAAGGAATCGGATAAACACTGGGTCGAGGAGCTCAACTCCGTACTCTGGGGGCTGCGGACCACGCCCAATCGCACGATCGGATACACACCGTTCTTCATGGTGTACGGTGCAGAGGCTGTCTTACCCTGCGATATTATTCATGACTCACCTCGAGTGCGCACGTATGAGGAGAGAGAGGCCGAGCTTGATCGGCAGGATGATTTAGATGGCCTGGAGGAGGAGCGCAATGTCACAAAAGCCCGTTCCGCATTCTACCAACAACAAGCTCGAAGATACCAAAGCAGAGAAGTGCGGGTAAAGACTTATAACGTCGGTGAACTCGTTTTACGCCTACCAGAGAAGAAAAAGGACAAGCTCAAGCCCAAATAGGAGGGTCCCTTCATTATAGATGAAGTTCTCACTGGAGGAGCCTATCGCCTTCGCAATGCATCGGATAATCGCTTAGAGCCAAACCCATGGAACGCAGCCAGGCTCCGAAGATTCTACGCCTAAGTCCGGACACATACATTTGTTCGTTCCCTTTCTCTCCCTTTAAATTTTTTCTTTTCGTTTTCTTTTTATACGATCTCTAGCTCGTGTTCGGGTCAGCTGCACACTTGAAGGGTATACATCCTTAAATGTACGTACCCCACAATACCTGGGGGCTTCTTTTCATAAGAAGCTTATTATTACTAGAGCATCAAGCTCGCCATATATATGTGTCGTCTACTCATATATGTCCTTTTTTCGCCATTATATGCACCTCTATGACTTAAGTTTTTGCCAAGCTGGATTGCCTGGCTCCTGTGCTTATGCCCTACGTTCCCGCTTGTTCGGCTAGGGCATAAGGGAGCACCTCTGCGATTGTTACTACCGGGTCATCCGGATATGTACCTCAGACGGGTGAAGCCGAAAGCTAGCGTTCTTAAGGGAATAATTGGTCGGCGGACAAAAGACGAACTGCCCTTGTTGCAATATAAGCCCCCAAGACATAAAGTGTAATGTGATTTTTTTTAGCATCACAGCTCAGGCATGCACAAATACGCATGCTGACCCAGGGAAAGGAACCCCTAACGGAACTATTCTCTCTGGAAGATGTTTCTTACGTTCAAATGTAATATAACATAACTCCCCGAATACAACTTGTCTGTTCAAGCAATTATGACCGGACTGCCTGGTTTCTGAACATACTTTGGTATTTACCGTCGGTATAGTATTCGGAAACACTCCAACCCTTGGGTTTCGGAGGTTGAAGCGGAAAGTCTGCCATGACAATCGTTTAACAATTCGGGTAGAGATAAGCTTGGCGATACAAGTACATTGTTGCATGGAATCGAAAGCTTCTTCTTCTAAATCATGTAACAGGCTGTTTAGTCTACAGTCCTATTGTGAAAATTTGGCGGCTATTTTTACTTGGTCATATACCAAGTTGACTATGATTCGGATCAAGTCTGGTATACCGCGTTTTCACCATGGCCCAGGCCTCTCGTGTACCTTCTCGGCACGCCGATACCTTCCATAGTCCAAAATGGCGCCGAGCTCCCTTGAACAAATTCACGAGCTCCTCCATACTTCCTGGAGAAGAATCGGCTGGCCATAGCGCCTTAGCCATGTTCCTCATTGCTTTTTGAGCTCTCTCATGTAATTTGGACAGCTCTTGTGGCAGGTCGCCTTGAAAATTGGACACTTCTTCCTCGGGCCACCCAGTCAGCACACCTACAGAAACACACTTGTAAAACTTTTCATCAGGGGACCGTATGAAAGTCAGGATAAAAAGCATACTGAATATGCCGCCTTTCAGCTTTCTGTTCTCCTTCAAAGCATCCGATAATTGGGCTCTTACGTCCTTCAACTCCTCGGCTTGCTTGATGTTTGCATCCTGTAGTTTGATTTTCTCATTAATGGTCCGTGTTAATACACGTTGACTAGCGGCTTCTTGCCCTTCGGCATGTTGTTTGTCTGCTTGAGCAGCCCTTAGCCTCTCCTCCAGCTGATCTGTCGACCCTGCCAACAAAATGATGCATATTCAAATAAAATCATCATAGGCACGGAGTCATATTTCTGGGCTACTGCTGTACCTACCGTCAGGTGTCTTCTTGGATTTCTTCAAATTTTCCAGTTCGGCAGTGGCAACAGTTAGCTTAGTTTGGCATTCTTCTAGTTCCATGGATAAAGTGTTATTTTTTCCGTGAGTACCTGATGGCGTGATGATTCTTAAATCAGTTGGGCCAACTGCTTCAAGACTCGGGGGCTACTGGCATATGATTATTAAATCTGCTCAAGAGTTCTTACCCGCATATCCTTTGAGAGCTGGTGAGTGGCTCTAGCAAGCCCATCCCGAGCAGCTCGGATGTATGCATCCGCTGAGCTGAAGGCGTTGAATGCCTCTTTGGTAAAATTCGGGTCGCGCATAGCCGTTCTCCGCCGCCGATGATTCATTGCACTCTCCACTTCAGAGTTGGTGATGGATACGTCATCCGAATCCTCTGGGAGATGACAATCCGGCATAGCACCCGTTTCAACCCCAGTCCTTGCGGAAGGGTCCGGGGCCGGATTAGCCTACGCATGGTCGGCTAGGTCTCAGGATGCAGTCCGGCGTACGCTCCTCCTACAATGTGGTATAGCAAGCAGTGTTACCGTCCGGTCTATCCACTGAGAGCATGTTACAAAATTATTATACCTCTTTGACGAAGGAGAAGGCCCGACAGCATCATCGTTGTCCTTTCTCTTCAAAGGTTTGCCCTGCGCGGGCATCTTCTTCTTAGGGGACGCCTTTGCCGTAGTTCGATGAGACGAGCGCCGCCCCTTGGAAGCACAATACAGTGCGGAGGGTGAGGCACAAGGGGAAAACTCTTTTTTGAGGAGATGTCTCCCGAATACTTACATGGGAGAAGGGAAGAAGGCCGGGGTAATCGGCTATAATAGCCACTTCCGTGCCGTCATAGCTCGCCTGATAAAAAACTCCATCCTTAAGCTCTATATATATATCTGGATCTTCTTCATATCCGGGATCTAAATCCCGAATATGGTCCTCTGGCTGCGGAGCGGGGCTATGGATCACCTTGACGATCTTTCTCCATTCCTGTCAAAAATAGCCGGATTAAATTCGACTAACATAAACTCTAGGGAAATATTGAGTAAAGCCAATAATGGAAAAACTCACCCAAGGGATGGGGTTGTACATGGAAAAGCCTTCCCGACATGTTAAATGAGCGAAGTCTTCCTTCTCCCCTTTGTATAGGTCGGCTATGATGGCGGCCAGGGCGGCAAAATTGTCCGGACCCTCGTGTAGACAACGGGAGGTATCGTCCTCCCCATTGTAATGGCACATGGGAAAATCTCTGGATTGGAGCGGTTGGACGCATCGCGTTATGGGAATCGCCATGACCTCAATTATGGACAGCCCGGAGTTTGCAAGCATTCTGATCTTGTTTGCTAGTCCCACGACCTCTGCGCTGTCTTCTTCCTCGAGGCTTCGGGGACGCCAGCTGGCACGCTTCTTTAAAGGAGCACTGGAGAATTCGGGAAGGCTGCGCCGGATTGGGTCCGGAAGAATAACGTCTTCAATATAAGACCACTCCGAGGGCCACTCTTCGGATGCCTTTTTTGGAGTGCCAGACAGGTATCCTGTTCCGGCTATGCACCATACTTCGGCGCCACCCACCTCGAATATAGATCCCTTCTGGGAGCGAGGGACGAGGCAGATTTTTTTTTTGCCATAGCTCGAAATGAGCCTCACAGCCTAGGAACAGCTCGCAAAGGGCAACGAAGCCCGCGATATGCGGGATAGAGCCTGGCGTCAGATTGTGCAGTTGGAGACCGTAATACTCTAGGAGGCCTCTGAGGAAAGGGTGGATAGGGAATCCTACGCCTCTCAGAAGGAAGGAAACGAAGCACACCCGCTCCTCTTTAGAAGGATTGGGGAAATTCTTCGCCAGAGCTTCACCGTTGTAGGATGTTAATCCAGCCCGAACGGAGATTAGATCCGCGGGAGGTAGATATCCCTACGCCTGAAGTTCATTCAGATGGGCGCGGGATACGGAGCAGCTTTCCCAGTCACCTTTTTGAAGGCCGTGGGGGCGTGAGGAAGAGCTAGGAGCGCCGGCCATGTTCGGGCGATTTCCTATGGCAGGTTCGGAGGATTTCCGCGTGGTGTGGGATGGCATCTGAGATCTAATCTCCTTAAATAGACTCCATCCCCGCATGGTCAGGGGGTTATTTGTAAAAGATATTTGGACCGTTCGTATTCGTTCGACACGTGGAAGCCGAGGCGACGGCAGCGAAGAATCAATATAACATTCAAGATATGGAGCCGAACTATCGTCAATCCGAAGTATAATGGAGAACCCGCCTTGCAAAGCCGAAGACATGAAGCCGGATTCTACATCGTCATTGAAGGCGAGTTCGGGGGCTACTGAGGGAGTCCTAGATAAGGGGGTCCTCGAGCATCCGGGCTATGTGACATGGGCCGGACTGATGGGCCGTGAAGATACAAGATAGAAGGCTTTCCCCCGTGTCTGGATGGGACTCTCCTTGGCGTGGATAACAAGCTTGGTGGCTCATCGTATAGCTTCCTCTCTCTGTAAACCGACTTAGTACAACCCCAGCCCCCTCCGGTGTCTATATAAGCTGGAGGGGTTGGTCCGTAGAGACAATCACAATCCCCATAGGCTAGACATATAGGGTTTAGCCATTACGATCTCGTGGTAGATCAACTCTTGTAACCCCTATACTCATCAAATACAATCAAGCAGGACGTAGGGTTTTACCTCCATTAAGAGAGCCCGAACCTGGGTAAACATCGTGTCCCCTGTCTCCTGTTACCTTCAATCCTCAGACGCATAGTTCGGGACCCCCTACCCGAGATCGGCCGGTTTTGACACCGACAATGACTGTACGTGGAGAGGATGATAGTAGGGACCTACCAGGGTCATGGCAGTACGCAAGCAAGTGCCTCGTTATTACAAGCCAAAAAAAATGGCTCCTCCTAATGGTTGGACATCTGGGTCCCAGGCCATTGTCAACGTAGTCAATAAACGAGAGAATTACACAATGAGCGGCTGACACCAGGGACCCGGCAGGTCACGCAATTGTTATTTACTTTTTGTTTTAGGAACAAGCAGTTGTTATTTAGTACTACTAGTTTTAGAGACGGATCAGGGTAACAACAGGGCTGTGCGGGGGTTGTGGCCCATCTAGCCAGGGTTTTATTTTATGTTTACCACATGATGAGACCAGTTGTGTTTTTTTCTTTCTGAAAATGGCTAGCCCAGTTCTACTTTTTTTAAAGAAATACCCAACCAAGGCCTACTTGCTTTCTTAGCCCTGCTGGGCTGCAAATCTTTCAAGACAAGAGCGATGTATTCGCTTGCCCAAAAAATGAAGTAGTAAGAAATGGAATGTAAATTTTAAAAACACAGCAAACCGGCAATTAGTTTCAAATATCTTTTTGTAAGATTTTGAGATTTCGAATTTAATTTTTTTTGCGGGAAAAATTAGGTTGGATTTTAAATTGATATAAATTTATTGTTTTTAAATGAGTTTGAATGTGATTTGAAATTTTGGGATTAAAAACAGTTCGCACCGCACCGAAATATGAAAATTTGGTTGAATTTTTAATCGTGGCCAGAATATGGGCTGTAATGGTAACAAAAAGAATATGGGCTTCAAAAAAATCCTTAAGAATTAGCCAATGGGCTGTACATTCATTATGCTGTTTTCCACATATTTGAGGTTGAGTTGTGGGCCTACTGGGTTGACGCGTAGGCTTTCCTAAAAAAAGGTTGACGCGCACGCAAGGCCTTGTCAACTTAGTCAACACACGAGAGCAGTGACTGTTGGATGTCCATCAAACGACCACCGTGCTTCTTCAATCTTTGCTCTTCCTGCTCCAGCCGCTCAAACCAGCACCGGCGGGACTGCCTGCTCCCTCCTCCCGTGGCCGGCTGTGCTGCCGCGCAGGCCTCATCGCCCATCCTACTCCCATCGCTGGCCTGGCCATCCCTCTACTCACCCACACCTGCTGTATTCTCCGGCGGTGACAGCCGAACCAGCAAACCCTCCTACTCCCCTTCGCGTGGGGAACAACTGTCGAGTCTTCCCTAGCTTTGTGTCGTTCCCTTCCTAGGCCTCGCCGTCGTCCACCGCCCTGGTGCTCTCGGCGTGGCGTGGTCAACGTGGTCAACGAACGACATCCATCGGAAGAGGACTGTACGTGGAGAGGCTGACAGCTGGGTCCACGGCCGCACACGAGGAAGTGCCTCCTTATTACGCCCAAAATAGTGATTCCTCAACCTGATAGCGGGGACCCACCGGAAGGGCCTCTGTATTTCACGAAAAAAACGTTCCTCCCACTGACAGCTCGGACCCATCAGCTATATCTTCGCACGCAAGGAAGTGCCTCATTATTACGCACAAAAAAATGAATACTCCCCCTACTTGCTGGGACCCACCATATTTGGAGGCTGACTTGTGGGCCTACTAAGTTGATGCGGATGGAGGGCTTTGTCAACTTAGTCAATATAAACGATTCTAGCTGCAGTGACTATAAGATGTCCATCCAACGGTCGTCGTGCTTCTTCAACCTCTGGTCTTCTTGCTCCAGCCACTCAAACCAGCGCCGGCCATGCCGCCTGCTCTTGCCTCCCATGGTCGGTTGTGCTGATGCGCAGTTCTCACCGCCCCACCCTACTCCCATCGATGGCCTGGCCATCCCTGTACTCACCCAGACCTCCTGTTATTCTCCGGCGACAGCAGCCTAACACTGCAGCCGAACCAGTAAACCCTCGTACTCCCCTCCGCGTGGGAAACAACTGCCGAGTCTTCCCCGGCTCCGGGTCATTCCCTTTGTAGGCCTCGCCGTCGTCCACCGGCTTGGTGCTCTCACCGCGGTGTGGTCAACGTGGTCAAGGAACGACTTACATCAGAAGAGGACTGTACGTGGAGAGGCTGACAGCTGGATCCACGGCCACAGCAAGGAAGTGCCTACTTATTACGCATAAAATAATGATTCCCCCACCTGACAGCGGGGACCTACCGGAAGGGCCTCTGTATTTTGCGAAAAAAATATTTCCCCCCTGACAGCTAGGACCCACCAGCTATATCTTTGCACACAAGGAAGTGCCTCCTTATCCTCCCTGACAGCTGGGACCCACCCGGTCGATCTGTATGTAGGGTTCTCTGTCTGGTCGCGAACATGTACGTACATACTGGTCGATCAGTCTCTCTGCAATGATGAACCGTGGCCGAGCAAGCAAGGGCACATGTAGTAGTAGAGCCCCCGACGTAGCAGTTCAGGCAGTCCAGTCAAAACCGTGTACACGTACGTACAGCTAACGGGTAAAAAATACAGCCACATTCGTACATACGGGCGGGGTCTCGAACGCGTACTCGTGCATACGTACGGCCAGGGCTCGTGTACATGGAGAGGCAACGGACAGCAGCAATGGCGTCCTGTTCATCGGAAGCCAACCGGCTGGTTCGGAATGGAGAAACTACGTCATGTTCATCGGCAGGCAACGGAATGTGTCGTGTTCATCGGGAGCCAACCGGCTTGGACGGAACAGCCGAATGGGGTCTCGCGTACCGCAGAATAGAGCAAACGGCCTTCTGCTCGAGTGCCTGCGGTCGAAACGGGGTGCTGTTGATCGGGAGGGGTGTGGCATACCGCAAAACGGAGGAAACGTACTTGTGTTGGAACGCCTACGGTCGAAACAGGGTCCTGTTCACCGGGAGGGGTGTAGCGTACCGCAAAACGGGACTCAACAGGCTACTGTTCATCCACCGTCTACTACCTCGCTCCAGTCTCCACGGGCTACTGTTCACCCACAGTCGACTTCCTCCAGCCTCCACGGGCTACTGTTCATCCACCGTTGACTTCCTCCAGCCTCCACCTACTACTGTTCATCCACCATCGACTTCCTCCACCCTCCACCAGCTACTGTTCATCCACGGGGTCCTGTTCATCCAGCCTCCACCGGCTACTATTCAACCAGCCCTCCACGGGGTTCTGTTCTACCAGCCCTCAACTGGCTACTGTTCAACCAGCCCTCCGCGGGTCCTGTTCATCCACCCCACCTCCTCGATCAGGGTCCTGTTCATCCAGCGGCAACAGCCTATACTACCACGGCGTCCTGTTCATCCAACCCCCACCTGGAACTGTTCATCCAACCCCAAACAATGGTCACTGTTCATCAAGAGGCAGCAGATTCGATCGGCTTCAGTTAGCAGCAGTAGCGAAGGAATCGCTCGGGTTTAGTTAACAGCCAAGGGATCGATCACTCGGGTTCAGTAACGTAGCTAGTGCAATCGCTCGGGGTCAGTAAGCGAACGCCTCGCTCGGTTCAGTTAGAGCCCAACACCTCGCACACACGCGCGTACGTGTATGAGAGAAATGCGCAAAACTTCGTGCATCGCTCGGCCCCGACCACCCACCGTAACCGGGAACTGCCCGAAATTTTCCTCGCCCTCGCTTCTACCATGATTTTTTCCGTCATGGACGGCCCAAAGAATGTCATGCAGGTGCGTCCCCGGCCCACCCAGGACGACAAGCCCATTTTCTGTCATGATTTTTTGTCATAGAAGTATGAGCCCACCACATCTATGATGATACGTGCTTTTGTCACAACTATCATCATAGAAGTGTCATAAGCATGACATATTTTTTTTCCATTCAGGCCAAAATGTCACGGATGTGTCTTTTTTTTGTAGTGCATGTCAAACTTTTTTTGCAGTGAACATGTGACCAAAGGAGTGTCATGTTAAAGTTTGAAAAAAAACAGAGATCATTCGACCCGTTTTATACATTGATTGATTTCCTTGAGATTTAATGTGCAAAAATCAAATTTGAGCTACATGTGCACCAAAATGGATTGCAAAATCATTTGTGCCTCCCTGGGTGCATGCTTTCCCCGTGAAAGAAATTTCAGAACATTGAGAATGTTGATTTTTAAAATTCAGTTAATCCAAAACTTAGTTCAAATTCATGAAACTTATCGTGGTGTCATATATGGACACCAGTAGACTGTGATATTGTATTTTTTCGTCAAATTTGAGACAAGTTTTGATATAATCTACTTACAAATGGGAGATTGTTAATAACTGGCAACCAATATCTCATATGGAATATTTATTCGGACTGTGTGTGTTAGACCGTGCCATGCTTCGGTTAAGCAATAAAGCGGCAGAATGAATCATCAAAAAACAAAAAATATATACGTGCCGCCACGCGCCCCGTATGGCGTGCGAGCAGGCGTGAGTTGATGGGACACATGCAAGCAGTCCACCATGCAGGTAGCCTGGGAGGCGTGCGTGCAGGTGTGTGAATTGACGGGAGGCATTTTCACTGCGCAGGGTCACCGGGAGGTGTGCGAGTAGCTGTGTGAAATGATGGTACATGAATGCCAGAAGTTCGCCGCGCAGGATCACCGGGAGGCGAGACAGCCTTTGACCGCCGCCCGCCTCGCTCCCACTGGTCCGTATTGATGGCGCGCCCGAGCCGCCGGCCATAATAGGCGACCGCAGCCCCTGGTCCACAGTGGTCACCAACGTCTGAACTCTGGAGTGTATGAGGATGCCACCGAAACGCACCATCGGAAAGGAGTGGGGACGCCGGGGCTGGTGAAGCACCCGCACAACGCATGAAGCTGGGCACAGAGGTTGCCATCGCCACCGACGAGGTCTCGCGTGGGCAGCAGCACGACCTTGACTTCGTCGGCACCGTCGTGCTCCCTAGCCGGGGCCGGAGGTCAACAGCAACTCCGGCAACGACTGCGACTCCCACGGAAAACCAGTTAGTCATCTATGTACCCATTTGTGCAGCAAACATATCATGTGTTTTCTCTGGTTACTCCCCCAACTCTAATTTTTTTGGAATACAAATCGTATGGTTATGTTCTCTCGGTCCATGAAATCAGAGTAATTAAGATCCGTTGGATGCACGTAGTGTATTGATTGTTTGAATGGTATCCGTATAGGGTTAGTGATTAATTGTTTGTTCTGTACAAATGATTTTTGCTAATAATCTGACTAGGGTTAGCGTGCGTGCTAATAATTTGTGGCCAGATCTTGAGAATTGATTTTGAATGCCCTACATATATGTTTGTGCCTTTTTTTCTTCCAGATCTTGAGAATTGATTTTGAATGTCCTACATGAATGTTTCTGCCATTTTTTCAGATTGGTATGTACACAGATGAGGCTCCTGCCAGTGCCGCCGCCGGATGTAGATCTTGGACCCGGTAGCACGGCCAGAAGTAGCCACGCCCCCTGGACCTAAGGAACCAGTAGAATCTCCGGCGGACCGCATCAGTGATCTCCCGGACGCCATCCTTGGGGAGATCATCTCCCTTCTCCCCACCAAGGATGGCTGCCGCACACAAGTCCTCGCATCTCGGTGGTGCACTCAGTGGCGTGCCGCGCCTCTTAATCTCGACTGTCATCAGCTATCTGTCGATTATGATTCTAAACTCCTCGGAGCCATCATCTCCTCCCACCAGGGCTCCGTTCAACGCATCTGCACCCCGGCATGCTACCTACTGGACATACCCTGCACGGTGGCTGCCTGGCTGACATCCTGTCAATTCGATAAACTCTAGAAGCTTGAGTTCTACCATTACTACAACGATAGGTTACCACCAAGAGCTTCATCTGTGCCCTCACCACCGATGCCCATCTCATGGTTTTCCTCCCCTCTCCACACCGCCACCTTGACCCGGTGCCATCTAGTAGACAATCTAGTACATATGCTTCGACTCCCACTGCTGAAAAAACTTGCGCTTGTGTTGGTTGCTCTGTCGGTGGCCTCACTGCACAGCATCATCCACTCCAGCTGCCCTGCACTAGAGCGTTTGGTGCTTGTTTTTGGAAAAGGAATCCATATCCCTTGTCTCAAAATAAAGTTGCCTCACCTTGTAAGCATTGGAATTCATTTTGAAGTACAGGAGCTCATCATTGAAGATGCCCCTTCACTTCAAAGGTTGCTCCTTGATTGTTGTTATAAACCTTCACAAATAACTATGGTCTCTGCGCCTAAACTGGAGACCTTGGGTGCAATTCATGATCCTTTTAAATGGTTCGAGATGGTGTTTGCCTCCACACCTATTGAGGTAATGTATATTATTCACGTACACTTTTCTAATTTGCATATTTCATTTTTGCGCATAAGTTAAGTATCATCTTGGAGTACACTTTCAGTGCTAATATTAGGTTCTATGCTCAATGAAGAGCTTGTCCATCCTATCAGTGGTGGTGGATTCAGTCAAGACCTTATATATCAGTATGTGGTGTTTTGATCTCAACATCATTATAGCCTTGCTGCAATGCTTTCCATGTGTGGAGAATTTGTATATAAAGGTGATGATTTCACGCACATTGAAAGCCCATATATAATGTACTATAATTAATCGTTCAGCTATCACTCTTTTAACATAATCTTTTTTAGACATTAACTGTTTTCAATCTTCATCTCTATTTAGGCACTAACACATGGATAAAAAGGTATGACCAATCGATGGTGCAAGAAGCACCGGGATTTTCTCAGATCTCATGACATTCGTTTGAAGACAGTAAAGCTGGAACGATATGCATTAAACAATGCAAACACTAGCTTTGTCACATTCTTCATGTTGAATGCGAGGACACTATTGTCTGTGAGGATTAAGTTTTTCGACAAGAAATTTCTCATGGCTGCAAGTGTTGAACAGCGTAAAAAGAAGTCTCAGGTGGACCTAAGGGCTTCTGATCATGCTCGGCTTCTATTTACAACAGCTTGTCGTCATCATGGAGCACTAGAATTTTTGTACTGGGATCTTGATTTTATGGATCAGACCGATCCATTTGATTGTGACTGCCGAAAACTTTGGTTGAGTTAGATGTCATTGTCCTGTTCAATCTGGGTTTTTTCTAAACCTGATGAGCAATTAATCCTCGTGCTTTTGTACTGTTTGTAAGCTAGAGTTAGATATTATTGCCCTTTTCAACTCGGCTTTGACCCATATTTTCTTTCATACTGGGCCAATGGCTTGCCATTTCTATAATTAAGACATAAATATTATAAGCATTCACAACATAGGGAAAGAACATCACTCTCGCGGGATCCTTGAGATCTTTGTTCATTACAGAACCCGCAAGTTCTTAGCGCCCACCAGCACCCACAAACTTATTTTCAGCTAGCACACCAAATGGGCTGTAATTCTTAATAAGAAAAGCTGCATGGTAGTGACAGATTTGGATTTGTCATTTGGGACCCACGAGGAAAAAGCATATCCAGGGCGGTGCCAACTCGACAGTAAACATTGAGAAACCTGGTTTTAAAATTACTGTAAATCCAAAACTCGCCTCAAAATCATGAAACCTGGCATGGTGTTATGACATGGCACCAACATGCTGTGGTAAAAAATTAGTCCAATTTGGGACAAGTTTTGGTATAAACTTCTTGCAAACCAGGGCTTCTCTCAAAAAGGCTCATGGTTCCGAGAGGGAACTTGTCACCTATGTGTGCGAAATGACATACGCTGTCTCTTCCCGCCTTGATTTATTTTACAGAGGCAACATGCAACTATAGGAGCGTCATCCTAAAAATATGAAATTATTCAGGGTTCGTTTTGCCTTTTTATACATTATTTGAGTTTTCTAGGCATTTTGGAACATACTTTGGTGTGTGCAAAGGTCATGTGTGTACTAGCCACCTATGTACTATCCACCTATGTAATTGGATGTTCAATCTGTTTATGGAATCAAGTCCTTATAAGTTATAAGTACATATGTTGTTGTTCTGTGTGCAATGACATCGCACACGGACCATACTAGGGAACCCGTCGGTGATGATTTCATCAATCGCTGACAATTGTATACCAGCAAGCGTTTGCCCACAACACCCATGGCTTATTAGCAACAATCGTCTGTGTTATTATCAGTCTTCGCACACATTTCTGATTACAGACGCCGCGTATCACACACATCTTGTTAAATTGAACCGTTTCTGTTCTCTTGGCTCAAAGCAAACAGTTCATCTGAGTGAACCGTATGCCATATATCGCACACACCTTGATATGGCTGACCATTTCTTTTGTGTTGCCTAATCACAAACAGTTCATCCGAGTGAACTATATGCCATATATCGCACACAGCTTCATCTGGCTGCCGTTTCTGTTGTTCCGCCTAATCACAAACAGTTTATCCGAGTGAACTATATGCCGTATATCGCACACGCCTTCATCTGGCTGCCCGTTTTGGTTGTTCTGCCTCATCGCAAATAGTTCATTGAACTGAATTGTATGCCTCGCATCGCACATGCAACTAAAATCTGAACCGTGTTTGATGTATCCGCCATCACAAATGTTTTGCACCTTTTTTGACGGTTTTTTACATCACCATTTGCGATTAATGCATCGCACACAGTTTCGTCGAAGGGTCTCTGATTGTAGTGTCACGTTAGCAGCATCCCGCAGTAGTGAAACATTGCTCTAAGGGATCAGTATGAGGTACACCAATAGAAGAAAGGCCAGTAATCATATCTTAATTAGGTAAATATTTAGCATGATGTTGTTTGGTGAACTTAGAAAAAATAAATTCATTTGGTTCATCACCAAACTTAACTTTAATTTTCTGCTTAACGTAATAAATTTCAGCATTAACAATATTCAAGAAGGTTCTACCAAATATTATGGTACCAAAATTATCTTGTTCAGATCCAAGTACTAAGAAATCAGTAGGATATTTGATGTAACCACACAAGACATCAACATGTCTTACTATCCCAAGAGGTGAGATGGTATCCCTATTCACAAGCTTAAGAGTAACATCAATATCTTATATCTCAATAAGTGAAATATCATGCATAATTTCTTGATAGAGAGAAAAAGGAGTTGCACTTATGCTAGCGCCAATATCACATAAACAATGATAAAAATGGTCTATAATCTTAACAGAAACAACGGCATGCCAACAACTCTTTCATTTTTATCTTTCTTATCCTGCTCATTTCTAATAGGTTTAGCAATTCTATGGGCATAATCACAGAAATAGATAACATGCCCATTAATATTTTCAACTAAAAGATCCTTAACCATAGCTATAGAAGGTTCCACTTTAATTTTTTTAGAATGTTTAGCTTCTTTAATTTAACTTTTATGAACCACAGTTGTATCCTTAGAATGCTCCTTAATTCTAACAGGAAAAAGAAGGTTTATCAATATAAGCAGTGGGTACAACAGGATTAGCAGAATAAGCTAGTATTTTAGTATTATTAAAGATAGGTTCTTCATAAATATATTTAATGTGTTCATGATATTTAAACCATTTCTCCCTAGGGAGATCAACATGAGTGATACGTCTCCAACGTATATATAATTTTTGATAGTTTCCTGCTATTATACTATCAATATTGTATGCTTTATATGAAATTTTATATCATTTTTGGGAACTAACCTATTAACCTAGTGCCTAGTGCCAGTTGTTGTTTTCTACTTGTTTTTTGTATAGAAAATCCCTACCGAACAGAGTCTAAACATGACAAAAAGAATTTACAGTTTTTTCTGGACCAGGAGGGACCCTAGAAGTTTCAGGGAAGGAAAAAAAACCTACGAGAAGACGGCAAGACAACAGGGCGCGCCTTGGGAGGGTAGGTGCGCCCTGATGTCTTACAGGCCCCTCGAGGCTCCGTCTGACCTAATTCTAGTGCTATAAATTCCCAAATATTCCAAAACCCAGAGCGAGACCCGAAACAATTATACCACCGCCGCAAGCCTTGGTTCTTCTGCAATCCCATCTGGAGGCCTTCGCTGGTACTTTATCGGAGGGGGAATTGATCATACAGGGCTTCTACATCAACCTTGCTGCACCTCCGAGGATGTGTGTGTAGTTCCCACAGGACCTATGGGTCCATAGTGATTAGCTAGATGGCTCTCTCTCTTTGATATTCAATATAATGTTCTCCTTGAAGTTTTATTCGATGTAATCTTCTTTTGTGGGGCATTTGTTGGGATCCGATGAATTGTGGGTTTATGATAAGATTGTTCATTAAATGTAATTGGGTATTTTTTGGACTTTATTATGTGTGATTGTTATAGTTTTGTATTTCTCTTCGATTTATCTGTTTGGTTTGGCCAACTAGATTGATTTATCTTCAGCAGGAGAGGTGCTTTGTAGTAGGTTCAATCTTGCGGTGTCCTCACTCTGTGACAGGAGCAGTAGCGAGACACATATTGTATTTGTCGCTACTAAGGATAAAAAGATGGTGTTTAATCCTATTTATTGGTTTTATTCAGTCTACATTATGTCATCATACTTCATGCAGTACTCTGTTGGTCATGAACTTAATACCTAGAGAGGCAAGCATAGAAGGACTCTCGAAGTGGAGTAATAGTAGTAGGCATCAGTATGTTTAATCGTCTACTTGTCACAGAATTAATGCCTATGTACTGATCATGCCATGAATAACATCATAACTATGCGCTTTTCTATCAATTGCCAAACAGTAATTTGTTTACCCACCATATGCTATGTTCTTGAGGGAGATGCCTCTAGTGAAAACTGTGGGCCCCGGGTCTATTTTAATCATATTAAAAAAAAACTAAAAACCTTGCTGCAATTTATTTACTTTTATTTTACTATGCAATTTAAATATCTCCTACTATCAGATTTAATCCTTGCAAATAACGAGTACAAGGGGATTGACAACCCTCTTGCCCATGTTGGGTGCAAGCATTTTGCTCTTGTGTGTGTAGGTACTGCTAAAGGTCGTTTGTGTGGATTTCCTATTGGTTCAATAAACCTTGCTTCTTTACTGAGGGAAATACTTTTGCTGCTATATTAATTCGCATTTCCTATTCGGGGAAATCCCAACGCATATTACAAGTAGCAGAACAATTTCTGGCGCCGTTGCCGGGGAGATTTTGTCAAACAACTCAAGGTCCCTTCATACACATTATCATATACTGGCTCTATTTTTTACTTGCTTTTATTTTCATTTATTAGTTTTGTTAAAAAAAATAAGAAAAACCAAAAATATCTTGCTTGAATTGCCATTATGTCTCAAGAAAACACTAGGTTGTGTGATGTCTTGAATATTATTACCAATTATTTTATTAGTACCCCAATTGCTCCTCCCGCCACTAGTACAAAGTCATATGATATTAATGTTGCATTGCTAAATCATGTTATGAAAGAACAATTTGCTGGGAACCCTAATGAAGATGTTGCATCACATGTTAATACCTTCATTGAGGTATGTGATATGCAAAATAAAGATGTGGATAATGATATTGTTAAGTTGAAATCATTTCCCTTCTCATTAAGGGACAAAGCTAAAACTTGGTTTTCATCCTTACCTTGCTATAGTATTGATTCTTGGGATAAATGTAAGGATGCTTTTATTGCTAAGTATTTTCCTCCCACTATTATTATATCTCTTAGAAATCAAAACATGAACTTTAAACAAGACGAGCAAGAACATATTGCACAATCTGGGGAGAGAATGAAGTTAATAATTAAAAATTGTCCCACTCATGGATTAAGCTTATGGATGATAGTACAATTTTTTTATGCGAGATTAAACTTTTCTCAAGAAATCTTCTAGACTATGCTGCAGTCGGTACATTTATGGGAATTACATTAGGAGAAGCCACGAAGCTTATTGATAATATGACCGCAAACTATTCCCAATGGCACACCGAACAAGCGCCAACTCATAAGAAAGTAAATTCTATCAAAGAAACTTCTACCATGAGTGATAAAATGGATGCTCTTATGAATATGGTTACTAGTAAAAATAATCATGTTGATCCTAATGATATCCCATTGTCTACTTTAATAGAGCAATATCATGATGCTATCTATGTGAATTTTGTCACTAGAAATAATTTCAACAAAAATGCTTAAAGAGGGAATTTAAATCATAAACCATATCACTGTAATCACTCTAATAATTATGGTAATCCTATTGTAATTCATATAATAATAATAATAGGATACCTACTGAAATTGAGAGCAATATTAAATAATTGATTAGTTCACAAAATATTTTCAATACTATGGTAGAAGAAAAACTAAACAAAGTTGTTGATATGTCTAGAAACATGGATAGAATTGCTCATGATGTGGATAATCTCAAAATTAAAATTTTACCACATAAAAAGCATGAAATATCTGAATCTTTAATGTCTATTCATGTCACCATAGATGAAAGTAGAAAAATAATTGAAAGGATGAGAGCTAGACATGAATTTCTAGAAAAGGCGTTCACTTCAGGTTTCTATGATAATAATGATGAAGATGTTAAAATGATTGGTGTGACACCTATTGAATCTCTGTTTAGTAATATCAAACTTGATGAAAAAGGGACTAGAGTTGAGTCAACTTTAGTTATAAGGCATCCCAATTGTTTGGAGGGTGATGATCTTAATGATAAAAACAACAAAAGTGGGTTTGAAGAGGTCAAAACTTTAGATAGTGATGTACCCACAACTTTGGATTTCAAGAACTTTAATTATGATAAGCTTCTTTGATTGAATGTATTTCCTTGTTGCAATCCATGATTAATTCAGTAATGCTTACGAACAAACTAAAGCTTTTACTAAACATATTGTAGAAGCAATTATTAAAGCTCATGAAGAAAAGCTAGAATTATAAGTATCAATACCAAGGAAATGAAAACATGAATGGGAACCTACTATTAAAATTAATATTAAAGATTATGAATGTAATGCTTTGTGTGATCTAGGTGCTAGCATCTCTACTATACCAAAAATCATTAAGTGACGTTCTAGGTCTCACCGATATGAATGAATGTTCCCTCAACTTGCATTTAACAGATTAAACTATTAAAAATAATTGGTAGAATAAATGATGTCCTTGTACTTGCTAATAAAAATTATGTACCCGTGGATTTCATTGTGCTTGATATTGAATGCAATCCGTCTTGTCCTATAATACTTGGTAGGCCTTTCCTACGAACCGTAGGTGCGATTATTGATATGAAAGAAGGAAAATATGAGGTTCCATTTTCCATTAAAGAAAGGGATGGAACACTTCCCAAGAAAGAGAATTAAACCACCATATGAATCTTTTATATATGATGGCCACCTATGGATTTACTTCGAAAGATGATAATACCTGAAACCATGCATTATGCCTAGCTAGGGGCATAAAACAATAACGCTTGTTGGGAGGCAACCCAGTATTTATCTTATTTGCAATTTTTATTTTCTGTTTTGGTGTGATGACCTGATTATTTATACTTTAATGATTGTGTTCTTATCTTTTAATTAGTGTTTGTGCCAAGTAATGACCAATGCTAAGATAGTATATTTATATGTGAGACCTCTCTTCCCTTATTACTTTTTCATGAATTGCAACAATGACCAATGCTATGTTTGTTAACCTCCAACAAATTTCATCAAATATACTTCTTTTATGTGAAGTCATCACTCCCCATGGGATTAGCATATGAGCTTTTATTCTCTTTATTCTTCTTATTTCTAAGATTGTAACAAGTAAAACAACTCAACTCGAACTACTCTTTATTATATAACTCTCACACCCGATTACATAGACAGATAGATCACTAAACAAGCACTCGAAAATAGATCGGACTAAAACTTTATTGTTCTAAATCATGAAATAACTAAGGACCGAACTAAAATAGATAATGATGATAAAAGTGATGGTGATATGATACCGGGGCACCTCCCCCAAGCTTGGAACAAGCCAAGGGTGGTACCCATACTCGTGTACTCAAGTCTCCTTCTTCGGAGGTGGTGGTGATGATGAAGTGGGCTTGTTCTCCATAATGTTCATGAGTATCTCCCTCAAACTCTAGATCTCTCAGAGCACGTGACAGATAATCTCAGCATTCTTTTACACTTCGGCCATAATATACTTATTCTCTGCCCCCTAGAGTTCTTTCCTGCATCACTTTCTCTTGGATGGGAGAAGTCCCAATTGGAAGGTATGTGCATACAGGGAGTATTTTCAACCCCATAATTATGAACCAAACTATGAAAATTGTTCTGATGTAACCTGTGTAAGGGCCTCCTAGGGGGGGAGCCCTTCTTGTACTTCTTGACTCCCTTCATTGCTTGTCGAACCCAAGGCCTGGTGGGGGTTCAGTGTAGTGGAGATACCAGCCAAAGTACCTCTCTCCGAGGACAAATTAATATAAGTGAAATATTTATCTCGTGCAAATTACCATTCCTATTATCAACTATCAAAAATATTTACGTGAAGCACGAGAGCATAAATATTTATTCAAAATTTCACATAGATCGACTCTCAAAATAATATAAGTGAAGCATGAGAGTGCATTTCTTCAAAATTTACTAACTCTCAAAATAATATAAGTGAAGCATGAGAGTTCATTTCTTTAAAACATAATGATATCAACTCCCAAAATAATATAAGTGAAGCATGAGAGTTCAAGTATTTCTTCAAAATTTGAATCACCACCGTGCTCTAAAAGATTTAAGTGAAGCATTAGAGCAGTTGCCTAGCTCAAAAAATTTAAGTGAAGCACATAGAGCAATTCTAAGAAATCATGATAACATAAGGCTTTCTCAAATAGATGTGTCTAGTAAGGATGATTGTGACAAACTAAATAGCAAACAAAGCAAAGAATCATATTATACATGACGCTCCAAGCAAAACTCATGATATGTGACGAATAAAAATATAGCTCCAAGTAAAATTACCAATGGTCGTTAGAAGAAAGAGGGGATGCCTTCCGGGGCATCCCCAAGCTTAGTTGCTTGGGAGTCCTTGAATATTACCCTGGGGTGCCTCGGGGCATCCCCAAGATTAGGCTCTTGCCACTCCTTCTTCCTTCATCCATCGCGATCTCACCCAAAACTTGAAAACTTCAATCACACAGAACTTAACAAAACCTTCGTGAGATCCGTTAGTATAAGAAAACAAATCACTACTTTAAGTACTGTTGCAAACCCATTCATACTTTGTTATTGCATTATAACTACTGTATTCTAACTTTACCATGTCTTATACCCCCCGATACTGTTGGAGATATGCCCTAGAGGCAATTATGTATGATGATATTTCCTATGTGTTTATGAATAAAGATAGTCCTTGGACATTATCAATGATGTGTATCAACAAGTACGTGACTTGTTTGTGGGACTATGCATTGTATGATGACTGTCCTAAAAGGTCCCTAGTCGAAAGGGCTATGTGGACGTGCAACCGACTAGACTAGCATATGACACGGTCGATGGCTTGGTCTCACTAGCCATGGAGCATTGGATGCTAACCGGATAATATGGACTCGAAAGGATCTGGTCGGATTCGACGTAGTCGAATCCGAGTCGAGATAAGGTCCGAGTCGGACAGACCCAACTATGAGACGCAGCGATATGTCATCTGTGAGTCACTAGTGCAACATACTTCTATGTCCTAAGACCTGAGCTGACGCATGTACTCGAGATGGTGACAGCTTGCTTTGGGCCGACCAAACGCTACTCCGTGACTGGGTAGTTACAAAGGTAGGTTTCGGGCTTGTCCAAACACATGATGCGAGACATGGTCGAGCAAGATGAGATTTGCCCCTGCGATCAGGAGAGATATACTCTGGGCCCCTCGTGTGACCCGACCAAGATGAGCATGCCCATGCGACAAGGATTATGAGATCACTGGAATGAGAAAGAGGTCGGGCTAGCACAAGGATTACAGACTCGCCTTGAGCCTGACAACATATATCGTGTGGCAAAGGGAATAGAAGTGTGACATGTTGTACAGGTTCGCCAACTGGCTTCATTGTCTACTTGGTGGTCGGCACGCCTTGCTAGAGGCCACTACCAGCCGAGCAGGTCGGAGGTGATCCGACCTGCGACCAAGCCGACTTGAACCTAAGGGGTCACGCGCTTAAGGGAAGGAACCTGTGAGGCCCGGTCCGACTCCACGAGTGAGAAGTGACCTACTCGGACTCGGATCCAAGCCGAACAGATTTTGGGCTTTAGGGTCCGTGCGAGGCCCAAGTGTTGAGCCTGCGACGGATGCCTATATAAAGTGGGGGTGCGGCACACTCATGTGGTTGATCGCTTCAGCGCTCTCACTAGGGTTTGCATGTGTTGCGAATAGAAACCTCCACTCGCCGCCGGTTGTGTGATCGGACCTAGCAGTCCGCCGCACGATGTTCCTCCTGCACACGCAGATACCGTTAGAGGCAGTGCACCTACGCCGCTCCGGTGAACCTGTACGAGGTATCCGACGACCGGCTGTTCGAGTGAGATCGGACGAGGAGGAGACGAACCACGCGACCGCGCTGCCCCAACTCTTCTTCCGCTGCACGGCACTGCTCGTCTAGTGGTAACGATCCATGATCCATTCCCGTAGCATGTTCCTGGTTGTTCTGCGCGTAGGAAAATTTTAATTTGCAGTCGACACACCCTACCATAGAACCCAACAGATACAATCCATAGATTCATCAAAATAAGCACACAATGCAACAAAAATAGAATCTGTCAAAAATATAACAGTCTGTAGAAACCTGAATTAAGATCCTACTTATGTAACACCAACAATTCTAAAAAAAATTAGGACCAGGTGTGAAATTTGTATATCAATTATGTGTAAAAAATCAGAATTTTTCCATGTTCCAGAAAGTTTTGATAATTCTGCTACTGGACGCAAAACCTTCTGTTTTTTCACACAATCAAGTCAACTATCACCCAAATCATCTTAAAGGCTTTACTTGGCACAAACACTAATTAAAACACTAAAAAACAATCACAACAGTTGCATAATTTTGTATTTATTGAAAACAGCAAGGAAAACAAAAAATTAAAAGAGAACTATTGGGTTGCCTCCCAACAAGCGCTATTGTTTTATGCCCCTAGCTAGGCATAATGCATAGTTTCAAGTATTGTCATCTTTGGTTTTTGCTCCATAGGTTGCCCTCATGATTGAATCATATGGTGGCTTAATTCTAGTTCTAGGGAAGTGTTCCATGCCCTTCATTAACAGAAACTGAACTTTAATACTCCCTTCTTTCATATCAATCACGGCACCTATAATTCGTAAGAATGGTCTACCAAGTATTATGGGACAAGACGGATTGCAATCAATATCTAGTACAATAAAATCAATGAGCACATAGTTCCTATTTGCAAGAATAAGAACATCATTAGTTCTATCCAAAGGCTTTTTAATAGTAGATTCCGCTAAGTGAAAATTAAGAGAACATTCATCCATATTGGTAAAACCTATCACATCACATAGAGATTTAGGAATTGTGGAAACACTAGCACCCAAATCACAAAAAGCATTGCACTCATATTTTTTTATCTTGAATTTAATGGTGGGTTCCCATTCATCGTATAATTTTCTAGGAATTGAAATCTCTAGTTCTAGCTTTTCCTCTAAAGCTTTCATCATCGCTTCTACGATATGTTTAGCAAAAAACCTTATTTGCTTCATATGCGTTGGGTGAATTTAACATGGATTGCAACAAATATTGTCATCTTTAGTTTTTGCTCCATAGGTTGCCCTCATGATTGATTCATATGGTGGATTAATCATAGTCCTAGGGAAGTGTTCCATACCCTTTCTGAATGGAAACTGAAATTTTATATTCCCTTCTTTCATATCAATCACGGCACCTATAGTTCGTAAAATTGGTCTACCAAGTATTATGGGATAAGACGGATTGCAGTCAATATCAATCACAATGAAATCTATGGGCACATAATTCCTATTTGCAAGAATAAGAACATCATTAATCCTTCCCAAAGGGTTTTTAATAGTAGAATCCGCCAAGTGCAAATTAAGAGAACACTCTTCAATATTGGTAAAACCAAGCACATCACATAGAGATTTCAGAATTGTGAAAACACTAGCACCCAAATCACACAAAGCATTGCACTCATGATTTTTGATATTCACTTTAATGGTGGGTTCCCATGCATCATATAATTTTCTAAGAATTGAAATCTCTAATTCTAACTTTTCTTCTAAAGCTTTCATCATCGCTTCGACAATATGTTTATTAAAAGCTTTATTTTATTCATAGGCATTGGGTGAATTTATCATGGATTGCAATAAAGAAATACACTCAATCAAAGAACAACTATCATAATTAAAGTCTTTGTAATCCAAAATAGTGGGCACATCACTAGCTAAAGTTTTTACCTCTCCAAACCCACTTTTATCAATTTTTTCAACAAGATTTTCACCCTCCGAATTATGAGGACGCCTTCTAACTAAAGTTGACTCTTATTTAGTCCTCTTATAATCAAGTTTAATATTACTAAACAAGGAATCAATAGAAGAAACACCAATCATCTTATCATCTTCATCATTACTACGAAAGCACTCGGGCGAAAATGCTCTTTCTAAAAATTCTCTTTTAGCTCTAAGCATAGCGGTTCTTCTCTTAATTTCATCCATAGAAACATATAAAGCTTTAACCGATTCATTAATATCAACTTTAGGCGGAAATTTTTTAATCTTGAGATTTTCCACATCATGTGTAATTCTATCAATGCTTCTAGACATATCATCAATCTTATTCAATTTTTCTTCTATCGTAGTATTGAAATTTTTTTGAGCATTGATAAATTCTTTAATATTACTCTCAAGATCAGAGGGCATCCTATTGTTATTATTAGAAGAATTACCATAGGAATTGCCATAATTATTAGAGGAATTTCTAGGAAAAGGCCTAGGATTAAAATTTCCTCTATAAGCATTGTTATTAAATTGTTTCGCGAGACAAAATTCACATCTACGGGATCACGATTTTTCCCAATCAATGTAGAAAAAGGCACATCATTAAGATCAATAGGAGCATTTTTACTAGCAATCAACTTCATAAGAGCATCAACTTTTTCACTCAAAGTACTAATTTCTTCAACATAATTGATCTTTTTACTAGTGGGAGCTCTTTCAGTGTGCCATTGTGAATAATTAGACATAATATTATCAATTAATTTAGTGGCTTCACCCAAAGTAATTTCCATAAAAGTACCGCCCGCAGCGGAACTAAAAGATTTCTAGAAACAAAATTCAATCCAGCATAAAAATTATGTATGATCATCCACAGATTTAAACCATGAGTTGGGCAATATCTTATCATCAACTTCATTCTTTCCCAAGAGTAATGCAATAAGAACGATGACATGATGTAGACAAGATCTATTCATGTAGGAATAGACCCCATCTTTTTATCCTTATTAGTAACGATACATGCGTGTCATGTCTCTTTCTGTCACTGAGATTGAGCACCGCAAGATCGAACCCATCACAAAGCACCTCTTCCCATTGCAAGAAAAATCAATCTAGTTGACCAAACCAAACCAAAATTTCAGAGAAGAAATACGAGGCTATGACAATCATGCATAAAAGAGTTCAGCAAAGACTCAAATAATATTCATGGATAGAACTGATCGTAAACTCACAATTCATCGGATCCCAACAACCACACCGCAAAAAGACATTACATCAAATAGATCTCCAAGAACATCGAGGAGAGCATTGTATTGAAGATCAAAAAGAGAGAATAAGCCATCTAGCTACTGCCTACGGACCCGTAGGTCTATAGTAAACTACTCACATATCATCGGAGGGGCAAGGGTGATGATGAAGAACCCCTCCGTGATTGTTAACCCCTCCGGTAGAGTGCCGGAAAAGGCCTTGTAACACCCCCTGTCATTAACTACAGTAATCACTTTCGATAATGACATGTCAGCAAGCTTAACAGTGCATAATCATCATTAGCATCATACTGCATTTCAACTCCTAAGTCAAAGTCAAATTTAAATGAAAGTGAAATATAAAAGTTGACCAACATAAAAACTAAAATGTTCAGTAAATAACAAATATTGCAGAGACCATTCTAAAATTGTAACCAACATTTAATAAATTAATTAGGTGACCCAAACCTCTTTTAACAGTGGCTGAAAATAATATCTACAAGCCTTTTAATTAATCTAGATCGAATATGAATTGATGTTTTGCCCAAACTAGTTTTTGGTGTTAGGGAATAAAGCACTGGTATTTATGGACTAGGTCACACTTTTTACAAAAACCATTTGGGGCCTAAACAATTAACAGAACAGAAAAGAAAAAGAAACAGAAAAGAGAAAAAGGAAAAGGCCTAAAGCGTCTACTGTGCACTCGGCCTACCGCTATAGCCGCGGCCCAGCCCACCCCGCGCCTCCTCCCACCTCTCACTGCTCACCGCCGCCCCGCTGTCGAACACGCACACGCGCGCACCCCAGGCCCCCCTCTCCCTCGCTCGACAGCGCGCGCCGCGCCCTCTCGCCGAGGATAAGAGACCGCCCCGACCCCTCTGGCGAGCCCTAGCCGCCCCGTTCGCCCTCCTCCTCGTTCCCCTCACCCATCCCGGCGCCGCCATGATCGACCACCGCTGAAGCTCGCGGCCACCGTGCCCCGTTCGCCTCCCCGCCGTGTCCACGAGCTCCGCCGCAACGCGCCCGTCCTCCTCGACCACGAGCCCGAGCCCCGGGAGCTCTGCATCGCCGGCCTGCTTCACCTCCTTCCACTACGGCCGCCGTCGAACACCGCCTCGATTCGCCACCGTCGTCCTTCCCCGAGCCGTCCTCGGGCCTTCTCTGCAACGCCGGTGAGCTCCTGTGCCGGATGCGCCCTCCCCTGCCTCTTCTAATCGCCTGTAACTCCCGCTCCGCGTTCCGCCGAACCCTCCGCCGCCTGGCCTCGTCGCCGGCGTGGCCACGGCGACCATTTGGTCCCATGCGTGCCTCCGTTGTATCTGCCGCGTCGCTTAGGCCTCGCCTAGCTGCTCCGCTTGCTCGCATTCGCACCGCAGCCCCGCTCCCGTCGACGGCCGAACTCCGGCGTCCGCCTCGCTGCTCGCCGCGGTCGCTACACGCCATCTCCGGCCGCGCCTCCACCACCACTCGACGCGGCGTGGAGTTGCCGTTCCAAATCACCAAACCGCGCGCCCAACGGTGCACCATAGCCAAATCCCGAGCTCGCCGGAGCTCGGCGCCGTGTTCGGGCTCGCCGGAACGCTCTCCGGCGGCCGGTCCGACGTGGCACCGGTGGGTCCCGCCCTGTGCCACTAACTGTGGGGCCCCGCGGGCCCCTTTGACCCCGTTGACCGGGGTCAACGCTGACGTGGCCGCCCTGTCTCACTGACATGTGGGGCCCGGTCATTTAAACGAATTTAAAATAAATAGAAAATCTGTTAATTAGTTAGTTAATTAGTTTAAACACTAATCAGTCACTGACTGCTGGGCCCCACCTGTTAATTAACTCAAATAATTAAATTAACCTCTCTGATTAAGCCATAGTGTGTGACATGTGGGTCCCACCTGTCAGGTTTGACTCTGGTCAGCCAGAGTTGACCTGCTGACGTCATGCTTAGGTCATGCTGATGTCATCGCAACACTGTTTCGGATAATGTTGAATTAAATAATTAAATAAATTCTAGAAATTAATAAAAACTTTAGAAAATCATATTAAATAATCCGTAACTCCGATGAAAATACTTTATACATGAAACTTGCTCAGAATTCCGATACGAACCCGGATACGCCCTCCGTATTCCCGTCAGACGCCCGCAGCTATAAGAACGTTGAACTTTTAGACCGATTTCGATAAATGAATAGTGCCCAACTTTAATTAAATAAATCCAAATAAATTCCTAAATTAACTAAATCATTTAATTAGGCAGTAGAACACCCCGGCATATCATTTAGGCATGTCATACATATTGTTTGCATTATTGCCGTGAATTTATTGTTTCTCTCCCCCTCCTTCTCTCTCTCGATAGACGCTGAGACCGACGACGCTGCACCTGGATACGACTTCACTACCGACGAGCAGCCCGTTGACGACCTTCCCCTCTTGCCAGAGCAACCAGGCAAGCCCCCCCCCCCTTGAGCATCCAGATATCGCCCATTCTATTCCCCTGCTTGCATTAGATTTTGCTACTGTTATTGTATGCTCCTATTCTGATGCATAGCCTGCTGTTGTAACCTGTTCATTGCTACCTTACCTGCCTATGATAAACTGTTTAGTTTAGGTTGGAATGAACCATCAGTGACCCCACCACCTAACCCTTGTTGTCCCTGCTTGATCATCGACGACCCGATCAACGTGATCGTCGACCAGAGACCGACACCTCACTTCACACCCCCTTAGTTGTACGACTCTGCGTAGTAACTATCGAGTGCCGAGGGTGATACCTCGTAACGCACTCCCGATGAATACTCTGCAGTGTAGCTGTTCAGTCGAGGTCATCGAGGGTGATTCCTCCTTCTCCACTTCCGATACGACTCTGTCATGCGACCCCTCAGTGTGAACCTCGAGGGTGATACCTCATACGTTCGCCCTGATGATTTCGTTGAGTGGAATCCGCCGAGGGTGATTCCTCGGGTTTCCCCCTTGATGTTATGACCACACGGTTACTTGACCTCTGTTACAGGCGGGTCCACCCTGGTGGGTACCCGCTGGGGATCTATGATTTTCGGGTGTGCCGGAAGGGCACTCGAGTGTGATATTGTGGCGGAGCATCAGAGACTCTGATTGTCTCTGCGTGATACTAATTGAGCCTATTGGATTTGGGTGTGTGATCTGAGTGGGTCGACGTGCCCTATACGCAGTACCACCACGCGGGATAATGGTTATGGGACCCTCTGCGAAGTACGTTTCTCCGAAAGCTCGTCTGACGTCACGATTCACCGTGCGGGCTGATTGTCGGGATTGGGCTGGATACTTCACTAACGAGTTCAGTGTCGCGCCTGCACCCCGGCCAGTCTCGCAACGCGCAGGGTGCCCAGGGCGATGGCCCGAGACCTCTGGGTGCATAGGTTAGTCCGGCGTGCTGACCTCTCTGCCGAGCCTAGGTAGAGCGCTGCTTTGTGTTGATCTTCCGAGGACGGGCATTACCCAGCAAGTGTGTCCGGCCAGAGTTGATCGAGCGTGTTGGGTAACAGTAGTGCACCCCTGCAAGGATGAATCTTCTATCGATAGCCGGTCCTACAGTAAAGGACGCTCAGTTTGTGTATCCCGATCTACTACTTAAACTGGATACTTGTTACTTAATTGAAGCTTCGGGATCGCTTTCTCGCTTGGGAGTCGAGGAAGGATCTTTAAGCTGTACTTCAACATGTTTGCTAAATAAAATGCTATTCTACTCTCTTCTACTGCTGCAAGATGATGGCCTTGTGAAGATGTTTGAAGATGCTAGTCTTCGATAGGACTAGGCCTTCTCTCTATTCTGGCATTTCTGCAGCCCAGTCCACATATACAGCCTTTCTCCATTGATAATGTTGCATATGTAGTATAGTTCCTTGCTTGCTGAGTACTTCGGATGAGTACTCACGGTTGCTTTACTTTCTCTTTTCCCCATATACCCCACCTTGATGATACAACAGACGATGGAGTCCAGGAGCCAGATTCCACCACCGGAGCTTACTACCAGGAGGGTCCAGAGGGTACTTACTACTGGATCGAGCCAGATGACCAGGAGTAGGATCGGAGGCTCCCAGGCAGGAGGCCAACGCCTTTCGATCTAGTGTCGCTGTTTGTGCTAGCCTTCTTAAGGCAAAACTTGTCTAACTATGTCTGTACTCAGATAATATTTGTATGACTGACTTATGTATTCGGATCTTCGGATCCCTGGTCTGTAATATTGTGGACCTCCATTTAAATTGTGTTAGAGTTGTGTTGTGATATCTTCCCGTGAGTCCCTGTGCTTGATCGTACACGTTTGCGTGTATGATTAGTGTACGATTGAGTCGGGGGCGCCACAAGTTGGTATCAGAGCCGACTGCCTGTAGGAAGCCCCCTTCCAATTCCTTGGCCGAAGTTGAGTCTAGACATCGAAAAACTAATTTACTAACTTGGCTGTGTGGCTTACGGGCCCACGTCGCCAACTGGGTGGTATTAGGATCTTTTATTCCTCGTCTATACTCTGGGGCTCTGATCTCTCTTCTACTCGGGTTAAATAAATTTTACTAACGCCGACAATTAGGATCTCATAAATCCCGTCTACCCGGAGAGCTGGATATCTGTGCGATTTCCCTGTCATTGATCTAATTTGTATGATAATCATTTTCCTTTCCATTGTTTTGTTTAACCTTTCTCTCCGAGTTGTATTATACTCCGAGTTGTCATTCGATAAGACCGGATTCTGCATCAGAGTGCACACGGAGAGTAGGATCCAGCAAGTTGATCGATCGTCGGTGTTCTCTAAACTCGACCTGAGGTTGGGTTATCACCAGTTCCATGTCTGTGAAGAGGATATTCCCAAGACTGCATTCGTCACTCGTTATGGCTCCTATGAATACACCGTCATGTCATTTGGCCTAACGAATGCTCCAGCAACTTTCTCCCGTCTGATGAATTATATATTCATGGATTACCTCGACAAATTCATCGTGGTTTATTTGGATGATATCCTTATCTATTCTAAGAATAAAGAAGAACATGCTGAACACCTCCGTTTGGTACTAGAAAGGCTCTGAGAACACCAGTTGTATGCCAAGTATTCCAAATGCGAATTCTGGTTATCTGAAGTAACTTAACTTGGACATGTGATTTCCAAGGATGGAATTGCTGTTAACCCCGAACGAGTTCAGGCTATTCTTGACTGGACTCCCCCGAAGAATGTTAAGCAAGTTAGAAGTTTTCTCGGACTTGCTAGTTATTGCCGTCGATTCGTTGAGAACTTTTCCAAGATTGCAAAACCATTGACAAATCTGCTTCACAAAGGTGTTAAATTTGAGTGGACAGAAAAATGTCAAGAAAGCTTTCAGACACAAAAAGATAAATTGACATCTGCCCCAGTATTAGCACCCCCGGATTCCCAAAAGGATTTCGTGATATACTGCGATGCCTCCCGTCAAGGATTAGGCTGTGTCCTAATGCAAGAACGCAAGGTGATTGCTTATGCCTCCCGACAATTTCGTCCTCACAAAGAAAATTACCCAGTGCACGATCTCGAACTTTCTGCGGTTATTTATGCCCTGAAGCTATGGCGACATTACCTCCTCGGTAACCGTTGCGAGATATATACGGATCATCAAAGTTTGAAGTATTTGTATACTCAACCGGATCTGAACCTTCGTCAACAAAGATGGCTTGAGACAATAGCCGATTATGATATGAATATCTCATACACCCCTGGCAAGGCAAATGTAATGGCCGATGCTTTGAGCCGTAAGGCTTATTGCAGCAACCATATGGTTCAGGAATCACAACCTCTTCTTTATGAAGAGTTTCGTAAATTGAACCTCCATATTGTTCCACAGGGTTATCTCAATACCCTCATTGTCGAACCAGATTTAGAACACAGAATCAAGACTATGCAACGGTATGACTCTGAAGTTGAAAGGATCAAGCGGTACCTTGAAAAAGGAAAACCGTCGGAGTTCCATCTTGATAATGATGGGATCCTATTTTTCCAACACCGTCTCTTCGTACCTAAGTTCAAAGATGAGAGAGAACACGTTATGATGGAAGCTCATGACACCCCTCTGTCAATTCATCCTAGTAGCACAAAGATGTATCGTGACATTTGTCAGAGATACTGGTGGCCTAATATGAAGCGAGACATTGCTCGTTATGTTTCGGAGTGTGACGTTTGCCGCCGCGTTAAAGCTCAACATCAAAGGCCCGCAGGAACTCTGCAACCCCTTGCAATTCCTGAATGGAAATGGGACAAGGTCCAAATGGATTTCATTACTGGTTTTCCCAAATCCCAGAAGGGTAATGATGCTATATTTGTCGTCATTGACCGATTCTCTAAGGTTGCTCACTTTCTGCCAGTTAAGGAGACAATCACTGCTAGCCAGTTAGCAGACTTGTATGTTTCCCGAATTGTGTCACTCCATGGTGTTCCGTTGGAGATCAGTTCTGATCGTGGCAGCCTCTTCACCTCCAGATTCTGGAATAGTTTCCAAGAAGCTATGGGAACACATCTGTCTTTTAGCACCGCTTTTCACCCTCAGTCACAGGGTCAAGTTGAACGAGTTAATCAAGTGCTCGAAGATATGCTTCGAGCTTGCGTCATCTCCTTCGGTAAGAAATGGGAGGAATCTCTCCTGTATGCCGAATTCTCTTACAACAATAGCTATCAGGCTAGTCTGAAGATGGCACCGTTTGAAGTTCTATACGGTCGTAAGTGTCGAACCCCTCTGAATTGGTCAGAAACTGGGGAACGCTCACTCCTCGGACCGGACATTATTCAGCAAGCAGAAGATCAAGTCCGTATTATCCGTGAACATTTGAAAACTGCTCAGTCTCGTCAGAAAAGCAACTATGACCGAAAGCACCAGGAAATGGTCTATCAACCTGGCGAGCAAGCTTACCTCCGCGTCACTCCTTTGAAAGGCACTCTTAGGTTCGGAATCAAAGGCAAGTTAGCTCCTCGCTACATTGGCCCGTTCCGTATTCTTGCCCGTCAAGGAGAGGTGGCATATCAATTGCAATTGCCGCCAAATCTTTTTCAAGTACATGATGTCTTTCATGTATCCCAACTCCGTCGCTGCTTCAAGGATCCTATTCGAGCTGTGGATCACGAAGTGCTTGAATTACGGGAAGATCTGTCATATCCAGAATATCCCATCCGTATTCTTGATGAAGCTGAACGTCAGACTCGTCAAAAGTCAATCAAATTCCTCAAGGTTCAGTGGTCAAATCATTCTGAAGATGAGGCCACTTGGGAACGCGAGGATCGTCTTCGTGAAGAATACCCCTCTTTCTTTCAGTCTTCCTCTTAATTCTCGGGACGAGAATTCTTAATAGATGAGGAGAATTGTAACACCCCCTGTCATTAACTACAGTAATCACTTTCGATAATGACATGTCAGCAAGCTTAACAGTGCATAATCATCATTAGCATCATACTGCATTTCAACTCCTAAGTCAAAGTCAAATTTAAATGAAAGTCAAATATAAAAGTTGACCAACATAAAAACTAAAATGTTCAGTAAATAACAAATATTGCACAGACCATTCTAAAATTGTAACAAACATGTAATAAATTAATTAGGTGACCCAAACCTCTTTTAACAGTGGCTGAAAATAATATCTACAAGCCTTTTAATTAATCTAGATCGAATATGAAATGATGTTTTGCCCAAACTAGTTTTTGGTGTTAGGGAATAAAGCACTGGTATTTATGGACTAGGTCACACTTTTTACAAAAACCATTTGGGGCCTAAACAATTAATAGAACAGAAAAGAGAAACAGAAAAGAGAAAAAGTAAAAGGCCTAAAGCGTCTACTGTGCACTCGGCCTACCGCTACAGCCGCGGCCCAGCCCACCCCGCGCCTCCTCCCACCTCTCACTGCTCACCGCCGCCCCGCTGTCGAACGCGCACACACGCGCACCCCAGGCCCCCCTCTCCCTCGCTCGACAGCGCGCGCCGCGCCCTCTCGCCGAGGATAAGAGACCGCCCCGACCCCTCTGGCGAGCCCTAGCCGCCCCATTCGCCCTCCTCCTCGTTCCCCTCACCCATCCCGGCGCCGCCATGATCGGCCACCGCTGAAGCTCGTGGCCACCGTGCCCCGTTCGCCTCCCCGCCGTGTCCACGAGCTCCGCCACAACGCGCCCGTCCTCCTCGACCACGAGCCCGAGCCCCGGGAGCTCTGCATCGCCGGCCTGCTTCACCTTCTTCCCCTACGGCCGCCGTCGAACACCGCCTCGATTCGCCGCCGTCGTCCTTCCCCGAGCCGTCCTCGGGCCTTCTCTGCAACACCGGTGAGCTCCTGCGCCGGATGCGCCCTCCCCTGCCTCTTCTAATCGCCTGTAACTCCCGCTCCGCGTTCCGCCGAACCCTCCGCCGCCTGGCCTCATCGCCGGCGTGGCCACGGCGACCATTTGGTCCCGTGCGTGCCTCCGTTGTATCTGCCGCGTCGCGTAGGCCTCGCCTAGCTGCTCCGCTTGCTCGCATTCGCACCGCAGCCCCGCTCCCGTCGACGGCCGAACTCCGGCGTCCGCCTCGCTGCTCGTCGTGGTCGCTACACGCCGTCTCCGGCCGCGCCTCCACCACCACTCGACGCGGTGTGGAGTTGCCGTTCCAAATCACCAACCCGCGCGCCCAACGGTGCACCCTAGCCAAATCCCGAGCTCGCCGGAGCTCGGCGCCGCGTTCGGGCTCGCCGGAGCGCTCTTCGGCGGCCGGTCCGATGTTTCACCGGTGGGTCCCGCCCTGTGCCACTGACTGTGGGGCCCCGCGGGCCCCTTTGACCCCGTTGACCGGGGTCAACGCTGACGTGGCCGCCCTGTCTCACTGACATGTGGGGCCCGGTCATTTAAACGAATTTAAAATAAATAGAAAATCAGTTAATTAGTTAGTTAATTAGTTTAAACACTAATCAGTCACTGACTGTTGGGCCCCACCTGTTAATTAACTCAAATAATTAAATTAAGCTCTCTGATTAAGCCACAGTGTATGACATGTGGGTCCCACCTGTCAGGTTTGACTCTGGTCAGCCAGAGTTGACCTGCTGACATCATGCTTAGGTCATGCTGATGTCATCGCAACGCTGTTTCGGAAAATGTTGAATTAAATAATTAAATAAATTCTAGAAATTAATAAAAACTTTAGAAAATCATATTAAATAATCCGTAACTCCGATGAAAATACTTTATACATGAAACTTGCTCAGAATTCCGATACGAACCCGGATACGCCCTCCGTATTCCCGTCAGACGCCCATAGCTATAAGAACGTTGAACTTTTAGACCGATTTCGATAAATGAATAGTGCCCAACTTTCATTAAATAAATCCAAATAAATTCCTAAATTAACTAAATCATTTAATTAGGCAGTAGAACACCCCGGCATATCATTTAGGCATGTCATACATATTGTTTGCATTATTGCCGTGAATTTATTGTTTCTCTCCCCCTCCTTCTCTCTCTCGATAGACGCTGAGACCGACGACGCTGCACCTGGATACGACTTCACTACCGACGAGCAGCCCATTGACGACCTTCCCCTCTTGCCAGAGCAACCAGGCAAGCCGCCCCCCCCCCCTTGAGCATCCAGATATCGCCCATTCTATTCCCCTGCTTGCATTAGATTTTGCTACTGTTAATGTATGCTCCTATTCTGATGCATAGCCTGCTGTTGTAACCTGTTCATTGCTACCTTACCTGCCTATGATAAACTGTTTAGTTTAGGTTGGAATGAACCATCAGTGACCCCACCACCTTACCCTTGTTGTCCCTGCTTGATCATCGACGACCCGATCAACGTGATCGTCGACCAGAGACCGACACCTCACTTCACACCCCCTTAGTTGTACGACTCTGCGTAGTAACTATCGAGTGCCGAGGGTGATACCTCGTAACGCACTCCCGATGAATACTCTGCAGTGTAGCTGTTCGGTCGTGGTCATCGAGGGAGATTCCTCCTTCTCCACTTCCGATACGACTCTGTCGTGCGATCCCTCAGTGTGAACCTCGAGGGTGATACCTCATACGTTCGCCCTGATGATTTCGTTGAGTGGAATCCGTCGAGGGTGATTCCTCGGGTTTCCCCCTTGATGTTATGACCACACGGTTACTTGACCTCTGTTACAGGCTGGTCCACCCTGGTGGGTACCCGCTGGGGATCTATGATTTTCGGGTGCGCCGGAAGGGCACTCGAGTGTGACATTGTGGCAGAGCATGAGAGACTCTGATTGTCTCCGCGTGATACTAATTGAGCCTATTGGATTTGGGTGTGTGATCTGAGTGGGTCGACGTGCCCTATACGCACTACCACCACGCGGGATAATGGTTATGGGACCCTCTGTGAAGTACGTTTCTCCGAAAGCTCGTCTGACGTCACGATTCACCGTGCGGGCTGATTGTCGGGATTGGGCTGGATACTTCACTGACGAGTTCAGTGTCGCGCCTGCACACTGGCCTGTCTCGCAACGCGCAGGGTGCCCAGGGCGATGGCCCGAGACCTCTGGGTGCATAGGTTAGTCCGGCGTGCTGACCTCTCTGCCGAGCCTAGGTAGAGCGCTGCTTTGTGTTGATCTTCCGAGGACGGGCATTACCCAGCAAGTGTGTCCGGCCAGAGTTGATCGAGCGTGTTGGGTAACAGTAGTGCACCCCTGCAGGGATGAATCTTCTATCGATAGCCGGTCCTACGGTAAAGGACGCTCAGTTTGTGTATCCCGATCTAGTACTTAAACTGGATACTTGTTACTTAATTGAAGCTTCGGGATCGCTTTCTCGCTTGGGAGTCGAGGAAGGATCTTTAAGCTGTACTTCAACATGTTTGCTAAATAAAATGCTATTCTACTCTCTTCTACTGCTGCAAGATGACGGCCTTGTGAAGATGTTTGAAGATGCTAGTCTTCGATAGGACTAGGCCTTCTCTCTATTCTGGCATTTCTGCAGCCCAGTCCACATATACAGCCTTTCTCCATTGATAATGTTGCATATGTAGTATAGATCCTTGCTTGCTGAGTACTTCGGATGAGTACTCACGGTTGCTTTACTTTCTCTTTTCCCCATATACCCCACCTTGATGATACAACAGACGATGGAGTCCAGGAGCCAGATGCCACCACCGGAGCTTACTACCAGGAGGGTCCAGAGGGTACTTACTACTGGATCGAGCCAGATGACCAGGAGTAGGATCGGAGGCTCCCAGGCAGGAGGCCAACGCCTTTCGATCTAGTGTCGCTGTTTGTGCTAGCCTTCTTAAGGCAAAACTTGTCTAACTATGTCTGTACTCAGATAATATTTGTATGACTGACTTATGTATTCGGATCTTCGGATCCCTAGTCTGTGATATTGTGGACCTCCGTTTAAATTGTGTTAGAGTTGTGTTGTGATATCTTCCCGTGAGTCCCTGTGCTTGATCGTACACGTTTGCGTGTATGATTAGTGTACGATTGAGTCGGGGGCGCCACAGGCCTCAAGAATGGATCTCGTGGTTCTGGAACTTGCGGTGGCGGAAATTGTTTTCTCTCGACTCCATTAGGGTTTTTGGTATTTTAGAGTATTTATAGAGCTGAAGGTCAGTGGAGGGGGTGCCTGTGGGCTCCACTACCCACCAGGGCGCTCCTGAGGCCTCTGGCGCGCCCTGGTCCCTAATGGGCCGCACAGGCCCCCTCTGGTGCACTTCTTGGGCCTCCTGGGTGTCTTCTAGGCAGAAAAAATTCTCCAAAAAGTTTCGTGGCATTTGGACTCCGTTTGGTATTGATTTTCTGTGAAGTAAAAAACAAGCAAAAATAGCAACTAGCACTGGGCACAATGTCAATAGGTTAGTCCCAAAAAATGATATAAAGTTGCTAGTAAATGAATATAAAACATCCAAGAATGATACTTTAAAAGCATGGAACAATCAAAAATTATAGATACATTGGAGACGTATCAGTGGGTCATCCCAAAAGTAGTGTCTTAAGGAGTATTACGAGAAGCATTTATAACAACTAGTTGTTCATCAGGAAAACTATCATCAATAGGCAGTGGGTCATCAAGAACATTTTCCATTCTAGACAAATTATCAGCTACGGGATTCTCAGCACCCTTTCTATCAATAATATGCAAATCAAATTCTTGTAGCAAAAGAACCCACCTAATCAACCTAGGTTTAGCATCCTTCATTTCCATAAGATATTTAATAGCAGCATGATCGGTGTGAATTGTAACTTTAGAATCAACAATATAAGATCTGAATTTATCATATGCAAACACAAGTGCTAAAAATTCTTTTTCAGTAGTGGCATAATTTATTTGAGCATGATCTAGAGTTTTACTAGCATAATGAATAACATTCAATCTCTTATTAACTCTTTGGCCTAGAACAATACCAACAACATAGTCACTAGCATCACACATGATTTCTAAGGGTAGGTTCCAATCAGGTGGTTGAATAATGGGTGCAGAAATTAAGGCTTTCTTAAGTATTTCAAAGGCTTCTAGACAATCATCATAAAAAAGAAACTGAACATCTTTTTGCAAAATGTAGATAAGAGGCCTAGAAATTTTAGAGAAGTCTTTAATGAACCTCCTATAGAAATCTGCATGACCAAGGAAACTTCTTATACATTTGATATTTAGGACCTGGCATTTTCTCAATTGCATCAACTTTAGCCTTATCAACTTCAATACCTCTTTCAGAAATATTATGCCCAAGGACAATACCTTCATTCACCATAAAGTGGCACTTCTCCCAATTCAAGGCAAGATTAGTTTCTTCACATCTCTGCAAAACTCGATCAAGGTTGCTCAAGCAATCATCAAAAGAAGTCCCATAGACAGAAAAATCATGCATGAATACCTCAACAATCTTTTCACAAAAGTCAGAGAATATAGCAGTCATACATCTTTGAGAGGTAGCAGGTGCATTACATAAACCAAAAGGCATTCGTCTATAAGCATAAATTCCATAAGGATAAGTAAAGGTAGTTTTCTCTTGATCTTCTTGTGATACATGTATTTGAGAAAAACCAGAATAACCATCTAGAAAGAAGTGAGTATGCTCCAACAATTTTTCTACCATTTGATCAATAAAAGGCTAGGGGTAATGATCCTTCCTAGTAGCTTTATTTAATTTTCTAAAATCAATTACCATCCTATAACCACTTATGATTCTTTGTGGAATAAGTTCATTTTTATCATTAGGAACAACGGTAATGCCTCCTTTCTTAGGGACACAATGCACGGGACTTACCCATCTACTATCAGCTATAGGATAAATTATACCTTCTTCCAGAAGCTTTCATATTTCAGTTCTTACCACATCCTTCATTTTAGGATTCAGACGACGTTGATGATCAACAACTGGCTTAGCGCCAGGCTTCAAATTAATCTTGTGCTGACATAGAGTGAGACTAATGCCCTTAAGATCATCAAGATTTATACAATAGCAGCATGGTGCTTCCTCAGAATTTTAATTAATCTCTTTTCTTCATGTTCCGAAAGGTTAGCATTGATAATAACAGGATATATCTTCTTTTCATCAAGATAAGCATATTTCAGTGTATCGGGTAATTTCTTTAATTCAGACACATGATCACTCTTAGGTGGAAGAGGGTCCCCAAGAGTTTCAACAGGGAAATTATTCTTAAGGATAGGTGCTTGTTTAAAGAATAGCTCATCTATTTCATTTCTTTCATTCATATGCATAGCATTTTCATGGTCTCGGAAATTTTGTTCTAAAGGATCAGTAGGAGGAACAACAATAGAAGAAAGATAATTATTTCATCCTTACTAGAAAATTCTTTCTCATGTGGTTGTATACAGAACTCGGAGAAATTAAATTTATGATATACATCACTAGACTTAACTCTAACCTTTTCTTTAACACAATCAATTTCAGCATTAACGGTATTCAAGAAAGGTCTACCATATATAATGGGGCAAAAATTATGTTGTCGTGAACCAAGTACTAAGAAATCAGTACGGTATTTGATCTTACCACACAAGACTTCAACATCTCGAACAATCCGAAGTGGTGAAATAGTATCTCTATTTGCAAGCTTAATAGTAACATCAATATCTTCAATCTCAGTAGGTGCAATATCATTCATAACCTCTTGATATAAAGAAAATGGATTGGCACTCACACTAGGAACCATATCACATAAAACATGATAGCAATGATCTCCAATTTCAACGGAAACAACATGCATGCCAACTACAGGCTTGTTCTTATCTAACATATATCGTTCATTTCTAACGGGTTTAGCAACTCTAGCAGCCTCATCACAAAAGTAAATAACATGCCCATCAACATTATCAACCAAGAGATCCTTAACCATTGCAATATTATATTCAACTTTAATTTGTTCAGAAGCTCTAGGTGTTCTAATATTACTTTTATTAATCATAGTTGTAGCTTTGCATGTTCCTTAATCCTAACAAGGAAAAAGATGTTTCTCAATATAAGCAGTAGGCACAACTGGATCAATATTATAAATGATTGTTTCATCCTTAGCTATAACAGGTTCCTCAAACAATTCTTCAATAGGTGGATGATATTTAAACCACTTCTCCTTAGGGAGATCAACATGAGCAGCAAAAGATTCCTAAAAAGTAGCTACTATCTCAGAGTCAAGTCCATATTTGGTACTAAACTTATGAAAAGCATTGGTTTCCACAAAAGATTTAACACAACCATTTATACCCGACTCTTTACCTTTGTCGAATTCCCAATGTTCAGAGTTGCATTTAATTCTTTGCAAAAGGTACCACTTGAATTCAATAGTTTTCTTCATAAAAGAACCAGTAGAAGAAGAATCGAGCATGGATTGATCATTATGAGAAAGCCGAGCATAAAAATTCTAAATAAATATTTCCCTTGAGAGCTCATGATTGGGGCATATGTGCATCATGTACTTAAGCCTCCCCCAAGCTTGAGCGATACTTTCTCCTTCACGAGGCCAAAAATTATATATATAATTCCGATCATGATGAACCAAATGCATAGGATAAAACTTCTGGTGAAATTCCAGCTTTAACCGGTTCCAATCCCATGTTCCAGTATCATCCAATAGCCTATACCATGTCAATGCCTTTCCCGCCAAAGATAAAGGGAATACCTTCTTCTTAACTACATCCTCAGATAAACTTGCAAGCTTAAACAATCCACAAATTTCATCTATATATATCAAGTGGAGTAAAATGCATCATAAGTCCTATAACTATTCGAGGTGTGTCAAATTAGTCCTAAAACTTCAAAAGTGCAGATTCAGGTCCTAAAAGTTTATAAGTTGTTCATCACAGGTCCTACGCAGGCCAGATCGGGTCTGACTTGCTTATGTGGCAAGTTGACCATCGCCACGTCGGCGCGCGCGCCACGTCAGCAGGCTATTCATCGCACTGTTCACAACACTGTACATACATATCGAGTTTTCCTACATTTAAAAAAAATCATTTTCTACAAAAAATTACATGAATGCACTGTTCATAATTCCAGATTTTTTATTTTTGGGTTTTTCGTGGAATATTTTTTGTAGAAACTGAAACTTTCATTTTTTGGGGGAAATTTCTGATTATGAACAGTGTTTTTGGGAAATTTCAGATTCCCCAAAAATGAATTTTTCAGAGTTCTTGAAAATTTTCAAGTATGAACAGTGCATAACCGCGTATTTTTAATGAATTTTCCAGACTTTTCGGGGAATTTTTTTCCCAGAAAATGAATTTTTCAGAGTTTTTGGGAAATTTCAGATTATGAACAGTGTTTTTAGAAATTTTAGATTCCCCAAAAATGAATTTTTCATCATTTTTTGGAAATTTTCAGATATGAACAGTGCGTAACAACGTATTTTTAATGAATTTTCCAGACTTTTCGGAGATTTTTTCCCAGAAAATAAACTTTTTCAGTGTTTTTGGGAAATTCCAGATTATGAACAGCGCGTAACAGTGCATTCGTGTAATTTTTTGTAGAAAATGAATTTAAAAAAAATTAGGAAAACTCGATATGTATGTACAGTGTTGTGAACAGTGCCGCTGATGTGGCACGCGTGCCGACGTGGCGATGGTCAACTTGCCACGTAAGCAAGTCAGACCCGGTCTGACCTGCGTAGGACCTGTGATGAACAACTTATAAACTTTTAGGACCTGAATCTGCACTTTTGAAGTTTTAGGACTAACTTGACACACCTCGAATAGTTATAGGACTTATGATGCATTTTACTCTATCAAGTGCATATCATGATGTACCGTTCCATCTCCTGCATAAGGATTAGCTAGCAGTTTCTCTAACATACCCGAAGGAATCTCATAATAAATATATTCAGTAGGTTGAGGAGCAACTCTCATTGCTTCCGGTCGTGGTGAATATACCCTAAACAAACCCCTCGAAGGATTACTTTCCATAGTGACAAGTGACAATAAATTTCAGCACATAATCTAAATGTTTCCTTACCAAATTCCACTTACCAAAGGCGCTTCACTCCCTGGCAATGACGACTGAGAAGAGTCTTGATGACCCACAAGTATAGGGGATCAATCATAGTCCTTTTGATAAGTAAGAGTGTCGAAACCAACGAGGAGCAGAAGGAAATGATAAGTGGTTTTCAGCAAGATATTTTTTGCAAGCACTGAAATTATCGGTAATAGATAGTTTGATAGCAAGGTAATTTGTAACAAGTAACAAGTAGCAAAAGTAACAAAGGTCTAGCAAGGTAGACAAACCTTTTTATAGCAAAGGACAAGTCAGAACGTCTCTTATGATAAGCTAAGTGTTCTTGAGGACACATGGGATTTCTCGTCTAGTTACTTTCATCATGCTTATTTGATTCATGTTCGCTACTTTGATAATTTAATATGTGGATGCCTGCGGCCGCCACCCACAGCCATGGCCGCCACCGTGGGTGTGGGTGTGGGAGGCTACCATGGGCCATGAGAGCGATGGTGAGGGTGAGTGAGTGATGGCGCACGGAATGAGATGCGGGGATGGCGAGGGCCTACTGGGGCAGACGGTGAGAGTGACGGGAGGTTGGCACCGACAGCGGCTGCGGACGGTGAGGTGGATGACGAGGCTGAAGGGGGCAGCCAAGAAGAGGCGACGACAGCGAGAGAGAGATTTGGGAAAGAGCGAGAGTGAGTGAGTGATGAATTGGGGGAGGTTCGATTGCGCGCGAGTGTGGATAACGTTTCATGGTGCGATAGGCGTGGCACAACACCCGTCACTACTACTTCCAAGTGGCGGGTGACGCTGTCAACCCACCATAGGTCATTTTATATTCATTTGAGCATATTTTTTAAAATCATTTTGAATTGAAACTTTTCTACAATTAGTACAAACCATCAAAATCCCTATGCTCAAATTTTAGCAGTTTTTAAGTTGGTTTTCTATTTTTGAGGCATTAAATTATTTTCTAGCAACTAAAAACAACATGATGACCCTCTTCGGTATGGAATAGTAGGTAAACAAGCTCCAAATGGGATGAAACTTTTCATTCTATCTTTCATTGGACACATGTAGGGTGTGGTAAAAATTTGAGATCGTTACAGCAAAAACAAGATGCACTTCGTGTAGAAGTCGGACACTCCCACAAAGTGTTAGGGTTTTGAAAGGAAAGCACCGCCTTACACACACATATATTTTTCTAAATCATTTTAAATTCAAACATTTTCTATGATTAGTACACACCATCAAAATCTCTATGCTCAAATTTGAGCACTTTTTGAGTTGGTTTTCCATTTTCGAGGAAATAAATGACTTTCCGACAACTAATAAAAAATGGCAAGACAACCCTCTTCGGTATGAAATAGCCGGTAAACGAGCTCCAAATAACTTTGCATTATATCTTCATTGGACACATGTAGGGTGTGGTTCAAATTTGTGATCATTACGGCAACAACTTGAAGCACTTCGTGTACAAACTTGACACTCTCCCACAAAGTGTTAGGGTTTTGAATGGAAACCGCGGCCTTACACACACAACTACATTTTTTGAAATCAATTTAAAACCTATAGCGTGTGGTAGAAATTTGACACTGTTTCACAAAAACTTAATGCACATAATTTACAAAGTGCACTCTTTCTTGACCTAACTTATGTGTGGCGGGCGGCTATGAGTGCCCGCCATAGCTAACTTCTGAATATTAGATTTTGTTTCTCCGGGTTACAAAAATATATCCGTGGCAGGCATAATTCTTGCATGCCACTGTTGACTGATAAACCAGTGACAGGCAGGTATAATGAGCCCGCCACTGGTAGTTTTCGTCATGTGGGCAATCCTGGAAGAGTTTACCTGTGGCAGGTGGTTATTTTTGCCCGCCACTGCTCGACAGATATGAGTGGTGGGTCTATGTTGTTACCCACCATTGCTACTTTTCCAAAATAGCAGTGGCGGGTTCCTAACCTTGCCCGCCACTAAATTGAGGCTACCTATAAGCCTTTTCCCGGTAGTGTTAGTAAAAACAAATCAAATGATTTACAATTCTATTTAATTTTCTAGAAAATTTGTAAGTTTTCTTAATATATAAAAAAAATGCAATATGCGTTTGATGTCCCACAAGTCTAGGGGTCAGTTGTATATCTTTTCGATAAGTGAGTATTGATCCCACGAGAGTTGATGGAAATGGTAAGTGCAAAAACAACAAGAGTACTAAAAGATGTAATCGTGTTATTTTTGTGGTGGTAACAGAGTAATGGAATGTAATTAATAATAAAAAGTAAAAAAGTGCAAGAAGTGGCAATGGGGCCTTGTTCCCCGCAAACCTGTGGGGAATTTATCCATTAGGGGATGGGTGCGGGGAGATTTTATCCCCATAATCTAATATGGGAATGGGGATGGGAAGGTCTACCCCATCCCTGTTCCCCGCTATGCCCCATTATATGGTCATATATATGTAAACTAGTAGACTTTTATATGTAAAAGAGTGTAATATTTTCTCAGGCATTCTAATTTTTTAGTAAAATTTAGTCTATGAATCTTATTTATTAGCATTATACTACTTTGCATAAATCCAAGTATTCTTACATGTACAACCGATAATATCATGGGAATATCATAATATTATTTTGAGTTTGGCTTCTTAATGGGGAACCCTATCCCCGCCCCAAACCTGATGGGGTTGGGGACGACAAGGAAAGTATCCCCATTTTCTAAATGGGGATGTGGATGGGAAGTCACTCCCTGGTGGGGAGCAGCCTCGTTGCCATCCCTAGTGCCAATTCTTAGTAATGCTAAGGGCAAGCCGCTTGTGTTACTTATGACAATTAAACATTTGTTTAGAATTGCACGATAATCACATAGTTGTTAACTCCATACATGACTACCATTGATTTTTGTTGCTTAAATGGTGTTAAAGGGATAGAGCCTAATATAATGTGTTGAAAACCCATTGACTCACACATAGTTATGATTTTGCTCTTAACAGGTAACACAGTACCAAGATTTATTACGGTAGACACCCAATTATACCCATAACTTCCCATGGGTCCCTATTTACCCCTCACGTCATAACTCATAAACTTGGGGAACGGTAATTTATGTCACTCCGACCTCCCAACCTAAACTTATTATGACACAATGCTCTCCCCTAGGCCCTGAAAGGCAAAGTGTTAGGCTAGTCATAATGGGAGTAACTTAGGTAGTAACATAGTGGACTTCAAGAAAATTTTGCTTATGTGGCATGTAGTTAATGAGGAGAGAGGTGTTTAGAGTAACATAATATGTTACAGTAACATAGCGCTTCCCGAGAAAAGATGAGTCTACAAACTAATAAATGAAGCCATCTATGACACTACTATTATATTAGTTTGCACTATGAAGGTAGTAACTTAGACTAATGTCATATGCATTACTCTAGTATAAGTTACTCCCCACTATGACCAGCCTTATGCAGTTGAGATTCGCATAACACCACTAGAGAATTACACCACAATATGATTAAACAACAATCTTTACTACAAATATATATGACACTTGACAACTAACCTTCTCCCATATCCTCAAGAACACAAGGAACTACTCCCTCCATCTCAGTGCATTAGACATCTAATGAAAATCAAATAATCCCAAAATGCTAAGGCGCGAAACAGTAGTACTAGTTGCATGCATATTAATTAGACCCCATCTATTAATTGGAGGACCAATGCATGCAATTTCTAGGGCACGCTATTAGGATTTGAAGGGGTCTCCTAATTAATATCACGTTTTTAGTTGAGAAAGGAATGATGTGATTGGCTTCCTTTGCGATTCAATTTTTTTCTAGCCCAATCTCTTCGCGCCTAGGTTGTTGTGTACCTTCTAAGATGCCTAATGCACCTAGACGGAGGGAGTACTCACAACACGTCATGGTGAACATATTCAGTATGGTGATGATGATTGTAACAATCTAAAATTAATGATCTTTGACCAATAAACACAAGCCATCAACTATCAATACAATAATTAACACCAGCAAGTGGTACATGTAATCCAATCACACTCAATTGTACAAAAGTTGATGAGATGGGAATGGGGGTGGTGATGATGATGATGGAGATGGTGAGGATAAATTTGATGAAGGTTTTCCCCTTGATGCACTGGAGTTGGTGATGATGATTGCTTCAAATTCCCTGATCAGAAGGGTATATCAGGCCAGAAACAGCCCTCCCGAGGTAGAACTAGGTTTCATCCTCGCAGCAATGACAAAATAATCAACGAAAAATTGATATGGCCAAATCACCTCGGGAACAACCATAAAAGGCTTGGGGACCTACAGGGGTTCCCGTGGGACCTTGGCACAGGTAACAGTTCACATTCCAACAAAGCTTTGTTCACCATTTGTAGTACAATAATTAACTCAACCTCGCACTCAACTCACACCACCAAGGGTTGCTAAATGAATTATCGAACACAAGTGGGTTGTAATACCGTGCTAGCTACTTCCACTTGATCATAATGAAATAATAAGGTACCTCACCTACAATCCATTTAATATCAGTACGATGAATTTTCTAGGAGCACTAGCTAGCAGACTGCTAAATTGTAAGTTTAGGCCACTGTACTATCTTCACCTTCACCTTTGCCGCTGGACTTCTTTAACTCCAACTTGCTTAAATTTTCATCTTAATTACTAGTTGTATTATCTCAACCCACGAATTAATACAACATATCATTATCATCATAAATAGACAAGGGTGGGCGCCTAGGCACCCCAGGGCCCTCCTAGCTGCCTCCCTTTGGCTCCTGGCCTCTTTTGGTCCCAAACTCCATGAACTATTTTTATTTTACTTTTTTGGGGCTCTAGCACTGTACTTTCTTCATGAAGGTCCAAATTCCCTCATCACAACATCTTTGGGAATTAAATCATCGATTCTCTGCATTATAAGATAAACCACAATTAAATTGATGCAAAGATGACTAAAATAGCTTAAAAGTATAATATTTATTCTGTAAAATTGTAATGGAAAATGTATGTATCAGCTCCACCAAGCTTACACCTTGCTTGGACTCAAGCAAAATTTAAACTTGACAAAAATGTCCACATGTTTAAAAGGTGAGAGGTCGGTAATAAAAAAATACGGGCATGAAGAAATAAAAATTTGTAAAAGTATTACACCAAGTGGATTTTGAAAATTGCTCGGGGCGACAACAACCTTTGGGATCGACTACTTAAAGTGAAATACTTTTTGAATTGCCCATTCTTCTCGTCTAAGCCAATGGCACCCAAGATGGAATTGGATGAGGAAATGCAATGATTTTTTTACTTGGGTTCCTGTTTTGACATAGGGAATGCGAAGGATACTGAATTTTGCTTTTCTAAGTGGATTGACGACACACCCCGATACGCCAGATTCCCTGAGCTCTTCGTTATTGCTTCTGATCCTGAGATCCTTGTCAGCGGTGTTTTCGTCAACGGCCAGACCAACTTGGCATTTATGTGTAACTTACCTACAACTGAGCTCGCTGTCTAGGTAGCCTTGCAAACATTAGTTGCAGGAGTTTCGCTTTCTGCAGATAGGATACCATTTGATGGTACCTGAAAGCATTGGGTGCCTTCTCGGTCAAATCTCTCTACACCGAACTGATCCAGGGCCCTCGGGTTAGATATGTTAAAGCCCTGTGGGCGTTGAGAGTTCCACTCAAAGTGTCACTACAAAAAAAATACACTTCCGTGATGATACGTGTTTGTCACAGTAGGTCACGTTTTCTGTCATGCATGTACATCCATGACGATTTTATGACAGAATCAAGATAGTCGTACCTGTGCTGTCATAGATGTGTTCCATGACATTACCAAAATTATCATCACGGAAGTGTCCACTTCCATGACGATAAATGCCGTGTCATGGAAGTGCTTTCGTCAAGGGTAACCAACATGTGGCATCCACCATAATGGGTCGCCGTTAAGCTATCGGGTTCCGGTTTGGATCCGATAAACCGTTAATAGCCACGACCAATGGGGAATTTCCACGTGTAAAATTCTCATTCGCTGGAGGATCCATGTGTCGGCTCAGCGTTGGGACAGATGTCATCCACTCATTGTACGGGAGGCGCCTATGATACGTTGGCATGTGGCCAGGCCCAACAGTGGGCCATTTAGGTGAAAGAGGTCGGCCCAGTCAAAATTAGCAGGCCGGCCCATATAGGGCCTACTTGTGTTTGGTCCATTTAAGCCCACGACCCATACGAGATGTGCCAATCCCGCCCGTCAACGGCCCGTTAACTATTTGACACCATTGCATCCCATCGTCAGTTCGAGCCCGTTAACAGCCCACTATATATTTGGGCTCAATATCGGCCCCATGTGGTTTCGGCCTGTTAACGGCCCATTCAAGGGATGGGCCAATTTTCAGGATGTACGTCTTTTGGCCTTTTAGCGAACCATTTATGTGTTGGGCCAATTTCCAGCCCTGTGTCTCTTTCAGCCCGTTAACGGTCCATAAATTAGTTGGGCCATTTGTAGTCGGACCTGAGTTTTGGCCTCTTAACGGCCCATGCTCTTCATGACCAATACCAGCCCGGTTTTTCTTTCGGCCTGCTAAAGGCCCACAACACAGTTGGGCCATATAAAGTCCGACCTGACTTTCGGCCTCTTAGCGGCCCATGCTCTTCATGGTCCAGTACGAGCGTGCTATCTCTTTCGGCGTGCTAAAGGCCCAAAATACAGTTGGGCCATATATAGCCCGACCTTAGTATCGGCCTGTTAACGGCCCGTGAAGTCGAATGGGCCCACTTATTTCCCACTTCGATGTCGACCTGTTAACGACCCTGGAGGTAATAGGGCCAAGCATTAACTGTTGGCTCGTTTCAATTATAGCGGCCCAATAGTGCTTTCGGCCTGGTTACGGCCCATTAACTTAATGGGCCCACTAAAGTTCGAACATGTCAGTAGGCCCAATTAGATAACATCGATTCCGGTCCAGCTATAATTTGAGCCCATTACGACGAGAAATTATGGACAGGACAAAAACCGATCAATCAAAGGCCTATGAGAATTTTTTCCCATGCGAGCCCATTAGGGAAGCCCATTAAGGGCAGTGGGCCGCTTCCTCCATATAGGGCCCACGGCTGTTCGTGCTAACTAATAATTTCACTGCTTTTTGCCTGCCTAGCGACCAGTTAGCTGGAATGTGAGGCGCGCTAAGCAAACGTACGGCATACAAGGAAAAATGTTGCACATCCAGCATATATTACAGGAAATTACATCCACTGGGCAATCAAAGATTGATGCCAGTGCAAATAAATGAGCAGAACTTAATGATCTACTACCTCACAATCTGCAACCTCAGCGCCGATGACGCCCATAAGCATGTGAGCAAGTTCTTCCTTCTTTGCTACACTGTCTCTGAAAACATTGATCAGTTCTTGTTGCGCAAGAATGTGCACCTCTGATTCCTCCATGATTTCCATGATTGCTTTAGCCAGTAATTCGTTCACAAATATACATTTTTTCCGTTGGATTTGAGACAGAGGAAACTCAATAGTTTCATATGGCGATTTTGGCAGGCTTGTATTATTGATAGTGGCGAGTGTCTCTACCACTGCATCATAACATAAATTAGGAGGGGAATCGAACAGATTAATTAAGAGTTATTGCCATATTACCTGGCCTAGATTTATTGGAAAGAAACAATGGGGTTGCCTTGCTGTTTTCAGAGTTTGTCTTCTTATCTTCAGCAGTGTGCACCAAATTAATACAATAGCATTGCTATCATTGGCCAGGTCAGATAATAGGAAAGCACATTGACACAATGAATGTTTGGGCAACTAGACCACACCAGCCTACACCAAATTAACACAATATGGCACAACTATCATCATCCAGGTAAGGTAATAGGAAAGCAGCATTGACACAATGAATGATTGGGCAACCAGACCACAACACTACAATTTAGTAATGTGCATGATATGAGATAGTACACTCATGCAGCTTAGTATGCAAAACTACCAGGCAGTTTTCCTTACAAAAATAAACAATGTCGCCTTTAATTATACATTTTTCTACAAGTAAATTTAGATCAGATAAAGGTTGGATTCACATTGATTAACAAAATACATGCTGATGTAAAAATATAGTGATATACAATAGGTACTTACATCAGCATTGGAGCACAGAGAATTCCCGCAAGATACTTTCCTCGAACACGATCCCAATTTAGAAAGTCTTCTATCCTTTAAGCTTATTTTCTAAAAGAGAGATGGGTAAGAAACATGTAAAAAATATGATCTGAATGCTACAAAATTTCATGATGTGAGGATACGCACACGCTTTTTAGAATGGAGTTGAAATATTTTTGCTGGACTGGAGCGGACTAGTTCTTTGGCCACTTGAATCTGCTTATTATCAGTAGGAGATGGGTTTCTCTGTGTTGGAGAAGTATCTATGGACACTGGAGTTGGTTTACTATCTCCTGGCGTTTGGATCTTTTGCAAAGACCTTGTTTGTAACCCTTCAGATTCTAACATAGCCGTCTTCCCCATGCATGCCTTATATAGAAGAATGGTGCTTCAGTTATAAAACATGCTACGGCAGAGAGATGGAATAAGTACTGAAGAATAGAAAGGCATGACATTTTGACATGTATTCCCTCCATCCAAAAATAAATGGATGTGTCTAGGCATATTTCAGTTCTAGATACATCCATTTTTATCCATTTCTGCGACATGTAATCTGGACGGGGGGAGTATGATGTAAGAGCTAGGGATACGACAGGACAACATAGTAAAAAAACACTAGTTGAATGTAAAAATGTATGATAGCGGAATACATACAGAAAACACTAAGGCAGCATATGCGTGTATGATTGGGAAACTAAGATGGCATTGCAATAGACCACTAGAATAGCACTTCAATGTAAAAAAACATGGTATGGTAGACAGATGAAGTACATACTGATGAATAACAATGCATAAGATATTTAGAAGCATGATGTCCAAACTAAGCAGATGGCATTGCGACGGAGTAGAATGACAGTACTTGAATTTGAAAACATGTTATCATGAATGGAATAGGTACTAAAAAACAGGAAGGCATGACATATTTACATGCATGATCAGCAGGCTAAGCACATGGCATTGCAACAGAGTAGATGCACTCCAGGACATTATATGCATGTTGTACCCATATCACGGGCCAAGTTAGAGCAAGGACCTTGTGGGGTGAATAGGATTTGTCATCTTTCTGCAAGTCTTCTGAAGAACTGCCTTTACATGTTCCATCATATTGGGTATCATTGACATCAAGTTTGTTGGCCGTTACATTGCTCCGTGAGGTTCTTGTGGATATATCAGTGTGTGCAATTATATCTGACATGCATGGAAGACAACTAGTAGTTAGATTTATGTAGCGAGTGCCTATAGGAGACGACATAAATAGTAGGACTGGGCTTAACTAGCAGCAACAGGTCTCAAAAACTAAAGGGAGAACACAGATGAAAGCTGCAGAATATGTATCATTTGTACTCGAGATTAACTAGATGGCACACAAAAGTATTAAAGAACAACATAGGTAATACTAGAAGTGGTATAATCACCAGCCTGTGGGATAACATTGTCTGATGGATGATAACTATGGAACAACGTTACCTAAAGAACAAGTCTCTTATCTGAACTATGCAACAACGTTACCTAAAGAATAGGTCTCTTATCTGAACTATGCAACATCGTTAACTCCAGACAAGACTCTTAAGAGATCAGCATGAATATACAATGAAATGTGATAATCTATTTTCCATGCTTAGATGAATAACAAAGCCATAAATGTTGCACACAAGTAAGATGAGGGTACAACCTATCTGGCCGCCTTTCATAGGAGCGAGCATCATGTGCTGACTTGTCGATGGCCCTGCAGTTGTTGTGGCTGTCCATGTCGGGCACACACATTCGATGCAGGGAACTGTTGAGTGGGGACTATAGCTCCCTTCTGGTGTATGCTTCCCTTGTTGGAGCAACTGCGGTGAGAAGGAAGACGGTGTGGCTGAAGATGCAGAAAACGCAAAATGTTAAGAACGACACATATCTCTGATCTGAAGAAATACCCTAAGAGATCAACACTAAGGTACGAGAGTGGTCACACATCTGTTGACTGAAAACTAAATTGGGGTCACACGATTTTATTTTATTTTGTTATTGTCCGATCTACGCCGGATGGCTTGATGGCCGTCTTGTTCCTCCCGGCTGACACTATTCAGAATCTTCCCAGAAGAGCCAGCAACCACCGGCAGAGCAGCCTGCCTCCGCCGTCCCTGGCCGCGAGAGCTCCGACCAAAACCCCGCTCCCCGCCCCACCGCACTGCCGTGGTTGTGCCGCCCCCGGCTAATCCACAAAGACTCGCCGTCATCCAGATCCGGTGGCGGCAGTACCTTCAACCCACGCATCTCTAACATAGCCACCCAAGCGCTGCTTCCGCGGCGAACTTGCGCCCCCGCACCCTTACGTTAGACACCAGCCAACTGGCAGCCTAGGAGCTCCGCCGCCTCGAGTGGTGCTACTTCCCATTGGGAATCAATCAGCCCAGAATAAAAATTCAGACAACTGACGCCTAAATAAAGTGATTTAAGATGAGTGTACGACCTATCTTGCGGCCCGGTGAAGTAGGCAGCTCCAGCTGCCGAGTCGGTGAGGCCGGCGCAATTGCGGTGCCTACCGGCGGCAGGAAAGCAGAGATGTCGCGATGGTCGACGGCTACGGGGAAGCAGCGCCGGGGCCCTGGATGCATCCGAAGTTGGAGCCGCTCCGGTGCCGTGCACAACGGCGGGGGTGAATCGGCTCCGGTACGGTTCACGCAGCCGTCGTCGAGGCAGCTCCGGCAGCATGGAGTAAGAGGCACACGGCCCAGTGCACGACGACAAACGGACAGCGTCTCCGGCATTGGGGAGGAGGGCAGCGGTGAATTTGGTGCGGTGGGGGCGCCATGGAGGAGGGGCTGAGGTTTCACGGCTGGGGAGAAGGGAGCTTCCGGTGAGAAGGTGATTTGGCGCCCACGATGTATGAATGGGGGATTGGGAGGGGGAACCATGTCTTACGGACGCATTTGTCTGAAATGTGGGGGGAGTTACAGTTCTACCCCTGCCTTTAGGCTTCTCGGCTTGGGTTTGTGTACTGAGGGTCGGGGATAGCAGAGTAACTCTGCTTCTCCCAAATAGTGGGCGCGAGCGATTTTGGGAGAGAAGGGCATGTTTTGAAGTAGTCGGCGCGAGCGATTTCGGGAGAGGAGGGCGTGTATTGAAATAGTCAACGCAAGCGATTTCGGGCGAGGAGGGCGTGTTTTGAATTAGTCGGCGCGAGCGATTTTGGGCGAGGAGAGGGTGTTTTGCCGCCCATGGTTTATGAATTATTCGGCACCTGTCATTTCGGCCGAGGAGAAGGCGCGCTTGGATGAAGTTACGAACCTACCCTCGATGTACAACGGGCCAATTGATGCGTGTCCCACATAGGCTGGTAATTTCGCGTGTCCCATTTATTTGCTCAGGCGAATTCCACCGAGCAGAGGGTGTTTAGCGGTTCGTTCAAATTTTGGGAGAACGAGCATCCACGTCTACCTTACCAAGTCGATTTGAATCAAATTTCGAAATATTAGCTTGCCACTTCTTTTTTAGATGGTGAGATGATGCTCGGGACTAATGTGTTTTTACATGCTCGTTGCTAACGATTACTATATGACAAATAGTTGACCCACTCAAAACGGGAATCAAACCCAAAATGAAATATCTCGATTCAATGAAATAGCTCGTTCACCAGGTCAAAATAGTGAACAAAATCCAAAATTGAACACCTCAATTGAGTAGCATGTTGAACTGTATTATAGTACTCCATGAACATGTTGAAAGTCAAATTAATGAACTTGTTTAATATGCATATCTCCATTCATGTGTGGATTGCAGACAACATGTTCTCCAATTCAAATATTTGAATGCAATTTTATATCAAAACATGGTTTATATCAGTCTTTGATGCATAAACATGACCTCCCCCTCTCCCGGACTCATGTTCTCTCTCTCGCCGACAATCTTCAATTCTATTGCACGCATCCAAACACAAACCTTGTCGGTCCCTCTCCCTCTCTCTCTATCTCTCTCTCTCTGTGGAGGGAGGGGGTCTTTCTAGTTCGCATGCACACTCCATGTATAGGTCTCTCTGGCACACTATGTATGATTCTCTAGTCCAAGATAAATATCTTGGGTGCACTCATCGTACACACACAAATTTCCTAGCTCGTTGCCCATAACTCTCTCACGCACCACTCTGCCGTCTCGGAGCTCTTCCCTCTCTCTCTCAAACTCTCCATCTCCCTGGGTCACACATACACATGCATATCTCACTCGCACTCTATAGACCCATCTAAAACTCTCTCTCTCCCTCGTTCTCTCTCCATCTCACACGCACACACACACAATCTCACGCCTAGCTAAGTATGATTGTCTCTCACTCAATTGTAGGCACACGCAGTCCCCCCTATGTATGTGACTAATACTTAAGTCTCCATCACAAACATGTGCATTGTCTCTTTCCCTCACTTGGTCTATCTCGATTTCTCTCAGGGCATCTTTCTATCGCACGCACACCTCGTCCCTTGATCTCCCACCCATATAGTCCCCTCACGATCTCGGGGGGATCTCTCTATCACAAACACACCCTCTATCCCTCCCCATGCGTCCATCTTCTCCTTGCGTCCCTCTCGACCTTTGTCCCTTGTTGGCCAGACCTCTATTGGACATGTGCTATAGGGGTGTCTCTCTCCGTTGCAAACAATCACGCACTAGCTATCGTCGTGTATCTCCTCACCTTGCTTTTCTATCTCGGAGATGCATGCATGATATGTTTGCATAAGAAATGAACACACACACTCTCTCTCTCTCTCTATTTTATCGTTTGTTGTCCCTCTCTCTTTCACACACACACTTTTTTTGCACACTCACTCATTCTCCTTCACACGCACTTGATCTCTCTCGACTTAGGCACTCTCTTCGGTCCATAGCATATAGATTTATTAAAAAGTCAAACATCACAAAGTTTGACCATGTACATGGAGAAAAACATTTACATCTAGAACGGCAAACATATATCATTAGATTCATCATGAGATGTAGTTTCGTATAATGTATCTTTGTTATTGTAGATATAAATAATATTTTGCGTAAACCTGGTCAAAGTTTCCAAAGTTTGACTTCTAAAAAATTTATATGCGTTGCATTATCGAACAGATGGAGTATCTCTTTCCCCTCTCAGCTATCTGACGCACCGCTCAGCCGTATCGGGTCTCCTCTATCTCTCTCAAACTTTATATCTCCCTGGTTCACACATACACATATCTCGCTCATGCTACATAGACCCATCTAACACTATCCGCCCTTGTTCTCTCTCTATGTGACACGCACCCCCCCCTAAGTACCATAATCCCTCACTCCATCATAGGCACACGCACTCCCCCCTAAGTATGACTACCTCTCACTAGCCATCAGGAACACACGTATTGTCTCCTTCCATCCATACGTCTATCTCGATATCTCTCGGGGTATCTTCTGTCGCGCACACACCTTGTCACTCGATCTCCCACCCATATAGTCCCATCATGATCTCCAGGGGATCTCTCTGTCACAAACATACACTCTCTCCTCCCCATGTCTGCATTTTCTCCATACGTCTCTCTCGACCTCTCTCCCTTGTCTGTCAGACCTCTCTTGGCCACGTGCTAGGGGTCTTTCTCTCTCGGTTGCAAACAACCACACACTATCTCCTCACCTCGCTTCCGCTGTCGAAGATGCATGTGTGATATGTTTGCATAAGACACACATGCTTTTTCTCTATTTATCGTGTGTTGTCCATGTGTCTTTCACACATGCACACACACTTTTTTCACTCACTCTTTCTATTTCACACACACACTCTCTCTCTCTCTAGTTAGGTACTCTCTCACGTCCATAAACATATGGATGTTTTGAAAAGTCAAACCTCAGAAAAGTTTGACCAGGTATATGTGGAGAAAAACATTTACATCTGGCACGATCATTAGATTCATCACAACATGTACTTACTTCATACTATCATTTATCTTTGGTATTGTAGATATAAGTAATTTCTTTATAAACTTGGTCAAAGTTTCAAAAGTTTGACTTTAACAAAATTATAGGCACTACATTATCGAACGGAGGGAGTAGCTCTTTCTCTCTCTCTACTATCTATCACGGGCCTCCCCTCTCACTCGATCTCTCTATACCGAGGGATTATATGATCACTGTGTCAGCGTATAGCTCCGTATATTGTTTAGTTGACCGGTCAACCAGTCCACATGCTGCCTTCTCAGCTCGTGTTCTCTATCTTCATGTGCTAGCCCATGTGGCAGTGGGTGAAAATAAGTAAACTAGAGGCCCATCTGACACGCGGTGAAGTAACACCCACATAATCTAACATATGGTTTTTACGTAAAAGAGGACGTGGAAACAAAGGATTGGTTCGGTTTGGATGGAAAGGCCCACCCCTGCAAATTACATGGATCTAGTGAAGGAAAGTCAGGGTACTGTAGCTTACCTGACTTCCCTTCTTATGTTAGAGGATCTGGATCCTGAAAATCAGGGGGGAGAAGAAAAGTAGTTAGGAAGATTACGTAGGTTTAAGTAGCTTTTACGTAGATGTAGGATTATTGGTGAAGTAAACAAAGTTGAAACCACTCGCGGTAGCACCCCGCACGCTAGTAAATTGAGGGCACACTTCTTCCACGTGAAGGACGAACTCGCGCACACTTCACCACTGCGCAGCGGCATGCACACAAGGACGCACTCGCGCACACCCAGCACACAATACACACCAAGCACACGTGTACATCGGCATCGCCGCCAGCTGAGATGGACGGCGAGGCAGCCAACAAGCGGAGGCGCCTCGAGCCAAAACCGCATCAGGCGAGCCTGGACTTCATCGGCAGCCTCCCCGACGACATGCTGCTCATCATCATCGGCCTCCTCCCCACCAAATCTACCGTGCGGACCACCCTGCTCTCCCGGCGGTGGCGCCCCCTCTGGTGCCGCATCCCCCTAAACCTCATCGTCAACAGCTGCCTCTGCGACGGGGATTGCAAACGCATGGCCGCAGTCTCCAAGATCCTTTCATCGCACCCTGGGCCAGCCAGACGCCTTGACATCCGCATGTTCGGTACCAACTGCAAGGTCCAAGCCAAGTTTGACGAGTGGTTCTTATCCCCCGCCCTAGATCAGCTCGAGGAGCTCATGTTTGAAGCTGGACGATGTCGCTCTCTACTGCCGTCCGCGCTCCGCCTCACGCCAACGCTGCGCCGCGCCAGCTTTACCTCCTGCTATTTTCCCCAGATTAATGTCGCGCCCGCCCTTCTTCTCCCTCAACTCAAGCAGCTCGACCTCTTCGACGTTGGCATCTTGAACAAGGCTATGGAGCACCTGCTCCGCAGCTGTACTGCGCTCGAGTACCTTCATCTTCGGCAGATCCACGGGTTCATTAGCCTCCACATCGCCTCGACGAATCTCCGATGGATTTATGTGTCTTGCTGCCCCACAACAGGACATCAATTGGGAAGAGATCACTCCAGCTGTTCCACGTTATGGTCATTGAGAATGCACCTTTCCTTGAGAGATTGCTTGTATCTGATCTAGAAGGTCCAACAAAAATCAGGGTCATTGACGCGCCGAACTTGACAACGTTGGTGTACTCGTCTGCCAAATTCTCCGAACTCTTTATTGGATCCGTAATCGTTCAGGTACAACACTCATCTTCTTCTTCGTCTTCTTGAAATTCACATTTTTAAATTTCTTCTTGATGTATTTACGACTGTCATCCAGAAAATGATTCCCACAAGCTTGACCCAGTCTATGCGCACAGTGAAGATTTTGGCAATAAAATCTATCGACCCAATCTGGATCAAGTTGTTGGATTCCTTACATGCTTTCTGTGCACGGAGAAGCTACTTATCAAGGTGAAACTTCTTTCCTATTAGTAAATGGTAATCACAACGTAGCTCAATTCTTTCGTAATTTTCCCAAATTACGATGACAAGTGTAGTGTTCAAAACTGCATCTATGCACTGCACCGAAAGAAATCTTTTTAGTATTTTTTCTCACATGATCACTTGCATCGTTTTTTGTTGTTTTACTACTAGTAGCCTAGGCTAGTCATAGTGGCAAGTAACTTAGACTAGTAACTCTATGGTTAGCCTAAGAGCAAGTACTACCTCCGTCCTGGTTTACTCTTCGTATTTTGTAGTATCAAAATTTGACCATAGATTTAACAGACAAAATGTTAATGCCTGTCACTAAAAATTATATCGTTGGATTCGTATTTGAACATAATTTCAAATGGTATAATTCTTGGTGACATGCATTGGCATTTTCTTAGGTAAATCTATGGTCAAAATTTTACACTAAATACGAGGTAGTACAAAAGTGGGCTATAACGGCCCTCCACTATGTAGGCCAAAACACGTGCCAAATTCACTTCTGATGCATTTGGCATCGATGCCCCTCCATTGCTCACATGGTGCCCCAATCTGGATCACCTACTTTGCTCCGGTGCCAAATTAACTCATGCAATGAAAAAACACTTGCGTGGGAGAGGGAGAGGACTGAGGCAATAAAAAAACACTTGTTTGGGAGAGGGAGAGGCTGGTGTAGTTGGTTTGATTGATTTGTTTATACATGTGGGTCTGTGTGCACAGCGGTGCCAACTCTCTCACATCGCTAGAGCGGTGCCAAAATCTTTTGATTTGACATCGATGCGTATTATGTGGCATACTTTTGAGAAATATGGCATCAGCCACATAGTGGAAGGCAACAAATGTCCAAGCTCTTCACGTGCTCCTAGGTAAATGAGAGGTAAGAGAAAGAGAGAGAGAGTGAAAAATATCACTAGGCTTACAGCCAACCCTATAGCCAACCATATCGTATGAGCGAATGATACTGGTACCTCTTGATGACACGACAATCTTATACAGCCAGCTGCTCTAATATGTTCTCTTCTTTTGCAGATAAAAAAAGACCCGAAAGTGAAAAATGTGCTGCACTATAACAATCTCATCGAATGCCTTGATCTCCATCTTACAGAAATTGATTTGATCGACTACCAAGGCACCACATCTGAGATTAAATTGGCTAGGTTCTTTGTTCTGGAGGCAAGTGTCCTCAAGGTAATGAGGTTTGGCGTTCTCTAGCGCAACAATGAATGGCGTGCTAATCAACGCAAGCGTCTAAGCCTAAATGACAAAGTCTCCACAGAAGCTGAATTTGTTTTTGAAACATCAAGTTGCCACAGACTCAAAAATTTATTTGCCCATTAGTGACTTGTCAGGGCAGTGGATTTTAGTTTGTACGATAATGCTGCATCCACCTAAAGTAACGAAAGTTCTTATGTAAACTTCCTAATAATTCCCTCTTCGTATGTGCAGCATTACTCCTAGCATTTGTAATATTAGTTTGAAACTTGTAATAGTATGACTATCCAGCACGAGGTACTATGTTACGATAAATGTTCGCGTGCATAGGTGCGGCAACGATATACCCATTACTCGAGTACAATATTTATTATTACCAGCAAGAGGCCCATGCGTTGCACGGAACATCAAGATGCATTTATACGAGATGTTTATCTTGTGGGAGACGAAGATGAACGAGGGAAGGCCTTATCTGCAAATGTGGAGAGGGGTGCGGGTATCTTTTTTGCAAAATTGCCATAGTTTGCTTTCTATCCATCAGATATAGATCGGATGGTCTATATTGCAGGATGGCAGGCACACCATCATCACCAACTCGGTTTTTTATAAGAGTTTCTCTATTTATCTATACTACTCCTATAAAAACCTGAGGGCTCCTTTGATTCAAGGGAATTCTATAGGATTTTTGGAGGATTGAAATCCTTTGAAAATTTTCCTACGTTTGTCCTTTGATTCATAGGATTGAATCCCATAGAATTTTTTCCAATCGAAGGTTTTCTACTACATTTCATAGGAAATCTAACATCCACTCTAACCTCTTTTACAATTCCTTTGATTTTCCCGTGAAATCAAACGCTCCTTGCTGATCCTATAGGATTCAAGTGGCCATGACACTCCAATCCTATACTTTTCCTATTCCTGCGTTTTCAAAATCCTGCTGATCAATCAAAGCCTGAGTTGGTGATTATGGTGTGCCTGCCATCTTTCACCAATAGCTGTCGGATCTAGATCTGACGCATACAAAGCAAACTGCTGCAGTTTTGCAAAAAGATACCCGCACTTGTTCCCTATTTACAAACAAGTCCGTGTCTCTCACAATCAACCTTATCTCTTCCCCACCACATCTAGAAGGCCTTGGAACAATCTGGCGTGATGGTCGCTGGCGGCGCCATCCACCCCCAATCTTGGTGTTCCGTGCAATGCATGGGCATCTTACTCGTATAAGAAAAGAGTAGAGATACTCATGGCAACGCACGGGAAATTATGTCGAACACGGCTAGTTGTAAGTAGGCTAGCTCTACAGCCATCATGATAGTGACTGCACACGATAAGGCTAACTTTGGTATGCCGAACACGGCGCCTACACTCAGATGTCATCTCCGGCGCAGGGTCTTGTCACTTCACTGTGATGAGCAGCACGTAATAATTTGACCAACGGGTAGTACAACACTACTACTAGTCTAGCACCACCGTCTGGATTTAGTACTACTACCATGTCTGTCTGGATTTAGTATTTGACTAGCAATATCTAGTAATGCATGTCACAAAAAATATACTACTCCCTCTGGAAATAAATACATGGAGTATTGTTTTATTCGGTTTTCAATGTAGTTCCCGATGATATTATACACTCTCCCTTCCGGTAGATGGCTCAAATCTGAAATCTCATCAATCAGACTACTATTGTACTCACCGAGCGGTCAACTTGGTAAGCTACCAACAAAAAATTGCAATCAAAGACTAGTTTCCAATGATATTATTTTTGGTTACATGCATGTCACCAAAAATTGTATCATTGGATTTGTATTTGAACATAGTTTCCAATGATATTATTTTTGGTTACATGCATTAACATTTTATTAGTTAAATCAAAGGTCAAAACTTGGCACAAACTGCCAAGGGGACCAATAAACCAGTAAACATCAAAGTTCTCTCATTTTGCCCCAACTTGGTCTTGTTGAGATGACTATACTGCACCGGCATGGAGGGAGGGCCGAGGAGTAGATGGCCAACACACACGTGAATGCAACGCAGTCTGCACTTCTCATATAAAGGCTCCCCGCCAGTCCAATCTCCGAAATCTTACGCACCTACGCACCCTAACCAAGGACAAGAGTGATCACTCCAATCGCAAGATCAGTTGACTAGAAGCTAGACCCAAGGAGGCGATCAGCGCGAGCATCAGCCAGCTGTGCCAGATGGTCCACGACGCCGGCCTGCAGCCCGGCACCGAGTAATGTCTCCAGGTCGTGCTTGAGGCCGCCAGGGCGAGAGGCCTCTTGGATGACAGCTTCGTCTCCTTGTTCGACGAGGTCCTCGTCGGCTTCCTCGACAAGTTCACTGTCGTCAAGAAGCTCGCGGACGGCCTTGACGTACGCCTCCAGCCCACGCGCCCAAGCTCTGCGATGCCCGCCACCCTCAACGGCCTCTATGGTGACAACCTCTTCGATGCACTGGTGGCCCTGCGACTGCCCGCCGTCGCGCCGGAGAATGTCCACCTCGAGGTCGCGCTCGCCGCGCAGCGCCTGGCGCAGCAAGACACCATCGACATAATCACCCACGTCTACACGCAAATCATCCACAAGGACTACTACGTGCAAGAGGAGGACGATAGGACGCTGGCCTTCTTGGACCATATGGCAACCTTGGACGGCATTGTTCAGAACCACGTTGATCTCGCTGCCAACGCCGCTGCTCCTCACACATTGGTTGGTGACCCGGCGCACTAGGGCGTCAGGATGTCATTGATGGATCCATATGTATCTTTATCTTTCCATCAATTCCATGTAGTAGTATATTGTACTAGTAATTATGTTACCTTTCGCATCAACTTCATAATTTTCGTACGTACTCCATGCATGAACCGCGCCAGAACCAAACTTCTCATTACACTAGGGAAAATCATTATTTCTATCTATCGGTCGCTCCATGGACAAGAACCAAATTTTACAAGTTACAAGTTCAAAAGGAAAAGCCTGCCGTGTTCGCGTCGCAGCCCCACACGGTTGGTCCGGCACGCCACTCAAGGGGGAATGTGTGTTGTGTTGCATTTTCACTTACAAGTGGGACCGCAGTTGAGCAAACTGACTATCGGCAAACCCCCACCCCGCCCACCACGCGATTGCTGAGTTAGAGAAAACAAGAGGGAGAAGAGATAGCTGTAGCATGGACTCCAAGAAAATTGGTGTCAGATGGGACTCGTGTGGGTGGCGTGTGCCGTACTGCTAGACGTAAATGCTAGTTACGGCCCATGCCACCCCACTATATCGAGGTGCTGGTTACGTAGAGCGAACACATTATCTCTCCAGGAGTACGGTACACCACTAGTACTACTCACATTGTCGCGAAATTTCCTGGAGTCCGTGCTCAGCCCTCCTCTCTCTCTCTCTTCTCAGCTAGCCAACAGACGCGCGGAGTGTGCCCATCGTCTGTTTGGTCACATGCGGTCCCACATGTCAGTGATAACGCAAGATGACCCACTGAACCTGCACATCTTTCACCTCGATGTGCTGGTGATGAAAAACAAATCGAATAAAGATCATCGGTGGCCGCTTTTGGAGTTACTCAAGAGTAAGATTCTATTTACAGTTTAACCCAAGATGCACATCACGTGGCTTCAACTAGCACTCCATTTTCTTGCATGACACGACCTGGATGCTGGATGTCCCACGTGTCGGCAAAAGGAGTAAGAACACGACCAAATCTTCTCCACATTTAGACTGAAGGAGTAGGAAACACGGCAAGCCCTGTGCCTACATCATACTACATACTACAAGCCCACCTCACGCAGTCACGCTATCACCATATTTCTCGGCCTCCGTGCGACACCTAGCTCTAGTTGATGGTATACTACTACTAGGACTAACTATTGCACTAGCATACTCCACTATTAGGTTGGCTCTATGTGATGTGGCAACTTCATATAACCGGATGCTGGCTATACTACTACAGTACTCACACTCCAAGAAGTGACTCGAAAACCATTCATAAATTGAGTTTATGACATGCATATGCAAATGTACCATTCATTACATACAATAAGTCATCAACACACAATGACAACTAGGATACATGTTGGATTATAGATTATTTCCAACAAAACATTCTAGTAAATACTAAAGTTTTTATCACACAACAAATAACAAGCAATGAAACGAGCTTCAGCTCAACCAATCCTCAGCATTGGAAACGCTTGCTTTGAACCATAAGTAAGCCTCTGGGAATGGGAAGCTATTGTCAATATCGAGACCAACGCAGGACTCATCATCCAGGCTGAAGCGGCCTATATCAGGATGCATATTGTGATAGCCAGGGTAGGGAACCATAGCAATGCCCGACGTATAGATACAGTTGCTTCTCATAAACGGTAGTAATGTTGTGCCAATAGCAGCTGGATCGCCTTTCACCATCATTGGATAGTTTTGTCCAAGGAAGAGCGAGTTTTCTCCAAGACTATCAATACGGAACTAGGCAGAAGGTGCTGGCGCTAGCACACTAGTATCCATCCCGAATACCCTGCAATGGATGTTGGAATAGGTCCGAAGAGTGCGACCATGGGAGACAACACCTGCTTCCTTAGTAACATCAGCAGTGCCCTGTATACATACAAGAAGAGGTGATCCATCGGAATAAGTTGCCAGGCGCCACTGAGTATGTAGGTCCTGCTCGTGATCATAACCATCGTCATCTCCCCCTTGGTTATAAATTTTTTCAAGTATAGGTGGTGGAATGTTCACAGGACCTTGGAAACACAAGAAGGTTAATTAGTACGGGGATACTAACTCGCATGCACGTGGATGAAACAATTCTAATTACGGTGGAAGACAAACGTACCGAAACAATAAGGATTCCATGCAAAAATAGTGCCACGAGTGGTGGCAGCAAACACAAGACTCTCGTATTGAATTGCATCACAGTACTCATCTGTGTACAGAAATTGATTTTTGAGCAATATCCATCGAGGCGTGGAAGTAAGGACGGCAACAAGCTTGTCGAAGATAGCAACAACATGATACTTCGTGTAATCCCAAGAGCGGTTGGGAACTCGATAAATTGCTATCTTCTGTAGACAACAGTCACCATGATCGTATTTGAACCTACGTAGATCATCTGTGTGCTCAACCTTAGGGCACTCTAAGATTTTTGGAAGTGGAACCCAGTGACGAGTGTACACATTCACAAGTTCCCACTCGCAGTTGTACCCAATATAAACAACCCAATCTCCATTTGTGCCTGCCCAGGTCTTACCCTTAAGCGATGGCATCTTAACATCACACGTATCATTATCAAGCGGCATCAACTTGCACAAGGTGAAGCTTCCGTCGTCCCCGCGCCGGCGAGCAGGGTCATGGCGAAGAAGATAGGGGAGATCAAACCGCTCCTGAACCATTGGGTTCTTTGTAATGATGTTGTTTGTTGAGTCGAGAATGGTCTTGAATGAACCTGCCATGCCAGCTGAGGTGATGACATCGCACCGATTAATGAGTTCCTCCACCACATCATCTTTCAGATCAGGGCAAGAATAACGGGGTTGTTTCCGGCCTGTTCCCTCCATGGAGAAGACGATCGAACAATGGCAGAAGGAAGGGTAAAGGCAAATGGAGGGAGGAAGAGCGTGCGACAGCAGTTCCAAATCAAGAGGGAAAGGCAAAGATGCGGTGGATGGTTGCCACGGTACAGGAAGAGGCGCCCCGGCCTACATAGACGTCTGTTCAGAAATTGTACAAAAGAACTCGCCACCGTCTCACTTACATGTTGGAACGGGACCACATGTCAATGAAACGTGGTGTGTCATTTCTCGTGCAAAAGGCGATCTCGCCGCGTTGGCCCGAGGTGCCGCATTATTTCTCAGCTTTATTTTTTAATGCCGTGCCATTCAGTTTTGAAGCACGACTAACTGGTACTGTATGCAGAGAAAATATAAACTACTCTACCACTACTCCATCTCTAGTACTAGTATCAAAAAAGATATATGGGCTAGAGCTTCAGCGCTTGCTTGCTAAGGGCTGCCCACTTGCTTCTCACACTATCACCCTCTCTCCAGATCTAAAAAAGATGGCGGTGCCCCTCTCTCTCCCTCCTCACCGGTGGTCACAGATCCGCCGGGGAAGAAAAGGACGTGCAGCATTGACGCACTCATCATTGGCGAGCGAGGTCACGCACTGATGACAAGGCCGTCCTCTCAGACCTAGCGCCCGCGCGGGATGGCCTCTGTCCCCAACCTCGCTGCCGTAGTGTGTGCGGAAGAGGACAACCATGAGCGAAGCCACTTCCTGCTGACCCTCAGGTATGCTACCTCTTTTCGAACCATACCCTTGTTCTATAGCCCCATCTGCCACGTCGCTGCATGTGGATCTTTTTCCACTCCACAATCTCCCCAATTTGCTATCCTCTGCTCTGCTAGTCACGCAGACGAAAACCTTAATTTACACTATTAAAGGAAACCTTACTTCTTTTTTTGCGGGTAAAGGAAACCCTACTTCAAGCAGACTAATCCATGTCTGGGTTGAATAAGGAAAGGAATGGAGAAAGTACTGTCGAAGAGACTAGGCATCGAACCCGCATCTAAGTTGAAAAGGGGGAAATCAGTAGCTAAGGAATGAGTCTTGTGTCTCTTGGTTGAAAAAGGTAGAAAGGCATGACAACACAATAGAGAATGACCAGGTCGATCGGTTTGTTGTCCTCACATAGGAAAAAGGTGGCTAAAGAGAACAAAAATGGGACGTAATCCACATATGATGCCTGGATATTTGTTGCTCTGGGCAACCATCCCTCCCTCACCACTCTATGCGTCCGTGGAGGTACATCGTACTGGTGCGCCCACTGTCCGAATGGGCCTCCCATGCTCTAATTGCCACTTTTTTGCTGTTAGTATAACGCCAGCGGTAAAGTCAAGCAATGCTACTGCTAAAGTGATGCCACATTTAACTAATGCCGCACTCAGTCTAATGCCATCGATAAATTTAAGCAATGCCATTTAATGTCACTGGATTATTTCAGGGTTAGCTATTGATTTTGGATGTATTAAAGATTTTTTAGCTAAGGCATTCTAATGCTGTTGCATAGCCACTATACCAACGATGAAACTTGTTACTACCTTCAGATTTTTGCACTGTTAATGCATATAGATTACATACCTCACTTTCATGAGATAAGTCAATTTTTTTGTACAGTGTCACTAAAATGCCAAGGCGCTGATGTCATTTTATTTTGCTTAAACTGCACAAAAAATTATGAAGAGAAGAGGAAAGGTCAAGAGTGGGCACCTCCTCCTCCGGCTGTTTTCTTGATTCGGTTGATCAAGTTTTTATGTTTGATCGATTATCAAGATTGGGATAGCAATTTTTCAAGTCCCCTCGAGTTCTAAATGATATTTACCTTGAAGGTACATGGTTTGCAATTTTTTTTATACTGCCATTAGTTAATAATGCTAGTTACCTTCAGACTTTTGTATTTGGTTTAATGCTGTTGCACAGCTAGTATACCAATGTTGAAACTTGTTACCTTTACATTTTGTATAGTTAATGCTTATAGAAATCTTCCAGTGCTAGCTTATGGAAACCTGTTCAGTAAAACCATTGTACTGTACCCCTCAATAAAAAAACTACTCTACTGTTGCACTAGCCACTAGATTAGTGTATATTTGTACTATTCGAATGGTGTTGCATTAGCGTATGGACATATATAAGGTGTGGCAAGCTTTCCCAGATATGTGCTCAAGAAAACTACTACCTGTTTTTCTAAATACTAGATGTTTGGGTACTTTAAACTGAACTGTGAAAACTGTAGGAGATGTGCCCTAGAGGCAATAATAAATGTTATTATTTATCTCCATGTTCATAATTATGTTTATGTTCCATGCTATAACTGCTATGGTTCTCGAGTCTGCAATAACCACGAGGCTCGGAGGAGGACTCATATGCACGTGTGGAATAATAAATGGTAAAATGTATTCCTAGTCTAGCCTCTAAGACTAGCTCAAGTGTTGCATGATGGTTTTGTTTTCCTGATCATGGGCATGTCTGTCTTAGCTCAAGTGTTGCATGATGGTTTTGTTTTCCTGATCGTGGGCATGTCTATGCCAGCAACTTTGAGGGCACAATGTTAGAGGAACATTTGTGTTGAATTGACCCGAATTGATGTTATGCTATGAGATATATTCGTCACAAGTTAATGGTTAATAACACAGAGATGGTTAACATTTGCATAATTCCTTAGACCATGAGAGTATCGAGTTTCTTCATGCTTGCTTCATGAACTTTGGGGTTTGTTAAACGTCACCCGTAAATGGGTGGCTATTACGGCGGCTTACGGGTTCATGGAAAAGTATGTCAAGTAACTTGATAGCTCAAGATTGGGATTTGCTACTCTGATGATGGAGAGATATCTCTGGGCCCTCTCGGTGTTACGGTATCCATCATCATCTAGCCAGACACTTTGTGATTTGATCACGGGGATGCCGGAACACAATAACGAGAAAAGAGAACAATACCGGTAATGAGGTAACTGGCATAGTGGACAAGTTGTTGATCCACGGGGATGCCAACATGTCTCACCTCGGGTATTTGTAACATATCGCGAAGCAACAGGAATAGCACACGGCAACTGGAGGTTCACTCGAATATTCATTCGTGTGGGTATAGGGGTCAATATGGGTGTCCACGGCTCCGATGTTGATCATTGATCGGAAGGGGTTCCGAGTCATGTCTATACTTCACCAAACCTATAGGGTCACATGCTTAAGGGTCATCTATCTGTTGAATACTAGAAAGGGAGTCTGAGAGAAAGTCTTCGAAAAAAGTTTCAGAGACAGCGGAAAAGTTCCGAAGAGAGAGGTCACCGGATGAGTTCCGGTAAAACTGAAAAGATGTTTCAGGGGCTACCATTAAGTCAAATTGGTTTTGGCACAAGCTTGATAATTCTTGGAGGGTGCCAGAATCATTCTGAAAACTTCTGGGAATTTTCCGGGATAAAAACCGAAAATGTTCCGGAACTGCCGGAACCGCTTTGGTTGCTTTTCGCTGAAGAAAAACATTGTTCCGGAAATGTTTTGGAATGCATTCAGAATTGTTTTAGTGGGTACTGGAATTATTCTAAGACTCACAGAAACTTTTCAGAATTAACGGACGCAGAAAAATGTCTTCGTGAATAGTGAAAGTGCTTTTTGGGTTTTTCTTCTAGAAGGAAATCACTTTTGGTGAGAGATAAAGGTGTGTGAAAGGTGGTGGGCCCCTCCCTAAGGGGGCAGCACCAAATTTCGTCCATAGGTGGTGGGGAGGGCCCCCTTGGGGTTTCCTTCCACCTCATGGTGGATATGTTCTACACACACCCTTATGTTGCATTTGGGTGAAAAGATCTTAAGCCCCTTTTGGTATTTTTACCCCTTGCCTCTACCCCTTGGCTTTCCTATAAATAGGAGGTGAGGGGGCTGCCCAAAACTCATCCTTGCTCTCATACACATGCCATAGACTTGTCTGGCTTCTCTCTCCCTCCCAGCAGGAACTAGTTCTGGACGGCGAAGCCCTGCCGGATAGATGACACCGTATGTGTGCAACTCTGTAGAGAGATCATAGTTTCGGTCTTATTTCGAGAGTGCCTCCCGAAGGGCTGTCCGTGTGACCATCCGAGTTTCGAAGGTCCTCCCGAAGGGCTGTCCGTGTGATCGTCCGAGTTTCGATGGTCCTCCCGAAGGGCTATTCGAGTGACCGTATGAGTTTCGAAGGTCCTCCCAACGGGCTGTCCGTGACACCGTCCGAGGGACTGTCCGACCGCCTCCCGGAGGGCTGTCCAAGGGGCAGATGAGGGTATACATCCTCGCGGTTGGGAGGTTGTAAATCCTAGCTGCGGGGATCTGCACCGCCGATCGTCATCGACTCTACTTCTGCTGCGCTACGAGTCGGTAACGAAAAAGATCAAACCTTGTATGCAGTCTCCATAGTGGTCCTGGGCTGGTGCGTAGGTCAGAAATTTTTTGTTTTCTGCCGCGTTCCCCTACAAAAACATCTTATATTAAGGAACAGAGGGTGTAGAGTTCACTCAAATTATGCCGGTAAAGCTAGTCACACCTTTGTTAAAATTAATGTTCATTATGTTATCGGAGGAGGTCTGCATGTTTGTCTCTAATGCCTATCGATCACATACCTGACATCATGATGTAATGGTAAGTCATTGCTTTTTGTACAGTGTCACTGAATTATCAAGGTGGTGATGGCGTTTTATTTTAGTTGAACTGCACAAAATATGCTTAAAAGAATAGGAAAGATCAGGAATGGCTCAATCTTTAAGAAAATACTATGTTTGCCTTCCTGACATCAGCCGTTGTTGCCTTATTTATTCCTTCAAAAAGGTGGTTAGAAACAGTCTTGCTACCTTTTCCCATTAAGAAATTGGAATGCTTATATTTGTGAGTCTGTGCTTCAACTAGTGCCACTTTTATAGTAATCACACTTTCAATATCTGTGCAAACAGGGATGCTCGATTTTAGTGGAATTGCACAAAAAGTCCAAATGGTTCAACATTATGAGCATGTTTTCTTCCAAACCGGTATATCCAATTGGTGTCACTATGAGCTGTTCATTACGAAGGTACATGGTTTGCTACTACTTACTACTCTTTTTGTACTGTCATTAGATAGTAATATTAGCAGTTTGCATGTGAATTTATTGGCAGGGTGGGTCTACATTGGAGGTGCAGGACATGATTCAATGATAGGATGCTCAATTTCGGTTGTATCGATTTCACCTCTTCCATCACTGCGAACATGGATATCCTTGGTCTGATGAAGAATAGGCGCTATATTTCTGCTCTGTACCAGCAAATCAATTCAGTACGAAATTGTCCAGGGCAAAACATGATAGTATCAAATTGTCCAGTGCAAAACATGACAGATGGTAAGGGGAAACGACTAGAAGAGATGTGTTTGAACCGAAAATACAAGGTGCGGTATATGTTTACTAGCTGCTTGATATTTGTGCAGACTGATGTCTGCCCGTTGCTATTTGGCAAACAAACAAAGTGACCTCAATTTTGGTGGAACTGCACAAGAGAATAGTATAGTCACTGCATGCAGTGCCATTTGAAAATAGACACAGAAAGATTGGATAGTCACTTCATGGACTGCACAAAACTAGTACTATACTATTTATTGGCCAACACTAGGTGCTTCATTGCTTTGGTTTGATTATACAATAGGCATCATTTTGCCTAAGTTAAAGTTTGTATTCCGAAAATAGTCTCGCCATGTGATTGAGAGAAGACCAAATCATATTGCAGTGGATGTTCCTCCATCATGTGTGGTTCATTCTCATGGTTCCAGCTGTTGGTGAAACCAGTTACATTTGCAAGAGGAATTGTAGACTTCACAAACAAATTTGTCTTTCACTCTGTACTGAATGTTGGCCCAGAGAAGCATTCATGTTAGTAGCAAGAACTGATGTTTTTTCTAGATCTTTGCTTTTGGAGCTACATATTTGTATATGATCTGTGAATCATTGAGATGCATTAACATGTTGATCTTATGTATGGGAATCGTACTAGTTGGTTGTGAATTTGGGCTACTAATGTGAACATATTACAATGCTAGGCCTGTGAGTCTCGTGTGAACATTTCGAACGGATCGGCTCTTACTACTGTGCACAGCATGATCCTTATTTCTATGTGCTCAGTGTTTACAAGTTACTAACAGTTCCTTATTTCTGTTCGCTCAGTGTTTACAAGATACTGATCGATCACTAGCTAGCCTACTAATACGCTCCTGGCAGTTTTAGTTGCGACGCAAGATCCAAAGGTGGCAGTTTTTTGAATAAAAATGCCTACCTCTAAAGAAACTGACATGCTGTTCTGAAGAAAATGCCATGCGAATCTGAAGAAACTGCCAGCAAAAACGTTCGCAAATGCCTTATCTCCTAGCGAACGTTCATCAGCTATTGCGATCCTACACATACACTATCCGACCGACTCGATCCTACGCGATTAACCGCGGATCATGCACGTACCTCATCCGGATGAATCGAGCGCACTTGTTTGACCGTCATGCCGACGTGTGACCCATCACGGACGGGATGCACCACTGACGGGACGGGACGGGACGACACAGTCATAATTTCAGTTTTTCTAGTTTTCCATGGCAAGCTGGCGCGCTAAGCCATGCCTGCTTATGCATTGAATTCCGATGACCGTGATAACTGTCGCGTCTCCCGCGACACGCTGGTTCACCTACCTTCCGACTATAATTACTGGTTCCCGGCGTTCTCCGGTGGCACCATCACCCAACTCGCCCTATCCTCATAAGCCCCCACCGGCCCGATGTCGCTCACCACTTGCCCTCACTCTCTCCACGTCCGTCATGCCCCCGCCCGTCCGGAATAGGCGACGCCAGAGGCGGTCACCACCGGAACTAGTGTTTGGTTTTTCACCAGAAGGCAGACGGAGGGAGGAGGCATTCTATCGGTCTTGAGATGGCAATGCGGAGTATGAGGACTTGTTGGAGCGCGACCGCCTGGCGGAGGAGCAGTGTATCACCAATTTACGCCGCCAGCGGGGCATGGAGCAGCAGCGCACCGACGTACTGAGTCGCGAGCAGAGCGCCCGCAACTGGCCGACTACGTGGAGGCCGGCGCCCGGCAAATAGCCCTGGAGGCTGTCGGGCACGCACGCGTTCGCGACGCCGAATTTTACTACCAGCTCGTCAAGTGGGTTTCCCGCTTAGAAGCCGAAGCTTCAGTGGACCACGCCGGCATGGAAAGGGCCAACGCGCGCGAGCAACGTGCCCTATCGCACCTATGGCAAGTCCGAGGCGAGGAGGAGGATGTCGGTGCCGGCGTTTAGCATGTACCACACATGGCTGTCGGCATCGTCTAGTTAGCTAAGAGTAAGTTAGTACTTGTACACTACTAGAGTATTAGTGTGAGTAGATAGTTAACCTGGCTATGATGGTTGTCAACGTGGAAGTTCAGTGCTCTATATCTGGATCAGACCTGTTACTTTGCTCTGAATGTTGAACTTTCCATTTGAACGTATGGAATGGGCTGTATTTGTCCGCCACGGGTTTAGAGGCTGACTTATGGGCCTACTAGGTTGACACGTACACAATCAGGAGATGATTGTATGTGGAGAGGATGACAGCAGGGACCCACCAGGGTCATGGCAGTATGCAAGCAAGTGCCTCCTTATTTCAAGCCAAAAAAAATGGTTCCTCCTAATGGATTTCTGACATCTGGGTCCCAAGCCATTGTCAACGTAGTCAATAAACAAGAGAATTGCACAACAAGTGGCTGACACCAGGGACCCAGCAGCTCGCCCAGTTCTTTTTGTTTTTTAGACGGAAGCAGGGTGTCAACTGGGCTATGCGGGGCACTCTGACCTGTCTAGCCAGCCTTTTATTTTATGTTTACCACAAGACCAGCCCAGTAGTTTTTTTTCTTTCTGAAAATGGCTAGCCCAGTTTTTTTGTTCTTTTGCAGAATACCCAACCGAGGCCTACTTGCTTTGTCAGCCCTGCTGGGCTGCAAATCTTTCAAGACGAGGTTTCATTCGGCTTGCCCAGAAAATGGGCTATTAGTAATGAGAATGGGTTGTACATTTTTAAAACACATCAAACCGGCAATTAGTTTCAAATTTCTTTTTTTATTTCAAGATTTTAAATTCCATTTATTTTTATGCGTGGACAATTATTTGGATTTTATATTGATATAAATTTATTTTTCAAATTAGTTTGAATGTGACTCAAAATTTCGGGATTAAAAACAGTTGGGACCGCACCGAAATATGCAAAATTTCATATAATTTTTTAACCGTGGCCACAATATGGGCTGTAATGCTAACAAAAAGAATATGGGCTTCAAAAAAATCCTTAAGAATTAGCAAATGGGTTGTAAATTATTAGAAATAATGACAGATGGGTTGTATGCTGTTTTCCACACATTTGAGGCTGACTTGTGCGCCTACTATACGGTTGACGCGTATGCTTTCCTAAAAACAGGTTGACGCACACGCAACGCCGTGTCAACTTAGTCAACACACGAGAGCAGTGACTATTGGATGTCCATCCAACGGCCGTCGTGCTTCTTCAATCTCTGATCTTCCTGTTCTAGCCGCTCAAACAAGCGCCGGCGGGACTGCCTGCTCCCTCCTCCCACGGGCGACTGTGCTGCCGCGCAGGCCTCACCGCCCCACCATACTCCCATCGCTGGCCTAGCCATCCCTCTACTCACCCAGACCTCCTATTATTCTCCGGCGATGGCAGCCTCACACTTCAGCTGAAGCAGTAAACCCTCGTACTCCCCTTCGCGTGGGAAACAACTGCCGAGTCTTCCCCGGCTCCTGGTCATTCCCTTCCTAGGCCTCGCCGTCGTCCCCGCCTTGGTGCTCTCGACGCAGCATGGTCAACGTGGTCAAGGAACGACTTCCATCGGAAGAGGACTGTACATGGAGAGGCTGACAGCTGGGTCCATGGCCGCAGCAAGGAAGTGCCTCCTTATTACGCGCAAAATAATGATTCCTCCACCTGACAGCTGGGACCCACTGGAAGGGCCTTTGTATTTCGCGAAAAAAATATTCCCCCCACTGACAGCTCGGACCCACCAGCCATATCTTCGAACGCAGGGAAGTGCCTCCTTATTACGCACAAAAAATGAATACCCCAGCTGCTAGGTGGGACCCACCATATTTGAAGGCTGACTTGTGGGCCTACTAAGTTGACGCGGACACAGGGCTTTGTCAACTTAGTCAATATAAACGATTCTAGCTACGGTGACCGTACGATGTCCATCCAACAGCTGTCGTGCTTCTTCAACCTTTGGTCTTCTTGTTCCAGCCGCCCAAACCATCGCGGGCCATGCCGCCTGCTCCTGCCTCCCGTGGCCGGCTGTGCTGCCGCGCAGGCCTCACCGCCCCCTCCTACTCCAACCTCTGGCTAGGCCATCCCTCTACTCACCCACAACCCCTGTTATTCTGCGGCGACGACAGCCTCACACCGCAGTCGAACCAATCAACCCTAGTACTCCTCTCTGTGTGGGCATCCACTGCTGTGTCTTCCCTGGCTCCGCGTTGTCCCCTTCCTAGGCCTCGTCGTCGTCCACCGCCTTGGTGCTCTTGGCGCGGTGTGGCCAACATGGTCAAGGAATGACTTCCATCAGAAGAGGACTGTACGTGGAGAGGCTGACAGTTGGGTCCACGGCTGCAGCAAGGAAGTGCCTCCTATTACGCGTAAAATAATTATTCCTCCACCAGACAGCAGGGACCAACCGGAAGGGACTCTGTATTTTGTGAAAAAAACATTTCCCCCCTGACAGCTGGGACCCACCAGCTACATCTTCGCACGCAAGGAAGTGCGTCCATACTACGAGCAAAAAAAAATGATTCTTCCCCCTAACAGCTGGGAACCACCAGCTATATCTTCGCACGCAAGGAAGTGCGTCCTTTACCTCCCTGACAGCTGGGACCCACCCGGTCAAAGCATACGTAGTGTTGTTGCGAACGTGTACATACATACTGGTCGATCGGTCTCTCTGCAGCGATGAACTGTGGCTGAGTAAGGAGCGGCACATGTCGTAGTAGAGGCGTGGACGTAGCATGTCACGCAGTCCCGTCTATATCATGTACATGTACGTAGAGCCACGCTGCAAGAAAGTAAATATGGCTACGTACGTATGGGCGGGGTCTCAAACGCGTACAGCGATGTCGTCCTGTTCATCGGCAGCCAACCGGCTGGGTCACAACGGAGGAAACAGCGTCGTGTTCATCGGGAGGCAACATAATACGTTGTGTTCATCGGGAGCCAACCAGCTTGGACGGAACAGCCGAAACAAGGTTTGGCGTACCGCAGAACGGAGGAAATGGGCCTTCTATTCGACCGCGTACAGTCGAAACGGGGTCCTGTTCATTGGGAAGGGTCTGGCGTACCACAAAATGGAGGAAACGGACTTGTGTTCGAGTGCCTACGGTCAAAACAGGGTCCTATTGATCGGGAGGGGTGTGGCGTACCGCAAAACGGAGGAAACGGACTTGTGTTGGAGCGCCTACGGTCGAAACGGGGTCCTGTTCATCCACCGTCTACTGCCTCGCTCCAGCCTCCACTGGCTACTGTTCATCCACCGTCGACCTCCTCCAGCCTCCACGGGCTACTGTTCATCCAGCCTCCACCGGCTGTTGTTCATAGAGCCTCCACGGGGTCCTGTTCATCCACCCCAACCGGCTGGGGTGCGGCGGCCTCCTCGGGGTCCTGTTCATCCACCCCCAACCGGCTGGGGTGCGGCGGCCTCCTCGGGGTCCTGTTCATCCAGTGGCAACGGGCTACTACCACGGGGTCCTATTCATCCAACCCCATCGGGAACTGTTCATTCACAGCCAACCAACCAACTCGACTCACCACATCTCGACTCGTTCTACGTACCGCGCGCACGATAGCAACGGTCAGTGTTCATCGAGAAGCAACCCAACACCGGCCAGCTACGTCTCGCACGGGGGCTCGATCGGCTTCAGTAAGCAGCAGCGGTGATCGATCGCTTGGTTCAGTTAGCAGCAGCAGCGAAGGAATCGCTCGGGTTCAGTCAGCAGCCAAGGGATCGATCGCTCGGGTTCAGTTAACAACCAAGGGATCGATCGCTCAGGTTCAGTAACATGCGATCGCTCGGGTTCAGTTAGCCAACGCCTCGCACACACGCGCGTACACGAGAGAAACGTGCAAACCTCCGTGCATCGCTCGGCCTCGACGACCCACCGTAACCGGGAACTCCCTGATATTTTCCTCACCCTCGCTTCTACCACAATTTTTTTCATCATGGACGGCCCAAAGAATGTCATGCAGCTGCGTCTCCGGCCCGCCCAGGACGAAAAGCCCATTTTCTGTCATGATTTTTTGTCATAGAAGTAGGAGCCCACCACATCTATGATGATACGTGCTTTTGTCACAATTATCGTCATAGAAGTGTCATAAGCATGACAGAAAAAAAAAATGTTCGGCCCAAAATGTCACGGATGTGTCTTTTTTTTTCTAGTGTGTGTATATTCCTCTAGCAAGCTTCTCTAGACCACCTCCCATCTGCGAATAATCTTTAGAAATGCCAAGGTCCTGGAAATGGTGTTGTGCCTTTTGTGCTAACCGGGAAGATGTCAACTGCATTATTTTTCAATGTGCTCCTGCAAAATTCCTTTGGAGTGCATCAGGGACAGTTTTGGAGCCTATTGGGTGCCGAATTCCATGTATGAACAGTTAGCCTAGTTGGTCTCCACGAGAGACCAGCAACGTAGGTTGGTTGTGCCCTCTTTTGTGGCTATAGCTTGGGTGCTTTGGACAACTAGAAACAAAATAACTATTTGAGGAAAGCTACTTGCTCACCCAGCTAACTATATTTTCAAATGGCCTCTTTGTTCCATTCATGCGTCTCTAGGAAGAAGAAGGACGATAAAGCGACATGCAGTGTTCTGCTCGAGATCAAACTCCTGCACACTCTACATAGAAGTGACTCCTCTTGAAGCCTGGTTTGTATCCCTGATGTCTTTTCTTTGGGTATCATCTTTTCTAGCAGTCTTTGTTCCATTTCAGCCTCAATGGTGGCTTCAGTTCTTCGGTCAGCTTGGTAAGTTATCTACAAAATTTGTAAACCTTATGTAAGATTTCACTAGTGCAGAATCGGCCTTTAGTCCCGGTTAAGGGCCTTTAGTCCCGGTTCTCGAACCAGGACTAAAGGGTGGGGACTAAAGTCCCCCCCCCCCTTTAGTCCCGGTTCGTCACAGCCCGGGACTAAAGGCCCACCACATGGCATGAGCCAGCGCCGGGGGCTGGGGGACCTTTAGTCCCGGTTGGTGACACCAACCGGGACTAGAGGTTTAGGGTTTTAGGATTTATGAATTATGGTTTATTTTTCCTTTTTGTTTTGTGTTTTCCATTTAATTGTTTTTCATTTCAAATATATTTTACGCTACTGCAGTCGTACGTCAAGTGCCACTGCTACCACATACTGTACACGTCATATATAATAGAATTTCTCGTACGACCAATCATATATCATAGAATTTCTCGTACGACCATGCATACACATATATATACAATTTGGTATATACAATTTCTCCTACAATTTGCAGATCATTACATGCAGGCATTAGGTGTAATGGTATTCTCCTTTGGGATCTATGACCTGTTCAAGGAAAAATCCGCAATTTCCTCTTGAATTGCTCGTACGCGATCCGTTGGTAGGAGCTTACCCCGCATCTACGCCATCTTTATTAAAGAAGGAGATCAATATGAATATATTAGTTGTGTGTATATATATTAGATCATTGATAAAAAGAACTTTGAATTGTGTTTGCGTACCCAAAGCTGTCTTGAAGATGTGTTCCTTTTGGACGTCATAATGCGAATGTTCTTGCAAATGTAGTACGCACATAAATTATTCCCCGATGCCTGGCTCATGCACTTTACGAGATTAGAATTCAATTAGATAATAATTAATCAAGCATGATAATGGTATTGAAACTAGAATTAAAGAGATGCGCAGATGTAGCTAGTACTACTTAATTACCTTGGGTCGCACCCATTTCAGCTCTTGTTTCCATTCGCCTTTAACCTGTTTGATGAACTTTTGCCAAACCCTGTCCGCCGGCAAAGAAAATGAATAAAGGAGTTATTAATTAGTTGATATCAGGAAATGAACTAAAGAGGCCGACATAGTGCGATAATGATTGAAACTATCTGTCGATCACCCCCCTGACGATTGCGTAGTCTTTAGTGTCTTTAAGTAGTGAGTCCAATACTTGAACTTTTCCCTCGTCAACTTCAATGATTAGCAGGATCCAGTGGAAACTGCATGCGCACACGTTTGTATAATTAAGCGTGCATGTGCATAACTCATCAACTACACTTATTAACATCTAGTAAGCAAAACAGAATTTGTAGTACAAGACAGTAACACTCACCCGAAGTTGTAAGGAAGTAGTATTTTTGGTTGGTTATTTAATCGCTTAAAAAACTGTAGCAAGCTTCTCTCTCTGTCTTTTTGGTGACGTGACCGTGTCTTTTCATTAATGGTATTTGGGTCAATGAACTCAATGCCATAGCGTCCATCTCTTTTCATTTCATACATCTTCATTCTGCATAATACCACAGAAAAGAATATAGTGAGGATAATTATAGGTAATGAACAAGCACAGCTAGCTAGAGACTTAAATTACAGAAAGAAATCACTTACAAACAATAGCAACCGATGATAGATTTGTCGAGTGCGTCTTGATTGAATAACTGAAACATTTCTTGAAACTCAACCCACAAATCTTTTGCATGGAACTAATGCTCTTCCTTGACTTTCACCATGAGGGACTCTCGCCCGTTGTTTACTTCTCTCAGCTACCACTCATGCAATGTGTGCATTCTCGTTGATACAAGCGGGATCTCCTCAAGCTTGACCAGAGGTTGGCCGGGGACATATTTCCATGATAGTTCCTCCTCTGTAAACCCTGGGAGTTCCTCGATGCCTAGGAGTTGTTCAATAGTGACACCGGCCTCTTTAGCCTGCCTTCTATGGTCGTCGGTTATTACCAGCTAATCGGCGGTACTCAGATGTGGTTATACAATGAGCGGGGGGATCGATTGTAGTGCATGTTCTCCCAGCTGGGAACAGTTTTCCTGCTTTTTTTACCAACTGCTTGGCTCGAGCTCGAGTTCGACTCCTTCTGTTTTTGTGCATGATATAACTTCCTAATAGAGCGCTCATAGTCTGAGGCCGGTCTCTTCACAACCGGTTGAGCATTATCAATAAAGTGTTGTATCACTTCCTCAGGTATGATCTCCTTTGGCGGGGGCGGTTTCGGTGCAAAATGGGCCTGAACTTCGGCATCCACTACGGCCTTGTTTTCCTCGTCAGTCAAGTCGTAAGGCAACTTTGGAAGAGCCTTGAGGCTTGGACCATATCTGAATTTCTTGCCTATTGTACCGCTAGCCGTCGTAGCTGCGGTGCCTCTCTTCTGCTGTTGCTGAGGCGGTAGAGCCCGCTGAGGCGGTGGAGACGGCTGACGCAGTGCCGGACTTGGAGGAGGAGTCGGCTGACGTGGTGCCGGACTTGGAGGAGGACTCGGCTAACGCGGTGCCAGACATGGAGGAGGAGTCGGCTGACGCGGTGCCGGACTTGGAGGAGGAGTCGGCTGACGTGGTGGCGGACTTGGAGGAGGAGTCGGCTGACGCGGTGGCGGACTTGGAGGAGCAGGAGTCGACTGACGCGGCGGACTTGTTGGAGTAGGAGTCGGTGGCCTTGGAAAGATGATGCAATCCTTTCTCCATAGAATGATACGATGTATGGCCTCTCCTAGTGTGTGCTCCTCGTCACCTCCAGGAATCTCAAGCTCTAGCTCGTAATATCCTGACATCACTTCATCAACCCCGACACGAGCATAGCGAGCTGGAATCGGATTGCAATGGAAGGTTGCTTCAGGGGGATTTGTTAAAGCACAGCCGTCCGCCACTTCATGGATATGTTCTTCACTTTCATGTGTAGCTCACAAGGTGTCGTAGCTTTGATATCATCCATAGGGTATCTAGCCAGCAGTGCATCATCGGCCGGGGTGGAACCCATGCTGCTTTTCGGCATAGATGGGACGGTGCTATCCAATGTTGGATCTGCTTGCTACTGCCGCTGAGACGCCCTTTCCTGGCTAAGTGAGTTGATCTGCTCCTATTGCCACATGAAAGTGCATTCCAACTCTGCATGCTTTGATTCTACCTGTTGAAGGCGGTCTGCTTCCTACTTCCTCTACTCCTCCTCCAGCTTCCTCTACTCCTCCTCCTGCTTCTACTTCTTTCTCGCACGGCTTCTGTAAGTGGGGTTCCAATCTACAAACCCCTCAAACCACAGAACAACGCCTTTGCCTCGTGTTCATCCTGGGTGTTCAGGATTCTTCAGGGCGCGCGTAAGCTCGTCGTTCTCTCTCTCGGGCTTGAACGCCCCCATTCGAGCCTCTTCTATTGCAACAAGTAAAGCGTCGGAGGCTTCTTTAAGACTTGCCCGCTACATAACCAGCCATGTCTCTGGGTCCAACTTCCCCCCACCCCCCCATGCGCATAAAACCAAGTCCTGCACCTGGGGGGCCAACTCAATGTAACTAGAGTGACCCCTGCAGCAATCATCTGTTGCTCAGCGAGATCCCACTTAGGCCGGCCGACCTCGTAGCCACCTGGCCCCAGAGTATGGTGCCACTTTTTTTTCGCAGCATTAATCTTGTTTATTCTCGACCGTTCCTGAGCTGCTTTCGATTCCTTGAACTTCACGAAAGCGTCCCAGTGATCTCTTGCCTTCTCCAGTGTTCTCTTGAATTCTGGAGACTGCTTTCCTGCTTTGATGTACCCGGCCCATATTGTTTTCTTGTGGTTGTTGAATGCTATCGCCATCTTCTTAAGAGCACTCTTCCCGACTTTCTCCTGATCTGCATCTGTCAAATGATCTGGTAGGATGAAATGTGACATGAGCGATTCCCAAAGCAGATCTTTTGATCTTTCGTCGACAAAAGTAACTCCTTGATCTCCCTTTGCTGGCTTTTTCCATTCTTGAATGGAGATCGGGATTTGGTCCCTGACAATAACTCTGCATTGACTAGTAAACTTTTTCGCATTCTTCTTAGGTTCAAGCGGTTCGCCATTTTCTTTGATGGCATCGATGTTGTACTTTACGCCAGCCTGCAACCTTTTGGCCGGGCCTCAAACTGCCATGCTGCTTGTAGAAGATTTGCTCGATCCGGAGGACTAAAAGAAGAAAGATCGATTCGTTAATATATATATATACACAAATCAATTAATACATGTAATGATCACCAAATGCCTTATATAATAAATATACCTCGTCGATCTTTGTTATTTGAAGAACATTTCCCTCGTGATCATTGTTGTGGACTTCATCTATTCGTTCGTCTTCATCAAATATCATACCCTCACCAAAATTGTTCAAATACTGCGAGCCGTCATCTTCAGATTCATTCTCATCTGGGCTCGGGGAGCGTATGATCTAGAATAGGGCCTCTTCTCCGTCTCTGCTGGTATTGTCCATAGATTATATTAACTAATCCAGAAGAAAGATAAAACAATTTAGTATTCAAATTAGAATGCAATCAATAAGGCAAAACTGAATCATAGTAGATAATATGCATCTCGAATAATATCACTAATACATCTCGAATAATCCAGATAATATAATCTCGAATACATCATCTCGAATATAATCTCGAATACATAGTCTCGAATATTATCGAATATAATCTCGAATACATCTCGAGTATTATCATATATATAACATCACTAGCTAATACAGATCAAATATTATCGAAGAATCTAGTTCACTCGCGGTTCCTGAGGCGCGGGCGGTGGACACCCAAAGAGAAGGAACCATCACAGGATCATAGCTCCGGTGAGATCCCTGAAGAACCTGCCAGGTATTGGAGAACCTGACGTCCAACGCAACCATGTAGCGACAGACGTGCTCGTCCTCCTCCCTGACACGGCAACGTACCACCTCCATGGGGGCCGGCTGCCTCCGCACCGAAAGTGGCTCACGCGACCGCCACCAAAGAAGCTCCGGGTCGACGACGGGAGCTCGGTTCCTCAGCAAGCTGCGCGCCTTGGAAGGTAGCACCTCCCAGTGCCAGCCCGGCGGAGCCCAGTCCCGGACATGGCGCCTCTGAAGCAGGATGTCATCGCCAACGAGGATGCGGGCCGGGCATCGTCGATGTTGAGAACAAATTCTGTGCAAATTTAACATTTTTAAATGCTTGATTATGATTTTTGTAATTCTTGTTCACTTGATTTTGGAAATACATGACAAACTTTTGCAAATACAACATTAACATATATATTAACATTAAAATATTATTAATACATGGTGAACTTTTTTCTATGCAACTTTTACCTATGCAACTTTTTTCTATAAGTATAAAAAACTAAAAAACTAAAAATCTATGCAAATTCCACCGTTCATCTACATATACATACATTGTATAAAAAAACTAGTGAAAAAAAAACTAAAACATACATACATATAGTGAAAAATAATCATCTAAAACATCTAAAACATACATACATATATACATACATTGTATACTAATTAATAATAATCTAAAACATCTAAATAAAACATCAAAACATACATGCATACATTGTATATAAAAACTAGTGAAAAAAAATAGCCAGAGGGGGCGGCGCGAGCTCACAGCGGGCGATCAAGGTTGAGGCCGGCGACGGCGAGGTCGAGGCCGACAGGCATGGGCGGCGCGTCGGGGGCGTCGACGGTGTCGGGGCAGGTGGCGCGGCGAGGAGCTCGGGGAGGAGGGCACGGGCGGCGTCGGGGCTCGGGGAGGAGGGCACGTCCGGCGTCGGGGATCGGGGAGGAGGCGAGGGCGGCCGGCGTCGGGGGCGGCGACAAGCTCCGGCGTCGGTGGAGGCGAGACGGTGTCGGGACAAGCGCGTACGGCGGCAGCCTGGCGGCGCGGCGATCCGCTCTGTAGTGGTCGAAGAAGCAGAGAACTGTGAAAAAATTTCAAGTGTTGTATATATATGCAGAGACCTTTAGTCCCGGTTGGAACCACCAACCGGGACTAAAGGTGAATTTTGGGCAGGCCAAGCGGCGGGAAGCCAGGCCTTTAGTCCCGGTTGGTGGTTCCAACCACGACTAAAGGGGGGTCTTTAGTCCCGGTTGGAGCCACAAACCGGGACTAAAGGCCTGGCTTCCCGTGTCGAATGTTTAGTCCCACCTCGCTAGTTGACAGGAGCTCGCAACGATTTATAAGCCCCGCTACGGCTACCGTGTCGAGCTCCTCTCTAAGCAGGCCTTTCTGGGCCTATTGAACCTGTGCTGCCCTCTGTGGCCTACTGGGCCATGCGGGCCTGCATCCTGGCCCAACTAGAGGTTGGGTTTCTAGTCGTATGCAGGCCGTGGCGGCCCAGTAGGCGGGCTTTTTTGAAATTTATTTATTTTTCAGTTTTTTTGTTTTCTACTTTATTTATTTTCTTTTGTTTCTGAGTTGTTTTTTGCTTTATTTAGACTTTCTAGGTGAATCTTTTTGCTTTACGTCAAAAAAATTGTAAACTTTCTGTTAGTGCCAGTAGTTTTTAAATTTGGATAGTTTAAATTTGAATTATTTGAAATTTGTGTGAATCACTAGATTGTGAATAACTTTACTTTAAAAATAGATTTTTTAGTGATTCTTTTTTCTACTATTTAATATTAGTGTGTTTTATTATTATATTAAATTTGGTAATTCTTAGGTTATTTTAAAAAATGAAATGCCTTTGTAACAAATGAGTTTTCGTTCGAAACCCTGATACTTCGAAAGATATTGTCCATTTTGTACATGAAGTGCATCTAGTTTTTGCCATAACCCTCTCAATTTTTTAGCACACGCTATGTGGGCGAAATAATGATACCATGCCAACTTTCAACCTTTTTAGAGTTCATTTGTAGTGCTTTTCAATTTCAGGGTCATTTAGCAAAAAAAATCAGTAAATGCAAGAAAAATAGCAAATGAAGTCAGAAAGGGTTGAAAATTGATGACATGGCTTTGAATGGTGCATACTGAACACACAAAAAGTCTGGAGTTGAAATAAGTTAAAAAATGAAATGCCTTTGTAACAGATGAGTTTTCGTCTGAACCTTGATACTTCGAAAGAGATTGTCTATTTTGTACACGAAGTGCATCCAGTTTTTGCCGTAACCCTCTCGACTTTTTAGCACATGCTATGTGGGTGAAATGCTGATGCCATGCCAACTTTCAACCTTTTCAGAGTTCATTTGTAGTGCTTTTCAATTTCAGGGTCATTAGCTAAAAAAATCAGTAAATGCATGAAAAAAAGCAAATGAAGTCAGAAAGGGTTGAAAATTGATGACGTGGCTTTGAATGGTGAATACTGAATGCACAAAAAGTCTGGAGTTGAAATAAGTTAAAAAATGAAATGCCTTTGTAACAGATGAGTTTTCGTCCGAAACCCTGATACTTCGAAAGAGATTGTCCATTTTGTACATGAAGTGCATCCAGTTTTTGCCGTAACCCCCTCAACTTTTTAGCACATACTATGTGGGTGAAATGATGATGCCATGCGAACTTTCAACCTTTTCAGAGTTCATTTGTAGTGCTTTTCAATTTCAGGGTCATTTAGCTAAAAAAACAGTAAATGCATGAAAATAGCAAATGAAGTCAGAAAGGGTTGAAAATTGATGATGTGGCTTTGAATGGTGCATATTGAACGCATAAAAAGTCTGGAGTTGAAATAAGTTAAAAAAATGTAATGCCTTTGTAACAGATGAGTTTTCGTCTGAAACACTGATACCTTGAAAGAGATTGTCCATATTGTACACGAAGTGCATCCAGTTTTTCTCGTAACCCTCTCAACTTTTTAGCACATGCTATGTGGGTGAAATGATGATGCCATGCCAACTTTCAACCTTTTCAGAGTTCATTTGTAGTGCTTTTCAATTTCAGGGCCATTTAACTAAAAAAATAGTAAATGCATGAAAAATAGCAAATGAAGTCAGAAAGGGTTGAAAATTAATGACGTGGCTTTGAATGGTGCATACTGAACGCACAAAAAGTCTGGAGTTGAAATAAGTCAAAAAATGAAATGCCTTAGTAACAGATGAGTTTTCGTCCAAAACCTTGATACTTCGAAAGAGATTGTCCATTTTGTACATGAAGTGCATCCAGTTTTTGCTGTAACCCTCTCAACTTTTTAGCACATGCTATGTGGGTGAAACGATGATGCCATGCCAACTTTCAACCTTTTCAGAGTTCATTTGTAGTGCTTTTCAATTTCAGGGTCATTTAGCTCAAAAAAATCAGTAAATGCATGAAAAACAGCAAATGAAGTCAGAAAGGGTTGAAAATTGACGACATGGCTTTGAATGGTGCATACTGAATGCACAAAAAGTCTGGAGTTGAAATAAGTGAAAAAAATGAAATGCCTTTGTAACAGGTGAGTTTTCGTCCGAAACCCCGATACTTCGAAAGAGATTGTCCATTTTTGTACATGAAGTGCATCCAGTTTTTGCCGTAACCCTCTCAACTTTTTAGCACATGCTATGTGGGTGAAATTATGATGCCATGCCAACTTTCAACCTTTTCAGAGTTCATTTGTAGTGCTTTTCAATTTCAGGGTCATTTAGCTAAAAAAAATCAGTAAATGCATGAAAAATAGCAAATGAAGTCCTACATAATGCATGAAATAATTTGTTTGGACATATTATTTCTTCGCGTTTCAAATGCCAAAACACATAAGTACCCTAACTATTACAAAGATTCACTAATGTTTGTCCGAAGTGGGACTTTCCAGATATATAAGTCTGGAAACTCACTAGAGAAGAAAGTGATGAGAAGCCGGTCACATCACAGTGTGGGGTCTTGGGGTATAAAACTTTTTCTTCGCGTGTGTCCCTTTGCACCGTAACCATGGACAATCTTCATCATTTAACGGGATGCTTGGGTCAATATTCACTGTGAAGGGAGCAATTTCATGAAACTTTTCATAATTTTCTGACATGTCTGTCTTGTCCTCCACTCCCATGATGTTTCTTTTCCTTGAAAGAACTATGTGGCGATTTGGCTCATCGTATGATGTATTCGCTTCCTTATCTTTTCTTTTTCTCGGCTTGGTAGACATGTCCTTCACATAGAAAACTTGCACCACATCATTGGCTAGGACAAATGGTTCGTCTGCGTACCCAAGATTGTTGAGATCCACTGTTGTCATTCCGTACTGCGGGTCTTCCTTTACCCCGCCTCTTATTAGATTGACCCATTTGCACCGAAACAAAGGGACCGTTAGGTCACTGTGATGACCCCGGCTTAATCGTGCACTAACCATACACGCAAATGCACACGATCAAGCCTAAGGACTCACTTGAAGATATCACAACACAACTCTAAAACATAAATAAAGTCATACAAGCTTTATATTACAAGCCAGGGCCTCGAGGGCTCGAATACATAGCTCGATGGCATACAAGTGTCAGCGGAAGAATCAGATATCTGGGTACAGATATATTATAGAACAGAGATAAGCCTTCACAGAGGCGGGGCAAAGCAAAATACTATGACCGAAAGGCGTAGGCCTCCTGCCTAGGACCCTCCGAATCCTACTCCTGGTCGTCGGTCGGCTCCTCATAGTAGTACTCGCCGGGAGGGTAGTAGTAGTAGTAGCCGTAGTCATCGATGGGGGCAGCTACCTCAGGGGATCCGTTATCTGGCGGCGACAATGGGATATGGGGAGAAAAAGAAAGTAAAGCAAACGTGAGTACTCATCCGAAGTACTCAGCAAGCAAGGATCTACACTACATATGCAACATTTTCAAAGGAGGGATGTATATGTGGACTGGCAACAGAAATGCCAGAATAGAGGGGGAGAGCCTAGTCCTATCGAAGACTAGCATCTTCAGCATCTTCATCAGTCTTGCAGCATAAGAAGAGTGCAGAATAACATAATGTAAAGTATAGTAGTGTCATCAACCTCGCCCAGAGATTCTTCCTCGACTCCCTGCGAGAAAGCAATCCCAGAGCCATACTATCCAGTTCATCTCAAGTCACCAGTTCTAGTTGTACCGATCGGGATACAACTCCGAGTGTCCGTTACCGTAGGACAGGCTATCGATAGATGTTTTGTTCCCTACAGGGGTGCACCAAATTACCCACCACGCTCGCTTAACTCCGGCCGGACACACTTTTCTGGGTCATGCCCGGCCTCGGCTAAGCAACACGCCGCAACCCGACCTAGGCTCTAAAGAGAGGTCAGCACGCCGGACTAACCTATGACCCCAGGGGTCTTGGGCCTTCGCCCTGGGAACCCTGCACGTTGTGAGGACGTTTTGGAAGCAGACCTAGCAACCCCTTATACAAGCGCAGTTGCGTTCCAGTCCAATCCAAAACGGACCGCTCCTCGCTGACGTCAATAGAGCTTCGGCTGATGTATACGACGCAGAACGCGCATACTATGCCCACATGATGGTTAGTGCTATCAGGCCAGAGGCCCCTCGGATCAAATATCCAAACCGTTAGTGGATTAGGAGCGCGCGGTAACGAGCAGAGACTCACGATCGATGTGACCCCGTCACCCCGTCTCGAGGACTTGCGGCAAGGGCTAAGAATGCCCGGCCACGCCTCGTAGTTATCTCGCGGGCACCTCTTAGGTCAACCCGTCTCCACATCACTTCGCATTCATGCTCACGCGGGTACCCCTCAGGGCCGACCCGTCTTTAGTGTCATGGTTCAATGTGCAGTCATAGTATCCAAAGTATCCGTGTGTCTGACACCAAGGGGGAACCCTCAGGAATCACCCTCGATGGAATCCCACTCGATGTTATCATCAAGGTGAATGAAGGAGGTATCACCCTCGAGGTCCACACTTGAAGTGATGCACGACAGCGTCGGTATCGGGGGTGGTGTAGGAGGAGTCACCCTCGCTTACCACGACCAGTTAACTAACCAACAAGGTTATCATCAGAAGTGCTGATGAGGTATCACCCTCGGCACTCGATAGTAACCCAGTAGTGTCGGCATCTAAGGGGAAGTGACGTGCGGTGTTGGGGCCTGGTCTTCAATCCTGTTGCTCGGGTCTTCTGAGGGTCCAGCGGGGCAGTCGGGACAAGTGGGTCTCTGATAGGGCTCTACCCATCCTATACTAAACAGTTTAGGATAGCAGGCAGGTATCAATAGTAGTCTACATTAAACAGGCTATGCAACAGAAGTAGGACAACAGTAGCAGCAGTATCTTCTAATGCAAGCATAAGAGAGAAGAGAGTGGGCGATATCGGAATGCTTAAAATGGGGGTGCTTGCCTGTCTGCTCGACGGCAAGGGCAAGGTCGTCAACTGCGTCGTCAGGCTCCTGAGCAGCGTCGACCTCGGGAGCTACGTCGGCGTCGGGGTCTACCGAGAGAGAAGAGGGGGAAGGAAACAAGTAAATCCACAGCAATGATGCAACACAGGGCATGCTATGACTATGATGCAGTGCAGGGTTGCCTGAAGTATGTCTAAGTCATTTTTAGTTATTTTAGGATTAAGGTGGAATATATTTACCGGTGATTATGCACTATTCATCTACCGGATACGGCCTCAAAGTTGCGGGTTCACCTATGTAGGAGGTTCCGGCATCGAAACAGACGACACGATCAGATTCGTCTTGTCGTTCTGAGCAACTTTCATGTTTTAACTTTTTCGATCTGAGCTACGGTTTAAAAGTTATGAATTTTTAAAGTTTATTTGATTTTATGGAATTATTTTAATTAACAGAAAATGATATATGATGTCAGCATGACTCAGAGATGACATCAGCAGGTCAACTGCGGCTGACTAGGGTCAAACCTGACATGTGGGTCCAGTGGGACCCACATGTTAGTCTCTGTTAGGCTAACAATGGATTAATTAAACTAACATAGTGATTAGTGGGGTGGGCCCCATATGTCAGTGAGACATTAGTCTAATTATTTAGTTTTTATTTATTCAAATGTTTATTAGATTAATTATAAACTAGGCCCACATGTTAGTGGCTGGGCTGCCCAGTCAGCACAGTTGACTGGGTCAACCAAGTCAACTGGGGCCCCAGGGCCCACGGTCAGTTACCCAGGGGTGGACCCACCTGCGCCACATCGGCGGCGTCGCCGGAAACACGCCGGTGACCAAATCCGCGGCGGAAGATCGCCGGAGTGGCTCGGGATCGCTCCTCGGTGGACCATTTTATGTGCGCCCAGGCTCGTTCGAATGGGCGCACCGAGCCGCATCCGTCTAGGGCGGCGGCGCTGCCAGAAACGGTCTGGAATGATGACGGCGAGCGACGGGGCGGTCGCCGGAGTTCGGGAGTTGGGGATCTAGCGCTAGGGAGCACGGGAAAGCTCATGCTTGAGCTCGTTGGACTCCTGGGAGCACCAGGAGCACAACGGCGGCCTCAGGCGAACGTGACAAAGGCCATGGCCACGGCCACGAGCTCGTCGGCGACGGACAGAGCTCGGGCGCGCAGCAGCTACCTACGGCGCAGGAAGAAGCTAGCGGAGGGGAATAGGAGACAGAGGAGCTCACCGTGCAGCTCACACGGAGGCCCGTGACAGTTTAGTAGCAGTAGCTCGGCGGATTCGTCGGAGAAGCGCCGGCGATCCGTGGAAGAGGACGATCTCGATCCAGGCGCTGCAGGGCTCCCCGGCTCCGGCTCGCAGGCGCAGGCGACGTGGATGAGCACGGCGCAGGTCTACGGCATCGTGGCGGGACGAGGCGGTGACGGCGGCCGCGGTGGCGCGGGGCGAACGGCGGCTATGGCGCTCGGCGCTTGCGAGCTGAGAGGGAGAGAGAGCGCGCTAGCAAGGGAAGAGAGGGGGATAGTGGTGGAGGAGGTCCAGGTGGGGTGCTCGGCTCCTCCTTATCCCTTCCGCCTCCCTGTTACGTCGGTGGCGCCGGCGTGTCGCCGCGTGATCGGCGCGCGCGCGCTCGGCCATGGCGCAGCCGACACGGGGAGGAGGGAGAAGGGATTGGGCCTAGTGGGCTGGCCTCCTAGCACTGTGCACTTAGGCCTGTGCACAGTGCCCCTTCTCTTTTTTTTACTCTTTTTTTTATTTTCCTTTTATTTTCTTCCTGTTTTGAAATAGTTAGGTCAATTATGCACTTTTGTAAAATATGGGACTTGGCTCAAATATTAATATGCAATGTAAGCATTCGCCAAAAATTGGTTTGGGCAAAATAGGATTTCATTTGAATTAGAAATAAATTTAATTAGACCAAATAATTCTGTTTTGGTGCTGTTTCATATTGTTTGAGTCATTTAATTAATCCAAATATTAATGGTGATGTTTTTATGAGTGCTTCTGGAATATTTGCTATTTAGTGAACATTTTTCCAAAGGTGTTTGAACAACTTCATATTTCACTTATAAATTTGAGTTGATTTTTCAGAATGGAGTTGAATTATTTTGGTTAACCACTATGATTAAGCACTGCAAATGATATGACTTGGCATTATTAGCAGTAGATCATAGTGACTAATACACAGGGGTGTTACAAGTTCTCCTCCTCTAAAAGAAATTCTCGTCCCGAGAATTTAGGCGGTAGAAGGAAAGAGGTCGGGATATTCTTCCCGGAGATGATCCTCGCGTTCCCAAGTGGCTTCATCTTCAGTGTGATTCGACCACTGCACTTTCAGGAACTTGGTCGTCTTCTGACGAGTTCGACTTTCAGCTTCATCAAGAATGCGGATCGGATGCTCCTTATAGGATAAGTCATCTTGCAACTTAAGCATCTCGTGATCCACTGCGCGGTGCGGAGATTCCTTGAAGCATTTACGAAGTTGCGACACGTGGAAGACATCATGAATATGAGAGAATTGTGGCGGCAACTCCAATTTATAAGCCACTTGTCCACGTCTGGCAATTATGCGAAAGGGACCAATATAGCGAGGAGCTAGCTTGCCCTTGATTTCGAATCGACGGGTGCCCTTCATCGGAGTGACACGAAGATAAGCTTGATCACCTGGTTGATAAGTCAAACCCCATCATTTGCGATCATAATTGCTCTTCTAGCGGTCCTGAGCCGCCTTTAGATTTTCTCGGACAATTCTGACTTGTTCTTCGGCATGTTGAATAATGTCTGGTCCAACGAGTGGTCGTTCCCCGGTTTCTGACCAATTCAGAGGGGTTCGACACTTACGTCCGTATAACACTTCAAATGGAGCCATCTTCAAACTGGCTTGATAACTGTTATTATATGAGAATTCGGCAAATGGGAGAGATTCTTCCCACTTCTTACCGAATGATATAACACAAGCACGAAGCATATCTTCAAGCACTTGATTGACTCGCTCGACTTGGCCTTAGGACTGAGGATGATAAGCTGAACTCCATGTAATGTGAGTCCCCATAGCTTCTTGGAAACTTTGCCAGAACTTGGACGTGAAAAGACCGCCACGGTCCGAACTGATCTCCTTTGGAATACCGTGGAGTGAAATGATTCTGGAGATATACAGCTCTGCTAGCTGGCTAGCAGTGATAGTCTCCTTGACAGGTAGGAAATGAGCAACCTTGGAAAGTTGATCGACGACGACAAGTATGGCATCGTGACCTTTCTGAGACTTGGGGAGACCCGTAATGAAATCCATCTGCACTTTATCCCACTTCCACAAAGGAATAGGGAGTGGTTGAAGAATTCCAGCAGGCTTCTGATGTTCTGCTTTCACGCGACGACATACGTCACATTCAGCAACGTAACGAGCAATTTCCTGCTTCATTCTAGACCACCAGTACCTCTGCCGAAGATCGCGATACATCTTGGTGCTACCCGGATGGATAGACAGCGGTGTATCATGAGCCTCCTTCATAACCTTGTCAGTCATAAGTTCGAAGCGAGGTACTATGATGCGGTCTCTGAAATATAATGTTCCCTCTTCATCAACTGAGAAATCCCGGTACTTATCAAGGTGAAGCTCTTTCTTCATCAAGTCAATTTCAGCATCTTTGGCTTGCACTTCCTTAACAGCCTTCTGAAGGTCTGGCTATACCACAAGGTTATTAAGAGAACCCTGGGGAACAATTCGCAGATTCAGCTGACTCAATTCTGCATAGAGACGAGGTTGAGCTCGCCTAACCATGAGGTTGTTGCAATATGACTTGCGGCTCAGGGCATCAGCCATCACGTTAGCCTTGCCCGGGGTATATGAAATACCGCAGTCATAATCCGTAATTGTTTCTAACCATCGTTGCTGACGAAGATTAAGATCCGGTTGGGTGAACAAGTATTTCAGACTCTGATGATCGGTATAAATCTCACACCGATTACCCAGAAGGTAATGTCGCCATAACTTTAATGCATAGATCACTGCAGCAAGTTCAAGACCATGCACTGGATAATTTTCTTCATGTGGACGCAATTGACGTGAAGCATACGCAATTACTCTTCGTTCTTGCATTAGGACACAGCCTAATCCCTGACGAGAGGCGTCGCAATATATGACAAAGTCCTTGCGAGAATCAGGAGGAGCAAGCACTGGAGCAGAAGTAAGCTTGTCCTTGAGGGTCTGAAAACTTTCCTGACACTTGTCTATCCACTCAAACTTAACGCCTTTGTGGAGCAGATTAGTCAGGGGCTTGGCGATCTTGGAGAAGTTCTCGACGAATCAACGGCAATAACTGGCTAGACCGAGAAAGCTTCGGACTTGCTTGGCAGTCTTCGGAGGAGTCCAGTCAAGGATAGCCTGAACACGCTCCGGGTTAACGGCAATACCATCCTTGGAAATCACATGTCCAAGGTAGGTTACTTCAGAAAGCCAGAATTCACATTTGGAGAACTTGGCATATAACTTGTGCTCTCGAAGCCTCTCCAGAACAAGGCGAAGATGTTCGGCATGTTCTTCCTTATTCTTCGAATATACTAGGATATCATCCAGATATACCATGACGAACTTGTCGAGGTAATCCATGAATGTATAGTTCATCAGGCGAGAGAACGTAGCTGGAGCATTCGTCAGACCAAATGACATGACGGTGTATTCATAGGAGCCATAACGAGTAACGAATGCAGTCTTCGGAATATCCTCTTCGCGGACACGGATCTGGTGATAACCCAACCTCAATTCGAGTTTAGAGAACACCGAAGATCCAGCAAGTTGATCATATAAGTCATTGATCCGAGGAAGCGGATATTTATTCTGAATGGTTGCCTGATTGATAGGACGGTAATCTTGGACCAACCTATTCGTACCATCTTTCTTCTTGACAAAGAGAGACGGTGCTCCCCAGGCAGAGGAACTGGGACGGATGAAGCCCTTCCTAAGTGATTTATCGATTTCTTCCTTAAGCTCAATAAGGTGGTGCGGTGGCATCTTGTAAGGACGCTTCGCAATAGGAGTGGTGCCAGGCTTCAAGTCGATGACGAACTCGACAGTTCTAGCAGGGGGTATTCCTGGAAGTTCTTCTGGAAAAACATCCGGGAAGTCACAGACAACTGGGATGTTCTCAATCCCCTCAAGCGGAGAAGCATTCAACATGTTCAAGGCATAAATCTGAGCCTCAGCGTTCTGGGTGAGGTGAGCTTGATAATTCACTATCCCATCCGATGGGTGCAGGAGGTGTACAACTTTAGTAGCGCAATTGATTGAGGCATAGTGAGCCTTCAACCAATCCATTCCCAAGATAAGATCAATCTTGGAAGAACTCGGGATAATTGGGAGTGCCTGAAATTTCAACCCCTCAATTTCAACAGTGACTTCGGGGCTGAACAGGGAGGCTTGGCATCTACCCGCGGGAGTGTCAACCCCTAACGGATGATGTAGGTTGTCACACTTAACGCCATGCATGAATGCAAAGTCTTCCGACATGAATGAATGCGATGCTCCTGAATCGAATAAAACAGATGCAGGTACGGAATTAACATGAAGTGTACCCATCACGGTTTCAGGTTGATCTTGAGCTTCAGCCATGTTGACATGATAGTTCTGTCCACGACCGTAAGAAGGCCTGACATTGCTATAGCGAGGCTGAGAATTCCCACGTCCATTACCACGGCCAGCAGAGGGAAGAGCCAACTGATTCTGATTCTAAGAGCAATCTCTAGCACGGTGACCTGGCTGGCCACACTTGAAGCAGAGTCCACTGTCAGGACGTGGTGCAGGAGCTCGAGGTGGCGGAGCTCGAAGAGGCTGCCTCGGTGGTGGAGGAGGCAGACGAGGTGTAGCATAGGAAGGCCTGTACACTGGAGCTGCTGGACGGTACATGCTCTGAGGTATCCAGATGCGGCGCTTCTGGGAAGACGAGCCCGAAGATGAGCCCGCCTCATGGGTGCGTCTGGTTGCTTCCTTGTGTTTCTTCAGACCAGTTTCAACCATGATAGCCTTATTCACCAAGGTGGCAAAATCAGGATAGTCTTGAACGAGCAGAGCTAACTGGATATCATGATGCAGCCCTTCACGAAACTTCTCTTGCCTTCGGGCATCAGTAGGAATGTCCTCCTCAGCATAGCGAGACAGTTCAAGGAACTCGCGCTGATAAACTTCCACAGTCTTGTTACCTTGAACGAGACTACGGAACTCGGCCGTCTTCCGGGCTATGACAGCTTGAGGAATATAGCGGGCACGGAAAGCAATCTTGAATTCTGCCCAAGTGATGATGGTACCAGGTGGTAGGGTCTGTCGGTGAGTGGCCCACCATCATGATGCGGGACCCTTCAGAAGGTACGTCGCAAAGGTGACATAATTGGCCGGGGCAACATCAGCAGACTCCATCTCATAGGAGATGTCACGCAGCCAGTCATCGGCATCCAGCGGGTTGACGGTGTTGCAGAAGAACGACGGGTTGAGCCGCATAAACTCTGGCAAGGTAATGGAAGGTGGCGGCTGGTCGGCATTGGGACGAGGGAATTGTTGCATAATCCTCGTCATGAACTGACGGTTGAGTTCAAACTGTTGCATCATCGCTGCCATATAGTCAGGCGATGGCGGCGGAGGTGGATTGTTATCACCCATCCTGCTAATTCAACAGGGGTAGTTTAGCAGTAGCCACGACGAGTGTTTAGTAACAAACATGATGTAACACTACAGAATGCAAGTAGTACAGCAGATGCTTAATAATAGTCATTAAGTCATACAGATCCATACAGAGTCGGTTACATTCGGGCAGCATAACTGCGCAAATTCAAAAGCTAGACAAGCTAGGCGGCTCGCAAGCTCGCAGTAAGGAAGTACACAACGAGACATAGCAAAGGCTACATCAACATCGGAGAAAACCACTGAAACGGGGTAGCTGCAAGTGCGGACGACGGACGTTCGTCGCAGAAGGATCCTGTGCTCCATGTGCACTCTGATGCAGAACCCGGTCTCGAGCTGTAAGAAGAGGTCCATGTGCAGGCATGTGACCTCCCACAGCAGGCCAAACGATCCCTGATGGCATCTCGGTCCTGCTCGGGTAAAGAATGTGCTTCGGATGTATCCCTGCACAAACAGCTGGTAGCAACTGCGTCATAGCCTCGTAGAGTCGTGCTCGAGTGGCAAACAACTCGACAGCAAGAGCGCGAACAGTGTGATCCAGAGCCTGAGTACAGTGAATCAGAACTCACTGATCGTAGCGACGAGGCTCGTACGGGGCACAAATAGCTGTGTAGAATCCAGTAGCATCTCCAGCAGGGGCATACGGAATGTACCGATACTCAGAGGCATCCAAGTCAGCGCTGAATTGTCCTCGAAGACATGCAACAGCAGAGTAGGCGGCATCATGTACTGCCATCCCAATCGTGACGCCGATACCATGAAAACGGTGTAGCTCAGTGTCTGAGTCATCCTGCTGATCGTAGATGCGAACATCAGCATAGTATTGCTCCTGGTTGAACTCACGATAAAACTCGTAGACCATGCACTCGGGGCACCAGCGGTATCCCAGCCTGATCAAGAGGGCGATCAGAACAGCTGGAAACCCAGGGACGTCTCGAGCATAGGTGCGAATCACAAGCTGTGTCGTAGGGCGCGGGGGAAACAGACGGTCCATCTGAAACAAGAAGTTCAGGGTTGTCATATGACGATGAGAAATATATATCAGACTTCGGAAAGAAAGGTTAAACAAAACAATGGAAAGGAAAATGATTATCAGACTAATCAGATCAATGACAGGGAAATCGCACTGATATCCAGCTCTCCGGATGGATGGAATTAACGAGATCCTAAGTGTCGGTGTTAGTAATTTTATTAAACCCGAATAGAAGAGAGGTCAGAGTCCCAGAGTAAAGACGAGGAATAAAAGATCCTAATACCACCCAATTGGCGACGTGGGCCCGTAAGCCACATAGCCAAGTTAGTAAAACAGTTTTCGATTTCTAGACTCAACTTCGGCCAAGGAATTGGATAGGAGGATTCCTAGAGGCAGTCGGCTCTGATACCAACCTGTGACGACCCCGGCTTAATCGTGCACTAACCATACACGCAAATGCACATGATCAAGCCTAAGGACTCACTTGAAGATATCACAACACAACTCTAAAACATAAATAAAGTCATACAAGCTTTATATTACAAGCCAGGGCCTCGAGGGCTCGAATACATAGCTCGATGGCATACAAGTGTCAGCGGAAGCATCAGATATCTGGGTACAGATATATTACAGAACAGAGATAAGCCTTCACAGAGGCGGGGCAAAGCAAAATACTACGATCGAAAGGCGTAGGCCTCCTGCCTAGGACCCTCCGAATCCTACTCCTGGTCGTCGGTCGGCTCCTCGTAGTAGTACTCGCCGGGAGGGTAGTAGTAGTAGTAGCCGTAGTCGTCGACGGGGGCAGCTACCTCAGGGGCTCCGTCATCTGGCGGTGACAATGGGATATGGGGAGAAAAAGAAAGTAAAGCAAACGTGAGTACTCATTCGAAGTACTCAGCAAGCAAGGATCTACACTACATATGCAACATTTTCAAAGGAGGGCTGTATATGTGGACTGGGCTGCAGAAATGCCAGAATAGAGGGGGAGAGCCTAGTCCTATCGAAGACTAGCAACTTCAGCATCTTCATCAGTCTTGCAGCATAAGAAGAGTGCAGAATAACATAATGTAAAGTATAGTAGTGTCATCAACCTCACCCAGAGATTCTTCCTCGACTCTCTGCGAGAAAGCAATCCCAGAGCCATACTATCCAGTTCATCTCAAGTCACCAGTTCTAGTTGTACCGATCAGGATACAACTCCGAGTGTCCGTTACCGTAGGACTGGCTATCGATAGATGTTTTCTTCCCTGCAGGGGTGCACCAACTTACCCACCACGCTCGCTCAACTCCGGCCGGACACACTTTTCTAGGTCATGCCCGACCTCGGCTAAGCAACTCGCCGCAACCCGACCTAGGCTCTAAAGAGAGGTCAGCACGCCGGACTAACCTATGCCCCCAGGGGTCTTGGGCCTTCGCCCTGGGAACCCCGCACGTTGCGAGGACATTTCGGAAGCAGACCTAGCAACCCCTTATACAAGCGCAGTTGCCTTCCCAGTCCAATCCAAAACGGGCCGCTCCTCGCTGACGTCAATAGAGCTTCGGCTGATGTATACGACGCAGAACGCCCATACTATGCCCACGTGATGGTTAGTGCTATCAGGCCAGAGGCCCCTCGGATCAAATATCCAAACCGTTAGTGGATTAGGAGCGCGCGGTAACGAGCAGAGACTCACGGTCGATGAGACCCCGTCGCCCCGTCTCGAGGACTTGCGGCAAGGGCTAAGAATGCCCGGCCACGCCTCGTAGTTATCTCGCGGGCACCTCTCGGGTCAAACCGTCTCCACATTACTTCGCATTCATGCTCGCGCGGGTACCCCTCAGGGCCGACCCGTCTTTAGTGTCATGGTTCAATGTGCAGTCATAGTATCCAAAGTATCCGTGTGTCTGACACCAAGGGGGAACCCTGAGGAATCACCCTCGACGGAATCCCACTCGATGTTATCATCAAGGTGAATGAAGGAGGTATCACCCTCGAGGTCCACACTTGAAGTGATGCACGACAGCGTCGGTATCGGGGGTGGTGTAGGAGGAGTCACCCTCGCTTACCATGACCGGTTAACTAACCTACAAGGTTATCATCAGAAGTGCTGACGAGGTATCACCCTCGGCACTCGATAGTAACCCAGTAGTGTCGGCATCTAAGGGGAAGTGACGTGCAGTGTCGGGGCCTGGTCTTCAATCCCGTTGCTCGGGTCTTCTGAGAGTCCAGCGGGGCAGTCGGGACAAGTGGGTCTCTGATAGGGCTCTACCCATCCTATACTAAACAGTTTAGGATAGCAGGCAGGTATCAATAGTAGTCTACATTAAACAGGCTATGCAACAGAAGTAGGATAACAGTAGCAGCAGTATCTTCTAATGCAAGCATAAGAGAGAAGAGAGTGGGCGATATCGAAATGCTCAAAATGGGGGTGCTTGCCTGTCTGCTCGACGGCAAGGGCAAGGTCGTCAACTGCGTCGTCGGGCTCCTGAGCAGCGTCGACCTCGGGAGCTACGTCGGCGTCGGGGTCTACCGAGAGAGAAGAGGGGGGAGGAAACAAGTAAATACACAGCAACGATGCAACACAGGGCATGCTACGACTATGATGCAGTGCAGGGTTGCCTGAAGTATGTCTAAGTCATTTTTATTTATTTTAGGATTAAGGTGGAATTTATTTACCGGTGATTATGCACTATTCATCTATCGGATACGGCCTCGAAGTTGCGGGTTCACCTACGTAGAGGGTTCCGGCATCAAAATAGACGACATGATCAAATTCGTCTCGTCGTTCTGAGCAACTTTCATGTTTTAACTTTTTCGATCTGAGCTACGGTTTAAAAGTTATGAATTTTTAAAGTTTATTTGATTTTCTGGAATTATTTTAATTAACAGAAAATGATATATGATGTCAGCATGACTCAGAGATGACGTCAGCATGTCAACTGCGGCTGACTAGGGTCAAACCTGACATGTGGGTCCAGTGGGACCCACATGTCAGTCTCTGTTAGGCTAACAGTGGATTAATTAAACTAACAGAGTGATTAGTGGGGTGGGCCCCATACGTCAGTGAGACATTAGTCTAATTATTTAGTTTTTATTTATATAAACGTTTATTAGATTAATTATAAACTGGGCCCACATGTCAGTGGCTGGGCTGCCCAGTCAGCACAGTTGACTGGGTCAACCCAGTCAACTGGGGCCCCAGGGCCCACGGTCAGTGACCCAGGGGTGGGCCCCACCTGCGCCACATCGGCGGCGTCGCCGGAAACACGCCGGTGACCAAATCCGCGGCGGAAGATCGCCGGAGTGGCTCGGGATCGCTCCTCAGTGGACCATTTTGTGTGCGCCCGGGCTCGTTCGAACAGGCACACCGAGCCGCATCCGTCTAGGGCGATGGCGCTGCCGGAAACGGTCTGGAACGACGACGGTGAGCGACAGGGCGGTCTCCGGAGTTCGGGAGTTGGGGATCTAGCGCTAGGGAGCACGGGAAAGCTCGTGCTCGAGCTCGTTGGACTCCTGGGAGCACCAGGAGCACAATGGCGGCCTCAGGCAAATGTGACAAAGGCCATGGCCACGGCCACAAGCTCGTCGGCGACGGACAGAGCTCGGGCGCGGCAGTAGCTACCTACAGCGCAAGAAGAAGCTAGCGGAGGGGAATAGGAGACAGAGGAGCTCACCGTGCAGCTCACACGGAGGCCCGTGACAGTTTAGTAGCAGCAGCTCGGCGGATTCGTCGGAGAAGCGCCAGCGATCCGTGGAAGAGGACGATCTCGATCCAGGCGCTGCAGGGCTCCCCGGCTCCGGCTCGCAGGCGCAGGCGACGTGGATGAGCACGACGCAGGTCTACGGCATCGTGGCGGGACGAGGCGGTGACGGCGGCCGCGATGGCGCGGAGCGAACGGCGGCGATGGCGCTCGACGCTTGCGAGCAGAGAGGGAGAGAGAGCGCGCTAGCGAGGGAAGAGAGGGGGACAATGATGGAGGAGGTCCAGGTGGGGTGCTCGGCTCCTCCTTATCCCTTCCGCCTCCCTGTTCCGTCGGTGGCGCCGGCGTGTCGCCGCGCGAGCGGCGCGCGCGCTTGGCCATGGCGCAGCCGACACGGGGAGGAGGGAGAAGGGATTGGGCCTAGTGGGCTGGCCTCCTGGCACTGTGCACTTAGGCCTGTGCACAGTGCCCCTTCTCTTTTTTTACTCTTTTTTTTCCTTTTATTTTCTTCCTGTTTTGAAATAGTTAGGTCAATTATGCACTTTTGTAAAATATGGGACTTGGCTCAAATATTAATATGCAATGTAAGCATTCACCAAAAATTGGTTTGGGCAAAATAGGATTTCATTTGAATTAGAAATGAATTTAATTAGACCAAATAATTCTGTTTTGGTGCTGTTTCATATTGTTTGAGTCATTTAATTAATCCAAATATTAATGGTGATGTTTTTATGAGTGCTTCTGGAATATTTGCTATTTAGTGAACATTTTTCCAAAGGTGTTTGAACAACTTCATATTTCACTTATAAATTTGAGTTGATTTTTCAGAATGGAGTTGAATTATTTTGGTTAACCACTATGATTAAGCACTGCAAATGATATGACTTGGCATTATTAACAGTAGATCACAGTGACTAATACACAGGGGTGTTACAGTCATGTCCATAGTCAAGTTCCCATATCTCCTCTATGTAACCATAATATGTGTCCTTTGGCCTATTGGTGTTTGCTACATCAAAGCGGACACCACTGTTTTGGTTGGTGCTCTTTTTATCATGGGCGATTGTGTAAAATGTATTCTCATTTATCTCGCACCCTTTGAAAGTCAATATAGTCGAAGATGGTAACTGGGACAACAAGTACAACTCATCTGCAACAGTGTCGTCATGCATGAGACGTGTCTGCAACCAACCGGCGAAAGTCCCCGTTTGTTCACGTGTAATCCAGTCGTCAGACTGCTCCGGGTGTTTGGAGCATAGAATATTCTTGTGTTCCTCGACATACGGAGCCACCAAGGCGGAACTTTGTAGAACTGTGTAGTGTGCTTGCGCCCAACAATGCCCGTCCATACATATTACTTGGTTCCTTCCTAGCGTGCCTTTTCCATCCAGTCTGCCCTCATGCCGCGATTCAGGAACACCAATCGGCTTAAGGTCAGGAATAAAGTCAACACAAAACTCAATGACCTCCTCTGTTTCATGGCCCTTGGAGATGCTTCCTTCTGGCCTAGCACGGTTATGAACATATTTCTTTAAGACTCCGATGAACCTCTCAAAGGGGAACATATTGTGTAGAAATACAGGACCCAGAATTAGAATCTCGTCGACTAGGTGAACTAGGACGTGCGTCATGATATTGAAGAAGGATGGTGGGAACACCAACTCGAAACTGACAAGACATTACACCAAATCATTCTGTAACCTTGGTATGATTTCTGGATCGATTACCTTCTGAGAGATTGCATTGAGGAATGTACATAGCTTCACAATGGCTAATCGAACATTGTCCGGTAGAAGCCCCCTCAATACAACCGGAAGCAATTGCGTCATAATCACGTGGCAGTCATGAGACTTTAGGTTCTGGAACTTTTACTCTGCCATATTTATTATTCCCTTTATATTCGATGAGAAGCCAGACGGGACCTTCATACTGAGCAGACATTCAAAGAAGATTTCCTTCTCTTCTTTGGTAAGAGCGTAGCTGGCATGACCCTGATACTGCTTTGGATGCATGCCGTCTTTTCCATGCATACGTTGCTGGTCCTCCCGTGCCTCCGGTGTATCTTTTGTCTTCCCTTACACGCCCAAGAAGCCTAGCAAGTTCACGCAAAGATTCTTCGTCACGTGCATCGATATCACGTCGATTGCAGAGCGGACCTCTAGGTCTTTCCAATAGGGTAGGTCCCAAAATATAGATTTCTTCTTCCACATGGGTGCGCATCCGTCAGCGTCATTCGGAACAGATTGTCCGCCAAGACCCTTTCCAAAGATTATTTTTAAATCCTTGACCATATCAAGTATATCATCACCAGTACGGTGGCGAGGCTTCTTCCGGTGATCTGCCTCACCTTTGAAATGCTTGCCTTTCTTTCTTAAGAGATGCTTGATTGGAAGAAATCGATGACGTCCCAGGTACACATTCTTCTTACATTTATCCAAATATATACTGTCGGTATCATCTAAACAGTATGTGCATGCGTGGTATCCCTTGTTTGTCTGTCCTGAAAGGTTACTGAGAGCAGGCCAATCATTGATGGTTACAAACAACAACGCATGTAGGTCAAATTCCTCCTATTTGTGCTCATCCCACACACGTACACCTTTTTCATTCCACAGCTATAAAAGTTCTTCAACTAATGGCTTTAGGTACACATCAATGTCGTTGCCGGGTTGCTTAGGGCCTTGGATGAGCACTGGCATCATAATGAACTTCCGCTTCATGCACAACCAAGGAGGAAGGTTATAGATACATAGAGTCACAGGCCAGGTGCTATGATTGCTGCTCTGCTCCCCAAAAGGATTAATGCCATCTACACTTAAACCAAACCATACGTTCCTTGTGTCATCTGCAAAGTCCCCCCACTTTCTCTTGATTTTTCTCCACTACGACCCGTCAGCGGGTACTCTCAACTTCCCGTCTTTCTTACGGTCTTCTTTGTGCCATCGCATCAACTTGGCATGCTCTTTGTTTTGGAACAAATATTTCAACCGTGGTATTATAGGAGCATACCACATAACCTTGGCAGGAATCTTCTTCCTGGGGCGCTCGCCCTCAACATCACCAGGGTCATCGCGACTGATTTTATAGCGCAATGCACTGCATACCGGGCATGCATTCAAATCCTCGTACTCACCGCGGTAGAGGATGCAGTCATTAGGGCATGCATCTATCTTCTGCACCTCTAATCCTAGAGGGCAGACAACCTTCTTTGCTTCGTACATACTGTCGGGCAATTCGTTGTCCTTTGGAAGCATCTTCTTTAACATTATCAGCAACTTTTCAAATCCCTTGTCAGATACACCATTCTCTGCCTTCCATTGCAGCAATTCCAGTGTGGTGCCCAGCTTTTTCTTGTCATCTTCGCAATTTGGGTACAACAATTTCTTGTGATCCTCTAACATGCGCTGCAACTTCTTCTTTTCCTTTTCACTTGTGCAGTTTCTCTTTGCATCGGCAATGGCCCGACCAAGATCATCAGCGGCCTCATCTGATTCCTCTTCTTCAGCTTCTTCCCCTATTGCCGGCTCAGCATCTTCCCCCATTGTTGTACCATCGTATTTAGGGAACCCATGGCCAGGATAGCTGTCATCATCCTCTTCTTCTTCATTCTCTTACATTAGGACCCCTCTTTCTCCGTGCTTGGTCCAGCAGTTATAGCCGAACATGAAACCGGACGTAAACAGGTGGATGTGAATGGTTCTTGAGTTAGAGTAATTTTGATCATTCTTACAGACAACACATGGACAATACATAAAACCATCCAGTCGCTTGTTTGCCTCAGCCGCAAGCAGAAAAGTATGCACGGCATTAATGAACTGGGGAGAGCATCGGTCATCGTACATCCATTGCCGGCTCATCTTCATTACACAACACCGAAAAGACCAAATTAATACAAGTTCATACATAAAGTTCATACACACTTATTCTCATAAAACAACATACAAACTCCCTAACTAAAGCATTTAAATGCAACAACAAATGCGATCAAGATCGCAACTAAGGTAACAATTGATCCAACAGCATAATGATACCAAGCCTCATTATCAATGGCATATTTTCTAATCTTTCTAATCTTCAAGCGCATTGCATCCATCTTGATCTTGTGATCATCGACGACATCGACAACATACAACTCCAGTTTCATCTTCTCTTCTTCAATTCTTTTCAATTTTTCTTTCAAATAATCGTTTTCTTTTTCAACTAAATTTAACTTCTCGACAAGAGGGTCGGTTACAATTTCCGGTTCACATACCTCCTAGATAAAAATATCTATGTCAACTTGATGGGCATAATTGTCATAAACACGAAACGCAACAAATAGTTATAAAAAAGAATATACCACATCCGAATTATAAACCGGACGAGGGCCGACGGGAACGGATATCAAAACCATGCCACTATGTATAACAAACAACGTACGGGTAAGAAAATTATATATACAAGTAACTATCTAAATCACACAAACATGATTTTTTTTTTATAAAAAGGATAAGAACAAAAGGCTCACCAAGGTGGTGCCGGCGACGGGACGGTGCGGGCGATCAACGATGGTTAGGACGGGGACGGGAAGGCACTAAGTAAACCACACCTACATATGCAAACTAAGAAGTTAATTTGAGCTCAAATTGCATATAAATCAAATAAACTACCACATATAATTACTCCCAAACTAAAACTCACAAATCACTGTACTTATAGAGCATTGCAAGAGTTAATCTAGCAATGAGAGATGAAAGGACAAAGTTGCTAACCTTTATGAACACTTGGATGGATGGGGTGCCTTCAAATCTTGACAAATTTTGGCAAAAATGAAGGTGAGCTTGAGCATGAGGGGAAGAAAACAGAGAGGAGGGGAAAAACAGAGAGCTTCGGCTCGGGCTGGACGAAGCACTATATATAATGATATCTGTAGTCCCAGTTGATTATACAAACCGGGACTAAAGGTGCCCCATTATTCCCGGTTTGTGTCACGAACCGGGACTAAATGTGCTCGTGGGGGCCCAAGCCTGGCACAAGCCTGCCACCACCCATTTAGTCCCGGTTCGTGTCACGAACCGGGACTAGAGGCACGCCACGAACCGAGACTAATGATCCACGCCCCCTAGCCGTTGGAACCGGGACTAATGATCATATTAGTACCGGACCGTTATCAAACCGGGACTAATGGGGCTCACGAAAAATCGTTTTTCTACTAGTGTTTATTTATCGTTGGCCTTTGTTGGCGCATTAGTTTAAAGCCGGACGCCTCTTACGTCTTTTTTAAAAAGAATTTATGACGAAAGGAAGCGGTGTCCTGGCCTGGACAAATACTAAGTTTGAGACACTTATTTTGGGACCGAGGGAGCGCCTATCATTACATGCATGATGTACCGTCATGATATCCAATTTCTCAACTGGGTAAGCTTAGGATTCCCCCTAGCAGAATACAACCGTCGGAAGAACAATACCGCTCCACATAATTTTTATCCCCATATAGACATGCCAGCCTTCTCTCTCCTGCTTACCCTTCCCCTTCTCACTATAACTACCCCTTGCCAACCACGGCACCTCACCTCACCTCACTCCCAGGCAAGTAGCCAAGAAGAGAAGCAAACTAGAAAGAGTGTGCCGGAGCAGGAAACCACGCCATCCATGGAAGACCCCTACACGAGCTTCCTCAAGAACCCCTACTACTACTACTGCACTTCCTCCTTCCCTACCGCTCCCCCCACCCCTCACCTCCCTCCGCCCTTCCCACCTTACGCCGCACTCTACCCCGCCGTGGCCGCGGCCGCGACCGCAGCTCCTCACCACCAGTACCCCTCGTTCTTCCAGCACCAGCCGGCGCAGCCCACTCATCACTACAGCACGGCGCCTCCCTCCCCTCCGCTCCGGGAGGCGCTTCCCCTCCTCTCCCTCTCGCCCACGCCCGCCGCCCGCCCTCGTGCCGTCCAGCACCACCACGCCGCCGACTCCGACTCCGACGACGATGACAGCGACTGCTGCTACCACCTGCAGCAGGGGGTGGCGGCGGGCTCGAGGACGGCCTCTGCGCGCACACCGCTCTTCGCCGACCTCAACTGCGTGCCGTCCTGCTGCGACGACGGCGACGGCGACCCGATGGACATCGAGGCCTCCTGGTCCACGTCCACGGACGACGCCGCCGTTGCTCTGCGCATCGGCCTGCCGGCCGCGGAAGCTGACCTTCTGTCCGGGCTTTCGGGCAGGGCCGCGGAAGAGGAGGAGGAGGAGGAAGATGATTGCAAGCCGGGAGGCGGCCACGAGGAGGTCCCGCTAGGGTTCTCTTCGACAGCGCCGATCGGGATGCTGAACAAGGGGCAATACTGGATCCCGACGCCGTCGCAGATCCTCATCGGTCCCACCCAGTTCTCCTGCCCCGTCTGCTTCAAGACATTCAACCGATACAACAACATGCAGGTCAGAATCATTCACAGTTTCTCTTCTTGATCTTCTTGAACATCTTGGGCATGTAGTAATTTCGTTCATCTAATATATTTTTAACTTGTTGCATTAATCATTGCTCATGATGTGTTCATTGCAAGATGCATGCCATGAATGACTCATGAAATTGACTTGAGCTGCTGAGAAGAGCATGCATGCACAGTGGCTGACTTTTTGTTTGATTGAACTAGACTGGCATGCCAGGGGCTGCAGCAAGCTAGCTAGCCATGCATGCATCTTTACGCTTTTCTCTCTTGGGTGTTTGGCTTTTGAGGATGCATTCGAGTGGTGTGTAGTGGAGATCCCAGGGAAGATTTTCTCTTTGTTTAGCTGCCTCCGTGTCTTAGTACAACCGACCAGTCAATCAGATTACTTTCTACCGCTCTCAGTAGGGCAGTACTACTCCTCCACTAGCTATCCCTGAGTTCCTGACCACTACTCATGATTCATGGCTGATGAGATTTGGCTAGCTGCATGCATGCCTAGGTTGTTTCAGGACAGGCTTTCTCATGTTTCGGAAGCATAAGATTGTGATATTATGGGCTCGATCTGCTGCAAAAATGACAGTCCTGAATGATTCATGCACACTCCTCCCAAGAGCATCAAGAGACCTGCAGTTCTTCCTGTAGTCCACCACAGTGCAACTACTCTGCGGCTCTGCTCTCTTTAAAGAAACAGCACCAACGTATACTCGCACACAAGCGAACGAGCTAGCTAGCTGCTCAGATTGCTAGATCACTAGAGCCCTCATTTCTAAAATACATATGCAGCTTTCTCTGCTTGCAAACTGATTACTACTGCTGCTGTGTGCTGCATGAAGAAAGTCCGGGTCAGTTTGGACACAACTCACACAAACTTATCTACTACTCTTAAACTCTAAAGTCCTCATCAGTCATCACACCACACGCATCAGTGCATTCAAGCACGGCTAGGGCTTTGCAAAGTATTACTACAACTCCATTGATTATGGCACCACCAAACACTGCATTAATGTGAAGTACGAAAGCCTACAAGCATATGATATGATCTGAACTTGGTTTTTCTTTGCTCTAATTTAAAGTACTAATATTAGTAGTTACGTGTCCAAACTCCAAACTACTAGTAAAATTTAACAGACGGCCGGCGTGACTAACTGATTGTTGTGCTTGTGCATTTGCAGATGCACATGTGGGGTCACGGTTCGCAGTACCGGAAGGGCCCCGAGTCGCTGCGCGGGGTGCAGCCGACGGCGATGCTGCGGCTGCCGTGCTACTGCTGCGCGGCGGGGTGCCGGAATAACATCGACCACCCGCGGGCCAAGCCGCTCAAGGACTTCCGCACCCTGCAGACGCACTACAAGCGCAAGCACGGACTCAAGCCCTACCTCTGCCGCCGGTGCGGCAAGGCCTTCGCCGTCAAGGGCGACTGGCGCACCCACGAGAAGAACTGCGGCAAGCTCTGGTACTGCCTCTGCGGCTCCGAGTTCAAGCACAAGCGCTCGCTCAAGGACCACGCCCGTGCCTTCGGTCACGGCCACGGCGCCTTCGGTTGCAACGGCGCCGCCGGTGGCGATGGCGGCTTCGACGACGACGACGAGGGCGCCGTCTCCGAGATAGAGCATGACGTCGTCTGCGGCGCCGCCGCGCGGTGACGTGGCCGTCGATCATTCCATCGGTTACTCGTGCCGCCGGCTGGCTCCTGTCAAGCCATGCCACACGCACGAGCAAACACTACACATATACCACTACTACTACTGCTAGTACTACAGCTAGATAGCTCCTGAGCTTTACCTCTGTGGCTCTTGTTGTCGCCGTTTGTTGTCGTTTTTTGCTTTAGTGTTAGGGTTTGCGGAAGTTTTCTTTAGTGTTAGAGTAGTGGTTAGCAGTACTATCGATCCATCGCTCTGTAAGGTGTTGGGTGATCTCAATCGATCACACCATTAACTGATGGAGCAATAGGTGTGTGTTGTGTCTTGTGTGTCCATGAATTTGGGGTTCATTAAGCATATCTTTAGCATGTTCTGAGCAATTTTTATTGTAAATCTTGGCTATGCATGCATGAACTCGTCAATTAATGTAATGCAGTTATATATGCGGACGTCAACTTTTTTTTTTTGAGGGAAATAGCAGGTCTCTGCTGCATATTTTTATTAATTTTCAAATAAATAGTACAAGGTTCGGAAAAGAAAAAAAAGAAGAAAAGCTAAATAATAAAGAGCTATACAAGCAGCCAATTACAACAAACTCTCTGGGTGAAAGCCCAGTAGTGAAAAAGACATCAACTTTTTCATCTCAAAAATATATATATATTGTAAAGAGTAAAGAACAATGGCTGGGTAGCAAGGGAGGATGACGACTGGATGTTCTTGCCGACGTCATGCATTAATGTCATTTCTGCATGTGGAAAATTCCAACCTATCTTTCCTGCTCGAGTCAAGTTTCTACTATATCAACGTACCCTTTTCTGCGCGCTCAAGCATACAGCCCAACCTAAACATTTCACAATTTCTAGCTAGACACATATTTCAAGAAAGTCTGTGTGTGTGTCCTAGAAAGAGAAAACATAGAGGACACAACTGGGTCTTGGGCTACTACTTCTGTTGAGACAACATTACAAACCTAAGCTTACCTAATTAACCTAGCTAGGGATAAATAAAAGCCAGGGTCGGATTGACCTCCATGCAAAAACAAACGAGTCACAACAAAAAATGCTTGCTTTCCCGTAGCTATAGCTTGTTTACGAGGAGAGATCAACTTTTTGGGCGCACTTGAGATTGAGCCGGGAAGATGGCCGACCAAAGTATGCATGCATGTACAGCCAAAGTCTGAGGGATGGAACATCATGTAAGTACATACCATGAGATGTTCGTGTCAAATGATGTGCTTTTGTCACGTTTGGATAGAAAGAAGGATAGGAATGGGCAATTGGGCAGTGAGCTACCTGATGAGCTTTTTTTCCCCTTGTCTTTTTGAATATTTTTCCTTAAAAATATCTTCTGAAATGATTGAAAGCTTCTACAATTACATTTGCAAGCTTGTAAAGAATGCATTTCCTCTATCAGGCATACGGGGATACTGGACATTAGTAATTGGTAAGCAAATAGATACGTAGGAAGGATTACTTATAAAATAAACGGCACGATGCTGTTGAGTTATCCACCAGAAGCTATATATGCAACATAACATAAAATACATTACATTTCTATAAAAAAAATTGTAGCCATACAATAGAACACCGTACCATACCCATGGGACTGTAGCAGCAGCCGTTGGTGAGGTGGAGGAGAGGGACGGTGGATGAAGGGGTGGGGCAGTGCATCGGTGGCCACCGGATGGTTGCCGTTTTACTCATCGTAGTGAAATACTCCCTCCGTCTCAAAAAATTTGTCTTAAATTTGTGTAAATACAGATGCATCAAGTCACATTTTAGTATTAGATACATTCATATCTAGACAAATCTAAGACAAGAATTTTGGGACGGAGGAAGTATGTGTACAGCCAGATATACATGGAAGTAGCACTACTAGAAAAAGGCTTATCCCCAATATCTCTACTAGTGGCGCACCATGATGGTGGTGCGCCACTGCTATATAACAGTGGCGCACCAGAATCAGATGCGCCATTGCTATGTTTTTACTGATGGCGCACCACATGAGCAGTGCGCCATTGCTATTTTTTTTTTGGTCCATCCCCCCACCAAACATAGCAATGGCGCACCACACCTAGGTGCGCCACTGCTATGCTACATAGTAGTGGCGCACCTAGGTGTGGTGCGCAGCAATGGCGCACCAGCCCTAGCAATGGCGCACCAGGGAGGGTGCGCCATTACTAACGTCTCACACACACAAACACACACACACACACACACACACACACACCCTCCCGTGGATCGCCTTTTAGGTTCTTAAAAAAATAAAAGAAAATGATAAAAGATTAAAAAAAATCAAAAAAATAGATGCCCATGTGTTATGTGTTCTAGTTGTTAGGAAAATTAACAAACATGAATTTTGAATTTTTTTGTAAAAGGCCGCCGTGTTTCGGTAAAATGGCCGTAACTTTTGCATACGACCTCCGATGAAAAAGTTTTTTATACGAAAAATCATCTACTCAAAAAGTTACATCCGAATTCAACGGCTTATGCCCGTCATCGATTTTCTAGAATCCTCAAAAACCTAACAGAAAAAAAGTTACGATGCTTTTAAGATCTGGAGGCACAAAAATTCGAAAAAAATGCAAAAAATAAATAAATTAGCAATGGCGCACTAGTGCATAGTGCGACACTGCTATTTTCCCGCCTTCAAAATTCAAAAAAATACAAAAATAAAAAACAAGTTAGCAATGGCGCACCTTATGAATAATGCGCCACTACTATTTTCCCGCCTTCACAACTCAAAAAAATTCGAAAAAATAAAAAAAATTAGCAATGGCGCATCAGTGAATAGTGCGCCACTACTATTTTCCCGCCTTCACAATTCAAAAAAATAGCAATGGCGCATCAGTGCATGATGCGCCACTGCTAAGTTGGGACAGAAGTTTAAAAGGGCCGGCCAGCCACTTACCCCTTCATTCTTCTCCTCCTCTCCTCCACTCCATCTCCTCCTCTCCGGCGACCTCCTCCTCCTCCGGTGCTCCTCCCCGGTGACCTCCTCCTCACGGTGCTCCTCCTCCGGCGACCTCCTTCTCCCTCCTCTCCTCCTCACGGTGCTCCTCCTTCCTCTCCTGCTCACGGTCCTCCTCCTCCTCTCCGGCGACCTCCTCCTCCCTCCTCTCCGGATCCTCACGGTCTCTCCTCCCTCCTCTCCTCCTCACGGTCTCTCCTCCCTCCTCCTCTACTTCCGGCCACATGTGGAGCTCCCCCGGCACAAAGAACGTACCAGATCCAAGTCGAGAACGAAATTTGAAAAAAAATTCAAGCAAAAAAAAGAGCAAAAAAACAAGCAAAAAAATGAGCCAGATCTAAATCCAGATCCAAATTCAAAATTCAAAAATAGCAATGGCGCACGGTGGGGGTTAGACGGTGCGCCACTACTATTTTCCCGCCTTCAAAATTCAAAAAAAATCAAAAAAATTCAAAAAAAAAAGTTACCAGTGGCGCACCTGTAGCAATAGTAATGGCGCACTACAAGGTGCGCCACTGTTACCTGCAATACTAATGGCGCACCAGAGGTGCGCCATTAGTATTTGTTACTAGTGGCGTGGTAATAGTGGCGCACCTATAGTGCGCCATTAATGGCAAAAATAGGTGCGCCACTAACAGTCTTTTTTCTAGTAGTGTAGCTAAAAGGTACACCTAGCCAAGGTATATTTAACTTAAGTAGAGAATCGGGGACAATTTCAGGCAACCGAGCATTTTGCCACAAAATGTCTAAACCTTTTCAATGAATTAGAGATTTGATAACAATTTTACTTAAGATTGTAAGTCTTCTCGACTAAAAAATATTGCATTTACCAAAAAAAAAATGTTACCTTGAAAACTAGACGATTCCCCCACACACAAAAAAACTTGACGATCAATGGAAGTTTTGGTCTCTACTAGCTTCACCACCGCTTGAAGCTCCTTTTGCCCAAAATTGGTATAACATTTTGGAGTTCTCATAAGTTTTTACTTCGCACTTATTTAAGAACGTGAAGGAAAACAGAAAATATGATGATAAATTGAATGAAATATTTCATGTATGCTAGCTTTTTCCTTCAAATGAGCACATGTATGCTTGTATACGCTACATGTTTGTGTGTACAGAAAATAGTATAACTTCGGACAGATTCAGGAAAACTGAATTATGTCGGATATATACCATGGTGTTATATACTTTAGAGAGAAGTGCTGGTTTTTCAAGTGTCTAGTATTTTGAGAGCATATATTGCCACAGGCCTGGCAGGATATCTCAAAGAAAGAGGAATCGTCGCATCTTTGACCATAAGAGCTTGCCGATAAGTGTTGTGATGAGGAGCATTAAACACAAAGCTATGGTTAATTGGGTCAAATTTGGGCTCGAGACCTTGGCATCCTCACCTATGCACATATATTTTTTGATTATTTTTTAGTTTCCAGTTTCCTCCTCACTATTAAGCTCTAGATTTCCTTTGGTTGATTGCTATCATTTCGTGTTTCCATGTGCTTTCCATGTTGTGTGGTTTCTGAGAACCAACATGTGGCTAGATGATTGGGAGGATGGTTGTACTATGAGCCCATCAGGGATAATGGTAAGACACTTGTGTGGCGACTTTGTTAATCTTGAAGCTCAACATAAGTTGTGTGTCATGTTTCTTAAAAAAATATGTATCTAGAAAAACTGACACATGATCTTTTTTTCCAGAATACACAAAATATTTGCATGTCATTGCATTATGATTAGAAAAGAGTATTTACAGGATGGTGTTGCAGTGAGAAACTTAGAGTCCGTCATAACAGGAGGCCCTTACTCTGCCGAAGGCTGACACTAAGCAACCTCTCATAGTAACCTACCCCTGCGAGCCAGCATCGTCATTGCAAAATTCTCCCTGATTTGCTTCATCACTGCCATGTGAGCTTGTAACCCACCAGCCAGAGCTCCGGGTTTCTGGCCATTATGTCTGACGGGATTTAGGTTGGCCCCACAGACCAACACTAATATTTTCTGTGTACTTTGTCCTCACTCATGCGTATCTAGAAAGAACTTTTCAGTTGGTTACCCATCCACAAATTACCCAAGGTTAAGCATGCTAAAAGTAAAGGTTCTTTGGAGATTTTTTTAAAAGAGGATTACCCTAACCTTTGCATCACAGGATGCACACAGTCATAAAATTAAACATGAACCAAGTTACAGTCACCGAGTTCCAGACAGTAAAACAAATATAAAAAAATATGACCACAACCGGTCAATCTAGATTAGATAGCTCAACCACATAATCTACGAGTGGCTCGCAAAGCAAATTGGTTGAATAAACCCTGCGTCGATTCTAGCCGGCTACACCCAAAGGCCATAAGCGCCTGTGTGTTGACATGCTGCAGTGATGACCACATACAGATCGAAGTCGTAGCCCCGTAGGTAACCTGCTAAAAATTAGGAATAGTTGATCTATTAAAAACACAATCATTCCGGCAATCGCACATTGCCCATAGAATGGCACAAACTCCCACATGGATTTGGCCCTTCAGCTTATGATAAATACCATGTAACCAGTTTCCTTTGCAATACTCGTTGGCGGTGCTAAATTGTATATAATATGAGTCAAATGCCATATCAAGGTAGTAGATGGACATGACATAAATAAATGATGTATTGTCTCCTCCTGATCATAAAAACAACATTTTTTGCTACCGTGCCCGTTACACTTATCAAGGTTATCTTGGGTAAGAACTATCCCCTGTGTAAAAACAACATGAAAACTTTGATCTTGGAAGGAATCTTAGTTTTTCAAATATGTTTTCTGCGGAAAATATGTCAAGAATCTATATGATCTGCATACATAGACTTCACAGTGAAGATACCATTAGTGGTTAACCTCCATTGGAACGAATATGGCATCTGATTTAGGTTTATCAACATAACATAGAAACCAAATGGATCCACTTAGTTCATTTGGTACCCAGTAAAGCCCTACATAATAGGATGTTCAAAGGGCTAGCCCCAAGGATAGATGCCACTAAATCCGATTTTCTGAACACAATATTATACAAGGTCGGGTATTGTAGAGCTAATGAAGTGTCACCTAACCATGTATCTTCCAAAACTCATCAATTGAGCATCACCAACCTTAAAGGTACCTGTCCTAAAAAAAGGATGACTTGACCTTCATCAAGCCCCACCAAAACGGTGAATCGGTAGGCTTAACATCTACTCGAGATAATGTCTTGGAATTCAGGTATTTGTTATGTAGTAACTATTTCCAAACACCTGCCTCGTTAAGTAGCTTCCATTTGTTGAGTAAGCACTTGTTTTTAATTTCGAGGTTTTCAATGCCCAACCCACCTTGATCATTAGGCTACACAAAATATCCCATTTAACAAGTCTGTACTTCCGCTTCTGCTCCTCGCATTGCCAAGAGAACCTAGACCGGTAAAATTCAAACCTTTTCAACACCCCTTTAGGTATCTCGAAAAAGGATAGCATGAACATCAACAAACTAGTAAGGGCAGCGTTGATGAGGGTAAAGTCATACACCATATGACAACAACTTATCCTTCCAATTGTTGAGCTTCTTTTCAAAACGGTCTTCAATAATTTTTCATTCCTTGTTAGTGAGCTTACGGTGAGGAATCGAAATCCTTAGATATGTAAATGGAAGAGATCCCACATCACAACCAAACAGTTGCCTGTTCTGACTCTCCTCTTCTTTGGCCTTGCCAAAACATAAGAGCTCACTTTTGTGAAAAATAATTTTGAGACCCGAAGGTTGTTCGAAAAGACATGAGATTAGCTTCATATTAATCGCGTTTTGAAGGTCATGTTCCATAAAAATGACAGTGTCATCTACGTACTGAATAACACCACTTTACTTTGTCGTAGCCCTTTTCAAAATCTACCTTAAAGATAACACTATCAAGTTTCTTAGTGTGGAGCTCATGGATAGTCTCATGAAGGACAACCACTCCCTCAAGAATATTGCGACTAGGCATAAATGAAAACTAAGTTGGGGTTAAGGTTCTTTGGAGACGAGCTTCTGAAAATAAATGTACGCCTTGTTGATACGAGTGGTCATTCCTATTAAATCAAAATGTCAAGGGACAAGTATCTTAGTAATTCCCTTTGGATAGAAATGATCCATTGCTTCTTCCTCCGTAATACACTACCCTTGCTTTGAAAAGAAATAAAATTCATACTGAAATACAACACATTTATTTTCTTTTTGCTTTTGCGAACGTCCATTTTCCCTGGAACCTCGATGTATGTTTGGCGCGTATGCGTAGCCTGACAGACACACAGACGCGGAGGGGTACTACTGTTTGAGAGGTCACGTCAGAGGAACAATCCATCCATCCATCCCTTCGATCAATCGATCCATCACCCTGTTTGTAGCTAGCTAGGAGGGCATACCGCGTGCGTGCGTGCGTGTGAATGGACTGTGGATTGGGGCATATGTGTGTGGTAGACAACACCCAGCAACGTGACTTAGACTCCACACTTTCCTACCCTGCTCTGTCCTTTTCTCCACCTCCAACACCCTTCCCCCTCCCTCCTGTCCATGTCGTCGCCTCGCTCCCTCCCTCCCCTTAGCTCCCCCTCTCTTGCTCTTACTAGCAGCTAGCTAGGTAGCCCTAGGCACCTGCATACATATTTCATGCAGGCCGTCCGTCCACATGCAGCAGGCCAGGCAGAGCTGGAGGCCACCAACGACCCGGCTGGTAGCTGCGATCCGGTTGCGACATGTCTAGTCGCCGGTTAAATTCAGGCCCTGTCGCAAAAAGCCGAGCACCAAAAAGTTTACGGGTGCTCACCGGTTCAATTACTGCTTAGCACGATTTTGATCAAGAACACTGGACCTCGAACATACGACTCCGCATATGGGACAGAGCGAGAGACACATGCATGCATGGTAAAGCTAACAGGAGACCTCATTTCCCAACGCGTGCGGACTAGCTAGGCATGCTTGCATGGAGAAACAAACGGCAACCTACTACAACAACAACAACAACAACATCGCCTCGATGGGTTAATCAGCAGGGTTTCACGAAAAAGGGTCTCCGTGTCCTTTGATCCACAAGCACGTAGCGCTGCGCCATGCATGCAGAGGGCCATGGGCGGCCATCGTCAACGGCCCTTTCTGCACACACGCACGGATAAGCAAGCTGATCTTGGATCCCATGTTTCACTTGCCGCCTACACGATGCTTCTCAGGCCCTTCGTTAGAGTTCGTTCAAATGTGCCTAGAAAAAAAAAATAGTATTAAATGTGCTACCTACCAAGTGACCAACACACATACATGCCTTTCTTAAAAAATCCTCCTGGGGCCTCTCAAGCGTGCGTGCGTGCATGCGCGACGTGGTTAACAAAACTCGGGTTAAAAAAGGCAGCGGATGGGGAGACCAGGAGAAGCGCCGGGGGAATATACAAGTGCCATGCTGCTCTCGTGCCTCTGGCGGGGCAGGAACACCGCTGTCTCCTGTGATCGGGTTTACGAAGCGCTTGCTTTACCCTCCTGTGATCTGCGATCTGCGATCTTCTTCTTCTCTCTCTCCCTCTCTCCAGCTCTCCCGTCGTATCAGGCGCACCGTCTACGTAACAAAGGCCTAGATAGAGTGGGAATCTCTCCCAGGTAACATGGACCCGTGGAAGAGGCAAGTGGTCGTTGCGCCGGGGATCAATGCGCCCATCTGTGGTGTGTAATCTCATGCAATGCTTGCTTGCACACCTTGACCTTGGTTAATTACTTAAGAGTCAATTACACCGCTGGTGTTCAAACTTGACGCGAAAAATCACTTTAGTGTCAAAACTCACGACATACATTGAACTGGTGCTACAACTTGGCTTTGGCATGCATATATGGTGCACATCACGTTTGTATATGGATATGATGCTGACTAGGCGCGCCACATGGCACGGCACCTGCTGTCAGCCTCTGAACGATAGAGATAGGTCGTGTGGCCAGTTATTTTGTGGAAACCCCCTTAGAATTTTTTTTCTCTCCAAAAAAAGCCCTTGATGCACGACCCACAAATTATTTGCAAAAATGGTGGCCGCTGGGATTCGAACACGTGACTTACAGCATGGAGCGGCGTGTGCCTAACAAATGTACCAAGAAGAACATTTTGTTTTACCTTTTTTTTTGAGACACACATTTTGTTTTACCTGGATACATAATGTATATAAAGTATAACATTCCTTGTAGGCCTTAGGCCATAGACCCTACAGCCCATTTTGCACTGTAATTTTTTAAAGTAAATTATATGTAAATTATAATCAAGTGTTATCAATATGATAAATTTTAAATTAAAAATGAACACTTTTATATACTACATAATTATTTTATTAAACACATGAACATTTTAAATATATATTCATTTACTTAAATATATATAAAAATAATTACCTTTGATTTTTATTAAATATGAAAATTAGTGCATGCATAATTTTTTAATTATAATTTTGTTATATGGATAATTTATGAAATAATACGTGAATAGATTTATAATGTATTTTATATATAATTTATAACACAATATTATAATTTACATGTATTTTATAAGTTTCTGAAAAGTAACGCTGTTGGGTGGGGTGGTGGCCACGCGTACCTGACGGCTACATGCTGCTGGTTCAAATCCAAACCAACTATTTTTACATCATGTGAATATATGTTTCTTAAAGCATGAACACTTTATAACTACATGAGTATTTTTTTAACTGTGAACATTTTTAAACTTATATAAGCATTTATTAAATATATAGAAATGTCTTAAAGCACGAACACATTTATATCTTTTAAAAAAATTCTTAAAGGATGAGCACTTTTATATACTACATTAATATGCTTTAAGATTTTTTTCTATATATTTTATTTATAACACACGATTATAATTGAAATACAGATATATATTTTAAAAGAAAATAATATTGAAAAACGGGGCGTATGGTCTCCAGTTCACCACCCCATTGAAATGTAGACCAAGGATAGACAGCGTACGTTTTGCTGGTTGATCAAAAACAGCTTCTTTTGCATCATTCACGCTGCGCATCAGGGCCTTTTATGCGGGAAAATAATTGCACATATTAATTTGGTCGCTGACAGACGGACCGACACACATCAGGGCCTTTTGTGCAGGAAAAAAAAATATCATTGGTTTTCCCAAAATAACAGGCCACAGTGGGCCTCTCACCATGTGGCGTGCCAAGTCACCACTGTGTTCGTATACAACCACCATTTGCACCGTATATGCATGTCAAAGCCAAGTTGTAGTATCAGTTCAATGTATGCCGCAAGTTTTTGCACTAAAATGATTTTTAGTGCCAAGTTTTAGCACCGATGGTGTAATTGACTCATTACTTAACTGGCATCACATATAAAATGAGATCTACTAGAAAACTTCGAATTATTTTGTTGGAGTTATACTGTTGATATTGCTAGTGGTTCTACAGGAGACGGAGTAAGCGGTACAGATCAGCTGCATGGGAGCTAGCAAGCTAGGCGGGCAGATCGATCGTCGAGAGTAAATGCATGCACATCTGTATTGGTAGTGTATTGTACGGCACTGTGCGTAGTACTGCCAGTAGCTGATCCATTGTCCTGGATGGATCCCAGCAAAAGAGATGGATGGATCCACGGAGTTAATGCCACCACTTACTTCCTGTCTCCCTCAAATTGAGGTCCCGGCTTGGAGAGCTTTTTCTTGTTATAGGCCGGTCAGTCGGTCACAATTTGAAGTATCATTATATCTTGCATACGATGAGACTAGTGTATAATACTATCTTCCCGGTACATAGTATCGGTTGGTCATATGAGGAGTAACTTAGACCATTACATGCATATGTTATTTCTATAGTGGGTACTGGGTAGTAACATATGTGCGGAGTTAGGGCATCTTCAATGGCAACCCGTAAATTTCATCCCGCATCCGTCCACGGATAGGAAGGGCCTATCCGCGGACACGGATGCGGGAGGCCGCCATCCAACCATATCGTGTATATGTCCGCCAGTAAATTCAAATTTAAATTCAAATATACTCCGATCCACACCACGCGCCGGATCACACCCGTGCCGGATCGCATCCCTGATCACAACCAAAAAGAGGCAAATATGCTTAGTTTTTACATGCCCGAATCCAAAAAAACATCAGTCCGACAGTCCGCATGTTTCTGCCCTGTAGGACCGGCAATCCCAGCAAGCTGCTCCCCGATCAAGGAGGTGACGTCGCCCCCGCGTAGGCATCGTCTGCCACCGCCAACTCATCTTTCTGTCGCTGCAACATCTGGTAGCGGACGGATTGCACGATCATTCTAGCGTCGGCATCCAAAGAGTCGACATTCAAGGTCAACATTTTAGCGTCCTCCGCACTGTCGGCGATCTTCACCCTTTTTTCCATGAGCGTGGTATTCCTCTCTTCGATCATGGTCCTCCTCTCTTCGATCTTGATCTTCTTCTCCGTCGCCTCCATCAACTGTTTGAACCTCTCCGTCTTCCTCTCCTCCTTGATGTCCGAGCGCTTCACGCATGCCTCCTCTTTCTTCACCAAGATGTCCCCGAACTTTTCCGTAAGCTTGACCACACCACCTTCTCGCTTCGCCCTCTCCTCCTCCCACTTCTTGCCCCGTAAATTTCTTCTAACCTTCTTCGGCGGTTCTTGGGTTGGGTCGATAGGGTCACCGATTTCTTCCTCGTTGGCTTGGGTGGCGGTCTTGTTAATGAATGGTTCCACTTCGGTTGCCCATTCAACTTCAACCAACAATGCATGACGGTGAAGGACTTCTTCTCCAACTTCTTGTACACCACACAAGCACGAGTAGGCTAGAGTGAAACAATGCATATCCGTCTAGTGAGCAACAAAACAATACATGTCCGGCTAGTGATCAACTAAACTAAAGCATATCCGTCTAGTGATCAACTTACTTGCTCAGTGATTTGTGCACCACTAGGCCACCGTGCAATGAGATGCTTCAAGTGCCCGCAATACTTGGACACAGCCTCTTGGATGGTGTACCATCAATGGTTGAGGGACTCCCACTCACGGTTGCGGATGACCGCCCTCGGATTAGGGCGCGAAATGCTTGTGATCATGGAACCATATGTGAATGTTCCTCCAAAAGGTTGTGCCCTTTTGCTCCATGCCGTGGAGAGGATCAAGGCTAGTAGCCAACCATGCATCACACAACAGTTCGTCCTCCTCATGTTGAAGCTTTCGCCTCTACCCTTCTTCTTCGGATCGCCAGTTGTATCACCCGGATCATCGTCGTTGCCGTCCTCCTCCCCCTTCGGATGCTATTCTCTGGTGGCCCAGCGATGTTGTCGCTGTGTGCCATAGCCGGTCTGGGTTTAGGACTACTGCGTGGTCGTCTGGGTGTAGGACTGCTGCTGCTGGTAGTTGCCGAACTATGTGGGATCCGAGTCTTCCACCTGCCGTCCTCATAGCCTGCTCCTCCTCCCTCGCCTCCGTCATGGATGATGTCGAACATCTCTCTGTCTATGTCGTATGCCAGCTCCCTCGCTCTGGGCATTGCAGCTAACAGCGTGCGGGCACCCATCTGCTCCCCGACCGTCGGCCGCACCTGGATGAGCTGCGGCGAAGAATACTCAGAGAAGAGCGGCGCCGCATGTGACACCTCGGCCCGGTTGTGCACTAATCATACACGCAAATGTGCACGATCAAGATCAGAGACTCAAGGGAAGATATCACAACACAACTCTAAGACACAAGTACAAACATAAAGCTTTAAATTACAAGCCAGGGCCGCGAGGACCCGAATACATAAGTCAGCGAAAGCAACAATATCTGAGTACAGACATAAATAGACAAGTTTGCCTTAAGAAGGCTAGCAAAACAACGATATCTAGATCGAAAAGGCGCAGGCCTCCTGCCTGGGAGCCTCCTAACTACTCCTGGTCGTCGGTCTCCTCATAGTAGTAGGCTACATCGGGGTAGTAGTAACCATCGGCGAGATTAGCTGGCTCCGGGGCTCCGTCATCTGATCGCAGCAACCGGGTAGAGGGGAAAAAGGTAGCAAAGCAACCGTGAGTACTCATCCAAAGTACTTGCAAGACTTACATCATAACTATGCTAATATGCATTAGTAACAAAGGAAGGGTTTGTCTGAGGACTATACTGCAAAAATTGCCAGAATAGAAGGGAAGACCTAGCCTAAAAAAGACTAGCCTCTTGCAGCGTCCTGCAGCAACAGAAGATAGTAGAGTAACATATCAAATAGTAACAAGTATATAATAACAATGCCCAGAGATCCTTCCTCGACTCCCTGAGAGAAAGCGATCCCGGAGCTATCATATTAGTTTAGGTGTTTGCAGCATCCAGTTCTAGTTGTAGTAGATCGGGATACAACTCCGAGCATCCGTTACCGTGGATACGGCTATTCAATTAGATATACTTCCCTGCAGGGGTGCACCAACTTACCCAACACACTTGATTAACTCTGGCCGGACTTAATGGGTCATGCCCGGGCTCGGCTGATCGACACGCCGTAGACCTACCTAGGCTCAGCAGAGAGGTCAGCATGCTGGTCTACATTCTAAGCGCTCAGGGGTCTTGGGCCCATCGCCCTTTGCACTCCTGCGCATTGTGCCACTGGCCGGGGACTATACTCACCTCCTTATGCAAGCGTAGGTGGTTACCGTCCACCCCAACAATCAGCCCACATCTCTGAACTGTGACATCTGAAGAGCTTTCGGGAGAATCATACGACGTCGAGTGCCCATAACTTATCCCGCGTGGTGGTTAGTGCGAAAAGGCCAGAGGCCTACTCAGATCACATATCCAAACCCGTTAGTGTATTGGGAGCTCGCGGAAACGATCAGTGATCCTGTCGCCCCGCCTCGCGGACTTACGACAAGGGTCAGGCCCATCGCTTTCCTGGGGCGGTCTCTACCAGCCTGGTCATGCCGCGTCATTATCTCGCGGGTACCCTCATGGTCAACCAGACTTATCAAGAGACTGTCGAGAACTCAGGTCCACCTCTACCGGGGTGGTACCGCCTGTCCCTTCAGTCCAGCGGTACTAGTAAACGGGGGAACAGTTAAAGGTAACAGTGTGTCCTTACCATCAAGGTGAACTTGGAGGAATCACCCTCAGTAGGTTCACACTTGAGGTAAAATATCAAGGTGAACTTGGAGGAATTACCCTCGATGGGTTCACGCTTGAGGTGATGCATGACAGAGTCGACAACAGGAGTGGTGAGTGAGAAATCACACTTGGTAAACCACACCCAATGTGCTACACTATAGAGATATCATCGGAAGTGAGATACGAGGCATCACCCTCAGCACTTGATAGTGGCTCTGCAAAGTCATACAAATAGGGGTGTTGGTGGTGTATCGGTCTCTGCACCTCGATCACATTGGTCGAGTCATCCGGAAGCAAAGCATGGCAACACGGACAAGGGTGCGGGGCCACTAATGGATCACTAACCAACCTATACTAAGCATATAAGATAACAGCTAAAGTAACAATAGCAGGTTACAAAAGCAGGCTATGCATCAGAATAGGATTTATCGAACAACAGTAGCAAAATCTAATGCAAGCATGAGGGAGAAAGAATGGGCAATATAGGAATGATCAAGGGGGTTTTGCTTGCCTGGAAGCTCTCCTAAAAGGGGCTGGATGTCAGGAACGTAGCCGTACTCGGGAGCAGCGTCGGTCTCAGGGTCTACCAGAGAGAAGAGGGGGAAGAAACAATAAATACAAAGTAGACAAATGCATCACAATGCGTGACATGACAATATGTTGTGCTAGGGGTGACCTAATGCAGTGCTAAGTGTTATAGACGGAGCGGGAAAATATCCAGGAACCGGCTCCAGGCATTTATCGGTCACACGATCCGGAGGGGAAGGTTCCATATTTGTAGTGTTGGAGGTATGTGGCAGGTATGTGGAGGGCATAAACGGATTCGTCTTATTTTTTTTTTATCATTTTTCACAGATAAATTATTTTCATCTGAGCTATGGTTGAATTTATATGAATTTTCAAAGTTTTAAACAATTTCTGGAATTTTTGGATTATTTTTATTTAAAAAATTAACAACTAAAATGCTAGGTGCACCCGGTGCAATGCACCCAAAGGGGCGCCAGAGACTGACAGTGGGGCCCGGGGCTGGCTGAGTCAGCAGGTCAATAGTTGACCGGTCAACGGGGTCAACTCAGCCCCGGGGACCCACTGGCAGTGACCTAGGGTGGGCCCCAGGGCCAGCCACGATGGCGGCGGCGCCGGAGCAAGCTTCAGCGACCAAAAACCACGGCGGCACACACAGGCGGCCGTCAGGATTTGGCCATAGGGCACGGGGAGGGGCGTGGTGATGACCCACAAGTATAGGGGATCTATCATAGTCCTTTCGATAAGTAAGAGTGTCGAACCCAATGAGGAGCAGAAGGAAATGACAAGCGGTTTTCAGCAAGGTATTCTCTGCAAGCACTGAAATTATCGGTGACAGATAGTTTTGTGATAAGATAATTCGTAATGGGAAACAAGTAACAAAAGTAACTAAGGTGCAACAAGGTGGCCCAATCCTTTTTGTAGCAAAGGACAAGCTTGGACAAACTCTTATATAAAGCAAATCGCTCCCGAGGACACATGGGAATTACTGTCAAGCTGGTTTTCATCATGCTCATATGATTCGCGTTCATTACTTTGATAATTTGATATGTGGGTGGATCGGTGCTTGGGTGCTGCCCTTACTTGGACAAGCCTCCCACTTATGATTAACCCCTCTTGCAAGCATCCGCAACTAAGAAATAAGAATTAAGATAAATCTAACCATAGCATGAAACATATGGATCCAAATCAGCCCCTTACGAAGCAACGCATAAACTAGGGTTTAAGCTTCTGTCACTCTAGCAACCCATCATCTACTTATTACTTCCCAATGCCTTCCCCTAGGCCCAAACAATGGTGAAGTGTCATGTAGTCGATGTTCACATAACACCACTAGAGGAAAGACAACATACATCTCATCAAAATATCGAACGAATACCAAATTCACATAATTACTTATAGCAAGACTTCTCCCATGTCCTCAGGAACAAACGCAACTACTCACAAAGCATATTCATGTTCATAATCAGAGGGGTATTGAATAGCATTAAGGATCTGAACATATGATCTTCCACCGAATAAACCAACTAGTATCAACTACAAGGAGTAAACAACACTACTAGCAACCCACAGGTACCAATCTGAGGTTTTGAGACAAAGATCGGAAACAAGAGATGAACTAGGGTTTGAGAGGAGATGGTGCTGGTGAAGATGTTGATGGAGATTGACCCCCTCTCGATGAGAGGATTCTTGGTGATGACGATGGCTTCGATTTCCCCCTCCCGGAGGGAAGTTTCCCCGGCAGAACAGCTCCGCTGGAGCACTAGATTGCTTCTGCCTAGGTTCCGCCTCGAGACGGCGGCGCTTCGTCCCGAAAGCTCTCTTCTGGTTTTTTCCAGGTCAAAACACATCATATAGCAGAAGATGGGCACCGGAGGCCTGCCAGGGGGCCCACAAGCCACAGGGGCGCACCAAGGGGGGTAGGGCGCGCCCCCAGGCTTGTGACCTCCTGGTGGGTCCCCTCTGGTATTTTCTTCGCCCAATATTTTTTATATATTCCAAAATAATTCTCCGTAAATTTTCAGGACTTTTGGAGTTGTGCAGAATAGGTCTCTCAGATTTGCTCCTTTTCCAGTCCAGAATTCCAGCTGCCGGCATTCTCCCTCTTCATGTAAACCTTGTAAAATAAGAGAGAAAAGGCATAAGTATTGTACCATAATGTGTAATAACAACCCATAATGCAATAAATATCAATATAAAAGCATGATGCAAAATGGACGTATCAACTCCCCCAAGCTTAGACCTCGCTTGTCCTCAAGCGAAAGCCGAAATCGATAATCATGTCCACATGTTTAGAGATAGAGGTGTCGATAAAATAAAATACGGACATGAAGGCATCATGATCATCTTTAGAATAGCAACATATCTTGACATACAATTTCTTATGCTAAAGTGACAATTCATTCACAAGGTAAAGTATGAATCAAAAACTTTAGTGAAAACTAACAAAGTATGATCTCGGTCATTGAAGCAATTGCAATTTATCATAATATCGGAAAGAGTCAATGCAAGAGCTTTTCAGCAAGTTCACATACTCAACTATCATTTAGCCTTTCACAATTGCTAACACTCACGCGATACTTATGAGTTCAAAGTCTCAGTCGGACACAGAGAAAGATAGGGGCTTATAGTTTCGCCTCCCAACCTTTTACCTCAAGGGTAATGTCAAAAATAATACTTTATGAAAACCTACATCCGAGTGGATATATATATCTGGATCTTTCCCAACATATAGTGCTTGCCAAAAAAGAAAAAGTGTAAAAAGGAAAGGTGAAGATCACCATGACTCTTGTATAAGGGTAGAAGGTAAAAGTAAAAGATAGGCCCTTCGCAGAGGGAAGCAGAGGTTGTCATGCGCTTTTATGGTTGGATGCACAAAATCTTAATGCAAAAGAACGTCACTTTATATTGCCGCTTGTGATAAAGAACTTTATTATGCAGTCTGTCACTTTTATTTCTTCCATGTCATAAGTTCATATAAAGCTTATTTTCTTCATACTAATAGATCATACATATTTCGAGAGCAATTTTTATTGCTTGCACCGATGACAACTTACTTGAAGGATCTTACTCAATCCATAGGTAGGTATGGTGGACTCTCATGGCAAAACTGGGTTTAGGGATGTTTGGATGCACAAGTAGTATCTCTACTTGGTGCAAAGGATTTGGCTAGCATAAGAGAGAAAAGTAAGCTCAACATGTTGGAAGATCCATGACAATATAACTTCTATTCGGATATTAGAAAACATAACCCATTATGTTGTCTTCCTTGTCCAACATCAACCTTTTAGCATGTCATATTTTAATGAGTGCTCACAATCACAAAAGATGTCCAAGATAGTATATTTATATGTGCGACCTCTCTTTCTTCATTACTTCCTATTAATTGCAACAATGACCAAAACTATGTTTGTCAACTCTCAACAAATTTCATGCGACATATGTTTGTCAACTCTCAACAAATTTCATGCGACATACTTCTTATATGTGAAGTCATTACTCTCCATATGATCATTGTATGATCTTTTTATTTATTTTATTCCATTCTCTTATTTTATTCCCTCAAGATCATAGCAAGAAAGCAAAGCCCTCAACTCAAAACTACTCTTTATTATATATCTCTCGGACTCGATTACATAGAGGGATCATAAAGCAAAACTCAAGGCTAGATCATATTAAAACTTTATTCTACTAAATCAAGATATAACCAAAAGGATCAAACTAAGAAAAATGATAAAAGTAAAGGTGTGATGGTGATACGATACCGGGGCATCTCCCCCAAGCTTGGCAGTTGCCAAGGGGAGTGCCCATACCCATGTATTTAGATCTCTTTCTTCAGAGGTGGTGATGATGGAGTTGTTGATGAAGTAGTGCCACTGTCATGGATTTGTCACGGCAGATGTCCTTAGTGTCAGGACTTAGTCGTGAGGCCAACACATCTATGTGGTAGCTTGAGAGGGGTTGAGTGGGACGAGAGACGCGAGGTTTTTTACACAGGTTCGGCCCCTCACGGCGGAGGTAAAAGCCTACATCCTGCTTCATTAATATTGATGATGATGATCACGATTACAGGGGTGCTCTATTTCGAGAGCTCTTGACTTGTCTGTCTATCTAGACTTGTCCCACCCCCCCCCCCCCCCTTTGGGGTGCCCTGTCCCTCCTTATATAAGTTGGAGGGGTGGGTTACATGTGGAGTCCTAGTAGGACTAGGACTATTCTATTACAAGTGGAATCCTAATCTTGCTTCCTTTGTAAGAGAATATTCCTTATGCCTTAAACCGGCCCACCATAACATGAGTCGGCCTTCCATGAGCCGCCTTCTGGGCCATCGGGTCTTGTCGCTCCTCTGACCCGCCTGCCGGGTCACCAATGAATCACCAACTCTGGGCGGGTTACTAGTCAGTCGTCAAGTCCGGCCGGGTCATACATCCGGCCGGGTTACACCGCGGGGTATATCCCCGACATTAGCCCCAGTTTAATTTGGATTTATCCATGTTAAACTCATCCTGCAAAATAAACACAAGAACATATTTGACAGGTTGCGCTCCGGGTTAAAAGTTTTTCTGAACCGGCACCTGATCATCCTTAAGTCCTTGTCATTTCCTTCTTGATACGTGCCCATGAACTCATAGCAAATCTCCTTTAGCAGATATGTTCAAACTTTGCTAATGCAAAAAATCTGGGCACTGCTTCTGAAAATTCCGGGTCAATAGACCAGCTTCATAGTCAATTTGTTGACATTAGCTTCTTGCAGAAAAATATTATAAAGCATAATCCATTTGAATCAGCTTCCAATGCTCTAGCTTGACAAAAATATTGGTCTTGAAATACTCATCTGATTTTCAGCTGGCTTAAAGATGTAGAGCTTGCCGAGTTATGACTGCCAAAATCGCCGGGTTATATAAAAACTGATGATTCTGGGTCATGACTGTTATAGACGCCGAGTCATGACTGTTGCCAACGCCGGGTCACACAATTGATCTTCCTGGTTTGTTTAAAACTAAGAATTTGAAGATGTTCCTCCTTTATATGCATATCACCTGTAGCCCCCAAGTCTTAAGAGGAGAACATAGTGACAGCTTAAGACTTGCTTCAATATAAATGTTACAACCTTGAAGAAATCCAGGTTTTTCATCTCAATCACTAGTCAAAACTGAATATTCCACATACGTAGCCCCCAAGTGCCGGGTCATTTATGCAATAATGAGCAGGGACTTTGTAGATATGATCATGTAGACTTGAACAGCAACGTGTAGCCCCCAAGGGCCGGCTCAGTAAGATAATACTGAGCTGGGACTTTATATATACTTCATTGAAAATAACATCATATGATGTAACCCCCACCATGGGGCTCGAACCCACGACCATAAGGTTAAGAGCCTTGTGCTCTACCAACTGAGCCGTGGACCCTTCAATATAATGGATTAAGGCTTGTGTACTTTGAATTTTTGATAGGAGCAATTGGTAGCCCCCAAGGGCCGGCTCATTACGATGTGATGAGTCGGGTCTTCAATAAGGCGAGTAAAAAATGACCTTGCATTAGCCCCCAAGTGTCATGGTGCATGCTTGCAGCAACATGGGACTTCCATATTTGATATAATCATGATTTGAATAATGTAGCCCCCAAGTGCCGGGTCGTAAGCCTGCAGCGACTCGGGACTAAATAAAACCATATCCATTGTCTGGATGATGTTGCTGAAAGCCTTTGCATGTCAATATTGAACCATGCTCTCTGTTGTGAACCGGTACTCTGAAGTGGCTTTTGAAAAACCTCAATCATAATACTGGTTATTGATAACCATAATAAAAATCTAGCCATGTTGGCTATAAAAGGTTCGAATACCTTATCTGTTGATAAGTAAATTCGGAGTTCAATACCTGGCGGCTCTTGGCCGATGGCGACTTAATGCGCATCCATTGTACTCTGGGATGCAACCCGGCGGCTTATAACCTTTGCAAAAATCAGGAATTGATAACCCCATCCATGGTGGCTCATAGTCATGTCCAGTTTTTGAAAAGATCACTTTGGCGGCTCATAGCCTTAATAAACTCAATATTGATCAATATAACCCGGAGCTGGATAATCCGGCAATATCTTCAGATGGCCAGATGGTGGGTTTAAACGCAATGATTCATATGAGCAATAGCAATATTCTTACTTATGTGTAAAGCTCTGCATGTCCTACACAAAGTTTAAACAACATATGCCCTGGCGACTTAACGTCAAAAGCCAGGGCGGGTAACAACCCAAACATAATATAGTCTTATGCATTTATGGAAAAGACTAGAATTAAGGCCATTCAAGCATAAACATACTGGCAACTTAAAGTCAAAAGCTAGGGCAGGCTATCAAACCTCGCATATTCATATAACCAGGAAAACATACCTGTAGGATTGATTTATACTGCTGGCTTACATTGCCATACCCAGTGAGGGTAACAATCCCATGATTTATAAGCGCATGATTCCAATGGCGCAATCCAAAATATACTGGCGACTTAACGTCCAAAGCCAGGGCGGGGTATCAAACCTTGCATATTCATCCCACAATTTAAAAATATACCTGGAAAATTGGCTCAAATTGCCGGCTTACATCGCCACATCCAGTGAGGGTGACAACCCAAGTATTCATAAGCGCATAATCCCAATTGCGCAATCCAAAGTATACTGGCGACTTAAAGTCCATAGCCAGGGCGGTTTACCAAACCCAAAATATTCATACCATTATTGAAAGACATACCTGTAGATTGATACCATGGTGATACCTTGATAATTATAATCCGGGGCCAGTATCAACCCGGAGTCATGAAATATCATCATTTTGATTGCTCAAGGCAAAATATCCTGGCGACTTAAAGTCTGTTATCAGGGCGGGTTATCAAACCCAAAGATGCTCAATGATGAGTCATATAATCAAGGCTACATGGCCTGTGAAATTAGTTCATACTACCGGCTTACAGCGCCATATGCAGTAAGGGTAACAGCCCAAAGCTTAGAGCGCGGAGCTCCAAGCGCATAATCATGACACACTGGCAATTTAATCGTCCAAAGCCAGGCCGGGTTATCAAAACCTTGGATATACTCAAATATGAGTCATAAAGATTAAGGCTACATGGCCTAAATCAATCTTAAACCATATGTTGATATGGTACAAGGACATGAACCAAAACAATGTTCATAAAAAATAACAAATCAGAAAAACAAGGCTTTCATAGGCCGCCAAGCCTCAATCTCAAGTGCTGTTCATGGGCCGCACAGCCACAGAGTTAATCCTTTATTCAAACCTGTAAACTGGGCCTCACATGACCAATCATCGTTTTAAATTTGACAAGTTCAGGGTCTTTATAAGATTGACTGTCAAGAGTACGGCGAGTCATTCCAGGATTACCTGGTCGGAGTGGCAAGCATACAAAGGCAGGATAACCCGGATTTTTGGTGAATACACCTGGCGTCCAAGCCAATTATAAGGGTAAACAAAGCTCTGTTCATTAAACAGGAAGCCCCCAAATAATAATTCAATCCAAGCGTACAAGCCGGATCCATAGGGTAATCATAGCCATGCTGAATGAGCAGGAAGCCCCCAAGTATTTTGTAATCAAGGCAGGGTACCTATGTTTGAGATGTGCTCTGCAACAGACTCTCTTTGGTCCCTTTAACCCGGGCATCAAGCCTCCAAGTAGGTTGTAGCAACGGCGTTTAAGCCAGATCAATAGGGTAGTCACAGCTATGCTCAATGAGCAGGAAGCCCCAAATAACCAACAAGATAAACCCATAAGGTAAGATACCCATGTTTGAACCGCGCATCATGGCAGCAAGTTCTCTTTGGTAACCTTTAATTTTTCTTGAGAACTCGAACTTGCGAGAGATGGATTCTTTTTAAACCGGAATTTTAAACCGGATATTGAGAGCTTCAAAGCTTTGGGAGAGACAGATTTCCCTTGAGCCGGATTTTAAACCGGAATTCTTCATTTTGAGCCGGAAATTTTCTGACGGCCTTTAAATTGTCACCAATAGGGCAGTAGCCTTCGGGGCCGGGTTATTCTCCCTCCAATGACCCGGAGTTCTTGAATTCACTGAAAATGGCCAATTCTGCCGAGTCATGTCATTGTAGCCCCCGAGTCTCAAGACGACTCGAGGAGTTGGCTTGAGATTCTTCATATTTAACCATCATGTAAACCGGCATATAGTTGAACAGCAGATTGCTGAAATATGTTGAATCTCGGTGGGTTATGACGACCCTGTCCATTGATCCATCCGGTGTAGGCAAGGGCCATAGCTTGATGGTCTCCTTTGTAATGATGAATTCTGCATAAGAATTTGCACAAACGAGAGTAATTGTTCTCGAGAAAAATAAAAATGTACCAATAAAAATTAATTGGACAGCCAAGTCGGCCGCGGCATTGTAAGCCGGTGCGGATAGGCGAGTCAATTGCAGGCGCGGTAAACCGCGCGGACGGGTGAATCACCCACGTCGTGTTGATGCAGACTGGACCACAGAGGCCGCTGCTTTTACATATATTCATTGAGCATTATGGCATGGTCAAATGCTGGCGCATAATAATGGTGGCGCGAGCTATATATCCATGACACATCCATCGCTCTTGTAGTAAAACAACTGTCTGCACCAAAAAACCTCACAAAACAGAGTAATTGCTCTTTAAAGAACAAAAACATATCAACAAAAAATTGACTGGACAGGATTCACCTGATTTGTCCGGACGATAAATGATCCCACTCTTGACACCCCAGGTAGACCAGTGACTCAGTATAGCCGGATGAGGGGTTGGCATTTAGCATTAGCTCAGAGCTCACAACTTCATCTTCTTTTGTCGAGGGCGACGAACTTGACTTTCCCCATCAGCACAGGCCATGGAACGGATATGTATACTTGTAGCAGCGGGTCAACCAGGTGGCAGAGACGAGCTCGACGACAGCTCACAGGCGCCTTACCATAGCGAGTCAGAACAGCCTTGGCGACTCAGTGGGCGGTTTGGCCGACAGACACGCGGTCGCGCGGGCAGTACATCCGAGCCAGCGAGCGGGCGGCTCAGGAGATGGAGGCAGTCAGGCCAGGCTGGCTTGCAGACAGAGGTGGTAGCTCATTGCGGGACGGCGGCTCTCCAGCAGTGGCTCAACGCGGGATGAGGCTCAGCGGCGGCGGTTCAGCGTGGGACAGATGAGGACCAACAGGGAGAGGTGCTATGGCAGCTTAAGCAAATGGCAACTTGTAGCCGCAGACAGCAGCGGTGGGTGATGGCTCAGAATGACCGCGGCGGTCCAACCGGCAGAGGCGTGCTTGGTGGTGACTCAGAGGCCGGGTCGTAATTGGTTTGACTCCCCCTTTGGTTTTTTCCTTGATTGTTTCTCAAATCCGACTTGTACTAGTAACACTTGATAGCTTCCTCACACGTACATAGCAAGCGGGGATCAAGCTCGGTAGCTTGCCATGATGAGTACTAGTACTTCATAATTTGGTATGGGCTAGCTGACTAGCTCAGTCTCCATGCGGACGGTTTGATGATTCTGATGGATATGATGTGTGCGCCGCAACGGCATTGCTTTTGATTGTCCAGCAGTCATCGCCATCTAACTTGTGAACAATAATCATATATAATTTCCTCGGGAGCGGCAAACGGCAACTCGGTGGAACGGCTGGTGCCTGGACGCATTGGAACTCCTGTCAAACTCGGCGTCTTTGCGTCGGCGTACAGACATGCAATCCTATTTGTTTTTTCTTTAACTTCAACTTGCACAGTCAGCTAAAAAAGATTAATCACAATTTCTAATCATCGAATGATGAACTTGCCGGCTCTGCACGGGTTGTCTTCTACCGGGTTATCACTTGCGATTTTTTCGCGCCGGCTCTTCTTCATCCGCCCGATCGCAAACCTCTCGATCCTGAGATAGATCCCTTCAAGAACTCAACACCACCGTGCGCAGGCCCCACGGTGGGCGCCAACTGTCGTGGATTTGTCACGGCAGATGTCCTTAGTGTCAGGACTTAGTCATGAGGCCAACGCATCTATGTGGTAGCTTGAGAGGGGTTGAGTTGGACGAGAGACGCGAGGTTTTTTACCCAGGTTTGGCCCCTCACGGCGGAGGTAAAAGCCTACATCCTGCTTCATTAATATTGATGATGATGATCACGATTACAGGGGTGCTCTATTTCGAGAGCTCTTGACTTGTCTGTCTATCTAGACTTGTCCCACCCCCCCTTTGGGGTGCCCTGTCCCTCCTTATATAAGTTGGAGGGGCGGGTTACATGTGGAGTCCTAGTAGGACTAGGACTATTCTATTACAAGTGGGATCCTAGTCTTGCTTCCTTTATAAGAGAATATTCCTTATGCCTTAAACCGGCCCACCATAACATGAGTCGGCCTTCCATGAGCCGCCTTCTGGGCCACCGGGTCTTGTCGCTCCTCTGACCTGCCTGCCGGGTCACCAATGAATCGCCAACTCTGGGCGGGTTACTAGTCAGTCATCAAGTCCGGTCGGGTCATACATCCGGCCGGGTTACACCGCTGGGTATATCCCCGACAGCCACACTTCGAGCGCAGGAGATACTCCAATCTAGGAATGATGCTCTGAAGGGAGATGATATGCTCTTGCAACAGAATATTTTCGTGAGTGAGATATTTATTTTGCACACGAACTGTCTCAATGATCTTAAAAACTTCAATTTCAGTAGGGGTAAGATGATCATACTATGGTTGAAGGATGTCTTCTTCTTCTGCTGCCGGAACTTGATCTACCACGACCTTCTTGATCTTATCACCCTTGTTGGTTTCCCCAAGTTCTTCTCTCTTCATCTCTATCTTCATCAGCCACGCATCGTCGTCCCCATTGTTGGAGGAGGGGGAAGACATGATGCCTGGCCTTGAAAACCCTGGCAGAAAACAACCCAATACGAAAACAGGGGATTTTGCCATGGTACGGTGGCCAAAACCTTCGGGAGATTATATAATGAATTTTTACCAACCAAAAGAAGTATTGTGCAAGAAAACGGAGTCTAGAGGGCACACGAGGTGGCGGAAAGGGTGGGGGCACGCCCAGGGGGGTAGGGCGCGCCCTCCTGCCTTGCCGCTTCCTCGTGCACTTTCCGGATTGCTTTTAATTTTCCTATTTTTTTAAATATTCCAAAACGGAGAAAAATTGCCATTAGAACAGTTTTGGAGTCGGTTTACTTACCGTACCACATACCTATTCCTTTTCGGAGTCTGAAACACTCTGGAAAGTATCCCTTATGTACTCCTCCGATGTTACGGTATTAATAATATTCGTCTCGACATTTATGGGAGTACCTGAAATATAATGTTTGGTTCTTTGACCGTTTACCACCTTCGGGTTGGTGCCTTCGGCGTTGTTGATCTTGATGGCACCGGAACGATAAACTTCCTCGACAATGTAAGGCCCTTCCCATTTAGAGAGAAGTTTTCCTGCAAAAAATCTTAAACGAGAATTGTATAGCAGGACATGGTCACCTACATTGAATTCACGCTTTTGTATTCTTTTGTCATGCCACCTTTTAACTTTTTCTTTAAACAACTTGGCATTCTCATAGGCTTGGGTTCTCCATTCATCAAGCGAGCTTATGTCAAATAACCTCTTTTCACCGGCAAGTTTGAAATCATAGTTGAGCTCTTTAATAGCCCAATAAGCTTTATGTTCCAGTTCGAGAGGTAAGTGACAAGCTTTTCCGTAGACCATTTTAGACGGAGACATACCCATAGGGTTTTTATAAGCAGTTCTATAAGCCCATAATGCATCATCAAGTTTCTTAGACCAATTCTTTCTAGATCTATTAACAGTCTTTTGCAAAATCAATTTAATCTCTCTATTGCTCAATTCTACTTGACCACTAGACTGAGGGTGATATGGAGATGCAATTCTATGGTTGACATCATATTTAGCAAGCATTTTCTGGAAAGCACCATGAATAAAATGTGAACCACCATCAGTCATCAAGTATCTAGGGACTCCAAACCTCGGAAAAATAACTTCTTTAAGCATCTTAATAGAAGTGTTATGATCAGCACTACTAGTTGGAATAGCTTCTACGCACTTAGTAACGTAATCAACAGCAACTAAAATATGTGTATACCCATTAGAGGAAGGAAAAGGTCCCATATAATCAAAACCCCAAACATCAAATGGTTCAATAATAAGTGAATAATTCATAGGCATTTCCTGACGTCTACTAATATTGCCAATTCTCTGACATTCATCACAAGACAAACTTACGGGCATCCTTGAAGAGAGTAGGCCAATAAAAACCAGATTGCAATACCTTGTGCGCAGTTCTATCTCCAGCATTGTGTCCTCCGTAAGCTTCGAAGTGGCACTTGCGTAGGATCTGTTCCTGTTCATGCTTAGGTACACAACGTCTAATAACACCATCTACTCATTCTTTATAAAGGTGTGGGTCATCCCAAAAGTAATGTCTTAAATCATAGAAAAACTTTTTCTTTTGTTGGTATGTGAAACTAGGTGGTATAAATTTAGCAACAATGTAATTAGCATAATCAGCATACCATGGAGTATTACAAGAAGCATTTATGACAGCTAATTGCTCATCAGGAAAGCTATCACCAATATGCAGTGGGTCATCAAGAACATTTTCTAACCTAGACAAGTTGTCTGCAACGGGGTTCTCAGCTCCCTTTCTATCAATAATATGCAAGTCAAATTCTTGCAGCAAAAGAACCCATCTAATAAGTCTAGGTTTAGCATCTTTCTTTTCCATAAGATATTTAATAGCAGCATGATTAGTGTGAACAGTTACTTTGGAATCAACAATATAAGATCTGAACTTGTCACAAGCAAAAACAACTGCTAAAAATTCTTTTTCAATAGTAACATAATTTCTCTGGGCACTGTCTAGAGTTTTACTAGCATAGTGAATAACATTCAATTTCTTATCAACCCTTTGTCCTAGAACAGCACCAACAGCATAATCACTAGCATCACGCATAATTTCAAAGGGTAGATTCCAATCAGGTGGTTGAACAATAGGTGTAGAAATCAAGGCTTTCTTAAGTATTTCAAATGCTTCTACACAATCATCATCAAAAACAAAAGGAACATCTTTTTGCAAGAGATTAGTGAGAGGCCTAGCAATTTTAGAGAAGTCTTTAATAAACCTCCTATAGAAACCAGCATGACCAAGGAAACTTCTTATACCTTTGATATCTTTAGGACACGACATCTTTTCAATAGCATCTACTTTAGCTTTATCAACTTCAATACCTCTTTCGGAAATTTTATGCCCCAAGACAATACCTTCATTAACCATAAAGTGGCACTTCTCCCAATTCAAGACAAGATTAGTTTCTTCACATCTCTGCAAAACTCGATCAATGTTGCTTAAGCAATCATCAAAAGAAGTTCCATAAATGGAGAAATCATCCATGAAAACCTCAACAATCTTTTCACAAAAGTCAGAGAATATAGCAGTCATACATCTTTGAAAGGTAGCAGGTGCATTGCATAAACCAAAAGGCATATGTCTGTAAGCAAAAGTACTGAAAGGACAAGTAAAAGTGGTCTTTTCATGGTCCTCTTTCGACACAGGTATTTGAGAAAAACTAGAATAACCATCTAGAAAGCAAAAATGTGTATGTTTGGATAGTCTTTCTAGCATTTGATCAATAAAAGGTAGCGGGTAATGATCCTTCCTAGTAGCTTTGTTAAATTTTCTAAAATCAATTACCATTCTATAACCTGTAACAATTCTTTGTGGGATCAATTCATTTTTATCATTGGGAACAATAGTAATACCTCCCTTCTTAGGGACACAATGAACAGGACTTACCCATGTTCTATCAGCAATAGGATAAATTATACCTGCTTCCAGAAGCTTTAATATTTCATTTCTTACCACTTCATTCATCTTGGGATTTAGCCATCGTTGGTGATCAACAATTGGTTTAGCATCGGGCTCCATATTAATTTTGTACTGACATAGAGTGGGACTAATGCCCTTAAGATCATCAAGAGTATATCCAATAGCGGCACGGTGCTTCCTTAGAGTTTTCAATAATTTCTTTTCTTCATGCTCTGAAAGGTTAGCACTAATAATAACAGGATATATCTTCTTTTCATCAAGATAAGCATATTTCAGAGTATCAGGCAATTGTTTAAGCTCGAACACGGGATCACCCTTGGGTGGAGGAGGATCCCCAAGAATCTCAACAGGCAAGTTGTGTTTCAAAACAGGCGTCTGTTTAAAGAATATCTCATCTATTTCATTTCTTTTATTCATAAACATATCGTTTTAATGATCTAGTAAATATTGCTCTAAAGGATCAGTAGGAGTCACGGCAATAGAAGCAAGACCAATAATTTCATCTTTACTAGGCAATTCTTTGTCATGGGGTTGTCTACGAAATTTTGAGAAATTAAACTCATGAGACACATCCCCAAAACTTACAGTAACAGTTTTTTCTCACAGTCTATCTTAGCATTAACAGTGTTCAAGAAAGGCCTACCAAATATAATGGGACAAAAATCATCTTGTGGGGAACCAAGAACAAGAAAATTAGTAGGGTATTTTATTTTCCCACACAAGACTTCAACATCTCTAACAATCCCAATTGGTCATATAGTATCTCTATTGGCAAGCTTAATAGTAACATCAATATCTTCTATCTCAGCAGGTGCAATATCATTCATAATTTCTTGATATAAGGTATAAGGAATGGCACTCACACTAGCACCCACGTCACATAAACCATGATAACAATGATCTCCTATTTTAATAGAAACAACAGGCATGCCAACAATGGGTCTATGTTTATCTTTAATATCAGGTTTAGCAATTCTAGCAGCTTCACCACAGAAATAAATAACATGCCCATCAATATTATCGACCAAGAGATCTTTAACCATAGCAACACTAGGTTCAACTTTAATTTGTTCAGGGGGTGTAGGTGTTCTAGTACAACTCTTACGAACTACAGCTGAAGCTTTAGCATGTTCCTTTATTCTAACAGGGAAAGGTGGTTTCTCAATATAAGCAGTAGGAACAGTAGGATCAACGTTATAAGTAATAATTTCTTCTTCAGCTTTAATAGGTTCTACTACTTTTACTTCAATGGGAGGATGATATTTAAACCACTTCTCCTTAGGGAGATCAACATGAGTAGCAAATGATTCACAGAAGGAAGCTACTATCTCAGAGTCAAGTCCATATTTAGTGCTAAATTCATGAAAAGCATCGGTATCCATAAAAGATTTAACACAGTCAAACTTAAGGTTTATACCTGACTCCTTACCTTCGTCAAGTTCCCAGTCTTCAGAGTTGCATTTAATTCTTTCCAATAAATCCCATTTGAATTCAATAGTCTTCTTCATAAAAGAACCAGTACAAGAAGTATCGAGCATGGATTGATCATTACAAGAAAGCCGAGCATAAAAATTCTGAATAATAATTTCTCTTGAGAGCTCATGATTGGGGCATGAATATAACATTAACTTAAGCGTACCCTAAGCTTGAGCGATACTTTCTCCTTCACGAGGCCAAAAATTATATATATAATTCTGATCATGATGAACCAGATGCATAGGATGAAACTTTTGATGAAATTCCAATTTCAATCGGTTGTAGTTCCATGATCCAATATCATCACATAGCCTATACCATGTCAATGCCTTCTCCTTCAAAGATAAAGGGAAGACCTTCTTCTTGACCTCATCCTCAGGAAAACCTGCAAGCTTAAATAATCCACAAACTTCATCCACATAGATTAGGTGCATACCGGGATGTAATGTTCCGTCTCCTGCATAAGGATTAGCTAGCAGTTTCTCTATCATACCCAAAGGAATTTCATAATAAATATTTTCAGTAGGTTCAGTAGGTTGAGGAGCAACTCTTTGCTCTACTGGTCGAGGTGAAGATACCCCGAACAAACACCTCAAAGGATTATTTTCCATAGTAACAAGTGACAGTAAATTTCAGCACACTATATAAATGTTTCCTTACCAAATTCCACTCACCAAAGGCGCTTCACTCCCTGGCAACGGCGCTAGAAAAAAGTCTTGATGACCTAGAAGTATAGGGGATCTACCGTAGTCCTTTCAATAAGTAAGAGTGTCGAACACAACGAGGAGCAGAAGGAAATGACAAGCGGTTTTCAGCAAGGTATTCTCTGCAAGCACTGAAATTATCGGTGACAGATAGTTTTGTGATAAGATAATTTGTAACGGGTAACAAATAGCAAAATTAACTAAGGTGCAGCAAGGTGGCCCAATCCTTTTTGTAGCAAAGGACAAGCCTGGACAAACTCTTATATAAAGCAAAGCGCTCCCGAGGACACATGGGAATTACTGTCAAGCTAGTTTTCATCATGCTCATATGATTCACGTTCATTACTTTGATAATTTGATATGTAGGTGGACCGGTGCTTGGGTGTTGCCCTTACTTGGACAAGCCTCCCACTTATGATTAACCCCTCTCGCAAGCATCCGCAACTACGAAAGAAGAATTAAGATAAATCTAACCATAGCATGAAACATATGGATCCAAATCAGCCCCTTACGAAGCAACGCATAAACTAGGGTTTAAGCTTCTGTCACTCTAGCAACCCATCATCTACTTATTACTTCCCAATGCCTTCCCCTAGGCCCAAACAATGGTGAAGTGTCATGTAGTCGACATTCACATAACACCACTAGAGGAAAGACAACATACATCTCATCAAAATATCGAACGAATACCAAATTCACATGATTACTTATAGCAAGACTTCTCCCATGTCCTTAGGAACAAACGTAACTACTCACAAAGCATATTCATGTTCATAATCAGAGGGGTATTGAATAGCATTAAGGATCTAAACATATGATCTTCCACTGAATAAACCAACTAGCATCAACTACAAGGAGTAATCAACACTACTAGCAACCCACATGTACCAATCTGAGGTTTTGAGACAAAGATCGGATACAAGAGATGAACTAGGGTTTGAGAGGAGATGGTGCTGGTGAAGATGTTGATGGAGATTGACTCCCTCTCGATGAGAGGATCGTTGGTGATGACGATGGCTTCGATTTCCCCCTCCCGGAGGGAAGTTTCCCCGGTAGAACAGCTCCGCCGGAGCCCTAGATTGCTTCTGCCCAGGTTCCGCCTCGAGACGGCGGCACTTCATCCCGAAAGCTCTCTTCTGATTTTTTCCAGGTCAAAACACATCATATAGCAGAAGATGGGCGCCGGAGTCCTGCCAGGGGGCCCACAAGCCACAGGGGTGCGCCCAGGGGGGTAGGGCGTGCCCCCCAGGCTTGTGACCTTCTGGTGGGTCCCCTCTGGTATTTTCTTTGCCCAATATTTTTTCTATATTCCGAAATAATTCTCTATAAATTTTCAGGACTTTTGGAGTTGTGCAGAATAGGTCTCTTAGGTTTGCTACTTTTCCAGTCCAGAATTCCAGCTGCCGGCATTCTCCTTCTTCATGTAAACCTTGTAAAATAAGAGAGAAAACGCATAAGTATTGTACCATAATGTGTAATAACAACCCATAATGCAATAAATATCAATATAAAAGCATGATGCAAAATGGACGTATCACTTGGCTAGGCGCGTTCGAACGGTCGTTCGACGAAGCGCCGATTGGTGGCGGAGGTGTGGCCGGAGGAGGACCACAGCGATAGCAGCGACCACCGAGGCAGACACCGGAGTTCGGGTGGTGATGAGCCAGCAACAGCGGCGCGCAAACAAGCAAACGAAGGGGCTAGCGAGGCTCTACGGGTGGCTGTGGGTCGGATGGGCACGCGTGCATGACCATTTGGTCACCGAAGCAATGCCGGCGACCAAGGGAGGCGGTGGCGAGCTTCGGCCATGAGCAGGGGGACGACTATGGGCACGGAGAAGAGCAGGGAAGTGAGGGGATCGACGCGGGTGCTCACCAGGTGGCACACAGTGGCCGGCGGGATGCTTAGGAGCAGTAGACGCGGCGAATTCCACTGGAGAGGCATCGGCGACAGTGGCGTGGAAGAGCTCGATCTGCTTGCAGGGGGCGCGCTGAGCTCGAGCTGGTCCACGTAGGTGAAGTAGGGAAGGCAGGCGGTGCTAACGGCGCAGTCTCAGGCGATGGGGACGACGGAGAGCGCACGGGTACGGTCGGACATGGTGACGGTGGTGCTCGGCAGCGACAGAGACGAGGGAGAGAACATTGGGGAAGGGGGATATGGACCGGGGTTGTCCCCGAGGAGCCGCGATGGAGTTCTTATCCACTCGCGGGCGCCTGTAGCAGTGCGGGTAGCGAGGTGGCTCGGCGGCAACAGTGATCCGCCCGGTCGGGCTCGACAGGTGGAGGAGAGAGGAGGGAGACGACGGGGAGAGCAGGCTGGGCCAGGCACTATGCACTAAGGCCCAATGCACAGTGGTTTTTGCCCTTTTCTTTTTATTTTATTTTTTGTTTTCTTTATTTGTTTCTGTTTTGCATTTAGTTTTAGTAGCAAATGAGTTTTGTAAAATATGGAACTTGGCAACTTAATTACCTTGCAATATTTTGCACTGCCACAAAAATTTTGGGAGATATTTGAATTAGTTTGAATTTCGCAAAAATGGAAAACCATTTAAATAGGCTGATTGGGCACCATTTTAATTGCCATAGCCCATTTAAGCAAATAAGTGATGTTGTTTTCCTTAATAAATAATTGTTATGGAATATTTGCTAAATGATGAACTATTTTGCAACTATGTTTGCGAAACTTTAAATTTCACTTGCAATTTGAATTTTGAATTTGACTTTGAGTTTTATCGAATGGCAATTTGGCTTAGCAAACATGGTGACAAGGCATCATTATCATGAGATCACTGTAGCATGACACTGGGGGTGTTACAAATCTCCTCCACTACGAGAAATCTCGTCCCGGGATTTAAGAGGTAGAGTTAAGGGGAAGGAATTGGTTACGAAATTCTAATAAGTCTTATTGTGCTTTTTGCTCTCATCGAAGAGTTTGATCCATTATGTTGATGTCTTCAATTCAGTGCATCAGGGCATCATGAAGAAGTCATCATCCTTTCGTCCAAATCTCCATCGTACTTATGAATAGGACAAGAGGGGGAAACTTTATAGAGATGGATGTCTAGAAGGATTGGCATTCAGTAGTTATCTCAGGGAACGAAGGTAAGGTATTTATCGAATTGGAACTCGGGAATTATATCGAGAGCAATGTAATAAGGTGAAACAAGTTCCAAACGGATAGGCAATAATTTAATGCCCAACCTAGGGTGTGAATGGGGTTCAGAGCAACGAGAATAAGTATTCTGTCTGGTACCAGAATAGATCATCTCTAGGAAGGTCCTCATGAATTACATACGAAGCCAAGCGTGAGAAATAACTTTGGAAGCAAGGATGTACAGGAGAGTCAGGTTTCGATCATGTGGAACTGTGGTTAGTGTGGGTTAAAAGTAGGGAGGACGGTGACCTCTTGCACGGTCATGATAGTAAGGCATGTCAGAGGAAAGTTTGTCAGCTATGCTGGCAACAACGCCGGTACCAAGGGTGGGGAACAAAGAGAACCAATTTCCTGCTCGTTGAAACGAGGCGGGCCAATAGGCAAAGTTCCTGTCCATCAGTGGTTACCAAAATGTCATCAATAATAGTAACAAGGTCTTACTGCCAGAGTTGTACATGGGGGTGTTGACATAAGCAGGGAACTATCACTGCTCAGATAAGTTAGATTACAAGAAAGTTTAACTAGACCAATGGAAAGGAAAATGTGATAATCAGTTTAAACAGACCAATGGAAAGGAAAATGTGTTTATACACAAGTATTAGTAGTATATCCTTCACAGGAACAAGCAAAGCATGATATACATAATAGGACAACAAGTAGATAACCATTTAGGTAAAGCGGCGAGGAAATTCATGATGTTACCCATATAATGGTGTTTGGATAATTGATCAAGAAACATTTAGCGTTATGCTTCCAATGTTCTTGTTGATGTTTGAGTACCACAGTCATGCTTCGAGGTAGCAATGATATGGCGTTTCAAGTAAGGGTTGGGTCTGAAGATCACAAGAAATACACAAGGAACAATTTCATGAATAGCAAGGAAAACAAGGTATAAGCAAAGCATGACCAAGTCTGTGTTGGAGGGGAAAACAAGGATGTTACTGATAAAAACCCAAATTATCGAGGGGCAGGGATGGCATTTCTCATCATGGATTCGATTCCCATCTTGGAAGAAGTCAAAATGTTGATGATGACCACCACACATTTTATCGAGAGGATGCAATCGAACAGCGATGGCATCAAGTAAAAGGAATGGTGAAGCAAAAGGTTATCGAAACCACAGATAAGATGCAATCTCAGAATCAGAGTTGCTTTTCAAGTCAACAAAATGATGTTGAAAACTCAACGTAAGCCTTGCTCATGGTCTGAAGAATTCATGCCCCAAAGAAGGACGAGGTAGCATAGTCAAAGGTTTCATGATAAGGATGTAGCCGGTAGTCTAGGAATGACAAGATTGAGTTTAAATTTCCCACCAACAAATTATTAGGGTTATTGAACTGCAGTGCGGATTCAATTCACTATTCAGTGTTCTCGGTTGTCGACAACCCAGAACTCGTGGAGTGACTATGACAGGGAAAGGTATTATTTCATCAAAAATTTATAAGATGTAGTGCAATGGCGTGATATCCTCGAGATATCGGGGGTAATACTCGAAGATACTAATAGAAGCGGAACTGGGTCATTGACTGATACATCTCCAATGTATCTATAATTTTTTATTGTTCCATGCTACTATATTATCCATTTTGGATGTTTTATATGCATTATTATGCTATTTTCTATCAATTTTTGGGACTAACATATTAACCTAGTGTCAAGTGCCAGTAGCTGTTTTTTTTTCCTTGTTTTTGCCTTTTACAGAAAATCAATACCAAATGGACTCCAAACGGAACGAAACTTTTTGACGATTTTTCTTGGACCAGAAGACACCTAGGAAGCTTTGGGAGGAGGCCAGAAGAGCCACGGATGGGCCACAAGCTCACCAGGCGCGCCCTCCGAGCTTGTGGGCCCACCGTGGCACCTCTAACCCTAATCTTAGCTCCATAAATACCCAAATATTCCCCGTATACGAGAGGGCACACCAAAAATACTTTTCTACCGCCGCAAGTTTCTGTCCTCGTGAGATCCCATCTAGAGACCTGTTCCGGTACTCTGCCGGAGGGGGATTCGATCACGGAGGGCCTCTACATCAACCTTGCTACCCTTCCGATGATGTGTGAGTAGTTTACCACAGACCTACGGGTCCATAGCTAGTAGCTAGATGGCTTCTTCTCTCTCTTTGATCTTTAATACAATGTTCTCCTCGATGTTCTTGGAGATCTATTCAATGTAATCTTCTTTTGCGATGCATTTGTTGAGATCTGATGAATTGTGGGTTTATGATCAGATTATCTATGAATATTATTTGAGTCTTCTCTGAACTTTTTTATGCATGAGTAAGATAGCTTTGTATTTCTCTATGACCTATTGATTTGGTTTGGCCAACTAGATTGATTTTTCTTGAAATGGGATAGGTCCTTTGTAATGGGTTCAATCTTGCGGTGCTCAATCCTAATGACAGAAGGGGACATGACACGTATTTGTATTGTTGCCATTAAGGATAAAAAGGTGGGGTTTATTCATATTGATTGGATCTATCCCTCTACATCATGTCATCTTGCTTAAGGCGTTACTCCGTTCTTGTTAACTTAATACACTAGATGCATGCTGGATAGCGGTCGATGTGGAGTAATAGTAGTAGATGCAGGCCGGAGTCGGTCTACTTGTCACGGATGTGATGCCTATATTCATGATCATTGCCTTAGATATCATCATAATTATTCGCTTTTCTATCAATTGCTCAACAGTAATTTGTTTACCCACCGTATGCGTTCTTTCAAGAGAGAAGCCTCTAGTGAAAACTATGGCCCCGGGTCTATTCTTATCATATTATTTTCAGATCTATAAAACCAAAAACCCAAAAATACCTTGCTGCAATTTATTTACCTTTACTTTATTTTGCACTTTTATTTATCTTTTATACCTATCTCTATCAGATCTCATCCTTGCAAGTAACCGTGAAGGGATTGACAACCCCTTTATCGCGTTGGGTGCAAGTATTTGTTTGTTTGTGCAGGTGCTATCATTGGACACTTGTGTGTTCCTCCTACTAGATTGATACCTTGGTTCTTAACTGAGGGAAATACTTATCTCTACTTTGCTGCATCACCCTTTCCTCTTCAAGGGAAAAACCAAGGCAAGCTCAAGAAGTAGCAAGAAGAATTTCTAGCGCCGTTGCCGGGGAGGATCTACATCAAGCCTACCAAGTACCCATCATAAACTCTCATCTCTTGCATTTACATTATTCGCCATTTGCCTCTCATTTTCCTCTCCCCCGCTTCTAAAATGTTTTCATAAAAACACAAAAATATTTGCCTTTTTATTTGCCTTCTTTCCGCACGCCTTTTCATTTGCCTTTATGTCTTACTTTGTTTGTTTGCTTGTTCATTTGGTATAATTGTATGTTTATTGAAAATCAGAAAACAAAAAGCTTATGGATCCTCATCCACTTGCTAGTCTTTTTAAAAGATCCAACTATGATGAACCAATTGGTAGTGAGTTAAGTGCACTAGATCATCATTATTAAGTTTTGCTTGAAATTCATGAATCTGAAAATTGTGATGAAGTGCTAAAAGAAGAAATTTATGAAGTGATTCACGATAGCTCCTTGAATGAAAAGCATGATTGCAATAGTGTTATTATAAATTCTCTTAATATCAATTGTGCTAATAATATGCAAAACCCCAAGCGTGGGGATGCTAATTTTGATATGTCCACTACTTATTGCAATAATCATGATTGAGGTGATTCTTCTTATGATCTTGAAAATTTATTTAAGCCTCACGATGAATATGTTTGCGATAATATTGAAAGTGGGTTTGGAAGAGTGTCAACTATAGGAAAAAAGAATCCCACAAATTTGGAGAGTGAAGATCTTAATTTTTTTTATAAAAGTGGGATTGGCGAGGTCAAAACATTAACTAGTGATGAGTCCACCTTTTGGATTTCAAGGAATTTAATTATGATAATTGTTCTTTGCTTGATTTTATTTCCTAGTTACAATCTATGCTTAATTTACCTCATGCTTATAATCAAAATAAGGCTTTTACTAAACATATCGTTGATGCTATGATGAAATCTTTTGAAGAAAAACTTGAGTTGGAAGTTTCAATCCCTAGAAAGCTTTATGATGAATGGGAACCTACTATTAAGATTAAGATTAAAGATTATGATTGCAATGCTTTGTGTGATTTGGGTGCTAGCATTTCCACTATTCTGAAAACTTTATGTGATGTGCTAGGTTTCCATAAACTTGATAATTGTTCCTTAAATTTGCACTTAGCGGATTCCACTGTTAAGAAACCTATGGGAAGAATTAATGATGTTATTATTATGGCAAATAGGAATTATGTGCCCATATATTTTATTGTGCTCGATATAGATTGCAATCCTACATGCCCTATTATTCTTGGTAGACCTTTCCTTAGAATGATTGGTGCAATTGTTGATATGAAAGAAGGAAACATTAGATTTCAATTTCCATTAAGGAAGGTGTCGGGGAACACAGACATGGGTATATGTTTTCCCCTAACTTTGCACGGACGGCAAGCCAACAAGGCCAGAGACAAGATTGCAAGACCAAGATCAGACCAAGCAAGGAGGATCAATTCCTTTGAAGGATCCAGGAGCAGGTCGAGAAGGCCAAGACGAGCCAGCGGAACAAGGCATCGCTAAGGGAAGGGCCTACCTTGCCGGGCAGGCGAGCCTGGCAGGGTTGGGTTTTTGCCCCGGAAAGCAAGCTCCCAGATCATCCCGGCAGGCCTGCCGGGGCTGGCGGAGGCAAGCCACTCCACCGCTCCACCTCATAAGCGACGCAAGCCAGTAATCGAAGCAGTGTCAAGCTCCAAGGTGACTAAGTGGCTGCTTTCTGCCACATGGCAGCCACTTCCTACAGCAAATACCACCATATGACACCCGTCCTGAGATGTGTCAAGCAAGCAGGCGCGAAGCTGGCAAAACAAGCCCGGCTGGGCTTGCCGGGCGAGCTGTGATGTGACACAGAGCGGCGCATTTAATGCACTCTGTTAGCCTGTAGAGTTAGATATGATTGCACTGTTAGCTATCAAATCAGTACGCAAAGACTGATTTGCCACTGTGGTGACCCCTTTATCTATAAAAGGAGACCCATGACGACCGTAGAAAGGGTGGGATCCTCGCATATCCATATGCGTGTAGCCACTCTCGCCCCCAGAGCAACCTTGCGGGGCGAGTGTCTCACCACCATTATCCACCATCAATCCACCAAAGCAGGAGTAGGGTTTTACGCCTCACGGCGGCCAGAACCTGGGTAAAGACTGCCCGTGTGATCTCTGCCGTGCTGCACAACGCTTCTCCGCTCTTTGTGCAACGTGTCCATCCCCCCGCCGAACCAAAAGGGGCTGATGGCCCCATAGGTGGCCGTGATTTCCCAAGACATCTTTGGCGCACCAGGTAGGGGGATCACTTGCGAGAAACCGAGGGCGTCGGCAACGTGTCGTCTCCATTGCTACCCCGCCGAAGCTTTTGGCGTCGGTGGGGCTCATGAAGATATGAAGACAGAGCGGGAGAGCAGGGCCTTCCCCGCACCTACTTTGTTCGTCATCTCGTCCCACCACGGTCGCGGCCGCGGTGAAGATCGGCGCTAACGGTGGAATGCATCCCCCCAGCCGACCTAGGCGGCGCGACCACCGATCGGGGGCCATCTAGGGGAGAGGGACAAGGCGCATGGGAACGAGACTCCTCTTTTCATCTCTCTCCCTCTTCGGCAATCGAGCTGCTCTAACCCTGGCATCGCCAATGTCGATGAGTACCGCGCGGCACTCGGTTTAGCATTTACCCTGCTTAGCGAAATCCTGAGTAAAACGCCGGTACGAATCCATTGATCGATACCCCAGCAGGTATGCTCCGGCAAGGCCGTCCGCACTGGCGGGACTTTCGCGCCAGCCGCTGTCGGATTGTTCGAAAAGAGTGGAGGAGAGAAGGAGGGGCCGGGAAAGCCCGACACCATGCCCGCCAGAGGCGCTTGACGTATGTTGGTCCCTGCTGGGAACCAGAGAGTTATTCGCTGGCCTCGGTCTTTCCGGGTATTGCGAGCACGCCAAATGCACGCAACTGGAAAGGATGGGGAGGAGCAAGAACAAAAGCTAAGTCCAAGCAATCATTTCCTTTTGATGAATCCTAGAATTTTTGCATCCGTTTATCCCTCGGTTTTAGTAAGTGTTCGTGTGATGGAACCTTGGCTAGTTCTTTGTCTGCACCCTCGTTCTGTCCCGAGCCCTACTCACAGAACGAGCGGCTGCGTCAAGAGCTACCAAGGAAAAACTTGCCGGGATGCATCCACGCCAAGATAAATGTTAAGGGCCGGACCCTTACGACAATCACGGCAATATGATACCGGCAAGCAACCAGAACATGCATAGGGACTAATCGTACGAACGTGAGCATATGAGCTCAGAGGGATAAACGTGCGTTTAAGATTAAGTAGGGGACATTAGTTCCACGCAAACGTCAAATAGTACAACATCTAAACACGAAGCATACATCATGTTTTGTTACAGGATAGCACGATGACAAGAATAAGCTCAGAGTTAAGCCCGGCGACCGCGTGAAGCCGTTGGGGCGTGAAGGGCCCTGGCAGGCAGAGGGGCAGCTTTCTCTTTGGCAGCTGGAACATCAGCACCCACCGGCGGCTCCTTGAATCCGTCGGCAAGGTTGAGATCTGGATGACGACAGGCGATGTTGCTTAGGACCATGAGGAGGGCGTCATGAGCAAGCTTCCGGGACTCGGTCGCGAAGCGCTTGGCCCTCCCCTCTTCATGCACCTTCAGCTTTTTGATCAGCTTGCTGAAGAAAACTCCCAGCTTGACACTGGGGACCTCCTGCCTGTTGATCGAGAAAGCTGGCCCGTCCATGCCCATTGCAACGGTCTGAGCAGCAAGGCGCATAGCAATATCAACCATGCTCCTGATCCAGAGGTTCACCTGCTCGGATTGGTTCGTCAGCTTGTCCTCTGCATCCTTCCGGAGGCGCTGGGTGGTGTCTAGATCTCTGGAGAACTGTTGCTAGCGGGTTTCGCCGGACTCTGCAGCGCTTTCCAAGGTGCCGATCCTGGCTTTCAGATCCGTGATGGCGCCGTTGGTGGTTTCAAGAATTTGGGTCCTGGAGGAAAGTTGCGACTGCACATCGCTCAGAAGGACCTCCGCCTTTTGTGCTTCCTCCTTGAGAGCCTCCATCTCCTTGGTGCTCCCGACAAGCTTCTCGGTCAGCTTAGTCACTTGGTGATCAAGGTCAGTCCTGACAGCGGATGCGGCAGCAAGGTCATCAGTGAGTTTCTTCAGCTGAGCAGCAGAATCAGTTGTGAGGGCGTCCAGGGCAGCTTTGTGCTTGTCCTCCAACTCTGTGGTGCATTGCTGCATGAGGGCTTCCAGGTCGTCATCTTTGGCGCGAAGGGTGGCTCCAAGCTTCTCCTCCTGGAGAGAAATCTCTTGCTATCTGGCGTCCAGACGTGCCTTGCGGTCCGCCAGGCGGACTTCACAGGCTATGACATCTTCCCTCGCCATCAGAATCGCCTCCCGCTGCCTCATAAGTGCCTGGAACTGCTTGTCATGCCATTCACGCAACTCCAGACACTTGTCCTTCAGCTTCTGGTCCACTTTGTTGACGGACTCGTGTTGCTCTTTGAGCGCCTGCCACTTCTGGTCGTGTCGGGCCCGCATTTCTTTGATGCCCGCCGCCACGGACTCTAGGAAGGACAAATCCATTGCAACGGCAACAAAATCGCTCGATTCTTCAACCCTTGGCGCAGCGACGCCAGGATTCACTAGAGCTCTTCATCAAACTCCGCGTTCATCGATGCCAATGGGCTGGGGGCTCCAATCTCGGGCTGCCCTAACACCAGCGCCAACTGGCTTAAGGGGGACGGCGAGGTCCCCACCATGGGCCCAAAAGAGGGGAGGGGATCCATGGTTCGGAGGGGAATCTTCCCCTCGACCACCACTCCCACCTCTGGGGCACTTTCAAAAGTATGCTCCGCCACCGCCAGAGGATCTTGAACACTCCCGGCAACGGAGCCCTGTCCCTCCGTGGTGGCGATCTCGGCGGCTTTGTCCGTGGTAGCTCTCCCTATATTGGCCAACTCTTCCAGCAGTTCTGGCTCTTCGGCCTAGAGGACTGCGGATGACTGGACAAGCGAATGAAAGAAAAAGGGCAGAAGCTTTAGATAAAGGGAGAGGGGGTACATAAGAGAAAGAAAGAGAAGAGTTGAAGTTAAGTACCCGGAGAAGCCTGCCGGGCAGGGGCCTCAACTTCACCGGCAGCTGATGCTGCCGGGCCATGAACTCCACCCCCTGGCGCGGCGGCCACGATAAAGCTCTGTGCGGGCTCATCCACGGAGGGTCTCGCCATGGGTCCTTTGGCTGGGTCAGCAGGAGGAACCAGCCCTCCACTTTCAGGCCGGGGGCTGGGCTGGGGGCTCGGTGCGGGATCCTCCATATGGCTCCCCACCAAATCCAAGCTCCCCACAGTCGGCGACCCAGCATGCCGGAGCCTCTTCGACCGATGGATGAGGGTCTCCGTTTCCTCCTCCTCCACCCTGCCAACGGCAGTAAAACAAAAGGTCAGCCAGCAAAGATAATCAAGTACACTAAAGTTATCACGGGGAGGGAAATCTTCCTTACTACTCATCAATGAGCATGGAGCTCAAGTCAAATTCCATGGGCGGCGGGGATGCTCTGCCTCTCTTCTGAGATGGAGGGGCAGAGCTTTCCGGCAGCCCCAAACCCTGCTGAAGCGCTGGGGGCTCTGATGAAGACGAGCTCTGCGAAGAGCTCGAGCCAGAATGGGAGTTGGAATCACCCTCGACATCCATCGATTGCTTAGCGGGAGAAGCTTTGATCCCGACAAGGCGAGGAGACTGGCGGCACACCACGTCTGGCTTGGTATTTCTAGTGGTGGTCTTCTTCACCTTCTTGGTAGCAGGCGCTGGATTTGGGGGCGCCGTTCCCCAGCTAGCAGCATGCCTGCGGGGACGCTGATCCAAAATTGGCTCGGGGGCTTGAGGACCAGCCACGAGCCACTCCGCTTCGGGCTCCACTGCCTCAACAGCCTCCTCCTCCCTCTAGAGCTCTGCTACCACAGTAGCTAGAGCCTCAAGCTTGGAAAACTCGTCCCCGGCAAGATCTTCCCCGGCAACCTCTTCCGTGCCCTGCGCCTCGCTACCACCATGAGAAGAACTCTCATCCTCAGCTTTTCCCTTCCTAACCTTTGCAGCCCTTGCCATTGCAGCAATTCGGGCAGCTTTGTCGTCCTCAATCCTCCTCTTGATAAACGCTGCTTCCACAGAGGAGGTGTGTTTGTACACGTTGGTCTCCACTCTGACAGCCCTCTCCGCCAGGGCGTTGGACCATTCAAGTTCTTCGTCAAGAGTGGGCAAGCGCCAATCACTTGCCACCCCATGAGCATTGCAATCCGGCATCCACTTCAAGATCTGGTCCCGGGCCGAATTGACATTCAGAAGGATAACGGTTGCCGGGAGCTTGAACAGCTCGAAGCGGCCAAACAGCTGGTCGCACAGCCAGGCATGCCTATAAACAAACAAATTGTTGGCCAAGCCCGAAAGCAATCTCATCTTGTCTCCAGCATCCCCATACAACCAGGCGGATCTGTCCCTCTTCTACAGTGGCTAGATGCGACAAGGAGAAAATCTACCCCCACATGCTCAATGGTTAGCCCAGCAGCCTTCAGGCGGGTGTTCCTGTTTATTGCCGGGCAAAGCCTATCATTGGTGAGGCCGAATGCGCTCCATTCCTTGCTGCGCTCGACACACCCTGTCCGTGCTTCACAGAACTCTGGGGCTTCCTCATCCTGAATCCAGCACCAGTCTCCTCTCCACTCATCCTACCGCTCGCGCTGCAAACCTGGGATATAATCCCATGACTTCCTTGCCACCCGTGGCATCCAGCTGATGTTCCCGGAGTGGTGAAATTTGTTCTCCACCCGCGGGACGAATTAATGCCTGAACAGATCAACATTGGGGGCGACTCCAACAAAATTCTCACACAAATGAGCAAAGATGGCCATGGTCGCCATTGCATTTGGCGTGAAGTCCAGGAGGTGGAATCCATAAATTGTCATCATCACCTCAAAGAAACCAGAAAAAGAGGGCAGAGGCCGCAGATGAAATATGCGCAGAAGAATCGGTATGAATTTGGCGGATCTTCTTCCCCCTCTGCCAGAACATTGGGCGCACCGTGCCCTTTTGGGACTTCCCTCCCCCACAGGTACCCGTACCTTGCCTACAGGACCGGGCCATCCAGGTTCGATGGAAAGAAGACGACATCTCCCCTCCGCTTCCTGTCCAGGTCCACCACCCTCTTGCTTCCCTCAGCGACCACCTCCTTCGCCGTGGCCGTCTGCTTCCCTTTTGCTGCTGTTTTCTTCCCCATTCCCGTGGACGCCGGTGCGAACGGGGGAAGGAATCAGGCGGAGGAACGGCGGCGGGCGAGGGAGAGAAGGAGGGGCAGTTGTTTGGCTTGCAGAGGAAGATGATGGGAGAGCAGGATAGGCGACAAGTGAACCGTGCCGTTTCACATTTTCCTATCTTAAGGGGAAAAGACGTGGAGCGTGGACGCAACGCTCCAGAAGTTACCGTTTTACATTAACTGCAACAGTCCCACGACCCCACAACTCGCAGTAATTGCGCGAAGTGGACGTTGGATTGACTGGTCATCATGACGAACCATGATGTGAACAACCCTTTTCAGCCACGTGTCTGTGCACTGGTTTAGGGCCTAACCCAACGTGCCCAGCGACATGTATGGCTTAGGCCTGGGGGCTTATGTCGGGGAACACAGATAGGGGTATATGTTTTCCCCTGACTATGCACGGACGACAAGCCAACAAGGCCAGAGACAAGATTGCAAGACCAAGATCAGACCAAGCAAGGAGGATCAATTCCTTTGAAGGATCCAAGATCAAGTCGAGAAGGCCAAGAAGAGCCAGAGGAACAAGGCATCGCTAAGGGAAGGGCCTACCTTGCCGGGCAGGCGAGCCTGGCAGGGTTGGGTTTTTGCCCCGGAAAGCAAGCTCCCAAATCGTCCCGGCAGGCCTGCCGGGGCTGGTGGAGGCAAGCCACTCCACCGCTCCACCTCACAAGTGACGCAAGTCAATAATCGAAGCGGTGTCAAGCTCCAAGGTGACTAAGTGGCTGCTTTCTGCCACATGGCAGCCACTTCCTACAGCAAACACCACCATATGACACCCGTCCTGAGACGTGTCAAGCAAGCAGGCGCGAAGCTATCAAAACAAGCCCGGTAGGGCTTGCCAGGCAAGCTGTGATGTGACACAGAGCTGTGCATTTAATGCGCTCTGTCAGCCTGCAGAGTTAGATACGATAGCACTGTTAGCTATCTAATCAGTACACAAAGACTTATTTGCCACTGTGGTGACCCCTTTATCTATAAAAGGAGGCCCATGGCGACCATAGAAAGGGTGGGATCCTCGCATATCCATATGCGTGTTGCCACTCTCGCCCCCAGAGCAACCTTGCCGGGCGAGTGTGCTACGTCTCACCACCATTATCCACCATCAATCTACCAAAGTAGGAGTAAGGTTTTACGCCTCACGGCGGCCCGAACCTGGGTAAAGACTGCCCGTGTGACCTCTGCCGTGCTGCGCGACGCTTCTCCGCTCTTTGTGCAACGTGTCCATCCCCCGCCGAACCAAAAGGGGTTGATGGCCCCATAGGTGGCCGTGGTTTCCCACGATAGAAGGGCATGGAACACTTTCCAAAAAATAAAATTAAGTTGCGATATGAATCTATTATGAGGGATACTTATGGATTGAATACCAAAGATGACAATACCTAGATCTATGCAATATGCCTAGCTAGGGGCGTAAAACAATAGCGCTTGTTGGGAGGCAACCCAATTTTATTTTTATGTTTTTGCTTCTATTTTTTAATAAATATGCAATTATACTTCTGTTATGTTTGTGTTTTAGTGTTTTAATTAGTGTTTGTGCCAAGTAAGACCTTTGGGATGATTTGGGTGATAATTGATTTGATTTTGCTGAAAAACAGAAACTTTTCCGTCCAGTAGCAGAATTGTTAAAATTCATTGGAGCGTGATAAAATTTGGAATTTTTTTTATAAAAGATTGATATAAAAATTTCCTACCTTTTCCTAATTTTTCAGAAGTTTTGAAGTTACAGAAGTTTGGTTAAAGTCCAGATTACTACAGACTGTTCTGTTTTTGATAGATTCTGTTTTCATTGTGTTGTTTGCTTATTTTGATGTATCTATGGGTAGTATCGGGGTGTATGAGCCATGAAGATGTTAGAATACATTAGATATAACACAAATATAAAATTGGAATGAGTTTACAACAGTACCTAAAAGTGGTTATTTGCTTTGTTTCACTAACGGATCTCATGAGTTTTCTGTTGAGTTTTGTGTTGTGAAGTTTTCAAGTTTTGGGTGAAGTTTCGATGGACTATGGAATAAGGAGCGGCAAGAGCCTAAGCTTGGGGATGCCCAAGGCACCCCAAGGTAATATTCAAGCACAACCAAGCATCTAAGCTTGGGGAGGTGATGTCGCTTGAACTACGTCGGTATTTCCCCAAAGAGGAAGGGATGATGCAGTACAACTACGGTAGGTATTTCCCTCAGTTATGAAACCAAGGTATCAATCCAGTAGGAGAACCAAGCAACACTATGTAAACGGTACCTGCACACAAAGAATAAATACTTGCAACCCGACGCTTATGAGGGGTTTTCAATCCCTCTACGTGTAACGGCGCCAGAAATTGTCAAGTTGACGGGATAAAATTTGTGTAGATTGGATAATATATCTCGATAAAATGTGAAATAAAATAAGTAACAACAAAGTGCAGCAAGCTATTTTTGGGTTTTTGGAATAATAAATCTAAAAATAAAAGCGAATAAAAATAGATCTCAAAGCAAATATGATAAAGAATAGACCCGGGGGCCATAGATTTCACTAGTGGCTTCTCTCGAGAAAATAGCACACGGTGGGTAAACAAATTACTGTTGGGCAATTGATAGAAGATCGAATAATTATGACGATATCCAAGGCAGTGATCAATATATTGGCATCATGTCCAAGATTAGAAGACCGACTCCTGCCCGCATCTACTACTATTACTCCACACATTGACCGCTATCTAGCATGCATGTAGTGTATTAAGTTCATGGAGAAATGGAGTAATGCAATAAGAACGATGAAATGATGTAGACGAGATCTATTCATGTAGGAATAGCCCCCATCTTGTTATCCTTAATAGCGACGATACATGCGTGTCTTGCTGCCCCTTCTGTCACTGGGAAAGAACACCGCACGATCGAACCCATCACAAAGCACGTCTTCCCATGGCAAGAAAAATCGATCTAGTTGGCCTAACTAAACCAAAGATTCAAAGAAGAAATACGAGGCTATAAATAATCATGCATAAAAGAGATCAAAAGAAGACTCAAATAATATTCATGGATATAGATCTGATCATAAACTCAAAGTTCATCGGATCCCAACAAACACACTGCAAAAAAGAGTTACATCAAATAGATCTCCAAGAGACCATTGTATTAAGAATCAAAAAGAGAGAAGAAGTCATATAGCTACTGCCTACGGACCCGTAGGTCTATGATGAACTACTCACGCATCATAGGAGAGGCACCAATGAGGATGATGAACCCCCCGTGATGGTGTCTAGATTGGATCTCATGGTTCTGGAACTTGCGGCAGCTGGAATTGTGTTTTGTCGACTCCCCTAGGGTTTCTGGAATATTTGGGTATTTATAGGGCGAAGAAGCGGTGCGGGAGGTCACCGAGGGGGGCACAACCCCCTGGGCACGCCTGGGCTCCTAGGTGCGCCCTGGTGGGTTGTGCCCACCTCAGGCCTCCCCTCTGGTACTTCTTTGGCCCATGTGGTGTCTTTTGGTCCAAAAAAATCTCCAAGAAGTTTCGCTGCGTTTGGACTCCGTTTGGTACTGATATTCTGTGAAGTAAAAAACAAGCAAAAACAGCAACTGGCACTGGGCACTATGTCAATAGTGTAGTCCCAAAAAAGGATATAAAGTTGCTATAAAATGATTGTAAAACATCCAAGAATGATAATATAACAGCATGGAACAAACAAAAATTATAGATACGTTGGAGACGTATCAGCATCCCCAAGCTTAAATCCTACTCGTCCTCGAGTAGGTAAATGATAAAAACAGAATTTTTGATGTGGAATGCTGCCTAACATGTTCATCACATATTATTTTCTTTTGTAGCATGGACATTTGGACTTTTATATGGTTCAAAGCAATAGTCATGCTTTAACATGAAGATTTCAATACTCAAGCATATCAACAAGCAACTATGTCTTTCAAAATATCAACGCTAAAGAAAGTTATCCCTAGCCCATCATGCTCAATCATTGATCCATTCATGAAACACACTCGAATATTAGCTACATCCAATGCACAAGTATGATCATAGTGCTCCCTAGTTGGTGCTTTATAAGAGAAGATGGAGACTCAAATAAAAATCAAAATTGCATAAAGTAAATAGATAGGCCCTTCGCATAGGGAAGTAGGGATTTGTAGAGGTGCTAGAGCTCAAAGCTTAAACTGAGAGATAATTTTTTTTGAGAGGCATGCTTTTCTCGTCAACGAAAATGACTGAGTAGTTCCCAACACTTTCCATGCTAGATATATCATAGGCGGTTCCCAAACAGAAAATAAAGTTTATTCCTTTTTCCACCATACTTTCACATTCCACGGCTAGCCGTATCCACAGGTGCCCTCCATACCAACACTTTCCAAGGAATTTATTATTTGACAACATAAAGTAAATTTCTTTTTCATTTCGGGACTGGGCATCCCTATTACCGCCATACTCTCATGCAATAACAAGTGAATAAACACTCATCTTAAGAATAACACATCTACCATGGAAAATATTGGCTACCCCCTACCGCTTCATGAGCGGTACGGGCACACAAAAAGGAAATTCGTTTTGAAAATTAGAGATGGCACATACAAATTTGCTTAGAACGGCATGGAAAAACCACATATAGGTAGGTATGGTGGACTCATATGGCAAAATTGGGTTTAAAGATTTTGGATGCACAAGTAGTATTTCTACTTAGTACAAGTGGAGTCTAGCAAAAAGATTGAGAAGCAACCAACCAAGAAATGAAAAATCACATTAGCGAGCATTAAGCATAACTAACACCGAATAATGCACCACAAGTAGGATGTAATTTCATTGCATAACTATTGACTTTCATACTTGCATAGGGAATCACAAACCTTAACACCAATATTCTTACTAAAGCATAATTACTCACCAACATGACTCACATATCACTATCATCATATCTCAAAACTATTACAAAGAATCAAGATTACTTTGTCCAATGATCTTCGTGAAAGTTTTTATTATATCCCTCTTTAATATCTATCAGTTTGGGACTAATTTCATATATTGCAATTGCTTTTGACAAGCTCAAACAAATCTAAGTGAAGAACATGAGCATAAAATTTTTCGTCTCTCAAAATAATATAAGTGAAGCATGAGAAAATTTCTTCAAAAAAATTCTAACTCTCAAATAAATTTAAGTGAAGCGTGAGAGCATTTCTTCAAAAATATTAAAGCACACCATGTTCAAAAAGATATAAGTGAAGCACTAGAGCAATTCCATAGCTCAAAAAATTTAAGTGAAGCATAAAGAGCAATTCTAACAAATCACAGCATAATTTTGGCTCTCTCAAATAGGTGTGTCCAGCAAGGATACTTGTGACAAATTAAAAAGTAAAACAATCAAAGACTCATATAATACAAGACGCTCCAAGCAAAACTCATGATATGTGACGAATATAAATATAGCTCCAAGTAAAATACCGATGGTCGTTAGAAGAAAGAGGGGATGCCTTCCGGGGCATCCCCAAGCTTAGTTGATTGGTTCTACTTGAATATTAACTTTGGGTGCCATGGGTCATCCCCAAGCTTAGGCTCTTTTCACTCCTTATTCCTTCATCCGTCGCGATCTCACCCAAAACTTGAAAACTTCAATCACACAAAACTTAACAAAACCTTCGTGAGATCCGTTAGTATAAGAAAACCAATCTTTACTTTAAGTACTGTAGCAAACCCATTCAAATTTTGTTATTGCATTATATATACTGTATTCTAACTTTGCCATGGCTTATACCCCCCGATACAATCCATAGATTCATCAAAATAAGCACACAATACAAAGAAAATAGAATCTGTTAAAAACAGAATAGTTTGTAAAGATGCGAATTCTTTCCATATTTGTGTAACTCCAAAAATTCTGAAAAATTAGGACAACATAGGAAATTTATAAGTAAATGTGGTGTAAACAATTCAGAATGTTTGGTTGCTTCTGTGGATTTTCAAAATTCTTCTACTGGACAAAAAAGTTTCTGTTTTTAACAGGATCAAATCAACTATCACCAAAGCTATCCCAAAGGCTTTACTTGGCACAAACACTAATTAAAACATAAAAAACACAATCATAACAGAGGCATAATTGTGCAAACACTCAGGAATAGAAATAAAAAGGCAAAAATAAATTTTATTCATTGGGTTGCCTCCCAACAAGCGCTATCGTTTTATGCCCCTAGCTAGGCATAATGCATAGATTCAAGTATTGTCATCTTTAGTTTTAGATCCATAGGATGCCCTCATGATTGATATATATGGTGGCTTAATTCTTGCTCTAGGGAAGTGTTTCATACCCTTTCTTAGTGGAAACTGAAATTTAATATTGTCTTCTTTCATATCAATCACGTCACCAATAGTACGTAAAAACGGTCTACCAAGTATAATTGTACAAGATGGATTCCAATCAATATCAAGAACAATAAAATCTATGAGCACATAATTCCTATTTGCAAGAATAAGAACATTATTAATTCTTCCCAAAGGCTTTTTAATAGTAGAATCCGCCAAGTGCAAATTAAGAGAACATTCTTCAATATCGGTAAGACCAAGCACATCACATAAAGATTTCGGAATTGTGGAATCACTAGCACCCAAATCACATAAAGCAAAACACTAATAATTTTTAATCTTGACTTTAATGGTAGGTTCCCATTCATCATGTAATTTTCTAGGAATTGAAATCTCTAACTCCAATTTTTCTTCCAAAGCTTTCATCATGGCATCTACGATATGTTTAGTAAAAGCTTTATTTTGTTCATAAGCATGGGGTGAATGTATCATGGATTGCAAAAAAGAAATACAATCAATCAAAGAGAAATTATCGTAATTAAAGTCTTTGTAATCCAAAAGAGTGAGCACATCACTAGTTAAAGTTTTGACCTCTCCAAACCCACTTTTATCAATTTTTTCATCAAGATTTTCACCCTCCGAATTATCGGGGCGCCTTCTAACTAAAGTTGACTCTTCTTCAGTCCCTTTATCATCAATTTTAATTTTACTAAACAAGGAATCAATAGAATAAAAACCAATCACTTTAAGATCTTCATCATTTTTATGAAAGCAATCACTAGAAAACGCTCTTTCTAAAAATTCTCTTTTAGCTCTATGCATAGCGGTTCTTTTCTTACTTTCATCCATAGAGACATATAAATCTTTAATTGGTTCATCAACCTTGGGTACAAAAAATTTCAACTTGAGATTTTCTACATCGTGAGAAATCCTATCAATGCTTCTAGACATATCATCAATCTTATTCAACTTTTCTTCTATCGTAATATTGAAAACTTTTTGAGCATTGATAAATTCTTTAATATTATTCTCAAGATTAGAGGGGTTCCTATTATTATTGTAAGAAGATTTACCATAGGAATTACCATAATTATTAGAGGAATTTCCAGGAAAAGGCCTAGGATTAAAATTACCTCTATAAGCATTGTTATTAAAATTGTTTCGCGAGACAAAATTCACATCTAGGGATCACAATTTTGCTCAATCAAAGTAGACAAAGGCACATCATTAAGATCAATAGGAGCACTTTTATTAGCAACCAATTTCATAAGAGCATCAACTATTTCACTCAACGTACTAATTTCTTCAACCGAATTAACTTTTTTACTAGTAGGTGCTCTTTCAGTATGCCATTGTGAATAATTTGCCATAATATTATCTAGCAATTTAGTAGCTTCACCCACATTAATTTCCATAAAATTACCACCCGCGGCGGAATCTAAAAGATTTCTAGAAACAAAATTCAATCCCGCATAAAATTTTTGTATTATCATCCAAAGATTTAAACCATGGCTAGGACAATTTCTTAGCATCAACTTCATTCTTTCCCAAGATTGTGCAACAAGTTCATGCTCAAGTTGCTTAAAATTCATGAGTTGAGTTCTAAGGGAAATAATTTTCTCGGGTGGAAAATACTTCGTAATAAAAGCATCTGTGTACTTATCCCAAGAATCGATACTATTATGAGGCAATGAAGAAAACCAAATTTTTGCGTGATCCCTCAAAGAGAAAGGAAATAATTTCAACTTCACAATATCATTGTCCACATCTTTTTTCTTTTGCATATCACACAATTCTACGAATGTGTTTAGATGGGACGCGACATCCTCATTAGGAGTACCAAAAAATTGATCTTTCATAACAAGATTCAACAAAGCGGTATTAATATCACAGGATTCCGCACTAGTGGCGGGAGGAGCAATTGGAGTGCTAATAAAATCATTATTATTGGTATTGGAAAAATCACACAACTTGGTGTTTTCTTGAGTCATCGTGACTACGCAAACAAGATTGCACACAAAAACAGATCTGATGAGAAAACAGCGAACGAAAAAGAGGGAAAATAAAACTGCAATTTTTTGTGAAGTGGGGGAGATGAAAACGAGAGGCAAATGGCAAATAATGTAAATTGCAAGGAGATGAGTTTTGTGATTAGGAACCTGATAGATGTTGATGATGTCTCCCCGGTAACGGCGCCAGAAATTCCTTTTGATGTCGCTTGAACTACGTCAGTATTTCCCCAAAGAGGAAGGGATGATGCAGTACATCTACGGTAGGTATTTCCCTTAGTTATGAAACCAAGGTATCAATCCAGTAGGAGAACCAAGCAACACTATGTAAACGGTACCTGCACACAAAGAACAAATACTTGCAACCCGACGCTTATGAGGGGTTGTCAATCCCTATACGGGTAACGGCGCCAGAAATTGTCAAGTTGACGGAATAAAATTTGTGTAGATTGGATAAATAGATCTCGATAAAACGCGAAATAAAATAAGTAACAAAAAAGTGAAGCAAGGTATTTTTGGGTTTTTGGAATAATAGATCTAAAAATAAAAGTGAATAAAAATAGATCTCAAAGAAAATATGATAAAGAATAGTCCCGGGGGCCATAGATTTCACTAGTGGCTTCTCTCGAGAAAATAAAACACGATGGGTAAACAAATTACTGTTGGGCAATTGATAGAAGATCAAATAATTATGACAATATCCAAGGCAATGATCAATATATAGGCATCACGCCTAAGATTAGTAGACCGACTCCTTCCTGCATCTACTACTATTACTCCACACATCGACCGCTATCCAGCATGCATCTAGTGTATTAAGTTCATTGAGAAACGGAGTAATGCAATAAGAACGATGACATGATGTAGATGAGATCTATTCATGTAGAAATAGCCCCCATCTTGTTATCCTTAATAGCAACGATACATGCGTGTCTTGCTGCCCCTTCTGTCACTGGGAAAGAACACCATACGATCGAACCCATCACAAAGCACCTCTTCCCATGGCAAGAAAAATCGATCTAGTTAGCCTAACTAAACCAAAGATTCAAGGAAGAAATACGAGGCTATAAATAATCATGCATATAAGAGATCAAAAGAAGACTCAAATAATATTCATGGATAAATAGATCTGAACATAAACTCAAAGTTCATTGGATCGCAACAAACACACCGCAAAAAGAGTTACACCAAATAGATCTCCAAGAAACCATTGTATTGAGAATCAAAAGAGAGAGAGAGAGGAAGCCATCTAGCTACTAACTACGGACCCATAGGTCTATAATGAACTACTCACGCATCATCGAAGAGGCACCAATGAGGATGATGAACCCCTCCGTGATGGTGTCTAGATTGGATCTGGTGGTTCTGGAACTTGCGGCGGCTGGAATTGTGTTTCGTCGACTCCCCTATGGTTTTTGGATTTTCGGGGTATTTATAGAGCAAAGAGGCAGTGCGAGAGGCGGCCCAGGTGGGCACAACTAATCAGTGCGCACCTGGGCCCCCAGGCGCGCCCAGGTGGGTTGTGCTCCCCTCGGAGCCCCCTATGGTTCTTCTTTGGCCCAACAGGTGTCTTCTGTTTGGACTCCGTTTGGTACTAATATTCTGTGAAGTAAAAAACAAGCAAAAAACAGCAACTGGTACTGGGCACTATGTCAACAGGTTAGTCCCAGAAAATGATATAAAGTTGCTATAAAATGATTGTAAAACATCCAAGAACGATAATATAACAGCATGGAACAAGCAAAAATTATAGATACACTGGAGCCGTATTAGGATGCCCCGGATGGCATCCCGTCTTTTGTCTACGATCCATCGGTAAATTAGTTGAGGCTATATTTTTATTCACCACATGATATGTGTTTTGCTTGGAGCATCTTGTATTATAAGAGTCTTTGCTTTTTAGTTTGCCACAATCATCCTTGATGTACACACCTTTTGAGAGGGACACACATTAATCGTGATTTTATTAGAATACTCTATGTGCTTCACTTATATCTTTTGAGCTAGGTAGTTGCTCCAGTGCTTCACTTATATCTTTTTAGAGCACGGCGGTGGTTTTATTTTGAAGAAATTGATGAACTCTCATGCATCACATATATTATTTTGAGAGTCTTATAAATATTATATCAATTTGCTTGGGTTATGAATTTAGTCTTAATATGATAAGGTATTCAAGAGGGATATAATAAAAACTTTCATGAAGATCATTGAATATATGAGAAGTTTGATTCCTTGCATTTGTTTTGAGATATAAAGATGGTAATATTAGAGTCATGCTAGTGAGTAATTGTGGATTAGTAAGAATATTTGTGTTAGGGTTTGTGATTCCCGAAGCATGCACGTATGGCCTCTCGTTATGCGATGAAGTTGGAGCATGATTTATTTTTTATTGTCTTCCTTAAGGGTGGCGGTCGGGGACGAGCGATGGTCTTTTCCTACCAATCTATCCCCCTAGGAGCATGCATATTAGTACTTTGTTTTAAGGGCTAATAAACTTTTGCAATAAGTACGTGAGTTCTTTATGACTAATGTTGAGTCCATGGATTATACGCACTCTCGCCCTTCCACCATTGCTAGCCTCTTCGGTACCGTGCATTTCCCTTTCTCACCTTGAGAGTTGGTGCAAACTTCGCTGGTGCATCCAAATCCCGTGATATGATACGCTCTTTCACACATAAGCTACTTTATATCTTCCTCAAAACAGCCACCATACCTACCTATTATGGCATTTCCATAGCCATTCCGAGATATATTGCCATGCAACTTCCACCGTTCCATTTTATTATGGCACATACCATCATTGTCGTATTGCTTTGCATGATCATATAGTTGGCATAGTATTTGTGGCTTGGCCACCGTTCATATTTTTTATACATGTCACGCTAGATCATTGCATGAGGCATTCATATAGATTCATATCTTTGTTCTAGTATCGAGTTGTAATTCTTGAGTTGTAAGTAAATAAAAGTGTGATGATCATCATTATTAGAGCATTGTCCCATGTGAGGAAAGGATGATGGAGACTATGATTCCCTCACAAGTCGAGATGATACTCCGGACTTAAAAAATAAATAAAAAGAGGCCAAAGAGCCCAAAATAAAAAAAAGAGGCCAAAAAAAAAGAAAAGAAAAAATGAGAGAAAAAGAGAGAAGGGACAATGTTACTATCCTTTTCCACACTTGTGCTTCGAAGTAGCACCATGTTCTTCATGATAGAGAGTCTCCTATTTTGTCACTTTCATATATTACTAGTGGGAATTTTTCATTATATAACTTGGCTTGTATATTCCAATGATGGGCTTCCTCAAAATGCCCTAGGTCTTCGTGAGCAAGCAAGTTGGATGCACACCCACTTAGTTTTCTTTTGAGCTTTCATACACTTATAGCTCTAGTGCATTTGTTGCATGGCAATCCCTACTCCTTGCATTGACATAAATTGATGGTCATCTCCATAGCCCATTGATTAGCCTCATGAATGTGAGACTTTCTCCTTTTTTGTCTTCTCCACACAACCTCCACCATCATATTCTATTCCACCTATAGTGTTATATCCATGGCACACGCTCATGTATTGCGTGAAAGTTGAAAAAGCTTAAGAACGTTAAAAGTATGAACCAATTACTTGGCTTGTCATCAGGGTTGTGCATGATAAATACTTTGTGTGATGAAGATAGAGCATGACAAGATTATATGATTTTGTAGGGATAACTTTCTTTAGCCATGATATTTTGAGAAGACATGATTGCTTTTTACTAAGCTCGAAGTATTATTGTTTTTATGTGAATATTAAACTTTTGTTTTGAATTTTATGGATCTGAATATTCATGCCACATAAAGAAAGATTACATGATAAACATGTTAGGTAGCATTCCACATCAAAAATTCTGTTTTTATCATTTACCTACTTGAGGACGAGCAGGAATTAAGCTTGGGGATGCTTGATACGTCTCCAGCGTATCTATAATTTTTTATTGTTCCATGCTATTATATTATCCATTTTTGATGTTTTATATGCATTATTATGCTATTTTATATCATTTTTTGGGACTAACCTATTAACCTAGTGCCAAGTGCCAGTTGTTGTTTTTTCCTTGTTTTTGTCTTTTATAGAAAATCAATACCAAACGGAGTCCAAATGGAACGAAAAATTTTGACGATTTTTCTTGACCCAGAAGACACCTAGGAAGCTTTGGGAAGAGGCCAGAAGAGCCACGGATGGGCCACAAGCTCACCAGGCGCGCCCTAGGGGGGCGCCCTCCGAGCTTGTGGGCCCACCGTGGCACCTCTAACCCTAATCTCAGCTCCATAAATACCCAAATATCCCCCGTATACCAGAGGGCACACCAAAAATACTTTTCCGCCATCGCAAGTTTCTGTCCTCGTGAGATCCCATCTGGAGACCTGTTCCGGTACTCTGCCGGAGGGGGATTCGATCACAGAGGGCCTCTACATCAACCTTGCTGCCCTTCCGATGATGTGTGAGTAGTTTACCACAGATCTACGGGTCCATAGCTAGTAGCTAGATGGCTTCTTCTCTCTCTTTGATCTTCAATACAATGTTCTCCTCGATGTTCTTGGAGATCTATTCGATGTAATCTTCTTTTACGATGCGTTTGTTGAGATCCGATGAATTGTAGGTTTATGATCACATTATCTATGAATGTTATTTTAGTCTTCTCTTAACTCTTTTATGCATGATTAAGATAGCTTTGTATTTCTCTCCGATCTATTGATTTGGTTTGGCCAACTAGATTGATTTTTCTTGCAATGGGTGAGGTGCTTTGTAATGGTTCAATCTTGCGGTGCTCAATCCCAGTCACAGAAGGGGACATGACATGTATTTGTATTGTTGCCATTAAGGATAAAAAGGTGGGGTTTATTCATATTGATTGGATCTATCCCTCTACATCATGTCATCTTGCTTAAGGCGTTACTCCGTTCTTGTTAACTTAATACACAAGATGCATGCTGGATAGCGGTCTATGTGTGGAGTAATAGTAGTAGATGCAGGCAGGAGTCGGTCTACTTGTCACGGACATGATGCCTATATTCATGATCATTGCCTTAGATATCATCATAATTATTCACTTTTCTATCAATTTCTCAACAGTAATTTGTTTACCCACCATATGCGTTCTTTCAAGAGAGAAGCCTCTAGTGAATACTATGGCCCCCAGGTCTATTCTTATCATATTATTTCAGATCTATAAAACCAAAAACCAAAAAATACCTTGCTGCAATTTATTTACCTTTACTTTATTTTGCACTTTTATTTATCTTTTATAACTATCTCTATCAGATCTCATCCTTGCAAGTAACCGTGACGGATTGACAACCCCTTTATCATGTTGGGTGCAAGTATTTGTTTGTTTGTGCAGGTGCTATCATTGGAGACTTGTGTGTTCCTCCTACTGGATTGATACCTTGGTTCTTAACTGAGGGAAATACTTATCTCTACTTTGCTGCATCATGCTTTTCTCTTCAAGGGAAAAACCAATGCAAGCTCAAGAAGTAGCATTGACCTGCGATAGCAGATACTTTAACCTCATCAAAAAATAGACGAAGCACTGGAAGCGATTCCCTTCAGATATATTGAATAAGGATGACATGGTCGGAACCATAACTGCAAGGGATCAAATTTAATGATACCGGAAGAATTATACAAATGAATAAATATTTTGCAAGAAGCTTCTATGACAGTCTACATAGTTTCCATGGGCATGAACACAAAGTTCAAGGTCGACTCCCACTTCATCAATGCATAACCTTTCATTCACTTCTGGTTTTTGAAGAAGTTGTAGTGTTGAAAATTTATCTGGCGAAACACTAGTAGAGTATGACCCGTATAAGTATCTGGGTTCACACATATTAGGGAAGGTGTAGGTTCAACCCATTGGGGCATCTTAGGAACATATACCACAAACTTCAGGAGTAAATAACACAAGCTCGATAGTAGAGCATGGTTGACAAAAGCGGAGGATACAATTTAACAATGGCATTATGTATCAGGGGAAGAACTCACAAGAATTTTGAATGTGAAGGACACTGTCGGATAATAACACAACAATGGGTCTGGCAGTCCACAACGGAGCTGATGTGAGTATCGGTACTCCATCAGAGGAAGAAAGAATGCAAAGGCATCGGATTATAGAAACATCTGAATAATTCGATGCTTAAATAGAAAGAAAATATGATTTCTAGATCCTTGTATCAGAATCAGATGCTCTGATCAAATATGAGTAAGTTGAATAGACATGGAGGAACAACCGATCTAAACTTGATTAATCAAGAACCAGCTCATATCCAGAATGACATCTGAGCCAGTAATGTAATTTCTAGGGGTCAACTAATGATTGCGTGCCTTCACACACATTAAATCATTAGGCTCGAAATGGCAATGACAAGGGATGTCAACGAAGACTACTAGACATATGGAATTAACCATAATGCAAGCAGGTAAGAATTTCAAGAGCAATAGGCCACAGAGGATTTTCGGAAGATCGAATAGTATTTCGAAGAATTATGTGAAACACATGATCAACTGGGGATGAACGAATCCCCGGTAAGTGTGAGGAATTATTGTAGGTGTATTCATGCGGAAATGGAGCTACAAGGCAGTAGGCACAATGGAATCTCAGAATATCACTACAAAAAAAAGACACATCCGTGACATTTTGGCCCGAACGAAACTTTTTCTGTCAAGGTTATGACACTTCTATGACGATTATTGTGACAAAAACACGTATCATCATAGGTGTGGTGAGCTCCTACTTCTATGACAAAAAATCATGACAGAAAATGGGCTTTTCATCCTGGGCGGGCTAGAGACGCACATGCATGACATTCTTTGGGCCGTCCATGATGGAAAAAATCATGGTAGAAGTGAGGGCAAGGAAAATTTCGGGGAGTTCCTGGTTACGGTGGGTGGTCGGGGCCAAGCGATGGATGGAGGTTTGCGCGCTTCTCTGGTATACGTAAGCGTGTGTGCGTGAGGCGTTGGGCTCTAACTAAACCTGAGTGAGGTGTTCACTTACTGAACCCGAGCGATCGCACTAGCTACCTTACTGAACCCAAGCGATTCCTTCGCTACTACTGCTAACTGAACGCAATCGATCGATCGCTGCTGCTGCTTACTGAAGCCGATCGAACCTGCCTCTTGATGAACAGTGACCGTTGGGGGTTGGTTGAACGAGTCAAGACGTGGTGAGTCTAGCCGGTTGGTTGGGGTTGGATGAACAGTTCCTGGTGGTGGGGGTTGGATGAACAGGACCCCATGGTAGTAGGCCGTTTCCGCTGGATGAACAGGACCCCAAGGAGGCTCCCACACCCGAGCCGATTGGGGCTGGATGAACAGGACCCTATGGAGGGCTGGTTGAACAGTAGCCGGTGGAGGCTGGATGAACAGTAGCCCGTGGATGAACAGTAGCTGGTGGAGGCAGGAGGAAGCCGCGGTGGATGAACAGTAGCTAGTGGAGGCTGGAGGAAGTCGATGGTGGCTGAACAGTAGCCCGTGGAGGCTGGAGCGAGGCAGTAGACGGTGGATGAACAGTAGCCCGTGGAGTTCCGTTTTGTGGTACACCACACCCCTCCCGATGAACAGGATCCCCGTTTCGACCGTAGCGCTCCAACAGAAGTCCGTTTCCTCCGTTTTGCAGTACGCCAGACCCCTCCCGATGAACAGGATCCCATTTCGACAGTAGCTGGTCGAGCAGAAGGCCGTTTACTCCGTTTTGCGGTACGCCAGACCCTTCCCGATGAATAGGACCCCCGGTGGTGGGGGTTGGATGAACAGTTCTCGGTGGTGGGGGTTGGATGAGCAGGACCCCATTTTCCTCCATTTTGCGGTACGCCAAATCCCGTTTCGGCTGTTCCGTCCAAGCCGGTTGGCTCTCGAAGAACAAGACACATTTCGTTGCCTCCCGATGAACACGACGATGTTTCTCTGTTCTGACTCAGCCGGTTGGCTGCCGATGAACACGACGCCGTTGCTGCTGTCTCCATGTACACGAGCCCTGGCCGTACGTATGTGCGAGTACGCGCTCGAGACGCCGCCCGTATATACGTACGTGCCCATAGTTTTTGGAGTGTGGTTGTACGTCCGTGTACTCCATTTAGACAAGACTGCATGGACTACTACGTAGGGGCTGGACTGTACTACGACACGTGCTGCTCCTTGCTTGGCCATGGTTCATCCTTGCAGAGACACCGATCGGCCAGTATGTATGTACATGTTGGCGACCAGACAAACAATGCTACATATGCTTCGACCAGGTGGGTCCCAGCTGTCAGGGAGGATAAGGAGGCACTTTTTTGCGTGCGAAGATATAGCTGGTGGGTCCCAGCCGTCAGTGGGAGGAATCATTTTTTGCGCATAATATGGAGGCACTTCCTTGCATCCGAAGATGTAGCTGGTGGGTCCAGCTCTCGGCGTCACCGCATACAGTCGTCTTCCGATGGCTGTCATTCGTTGACCATGTTGACCACGCCGCGCCAAGAGCACCAAGGCGGTGGACGACGGCGAGGCCTAGGAAGGGAACGACGCGGAGCCGGGGAAGAGATGGCAGTGGATGCCCACGCAGAGGGGAGTACGAGGGTTGACTGGTTCAGCTGCGGTGTGAGGCTGCCGTCGCTGCAGAATAACAGGGGTTGTGGGTGAGTAGAGGGATGGCCTGGCCAGTGGTTGGAGTAGGAGGGGGTGGTGAGGCCTGGGCGGTAGCATAGCCGACCATGGGAGGCAGGAGCACACGGTCCCGTCGGCGCTGGTTTGGGCGGCTGCATCAAGAAAATCAGAGGTTGAGGAAGCAGAACAACCATTGGATTAACATCCAACAGTAACTGCTGATAGAATCATTTGTTGACTAAGTTGACAAAGCCCTGCGTACGCGTCAACTGAGTAGGGCCCCAAGTTAGCCACCAAATATGACGAGCCCCAGTTGTCAAGGGGAGCAATCCTTATTTTTTGCTTAATAAGGAGGCACTTCCTTGTGTGCGAAGATATAGCTGGTGGGTCCCAGCTGTTAGCGGGGATTCATTTTTTTGCATAATAAGGTGGCACTTGCTTGCGTGCGGCCATGGACCATGTGGGTCCCTACTGTCAGGCTCTCCACTTACATCCCTCTTCTGATGGCTGTCATTTGTTGATCACGTTGACCACGCCGCGCCGAGAGCATCAATGCGGTGGACGACGGCGAGGCCCAGGAAGGGAACGGCCCAGAGCCAGCGAAGCCATAGTAGTGGATGCCCACGCTGAGGGGAGTACAAGGGCTGTGACTGGTTCAGCTTCGGGGTGAGGCTGGCGTCGCCGAAAAATAACAGGAGGTGCGGGTGGGTAGAGGGATGGCCTGGCCAGCGGTGGCAGTAGGGTCGGCCGGTGAGGCCTGCATGGTAGCACATCCGGCCATGGGAGGAGGGAGTAGGCAGTCCGCCGGCGCTGGCTTGGGCGGCTGGAGCAGGAAGATCAGAGATTAAAGAAGCACGATGGCTGTTGGATGGACATCCAACAGTCATTGCTCTCTTGTGTTGACTAACTTGGCACAACCTTGCGTACACGTCAACCTTTTTTTAGGAAAGCGTACACGTCAACTTATAGTAGGTGCACAAGTCAGCCTTAAATCTATGGAAAATAGCATACAACCCATCTGCCATTATTTCTAATAATTTACAGCCCATTTGCTAATTCTTAAGGATTTTTTTGGAGCCCATATTTTTTTGTTAGCATTACAGCCCATATTATGACCACGGTTAAAAAATTCTATGAAATTTTGCATATTTCGGTGCGGTCCGAACTGTTTTTAATCCTGAAATTTTGAGTCACACTCAAACTAATTGGAAAAATAAATTTATATCAATATAAAATCCAAATAATTGTCCACGCATAAAAATCAATGAAATTTGAAATCTCAAAATGAAAAAAAAGAAATTTTAAACTAATTGCGGTTTACTGTGTTTTTAAAATGTACAACCCATTTCTCATAACTGATAGCACATTTTCTGGGCAAGCCGAATGAAACTCTCCTCATCTTGAAAGATTTGCAGCCCAGCAGGGCTGACAAAAGCAAGTAGGCCTCGGTTGGGTATTCTGCAAAAGAACAAAAAAACTAGGCAAGTCATTTTCAGAAAGAAAAAAACTATTGGGCTGGTCTTGTGGTAAATATAAAATAAAAGGCTGGCTAGACAGGCCAGAGTGCCCCGCACAGCCCAGTTGACACCGTGCTCTGTCTCAAAAACAAAAAGAACTGGGCGAGCTGCTGGGTCCCTGGTGTGAGCCGCTCGTTGTGCAATTCTCTCGTTTATTGACTACGTTGGCAATGGCATGGGATCCAGATGTCAGAAATCCATTAGGAGGAACCATTTTTGGGGCCTGAAATAAGGAGGCACTTGCTTGCGTACTGCCATGACCCTGGTGGGTCCCTGCTATCATCCTCTCCACATACAATCATCTCCTGATTGTGTACGCATCAACCTAGTAGGCCCACAAGTCAGCCTCTAAACCCGTGGCAGACAAATACAACCCATTTAAAAAAAATAACAGCCCATTCCATATGTTCACATGGAAAGTTCAACATTCAGAGCAAAGTAGCAGGTCTGATCCAGATATAGAGTACTGAACTTCCACACCGACAACCATCATAGCCAAGTTAACTATCTACTCCCACTAATACTCTAGTGTACAAGTACTAACTTACTCTTAGCTAACTAGATGATGCCGGCCGCCATCTACGGTTGACGCTAAACGCCGGCTCCGACGTCCTCCTCCTCGCCTCAGACTTGCCAGAGGTGCGATAGGGTGCGTTGCTCGTGCGCGTTGGCCCTTTCTGTGCCGGCGTGGTCCACCGAAGCTTCGGCTTCTAAGCGGGAAACCCACTTGATGAGCTGGTAGTAAAATTTAGCGTCGCGAACATGTGCGTGCCCGACAGCCTCCAGGGCTATTTGCCGGGCGCCAGCCTCCACGTAGTCGGCCCAATTGTGGGCGCTCTGCTAGTGACTCAGACTGTTAGTGCGCTGCTACTCTATGCCTAGCTGGTGGCGCAAATCGGTGATACGCTGCTCCTGCGCCTGGTGGTCGCGCTCCAACAAGTCCTCATACTCTGCATTGCCATCTAAAGACCGATAGAAGGCCTCCTCCCCCCGTCTGCCTTCCGGTGAAAAACCGAACACTAGTTCCGGCGGTGACCGCCTCCGGTGTCGCCTATTGCGGACGGGCGGGGGCATGACGGACGTGGCGAGAGCGAGGGCAAGTGGCGAGCGACGTCGGGCTGGTGGGGGCTTATGAGGATAGGGCGAGTTGCGTGATGGTGCCATCGGAGAATGCCGGGAATCAGTAATTATAGGCGGAAGGTAGGTGAACCAGTGTGTCGCGGGAAACACGATGGTCATCGCAGTCATCGGAATTCAATGCATAAGCAGGCATGGCTTAGCGCGCCAGCTTGCCGTGGAAAACTAGAAAAACTGAAATTATGACTGTGTCGTCCTATCCCGTCCCGTCAGTGGTGCGTCCCGTCCGTGGGTCGCACATCGGCATGACGGTCAAACGAGTGCACTCGATTCATCCAGATGAGGTACGTGCGTGATCCGCTGGTTATTCGCGTAGGATCAAGTTGGTCAAATAGTCTACGTGTAGGATCGCAATAGCTGATGAACATTCACTGGGAGATAAGGCATTTGCGAATGTTTTTGCTGGCAGTTTCTTTAGATTCGCATGGCATTTTCTTCAGAACAGCATGTCAGTTTCTTCAGAGGTAGGCATTTTTATTCAAAAACTGCCACCTTTGGATCTTGCGTCGCAACTAAAACTGCCAGGAGCGTATTAGTAGGCTAGCTAGTGATCGATCAGTAACTTGTAAACACTGAGCGAACAAAAATAAGGAACTGCTAGTAACTTGTAAACACTGAGCACACAGAAATAAGGATCATGCTGTGCACAGTAGTAAGAGCTGATCCGTTCGAAATGTTCACACGAGACTCACATGCCTGCCTTTGTAATATGTTCCCATTAATAGCCCAAATTCACAACCAACTAGTATGATTCCCATACATAAGATCAACATGTTAATGCATCTCAATGATTCACAAATCATATACAATATGTAGCTCCTAAAGCAAAGATCAAGAAAAAACATCTGTTCTTGCTACTAACATGGATGCTTCTCTGGGCCAACGTTCAGTACAGAGTGAAATACAAATTTGATTGTGAAGTCTACATTTCCACTTGCAAACATAAGTGGTTTCACCAACAGATGGAACCATGAGAGTGAACCACACATGATGGAGGAACATCCACTGAAATATGAGTTGGTCATCTGTCGATCACACGGCGAGACTATTTTCGGAATACAACTTTAACTTTGGCAAAATAATGCCCATTGGATAATCAGAACAAAACAATGAAGCACCTAGTATTGGCCAATAAATAGTACAGTACTACTTTTGTGCAGTCCATGAAGTGACTATCCAATCTTTCTGTGTCTATTTTCAAATGGCACTGCATGCAGTGACTATACTATTCTCTTGTGTAGTTCCACAAAAATTGAGGTCACTTTGTTTGTTCGCCAAATGGCAACAGGCAGACATCTGTTTGCCCAAATATCAATCAGCTAGTTAACACGTACCCCACCTTGTATTTTCGGTTTAATCACGCCTCTGCTTGTCGTTTCCGCTTAGCATCCGTCATGTTTTGCACTGGACAATTTGATACTGTCATGTTTTGCACTGGACAATTTGGTACTGAACTGATTTGCTGGTACAAAGTAGAAATATAGCGCCTATTCTTCATCAGACCAAGGATATCCATGTTTGCAGTGATGGAAGAGGTGAAATCCATACAACCAAAATTGAGCATCCAATCATTGAATCATGTCCTACACCACCAATGTAGGTCCACCCTGCCAATAAATTTACATGCAAACCACTAATATTACTATCTAATGACAATACAAAAATAGTAGCAAGATAGTAGCAAACCATGTACCTTGGTAATGAACAGCTCATAGTGCCACCAATTGGATATAACTGTTTGGAAGAAAAAATGCTCATAATGTTGAACCATTTGGACTTATTGTGCAGTTCCACTAAAATCGAGCATCCCTATTTGCATAGATATTGAAAGTGTGATTACTATAAAAGTGGCACTAGTTGAAGCATAGACTCATAAATATAAGCATTCCAATTTCTTAATGGAAAAAGGTAGCAAGACTGTTTCTAATCACCTGCTTGAAGGAATAAATAAGGCGACAACGGCCGATGTCAGGAAGGCATACATAGCATTTTCTGAAAGATTGAACCATTCCTGACCTTTCCTCTTCTTTTAAGCATTTTTTGTGCAGATCAACTTAAATAAAATTCCATCACCGCCTTGACAATTCGATGACACTGTACAAAAAAATGACTTACCATTACATCATGATGTCAGGTATGTAATCGACAGGCAATAGAGACAAACATGCAGACCTCCTCCGATAACATAATGAACATTAATTTTAACAAAGATGTGACTAGCTTTGCCGACATAATTTGAATGAACTCTACACCCTCTGTTCCTTAATATAAGACGTTTTTGCAGTTCAATTTAAAGTACCCAAACGTCTAGTATTTAGAAAAACAGGTAGTAGTTTTCTTGAGCACATATCTGGAAAAGCTTGCCACACCTTATATAAGTCCATACACTAATGCAAGTATGCAACACCATTCAAATAATACACATATACAGTAATACAGTGGCTAGTGCAACAATACAGTAGTTTTTTTATTACGAGGTACATTACATTGATTTTACTGAACAGATTTCCATAAGCTAGCACTGGAAGATTTCTATAAGCATTAACTATACAAAATCTAAAGGTAACAAGTTTCAGCATTGGTATACTGGCTGTGCAACAGCATTAGACCAAATACAAAAGTCTGAAGGTAATTAGCGTTATTAACTAATGACAGTATAACAAAATTTGGAAGCCATGTACCTTCAAGGTAAATATCATTTCGAACTTGAGGGGACCTGAAAAATTGCTATCCCAATCTTGATAATCGATCAAACATAAAAACTTGATCAAACGAATCAAGAAAACAGCAGTAGGAGGAGGTGCCCACTCTTGACCTTTCCTCTTCTCTTCATAACTTTTTGTGCAGTTTAACTAAAATAAAATGCCATCACCGCCTTTGCATTTTGGTGACACTGTACAATTTTTTTGACTTAGCATAACATCATGAAGTGAGGTATGTAATCTATAAGCATTAATAGTGCAAAAATCTGAAGGTAGTAACTAGTTTCATCGTTGGTATATTGGCTGTGCAACAACATTAGAATGCCTTAGCTCAAAAATCTTTAATACATCCACAATCAACAAATAATCCAGTGACATTAAATACCATTGCTTAAATTTATCAGTGGCATTAGACTGACTGCGGCATTAGTTAAATGTGGCATCACTTTAGAAGTAGCATTGCTTGATTCTACCAGTGGTGTTATACTAACAGCAAAAAAGTGGCAATAAGAGCATGGGGAGGCCCATTTGGACAGTGGGCGCACTAGTATGATGTACCTCCACGGACGCATAGAGTAGTGAGGGAGGGATGGTTGCTCAGAGCAACAAATATCTAGGCAGCATATGTGGATTACATCCCATTTTTGTTCTCTTTAGCCACCTTTTTCCTATGTGAGGACAACAAACCGATCGACCTGGTCATTCTCTATTGCGTTGTCATGCCTTTCTACCCTTTTTCAACCAAGAGACAAGAGACTCATTCCTTAGCTACTAATTTTCCCCTTTTCAACCAAGATGCAGGTTTGATACCTAGTCTCTTCGACAGTACTTTCTCCCTTTATTTCTTTATTCAACCCAGACATGGATTAGTCTGCATGAAGTAGGGTTTCCTTTAATAGTGCAAATTAAGGTTTTCGTCTATGTGACCTGCAGAGCAGAGGATAGTAAATTGGGGAGATGGGGTAGTGGAAAACGATCCACATGCAGCGACGTGGCAGATGGGGCAATAGAACAAGGGTATGGTTCGAAAAGAGGTAGCATGCCCGAGGGTCGGTAGGAAGTGGCTTCGCTCGTGGTCATCGTCCTCCGCACACACTACGGCAGCGAGCTTGGGGACGAAGGCCATCCCGTGCCGGCGCTAGGTCTGAGAGGATGGCCTTGTCGTTAGTGTGTGACCTCGCTTGCCGACGATGAGTGCGTCAATGCTGCACGTCCCTTTCTTCCCCAGCGGACGGGATCATGGCGGATCTGTGACCACCGGTGAGGAGGGAGAGAGAGGGGCCACTGCCATCTTTTTTAGATCTGGAGAGAGGGTGATAGTGTGAGAAGCAAGTGGGCAGCCCTTAGCAAGCAAAGCACTGAAGCTCCAGCCTATATACTTTACTAGTACTAGTAGTAAGTACTAGAGGTAGAGTTGTGGTAGAGTATTTTATATTTTCTCTGCATACAGTACCAATTAGTTGTGCTTCAAAACTGAATGACACGCCATTAAAAAAATAAAGTCGAGAAATAATGCGGCACCTCGGGCCAACGCGGCCAGATCGCATTTTGCACGAGAAATGACACACCATGTTTCGATGACATGTAGTCCCGTTCCAACATGTCAGTGAGACTACGGCAAGTACTTTTGTATAATTTCCGAACAGACGTCTGTGTAGGCCAGGGCGCCTCTTTCTATACCGTGGCGACTGTCCGCTCCCCACTAGCGTCTTCCTGTATCATGGAAACCGTCCATCGCCTCTTCGCCTTTCCCTCTCGATTTGGAACTGCTGTCACACGCTCTTCCTCCCTCCATTTGCCTTGACTCTTCCTTCTGCCATTGTTTGTCTTCTCGATGGAGGGAATAGGTAGGAAACGACCCGTTATTCTTGCCCCGGTCTGAGAGATGACGTGGTGGAGGAACTCATTGATCGGTGCGATGTCATTACCACGGCTAGCATGGAAGGTTTGTTCAAGACCATTCTCGACTCAATAAATAACATCATTACAAAGAACCCAAGGGTCCAGGAGCGATTTGATCTTCCCTATCTTCTTCGCCATGACGCTGCTCGCTGGCGCGGGGACGACAGAAGTCTCGCCTTGTGCAAGTTGATGCCGCTTGATAATGCTACGTGTGATGTTAAGATGCCATCGCTTGAGGGTAAGGCCTAGGCAGGCGCAAATGGAGATTGGGTTGTTTATATTGGGTACAACTGCGAGTGAGAACTTGTGAATGTGTACACTCATCACCGGGCTCCACATCCAAAAACCTCAAACTGCCCCGAGGTTGAGCATACCGGTATTCTACGTATGTTCAAATACGATCATGGTGACTGTCGTCTATAGAAGATAGCAATTTGTCGAGTTCCTACTCACTCTTGGGGTTATAGGAATGCTTGTGTTGTCGCTATCTTTGACAAGCTTGTTGCCGTCCATAATACTTCGACTCAATGGATATTGCTCAAAAATCAGTTTCTGTACACGACTGTGTACTGTGATGCAATTCAATACGAGGGTCTTGTGTTTGTTGCCACTACTTCTGGCACTATTTTCGCATGGGATCCTTATTGTTTCGGTACATTTGTCTTCCACTATAATTATAATTGTTTCATTCACCATGCATGTGAGTTAGTATCCCCGTACTAATTAACCTTCTTTGTTTCCAAGGTCCTGTCAACATTCCCCCACCGATACTTGGAAAATTTAATAACCAGGGGGGAGATGACGATGTTGATGATCACGAGCATGAAGATGAGCAGGACCTACATACTCAGTGGCACCTGGCAACTTATTCTGATGGATCACCTCTTCTTGTTTGTATACAGGGCACTGCTGATGTTACTAAGGAAGCAGGTGTTGTCTCTCATGATCGCACTCTCCGGACCTATTCCAACATCCGTTGCAGGGTATTCGGGATGGATACTAGTGTGCTAGCGCCAGCACCTTCTGCCTTGTTCAGTATTGATAGTCTTGGAGAAAACTCGCTCTTCCTTGGACAAAACTATCCAATGATGGTGAGGCGATCTAGCTGCTGTTGGCACAATATTACTACCATTTATGAGAAGCAAATGTATCTATACCTCGAAATTGCTATGGTTCCCTACCCTGGCTATCACAATATGTGTCTTGATATAGGCCGCTTCAGCCTGGATGATGAGTCTTGCGTTGGTCTCGATATTGACAATAGCTCGCCCTGCCCAGAGAATCACTTATGGTTCAAAGCAAGCGTTTCCAACGCCAAGGATTGGTTGACCTGAAGTTTATTTCATCGCTTTGTTATTTGTTGTGTGAGAAAAACTTTAGTATTTATAATGTATCCTTGTTGTCATTGTGCGATGATGACCTGTTGTATGTAATACTAAGTGATATGCATGTGATAAACTTACTAAATTTATGAATGGCTTTCGAGTCGCTTCTCAGAGTGGGTGCTGCGATGAGGCAATTTTTTTCTCGAATACATAATTGTACGTGCATTGCAACAGGTTATCGGATGAGTCGAATCAACAATAGTACTACTAGTTATTAGCTTCACATGCTTCGCGCGGCGGGCGGGTGTTTTTACTGTAGCTGCGAATCCCATCATCCTAGGTCGTCAGATGAGTCCAATCAACGGTAGAAATTGCACACTGATGTTTGGATTCAAACTTTCAAAACTGCTGCACTATCTCTACGTCTACGTATACGTAATACAACAAGTTTTAAACTTGAGACCAGCCATCCACCCTCACAAAGAACACTTTTTAGCCTAGCATAGACTCCAGGAAATTTGGCCACAGTGTGAGGTGGGCCATATGTTAATGTGTTTGCTGTACGTAACCAGCACCTTGAATCCTCGATAAATAGTAGGGTGGCATGGGCCAGAACAAGCATTCACGTCCAGGAGTAAGGCATACGCCACCAGCACGACTCCCATCTGACACCATATTTCTTGAAGTCCGTGCTACAACTATCTCTTCTCCCTCCTCATTTCTCTAACTCAGCCATCACGCGGCGAGTGGGGTGGGGGTTTGGTGATAGTCGGTTTCCTCAACTACGGTCCCACTTGTAAGTGAAGATGCGAGGCATCACGTGTTCCCCCCTTGAGCGGCGTGCCGGACCAACCGTGTGGGGGTGCGACGTGAACACAACTGGCTTTTCCTTCTGAACTTGTACTAGTACAGGTAAGTTGTAACACTTGGTTCTGCTCCTGGCACGACTGATAGAGAGAAATAATGATTTTCCCTCAAAAAATATAAATAACGATTCAAAACGTTAGCGCTGTGCTTTTCCCGCGTGATAAACGGGGGAGTTTTGCCAATTTTGGCTATCATCGCTTTCCTTACATGTGGTCCCACATGTAAGTGATAGGCCTAGCCACTGTGTGTTGTGGGGAGGGCCGGAACACCCGTCTAGGGTGATCCTGCGCAGCGGTCCGCTCGCACGCCTCCGGTCTACTCAAAGACTCCGTCCTAATTTGTTGGTCCTTTCGTATTTTGTGTCAAATTTTGACCATACATTTAGTTGACAAATTTTTAATGCATGTTATAAATATTTATATGGTTGGATTCGTATTTGAAAATAGTTTCCAATGATACTATTTTTTGTGACATGGGTTAACATTTTGTAAATTGAATTCATAGTCAAAATTTGGCAGAAAACACTAAGGGGAACAATAAACCAGGACGGAGGTAGTACCACCCACGTGGCGCCTCCTAGTAACCAATTAATAGAGGGACGCGTGGTAACACTTAAATGGTTAGTAGAACACCCACAGCTTCAATACTACTTCTATTTCCTATTGTAGCGTGGCAGCTCTTTCTTCCAAAATGACTTTGTTTTGGTTGTATATGTGTGTGCCTTCGCAAATTGAACCACCACGCCCAGAAGTTTGAAATCCATTCCCATTTATTGCATGGGACCTAAACATTCCCATTACACGTCAATATTAATATATAAGAAGTTTGGTTGTGGCGTGGTTCATGCATGGTACATACATAAGTTATGAAGTTGATGCAAAAGGTAAGAAAATTACAGTATACATGGAATTGACACAAATATAAAGATACATACGGATCCATCAACGACATCCTCTCACCCTAGTGCACCGGGGCACCAACCAACGGGTGAGGAGCAGCGGCGTTGGCGGCGAGCTCAACGTGCTTCTGAACAATGCCGTCCAAGGTTGCCCTGCGGTCCAAGAAGGCCAGCGTCCTATCGTCCTCCTCTGGCACGTAGTAGTCCTTGTGGACGATTTGCTCGTAGACGTGGGTGATTATGTCGATGGTGTCTTGCTGAGCTAGGCGCTACGCGGCGACTGCGACCTCGAGGTGGACATTCTCCAGCGCGACGGTGGGCGGTCGTAGGGCCAGCAGTGTGTCGAAGAGGTTGTCACCATAGATGCCGTTGAGGGTGGCGGGCATCGCAGAGCCTGGGAGCGTGGGCTGGAGGTGTACGTCAAGGTCGTCCGCGAGCTTCTTCACGATGGTGAACTTGTCAAGAAAGCCGACGAGGGCCTCGTTGAACAAGGAGACGAAGCTGTCGTCCAAGAGGCCTCTCGCCCTAGCGACCTCAAGAATGACCTGGAGATGTTCTTCGGTGTCAGGCCGCAGGCCGGCGTCGTGGACCATCTGGCATAGCTGGCTCATGCTCGCGCTCATCGCCTCCATGGGTCTTGCTTCTGGTCAACTGATCTTGCGATTAGAGTGATCACTCTTGCAGGGTGCGTACGTGCGTAGGATTTCATAGATGGATTGGACTGGTGGGGAGCCTTTATATGAGAAGTGTAGACTGCATTGCATTCACATGTGTGTTGGCCATCTACTCCCCAGCCCTTACTCCCTCCGTACCGGTGCACTATAGTCATCTCACCAAGACCAAGTTGGGGAAGACGAGAGAACTTGATGTTTATTTGGTAATTAATGTCATTGCATGCAGAGAATTGAGCACTACATGTTGTGCTAAGTAGTCTCAAGTCATTGAATACATACACACCCCATGTCTCCTATTGTCTGATTTCTTTTTTCGTGGCAAAAACAGGGAACGGGGTTGGTAGTGAATGCACTGCGCCTACATTTTTTGGGATTATTTGGTTGTTGTAACATGACTAATGCACCAGTACGGAGGGAGTACAATAGTAGTCTGATTGATGAGATCTCAGATTTGAGCCATCTACTACAAGGGAGAGTGTATAATATCATCGGAAACTACATTCAAAACCGAATAAAACAATACTCCATGTATTTATTTACAAAGGGAGTAGTATATTTTTTGTGACATTCATTACTAGATATTGCTAGTCAAATACTAAATCCAGACGGAGGTTGTAGTACTACTAAATCTAGACTATGGTGCTAGTACTAGTAGTACTACTAATGTAGTAGTACTGTACAACCCGTTGGTCAAATTATTACGTGCTGCTCCTCACAGTGAAGTGACAAGACCCTGCTCCGGAGATGACACCTGAGTGTAGGTGGTGTGTTCGGCATACCAAAGTCAGCCTCACCGTGTGCATTCACTATCATCGTGGCTATAGAGCTAGTCTGCTTACAACTAGCCATGTTCGACATAATTTCCCGTGTGTTGCCACGAGTAATAATAAATATTGTACTCGAGTAATGGGTATATTGACGCACCTATGCACGCGAACATTTATCGTAACATAGTACCTCGTGCTGGATAGTCGTAATATTACAAGTTTCAAACTGATATTACAAATGCTAGGAGTAATGCTGCACCTACGAAGAGGGAATTATTAGGAAGTTTACGTAAGAACTTTCGTTACTTTAGGTGGATGGAGCATTATCGTACAAATAAAATCCACCGCCCTGACAAGTCACTAATGGGCAAATAAATTTTTGAGTCTCTTGCGACTTGATGTTTCAAAAACAAATTTAGCTTCTACGGAGCCTTTGTCATTTAGGCTTAGACGCTTGCGGTGATCAACACGCCATTCATTGTTGCGCCAGAGAATGCAAAACCTCATTACCTTGAGCAAACTTGCCTCCAAAACAAAGAATCTAGCCAATTTAATCTTAGATGTGCTGCCTCAGTAGTCGATCAAATCAATTTCTGTAAGATGGAGATCAAGGCATTCGATGAGATTGTTATAATGCAGCACATCTTTCACTTTCGGGTCTTTATTATCTGCAAAAGAAGAGAACATATTCGAACAGCTTGCTGTATAAGATTGCCATGTCATCAAGAGGTACCAATATCATTCGCTCATACGATAGGGTTGGCTCTAAGGCTAGTGATAATTCTTCACTCTCTCTCTTTCTCTTTTCTCTCATTTACCTAGGAGCACGTGAAGAGCTTGGGCATTTGTTGCCTTCCAATATGTGGCTGATGCCATACTTCTCAAAAGTATACCACATAATACGCATCAATGTCAAAACAAAAGATTTTGGCACCGCTCTAGCAATGTGAGAGAGTTGGCACCGCTGTGCACACAGACCCACATGTATAAACAAGTCAATCAAACCAACTACATCAGCCTCTCCCTCTCCCAAACAAGTGTTTTTTTATTGCCTCAGTCCTCTCCCTCTCCCATGCAAGTGTTTTTTCATTGCGTGAGTTAATTTGGCACCAGAGCAAAGTAGGTGATCCAGATTGGGGCACTAGGTGAGCAATGGAGGGCATCAATGCCAAATGCATCAAAAGTGAATTTGGCACGTGTTTTGGCCTAAATAGTGGAGGGCCGTTATAGCCCATTTTTGTACTACCTTGTATTTAGTGTAAACTTTTGACCATAGATTTACCTAAGAAAATGCGAATGCATGTCACCAAAAATTATACCATTTGAAATTATGTTCGAATATGAATCTAACGATATAATTTTTAGTGACATGCATTAACATTTTGTCAGTTAAATCTATGGTCAAAATTTGATACTACAAAATACGAAGAGTAAACCAGGACGGAGGTAGTACTTGCTCTTAGGATAACCATAGAGTTACTAGTCTAAGTTACTTGCCACTATGACTTGCCTAGGCTACTAGTATAACAAAAAAATGATGCAGGTGATCACGTGAGAAAAAATACTAAAATATTTCTTTCGATGCAGTGCGTAGATGCAATTTTGAACACTACACTTGTCATCGTAATTTGGGAAATTTACGTAAAAATTGAGTTTCGTTGTGATTACCGTTTACTAATAGGAAAGAAGTTTCACCTTGATGAGTAGCTTCTCTGTGCACAGAAAGCATCTAAGGAATTCAACAACTTGATCCAGATTGGGGCCGATAGATTTTATTGCCACGATCTTCACTGTGCGCACAGACTAGTTCAAGCTTGTGGGAATCATTTTCTAGATGACAGTTGTAAATACATCAAGAATAAATTTAAAAATGTTAATTTCAAGAAGACGGAGAAGAAGATGAGTGTTGTACCTGAACGATTATGGATGCGATAACGAGTTCGGAGAATTTGGCAGACGAGTACACCAACGCTGTCAATTTTGGCGCGTCAATGACCCTGATTTTTGTTGGACCTTCTAGATCAGATACAAGCAATCTCTCAAGGAAAGACACATTCTCAATGACCATAATGTGGAACAGTTCAAGTGATCTCTTCCCAATTGATTTCTTGTTGCGGGGCCAACAAGACACATAAATCCATCGGAGATTCGTCGAGGCGATGTAGAGGCTAATGAACCCATGGATCTGCCAAAGACGAAGGTACTCGAGTGCAGTACAGCCGCGAAGCAGGTGCTCCATAGCCTTCTTCGAGATGCCAATGTTGAAGAGGTTGAGCTGCTTGAGTTGAGGGAGAAGAAGGGCGGGCGTGACATTAATCGGGGGGAAATAGCAGGAGCTGAAGCTGGCGCGGCGCAGCGTTGGCGTGAGGCGGAGCACGGATGACGGCAGAGAGCGAAATCGTCCAGCTTCAAACCTGTGCTCCTCGAGCTGATCTAGGGTGGGGGATAAGAACCACTCGTCGACCTTGGCTTGGACCTTGTAGCTGGTACTGAAAATGTGGATGTCAAGGCGTCTGGCTGGCCCAGGGTGTGATGCAAGGATCTTGGAGACTGCGGCCATGCATTTGCAATCCCCGTCGCAGAGGCAGCTGTCAACGGCGAGGTTGAGGAGGACGCAGCGCCAGAGGGGGCGCCACCACTAGGAGAGTAGGGTGGTCCGCACTACAGATTTGGTGGGGAAGAGGGCGATGATGACGAGCAGCATGTCGTCAGGAGGCTACTGATGAAGTCCAGGCTCGCCGGATGCGGTTTTGGCTCGAGCCGCCTCCGTTTGTTGGCTGCCTCGCCGTCCATCTCAGCCGGCGGCAACGCCGATGTACATGTGTGCTGGTGTGTATTCTGTGCTGGGTGTGCGCACGTGCGTCCTTGTGTGCATGCCGCCGCGGCAATGGTGTAGTGTGCGCGAGTGCATCCTTCACGCGGAAGAAGTGTGCCCTCAATTTACTAGCGTGCAGTGTGCTACCGCGAGTGGTTTCAACTTTGTTTACTTCACCGCGTGTCAAATGGGCCTCTAGTTTATTTATTTTCACCCACTGCCACATGGGCCAGCACACCAAGATAGAGAACACGAGCTGACAAGGCAGCATGTGGGCTGGTTGACCGGTCAACTAAACAATATACGAAGCTATACGCTGACACAGTGAACGTATAATCACTCAGTAAAGAGTGATCGAGTGAGAGTACAGAGAGCCATGCAAAAAAAGAGAGATAGTTGATAACTGACAAGTATAGAGGATCGTTTGTAGCCTTTTTCGATAAATAAGAGTGTCGAACTCAACGAGGACCTAAAGGTAGAATTTATATTCTCTCAACTTCTATTGACCACCGATACAACTCTACGCACACTTAACGTTTGCTTTACCTAGAAAAAGAATAAAACTAGAAGTACTTTGCAAGAATAAAACTATGAATAAATTGCAAGATAATAAAAGTAGATAGCTTTTGTCACACAAGAAAGTTATTTGTCCCCAGGTGATCGATAACTAGACCGATGGTCACTATTGCAATTTTATATGAGGGAGAGGCATGAGCTAACATACTTTCCGTACTTGGATCATATGCACTTATGATTGGAACTCTAGCAAGCATCTGCAACTACCAAAGATCATTAAGGTAAAACCCAACCATAGCATTAAGAAGCAAGTCGTCTTTATCCCATTTTCAACAACCCCTTACTCGGGTATGTGCTTCTGCCACTCACGCCACCCACCATAAAAGAATCATGAATGTATTGCAACACCCTACAGCGGGGATCCCTCATGTTTGCGCGACATGGAGGGCACCATAGGACAACACCAAGATAAAATATACAACTCAAACCAATCATGATCATCTATCAACCCATAGGACAAAAAAAATCTACTCAAACATCATAGGATAACCACATATCAATGGATAATAGTATATAGTGTTGAGCACCATGTTTAAGTAGAGTATTGCAGCGGGAATAGAGAGGTTACACCGCTGCATAGAGGGGGAGAAAGTTGGTGTTGACAGTAGCAAGATTGTTGATGTAGATCGCCGTCACAATCCTTACCCCGACGGCACTCCGGCGCCACCTGGCGAGAGGGGGAGAGAGCCCCCTCCTTCTTCTTCCTTGGCCTCCCCCCTAGATCGGAGGAGGGTTTCCCCTCTGGTCCATGGCCTCCATGGCAGCCGAGGGGCGAGAGGCCCTCCGAGATTGGATTTGTCTCTCTGTTATCTTCTGTTACGCGTTCCTCTTTTCTGGTCGAAAACCATTTCTTAAATATCCGGAGATCCGTAACTCCGATTGCACTGAGATTTTAACATGATTTTTTTTTCCAGATATAAGCTTCCTTGCGCCCGAAGTAGAGCAGCAGCCGCCTTACGAGGTGGCCACCACCCACCACCGCGCACCTGGGTGCTGGGCCGCGCCCTGGTGTCTTGTGGGGCTGTGGGCCTCTGTTTGCGTTGATTCCACCTCCCAAAAATCACATATATTCCAAAATAATTCTCCATAAATTTTTATTGCATTTGGACTTCGTTTGATATAGATATTCTGTGAAACAAAAAACATGCAACAAACAGGAACTGGCACCGGGCACTGGATCAATATCTTTGTCCCAAAATAATATAAAATGTTGCCAAAAGTATATAAAAGTTGTATAATATTGTATGGAACAATTAAAAAATTATAGATACGACGGAGACGTATCAGCATCCCCAAGCTTAATCCCTACTCATCCTCGAGTAGGTAAATGATAAAAAAGATAATTTTTGATGTGGAATGCTACCTAGCATTATCTTGATCATATATCTAGTCATGGCATGAATATTAAGACACGAGTGATTCAAAGCAATAGTATATAATTTGACATAAAGACATCAATACTCGGGCATCCCAACAAACAATCATGTCTTTCAAAATATCAATGCTACATAATGCTATCCCTACAAAATCATATAGTCTTGTCATGCTCCATCTTCTTAACACAAAGTATTTATCATGCACAACCCCGATGACAAGCCGAGCAATTGGTTCATACTTTTTAACGCGCTTCAGCTTTTTCAACCCCCACGCAATACATGAGCGCAAACCATGGACATAGCACTATGTGTGGAATAGAGTATGATGATAGGGGTAAATATAGTGAAGACAAAAAGGTAAGAAAGTCTCACATCGACGCGGCTAATCAACGGGCGCTATGAAGATGCCCATCAATTGATATCAATGCAAGGAGTAGGGATTGCCATGCAACGGATGCACTAGGAGCTATAAGTGTATGAAAGCTCAATATGAAAACTAAGTGGGTGTGCATCCAACTTGCTTGCTCATGAAGACCTCGGGCATTTGAGGAAGCCCATCATCGGAATATACAAGCCAAGTTCTATAATGAAAAATTCCCACTAGTATATGAAAGTGACTACACAGGAGACTCTCTACATGAAAAACATGGTGCTACTTTGAAGCACAAGTGTGGAATTTGCATGCCCCTTCTCTCTTTTTCTCTCATTTTTTTCTTTTCCTTTTTTCTCTTTTTTTCTTGGGCTCTTTTTGGCCTCACTTTTTTCTTTTTTCTTTCTGTCTTTTTTTTTCTTTTTGTCCAGAGTCTCATCCTGACTTGTGGGGGAATCATAGTCTCCATCATCCTTTCCTCACTGGGAGATGATCTAATAATGAATAATGATGATCATCACACTTCTATTTACTTACAACTCAATATTACAACTCGATACCTAGAACAAAGTATGACTCTATATGAATGCCCCTAGCAGTGTACCAGGATGTGCAATGATCTAGCGTAGCAAGGATATCAAAAAACGGATAAGCCATCAAAATATCATGTTGGCTGTCTTACGATCATGCAAAGCAATATGACAATGAATGCTCAAGTCATCAAAACAGAAGCGGTGGAAGTTGCATGGCAATATATCTCGGAATGGCTATGGAAATGCCATAATAGGTAGGTATGGTGGCTGTTTTGAGGAAGATATAATAAGGATTATGTGTGATAGAGCGTATCATATCACGGGGTTTGGATGCACCGGCGAAGTTTGCACCGACTCTCGAGGTGAGAAAGGGCAATGCATGGTACCATAGAGGCTAGCAAATTGCGGAAAGGTAAGAGTGCGTATAATCCATGGACTCACATTAGTCATAAAGAACTCATATACTTATTGCAAAAGTTTATTAGCCTTCAAAGCAAAGTACTACTATGCATGCCCCTAGGGGGGTAGATTGGTAGGAAAATACCATTGCTCATCCCCGACTGCCACTCATAAGGAAGACAATCAATAATAAATCATGCTCCAATTTCATAGCATAACGAGAGACTATATGTGACGCCCCCAACTCAATCGTACACTAATCATACATGCAAACGTGTACGATCAAGCACAGGGACTCGCGGGAAGATATCACAACACAACTCTAACACAAATTAAACAGAGATCCACAATATTACAGACCAGGGATCTGAAGATCTGAATACATAAGTCAGTCATACCAATATTATCTGAGTACAGACATAGTTAGACAAGTTTTGCCTTAAGAAGGCTAGCACAAACAGCGACACTAGATTGAAAGGCATTGGCCTCCTGCCTGGGAGCCTCCGATCCTACTCCTGGTCGGCTGGCTCGATCCAGTAATACGTGCCCTCTGGACCCTCCTGGTAGTAAGCTCCTTTGGTGGCATCTGGCTCCTGGACTCCATCGTCTGATGTATCATCAAGGTGGGGTATGGGGAAAAGGGAAAGTAAAGCAACCGTGAGTACTCATCCGAAGTACTCAGCAAGCAAGGATCTATACTACATATGCAACATTATCAATGGAGAAAGGCTGTATAAGTGGACTGGGCTGCAGAAATGACAGAATAGAGAGAAGGCCTAGTCCTATCGAAGACTAGCATCTTCAAACATCTTCACAAGGCCATCATCTTGCAGCAGTAGAAGAGAGTAGAATAGCATTTTATTTAGCAAACATGTTGAAGTACAGCTTAAAGATCCTTCCTCGACTCCCAAGCGAGAAAGCGATCCCGAAGCTTCAATTAAGTAACAAGTATCCAGTTCAAGTAGTAGATCGGGATACACAAACTGAGCGTCCTTTACCGTAGGACCGGCTGTCGATAGATGATTCATCCCTGTTACCCAACACGCTCGATCAACTCTGGCCGGACACACTTGTTGGGTAATGCCCGTCCTCGGAAGATCAACACGAAGCAGCGCTCTACCTAGGCTCGGCAGAGAGGTCAGCACGCCGGACTAACCTATGCACCCAGAGTTCTTGGGCCATCGCCCTGGGCACCCTGCGCGTTGCGAGACTGGCCGGGGTGCAGGAGCGACACTGAGCTCGTCAGTGAAGTATCCAGCCCAATCCCGACAATCAGCCCGCACGGTGAATCGTGACGTCAGACAAGCTTTCGGGAGAAACGTACATCGCAGAGGGTCCCATAACCATTATCCCACGTGGTGGTAGTGCGTATAGGGCACGTCAACCCACTCAGATCACACACCCAAATACAATAGGCTCAATTAGTATCACGCGGAGACAATCAGAGTCTCTGATGCTCCGCCACAATAACACACTCGGGTGCCCTTCCGGCACACCCGACATCATAGATCCCCAGCGAGTACCCACCAGGGTGGACCCGCCTGTATCAAAGGTCAAGTAATCATGTGGTCATAACATCAAGGGGGAAACCCGAGGAATCACCCTTGGCGGATTCCACTCGATGAAATCATCAGGGTGAACGTATGAGGCATCACCCTCGAGGTTCACACTGAGGGTTGCACGACTGAGTCGTATCGGAAGTGGAGAAGGAGGAATCACCCTCGATGACCATGACCGAATAGCTGCACTGCAGAGTATTCATCGGGAGTGCGTTACGAGGTATCACCCTCGGCACTCGATAGTTACTAAGCAGAGTCGTACAACTAAGGGGGTGTGAAGTGAGGTGTCGGTCTCTGGTCGACGATCATGTTGATCGAGTCGTGGATGATCAAGCAGGGGCAACAAGGATAAGGTGGTGGGGTCACTGATGGTTCACTACCAACCTATACTAAATAGTTTATCATAGGCAGGTAAGGTAACAATGAACAGGTTACAACAGCAGGCTATGCATCAGAATAGGAGCATACATTAACAGTAGCAAAATCTAATGCAAGCAGGAGATTAGAATGGGCGATATCTGGATGCTCAGGGGGGGGGGGGGGGGGGGGCTTGCCTGGTTGCTCTGGCGAGAGAGAGAGATCGCCAACGGGCTGCTCGTCGGTAGTGTAGTCGTACCCAGGTGCAGTGTCGTCGGTCTCGGCGTCTATCGATAGAGAAGGAGGGGGGGGAGAGAAACAATAAATTCACGGCAATAATGCAAACAACATGTATGACATGCCTAAATGATATGCCGGGGTGTTCTACTGCCTAACTAAATGATTTAGTTAATTTAGGAATTTATTCGGACTTATTTAATTAAAGTTGGGCACTATTCATTTATCGAAATCGGTCTAAAAGTTCAATGTTCTTATAGCTAGAGGCATCTGACAGGAATACGGAGGGCGTATTCGGGTTCGTATCGGAATTCTGAGCAAGTTTCATGTACAAAGTATTTTCATCGGAGTTACGGATTATTTAATATGATTTTCTAAAGTTTTTATTAATTTTTGGAATTTAATTATTTATTTAAATTAAACATTATCCGAAACAGTGTATGCTGACGTCATCATGACGTCAGCAGTCAACCTGACAGGTGGGGTCCACCTGTCATTGACTGACTAGTTAATTATGGTTTAGTTAATTAATTAATGTTTAATTAAACTAATTAGTTAATTAGTTTAACCTAATCAGGATTAATTAAATTTATTAATTCACTAATTAATTGATTAATTCACTAATTAATTAATTAATTATTAATTTTAATAATTCATTTTATTTTCTATTTTATTTTATTTTTTATTTCGATTCTGGGCCGTGGGGCCCCTACGTCAGTGTCACAGGGGTTCGGGCCACACTGGGCAGTGGCCCAGGAGGCCAAATCAGGCACGGGCGTAACGGGGCGGAGCCCCTCCGGTGCGGGCGTGCGCCCGAGCGATGCGTGGGGAAGCCGGGCACGGGTGCGGCCGCGCGTGGGAGCTGCGGCGGCGGCGGCTGGTGCCGAGCGCGAGCGATGGCGCAGGCATGCGCGGTGGTCAGCGGCGGTTCCAGCAGCAGCAGAGCAAGCAACGGCGACGGGGCTACGCGGGGCAGTGTCGGGCCGCGAGAGGCGCAGAGACAGGCGGCGGGCGGCTGCGAGGCGCGCCTGGGCGCGGCCAGTGCAGGCGAGGCGCGGCCAGGTCGGAGCGGCGAGCGGGCGCGAGCGGACAGGGGGTGAGGGCGCGCGCGCGCATGCGACTAGAGGCGCGTTGGCGCGGGCGCGCGCGGGCGCGTGGCCAGGTGTTGGCGAGGAGAGGTGGCGAGCAGCAGCGGCAGCGAATCGGCGGGGAAGCGGGGCCGCGCTAGGGGGGGGGGTCGTGGGCGCGGCGACGAGCCGACCGCGCGGCGACGACGACAGAGGGCAAAGGGGGAAGACGGGGTCCTCACCCCCGATGCAGAGAAGAGGGCGGCGAGGCTCGATGGAGTCCCTTGGGGAGGAGGTCGGGGAGGCGAACGCCGGCGACGGGCGGGGATGGTGACGGCGGGGTCCGGCGTCGGCGCGGGCGCAGGGTGTCGATGCCCCTGATCCTGATCTGGATCAGGGGAGGGAGAGAGCGAGAGGGGGGGGGGATGGGGTGTCGGTGGGGGTTTAGGGTTCGGCCTGGGGAGGGTATAGGCCAGGGGGAAATGGATCGGCCGGCTGGGCTATGGCCCAGTTGGGCCAGGGGGTTTTCCTTTTCCTTTTTCTTTTTTGTATTTTGTTCTGTTTTCTCTTTACTTTTCCTTTTCTTTATTCCTATCTCCTGTATTGTAATTAGTTAGGCCACTAAATGGTTTTTGTAAAATATGAGACCTAGCCCATAAATCACAGTGCATTATATCCTAACACCAAAAACTAGTTTGGGCAAAACATCATTTCATATTTGATCTAGATTAATTAAAAGGCTATTATATATTATTTCCAGCCACTGTTAAAAGAGGTATGGGTCACCTAATTAATTTATTAAATGTTGGTTACAATTTTAGAATAGTCTCTGTATTATTTGTCATTTATTGAACATTTTAGTTTTTATGTTGCACAACTTTTATTTTCAACTTTCATTTAAATTTGAATTTGAGTTAGGAGTTGAAATGCAATATGATGCTAATGATGATTATACACTGTTAAACATGCTGACATGTCATTATCAAAAGTGATTACTGTGGCTAATGACATGGGGTGTTACAATTCTCCTCATCTATCAAGAATTCTCGTCTCGAGAATTAAGAGGAAGACTGAAAGAAAGTGGGGTATTCTTCACGAAGACGATCCTCGCGTTCCCAAGTGGCTTCATCTTCAGAATGATTCGACCACTGAACTTTGAGGAATTTGATTGACTTTTGATGAGTCCGACGTTCAGCTTCATCAAGAACACGGATGGGATATAAGTGAAGCTCTAATAAATATAAGTGAAGCAAAAGAGCATTCTACAAATAAAGGTTTTCTATGTGAAGAGAAACAAGCAATCCAAACTTCAAAAGATATAAGTGAAGCACATGAAGCATTCTATAAAGCCATACTCAAATGATATAAGTGAAGTGCAATGAGAATTCTATAAATCAACCGTGGACTATCTCATACCAGCATGGTGCATAAAAGAAAAGTGAAAACTAAACACAAAAGACGCTCCAAGATTTACGCATATCACATGAACAAAACGAAAACCGAAACATACCGATACTTGTTGAAGAAAGATGGGATGCCTTCCGGGGCATCCCCAAGCTTAGACGGTTGAGTCTCCTTGAATATTTACTTGGGGTGCCTTGGGCATCCCCAAGCTTGATCTCTTGCCTCTCCTCCTTCTCCTCATATCGAGACCTCCTCGATCTTTGAACACTTCATCCACACAAAACTTAACAGAAAGCTTGGTGAGATCCGTTAGTATAATCATGTGAATCACTACTTTAAGTACTATTGCAAACCAATTCATATTTTGTTTTTTCTTTATCCCTACTATATCCTAACTTCTCCATGGCTTATACCATCGCTAAGATCCATAGTTCCATCAAAACAAGCAAAACAATGCATCAAAAACAGAATCTGTCAAAAACAGGACAGTCTATAGTAATTTGAACATTGACCATACTTTTGTAACTCCAAAAATTCTGAAAATTAGGACAAAATAAAAAAATTGCATAGCAGTACTGTGTAAGAATTTCAAAAACTTTTGACTTTCCTGTAAAAAATGTAAATTCACGCACTACAGCCAAAGTTTCTGTTTTTGCACCGCACATACCAACAAGCAATCTAATCATCCTAATGGAAAATCTTGGCACATTATTTTTATAATACAATTGATTTGTACAAGGGGATAATTATTTTCTTGAAAAGTTTCTGTAATTCAAGATTCACAAAGTTTCCATGGGCATGAACAAAGTTCAAGGCATGCTCCCACTTCCACGGTGCTCATCATTCTCACTTTCACTTTTCTTTTTGTAAAGTTTTAAGTTCCCATCTATATTTTTTTGTTTTTAAACTTTATAAAAGCACACAACAGAAGTAAATGACTCTCTAAAACTTCTGGGTTGACTCCCTGGTAGCGCTTTCTTTAAAGCCATTAAGCTAGGCATAAAGTGCTCAAGTAATTGATCCACCCGGATCCCAAGGTATATCAAAGCCAATTTTAATTAGCAATGATTTATAATTTAGTAGTGAGCACAAAGTAATATATATCATGCAATGACTAAGTCTAACCCTCTTCGTATGCATCAGCATGTCATAAAAGAAAAATTCATGCACATCAAGTAAGGGCCAATACATAGCATAAGCAGTTTCTTGCAATTTTATTGTGTTGGAAACATAGAGAGGCGGAGATGTAGTTCCTCTCTCATAATAATTGCAAGTAGGAGCAGCAAGCACATGCATATTATATTCATCAAAATCATCATGTGTAGTGGTAAAACGCAACCCATCAATGTAATCCTTAATAAGAGCAAACTTCTCCGATATAGTGTTGTTGGGAGAATTCAAAAAGATAATAGGACTATCATGTGTGGGTGCAATAGCAACAATTTCATTCTTAACATAAGGAACTAGAGAAAGTTCATCTCCATAAGCATAATTTATATTGGCATCTTGGCCACAAGCATAGCAAGCATCAATTTCATCAAAAAGGGATATTTCAAATGAATCCAAGGGATCATAACAATCATCATAGCATTCATCCTTCAGTAAGCACGAAGGGATATTAAACAATGTATGAGTTGAAGAGTTACTCACATTAGAAGGTGGGCACGAGTAGCTAATCCGCTCTTCCTCCTTTTGTTCTTCGCTCTCCTCCTCATCGTTTTCATCCAATGAGCTTACAGTTTCCTCAATTTCTTCTTCGATAGATTCCTGCAAAATATTAGTCTCTTCTTGGGCAGCGGAGACTTCCTCAATAAGTACATCAATATCGAAATTGTATTTATAATTCTCATAGCAATATTTAAGTATAGCAAAATTTTCAGGTCTATAAACAACATCATCATAATCTTCATACCTTTCAAACATAGATTCAATTTCATAAGCACCCTTGAAAGCAACAAATTCTTCTATTCGTTCCACATCATAGTAATCATATCTACCATTAGCATAAGAAGCCAAGGTTTCATTATTGTTAAATTTGCATGAAAAGGTACGGTGTCGAGCCTTCATCCTAGAGCAACAAGTATAATCGTATCTCGTGCATAGATTCCAAGCATACCATTACAACGTTTCAATTTGATCCAATAAGAGTTTTCCTTTTTGAGTCAAGCAATAATCCCTAAAGTATTCACGTTGATCTAATGTGTCTCCCATTATCAAGTTGAATGGGGTTTTCTCAGGATTATCAAAGTAGTGTTTAATATTTTTCACATAACGAGCATCAAGGGTTTTAGGAGGTTCCCCATCTCGATGAGTAGCAAGTACAACTAATTTTTTTGGTATTTCGTGTTCCATATCCATAACTAGAGATAGAGATCAACTTAGAACAGAAAATAATAACTACTTAGTGATAAAGCAAACATGCACACACGAGAATATTCACCCCACGCTATTGCTCCTGACAACGGTGCTAGAAAAAAGTCTTGATAACCCATAAGTACAGGGGATCATTTGTAACCTTTTTCGATAAATAAGAGTGTCGAACCCAACGAGGAGCTAAAGGCAGAATTTATATTCTCTCAAGTTCTACCGACCACCGATACAACTCTATGTACACTTAAAGTTTGCTTTACCTAGAAAAAGAATAAAACTAGAAGTACTTTGCGAGAATAAAACTATGAATAAATTGCAAGATAATAAGAGTAGATAGCTTTTGTCACACAAGAAAGTTATTTGTCCCTAGGTGATCGATAACTAGACCGGTGATCACTATTGCAATGTTATATGAGGGAGAGGCATGAGCTAACATACTTTCCATACTTGGATCATATGCACTTATGATTGGAACTCTAGCAAGCATCCACAACTACCAAAGATCATTAAGGTAAAACCCAACCATATCATTAAGTATCAAGTCCTCTTTATCCCATACGCAACAACCCCCTTACTCGGGCCTGTGCTTCTGTCACTCACGCCACCCACCATAAAAGAATCATGAATGTATTACAACATCCTACAGCGGGGATCCCTCATGTTTCCGCGACACGGAGGGCGACATCACCAAAATAAACTATACAACTCAAACCAATCATGATCATCTATCAACCCATAGGACAAAACAAATCTACTCAAACATCATAGGATAACCACATATCATTGGATAATAATATATAGTATTGAGCACCATGTTTAAGTAGAGAATTGCATCTGGAATAGAGAGGTTACACCGCTGCATAGAGGGGGAGAAAGTTGGTGTTGACGGTAGCATGATCCTTGCCCTGGTGGCACTCCGGCGCCACCTGGAGAGAGGGGAGAGAGCCCCCCTCCTTCTTATTTTTCCTTGGCCTCCCCCCCTAGATGGGAGGAGGGTTTACCCTCTGGTCCATGGACTCCATGGCGGCGGAGGGGCGAGAGCCCCTCCGAGATTGGATCTGTCTCTCTGTTATCTTCTGTTTCACGTTCCTCTTTTCTGGTCGAAAACCGTTTCTTAAATATCTGAAGATCCGTAACTCCGATTGCGCTGAGATTTTAAAATGATTTTTTTATATAAGCTTCCTTGCGCCCGAAGTAGAGCAGCAACCGCCTTATGAGGTGGCCACCACCCACCACCATGCGCCTGGGGGCTGGGCCGTGCCCTGGTGTCTTGTGGGGGCCGTGGGCCTCTGTTTGCATTGATTCCACCTCCCAAAAATCACATATATTCCAAAATAATTCTGCGTACATTTTTATTGCATTTGGACTTCGTTTGATATGGATATTATGTAAAACAAAAAACATGCAACAAACAGGAACTGGCACTGGGAATTGGATCAATATGTTAGTCCCAAAAAATAATATAAAATGTTGCAAATAAGTATATAAAAGTTGTATAATATTGGCATGGAATAATAAAAAATTATAGATACACGACGGAGACGTATCAATAGTACAGAGAGAGAAAGAGCAACTCCCTCTGTTCGATAATGTAGTGGCTATAAATTTTTTTAAGTCAAACTTTTGAAACTTTGACCAAGTTTATAAAGAAATTACTTATATCTACAATACCAAAGATGAATGATTGTATGAACTAAGTACATGTTGTGATGAATCTATTGATTGTTCCAGATGTAAATGTTTTTCTCCACATATACCTAGTCAAACTTTTTTGAGGTTTGACTTTTCAAAACATCCATATGCTATGGACGTGAGAGAGTACCTAAGAATAGAGAGAGTGTGTGTGAAATAGAAAAAGTGAGTGAAAAAAGTGTGTGTGCGTGTGTGAAAGAGACATGGACAACACATGATAAAGTAGAGAAAAGGTGTGTGTGTCTTATGGAAACATATCACACATGCATCTTCGACCGCGGAAGCGAGGTGAGGAGATAGTTTGTGGTTGTTTACAACCGAGAGAGAAAGACCCCTAGCACGTGGCCAAGAGAGGTCTGGCAAACAAGGGAGAGAGGTCGAGAGAGACGTATGGAGAAAATGCAGGCATGGGGAGGAGAGAGTGTGTGTTTGTGATAGAGAGATTGCCTAAAGATCGTGATGGGACTACATGGGTGGGAGATCAACTGACAAGGTGTGTGCGCGATAGAAGATACCCCGAGAGATATCGAGATAGACGTAGGGATGGAAGGAGACAATACGTGTGTTCCTGATGGATAATGAGAGATAGTCATACTTAGGGGGAGTGCGTGTGCCTATGATGGAGTGAGAGATTATGGTACTTAGGGGGTGCGTGTCACATAGAGAGAGAACAAGGGCGGAGAGTGTTAGATGGGCCTATGTAGTGCGAGCGAGATATGTGTATGTGTGATCCAGGGAGATATAAAGTTTGAGAGAGATAGAGGATCCCCGATACGGCTGAGTGGTGCGTCAGATAGCTGAGAGAGGGAAAGAGATACTCCATCTGTTCGATAGTGCAGTGCATATAAATTTTTTAGAAGTCAAACTTTGGAAACTTTGACCAGGTTTACACAAAATATTATTTATATCTACAGTAGCAAAGATACATCATATGAAACTACATCTTTTGATGAATCTAATGATATATGTTTGCCGTTCTAGATGTAAATGTTTTTCTCCACGTACCTGGTCAAACTTTGTGAATTTTGACTTTTCAATAAATCTATATGCTATGGACCGAAGAGAGTACCTAAGTCGAGAGAGATCAAGTGTGTGTGAAGGAGAAAGAGTGGGTGTGCAAAAAGAGAGTGTGTGTGTGTGTGAAAGAGAAAGGGATAACAAACGATAAAATAGAGAGAGTGTGTGCGTGTCTTATGCAAACATATCACGCTTGCATCTCCGAGATAGAAAAGCGAGGTGAGGAGATTCACGGAGATAGCTAGCTAGTGTGTGGTTGTTTGCAACAGAGAGAGACCCCCCTATACCACCTGTGCAATAGAGGCTGGCCAACAAGGGACAGAGGTCAAGAGGGACGTATGGAGAAGATGGACGCATGGGGAGGGAGAGAGGGTGTGTTTGTGATAGAGAGATCCCCTCGAGATCGATAGGGGACTATATGGATGGGAGATCGAGGGACGAGGTGTGTGTGCGATAGAAAGATGCCACGAGAGAAATCGAGATAGACCAAGTGAGGGAAAGAGGCAATGCGTATGTTTGTGATGGAGACTGAGAAATAGTCATATACATAGGGGGACTGCGTGTGCCTACAATGGAGTGAGAGACAGTCATACTTAGCTAGGCGTGAGATTGTGTGTGTGCGTGTGAGATGGAGAGAGAATGAGGGAGAGAGAGAGTTTTAGATGGGTCTATCTAGTGCGAGTGAGATATGCATGTGTGACCTAGGGAGATGGAGAGTTCGAGAGAGAGAGAGAGAGGGAAGAGCCCTGAGACGGCGGAGTGGTGCGTGAGAGAGTTACGGACAACGAGCTAGGGAATTTTTGTGCATACAATGAGTGCACCCTAGATATTTAGCTTGGACTAGAGAATCATACATTGTGTGCCGGAGAGACCTATACATGGAGTGTGCATGCGAACTAGAAAGACCGACAGAGAGAGAGAGAGATACAAATATATATATAGAGAGAGAGAGAGGGAGAGGGACTGACAAGGTTTGTGTTTGTATGCGTGCGATAGAAACAAATATTGTCGGCTAGAGAGAGAACAAGAGTCTGGGAGAGGGGGAGGTCATGTTTATGCATTGAAGACTGATATAAACCATGTTTCGATATAAATTTTCATTCAAATATTTGATTTGGAGAACATAGTGTTTGCAATCCACACATGAACGGAGATATGTGTATCAAACAAGTTCATTAATTTGACTTTCAACATGTGGAGTACTATAATACAACGTGCTACTAAATTGAGGTGTTCAATTTTGGATTGAGTCCACATTTTTGACCGGGTGAACGAGCTATTTCATTGAATCGAGATATTTCATTTTGGGTTTGATTCCCGTTTTTGAGTGGGTCAACTATTTGTCAAATAGTAAATCGTTAGCAACGAGCATGTAAAAGCACATTAGTCCCGAGTATCATCTCACCATCTAAAAAAGAAGTGGCAAGCTGATATTTCAAAATTTGATTCGAATCGACTTGGTAAGGGAGACATGGATGCTCGTTCTCCCAAAATTTGAACGAACCGCTAAACACCCTCTGCTCGGTGGAATTCGCCCGAGCAAATAAATGGGAGACGCGAAATTACCTTCCTATGTGAGACACACATCAATTGGCCCGTTGTACATCGAGGGTAGGTTTGTAACTTCATCCAAGCGCACCCCCTCCTCGGCCAAAATGGCAGGCACCGAATAATTCATAAACCATGGGCGGCAAAACACCCTCTCCTTGGCCGAAATCGCTCGCGCCCACTATTTCAAAACACACCCTCCTCTGGTGAAATCGCTCGCGCCCACTATTTCAAAACATGCCCTCCTCACCCGAAATCGCTCGCGCCCACTATTTCAAAACACGCCCTCCTCGCCCGAAATCGCTGGCGCCCACTATTTGGGAGAAGCAAAGTTACCCTACTATCCCCGACCCTCAAGACACAGACCCAAGCCCAGAAGCCAAAAGGCAGGGGTAGAATTGTAACTTCCCCCACATTTCAGACAAATGCGTCTGTAAGACATGGTTCCCCCTCCTAATTCCCCATTCATACAGCGTGGGCGCCAAATCTTCTTCTCCCCAGACGCGAAACCTCAACCCCTCCTCCATGTCGCCCCCACCACACCAAATTCGCCGCCGCCCTCCTCCCCAATGCCGGAGCCGCTGTCCATTTGACGTCGTGCACTGGGCCGTGTGCCTCTTACTCCATGCTGCCGGAGCTGCCTCAACGACGACCACGTGAATCATACCGAAGCGGATTCACCCGCACTGTTATGCACAGCGCCAGAGCAGCTCCAACTTCGGACGCGTCCAGGGTCCCGGCGCTGCTTCCCCGTAACCGTCGACCGCAGGGACATATATGCTTTCCTACCGCCGGGAGCCACCGCAACTGCGCCGGCCTCACCGACTCGGCAGCTGGAGCTGCCTACTTCACAGGGCCGCAAGACATGTCATACATTCATCTTAAATAACTTTATTTAGGCGTCGGTCGCCTGAATTTTTATTCTAGGCTAGTCGATTCCCAATGGGAAGCAGCACCCCTCGAGGCGGGGGAGCTCATAGGCTGCCGGTTGGCTGGGGCAGCAGTGCCTTGATGACCCACAAGTATAGGGGGTCAATCGTAGTCCTTTCGATAAGTAAGAGTGTCGAACCCAACGAGGAGCAGAAGGAAATGACAAGTGGTTTTCAGCAAGGTAATTTCTGCAAGCACTGAAATTGTCGGTAACGAGTAGTTTGATAGCAAGATAATTTGTAACGAGCAAGTAACGGTAACGGTAATGGTAAATAAAGTGCAGCAAGGTTGCCCAATGCTTTTGTGGCAAAGGATAGGCCAAAACGATCTCTTATAATAAGCAAAGTGTTCTTGAGGGCACACAGGAACTTCATCTAGTCACTTTCATCATGTTGGTTTGATTTGCGTTCGCTACTTTGATAATTTGATATGTGGGTGGACCGGTGCTTGGGTGTTGTTCTTACTTGAACAAACCTCCCACTTATGATTAACCCCCTCGCAAGCATCCGCAACTACGAGAAAAGTATTAACATAAAATCTAACCATAGCATTAAACATTTGGATCCAAATTGGTCCCTTACGAAGTAGCACATAAACAAGGGTTTAAGCTTCTATCACTCTAGCAACCCATCATCTAATAACTACTCCACAATGCATTCCCTTAGGCCCAAAGATGGTGAAGTGCCATGTAGTCGACATTCACATGACACCACTAAGGGAATCACAACATACATATCATCAAATTATCGAACACATATCACGTTCACATGATTACTTGCAACATGACTTCTCCCGTGACCTCAAGAAAAAAAGTAACAACTCACAAATGATATTCATGCTCAAGATCAGAGGGGTATTAAATAACATAATGGATCTGAACATATAATTTTCCACCAAATAAACCATATAGTAATCAACTACATGATGTAATCAACACTACTAGTCACCCACAGGTACCAATCTGAGGTTCCTGTACAAAGATTGAACACAAGAGATGAACTAGGGTTTGAGAGGAGATGGTGCTGTTGAAGATGTTTATGGAGATTGGCCTCCCAAAGGTGAGAGGGTTGTTGGTGATGACGATGGCTTCAATTTCCCCCTCCGGGAGGGAAGTTCCCCCCGGCGGAATCGCTCCGCCGAAGGGCAAAAGTGCTCCTGCCCAAGTTATGCCTCGAGACGGCGGCACTCCATCCCGAAAGTCCTCTTCTTATTTTTTTTCTTGGTCAAAATGACTTATATACCAGAAGATGGGCAATGGAGGTGGGCTGGGTTGACCACAACCCACCAGGGTGCACCTGGGGGTCCTGGCGCGCCCTTGTGTCTTGTGGTCACCAGGTGGCCCCCCTCCTGTAGTTATTTGCTCCAGTATTTTTCATATGTTCCAAAATAATTCTCCGTGAAGTTTCAGCTTATTTGGAGATGTGCAGAATAGGTAGCTCTGGCGTTGCTTTTTCAGGTCCAGAATTCCAGCTGCCGGCATTCTCCCTCTTTGTGTAAACCTTGCATATTATGAGAGAAAAGGCATTAGAATTAATCCATAAAGCATTATTATGCAAAAAAACATTATAAATAACAGTAGGAAATCATGATGCAAAATGGACGTATCAACTCCCCCAAGCTTAGACCTTGCTTGTCCTCAAGTGAAAAACCAATATCGAAAAGCATGTCCACATGCTTAGAGAGAGAGGTGTCGATAAAAACAAAATACGGACATAGTAGCATCATGCTAATTATCATAACAGCAACAAACTTTATCATATAACTTTTATCATATAACTTATCATGAACAAGTAACAATTCATCACAACATCGAAGTAAAAAGCATAAACTCTATTGAAAACTAACAAACTTTGTTCTCAGTCAACTTTGCAACTATAATTCATCATATTTTTAGGAAGGGTCTCGTATAGAGCCTTTTGGCAAGTCCACATACTCAACCATCATTTAATATTCTATGATTGCTAACACTCACAACATAACCATGAGCAAAAAGTTTCAATTGGACACACAGAAAGATAGGGGCTTACAGTTTCGCCTCCCCACGTATTCACTTCAAGGGTGATGTCAACAATAATAACTCATGCTCACTCATATCCAACTGGATATATGTTCCTAGATCTTTCCTCACCACATGATGCTTGAGAAAAATAGAAAATAAAAGGGAATAGGGAAGAATACTTTGACTCTTGCATAAAAGTAAATACATAAAAGTAAAAGATAGGCCCTTCACAGAGGGAAGTAGAGGTTGTCATGCGCTTTTTGGTTTGTATGCCAAATCTTTTAATGCAAAAGAATATCACGTTATATTGCCCCTTATGATAGCAACCTTTATTATGTAGTCCGTCACTTTTATTACTTTGCCATCACAAGTTCTTACAACGCTCAATTTCTCTTACACTAAATGATCAAACACATTTAGAAGCAATTTTTATTGCCTTATTGCACCGACGACAACTTACTTGAAGGATCTTACTCAATCCATAGGTAGGTATGGTGGACTCTCAAAACATGAATTTGGGTTTAGGGTTTTTGGGTGCACAAGTACTATTTCTACTTAGTGCGAAATTTTGGCTAGTAAAGATATTGAGCAAGCACCACATGTTGAAGGATCTATTACAATATAACTTCTATGTGAATATGTATAAACATAAATCATTATGTTGTCTTCCTTGTCCAATGTCAACAATTTTGACATATAATATTTAATGGGGGCTCACAATCATAAAAGATGTCCAAGATAGTGTATTTGCATGTGAATCTTCTCTTCCCTTATTAATTATTTCATGAGTTGCATCATTGACCAATGCTATGTTTGTCAATCTTCAATAAATTTTAACACTTATACTTTTCCTTATGTGATGTCATTACTTACCATAAGATTATCATATGGTATTTTTCATTTATTTCCTTTTATTTGATTGCAACATGAAAGTAAAGAAGCGAAGACTCAAACTAAACTTTATTATATAACTCTCACTCGATTACATAGATAGATAGATCACGAAAACTAATACTCGAAGATAGATCATGCTAAACTTTTATTCAACTAATCCATGATATAACTAAAGATCCGACTAAAATAGGTAAAGGCAATAAAAAGTGATGGTGACATGATACCAGGGCATCTCCCCCAAGCTTGGCACAAGCCAAGGGGAGTGCCCATACCCATGTCCTCAAGTCTCCTTTGATGAGGAAGATGATGATGGTGGTGGTGATGAGGTAGTAGTGTCACACTTCAGGCTCAGAAGGTACTCCAATCTACGAATGATGCTCCGGAGGGCGATGATTTGCTCTTGCAACAGAATATTTTCATGAGTGAGATATTTATTTTGAACACGAACCATTTCAAAGTCCCTAAAATCTTAAATTTCAGCAGGGTGAGATGATTGTAGTATGGTTGAAGGATATCTTCCTCTTCTTCTTCTGCTAGCATGACCTGCCCTCCTTCTTTAACTTTATCTCCCTAGCTTCCTTGTCCTTATCCTCCTTGATGGCTTCTTTTGGTTCCTCTCTTTTCAGTTCTATCTTCATCAACCAAGCATCTTCTTCTACGTTGTTGGAGGAAGGAGAAGACATGATGCCTGGCTTGATAGATCTGACAGAAAAACAGCAAGAAACAAGAACAGAAGATTTCTCCGTGATGCGGTGGTCAATACGTTCGGGGGTATATAAAGATTTTTTATCTTGGGAAACAAGCAAAACAAAGGAAAACGGAGTCGGGAACGTTCCCGAGGTGGGCACAACCCACCTGGGCGTGCGAGGGAGGGCAGGCGCGCCCTGGTGTATCGTGCCCTCCTCGGTTACCTTCCTGGTTATTTCTTATTTTCCTATTTTTTCTAATATTCCAAAACTGACAAAAAATATTTTTGCAGATTTTTTGGATTCTGTTTACTTACCGTATCACGTACCTCCTCTTTTTCATGATTCTGGAGTATTCTGGAAGGTTTCTTTTATGTGTTCCTCCGGTGTCATGGTTTGGATAATATTGCTTTCAACATTAATAGGCGTACCTGAGATATACTGTTTAATTCTTTGTCCATTGACCACCTTCGGGTTAGTACCTTCGGCATTATTAATCTTGATAGCTCCAGGGCGATAAACTTCCTCGATAATATATGGTCCTTCCCATTTGGAAAGAAGTTTCCCTGCAAAGAATCTAAAATGAGAGTTGTAGAAAAGAACATATTCTCCAACTTTGAATTCCCGCTTTTGGATTCTTTTGTCATGCCATCTTTTAACTTTTTCTTTGAATAGTTTGGCATTTTCATAAGCTTGGGTTCTCCATTCATCTAGTGAGCTAGTATCAAATAACCTCTTTTTATCGGCAAGTTTGAAATCATAGTTGAGTTCTTTAATTGCCCAATATGCTTTATGTTCTAACTCAAGAGGCAAATGACAAGCTTTTCCATAAACCATTTTATAAGGAGACATACCCATAGGATTTTTATAAGTTGTTCTGTAAGCCCAAAGTGCATCATCTAATTTCTTAGACCAATTCTTTCGGGACCTATTGACAGTTTTTTGTAATATTAGTTTTATTTCTCTATTGCTAAGTTCTACTTGACCACTAGATTGAGGATGATAGGGTGATGCAATTCTATGGTTAACATCATACTCCCTCCATTCCTTTATCTAAGGTGTATTATTTTCAGCACGGTGACCAAGGCACATAATTATGCACTAGTTAGGACAAAATTACCCTTCTCTAATTTGTAGATTAGCGGCAAGTAAATCATTTAGGCTAGGAAAGGAAGAGATACGCACAATTGGGAGAGAGATAGTTTCCTGTTCTTTCTCTACATGGAGAGATACATGCAATCGGGGGAGAGATACTTTCCTTTTTCTGGAGGGCCAAGATCGGAATTACGAGGAATTAGAACAAATGCACCTTACATTATGAAATTTTATCAAAAAACAAATACACCTTATATAAAGGAATGGAGGGAGTATTTAGCAAGCATTTTACGGAAAGCACCATGAATAAAGTGTGAACCATCATCAGTCATTAAATATCTAGGGACTCCAAACCTTGGGAAAATAACTTCTTTAAGCATTTTATGGAAGTGTTGTGATCTCCACTACTAGTTGGAATAGCTTCTACCCACTTAGTAACATAATCAACAGCAAGCAAAATATGTGTATACCCATTAGAGGAAGGAAAAGGTCCCATATAATCAAAACCCCAAACATCAAATGGTTCAACAGCAAGTGAATAATTCATAGGCATTTCCTGACGCTTACCGATATTACCAATTCTTTGACATTCATCACAAGACAAGACAAACTTGAAAAGAGTAGGCCAATAAAAACCAGATTGCAATACCTTGTGAGCAGTTCTATCTCCCTCATGATGTCCTCCATAGGCTTCGGAGTGACATTTCCATAAAATTTGTTCCTGTTCATGCTCAGCTACACAATGTCTAATAATACCATCTACTCCTTCTTTATAAAGATGTGGGTCATCCCAAAAGTAATGTCTTAAATCAAAGAAGAATTTTTTTTGTTTGTTGGTATGTGAAACTAGGTGGTATATATTTAGCAACAATGTAATTAGCAAAGTCAGCATAGCAAGGAGTATTCTGAGAAATATTTATTGCAGCTAGTTGTTCATCAGGAAAATTATCATCAATAGGTAGTGGGTCATCAAGAATATTTTCTAACCTAGACAAGTTATCAGCTACGGGGTTCTGAGCTCCTTTCCTATTAGTGATATGTAAATCAAATTCTTGTAGCAAGAGAACCCACCTAATGAGTCTAGGTTTAGCATCTTTCTTTTCCATAAGATATTTTATAGCAGCATGATCAATGTGAACAATTACTTTGGAATCAACAATGTAACATCTGAATTTGTCACAAGCAAACACAACTTGTAAAAATTCTTTTTCAGTAGTAGCATAATTTCTTTGGGCACTGTCTAGAGTTTTTCTAGCATAATGGATAACATTTAATTTCTGATCAACTCTTTGTCCTAGAACAACATCAATAGCATAATCACTAGCATCACACATAATTTCAAAAGGCAAGTTCCAATCAGGTGGTTGAAAAATAGGTGCAGAAATTAAGGCTTTCTTAAGTGTTTCAAAGGCTTCTACACAGTCATCATCAAAAACAAATGGAACATCCTTTTGTAAAAGATTAGTAAGAGGCCTAGAAATTTTAGAGATGTCTTTAATAAACTTCCTATAGAAACCAGCATGACCAAGGAACCTACAAATACCTTTAATATCTTTAGGACATGGCATTTTCTCAATTGCATCAACTTTAGCTTTATCCACCTCAATACCTCGTTCAGAAATTTTATGCCCCAAGACAATACCTTCATTAACCATAAAGTGACACTTCTCCCAATTCAAGACAAGATTAGTTTGCTCACATCTTTGCAAAACTCGATCAAGGTTGCTTAAGCAATCATCAAAAGAAGTTCCGTAAACGAAAAAATCATCCATGAAAACCTCAACAATCTTTTGACAAAAATCAGAGAATATAGGAGTCATACATCTTTGAAAGGTAGCAGGTGCATTGCATAAACCAAAAGGCATACGTCTATAAGCATAGGTTCCAAAAGGGCAAGTAAATGTGGTTTTCTCTTGATCAGGTTGTGAAACAGGTATTTGAGAGAAACCAGAATATCCATCAAGAAAGCAAAAGTGTGTGTGCTTAGATAATCTTTCCAACATTTGATCAATAAAAGGCAAAGGGTAATGATCTTTTCTAGTTGCTTTATTTAATTTTCTAAAATCAGTTACCATTCTATAGCCAGTAACAATTCTTTGTGGAATGAGTTCATTTTTATCATTAGGAACAACGGTAATACCTCCCTTCTTAGGGATGCAATGAACAAGACTTACCCATCTACTATCAGCTATGGGATAGATTATACCTACTTCCAGAAGTTTTAGTATTTCAGTTCTCACCACTTCTTTCATCTTAGGATTCCATCGTCGTTGGTGATCAACAACGGGTTTAGCATCAGGTTCCATATTAATCTTGTGCTGACATAGAGTGGGACTAATGCCCTTAAGATCATCAAGAGTATATCCAATAGCAGCACGGTGCTTCTTCAGAATTTTTAATAATCTTTCTTCTTCTTGTTCTGAAAGGTTAGCACTAATAATAACAGGATATATCTTCTTCTCATCAAGATAAGCATATTTCAAAGTGTCAGGCAATTTCTTTAATTCAAACACAGGATCACCTTTAGGTGGAAGAGGACCTCCAAGAGTTTCAATAGGGAAATTGTGTTTTAGGAGAGGTTGTTGTTCAAAGAATATTTTTTCTATTTCATTTCTCTCATGTAAGTGCATATCATTTTCATGGTCGAGCAAATATTGTTCTAGTCGATCAGTAGGAGGCATGGCAATAGAAGCAAGACCAATTATTTCATCCTTACTAGGTAATTCTTTATTACGGGGTTGTCTACTAAACTTAGAGAAATTAAATTCATGAGACTCCTCACCAAAGCTAACACTGACAGTTCGTTTATGGCAATCTATGGTAGCATTGACAGTGTTCAAGAAAGGTCTACCAAAGATAATAGGACAAAAGTCATCTTGTGGGGAACCAAGAACTAGAAAATCAGTAGGGTATTTTATATTCCCACACAAGACTTCAACATCTCTAACAATCCCAAGTGGTGTAATGGTGTCTCTATTAGCAAGTTTAATAGTAACATATATGTCTTCTATTTCAGCGAGTGCTATATCATTCATAATTTCTTGGTATAACGTAAAAGGAATAGCACTCACACTAGCACCTAAGTCACATAAACCATGATAACAGTGATCTCCTATTTTAACTGAGACAACAGGCATGCCAACAACAGGTCTATGTTTATCTTTTTCATTGGGTTTAGCAATTCTAGCAGCTTCATCACAGAAGTAAATAACATGCCCATCAATATTTTCTACCAAGAGATCTTTAACCATAGCAACACTAGGTTCTACTTTAATTTGTTCAGAGGCTTTAGGTGCTTTAATATTACTTTTGCGTACCACAACTGATACCTTAGCATGTTCCTTTATCCTAAGAGGAAAAGGTGGTTTCTCAATATAGGCAGTAGGCACAAGTGGATCCACATTGTAAATAATTGTTTCATCTTTAGCTATGACTGGTTCTTTAATTTCTTCTTTAGTAGGGGGATGATATTTAAACCACTTCTCCTTAGGGAGATCAACATGAGTAGCAAATGATTCACAGAAAGAGGCTACTATCTCAGAGTCAAGTCCATATTTAGTGCTAAACTTGTGAAATGCATCGGTATTCATAAAAGATTTAACACAATCAAACTCAAGCTTAATACCTGAATCTTTACCTTTGTCGAGTTCCCAATCTTCAGAGTTGCATTTAATTCTTTCCAAAAGACCCCACCTGAATTCAATAGTCTTCTTCATAAAAGAACCAGTACAGGAAGTATCAATCATGGATTGATCATCACGAGAAAGCCGAGCATAAAAATTCTGAATGATAATTTCTCTCAAGAGCTCATGATTGGGGCATGGATATAACATTGACTTAAGCCTCCCCCAATCTAGAGAGATACTTTATCCTTTAGAAGGCCAAAAATTATATATATAATTCCAATCACAATGAACTAGATGCATAGGATAACTTTTTTGGGGAAATTCCAATTTCAATCGATTCTAGTTCCAAGATCCAATATCATCGCATAGCCTATACCATGTCAATGCTTTTCCCTTCAAAGATAGAGGGAAAACCTTCTTCTTAGCTTCATCTCCGGATAAACCTACAAGCTTAAATAATCCACAAATTTCATCCACATATATCAAATGCATATCAGGATGTTCAGTTCCGTCTCCTGCATAAGGATTAGCTAGCAGTTATTCTATCATACCCGAAGGAATTTCATAACCAATATTTTCAGTAGGTGCAGTAGGTTGAGGGGAAACTAATTGTGCTTCCGGTCGAGGTGAAGATACCCCGAACGAACCCCTCAAAGGATGGTTTTCCATAGTAACAAGTGACAATAAATTTCAGCACGTAATATAAACTTTTCCTTACCAATTTCCACTTACCAAGAGCGCTTCACTCCCCAGTAACGGCGCCAGAAAAGAGTCTTGATGACCCAAAAGTATAGGGGATCAATTGTAGTCCTTTCAATAAGTAAGAGTGTCGAACCCAACGAGGAGCAAAAGGAAATGACAAGTGGTTTTCAGCAAGGTAATTTCTGCAAGCACTGAAATTGTCGGTAACGAGTAGTTTGATAGCAAGATAATTTTTAATGAGCAAGTAACGGTAATGGTAAATAAAGTGCAGCAAGGCACCCCAATCCTTTTGTGGCAAAGCACAGGCCAAAACAGTCTCTTCTAAGAAGCAAAGCGTTCTTGAGGGCACACGGGAATTTCATCTAGTCACTTTCATCATGTTGGTTTGATTTGCATTCGCTACTTTGATAATTTGATATGTGGGTGGACCGGTGCTTGGGTGATGTTCTTACTTGAACAAACCTCCCACTTATGATTAACCCACTCGCAAGCATCCACAACTACGAGAAAAGTATTAAGATAAAATCTAACCATAGCATTAAACATTTGGATCCAAATTGGTCCCTTACGAAGTAGCGCATAAACTAGGGTTTAAGATTCTGTCACTCTAGCAACCCTTCATCCAATAAATACTCCACAATGCATTCCCTTAGGCCCAAAGATGGTAAAGTGCAATGTAGTCGACGTTCACATGACACCACTAAGGGAATTACAATATACATATCATCAAAATATTGAACACATATCAAGTTCACATGATTACTTGCAACATGACTTCTCTCGTGACCTCAAGAACAAAAGTAACTACTCACAAATGATATTTATGCTCAAGATTAGAGGGGTATTAAATAATATAATGGATCTAAACATATAATCTTCCACCAAATAAACCATATAGTAATCAACTACAAGATGTAATCAACACTACTAGTCACCCACAGGTACCAATCTGAGGTTCCGGTACAAAGATAGAACACAAGAGATGAACTAGGGTTTGAGAGGAGATGGTGTTGTTGAAGATGTTGATGGAGATTGGCCTCCCAAAGATGAGAGGGTTGTTGGTGATGACGATGGCTTTGATTTCCCCCTCTGGGAGGGAAGTTCCCCCGGCAGAATCGCTCTGCCGGAAGGCAAAAGTGCTCCTGCCCAAGTCCCACCTCGAGACGGTGGCGCTCCATCTCGAAAGTCCTCTCCTTATTTTTTCTAGATCAAAATGACTTATATACCAGAAGATGGGCACCGGAGGTGGGCTGGGCTGACCACAACCCACTAGGGCACGCCTGGGGGGCCTGGCGCGCCCTAGTGTCTTGTGGTCACCTGTTGGCCCCCCTCCGGTAGTTATTTGCTCCAGTATTTTTCATATATTCCAAAATAATTCTCCATGAAGTTTCAGCTTATTTGGATATGTGCAGAATAGGTAGCTCTGACGTAGCTTTTTCAGGTCCAGAATTCCAGCTGCCGGCATTCTCCCTCTTTATGTAAACCTTGCATATTATGAGAGAAAAGGTATTAGAATTACTCCATAAATCATTATTATGCATAAAAACATTATAAATAATAGTAGGAAATCATGATGCAAAATGGACGTATCATGCCTCGGTGTCTATCATAGGGGTGCAGAGGCGCAAGTTCGCCGTGGAAGCAGCACTTAGGTGGTTATCTTAGAGTTGCGTGGGTTGAAGGTATTGCCGCCGCCGGATCTGGATGACGGCGAGTCTTTGTGGTTTGGCTGGGGGCAGTGCAACCACGGCAATGCGATGGGGCGGGGGCGGGGTTTTGGTCGGAGCTCTCATGACCAGGGATGGCGGAGGCAGGCTGCTCTGGTGGTGGTCACTGGCTCTTCGGGGAAGATTCTAAATAGTGTCAGCCAGGAGGCACAAGATGGCCATCAAGCCATCCAGCGTAGATCGGACAGTAGCAAAATAAAATAAAATCATGTGACCCCAATTTAGTTTTTAGTCAACAGACGTGTGACCACTCTCGTACCTTATTGTTGATCTCTTAGGGTATTTCTTCAGATCAAAGATATGTATTGTTTTTAACATTATGTGTTTTCTACATCTTCAGCCACACCATATTCCTTCTCACTGCAGCTGCTCCAAAAAGGGAAGCATATAGCAGAAGGGAGCTATAGTCCCCATTCAACAGTTCCCTGCATCGAATGTGCGTGCCCGACATGTACGACCACAACAACTACAGGGCCATCGACAAGTCAGCAGATGATGCTCACTCCTATGGATGGCGGCCAGATAGGTTGTACCCTCGTCTTACTTGTGTGCAACATTTAAGGCTTCGTTATTCATCTAAGCATGGAAAATAGATTATCACATGTCACTGTATATACATGCTGATCTCTTAAGAGTCTTGTTCAGGAGTTAACGTTGTTCCATAGTTCAGATAAGAGACTTGTTCAGGGGGTAACGTTGTTCCATAGTTATCATCCATTAGCCAATGCTATCCCACAGGCTGGTGATTATACCACTTCTAGTATTACCTATGTTGTTGTTCTTTAATACTTTTGTGTGCCATATAGTTAATCTCGAGTATAAACAATACATATTCTGTAGCTTTCATCTATGTTCTCCCTTTAGTTTTTGAGACCTGTTGCTGCTAGTTAAGTCCAGTCCTACTATTTATGTTGTCTCCTACAGGCACTCATTACATAAATCTAACTACTGGTTGTCTTCCATGCATTTCAGATATAATTGCACACACTGATATATCCACAAGAACCTCGCGGAGGAATGTAACGGCCAACAAACTTCATGTCAATGATACCCAATATGATGGAACATGTAAAGGCAGTTCTTTAGAAGACTTGCAGAAAGATAATGAATCCTATTTACCCCACAAGGTCCTTGCTCTAACTTGGCCCGTGATTTGGGTACAACATGCATATAACGTCCTGGAGTGCATCTACTCTGTTGCAATGCCATGTGTGTAGCCTGCTGATCATGCATGTAAATATGTCATGCCTTCCTGTTTTTCAGTACCTATTCCATTCATGATAACATGTTTTCAAATTCAAGTACTATCAATCTACTCTGTCGCAATGCCATCTGCTTAGTTTGGACATCATGCTTCTGAATATCTTATGCATTGTTATTCATCAGTATGTACTCCATCCGTCTACAATACCATGTTTTTTTACATTGAAGTGTTGTTCTACTAGTCTGTTGCAATGCTATCTTAGTTTCCCAATCATACACGCATATGCTGCCTTAGTGATTTTCTGTACCTATTCCACTATCATACAGTTTTATATTCAACTAGTGTTTTTTTACTCTGTTGTCCTTTTGTATCCCTAGCGCTTACATCATACTCCCTCCGTCCGAATTACATGTCGCAGAAATGGATAAAAATGGATGTATCTAGAACTGAAATACGCCTAGACACATCCATTTATTTCTGGATGGAGGGAATACATGTCAATATGTCATGCCTTTCTATTCTTCAGTACCTATTCCATCTTTGTGTCGTAGCATGTTTTATAATTGAAGCACCATTCTTCTATATAAGGCATGCAAGGGGAAGACGGCTATGTTAGAATCTGAAGGGCTACAAACAAGGTCTTTGCAAAAGATCCAAATGCCAGGAGATAGTAAACCAACTCTAGTGTTCATAGATACTGCTCCAGCATAGAGAAACCCAACTCCTCCTGATAATAAGCAGATTCCAGTGGCCAAAGAACTAGTCCGCTCCAGTCCAGCAAAAATATATCAACTCCTTTCTAAGAAGCGTGTGCGTATCCTCGCATCATGAAATTTTATAGCATTCAGAGCATATTTTCTACATGTTTCTTACCCATCTCTCTTTTAGAAAATAAGCTTAAAGGATAGAAGACTTTCTAAATTGGGATCGTGTTCGAGGAAAGTATCTTGCGGGAATTCTCTGTGCTCCAATGCTGATGTAAGTACCTATTGTATATCACTATATTTTTACATCAGCATGTATTTTGTTAATCAATGTGAATCCAACCTTTATCTGATCTAAATTTACTTGTAGAAAAATGTATAATTAAAGGCGACATTGTTGATTTTTGTAAGGAAAACTGCCTGGTAGTTTTGCATACTGAGCTGCATGAGTGTACTATCTCATATCATGCACATTACTAAATTGTAGTGTTGTGGTCTGTTTGCCCAATCATTCATTGTGTCAATGTTGCTTTCCTATTACCTTACCTGGATGATGATAGTTGTGCCATATTGTGTTAATTTGGTGTAGGCTGGTGTGGTCTGGTTGCCCAAATGTTCATTGTGTCAATGTTGCTTTCCTATTATCTGACCTAGCCAATGAGAGCAGTGCTAGTGCGTTAATTTGGTGCAGGCTGCTGAAGATAAGAAGACAAACTCTGAAAACAGCAAGGCAACCCCATTGTTTCTTTCCAATAAATCTAGGGCAGGTAATATGGCAATAACTCTTGATTAATCTGTTCGGTTCCCCTCCTAATTTATGTTATGATGCAGTGGTCAAGACACTCTCCACTATCAATAATACAATCTTGCCAAAATCACCATCTGAATCTGTTTAGTTTCCTCTGTCTCGAATCCAACGGAAAAATGTATGTTTGTGAACCAATTGCTGGCTGAAGCAATGACGGAAGTCATGGAGGAATCAGAGGTGCACATTCTTGCGCAACAACAACTGATCAATGTTTTCAGAGACAGTGTAGCAAAGAAGGAAGAACTTGCTCACATGCTTATGGGCGTCATCCGCGCTGAGGTTGCAGATTGTGAGGTTGTAGATCATTAAGTTCTGTTCATTTATTTGCACTGGCATCAATCTTTGATTGCCCAGTGGATGTAATTTCCTGTAATATATGCTGGATGTGCTACGTTTTTCCTTGTATGCCATACATTTGCTTAGCGCGCCTCGCATTCCAGCTAACTGGTCACTAGGAAGCCAAAAAAGCAGTGAAATTAATAGCTAGCACGAACCATCATGGGCCCTATATGAAGGATAGCGGCCCACTGCCCTTAATGGGCCCCCCTAATGGGCTCGCAGGGGCCAAAATTCTCTTAGGCCTTTGATTGATCGGTTTTGGTCCTGTCCATAAATGCTCGTCGTAATGGGCTCAAATTATAGCTGGGCCGAAATCGACTTTGTCTAATTGGGCCTACAGACATGTTAGAACTTTAGCGGGCCCAATAAGTTGATGGGCCGTAACCAAGCTGAAAGCTCTATTGGGCCACTATAATTGAAACGTGCCAACAGTTAATGCTTGGCCCAGTTACCTCTCAGGTCATTAACAGTCTGAAATCGAAGCGGGCAATAAGTGGGCCCATTCGATTTCACGGGCCGTTAACAGGCCGATACTAAGGTCGGGCTATATATAGCCCAACTGTATTTTGGGCCTTTAGCAGGTCGAAAGAGATAGCGGGCTGGTATTGGACCATGAAGAGCATGGGCCGCTAAGAGGCCGAAAGTCAGGTCGGACTGTATATGGCCCAACTGTGTTGTGGGCCTTTAGCTGGCCGAAAGAGAAACCGGGCTGGTATTGGACCATGAAGAGCATGGGCCGTTAAGAGGACAAAACTCATGTCCGACTGCAAATGGCCGAACTCCTTTATGAGCCGTTAACAGGCTGAAAGACACACCGGGCTCGAAATTGGCCCCACACTTAAATGGGTCGCTAAAAGGCCAAAAGACGTACATCCTAAAAACTGGCCCATCCCTTGAATGGGCTGTTAACAGGCCAAAACTACATCGGGCCGATATTGAGCCCAAACATATAGCGGGTTGTTAACAGGCTCGAACTAACGCTGGGCTGCAATGGTGTCAAATAGTTAATGGTCCGTTGACGGGCCGATTTGGCACATCTCGTATGAGTCGTGGGCCTAAATGTACCAGAAACAAGTAGGCCCTATAAGGGTCGGCCTGCTAATTTTGACTGGGCCGACCTCTTTCACTTAAATGTGCCACTGTTGGGCCTTGCCACATGTCAACGTATCATAGGCACCTCCAGTACAATGAGTGGATGGCATCTGTCCCAACGCTGAGGCGACACGTGGATCCTTCGGCGAATGAGAATTTTACACGTGGAAAATCCCTGTTGGTTCGGGCTGTTAACGGGTTATCGGATCCAAACCGGAACCCGATAGCTTAACAATGACCCGTTATGGTGGATGCCACGTGTCTGTTTCCCTTGACGAAAACACTTCCATGATGCGCCATCTATCGTCATAGAAGTGGACACTTCCATGATGATAATTTTGGTGTCGTCATGGAACACTTCTACGACAGCACATGTACGACTATCTTAATTCTGTCATAAAAACGTCATGGATGTACATGCATGACAGAAAACATGACCTATTATGACAAACACGTATCATCACGGAAGTGTATTTTTTGTAGTGTATAGGAAAGTATTTTGGGGTATCTTGTAATAACAAGAGCAACTAGGAATGAATGTATGGACGACAAGTGTATGTAGTTATCCATAAGGATTTATCGATGGTAAGGAATTGCAAAGGCGGTGGGCACAAGGGTCTCGGGAAAACATGAAGAGTATCTTCGGAATCTTCTGTTGAATCAAGCGATCATCTGGAATGAGGGGCTCTCCGGAAGGAAGTAATTACGAGAACCTAGAGTTAGAGTTAGTAAAATATTTAACCCAAAAATAAGAGAGATCAAAATCCCAGAGTAAAGATGCGGAATAAAAGATCCTAATCCCATCCATTGGCGATGTGGGCCCGTAAGCCTCACAACAATGTTAATAAAATAGTTTTTCAAAGACTAGACTCAACTTCAGCCAAGGAGTTGGAAAGGGGCTTCCTATAGGCAGTCGGCTCTAATACCAACTTGTGACGCCCCCGACCCGACCGTGCACTAATGATACACGCAAATGCGCATGATCAAGATCAGAGACTCACGGGAAGATATCACAACACAACTCTAAGACACAAGTACAAACATAAAGCTTTAAATTATAAGCCAAGGCCACAAGGACCCGAATACATAAGTCAAAGCAACAATGGCTGACAAGTTTGCCTTAAGAAGGCTAGCAACACAATGATATCTAGATCGAAAAGGCACATGCCTCCTGCCTGGGAGCCTCCTAACAACTCCTGGTCGTCTGTCTCCTCATAGTAGTAGGCTACATTGGGGTAGTAGTAACCATTGGCGAGATCAACTGGCTCCTGGGCTCCGTCATCTAGTTGCGGCAACCGGGTAGAGGGGAAAAAGGTAGCAAAGCAACCATTAGTACTCATCCAAAGTACTCACAAGACTTACATCAGAACTACGCTAATATGCATCAGTATGAAAGGAAGGGTTTGTCTGAGGACTATACTGCAGAAATGCCAGAATAGAAGGGAAGACCTAGCCTAACAAAGACTAGCCTCTTGCATCGTCCTACAGCAACAGAAGAGAGTAGAGTAACATATCAGATAGTAACAAGTATATAATAACAACGCCCAGAGATCCTTCCTTGACTCCCTGTGAGAAAGCGATCCCGGAGGTATCATATTGGTTTATGTGTTTTAAGTATCTAGTTCTAGTTGTAGTAGATCAGGGTACAACCCCGAGCGTCCGTTACCATGGACATGGCTATTCGAATAGATATACTTCCCTATAGGGGTGCACCAACTTACCCAACACACTCGATTTATTCTGACCGGACACACTTTAATGGGTCATGCCCGGCCTCGGCTGATCAACACGCTGTAATCCTACCTAGGATCAGCAGAGAGGTCAGCACGCCGGTCTACATCCTAAGCGCTTAGGGGTCTTGGGCCCATCGCCCTTTGCAGTCCTGCGCGTTGCGTGACTAGACGCGGACTAGACCGACCTCCTTATACAAGCGCAGGTGGTTACCGTCCACCCCAACAATCAATCCACATCTCTGAACTGTGACATCTGAAGAGCTTTCGGGAGAATCGTACGACACCGAGTGCCCATAACTTATCCTGCGTGGAGGTTAGTGCAAAAAGGCCAGAGGCCTACTCAGATCACATATCCAAACCCGTTAGTGTATTGAGAGCTCGGGGAAACAATCAGTGATCCTATCGCCCCGTCTCGCGGACTTACAACAAGGGCCAGGCCCATCCCTCTCCTGGGGCGGTCTCTGCCTGCCCGGTCGTGCTGCGTCATTATCTCGCTGGTACCCTCATGGTCAACCCGACTTATCAAGAGTCTATCAGGAACTCAGGTCCACCTCTACTGGGGTGGTACCGCCTGTCCCTTCAGTCTCGCAGTAATAGTAAATGGGGGAATAGTTAAAGGTAACGGTGTGTCCTTACCATCAAGGTGAACTAGGAGGAATCACCCCCACTAGGTTCACGCTTGAGGTAAAATGTCAAGGTGAACTTGGAGGAATCACCCTCGATGGGTTCACGCTTGAGGTGCTACACGGTAGAGTCAACAATGGGAGTGGTGAGTGAGGAATCACCCTCGGTAAACCACACCCGATGTGCTACACTACAGAGATATCATCGGAAGTGAGATACGAGGCATCACCCTCGACTCTTGATAGTAGCTCTGCAGAGTCGTATAGCTAGGGGGTGTTGGTGGTGTATCGGTCTCTGCACCTCGATCACATTGATCAAGTCATCCGGAAACAAAGCATGGCAACACGGACAAGGGTGTGGGGCCACTAATGGATCACTAACCAACCTATACCAAGCATATAGGATAACAGCTAAAGTAACAACAGCAGGTTACAAAAGCAGGCTATGCATCAGAATAGAAGCTATCGAACAATAGTAGCCAAACCTAATGCAAGCATGAGAGAGAAAGAATGGGCGATATAGGAATGATCAAGGGGTTTTTGCTTGCCTGGAAGCTCTGCTAAAAGGGGCTGGACATCAGGAACATAGTCGTACTCGGGAGCAGCGTACGTCTCGGGGTCTATCGGAGAGAAGAGGGGGGAGAAACAATAAATACAAAGTAAAAAAATGCATCACAAAGCGTGACATGGCAATATGCTGTGCTAGGGGTGACCTAATGCAGTGCGAAGTGTTATAGCCGGAGCGGCAAAATATCTGGGAATATTTTCCCGGCTCCGGGCATTTTTCACCCAGACGATCTAGAGTGGAAGGTTCCATGTTTACAGTGTTGGAGGCATGTGACAGGTATGTGGAGGGCATAAAGGGATTTGTGTTATTTTTCTGATCAATTTTCATATATAAATTATTTGATCTAAGCTATGGTTGAATTTATATGAATTTACAAAGTTTTAATATATTTTTTGGAATTTTTAGATTATTTTTATTTCAAAAAAAATTAAATACTAAAATGCTAGGTGCACCCAGAGGGGCACCAAAGACTGACTGTGGGGCCCGGGCTGGCCGAGTCAGCATGTCAACAGTTGACCTATTGACCGGTCAACTGGGCCCTGGGGACCCACTGGCAGTGACCCAGGGTGGGCCCTAGGGCCAGCCACGGCGGCGGCGGCGGTGTAGCAAGCTCCGGCGACCAAAAACCATAGCGACGCACACAGGCGACCATCAGGATTTGGCCACAGGGCACGGGGAGGGGCGTGGCTAGGCGCGTTCGAACGGTCGTTCAACAGTGTGCCGATTGGTGGCGGAGGTGTGGCCGGAGGAGGACCGCAGCGACCACCGAGGCGGACACCGGAGTTCGGGTGGTGGCGAGCTAGCAACAGCGGCGCGCAAAACAAGCAAATGAAGTGGCTAGCGAGGCTCTACGGGTGGCTGCGAATCGGATGGGCACGCGGGCGTGACCATTTGGCCACCGGAGCAATGTCGATGACCAAGGGAGGCGGCGGCGAGCTTTGGCCATGAGCAGGGGGACAGCTACGGGCACGGAGAAGAGCCCTGGACTGAGGGGATCGACGCGGGTGATCACCGGGTGGCACACAGTGGCCGGCGGGATGCTTAGGAGCGGCAGACGCGGTGAATTCCGGCGGAGAGGCATCGGCGACCGTGGTGGGGAAGAGCTCGATCCGCTCGCAGGGGGCGCGTTGAGCTTGAGCTAGTCCACTTAGGCAAAGTAGGGGAGGCAGGCGGTGCTCACGGCGCAGTCTTAGGCGACGGGGACGACGGAGAGCGCGTGGGTGCGGTCAAACATGGCGACGGTGGCGCTCGGCAGCGTTGGAGATTAGGGAGAGAACAATGGGGAAGGGGGATATGGACTGGGGCTGTCCCCGAGGAGCCGCGGTGGAGTTCTTATCAACCCGCGGCCGCCTGTCGCAGCGCGGGCAGCGAGGTGGCTCGACGGCAACGGCGATCCGCCTGGTCGGGCTCGACGGGTGGAGGAGAAAGGAGGGAGACGATAGGGGGAGCAGGCTGGGCCGACTGGGCGAGGCACTGTGCACTAAGGCCTAGTGCACAGTGGCCTTTGCCCTTTTCTTTTTCTTTTCTTTTCTATTTTCTTTATTTGTTTCTGTTTTGCATTTATTTTTAGTAGGAAATGAGTTTTGTAAAATATGGAACTTTGCCACTTAATTACCTTGCAATATTTGGCACCGCCACAAAAAGTTTGGGAGATATTTGAATTAGTTTAAATTTTGCAAAAATGGAAAACCATTTAAATGGGTTGGTTTGGCACTATTTTAATTGCTATAGCCCATTTAAGAAAATCAGTGATGTTGTTTTCCTTAACAAATAATTATTATGGAATATTTTCTAAATGATGAACTATTTGGCAACTATGTTTGTGAAACTTTAAATTTCACTTGCAATTTGAATTTTGAATTTGACTTTGATTTTTATCGAATGGCAATTTGGCTTAGCAAACATGGTGACAAGGCATCGTTAGCATGAGATCACTGTAGCATGACACTGGGGGTGTTACACCGTGTTAACGTCGATGATGTAAGGCACCATACCAATGGGGATTCCGAGCTGCTTGGCGGTGTAGTAGTATGGAGGCTTGTAAGGCTCTGGCCACAGCGCTATCTGTACTGTCAGCGCGCCCGTCTGCCGACGTCCACCACGGTCGCGCCGACCGCCTCTTCCGCCATGACCTCCACGCCCGTCGCCACCACCAGGCCCATCGGTGGTCAATCGCTTCTTGATCTTCTCCTCCTTTGCAGCCTTTGCTTTGACACGACGATTTTGTTGCTTCTCCGAGCTGATCTTCCGGGCGAGCGTGATGATCGGATCCTCCAATACCTCTGTCGGCTCCATCTCCGACGGTTCCATTGTCGGTGATGGAAGGAAGGAGAGGGTGGGAGAAAGAGAGGGATTGGACGGAGAGCGGCGGGGAATGGAAGAAGAGTGTGGGGGATTTTGGTGCGGAAACAGTGCGGGATGCTACAAAAGCGCGGTCTCCGTCTTTCTTTTGAGTGCGCCAGGGGTGCATTGAGCGATTCCGGCGAGATGGTGCCTGGATCCCTAGTTACCTGTAAGTATTCTGCCTCTTCTCCAATTTCTCATTCGGTTACGCCTCTGAGTGTAAGATTGAATGAGAGTAATGATAGACATAAACATCGCATTAGGCGTATTCAGGATCATATGAGGAAATATACAGATGATTATGTGCAAAGTATGCTTCTCCGAAACCCAGATTTGGCGGAGAATGTGACATTTGATAGGTTGTGTTTCCCAAATTTAGACTCTCCCACTTGGGGAGGGTACCATAACTCTATGATTGATATAGCCTTGATTAAAATTGGGCCTTATTTACCTTGTATGCAATATTTATGTAAAATTCCCATAATTTTTTAGGGGATTGAAGGAGATGATAATTTTGATAATACTTCGCAAAGGGTTTTGGGAGATGAATTTAATGATGTTGAGGACAACTTTGCAGATGACGTGATTCATAAAATTCCTGTGAATATGGTTTTGGATGAGTTTTTTGAGATGATGAAAGGGGATGAGGAAAGAGGGGGTATAGTTGAAGACAATCGAAAGGAGGGCCCAAATGGTTTCCAGCAAAGTTGGCCTGGTAGTCGGGAGGGGACTAGAGATGGCAGCCCATGTACAACACAGAGTGGCCCATTGGCCAACCTCAGAAAGGGGAGTGGGACCGACGGTATATATACCAGCCGGATCCCTAGTTTGGAAGTCTTTGATTTTCCTCCTTCCCCGTTACCCGCACAGGTGGTGGAGGGGCCTAGGATTAGCAAGGTGATTGGAGATAATAGGGTAGAGGGTGGGAAAGAAACCATGGCTGGAAGACAAGGTGGTTGGCCAGGAAGATTCAACAAAAATTGGCAAGGAAGGCCGGCATATGGGGGTGGGAGGACTAGTTTTTCTTAACGCAGGGGGAATTTCAGTAGGCATGATGGGCGAAATAATGACAGGTTTGAAGGCAAAGATATGGAGACAAGATACAGAGATGGATTTGCAGGAAGCAGTAGTGGAGTTGGTGGGATGCAAAGTAAATTTATAGATAAAAGGCTAGTGGGTCTAGGTTAGGGGGGACAATCTGGGAGTTCATTTGCGCAAAATCAGCACCAGCAAGCAGGGAATCAGACAGGGGTTTCCAATCTTCAAGGGGGTATTGCATAGATGGGAGGTGGTCAACAGATGCCTCTGCAATTTTCCAATATGCCATGCAGAACTTCCCACAAATGATGCCTGCGGGCTGGGATTGGGGCAAGTGGGTTTTGTTCTCACTGACCAGATGCAGCAACAATATCAATACTTGCTAGCTAATGTACCAAAGGAGACTACACTTCCAGTTCCTATTGTAGAAAGAGATGGTGTTGGTAAGGATCAGAAAGGGGAGCAAGAGCTAGGGAGAAGATTTGTGGAAAATGCAAAGGGGTTGGGCATGGGAATAAAGACTGTAAGGTGAATATTTTCTGTGTGGTTTGCTCTAGACCCGGTAAAAGAACTGAGGATTGCACAATGATGAAGCAACCTTGTCGGCGGGCATGTGAGGGACACGTGTGTGACAATGTGGACTGAGGACGTCCTTTTGCTGGTTCGGGGATGGAGCACGAAGGTGAGGACCTACACTACGAAAATGCATGAAGTGGACACGATGATTTACCTAGGTTTGGGCCGCATGGTTGCGTAATACCCTACTCCTACTTTTTGTGTTTTTATATTGTTGATTCGTAGGCTACAAGTCCTTCCTGAGAACGGGAAGTCTACCACAGGGTCCTGTTCATCCAACCCCCATTGGCTGGGGTGGGGCGTACGAGCGGGTGGCAGCAACGGGAACTGTTCATCCACAGCCAACCAACCGGCTAGGTTAACTCACCACATCTCGCGCAAGGGGCTCGATCGATGCGTCTCGACTCGTGTCTACGTGTATCTCGCGCGCGGTAGTAACGGGCACTGTTCATCGAGAGGCAACCCAACCGGCTACGTCTCGCATGGGGGCCCGATCGATCGGCTTTAGTAAGCAGCAGCAGCGATCGATCACTCGGGTTCAGTTAGCAGCAGCAGCGAAGGAATCAGTTGGGTTCAGTTAGCAACAAAGGAATCACTCGGGTTCAGTTAGTAGCGAAGGGATCGATCGATCAGCTTCAGTACGTAGTGGGATCGATCACTCTTGTTCAGTATGTAGCTAGTGCAATCACTTGGGTTCAATAAGCGAACGCCTCGCTCGAGTTCAGTTAATGAACGCCTCACATACACGCGCGTACGAGAGAAATGCGCAAACCACACTGCATCGTTCGGCCCCGACCACCGATAGTAACCGGGAACTCCCCGAAATATTCCTCGCCCTCACTTCTACCATGATTTTTTACGTCATGGACGGCCCAAAGAATGTCATGCAGGTGCGTCTCCGGCCCGCAAGGATAAAAAGCCCATTTTCTGTCATAATGTTTTGTCATAGAAGTAGGAACCCACCACATCTATGATGATACGTGTTTGTGTCACAATTATCATCATAGAAGTTTCATATCCATGACAAAAAAGTTTCGTTCGGGCCATAATGTCACGGATGTTTCTTTTTTTTTTTGTAGTGCAACTAGAAGGAGTTTTAAGTTTTCTCTTAAGGATGCAGAGAGGCTCTGATAAAAGCATGTCGCATCCTACTTTGGGGTGCTCTAACAATAGCATGTCACGGCCCACTTTGCGAGGCTCTGACAACAGCATGTTGCAACCCTGATGGTGTTCTCCTTCGTACGGAAACTTTTGGTCGCCCCTTATTATATTTTGTAATGTGTGACACTCTGTCTATTTCCTTTTATATGGAATGTGATACTTCCTTAGTTGGCTGATCATTATAACAACTATGTTAAGGACGTCTATTTTCAGTGTTAAAGAAAGTCATTTCATTCTCATATTAGAAATTTTACTAATTTTAAAATTTAAATTTGGTTGGCAGTTGCAACAATGATTAAACTGTCACAGAAATAGTGACGGAAATGCGTGCCGTCCCCTGCTTCCGGACCCACATGTAAGCAACCACGTCAGCATCCCATGGGCCCACATGTTGGAATCTTTGACCGGTCAAATCTGATTATTACTGACGGGCACCGTGAGTGATAAAACCTCGGTCGGGCCCAGCTGTATGGTGCCACGTCGGCATATTATGGGTCCACATGTCAGAAACATTGTGATGCGGGACGCCACCGGAAACGATCTTTCACGGTGCCAAAGAACTCACAAGAAGCAGCGACTATCTCTCTAAAGTGGCAAGGAACAAGAGGAAACACTCTCAAATAAATTGCAGTGGATAACTAGCTTGGTTTACAAGGACGCAACCCAAAACATGAAACTTATGAACCTATGTAGAATCACAAAAGGGAACCACAAGGATCCAATATGAATTGAGGAAGGCCCTTCAATCCACCCACACGAGCTAACACTCAACGATACTAGTGCTCACAACACACCACAACCTCACCGACTGTCTACAAATATAAACTCAGAAATCCCACCCCCTCCCTTCACATGGAACTGCTGGGGGGTACTTATAATAGAAGTACCTACTAGTTGGGTGTGAAAACAACACAAAATGAAGGGTAACTTCCTGAGATCCAAGCTGTAGTAGGAGCAAACTTTTTGAGTCTCACACTGTAATTAATTCCTAGACACCTTGCATGGGAACTTGCACAACTTTTGACTCAAGACCTCAAATGATGCACCATTTTTTTAAAGAAAGTTGACTTCAAACACCATCTTATGCAGCCACTAAAACAAGCTAGGGCATTCTAGAATTTACTAGGTTTAGTTGGCAAGTTGCAGCTGGAAATGGTTTTGCCAATGTCTTCCTTTGGCTACTCTAATGGTTTAACATTTGTGCTAGCATGAACCTCACTCTTTGATGCCTTGGTCATGATTTAGTCCACATCGTCCTCTCTTCCTTTAAACAAGACCGTCCTCAGTTTTGAGGTATTATTGTTGGGCTTCTTCACATGTGGGAATTGCTCAACCTTGAGTGCTTGATCCATCATAGGTTCCAAGACATGGTTCACTCCTTGATGCATGAACGAATACTTGTTAGACCTCTCATGGTGAGTAGCATTGTGATCAAACTGACATGGCCTTCGCAAAAGAAGATGACAAGCTTGCATTGGCACCACATCACATACCACCTTGTCCACATAACTTCCCACTGAAAATTGCACCCTAGCACGACATGTAATCTTCAGCTTACCAACACCTATCAACCACTTAGCATAATGTAGCTGGGGCTGCCTCCATGTTGATATCCCAAGAGGATGCACAAGATCATTACTGATGATGTTATTGTAACTACCTCCATCGATAACTACCTTGCGGTTTTTGCCCTTGATCTTGCAAACAGATTGGAATACATTTTATCATTGGCCTTCTCAATATTAGGAGCATCATCATGAGCCACTTGTGAACCATGAGATTAACACCATCTCCTCCATCTGAACTAAGAGGTGCTCCGCTCTCAAAGGTACAATATTTTGCATCTTTCTTCTCAGATTCAAATTTTTTGCTTGATTCATCGGTGACATATCCATCATTTTTGGGCAGCACCCTCTTCAAATAAGGACAATCCTTCTCAAAATGACCTCTACCCTTGCCTATGTGGTACTGAATATTACTAATGCGAGTGGAAGGAGTGTTGGAAGATTCAACCTTTGATGCCTGCTTCCTTTGCAGTCATTTGGTTTTCTGAGGGAAAATCTGCAGCAATGCTTCCATCTACTTCTCACTGAACTGGACGTCTCCAAGTGCTTGATGTGTAAGTTAGGCTATGATTTTGGTGACGCTTCAGCTTCTGCTCCACACGAATAGCTTGATACACAAGTTCTTGCAAATCTTGATATGTAACCATCTCTATTCTTTCTTACACATCTTCATTCAGCCCATGAATGAATGTTGACATTGTGGCCTCCTCGGGCTCATTCACCGCTATCCTAATCATCAAAATCTCCATCTCTTTATAGTACCCATCAACACTAGAGTTACCTTGGCACAATCGTTGGAGTCGATTGTACAAGGTTCTTGTGAAATGTTCAGGAACAAAATGCTCCGTAACAGCTTTTTCATTTGCACCTATGTCTCTGGATGACCGCCAGCACGACACAATTGAATCCACCAAATAAAGCATATCCGGTAAACTCAATGGATCCATATCATACCTTCTTCTCCTCCGTATAGTGGTGGCTATCAAAGACCTAATCCACACGTATCTCCCACTCCAAATAATCACCGGGCTAAGTTTTCCCATTGAACGATGTTATGGTAAGTTTGAATTTACCAATCCCATCATCATCATTGTCATGATGAGCATGCCCATGACCTATTCATCCCACAATAAAGCCTTCTTGGTCTTATCCATGGTGATCATGATGAGCACGTTGTTGTCGCGGCTCATAGTAGTTTCGAGCATCATCGGAGTGGTCACTCCAATGCTCTCCATGATGGTCCTACTATATGTTGAGTTGTCGATGTTGACCCCATGCAGCAAGCCCATCTCGTGGTGGAGACGGCGGTGCCCCAATATCACCTCGCTGGTCGTGGCGAGCACGCCGAGGTGGTGCGACGTAGTAGCTATGAGCATCGCTGGAGTAGATGTGGATCTGCTCTCCATTCCCCTCCTCAAGGTGGCGTTGGCCCTGCTGTTCGGGGAGTTGTCGATGTCGAACTCAAGCATCAAGCCTATCTCGATGGAGTTCCTCGGTGAGGGAGTTAATTCTTCAGCCAAGGTTGGTCTCCACGATCGATATGCGCCTCTCCATCTTGTTCAACTCATACTCTCGTGTATCCTCCAATGCCAACACATAGGCGGGCTGCAAGCTAGGATCATACACGGGAAGTGGCAGTTCCTCCTCCATGAGCACCCACCTCCATGCACAACATCAACACAGCTGGACCTCCTTGAACCCATGGAAGCTTCTCAAGAAAAAAAAACCAGCAAGAGAGAAAATAGCACCATGAACAAACTAAAGCTCTGATGCCAAGATGATGCGGGACACCACCAGAAACGATCTTTCACGGTGCCAAAGAACTCACAAGAAGTAGCAAATATCTCTCTCAACTGGCAAGGAACAAGAGGAAACACTCTCAACTAAATTGTAGCGGATAACTAGCTTGGTTTACAAGGATGCAACCCAAACCATGAAACTTGTGAACCTATGTAGAATCAAAAGAGGGAACCACAAGGGTCCTATATGAATTAAGGATAGGCCCTCCAACCACACACACTAGCTAACACTCAACGATACTGTTGACACCAGATTTTGGCACGACATAAAAAGAAAATGAGATGGTCTCAAGTGAAATGGTTTTCAGCGTGAAAAGTTTCACATCGCCGAGTGGAACAACTTTGATGTTTAGGTTATCATCGTCCAACCCCATCTTAGGGACCGAAACTGTGCTCCAAGTGGCAGAATTTAGTGTTCCGAGTGCTTTTCGGTCTGTTACGCCTTCAAGATGACCTCAGATGAAGGAGCTCTCTACATAGATTGTCTTCGTCTCGTCGAGGCGATCGATTTTCATATATAAATCGTCTCAATCCGAGGTAGTATGCGACCTGGAGAGGCAAATCAAGATCAGGCTATATTTTCAGTCGAGAAATCCGAGTAAAAAGCTTGCCAGCATGGAAAGCTTGCCGGCGTGGAAGCTTGCCGGTGTGAAAGCTTGCCGGGATGGAAATCTTGCCGGTGTGAAAGCTTGCCGGGGTGGAAATCTTGCCGGTGTGAAAGCTTGCCGGCGTGGAAGCTTGCCGATGTGAAAACTTGCCGGGGTAGAAACCTTGCCGGGGTGGAAACCTTGCTGGTGTGAAAGCTTGCCGGGGTGGAAACCTTGCCGGTGTGGAAAGCTTGTCGGGGTGGAAACCTTGCCGGCGTGGAAAGCTTGCCGGAAAAAAGCTTGCCGGGAAAGTGGAAGCTGTCAAAGTCAATCCGACCAGAAGTTGGAGATGGGCTCAAAAGATTATTCAGCCTGCAAAGTGTTCTACACGGAAGTTGTGTGTATCGTCAAAACGGTCAACTTTGCTTGTGGAGTCATCATCATCGGAGATAGTATACAGCCTGCAAAGTTGTTACAAGACTCAGACAGTTCAGAAAACTGCATAATTGAATCCGACCCATAGTTAAAGATGGGCCCTAAAAGTCATAAAGACGGCCTTAAAAGGAGAAGTGGCACGCGTTGTATTATGCAGATCATCGAGGCGGACAAGTTTTATGTTGAACTCGACTCCATCCGAGTTAGTATGCGATTTCTACGGCCCGCGCAAGAAACAGGACAGAAGTATGGGACAAATTCGGGCTGAATCCGAGTTGGACTGAAACTAGAACTGTAGGACGTGAATTGATGTAATTTTTTTGTAATGAAAGCCTAGATGAATCCTTTACTTGTACGGGAAGTCCAGCCGCCTCTTATATATGTTAGGGGTGACGGCCGATTGAAACAACACACAATCGAACAAATCAATATACCATTTTTTTATCTTTTATCTTTTCTCCTTAACCCTAGTTCTTCTTCTTCCTCGTTCTTCGTCTGTTCTTCTTGTTGCAGGGCGGCGAACCTCGAGGCCCTAGGGGCGATCAGGTCGACCTAGGGCAGCCCATAGCCGCCGCGCGCCCTGACGGGGTCCCTCCCAGGCGTTTGGGGTTTCGGGTCCTCAAAAGCACCCGCCGGATTGCTTGCGTACCACGCTTCCGGACGGGTCTCCTTCGACGTGAGCTGCGGTGCATCACCCCCGGCGTTGAGGGTACACGGTGACGTGTTCATGTGCGAACACACTTTTTGGTGACTCCGCTGGGGACTAAGCTTCGTGCGGTCTCCAGCCTGTTCTTGATACGAGGAGAGCGTCATCAAGCGGCTGCAATCTACGACGGTAACATGTATCATCAATCCCCTTGAGTAGATGCAAATAGCCATTATGCTGGTGTTGCTAGATCTCCCAATGGACATGTCAAGTCGGCTAGCCCAAACGAGCAAAAGCCGACTAGTTATTCTGTTGGAGAAGCTTGGAATTTACACAATCGCGACATGCAACTTATGGATCCGAACTTTCGTGCATCGGCAACACCTTTCAATATGCCAGTGAACAACACGATGAGTTCGAGTGATCAATATAGGACACCTCATGTACAGGAGGGCGTCTCACAGTTTTATCCATCGGCAGCCGACTCGCAATATGCGGGTTCATCCCCAAACATGCCGATGAATGGGGGAATCGTCCATGCTTCTATTAGCTATTCGGCCGGTTATCCTCAGTCATCATATACTACACCTCATGAGATTAATTGTTTAGCAGCATATCCAACTAAGAGTATTCATGACTCGGCTCACCGTCGTGGTTATGGCCGAGTGAATGTAGATTCTACAGGAGCATCTGTGCCTAATATTGCAGGAGATGAGGTGGCTTTGGCTGCTTTAAAAAGTTTAGCCCAAAATAAGAAAATTAGCGATCTTTGCCTTGAGCAACACGAAAAGGGCTTGGTTCCTGATTATGAGGCGATAAAAGCTATGGTTTTGCAAGAAGACAAAGTGTTGCCAATTGATCGAATTGGCGAGAGAAAATATGGTTCAACAACAGTGCATATGTCTTCACCTATCATTGCAGCATGTTATACACCCCCTATACAATTGCAAAAATTCGGCTACATAAGTTCATTGCCGAAAATCATAAAAGCATTGGGGGCACACCGATCCAAGCAGGTCCAAATTTAAATAAAAATATGTGGCCCGAATGGACAAGATCAAGACACAGCTTGCAGGAAATTGCGTCAATAATTTTACCACACCGACTCTTGAGGAATTACCAGCAGAATATCGACAGGCTTATGAAGCACTCAAGAAGAAGCATGAAGAAGAAGATTTACAAGAATACATCAAGTGCCTTCCTCCATGCAGCAACCATGGTGGCCCTTCTGCGATGCTGAGGCAAGATAAAAATGAAGCTTTGCAAGCAAATCAACAACAGAAGATTGGCTCGGCTAATACTATTGATTCGGTTGAAACCAATTCAAATATGACTAAGTCGTCTGTAGCCGAGTCGAACGATTCCTTTAAAGCCAAGACAATGGTGGATTCGATTGAAACTGGATTAAGTGCATCGAGCCAGTCAAGGCTGAGTGCATCGCCGGCTAGTGCCGAGTACATCAAGCCAGTTTTTGTCGGGTGTACCAAAACAGAAGAAGCAAGCTTCACTGAGCAAAGGAACGATAAAGACAGCAAATTGGCTATGCTCGATTTTTCTGGATGTAAGGGAGCCTACATGCTACCCTATGAATTTCGTGCTAAAGATATTGATGAGCATAAAAAACAAAGTAATATGGCCGAACATAGTTCGGTTAACGATGAACATCAAGAACAAGAAAATGCAGCCGAGCAAAGTTCAACTGACGAAGAGCGTCTGAGTGAAATCTACTCGGGCAAACCGAATGAAATCTACTCGGGCAACCCGAGTGAAATATACTTAGGCAGTCCGAGTGAAATATACTCGGGCAATCCGAGTGAAATATACTCGGGCAATCCGAGTGATGAGGCACGAGATCCAGAAAAAGAGGAAGAGGTGTTGGAGAATTATTCAGAAGTGGAGCAAGGTATTGTTCCAGTGGTGCAACCATCTTCTCCTTCCAACGTCTTCACAAAGGTACACCTAGCAGGTAGTTTATTCAATTTTTGATTCGGTCAAAATCATATTGTTGATGCACCTGTTAGTAAGATTCTAACTAATTTTAAAAGACCAATCGAAATGAGTAATCTGTTTGTTAGGAGTGATCTTGTCACTAATCATGATAGTCAACACATGGTATCATTCATAGAGACTAAGAGTGACAATTTATCGCAACCAAAGTTGTTCCCATCATGTCAACTAAACTTTATATTCATATAGACAGCTTTGTTTGTTTCATACCTGGCTAACATTTGGTCTCAGATGAGATGTATATTCTGTAATTATTTTGGTTGCAGAAACATAATGCCAGGTTCAAAGTTCTCCAGGATAGCTGATTCAAGAACATCGAAAAAGAAGGACAAAAATCGATACATAGCTGAGTTGCATGGCGTTAAGCCAGCACCACTCAGTTGTTTAATCCCAAAGCCGGTTTCATAGTATCGGTTAATGGACGAGCAGTGTATCTTTAGTCCGGGCATAGGTGATCACATCATCGGCACATCACCGACTAATCCTATTATTATAATTGATCACAATATTGAGCCGTCAAGACAAGAGCGAATGCAATGTTTGTGTGAGCAGAATGTCAAAGACTGCAACGTGATTCATCAATCTGCACAATCGGACAGCACAGGACGATTGGAGTTTGTTGAGGCACGAGCATATGGCCAGTCAGATCAGATTGGCCTTGATGGCGATCAAATGTTGACTCGGCTATCTCAAACCGATTCATCTAAAGGTGGACAGGTACACACCAATGATGACGGGATCAAGTCTTCAAGCAAGGATATTATTAAAAATTGCATCAACAACAATCTTGAAGACGAGAATTCCATCAAAGCTACAACAGAGACATCTAGCGCTGGGGGGCAACAAAAAAATCCAAAGATCAATGCAAGTCAAGCCAAAGGAGATAAAGGCCGCAATAAGCACGAGCGCAAGAAATCCAAAGTCACTTTTGCATAATTATTAGATAAATATCAAAAGAAGAGTGAAGAGAAAAGTGCTTATCGGTCAACTGATGCAAAAGCATCAAGATCACCCCCTAGGCGCAAATATGAGGATCGGTATTGGCAAAGTGAGAATTTTAATGCAACATATTTATATCCTTATTTTGGGCCGCCAATGCCAATGTCGTGGATGGCTCCCTATGCTCATGTAGATTCATATCCATCACGAGACAGGTATGATACAAGGGCACATTCTCCATCTTAGTTTAGACCATCTCACCAATATTATGCAGCTCCGAGAAGATCAACATTTGAACAATCACATGTTAAAGACCGTTTCAATCATAAGGAATCGGTCCGGACCCCATGGACGAAGAAAGAGGTGGTCAAGCAAGTATACCGGGTCAAGAAAGATGGTCGTAAGTGTGCTACTTCAGATTTGATCTCAAATAACGAAGAGTCAACTAAAGTGTTGACATTGGCTACAAAAGGCAAAGAAGTGGAGCAATCAATTGTTAAAAATAAAAGGGCCAAATCTTAAGAAAAGAAGTTGAGAGTGCACAAGGCCAAAAAAGAATTGCCATTGGCCAAAACAGAATCACAGCCGAGATGCCCACTCGGCTTATCGTATTGGCAAAAGAAGGAATTACAAAATCTTAGTGCACAAGAGCTGAGACAGAAGAACATGGCATGGGTTCCCAAGAGGATCAATCATAACAAAAATGATGTGCATGCTTCTATTGCAACAAGTACAATAAAAGTGAAGAAAGAAAAGAATGGAAGCAACAAACAATTAAGCCGTAGGTGTGCATCACAACATCAAAATCTTCGGTTAGCACATCATCCATTTTCTTCAACCATGCCATTGATGCCTTTGCCATGGAATTCATCCATAGGTATGATCAATTACCCTCCATGGATTTATTTTGATCCATGGATGCAACATAATTTTCTATATCATAACAGGGTATTACCAAATCACTATACATTTGGTTAGTTACATTTTTATTGCTAATACAAAGGGGCCGAAATATTTATTGCTATTTCATTTGTTTATTTTGGCTATACATACTTTGGTGGGTGAATTCTACATGGACCTCATGGTAATGGCCGATATTTATCTATCGCCCTAAGAATATGTCAAAGTATGGCCGGTGTAGTATTCTAACATCGTCCTTAGTTCGATTGGAGAGCGAGACAAGTACTATGGAGATTATGTTTTGATAGTTGAATTCATAACAACGGCCACGGTGTTGGGGTTGTTTATATATCTCCATATAGTGCTGTTCTGTGAAGCCTCATGCCTCTTAAAATATTTATTGCACAATAATCAAAGCCGAATATGCAATGTTATTAGGTTTGGAACTTTTGCCATATGTGCTAAACATATTGAGGCTTTCGGTGATTCGTTATGAGTAGTGCAACAAATATCCAAGGGTTATCAATGTTTTGACGAATCACTTATAGTTTATCTCAAGGTATGTCTAGATGTAAATTTTACCTTGGGTTGCTTTAATACTACTCATATATCTAGACATGACAACTGAAGAGCAAACGAGTTGGCACAGCAAGTATCTGGCTACTATGTTGATCATGGTGTATTGCATATATCTATCAATAGCCAATGCTTATTCTTGCCAACGTAGGTAAGGCCGAACGAAAACCCACTGCTTCGGCTACTAATGAAGTGTTTATGCTAGCGAAAGCAAGGATTCGAGAAAGTTCATTGTTGATTATCTGCAAGATCCTAGCAGAAGGGTGGACAATATGGTTGATGGATGGTTTTGACATGCATATCTATGGAACTTTATAGTCGGATTAATGAAGTTGAGAAAGTTTCACCCAAGCTTGCATCAAAATATTCACAAAAGCAATGGCCGATATAAATTTATCGTCCTAAGAACATGCCAAATGGCCGATGGAGCGTTGACATCGTCCTTAGAGCAAGCTATGTGCAAGTTATTTTTCGGCACACAAGCTTTGCCGAAAAACAGGGGGGCATGTGTTGACACCAGATTTTGGCACGGCATAAAAAGAAAATGAGATGGTCTCGAGTGAAAGGGTTTTCAGCGTGAAAAGTTTCACGTCGCCGAGTGGAACAACTTTGATGTTTAGGTTATCATCGTCCAACCCCATCTTAGGGACCGAAACTGTGCTCTGAGTGGCAGAATTTAGTGTTCTGAGTGCTTTTCGGCTGGTTACGCCTTTAAGACGACCTCAGATGAAGGAGCACTCTACATGGATTGTCTTCGTCTCGTCGAGGCGATCGATTTTCATATATTAATCGTCTCAATCTGAGGTCGTATGCAACCTGGAGAGGCAAATCAAGATCAGGCTATATTTCCAGTTGAGAAATCCAAGTAAAAGCTTGCCAGCAAAAGGAAAAGCTTGCCGGCGTGGAAGCTTGCTGGTGTGAAAGCTTGCCGGGATGGAAATCTTGCCGGTGTGAAAGCTTGCCGGGGTGGAAATCTTGCCGGTGTGAAAGCTTGCCGGCGTGGAAGCTTGCCGATGTGAAAGCTTGCCGGGGTAGAAACCTTGCCGGGGTGGAAACCTTGCTGGTGTGAAAGCTTGCCGGGGTGGAAACCTTGCCGGTGTGGAAAGCTTGCCGGGGTGGAAACCTTGCCGGCGTGGAAAGCTTGCCGGAAAAAAGCTTGCCGAGAAAGTGGAAGCTGTCAAAGTCAATCCGACCAGAAGTTGGAGATGGGCTCAAAAGATTATTCAGCCTGCAAAGTGTTCTACACGGAAGTTGTGTGTATCGTCAAAACGGTCAACTTTGCTTGTGGAGTCATCATCATCGGAGATAGTATACAGCCTGCAAAGTTGTTCAAGACTCAGGCAGTTCAAAAAACTGCATAATTGAATCCGACCCACAGTTAAAGATGGGCCCTAAAAGTCATAAAGAAGACCTTAAAAGGAGAAGTCGCCCACGTTGTATTATGCAGATCCTCGAGGAGGACAAGTTTGATGTTGAACTCGACTCCATCCGAGTTAGTATGCGATTTCTACGGCCCGCGCAAAAAACAGGACAGAAGTATGGGACAGATTCGGGCTGAATCCGAGTTGGACTGAAACTAGAACTATAGGACGTGAATTGATGTAATTTTCTTGTAAGGAAAGCCTAGATGAATCATTTACTTATACGGGAAGTCCAGCCGCCTCTTATATATGTTAGGGGTGACGGCCAATTGAAACAACACACAATCGAACAAATCAATATACCATTTTTTATCTTTTATCTTTTCTCCTTAACCCTAGTTCTTCTTCTTCCTCGTTCTTCGTCTGTTCTTCTTGTTGCAGGGCGGCGAACCTCGAGGCCCTAGTGGTGATCAGGTCGACCTAGGGCAGCCCATAGCCGTCGCACGCCCTGACGGGGTCCCTCCCGGGCGTGTGGGGTTTCGGGTCCTCAAAAGCACCCGCCGGATTGCTTACGTACCGCGCTTCCGGACGGGTCTCCTTTGACGTGAGCTGTGGTGCATCACCCCCGGCGTCGAGGGTACACGGTGACGTGTTCGTGTGCGAACAGGTACTAGTGCTCACAGGACACCAAAACCTTACCGACTGTCTATAGATATAAACTCAGAAATCTCATCCCCCTTCACATGGAACAGCTGGGGGTACTTTTACTAAAAGAACCTACTATTTAGGTGTGAAAACAAGACAAAATTAAGGGTAAATCTATAAGCTTCAAGTTGTAGCAGGAGCAAACTTGTTGAGTCACACGCTGTAATTAATTCCTGGACAATTTGCATAGGAACTTGCACAACTTTTGACTCAAGACCTCAAATGATGCACCGTTTTTTGAATGAAAGCTGACTTCAAACACCATCTTATGCAGCCACTAAAACGTGCTAGGGCCTTACATAATTAATTAATTTTAAGTGGGAAGTTGCAGCTAGAAATCTGATGTGTCATTTCTCTCAAAACAGGCACGGGAAGCTTCCCGGCTAAAGATAATGGTTTTGCCCATGTCTTTCTTTGGCTGCTCTAATGGTTTAACATTTATGCTAGCATGAACCTCACTCTTTGATGCATTGGTCATGATTTGTTCCATGTTACGTCGACTGGTCAACACATGATGGGTCGGTTGTTAGTATACGGTGACAGTTCTAGTGACATTTTGTGGCCGTCGCAGAAGATATTTTCAGCGATGATTTTTGGTTCGTCACCTAAGATGCGATCTTGCATTACGGATGAAGTGGTACCGTCAAGATTTTACTTTTTTATGATGGCGCTTCGGTGACAATGGGGGTGACGGCCGAAAAATGTCGCCGTGGCATTTCCTGTGATGAAAAACGGTTTACGTGACACAAGTGAAACATCGTAAAATAAGGCAAATTTTGTAGTGTATGTTCTATCGATGAGCCCGGTCCCAGCTTATATAACATACTGGGAGTCTTAGGGTTACATATACTAGTCGGCTACGTCAGTGGAGGTAGAGTCCTCCATGACCCCAGTATCTTCGGCTTGTACGACAAGTCCTCTAGAGTCCTATGTATAATCATCATGGGTCGCCCAACGTGGCCCATGATAGAACCAACCTAGGGGTCCTTAGCCCAGCCCACCAGGCCGGGAACCGATGTGGTCAGAGACCCCTGGGCCAGGACACCGTCACCAGCTATTGAAATTTTTGATTAACGTTAGATAACAGCTGGCATGCTAGACTATTGCCACGTGGAAACTCTTGGATGTGTCCTCTTCGGGAGATGTTCGCTCCGTATTGGAGACTTTCTTTAGGGAAATGTATGAGTAAACATCCCACGGTGACAACGCGTCGAAATAATCCTCTTATGCTCTTCTCCCATCTTGGTGGGCTCTAATGGGCGCCAGCTGGGAGTAGGTGGCTCAGTCTTCTTGCATGTCTTCGGATCAGGTGAGATTTGTGTATGATAATCGATGCTCAACACTCTTCAGAGTGGCGTTGGTGTCGACTGTTGCCGTTGTGTTTGGTGTCCTGTAGTGTGATGCGTGGTTGGCGGCAAACAAGAACGTTCCTCTTCTTCGACCACTTCGGATGAAGTAGACGGTGTTGGGATCTAGTGGACACGGGGAAGAATACGACCGATGTGCTACAAAACCTCAGTCTCATTACTTCTGGTGGTCATGTTCATCGGCTCGAAAAGCATCCTCGTATGCGAATATGTTCCTTCAAATCTAGGTATGACAATAGTTCCTCTCTTTCTTCAGCGTTGCCTTAGCGGCGGCGGTCGACATTTCGATGCGGCACAAGATTCCACAGAAGTGAAATTCTAGTTTCAATTCTTTGCGGAGTCTTTGATGCAACATTGCACGGCATCTATGTCTGCCTCTTATGGTGACCGCATGTGTATTCATTGTAATCAATTTGTCTAATGAAATATATTTGGTTATATATCTGTCTCTATTATACTTAAAAAAGAAGAGTAGCATTCCTTTTATTGCCGGCAGAACACTTTGTCAACCAGTTCTCTCCCCTCCCACTAGCTCCCTCCACCAATTTTTTTGTCCGATCATTTTTTTTGTCCCAACACGCCCTTTGTCCACACCTTCCCCGTATGCTAATCAATCATCTTAACTTACTTACCTTCTAAACCAATTCCACCTTAATTTACCTTCCAAACTTTAATGTAAATAACGGACAAGATTTGATAAACATTTGTTTACACAATCTCATTAATATGGTCAGATAACTCACGAGCTAATATACTTGAATATTTATATCATGTTGCAATGTACGAACATTGTCTAGTTACCTGAAAAAAAAAAGAAAATTCCCACTAGAAACGTCATTGTAGCTTCGTAGGGGGCATGACTATGTCTCGCTTATAGCGAGATGTGACCAGCCCCGCGTCAAGCAGCTTCATAGAATGGGCTGGCCCAGCAGGGACCACGGAACTTTAGCACCCTTCTTCTTTCGTTTTTTCACATTTTTTTCTTTTTTAAATTTCTTGCATTTTAAATATATTGATTATAAAATTTACTATACATACAAAATTGAAAATTGTTAATCATGTATTTCGAAAATGTTAAACTTGTATCCAAAAATGTTCGTAATTCATGCAAAAAATTGCAATATATACGAAAAAAGTAGACATAAAAAATATAAGTTTTCAAAAAAATTAATCATGTATTTACAAAATGTTAAATGTCTATAATGTTTTTTGTTGATGTATAAAAAATGTACAATGTTAATAAAAAAAGCAGACATAAAAATATAACTTTATAAAAATGTGAATCATATAATTGGAAAATGTTACACATGTATTAAAAATGTTTCTGATGTAAACAAAACATAAACCAATGTGTATGGAAAAAGTAGACATCAAAGTATATGTTTGCATTTTTTATTGTGTATTCAAAATAAATCTTCACGTAGTTTTAAGAAAAATATTTATTACCAAAAAAATGTGCATTTGAAAAAATATATATCGTGTATTTGAAAAAAATCAATGTGTACACGTAAAATATATATTATGTACTGAAAAAAGAGATATGTGTTGAACAAAAATAAACCGATGTGAAATCAACAAAGAAACAAAGGAAAAATGAAGAAACCAATAAAAAACCGAATAAGAAAAAAAATACCGTTTCAGAAAAAAATACCAAAAAGAAAATTAAAACCAAAGAAAACCAATGCCAAAAAAATTAAAATGGTGAAACCAGAGAAGGAAACAATGAAAATCAAGCAAAGAAACAAAGAAAAATGAAGAAAGAAAGAAAGCAACAGAAATACTAATGAAAACCGACAAAGAAACAAAAAAAAATGATGAAGAAGAAAAACCAATAAAACCATCAAAGATACAAAGAAAATCGGTGAAAAAAAACAGGAAGTAACAAGAAAAAAAGAACCGAAAAAACTGGACTAAACCAACAAACAAATGCAATCGAGGAAACGAGATAGCCAGCAAACGGAAAAACACCGAATAGGGCCGGCCGAGAAAACAACGAGAGAGTAAAACACTTGAGGGGAGGGCATTCCATATTTGGCGCTTTAGGTGCCCGTTTTAGTTTATTTTATAAACGGGCACAGACACCTCGTCTCGTAGGGCCGGCCCATTTGCCTCCTTTTTCCCGTTTCAGTTTAAACGACAAAAAAGGTGCGTTCGGCCAAAATAGAACTCGCGATCTCTTCCGCAAGTACAAATCGTGCTAACCACTCGGACAACTTAGCGCTCGTAATTTCTAGTTTTATTGTTTTTCAGTTTGTGGAAAGCCCCTGGTTTCTGGACCGTTTTTAGCTTGATTTTCTTTCTTTCTTTTTTTACCTTTTTCCTTTAATATTTTTTCCATTTTCTTTACTTTTTTCCTTTTTTCAAAATGCTTGAATTTCTCAATCGATGAAGTTTTTTCAAAATCGATGAACTTTTTTCAATTTTGATGAACTTTTTTTCAAAATTGATCAACTTTTTTGAAATTTAATGAACTTTTTTCAAATTTGACGATTTTTTTCCAATTTGATGACCTTTTTTAGATTTGATGAACCTTTTTTTATTTAATGATCTTTTTTCAAAATTGGATGAACTTTTTTCAAATTCATCGAATTTTTTTAAAAATTGATGAACTATATTTAGATCAATGAACTTCTTTAAAAATCCGTGAACATATTTAAATTTACAATTTTTTTAATTTTTTCTTTTTCTATATTTTTTATTTTTCTAAAAGTCAATGGTTGAACAATTGGTCAACTCCGAGCGGTCAAATTACGATCGAATGTCCCGGAGGCAGGGAACGATGAAGCGATCGAGCGCTCACCTTACATGGGCCGGCCCACGGGCATGCGTTTGTAAGTGCCAACTTTGAGAGCTGGCGCTTGAAGTGCCAACTAGGCTGAGGCGAGATATGCTTCCATATCGGTTTTTGCCAGATATAGTTCTCGCACTTTGTCGGTCCAGCTCCTATTTGGCCCTTAAGTGTCGGCTACATTGCAAAATGTAAACTGACGCCCAACCCTCCGCAGCACAATATATGTAAATAGGCCGAATCAAGTAGGTCATTTCTTTAACTGGTATTTTAGGGAAACATTTCATTATTGTTTAGACTGTTTTTCTTGTGGTTTCTTCCCCTAGTACAGGATTTGCCGATTTCTCATTTTCTTTTCATTTTTTGTTTTTCTTTTTTATTTCTTTTTTCTATTTCTCTTTTGTTGTCATTTTTTGTTTTTCATTTTTAGTTTTATTTATTTTTTCCATTTTTCATTTAATAAAATTCGTGATTTTTTCACAAATTCGTGAACTTTTTTCAAATTTCTTTTCTCCTTTTCCAAATTATTTTGGACTTTTTTCAAATCTCTAACCTTTTCTTAAATTCATGAATATTTTATGTTTTTTTAAATTGCATGATTATTCAAATCTATGGTTTTTTCATTTTTGTGTTATGAACTTTTCCAAGTCAAGATTTTTTTTAAATTATTAAACTTTTCTCACCTTTTTTTTTCAAATTCTTGATTTTTTTTCAAATTTTTGTAAAGAATATATTATTTGAACTGTTTTATTCATTTTGTGAAAATAACTTTGTTTCGAAAAATTCAATGGTCAACCCTTTGTGCTAAACGGTAGGTGGTCCACCAGTTAACTTTTTTTAGGGGTGTCCACCATTTAGCCGATTTATAGCAAAACACAGCTGGGCTGGCCCATATGCTCCCGCGCGTGGGGGCGAGTTATCTTAGCTTGCTCCGAAGGCGCCACTTAGGAGTCCGTGACCTCCTAATTGGCACCTTATGCGCTAGTTAGGGCTTCCGGTACCCAAGCCTACATATATGGGTCGGCCCGTCAGCGTGTGACATAATCGCTCGGTAGGCGCATAGCTCTTTCGCTTTGGGTCAATGGTTGACAGATCGAGGTTTGACCAGTTGACTAGCCAATCATTGACTTCTAAAAATAAAATACTAAAATCAGAAAAACAAAAAAAATCGCAAAAATGCTTAAAAGAACAAATTCCTCAGAGAACAGAAGAACTTCGTCTCTGTCACTGAAGAACTTGACTAAACTGTATGAGATTTCCAATGGCTTCACTCGAAAGGATTGGGTAGGTGTAGGATTTTGAGTTGAGCATCACTTGGAAACTTTTCCTTAGTTTTACCTCGACCCCCTTTAACAGTACGGTGTTTCCTATGACTCAAGAAGAAGAAAATGAAACTACGAAAACAAAAGTCTTCACGCTTCATAATCCTCGCATGAATATCAAGTCTTCAGGGTCACACCAATTTCTTCACTTTCAAAGTCTTCAAGAAAACCAAAGTCTTCAGTTGAAGACATTCATTTTTAGGGGTCGACATTCATCGTAAATAACAAACTCCTCATAGACTTATAGACCTGTGTACACTCACAAACACATTAGTCCCTTAACCTATAAGTCTTCAATACACCAAAATCACTAAGGGGCACTAGATGCACTTACAATCTCCCCCTTTTTGGTGATTGATGACAATATAGGTTAAGTTTTCAACGGGGATAAACATATGAAGTGTAAACATTGATATTGAGGAATTTGATTGCAAGATATAGAAGAACTCCCCCTGAAGATGTGCATATTTGAGGAATTTGCTTTGAAATAGCAAATGCACATTGTTGAGTAATATCATGGAGATCTCCTCCTATATCTTGAAATTCATACACGCATTTATCATATGATATGAAGAATTTGAAATGCATGATGAAATATGGTGTCTGACGAAATTCAGCATGCGAGCATTATGGTATTGAGGAAATAGCATGCAGAAAAACAGAGCAAAAGTATCAGACCACCATAGGACTTAAGTTTACAACTCATCAGAGCAAACACCTCAGAAAAGCAAGAGTTGTAACTTAACAGAAATATAGCCCATATATAAGACCCGCTTGAAGACTAAACTCAAATTTCTCCCCCTTTGTCATCGAATGACCAAAAGGGACGAAAAATGAGGAATAACGCCCCTGAAGAATATCATCATGATGTCGATGGAGGAGCGCCAGCATTGTTGGGGTCGTCCGTTGAGGTAGGGCCTGCCGCAGTGTCGTTCAAGTCTTCAGCTTCATCCGTCTCGCGCGATGAAGAAAATGAACTGGCAACAAGCTGAGGAACTTTGACTTTCTTGAATTTCTTCGAAGGTGGCTGAGACCAGTCAAAGTCCTGTTGGAATCCCATCTCCTTGAGTTCTTCAGCACTATGAAGATTAGACAGAATCGCCCAAGTGCGGTCAAAAACTTCATGCAAGTAGTAGTGATTCTTCTTCACAGTATTTTGAGTGACTGTCATGTTCTAAAGAATTGCACCAAACTGATGCTTGACCCACTTGTGATTTCGATCAACTTTCTGATGAAGACTAAGGAGAAGTTCACTATCAGTCATCACATGCGGAGCTGTGGCTTGAGGATGATGTTCTGAAGCTTTGGCGGCAGAATCTTGAGTTGCAGAGTCATCATTGGTGGAATAGGAAGTAGCTTTGCGAAACTGTCCATCCAATGGACGAGTACCTTCATCAATAACAGCAGCCTTGCCCTTCTCGTCAGCTGAGGAAATGGTCCGTTTGAGGACTTGAATAGGGGGCAAATAGCTGAGATGATTTTGAAAATCAGCCTTATAATGAATTGAAGACCTTGATCTGATGAACTTCATGATCCAGGGAGCATAAGGCTTCAACTCAAAAGGTGACAGAGCAGCATTGGCCAAAGTCCTCATGAAGAAATCGTGGTAGTTGATAGGAATACCGTGAATGATATTGAACAGCAGATTCTTCATAATGCCAACAACTTCTTCATCGTCAGAGTTGTGGCCCTTGATTGGACTGAGGGTTTTGGTCAATATGTGATAGACTGTCCTTGGCACATAGAGCAATTTCTTGACGAGGAATTTGGTCCTTGGAGCTTGGCCTGGCTTCAAAGGCTTCATCAGCACTTGCATCAGATGATCAGACAATTCAGGTTCAACATAGAGAAGCCTTGCACCTTCAGTGGGAGGACAGACTGGAACGGCATGAAGCAATTCAGAGGCCGGTGCTTTGAAATGAGTATTATCGGTCATCCAGTCCAATACCCATGAATTGACATCATCAACATTTCCAGTAATGTGCAGCGTGGCGAAGAATTGAAGAATGAGTTCTTCATTCCAATCGCAGATGTCGGTGCAGAAATTGAGTAACCCAGCGTCATGAAGAACACTGAGGACTGGTGTGAAGCAGGGCAGCGATTCCATATCTACATGAGGAATTTGCTCATGTTCAAAGATCTTATCCTTATCAACCAACAATGAGGAGTAGAAGTTCATCTGGCTTGCAGTCCAGAAGCGCTTGCGACGAAGAGGAGCAGAGTCATAGGGATTGTAGTCAGTGAAGAATATGTGCTCATTGAAGAAATCCTCAGCATTAAACTTCTGCTTCTTGGAGTGAGGGTTCTGTGGCTTGGGCTGAAGATTAATAGTTGAAGAATTTACAGCCTCTTGAGGTATAGCCACTGGAGCCACAGGCTGAGGAATTTCAGCAGTAGCATTGGCCTCCATTTCTTCAGACATATGTACATCAGCGCTAGTGGCTGGAACTTCTTCAGGAATAGAGTGAAGTGAAGCTTGACGTTCATCAGAGCCCGTATGAATTTCTTCAGTTGGCACAGGGGATTGAGGAACATGATGTAGAGGGGTTGTCAAAGGTGAATTGGGGTGATGACTTTCCCAAAAGTCATCATTCAGAATAGGTGTTGTAGACCCAATATCCACATCCTCATCTTCATCAATTCCTTCGACGCCTGCCTCTTCAGCTGTGAACTGAGGCATGGGTGATGATACCAGTGGGGTTGAAGAGAAAGCATCCACTTCAATTTCTTCATCCATCTGCTTTGTCGAAGCAGCAGAAGGATCTTCTTCATCAGATTTACTAGGAATTTCATATTCCTCACCAAAGGGAATGATCTCCTTTGATGGCATGCTTGATATTGGAATAGCATCAATTGGGTCTTCAGTTGAACTTGTCAAAGTCTTCAATTTCTTGGGAGCTGAAGACTCTGAAGATGTAGATGCTTTCCTTTTCTTCACAGCTGCTCGCTCCGCAGCCTTGGTTTTCTTTGCTTCTGATGCAGAAGGAAGGTTGATGCTTGTCATCGGTGCAGGAGGAGCAGAGGAAATTGGTTGAATTTCTTCAGGCACAACTGATGCAGTTGCCCTGGCTTGTTCAGATTCCTCAGGCGCAGTAGCAGATGTATTAACTGGCCTGGATTGCTCTTCAGGCGCAATATTGGAGGTTGCCCTGGCATTTTCTTCAGAGACTGGAATTTCTTCATCAGCTCTGGCGCTTTCATTTTCTTCAGCAGACTGAACAGATGTTCTAGTCTGAGGAAATTTGGGTTGCGATGAAGCTGCAACACTTGGAGTAAATCCTTTTGCCATTCTGATGAATCTGACTTTGGCACCTAGCCAATCTGCATGGAATGCATGAAATTCATCACTGAGTGCTTTGATCTCAGCCTGCATAGTCACAAGTTCTTCAGGAGACATTTTCACAACATTGTTCTTCAGAAAATGCTCCTTCTTATACTGAGCCTTCTTCACCTGCCTGGCCTTTTCAAATTTCCATTTCTCTTCATTTATGAAGGCTGTCAACATGTGACTTTGACCAGGAGTGAGGTTTAATTCAGGCAAAGGTGTATTTGGATCCTTGTGCCATAGATCGATGAAATCAAGGGTCTTCCTTGGATCCAGCATGAGGGGCACAGCACTGCCTTTGGCTCTAGCGGCCCTTTGTTGTCGATCTCTGATGATCGCAGCTAATTCTTCATCATCAGCTTCGTCTTCGCCTGACGGAACCTGAAAGGCGACTTGCTTCTTGTGAGGACTTGGTCTTGTGCCTCGTCCAGCAGTGGCCTTTTTCTTCAGCAAGGTCGGAGTTGGTGAAGACTGAGGTGGAGCTGAAGAACTTGCAGAGACTCCAGAAGCAATTGAGATTCCAGTAGTCCTTTAGCATGTGGCAAGATGCACAGGTGCTGAGGACATTGTAGGAGCAGCTGAAGATTTTGCAACCGAGGGAGTTGGAGCTGCTTTTGAGGAATTTTCTTGAGCAACAGGCCGTGAGGGCTTTGAAGAGCTTGTCCATGAGGGCTTTGAAGAGCTTGGCCGTGAGGGCATTGCAGCTGAGGAACTTGTCTTGACAGCTGATTTCTTCAGCATAGCCTTCTTAGGCTTGATAGCAGAGGCCTCAGCGGCGGCAGCAACAGAATCTTCATTGAATTTCTTCACTGCCTCTTTAGCCACTTTGGCCAGCTTGGCTTGACGCTTAGCCCACTCCTGAGGAAATTCCTCACCTCTTTTGATGCTAGTGGGATCAGCTTCTTGGCCAGGAGCCAATGGAGGTCTTGGACATGGAGGGTTAACAGCAAATTTCTTCATGTACTTGGGAGTGACATAGCGATATTCCCTCCATTCTCTTGCCCATCTCCTCTCAATCTTCTGAATGCGCACTTTGCGCTGATTTTTGTTCTCCTTGCCATGAGTTGCTTCATCAGGAGTACAATATTCATCATAGATGTCATCAGGGATCTCAAAAGCAGTATTTGTTTCTGGCCTCTTTCCTCCCTTCTGAGGTCTTTTACCATCAGCCATTTTCTTCACTTGAGGGTTTTGAACAATCGAATTTTCTGATGAGGTATGCAATTTTTCTTCAAGGAACGCTGCAAATGAGTTAAGTTGATGAGAACCTAGAGATTCAGCAGCGGACATGTGTGCCTGTGAACAGAATATAGGTGCGAAGAGTTTTGGAGAGGTCATATGCGTTCTCAGAAGATTTTCAAAAGTATCAAGTTTGAGGAAGATGACCAGGGGTGTCTTGAGGAATTTCACTAAGCATTTTGACTTAGGTTCCAGAGTTGTGGAGATTGAAAATCCACACAATTGAGGAATCTTGAAGAAAAACGTTGCTTAGAGAAACTGATCAAGGACAGAAGCAAGTTGGTGTTTAAGAACATGAAAGTTGAAGAATAAACACCTTTTGAAGATTTTGTGGAAATCATCAGAATCAACAAGGGCAGTAAAAATAAATTTTATTTACCCTTGACGAAGAACACGACGAACTGAGAGTGGCAGTGGAGATGTTCGTCCGTTCAGATCTTCCACGCCCTAACTTGGCGATGGAAAACAGCTATGGCGGCGGCGGAGTGAAGATTTCCGCGGCCGGCGTGAGTACGACGGCGACGAGGTCGAGGCAGTGAAGCTCTTCCTCACCGGCGACGATGGAGTGTAGCGGCGGCGCTAGGTCTGAGAGCTCGAGCGAGGGAGTAAGATTGAGCTGGGTAAATGAGCTCTGAGGAGGGTGAGGGGTATTTATAGCCGAGGTGAAAAACCGCCTGTCCGAGGAAAATGGACGAACATGCCCCTGACCCTTCTCATCCTAGCGACATGTGTCACCCACGTACTGTGAAGTGGAGATCGTGTTAGATCGTGGGTGAATAGATAAATCTTGTCGAGGGATATGGAACGGTTTGAGCGGCAAAAGCCGAAAATTCGGATAAGAATATTTTAATGTTTCGTTCGCAAATTCTTCAGCTGTCAAGGACACAGTGAAGACTTTGAACATGTTTCAAATAGAACGCACATGAAGAATTTGTGAACGGACTGGATTGAGTTTAGCAGAGAAGGGGAACGGGTCCGATCACATTCACTTAGAAGAAAAACAACTTGAAGAATTAGCAATAAGTGAATGCTGTAGAGGACAGAAAACTCAAATATATATATATAGTCAGTGAAGAACACAGACGGAAAGAGTGAATATTTTGAAAATTTGAAGAATTTGCACAATGATGAAAAACTCAAATTTTGAAGATTTTCAACTTTTTGTGGTGGCGTGACCCACCGTGTAAGAATGATGATTTCAGACACCGCATACAATTGTCGTAGGGCTCTGAGAATCAAATTCTTCATTAATTTCTTCACACTTAGAGGGTTAGTCTTCATTGATTGAAGAAAAACATTTCTTCGTGTGTTGCACATCTAAGTCATCAATTTGCATAAGTGTTAGGATGTGTGTCCTTTTCAAAGGACATTCGAAGATTCTAAGATATTTAGCTCACACCGCAACTTGCTAAATCTCTTCTCATCCAAGGGCTTTGTGAAGGTATCCGCTAGTTGTTCTTCAGACTTTACGGGATCAATAGAGATGTCACCCTTCAACACATGATCTCGAAGAAAATGATGACGAATCTCGATGTGCTTTGTCTTTGAGTGCTGAACTGGGTTATGAGCAATTTTGGTGTACCAATCTTAGGCAGATCTGCCGATCTTGCCTTGAGTCCCCTCCTTCCCCCGTCCTTGACCATCGCCTCATGGACGTCTTGGACTCGTTTACTCGGGACTTCTACTCCCACTGCCCAACTAGGTGATGCTCGTTTCCTTCGTCTGCCTCAGTTATGATATTAGAGCATCTACAATCTGGATTGACTAATTTCGATCCCCAAACATCCCGGGATGTGCCCGGTCAGTTTTGTACCTCAGTTATGATATTAGAGCATATACGATCAGGTCTGTTTTGTATCTCTACTAGCAAAAGAGCTTGTGCGTTGCAACGGGAAAAAAATACCACACTCCCCTAATCCAATAACCATGACTCAAGACGCCAATAGGTTCATGTCCTTTATTTCAAGACATGACATACCATCTATGTTGCCACTTATCCTCCTTCCACCCTCATCGACGGTGGGCTCAGTGCTCACACAATCACAACGCGTTTGAATGTTGTCAATCCTAAATTATCTCTCCCTCGACATACAATGAGAAATCTCTTTTTTGTGAGGTTTTGACAAGGCATGCATGCGTGTTTATAGATGGTTTCTTTCATCACCAATCCTGATTTTGCTGAGGTGTTCATTTCCAATCCAGATCGGCACCGGCATGAAAGAAAAACCGATCATGCATTATTTAGATAGATTACACCATAAATATAAATTTTAACATGGTTGACATGTAAAATAGCATAATATTTAGATTCTACACATTTTCCTAATCAAATTCAATATATAACATGTTAAATTTGGAGTTAGGGTTTAAAATATACGATTTTTTTAAGCATCTGATATGTACTACGAGTTGATTCACTCAAATATCAGGGGATTTCATGCAAAAGAGAAAATATGACTTTAAATTGGCCTGCGGGTAGATTACCAGAAACATCAGGGGGTTTATGCAAAAGCAAAAATCTGACTTAAAACTGAACTGTGAGTTGATTACCAAAAACATCAGGTTTTTTTTTTCAAAAGAGCATGATGGATCAAGAATACCTATTCCCTTTATTAGTAGGTATAGATTTGTGCATGCATGCAACCATGTCTGCTACATCCTCCCCAAATTATCTGGTCAAATGCATATGATTGGTGGAATTGAGAGAGAAAGAGAATGCTATGTTGATTATCTACGGGGCATATTGGTCAGGAATGTGCACAGCAAATAATGTTCTAAGCTCCACTACATTCCATTACGTGTGAAGGTTCCAGCCGGTAATCCAACAGACCCTGAATTGGGCACTAGAGGGTGCCCGCATCTGTTACAAAGCGTGTGCACCACCAAAGACAACATCCTCAAGTTTGTTGATTTTGTCTCCCCATCAGCCTTTGTTGCTTGTAGCCGGTCACTTGTTTCATCTACATTTAACATCAAATTGTGGAGGCTACGCGATGATAACAAGGCATGTGAACAAGACAATGAGTTGGGAGATGCGGAACTCTAGTCTCTACAAGGATATGCCCATCTTCCACATGTCGTGCCAGAATTCCCTCTTGTCAGTATGGAAGATCTCTATATGATCTGCTTCCTGTTGAGAAATGACGGGGGTGACAACTCTGGTGATGCCAAGACATGGATTGTTATAGTTGACATGTTGAATAAAACTATGCGATCATCCTCTACATATACCCCGAGTGACAGAGTTTCTAGCTATGATGGTGACATGGTGTCCAGAAAATTCATTGCTAATAAAGCATTCATCCCGTGCAAGTTCTCCCACTACCTAAAGAGGTAACTACACGTTTTCTACTATTCGCCCCCTTGTTCTCGCATAGACAAGAATTTGCTATTTTTTAAGTAATACATTTTTTATTAATTTTTAGAACTATTACGCCGAATTTCTTAAAAAAAAATACACCATGTTGGTGCAATTCCTTGCCCCTTGTGTTTTGGAGATTGTTGTCAGAAACAGTTTGGGACTAATTTGTTTGCTAGTGCACACACAGAGAAATAGTCCCTGGAGTATCGAGAAGATTGCTATAATCTGCCGAAAGGTTTTCTTCCGAAAGGTATGCTGCCGAAAGGTTTGCTACTGAAAGGAACGCTACCGAAAGGTTTGCTTCCGAAAGGTATGCTACCGAAAGGTTTGCTACTGAAAGGTTTGCTTCTGAAAGGAATGCTACCAAAAGGTTTGCTATAATCTTCCAAGAAGATTGCAGTGGAGAAGATTGATATGTTTCAAGAAGCTTATTGTCGAGAAGATTGCCGTAAACTTCACTGAGAATTATCTGCGCGGCAGACGAGATGATTATGTTTTGAAGAATGTTATTCCCGAAAGATTTGCTACCGAGAAAATTGCTATAATCTTCCAAATGATTTGTCACCGAGAAGATTGCTATAATCTCCTCGAGAGCAGAGAAGATTGATATGCTTCAAGAAGCTTAATTTCGAGAAGATTGCCACTTCCGAGAAATTTGCTATAAACTTCTTCGAAAGTTGTCTGTGCTGCAGAAAAGATTGACATCTTTCGAAGGGTTTGTTATCAAGAAGAATGCTATATTCTTTCAAGAAGTTTGAAGAACTTCACTGAGAAACATCTGCGTTGTAGAGAAGGGAAGGTTATGTTTCAAGAAGAAAGCATACTGGAAAAGATTGCGTGCCGGAGATGGTCCTGAAAGAATTGTTGACGCAAAGCAATTTTCATTCGGTGTGTCCGAAGAAAAATGACAGCGTTCGAGGAGAATGAAGACGAAGTGAAGACGTAGCATTTATTTCGTTGTTCTTCTTCTTCCGTTGAGTCATAGGACCACCGTACTATTAAGAGGGGTGTAAGTATTCGAGACTTTTGTCTGTTGTGATGCTTAGCCGAATCCTATGAGAGTTCGAGAGAAATCTCTTTGTGCTCCGAATGAATACTTGCCAGCAAGAGACGCAATTATTCTTCGCTGCGAGAGATTTCATTCGTACCAAAGAGTTAGCATTACTTGTTCCTCAAGTAATGTTACCGTTGCTCTTAAAATCCGACTGTTAAGAACTTGTCAGTTGGCCATTGGCTGGACCGCGTGTCCAAAATGGTCATTTCCCACCAGGGAAGGTTGTGGCTATAAATAGCCACCCCGCGCCGGCTTTGTCTGGTGGCTGCTCCGCTTGAGATTCCAAGAAGATTAATTGATCACCCCTCTCCGAGAGATTTGAGTTTAAAATCCACTGAGAAAAAATCAAGTGCCAAAACTTAGATAGTGGTTGAGCATCATAGTAGATCTGAGTTGAGAGTTCTTGTACCTATTACTCTTGAGAGCTGCATACTCTCTAGAAGGATAGGTGTCGGCTCGAGTGTTGAAGAGTTGTTGTCTTCACCAAGCAAAGTCTTCAGAGACAAAGAGTGATTGTGGTTCTCGAAGAAGAAGTCTGTCAAAGGTTTGGAGATTGCCAAAAAGAATCTACCACGAGTGAAATCAACTGAAGTTCGAGGAACTTCACGTTGAGGAGAATAGGATGGAGAGAGTTTATCTCCTGTGTTGAATCACAAGTCCCTCCAACCAGACGTAGCTCTTTTGCAGAAGAGTGAACTGGTCTACCAAACCATATGTCGCCATCGAGCACCACTGGTCATTTCTACCCTACTGCATTTTCTTCGGTATTTATCTTCGGTGCTCTTTGTTATCGATAGATATCTATCTGTGTATTGTGATTCTTTTTCATCCAAGCAATCCTTTCAATACTGTGACCATATTGTGTTGCATATATGCGTTCACTGTACTTAAGGTTGTTTGTCCGAATGTTCATTTGGTTTTCATATGGTACTAGTTAGTCATTGTGCTAAGTCTTGCTCTGATGAACATTTCGCAATAGTGTGCATGATCTGTATCTGTTGTGTGTGCAATTGCTTCATGTATGCAATTCTATCTATGCTGATAATTATGTATCCGTGATAGTATTTTTTTGTAGAACTAAATCCGCTCAGTTGTGTTTCCGTAGCAGTTCTGTTTCAGAAAGTTTTGTTTCGGGAACAGTTTTGTTTCGGAACTAGTTTTGCTTCGGAACTAGTTTTCCTTCGATAATAGTTTTCTTTCGTAGAACTGAAACTACTTGGTTGATTATTCGCTGTGCTGTATTGAGAGTATTCAACATTTCGAAAGAAATTTTGATTCTCCCATTCACCACCCTCTGGTCGATATACTCTGGTCCTTACACACCGTCAGCTTGCTGGTGGCCGATTGGCTCAGTCGGCCTGTGGGAAGCCGATTGGCCCCCAATCGGCTTTAGGGTGGCCGATTGGTCTCCTATCAGCCTAGGGATGGCCGACAAACCTATCGGACACTAGTTGTAGATCATGTCGGCCATCTGTTGACCGACTATAGCTAATTGGCTATCTGTAGGACGATTAGAGCTAATTGGCCACCTGTAGGCCGATTAGGTCTGATTTTCTTCCTATAGGCCGACAGGTGCATGCACCCATTTTCTCCTCCTACGTTTCCCGCTTATATCTCGGGCCGCCATTTCCCACCATATTTTCCCACTTTGCTAGTTCCCGCCATATTTTCCCGCTTTGCCAGGTCCCGCCATATTTTCTCGCTCGATAGTTCCCGCCGTATTTTTCCGCTTTGCCAGGTCCCGCCATATTTTCCCGCTTTGCCAGTATCTCCCACCATAGTTTTCTTGCTTTCTTAGTTCCCGCCATATTTTCCCGCTATCTAGTTCTCGCCATATTTTCCCGCTTCCGAGTTCCCGCCTTTCTTTGTGTTCTCAACCTATAAAACACCCTCGGCACTAACGTGGGTAAGCATTCTAGTGTAGTCTCGTAATCTCACCAAGATGTCCCGATATCCTTTTAATCATAGTTTTCACCCTGGTAGGTCCAAATGTCTTTTGCGTTTAGCCACCGATTTAATGGTTGACAACATATTAGTTCCGTGGGACGAACTCATCAGTAGTGACACCCTACAGAATGAGCTGGCTCACGCATTAAGTAGGTGCGAGTGGCCTTCCAGGACCTTTGAGGAGATATGGAAAGAACTTCTCAGGTTGCATGGAAGATGGATGAAGCAACAATCTAAGAGTGAAACATACCTAAAGGTTGCAGCATAACATACTTTCTTATGGACTCCCGACAGCGAGGATGAAGACGATATCTTCATGCCGCAGGGCAAGAGTTCTTCATTGTCGAAGGGCAAGAGTTCTTCATCGTTGAAGGGCAAGAGTTCTGCACCGTCGAAGGGCAAGAGTTCTTCATCGTCGAAGGGCAATAGTTTGTCATCGTCGAAGGGAAAGAGTTCTGCATCGATGGAGGATGACGATGATGATTTCATGTAGTTTTTAAGCTGTATGTTGTATGTTCATTCCTACCTACCGTTTAGTTTAGATGTAGTTGTATCCAGTTGTTTGTACTGTCTTATTGTAGGAGCATTATGTTGTATCTAAATATGATGTTGTAGTTTGGATAACAGAGTACTATAATAGAGTAGGCATATGTCTCATACATAAGTACATAGTCATTTGTCTCATACATAGAATAGACAGAAGTCTAATACATAAGTAGATATTCATGTCTCTACTGATAGATAGAAGCGTCACTAACGACGTCTGCCATGGCGCTCGGGCGGAGCTTGAGGTGTCGACCATCCCAACCTGTGTGGTGGCCTAATGTTACAAGGAGGAATCTCAGACTCGTCCTGGTCATACTGTGTATCCTGTGTGGGGCCAGGTGGAGGAGTCGAAAACATGTTCATCCACTGGGTGTGCTGCGACATCTGATCCTGTATGTTCTCCTCAGGATGTTGATCACTCCCCCACGTGGATCCGGACATAGATGCCTGATATCCGTAGGCTCCTGCAGGAGGGAACGTTAAGTCATGAAGAATGAGGTCGCCTCAATTGATATTGGAAACAATAAATATGAATAGACATACATGTTGGCTGTGGCTACTGTTCTGGCTGAAACACGAAGCTCGACGTGGGACCCTGCTACTGTGGCTATGGAGGAAACACGAAGCTCGACATGGGACCATAGTGTTGTGGGTGCTGCCACATCTAACTGCCAAGTTGGTCAGGAGGGGGTGCCCTGGTCATCGGCTGATGTGCCAGATGTGGACGTCGCTGATGTCGGTGCGTGGAGGGACGCGGCTGGTGCTGCTGCTTCTGCTGGTGAACAACGGCGCTTCTCCGGCTGCACGTGATAGCCTTGTAGACAGCTCATATCTTGTTCTGCATGCGTGTCAAGAAGGGCTGGAGCGTAGGCCGGTGCTAAAGAAGAGGTCAAGACGACAGTGAACGTCCAAAGGTGGTCACTTCGTCACAGAGTCCGATTGTCAAGTCAGCCTGAAAATTGTCATGCGATTATTAAGTATGCACATCAAAGTATGTGACAACTAGATGCATTACTTAAAGAGAATATATATTACCGTGTACTGCCTAGAGCCCGAAGTATCATAGCTCGGGTACATATCCGACGGACTAGGGTCAGGTATCTCATCTGGGTGAGAGTGCTCAATGATGCGTAACCGTGTTCCGGTCATGTAGCGCTACAAATAGAGATTGAATTCATCGAGATCAAACCCGACATTCTCGTGCCACAGATGTGTGTTCGCTGTCTCCCATTCTATAACGTACGACTGTAGTCTAACTAGCCACTCAGCAGTTGTCCTGTTAATGCCCTTTCTCGTCATCCTAAAATTGTGGTGTGTGTTCAACAATTAACTAATGCTTCGAATGGACTACTGTGAAAGATAATGCAACATTGAAAAACTGGTTAATACCTGTGGATGTGTGCTGACACCGGGTTCTCTGTAGGGGGAGGCAGCTCCAAATGCTAAAGACCAAATTGCTTCATAACCCTCTGTTGTGCCATATCCTTGACGAAGACATTGAAGATGATCTTCGATTTCATCATCCAGTAATCACTATCTCTTGTGCATAGCGCAGACATACCATTGGGGTATCTTGCATCTATGGCTGCTTGCGTGTAGGGCTGCCAGATGACCCTAGAGTACGCATCGAACTGCTCATTCAATGCCGTGTATGCCTTCCTGGTCTGATCACTAGCAAAGCGTCTCTGCGGAAAACAAAAGTTAGTAGCCGCTAGCATTGAACTATCTATTGTGCACACATAAGATGCATTAAACTATAACACGATACATACCGGGTGACGTGTGCAACACAGACCAAAAGTAGGCATGTTGATGCCGTCAGCATCGAACAGGGCATCCATAGGCTCATCAACACGTACATATGGTCGCCCTATAGAGAACCTCTCCCACGACCATAGCTGTAGGAATAGAGGGCATCCAAGAAGGGTTGTCTTGCCCGTTGTAAGCTGGCAACCGTTGCATATACCTTGGTATGTAGCCGCTAAGACCGCCAAACCCCAACTCCTCTATGTGATCTGATCCACCGTTTCAGCGCTCGCTATCTCTAGTGCCATAGGGATGTAGTGCGCGCTAATAGTGGTGACATGGTTCTCTGTGAACATCACCTTGCCGAAAAGCCACATTAAGTAGGCCTCCAGGCTCCGAGTGATCTGTGCCGCACTCAACGGCTCTGGGAACTTCTGGATCTGCATTAAGCAAAGAGAAAGTTTTAGTAAGCCGTGGAGGTATCTTCTGTAAAACCATATGCACGATAACTTGAAGATATGAGGTAGGGGAACTAACCTGGAAATTGAGCAACCAATCATACTTAGGTCCGTGATGCTCCCATACCAGAGCCGGAGCATCGGCAAAAACACCATGAACTCATTGTGTAAGACCTAGCTCCCAACTAGCAGGTGCGTCAAATGGTCCTATGGCATGACCTACCAACGGTAGTCCCAGCAAAAGTGACACATCCTCTAGAGTAGGAGCCATCTCTCCCCATCGGAAGTGAAACGTGTGGGTCTCTGGCCTCCAACGGTCCACTAAGCAGCTGAGCAAAGAGGAGTCGATGGCGAGGCGTTTGGAGCCCGGGATAGACTCAACCAGATGCGCGAAAGGTAAAAGGCCGGCCCATTTTAACCTGCATGACAGAACAACTCAGTTAGAGTCTCCCATTAATATGCATGTCAGTGTGCAAATAAATAAAGCACGTACCGCTCAACCCATCCTGGGTGTATCCTCCAGTTCTCCTTAGTAGTGCGAGTGACTAGCGGCTCAAGCTTGCATTCATACCATATTGCAACACGATGAACCCTATCAATGTCCCCATTCAGCAATCACATTCCCACAATTCTTGCACATACAAATTTTAAACATAGTTGCACACTTAGTAGATAATTCAAACATAGTGCCACACCAAATATTAATATAGAACATAGTTCCAGACTTAATACAAATATAGAACATAGTGCCACACTTAATACAAATTTAGAACATAGCGCCACACTTAATACAAATGTAGAACATAGTGCCACACTTAATACACAAATGTAGAACATAGTGCCACACTTAATACAAATTTAGAATATAGTGCCACACTTAATACAAATTTAGAACATAGTACTGCTAGCTTAGCTTCTTCCTCTCCCTCTTACTCCTCTTCCTCCTCTACCTCCGCTTCGTCCCCGGTTGCCTCATCCATGCCCAGTACCACAGGTAGTGACGCAAGTGGGACAATTATTGTCCCTATGGCCAAATTCATTGCATAGAATGCATTGCCTAGTCGGACCTCCTGCTTTAGATTCATCCATATCATTTCGGATGCGCTGACACTCCCGTCTGCCTCTACTTGTACGCATATGCTCTGGGTTTGGATGTAATGCCTTTTAGCGGGGTTGACGGTGTTGAAGTTACCCATTGATCGAAAACCCAGCAGCTCACCTGTCCAGGAATTGAGGACAGACTCTTTCAGAAAAAAAATGGAGACACGAACGATATTGTGCCCATTCCAAGCTGCCCACAAGCAGCAAGTACATGTGAGCAAGGTAGGTGAAGCAATTTTGGTTTGTTGCATGTGCACTCACACGTTGGCCAGGCTTCATTTCCAATTTTCACCTCATGCGTCCTCAACTCATTTGCACATCCAAATTTGTTGTTAGCTAAGCGGACCTCAAACCTTCTTTCTTGATTACCGATGGCGACTACAGTGTATGACCTAGCTTTTTGCATATTTTTGTCCATGTACTTCATGACTCTGTCATAGTAACGTGTATTCGGGTTGTTCAAGATATGATGCTCTGCTTTTTGACGTCTATCTCTAAAATACTTCATGGTGCCATAGAAAATACCCTCAATGATGGTTGTAAGTGGCAATGCCCGGTTTCCTCTGAGGACAAAATTGTATGTTTCCGCGTGGTTAGTTGTCATGACACCGTACCTTGCTCCATGTGTGTCACGCAGCAAAGACCATCTCTCTAGAGGCTCATGCTCTATCCACTGCTCGAATGTTTTAATCGACCTCCTGAGCCTTCTCCTAGTACTGGTGGGTCAAAGCCTGGCAAGTCACATAGCCCAACAGGCTCCTCCTCCATGGCCGCTGTTCCTGTTGCCAACTGTGCAGCTACAGCTTCAACATGTGCCCTCACTGTTGCATCTTTTGCAGCTTTCCTATCCCTAATGTGTCTCTGCATGCACACATTAAGTCTGTCACGTATCAAATTGTACTTTCATAGCTGGTTCTACTTGCAGAGTTTTTTGAACAAATTCATCAGGTTCTTATTTCTGAACTGCGAGAAGAAATTAGCCCCTAGATGGCGCATGCACCAACGGCTCTGCAAGTCCTGCCATGGAGTTTGTTCCTCAGGGCCTGGGTTTGTCAGTATCCTTATCGCACTGAGTATACCTACATGCCTGTCATGAAGGATGCACACATTGGGCTTATCCTTCACAACTGATATTTTTAGTTGCCTGAAGAACCATGTCCAACTTTCAATGTTCTCACTCTCAACAAAGACAAATGCGAGTGGGACTACTTGATTTTATCCATCTTGACCAATGGCTGTCAGGATCTGACCCTTGTACTTGCCAGTGAGAAATGTGCCATCTACACATATCACCGGTCGGCAATGCCTGAAAGCTTCGATGCCTACACCGAAAGAGAATAAGAGTCGATGCAGCACCCTCACAGTTGGGAACTCTCGCATGAAGAGCTCTTGGATATTGACATGTGTGCCCGAATTCCGCTGCTGTAGTGTGTGGAGGAGCCGGACAACAGAGTCATATGCATCAAAATAAGAACCAAATCTCCTCTCAAGGGCCCTATGCTTAGCCCTCCAAGCCTTGCCATAAGAAATTATGTAGTTGAAGCTTACTAAGACTTTTGTCTGGATTGCCTTCACTTTCATCGCTTTGTTCTCCACTATCTCCCTGTAAAACAACCTCGCAATAACTGTGGATGAAAGGTTGGAATGATCTTGAGGGATGCAGGGAATAACACAAGTGTGATTAACTAAGTCACTGATCACCCAACTTGAGCCATACTTAGGGAGATAGCCGTGCACCCTGGCGGGACAATCTGTATTCTTTCATACCATTGTCAAGTATTTCTGACTTGACACCTGAGCTCTGAAAACCCTTTGCATGGACATTGCCCAGTCTATTATTGCATCCATCGGAGCTTCCTTGTTGGGATACATAGCACCCGTCACAATGTTGTTCTCGTGATATTGCCTGGCAGAATCATGCCCATCGTTCACGATCATTGCAGATGAGAGGTCATGATTCCATGATGTAGGATTCGGGACCTCCTCTGCATTTTCTTCATCATCCGACTCGTCAGAATTAGTGCCATGACCACTATCAACATTGGTGTCTTCTTCTTGCATCTGGTTCTACATGTGCCCATCTACCTCATCAGCGTCCACCTCGCCACTGTAATCACCATCAGCATTTCCTCCTTCTACCTGACTACTCTGCGCTGGTTCGTAACCATCGACATTTCCTCCTTCTACCTGACTGCTCTGTACTAGATTGTAACCATCATCTCCAGCATTTGACATAGATAAACCACATCCCTTCACTGCTTTGGCCAGGATCGTCGCCACCCTTGCCTTCATATGCACTTACCTCCTTCAGGACGGGAAGCACTAACACACCAGGATTGCATCCCCTGCATTCACAACCTTGTAACCACCACACCGACTCAGAGTCTTGCTCTATTGGCCTCAAATAAAAGTAAATGATTGAACTTGACCGTGTCCATAATGCATGAACACCGATGGTGTGTGTTTCAGTATCAAGCCCTAAACTTGTTGTCAACCATTCTTTCAACTTACTGACATACCATGTTTGAGGGGAGGTCAGTGGCACCTCTATGTGATCAAATTCACTCAGATCAGCTCCCATCTCAGTTGTTTGGTTAGTAACAGGACCGTAGTAAAATACAAACTTCACTACATCAGACATCTCGGCTCACCTAATTTTTTTTCAACAACGACAGACAAGTATTAAGAAGCAACTTAAAATATCAACACTACTAAATATTTGACATGTATATATATTATGGAATATTAGCGGAGCAACTAAAAAAATTCACACACCTACAAATTTGAACTCTAAATATATTACGTATATTGCCAGAGCAACTACAAATATTGACAGAACTAAATATTTGACATCTACATATATTATGGATATTACCGGAGCAACTACAAATACTGACACACCTAAATATTTGATATCCACATATAGTGTGGAATATTACCGGAGCAACTTCAAATTTTCACACAACTAAATAGTTGACATCTAAATATATTACGGATACTATCGGAGCAAATAACAATAATCGCACACCTAATATATTTCACAACGAAACATATTACCGAATACTACCGGAGTAACTACGAAAGATAAAATGTGTGTTGAAATATACCCTTGAAGAGTGCAAAGGAACGACGAACGGCGGCCTTCAATCACCAGAACCGGAGCCGGAAACTCCACCACACTACCAGAGGTTCACCTCCACCACCTCCACCACACTGCCCGAGCCTCACCACCTCCACCTCCACCGCCGCCACAACCTCCACCAATGTGTTAAAAAAAAGCTCCAACAAAATGCTGACCACAACCACCACGAGCTACCCCATCAGTAGATCGAGGTATCCCTTGGCTCCCCTAACTATGTAGAACGCATCCACGGTGCCAAATCCACAAAATTGGCTCAGTTTGGTGTACAAATTGGAGGCATTCCGGGTAAGAAAGAGGAGAAAGAAGAAAGAAGAGAGAGCTGCACGTGGGAGAAGAAAGGAGAAGGAGAAGGGGAGGAAGAAGACAACCGCGGTGGGGCCCGCACCCTGTCGGTTGGCAGCTGGCCGATCGGCCCACGAGTGGCAGACAGGGGCGCCCGTGGCCGACTGCTCCCCCGCGATGTGGCCTAGCCACTAGTTGGCTGACACGTGGCCGACAGGCCAGCTGCCGGCCAGCGGTGGGCAGACAAGGTCCAGTTGGCCACTAGCAGGCTGACGGTGTATTATTTTAAAAAAATCGGTGTAATATTTCTGAAAATTGATTAAAAAATGTATTATTTTTAAAAAATTAGCCAGGAATTTTGTCTACTTTTTTTTTATTATCTATGACAAAAAAGGATCTCCCCCCACTTTATATTACAAAGCAACCATCACTGCATACATCTGAGCAAATCGATAGAAACACACGCCACCACCGCACCCAATACACACACACACACCCCTAAGGCAAGATACAAAGGTGTCGAGCATCGTCACATCACCCTAATAACTACCAATCAAACTACAAATGAGAGAAGAAGAACCGCTTGAGCCGACGGAGACCACCACCATGAGCGATCCATCGAGGATAGGTGAGACGGATAACGGTAGAGCGAGGACTCCAAGACGATGCCTCCAGGAAGGGCGCGAACATGAATAGCCGCCATCTACTGATACCGAAGATCAAGTTTTCACCTGCAGCATCGCGAAAGGGGTGGGAACATCATGATGGAGCCTACAGGGAGGAGAACGACATCTGCGGAAACCGCCGCTGCCGGCTAATACATGAACTAGGCAAGTGATGTGCCCCGGTGATCATATCCCTCCACTGCACCCCGCTCCGCCAACCACCACCAGTGACAAAGAACCAAGCCGGGGAAAGGGGGAGGAGTAGCTCATTGTCACGACTGGCACCCTATGTGCCAGCAAAGGGTAGCTCGACCTCGTGGGGGTGGGGGGGCATCCCTCCTATCGGCCTCCACACAGCAAACACCCTTGTTTCGTGGGGGACTTCATCTTCATTAGCATCTTCACCAGCACCATCTCATCTCCAAACCCTAGTTCATCTTTTGTGCTCAATCTTTGAATCAAACCTCAGATTGGTTCCTGGGGGTGCTAATAGTGTTGGTTATTGATACATCCCACACATATCTACTTCTACAAACAATTTTGCTCTTGTTTTGGATTCTAATTTGCATGATTTGAATGGAACTAACCCGGATCGATGTTGTTTTCAACAGAATTGCCATGGTGTTATTTTAGTGCAGAAACGAAAGTTCTCGGATTAAGCTAAAAATTTATAGAGATTATTTCTGGAAAATATGAAAAATACTGGCGAAGAGACCTGTTAGAGGAGCGCCACCCAAGAGCCACAAGCTTAGGGGGCGCGCCCACCCCCTAGGGCGCACCCTGTGAGCTCGTGACTCCCTCGAGCCTCCGTTTGCCCTAATTCCAACTCCATAAATATCGTTTTGCAAAGAAAAAATCAAAGAGAAAGTTTCATCATGTTTTGCGAGACAGAGTCGCCTCCTCCTCCTATTCTTCATCGGGAGGGCTGATCTGGAGTCCGTTCGAGGCTCCATAGAGGGGGATTCGTCGCTGTCATCATCATCAACCCTTCTTTATCGACAATTCTATAATGCTCACCATCGGGAGTGAGTAATTCCGTCATAGGCTGCTGGACGGTGACGGAGTTGGATGAGATTTGTCGTGTAATCGAGTCAATTTGTTAGGGCTTGATCCCTAGTATCTACTATGTTCTGAGATTGATGTTGCTATGACTTTGCTATGCTTAATGCTTGTCACTAGGGCCCGAGTGCCATGATTTCAGATCTGAACCCTCTACGTTTTCATGAATATATTTGAGTTCTTGATCCTATCTACTAGTTATATGCACTTGTTCTTGTTCTGATCTGTAGACCCCAAAGTGACAATAATTGGGATACTCTCCGGGGATGACTGTAATTCGCGGAGTCCATGTATTCACCATGTGTTAATGCTTTGTTTGGGCTCTCTATTAAAAGGAGGCCTTAATATCCCTTAGTTTCCTTATGGACCCCGCTGCCACGGGAGGGTAGGACAAAAGATCTCATGCAAGTTCTTACTATAAGCATGTATGACTATATACGGAATACATGCTTACGTTACATTGATGAATTGGAGCTATTGTGTATCACTCTAGGTTGTGACTGTTATATGATGAATGCCATCCAACAAAATATCCATCGTTGATCCAATGCCTACGCTTTTCTCATATTGATCTTTGCTAAGTTACTATTGTTGCTGCTGTTACAATCATCAAAAACTACTACTGTTACTGTTACTGTTACTGTTACTATTACTATTGCTACTGCTACTATCAAAACTATCAAACTATTGTGCTACTAAACACTTTGCTGCAGAGAAATAATTTCCCAGGTGTGGTTGAATTGACAACTCAACTGCTAAGGCTCATAAATATTCTTTGGCTCCCCTTGTGTCGAATCAATAAATTTGGGTGATATACTACCATCGAAGACTATCGCGATCCCCTATACTTGTGGGTTATCAAGACCTTTTTCTGGAGCCGTTGCCCGGAAGCATAGCTCTATTTATTGAGTTCACTTGGGATTTTACATTATGAAGAATCTGAAAGACGCTAATACTAAGACCATACCCTCTAAGACGAGGGGAGGTAAGGAACTGCCATCACACTCTACACTTGATTCACCTTCTGTTTTATGTAGGCTTGCGACACCACCACCTTCTATTCATTTTGATATATCACAAGTAATTGATGATACTACTTATTCTATAAATGAAACTTGTGATGATGCTAGTACACTGTTTGATGATACTGTGCCACTAGGTGAATTTCTTGATAAACAACTTGCTAAAGCTAAAGAAACTGAGAATGTTGAAATAGATGAAAATTATGATTCACCTATTATGCCTAGCTCTCTTACTAGAGTTGAAACACATAAGATACCTGAGGGTTATGTTATAGATGGGGAGAAAACTAGAGAAATTCTTGCTTGTAATGATAGGGATGATGTTAAGAAATTATTGAGTAAGTTGAAAGAAAAATCTAAGATAGAGAGAATGAAATATGATCCTAAGTTTTCTACTTCTCCTATCTTTGTTACTGATAAGGATTACGAATTCTCTGTCAATCCTGAGTTAATTACTTTGGTTGAATCTGATTCCTTTCATGGTTAGAAAACTGAAACTGTTGTGGCACACCTTACCAAATTGAATAATATAGTAACCATATTTGCTCATGAGGAAAAAATCGCTATTACTATATTCTTAAGTTGTTTCCTTTCTCATTAAAGGGTGATGCTAAGAAGTGGTTTAATACTCTTTCTCCTGGTTGTGTGCGTAGTCCCCAGGATGTGATATATTACTTCTCCGAAAAATATTTTCCTGCTCATAAGAAACAAGCTGCCTTACAGGAAATATTTAACTTTGTGTAAATTGAAGAAGAGCATCTCCCTCAAGCATGGGGGAGGCTTCTCCAATTACTTAATGCTTTGCCAGATCATCCTAAATACTTGATATCTTTTATAATGGACTAACCAATGCCTCTAGGGACTACCTAGATAGTTGTGTTGGTTTTGTTTTCAGGGAACAAACTATTGGACAGGCTGAAGAACTATTAAATAATATGTTAAATAATACCGATGATCGGATACTTCCTGAACCACCACCTAAGCCGACTCCGAAGAAGAGAGGTATTCTATTCCTCAGTCCAGAATATATGCAAGATGCCAAGAAATCTATGAAAGAAAAGGGTATTAGATCTGAAGATTTTAAGAATTTACCACCTATTGAAGAAATACATGGACTCGATATCCCAACATAGGTAGTAAAGGTAAATTCTCTTTATAGATTTGATGAAGGTGATATTCCCTATAATAAATCTGCTAGTCAATGCCTGGACGAATTTGATAATTATATTGTTAAGCAAGAACACTTTAATATGTATGTTAGCAATCAATTGAAACAAAATGCTATCATGATTGATGGTTTGAGTGACTTGATGTTTAGAATTGCTAATGATGTTAAAGGTTTAAGTAAACATTCATCTATGGTTCACACCCAGTTCGAATAAGCTGCTAAGTCACAAAATGATTTGCTTAATGAAATGAATAATAAAATGAATGATTGTGCTATTACAGTTGTGACTAGAGGTGGTAGAATGACTCAGGAGCCTCTATATCCTGAAGGTCACCCTAAAAGAATTGAGCAACATTCTTAGAGAATTAATGTTGATGCACCTAGTTCATCTAAGAAGAAAAAGAAAAATAAAAATGATAGAACCTTGCATGCTTCTAGTGAACCTGTGGTAGAAGAACCTTCTGAGAATCATAATGATGTTTCTATTTCTGATGCTGAGACGCAATCTGGCAATGAACATCCACCTAGTGATAATGATAATGATGTTCGTGTTGATGCCCAACCAGATAATGATAAAGTACCTGATAATGTGTAGAAATAGAACCTGTTGTTGATCTTGATAACCCACCTCCTATAAATAAAAGATATGATAAAAGTGATTTCATTGCTAGAAAACATGGTAAAGAAAGAGAACCATGGGTTTAAAACCCATGCCTTTTCCAACTAAACCTCTGAAAAATAAGGATGAGGAAGATTTTGAGTGCTTTGTTGAAATGCTTAGACATGTCTTTTTGCGTACTCGCTTGACTAATATTTTGAAGATGCCTCCATATGTTAAATACATTAAAAATATTGTCACTAATAAAAGAAAAATACCTGAAGCTCAAATTTTCACCATGCTTGCAAATTATTCTTTTAAGGGTGGATTACCTAAGAAGGTAGGAGATCCAGGAATACCTACTATACCATGCTCCATTAAAAGAAGTTGTGTCAAAACTGCTTTATGTGATTTAGGAGCCGGTGTCAGTGTTATGCCTTTCTCTTTATATAGAAGACTTGATTTGAATAAGCTCACACCTAATGAAGTATATTTGCAAATGGATGATAAATCAACTACTATACCTATGGGAATTTGTGAGGATGTTCCCGTCGTTGTTGCAAATGTTACTATCTTACCAGACTTTGTTATTCTTGATATGCCCGAGGACGACAACGTGTCAATTATCCTTGGTAGACCCTTTCTGAATACTGCAGGGGGTGTTATTGATTGCAACAAAAGCAAGGTTACTTTTCATGTCAATGGTAATGAGCATACGGTTTATTTCCAGAGGAAGCAAAGTTCAGTGAATAGTATCAACACTATTAAAAAATTTGCGACAATTACTATTGGAGGTTTTGAAATTCCTCTTCCTACCGTCAAAAAGAAATATGAAACTCTTATTGTTGGGGAGATGCAAATCCTCGTTGAGGTAACTTAGTGTTATACGAAAACTGTTCGGTTTAATGTTACTCGAAAATAGTTTGTTCATAAAACTTGATCAACCTTATTAATGGATTATTTTCTAGGGGCATGTGGTCGATGAATTTAGTAAGCACAGCCTACTCTACCTACCTTTTGCTCTTTGTTATTTAAAGTTAATAAAGTAGAATGCCATGATTATCCTGTTTTTTGAATTATCCATGCAATAAAAAAATGTCCCGAAAATAGAAGTTCTCCGAATGACTTGAAAATTTAGTATGATTTTTCTGTAATATTTAAGAATTTTTGGCACTGAACACACCCCACAGGTTTGCACCTATGAGCCAGGAGCTCACAGGGCGTGCCTACCCCCTAGGCGCGTCTAGTGAGCTCATGGGTCCCACAGCCCCCTTATTTATTCCTCATGCCCACAACCTTCTTCCACCTCCAAAAAATTCAACTTGCCTCATAGCCCGTGTTCTTGCTTGTTTCCCTGCAAATTTTGATCTGCTTGCTCGAAGCTTCATTTCCGAAACTGTTTTGAGGAATTACTCCTTGGTATGTGACTCCTCCAATGGTCCAATTAGTTTTTATTCTAGTGCTTTATGTTTTGCATTTTTTTGCTGCTATGGTGACCATGCATTTGAGCTTTCATGTTGAAGATGTATGGTCCAAAGTAGTTTTGATGCATGATATAGCCTCTAGACACTTGTGGGAGTAGTTGCTATCAATTTTGTTGTGTTTGATTTACTTCTATTTTGAGGGGCTAAAATTTCAAAAAAATCAGAGGAAGAAAATGTTTAGGAAGATGTTCCAAGGTGGTTCTTCGAGCAAGATCTCTCCAAGGCTTGCAATATGTGAGCCGGACCTCGAACCGCCACGTGATGCTCTTGTGCAACCAAGCGAATGGCCATCCGATTCCTTCATGATGCGAGCAAGGATCAAGGAAGAGTTCGATATGTACGCGCACAATGCTGAGTTGATGGAGTTCTTGTCAGATAACTATCCGCAGTACCATGATCTCAGGGATTCCTTTGTGCGGATATTCAAGTATGTATCCCAATGCTCTTCTCATGATGTTATGTTTGATATTTATGATAAACCTTTTCACATGACCGTTCAGAAATTTAGCAAGGCTTGTAGAATTCTCTCTTGGGGAACTTGCCTTGAACCTCGTAAATCGGATTGCAATGATTTTCTTATGAGTATTACTCGAGGTGAAACTAGGGGCATAACACAAGCTAGAATAGGTAGCATTCACTTTCCTGCCATTCACTTTTTTGCTCTGTTCATAGGGAGATGCATAAATGGTAAACATGACCTCAGTACCTTGTGCGCCCCTGATTTATGCATTCTTAAGAGCACGGTATCGAGAGATAGAAAATTTAACTTAGGAGCCATCATTGCACATCATTGATACGTCCATTTTGCATCATGTTTTCCTACTGTTATTTATAATGTTTTTATGCATAATAATGCTTTATGGAGTAATTCTAATGCCTTTTCTCTCATAAAATGCAAGGTTTACACAGAGGGAGAATGCCGGCAGCTGGAATTCTGGACCTGAAAAAGCTACATCAGAGATACTTATTATGCACATCTCCAAATGAGCTGAAATTTTACGGAGAATTATTTTGGAATATATAATAAATATTGGAGCAAATAACCACCACAGGGGGGCTGCCTGGTGACCACAAGACACCAGGGCGTGCCAGGCCCCCCTGGCGCACCCTGGTGGGTGGTGGGCAGCCCGGCCCACCTCCGGTGCCCATCTTCTGGTACATAAGGTCTTTTGACCTAGAAAAAATAAGGGGGGACTTTTGGGACGGAGCACCGTCGTCTCGAGGCGGAACTTGGGCAGGAGCACATTTTCCTTCCGGCGGAGCGATTATGTCAGGGGAACTTCCCTCCTGGAGGGGGAAATCGAAGCCATCGTCATCACCAACAACCCTCTCATCTTTGGGAGGCTAATCTTCATCAACATCTTCAACAACACCATCTCATCTCAAACCCTAGTTCATCTCTTGTGTTCAATCTTTGTACCGGAACCTCAGATTGGTACCTGCGAGTGACTAGTAGTGTTGATTACATCTTGTAGTTGATTACTATATGGTTTATTTGGTGGAATATTATATGTTCAGATCCATTATGCTATTTAATACCCCTCTGATCTTGAGCATGAATATCATTTGTGAGTAGTTACCTTTGTTCTTGAGGTCACGGGAGAAGTCACGTTGCAAGTAATCATGTGAATTTGATATGTGTTTGATATTTTGATGATATGTATGTTGTGATTCCCTTAGTGGTGTCATGTGAACGTCGACTACATGACACTTAACCATCTTTGGGCCTAAACGAATGCATTGTGGAGTAGTTATTAGATGATGGGTTGCTAGAGTGATAGAAGCTTAAACCCTAGTTTATGCGCTACTTCGTAAGGGACTGATTTGGATCCATATGTTTAATGCTATGGTTAGATTTCATCTTAATACTTTTCTCATAGTTGCGGATGCTTATGAGGGGGTTAATCATAAGTGGGAGGCTTGTTCAAGTAAGAATAGCACGCAAGCAAAGGTCCACCCACATATCAAATTATCAAAGTAGCGAACGCGAATCAAACCAACATGATGAAAGTGACTAGATGAAATTCCCGTGTGCCCTCAAGAATGCTTTGCTTATCATAAGAGACCATTTTGGCCTGCCCTTTGCTAAAAAAAGGATTGGGCTACCTTGCTGCACTTTATTTACTGTTGCCGCTTCTTGTCCGTTACAAATTATCTTGCTATCAAACTACCCGTTACCGACAATTTCAGTGCTTGCAGAAATTACCTTGCTGAAAACCGCTTGTCATTTCCTTCTGCTCCTCGTTGGGTTCGACACTCTTACTTATCAAAAGGACTACAATTGATCCCCTATACTTGTGGGTCATCAAGACTCTTTTCTGGCACCGTTGCCAGGAAGTGAAGCACTCTTGGTAAGTGGAAATTGGTAAGGAAAAATTTATATTACGCGCTGAAATTTATTGTCATTTGTCACTATGGAAAACCATCCTTTGAGGGGTTTGTTCGGGGTATCTTCACCTTGACCGGAAACACTAAGAGTTGCCCCTCAACCTACTGTACCTACTGAAAATATTGGTTATGAAATTCCTTCGGGTATGATAGAACAACTGCTAGCTAATCCTTACGTAGGAGACGGAACTGAACATCCTGATATGCATCTAATACATGTGGATAAAATTTGTGCATTATTTAAGCTTGTAGGTTTACTCGGAGATGAATTCAAGAATTAGCTTTTTCCTTTATCTTTGAAGGGAAAAGCATTGACATGGTATACGATGATATTGGATCCCGGAACTGGAATCGATTGAAATTGGAATTTCACCAGAAAAAATATCCTATGCATCTAGTTCATCGTGATCGGAATTATATATATAATTTTTGGCCTCGTGAAGTAGAAAGTATCGCTCTAGCTTGGGGGAGGCTTAAGTCAATGTTATATTCATACCCCAATCATGAGCTCTTGAGAGAAATTATTATTCAGAATTTTTATGCTCGGCTTTCTCGTGATGATCAATCCATGCTCGATACTTCTTGTACTGGTTCTTTTTGAATTCAGGTGGGATCTTTTAGAAAGAATTACACGCAACTCTGAAGATTGGGAACTCGATGAAGGTAAAGAGTCAGGTATTAAGCTTGAGTTTGATTGTGTTAAATCTTTTATGAATACCGATGCTTTCCGCAAGTTTATCACTAAATATTGGACTTGACTCTGAGATAGTAGCCTCTTTTTGTGAATCATTTGCTACTCATGTTGATCTCCCTAAGGAGAAGTGGTTTAAATATCATCCCCCTATTAAAAAATAAATTAAAGAATCTATTATAGCTAAAGATGAAACTATCATTTACAATGTTGATCCAGTTGTGCCTACTACTTATATTGAAAAAACACCTTTCCCTGTTAGGATAAAGGAACATGCTAAGATATCAACCGTGGTTCACAAAAGCAATATAAAAGCACGTAAACCCTGTGAACAAATTAAAGTAGAACCTAGTGTTGCTATGGTAAGAGATCTCTTCGTTGAAAACATTGATGGGCATGCTATTTATTTCTGTGATGAAGCTGCTAGAATTGCCAAACCCGATGAAAAAGATAAACATAGACCTGTTGTTGGCATGCCTATTGTCTCAGTTAAGATAGGAGATAATTGTTATCATGGCCTATGTGATTTAGGTGCTAGTGTGAGTGCTATCCCTTTTACTTTATACCAAGAAATTATGAATGACATAGCACCCGCTGAAATGGAAGACATAGATGTTACTATTAAGCTTGCTAATAGAGACACCATCACACCACACTTGGGATTGTTAGAGATGTTGAAGTCTTGTGTGGGAAAATAAAATACCCTACTGATTTTCTAGTTCTTGGTTCCCAGCAACATGACTCTTGTCCCATAATCTTTGGTAGACCTTTCTTGAACACTGTCAATGCTAAGATAGATTGCGAAAAGTAAAATGTCAGTGTTAGCTTTGGTGACATGTCTCATGAGTTTAATTTCTCTAAGTTTCGTAGACAACATCATGATAAAGAATCACCTAGTAAAGATGAAATAATTGGTCTTGCTTCTATTGCCGTACCTCCTACTGATCCACTAGAACAATATTTGCTAGACCATGAAAATGATATGCACTTGCATGAAAGAAATGAAATAGATAAAATATTCTTTGAACAACAACCTCTCCTTAAACACAATTTGCCTATTGAAACTCTAGGAGGACCTCCTCCACCTAAAGGTGATCCTGTGTTTGAATTAAAACAATTACCTGACACTTTGAAATATGCTTATCTTGATGAGAAAAAGATATATCATGTTATTATTAGTGCTAACCTTTCAGAACATGAAGAAGAAAGATTATTAAAAAAAAATTAGGAAGCGTCGTGTTGCTATTGGATATACTCTTGATGATCTTAAGGGCATTAGTCCCACTCTCTGTCAGCACAAGATTAATATGGAACCTGATGTTAAACCCGTTGTTGATCATCAACGATGATTGAATCCTAAGATGAAAGAAGTGGTAAGAACTGAATTACTAAAGCTTCTGGAAGTAGGTATAATCTATACCATATCTGATAGTAGATGGGTATGTCCTGTTCATTGTGTCCCTAAGAAAGGAGGTATTACTGTTGTTCCCGATGATAAAAATGAACTCATACCATAAAGAATAGTGACTGGCTATAGAATGGTAATTGATTTTAGAAAATTAAATAAAGCTACTAGAATAGATCATTACCCTCTGCCTTTTATTGATCAAATGCTAGACAGATTTATCTAAGCACACATGCTTTTGTTTCCTTGATGGATATTCTGGTTTCTCTCAAATACTTGTTTCACAACCTGATCAAGAGAAAACCACTTTTACTTGCCCTTTTGGAACTTATGCTTATAGACATATTCCCTTTGGTTTATGCAATGCACCTGCTACCTTTCAAAGATGTATAACTGCTATATTCTCTGATTTTTGTGAAAAGATTGTTGAAGTTTTCATGGATGATTTCTCCATTTACGGAACTTCTTTTGATGATTGCTTAAGCAACCTTGATCGAGTTTTGCAGAGATGTGAACAAACTAATCTTGTCTTGAATTGGGAGAAGTGCCACTTTATGGTTAATGAAGGCACTGTCTTGGGGCATAAAATTTCCGAACGAGGTATTGAGGTGGATAAACCTAAATTTGATGCAATTGAGAAAATGCCATGTCCTAAGGACATCAAAGGTATTTGTAGTTTCCTTGGTCATGCTGGTTTTTATAGGAGGTTTATTAAAGACTTCTCTAAAATTTCTAGTCCTCTTACTAATGTTTTACAAAAGGATGTTCCATTTGTTTTTGATGATGATTGTGTAGAAGCCTTTGAGACACTTAAGAAAGCCTTAACTTCTGCACCTATTGTTCAACCACCTGATTGGAACTTGCCTTTTCAAATTATGTGTGATGCTAGTGATTATGCTGTTGATGTTGTTCTAGGACAAAGAGTTGATACAAAATTAAATGTTATCCATTATGCTAGCAAAACTCTAGATAGTGGCCAAAGAAATTATGCTACCATTGAGAAAGAATTTTTTGCAGTTGTGTTTGCTTGTGATAAATTCAGATCTTACATATATGATTCCAAAGTAATTGTTCACACTGATCATGCTGCTATAAAATATCTTATGGAAAAGAAAGATGCTAAACCTAGACTCATTAGGTGGGTTCTCTTGGTACAAGAGTTTGACTTGCATATTACTGATAGGAAAGGAGCTGATTACCCCGTAGCTGATAACTTATCTAGGTTTGAAAATATTCTTGATGACCCACTACCTATTGATGATAGCTTCCCTGATGAACAACTAGCTGTAATAAATGCTTCTCATAATACTGCTTGGTATGCTGAGTATGCTAATTATATTGTTGCTAAATTTATACTACCTAGTTTCACATACCAACAAAAGAAAAAAAAATTCTTCTATGATTTAAGACATTACTTTTGGGATGACCTACATCTTTATAAAGAAGGAGTAGATGGTATTATTAGATGTTGAGTACCTGAGCATGAACAGGAACAAATCCTACGGAAATGTCACTTCGAAGCCTATGGAGGACATCAAGCGGGAGATAGAACTGCTCACAAGGTATTACAATCTGGTTTTTATTGGCCTACTCTTTTCAAGGATGCCCATAAGTTTGCCTTGTCATGTGATGAATATCAATGAATAGGTAATATCGGGAAGCGTTGGGAAATGCCTATGAATTATTCACTTGTTGTTGAACCATTTGATGTTTGGGGTTTTTGATTATATGGGACCTTTTCCTTCCTCTAATGGGTATACACATATTTTGGTTGCTGTTGATTATGTTACTAAGTGGGTAAAAGCTATTCCAACTAGTAGTGCTGATCATAACACCTCCATTAAAATGCTTAAAGAAGTTATTTTCCCAAGGTTTGGAGTCCCTATATATTTAATGATTGATGGTGGTTCACACTTTATTCATGGTGCTTTCCGTAAAATACTTGCTAAATATGATGTTAACCATAGAATTGCATCACCCTATCGTCCTCAATCTAGTGGTCAAGTTGAACTTAGCAATAGAGAAATAAAATTAATATTACAAAAGACTGTCAATAGGTCCTGAAAGAATTGGTCTAAGAAACTAGATGATGCACTTTGGGCCTACAGAATAGCTTATAAAAATCCTATGGGTACGTCTCCATATAAAATGGTCCATGGAAAGCTTGTCATTTGCCTCTTGAGTTAGAACATAAAGCATATTAGGCAACTAAAGAACTCAATTATGACTTCAAACTTGCCGGTGAAAAGAGGTTATTTGATATTAGCTCACTAGATGAATGGACAACCCAAGCTTATGAAAATGCCAAACTATTTAAAGAAAAAGTTAAAAGATGGCATGACAAAAGAATCCAAAAGCTGGAATTTAAAGTTGGTGAACACGTTCTATTGTACAACTCTCGTTTTAGATTTTTTGCAGGAAAACTTCTTTCCAAATGGGAAGGACCATATATCATCGAAGAAGTTTATCGCTCTGGAGCTATTAAGATCAATAATGCCGAAGGTACTAACCCGAAGGTGGTCAATGGACAAAGAATTAAGCACTATATCTCAGGTATGCCTATTAATGTTGAAACCAACATTATTCAAACCATGACACCGGAGGAACACATAAAAGAAACCTTCCAGAACACTCCAGAACCCTGAAAAGGAAGAGGTACGTGATACGGTAAGTAAACGAACTCCGAAAAATCCGCAAAAATATTTTTTGTCAGTTTTTGAATATTAGAAAAAATAGGAAAATAAGAAACAACCGGGAAGGCAACCCAGGTGCCCACAAGACACTAGGGCGCGCCTGCCCCCTAGCGTGCCCTTGTGGGTGGTGGGCCCCTCGGGCACCTTCCCGTCTTTGATTTCCACCCGTATGCTTGTTTCCCAAGATAAAAAAATCTTTATATATACTCCCGGATGATTTGACCACCGTATCATGGAGAAATCCTCTGTTCTTGTTTCGTGTTGTTTTTCTGACAGATCTGAAAATATGTCGTCTCAAGATTCGGATGGAGAGAGCTATGTCACAGACTATATCGCAAACCCAAAGGTTTATGGGGATGTTGTGAGAACCAGGAATTATCTTCCAGATCCTCCTGTGTTTAATTGTCAACCCTAGGATCATTGTTGACAACACAGTGAGATGATATCTTTGCACAATACGTAAAAGTATTACAAGTAGTATATTTGTCACAAGACATACCTAGTGAAATGTCTCATGATATTTATTACAATCAGAAAACAGCGAAAAGTAAAATGCGTAGCGACTCCATCTCAGCCACAGGCAGTCGATGTAGTCCACGTGACCTCACTCCTACGGATCACCATAGTAGTCATAGTCATCACCTCTGTCTTGATGAAACTCTGTTGTCAACAAAATTATTGCCATGAGTACATTACGTACTCAACATGCCTCCCTCGGGAAAGGACCTAATAGCTACATGTGGCTTCAAAGGAAGGTTGTATGGCTCATTTGCATAGAAGCTAATTTTGTTTGAAATAACATAGTACTTGGATAATAGCAGTTTTAGATGAAAACATGTTTTATCTCCAGAATAACTTTCATCAAAGTGAGGATCCTCGATCAACTCACACTCTTCATAGGTTCCAAGAATAGGGGCAAAGAGGGAATAAGCAAGACAGGTCCCATATGTCAAGAAAGATTCATGTGTCGTCCATGACCGTGGACACGGCTATTCGAATAGTTTTACACTTTCCCCATGAGTTGTGAACGTACAGAGTACAGAGAAGGGAGAATAGGGGTAGCTTGGGTGGCTGTTGGGCCAGATCAGTTAGGCCCAAGTGGGAAGAGATAAGGAAACAAAGTGATGGGCTTGCTCCATTCGGTTGGAGAAAAATAAATAAAGAAGTGAGGAGGCATATTGGGTTAGGCCCATTCAGTTTGGAAGGCAACCGATGATTTGGGTTGCACTTAAAGAAGAGAAAGACTTATAACATGAGAGAGAAAAGAAATGAGTTTCTTTTAATGAAAAAAGTAGAAAATGAATAGAGGCTCAAACAAAACAAAAACAAATGACTTTGGAAACTCCAAAGAATATACACACACAGAATTTAATATGTTGAAGGGAGAAAAACAAAACCCAACTAAAAGAGAAGAACAAAACTCAAATTTAAATTTAAGTTTGCATTAGATCAAATTAAATCCTCCAAATTATAAAAGTCCAATTTAAGCTTTGTTACCAAATAAAACAAACGAAATTTTCTTACCCTAATTTTTGGAAAACTTTTTCTTAAACATTCTGAGAATTGGGATGTTACAGATCTACCCTCCTTAAAAGGAATCTCGCCCCCGAGATTCGGGCTGACTAAAGAGAATGGGTTTGATTAAGCTTCGTCTACGAGACGCATCTTCACATAAACTTGTGGAACCACAATCAATACTGAACTTGGTGACATGCAACTTTGGGTCCTGGTTGGAGATACTTCTGTTGTCGAAATTCATTCTAGCTTGATCTTGGCTTGGAAACAGTCCTTCGATCTTGGCGATTGTAACCACACAACTTCTGTAAGTTGTTGAATGTTCTTCGGTATTGCCTTCTTCTGTAGGTCAAGCTTTCATGCGGATAGACACATCGATCCGTCTTTAGGGTGAACTTATAGTAGGTGCAGTGAAGGTCTTCAAATCTTCTCATTCTTTGCAAACGATGGTCTTCAAATCTTTGATCTCGCCGTGAATCACCGTCTACTACCCCCCTTAAAAGAGGTTTTCCATGGGGTTCATATTGATAATAGACCTCGAAGCATGATGTTGCAACTTCTTTCCTCTCAAAGTGTCCTCTAGGGTTTATAGAGATGAGGGGAAGAGCATAAGAGAAGTAAAAGAATCCAACGCAAGGTGGAGATACCCCAAAAGATAAACAAAAGATAACACCCAGATAACCATGAAGCTATCCAAATAAAAAAAACTCAAAAGCAACTCAATTTTGCAAACAGGGTTTTAGTATGACTGCATAGAAAAACACCAAAAGAAAAATATGCAGGCAATACTCACACAAAAAAGGTTTTTGCATCTACTTGATACGAGTCCTACCACTACAAGGGTGATAACCAACCTAATCCTATATGGCTGGTCACAATAAATCTTGGGGCAAATCTTTGACCTTGACAATTGGAGCATGATCGATGGTTGTTGCCTTCTTGAGGTCTTGAAATGCCTTCTCTTGGAAAAATGTTGCTACTCAGAGCTTCAGGGGTTGAAGTTTGAAATTCTTGGCACGTCTTGTGAAGCTTCTAACTTTTCAACACCATGGGCAGGGAAAAGGGTTTCATATACTACAAAGAAGATGGTAGAGAAGTAGAGTTTAAATTTCAATTGAATAAGATGAGATGACAATAGCAATAGTGAAGGAGAAGTGTACGAGAATGATCCTTTTCAAAAAAAATAAAAAATAGTCCCTAAGGCTTTCCATTTCTAACTAAGACCACGCGACTAGGTCGACATCGGCTCTGATACCACTTCTGTGAGAACCAGGAATTATCTTCCAGATCCTCCTGTGTTTAATTGTCAACCCCATGATCATTGTTGACAACACAGTGAGATGATATCATTGCACAATACGTAAAAGTATTACAAGTAGTATATTTGTCACAAGACATACCTAGTGAAATGTCTCATGACATTTATTACAATCAGAAAATAGCAGAAAGTAAAATGCGTAGCGACTCCATCTCAGCCACAGGCAGTCGATGTAGTCCACGTGACCTCACTCCTACGGATCATCATAGTAGTCGTAGTCATCACCTCCGTCTTGATGAAACTCTATTGTCGACAAAATTATTGCCATGAGTACATTACGTACTCAACATGCCTCCCTCGGGAAAGGACCTAATAGCTACATGTGGCTTCAAAGGAAGGTTGTATGGCTCATTTGCATAAAAGCTAATTTTGTTTGAAATAACATAGTACTTGGATAATAGCAGTTTTAGATGAAAACATGTTTTATCTCCAGAATAACTTTCATCAAAGTGAGGATCCTTGATCAACTCACACTCTTCATAGGTTCCAAGAATAGGGGCAAAGAGGGAATAAGCAAGACAGGTCCCGTATGTCAAGAAAGATTCATGTGTCGTCCATGACCGTGGACACGGCTATTCGAATAGTTTTACACTCTGCAGAGGTCGTACACTTTACCCACATGACACAATCCCGACTTGTTGCCACTATCCGTCGCTAGAGTAGTACACCATTTGGTATACCGGCAGGGAGATTGTGATAAGGTCTTTCATTAGACCAAACATACTATGCCAAGCCCACTAGGTTTCAACACGGAAGTAACCGCGGTTCACAGTCCAGCCCCACTTTTGTGCCGAGGATACTCCTCGCAAGGCAGCTATCCCATCTGCGGTACGGCGATGACGACAATAAGAGTGATCTAACTAATTAACCAAGCCAGTGCCTATATAGCATGTGGCTGTACTGTTATCACAATCTTCAAATCCAAGACTTGTTAGGCCTCATGCGGCGTGGACGACTGATTGCCCCTTCAACTCGGGAAGGGCGGCCAATCGCTACTTCAATCCTTGATTCAGCTGTCGCCCGTGCCAGTATTCAGATGGTAAGTTTCACCCAGAGTAGAAGAGGATAGAGGAAATCAACAAGGGCCAACCGGCCTAGCTCAGCGGTAATTTTCAAGTGTCAATGACTCAGAGATCATTCAACAAAGCTCCTATAGGGTAATAAGCATGGCTAAGCATTTCAACTCTACCAGAATACTATAATTCTACTCAGGTGTCAAGTGAATAGGCGACAAGCGGATCATGGTAATGTGTCAATCGACACGCTAGCTACGAGAATTAAAATATCATGCATGTAGTAACCATTAAACACAATGCAATTTTGTAAAACATAGGATAAGTATGATCAAAGAAGGAGGCATGCCTTCGTTGTTGAGTCCTTCTTCAGTAACCTGTTCTGTCCTTGTCCAACATCGTCACTCCCTACTCGTCGTAACGATAGCAAAAGACAAACAATAAATACCAAAGCAATAGCAAATCCAAATACCATGCAAACAATTTAAGAGTGGATGGATAGCAAGATATTGATCAAGATGGAGATTCCGAAAGGAGATAGCATGATTGGAAGGTAAGAGATAGGATTCAAGGAAGTGACGGGATTTAAGTTGACACGGTTAAGGAAGGTTTGGTGATCAAGACTAACGGTCTAATATGAACTATGATACTAACCAGTAGTAGTGCCGAGTACACATCTTGGCTAACTCTACATGAAACAAGTATATAACAAACACAATGGCATCCACATATATGAAATGGAACCATCCTATGCATTTAACTACATGATCACAACATGGAGTGGAAAAGGTAAAAGTTAACCACAAATAAATATTTAGATATAATCTAAATATTTATAATGGTCAACAGTAGCCAAACATATACATCAACTATATAAAAATTCAAAAGCAAGTGTTTCATAAGACAACCAAACTAACATTATAAACCATACTAGTTAAGCAATCAAACATCATTCATCAACATGAATTGAATTGATCTATGTCTAACTCTAAAACAATACTAAAGAATACAAGATCAGATCTAGTATCACAACCCAAAGCATACGTCAACTAATATAAAACAACACATCAAATAAATGAATAACAATTGTCCTAGACATGATAGGATAACAAAGGCTAATGTGATCCTAACATACCACAGGCAAGAACATGACACATTTAGAAGTAACAATTAACCACAAATAAATATTTAGACCCTTCTAAATGTTTATAATGGATAACATCAATCAGATTCAATCATCAACCATAACAAGTATTAACAAGCATTCTCAAACAAAAGACAAACCATGGCAAAACTAGTTAAATAATAAGACACAACTTACAAGACATGTGAGTGTGGAATCATAGAAAGGTCTTAACTAGTAACACATCATCAAACATACAAGTAATCACGAAAGACACTAAACTAGGATATGCTCTTAATAATAAAGAACAACTAATACCAATAACCACTAGCAGCTATAATATCACCACAACACACTCAACTAACATGAAAGATAAACTATCCTAGGCATGAGATGAACTATTGCAATACATATAAAACACTCATAATACTAACATAGGACAAGAGTAATCATCTATAAGAAGCACAAGCGACTATGCATTCAACTGTAGTACATGGAATATAATAGGACATGAAAGATCATATGCATGAACAACTGCTAGACATAGAACAATGCAACAACTAGGTATAAAGAATAAACATGGATTCTCTTCGCATGAGTTGCCAAACTATGCTACCAATAGAATACAACTCATAACTACGACATAACTTATTTGATATCAACTAACATAAATATCAAACAAGGTATTATCACACCGTACTATCATGATACGTGACATATAAGCACAAAGGAGCATCATACTATGCATGTAAGAAAGTGAACATCTATGCCATGGCACCAACAAGATCAAGCAATGAAATATCAAGCATGAATAACAAAGATGACTTGCATTACCTATCTAGTACAACTTACACTTGCAAAGCACAAAGGATACACAACTATGCATGATTCATGACACGAATTGGTACACCGATACACTTTGCAATCTAGTTATGCAATCAACATGGCATAGTATTGATCAAAGCAAAAAGTTATTAAATAAAACAACACATGCTATCATCAAACTACTATCATGTATATCTACCAAGTAAAGTATAACCAAATGCATGAACATATGATAAAAAGTAGCAACAATATAACACATGGTAGGCATATAACTAAGATATGCATTCTACTTTGAGTAAGTATTAACATGGCATGTCAATCAACTAAGCATGCACAACTATCATCCTAGGTAAAAAAACACCTAGGATAATTAATAAATAATAAACAAGGTTATATGCTAGAGGCATAAACCATATGTAGCAATATAAATCTAATATAGGATGATGACATCTACAAAACCAGATGAACAACTACACCATAATGTGTTATGCAACAGAGAACTATAATGGATTTGTTCTAGGTTAACATAACACTTCATTTGACATCTAGAACATAGCATAAAGAAATTTATGCAACAACATGTATTATAAGTAGATACACATATATAATAGACATCGCATGACTCTAGTCTATCAGCACATGTGCAACATGGCATAGAATTATCTATACAACAAACCTAAGGTATAGCATGCTAAACAAAAACTAAAATTCAAACATTAATTCTTCCATGATTAGATAAATAAAAGCAACTCCTAAAAAAATTCTAAAAAGTTATAAACATAGTGAAAATTCATCAAATTTTGTACGCACGCATACAATAAGTATCAAACAATACCAAAATAATAATAATAAGAAGAATATCCTAACGATGATCCAAATCTAATGAAAATAATAACACACCCCAAGCATGTACGAACAATGATATCCGGTACACCGTATCAACTCCTACACATGGGAAAAAATTCTAAAATAGTACACATAAAAGAGAAATATACCTATCGCGCCGAAGCAATACATACAACTATTTTAACAATCTAAAACAAGAGTAAAATAAATCTTATGACTCATGTGTTACTCCTAACATTGCAAAAGTAATTAGGAGCGACTCCTAGGCATACATCACACAAGTAAAAATAAATAAATAGAAAATCCAAAACCATAAACGGGTTCCTCTAACCTCTTAAACGTTTCATCTATTGGGATCAAGATCAAACGATGAACCAAAACGATGGAAATATGCCTATAATATTTAGTTCATGCGATGGATAGCATCAACGCGCCCAACAATAAAAATAGGAGGAACTATGATGTCTACGAGATAACTTGAATGATGTTTTGAAGGCGCGCAAAAGGAATTGGATAGTTGCTCACCGAGCATGAAGATAAGATGTGATGAACTTGACGAAGAGTGTTGACGTACATGTGGAATTCTTCGTGGGTGGTCGACCGATCACATTATTTATTCTCTGAATGGATTCATGGCATGTAGAAGACGAACTTGGCGCAAGGGTTTGGATGGAGATGGCCTGTGTCAACGGGATCGAACATCTGTGTCTATGGAGCTCCATTCTTTGGAGAGAGTTTCTGGAGAGAAGGAGGAAGGCAGAGGGCAGGGGTGCTAGGTGAATGGAAGAGAAGGTGGAGGCACTGAATATGATGGCTTCAGTTTTGGAAACCGATGGGATTGATCTCTACTACTAATAAACAATTAAACATTATCTTCTCTAAATGCACCCCGCAGATGTACACAGACCCATTACCACCGTTTGATTAGCGCCACTAAACTCAATCTAACATCTAGTGTTAATCTAATCTATTCCCTGGTGTAATATAATCTATTCCCTGGTGTGCACATAGTAATTTACATTGACTGACTGTACTCCACCACAGAGAGGAAATCTCCACGCCGCGCAACCCCTACAATCACCCAGGCATGCAAAAAACGGAAATTGATCACGATCGAATCTCCTCTCCCTCAACCCCGACGACTCCCTGTCTTCATCGTGTCAGACGCCGCCTTCGATGACAATGAGGGTTCCTTCGCTGCACGGCGCACCGTCGCCTTCCTGGACGATGACCTCGTCGCCGCGGGAGGTGCACCAGGTGCTGAGGTCTGGAGAGGTGACCAGGAGGAGGGAGGAAAAGGGATGGTAGAAATAGGGATGGCAGCATCAATCTAATCATCTCTCCGCCCCGATCGTATAAACTCCCATCATGGATCGATCACTAACCTGCGACTCCGCGCACTTCATCGGATCAACAGAGGAGGAGCCATGCGCAACTTCCGGCGATCCCACGCAAACAAAACCATGGGGAAAAGCAAGAAAAAGTCACAAGAGAATATGAGAGCGGAAGAGAGGGAAGGTGATCACGGCGGAGTCGCCGTGGTTGTCGACACAACCGAAGAAGAGGAACTGGAAGAAGTTGGGAAGAAGATGGTGGTGCTGCAGTGCCTAGACGACGTGGACCTGGTGGCCGCCCAAGGTGGAGGCGAGCATCATGTACGACATCTATGCCCCAGCCGGCGGAAGCAGCGGCTACCCCCGCGTCCACCTCCGCGTCGTGTCCGCCGCCTTCTCCCTGATCCTCCACTGCTCTAGACATACCCACGCCAACGCGGGCTGGGACGCTGCCGGCCTCGACCACGCCGCCCTCCGCGACCTCATCCTCGCCTCCAAGGACCTCGGCAACCGGGCCCTGTTTGACCTTGCCTGCAACATCGTCACCCCCATGGTGGACGGGAAGTCGTCCAATGAGATCTGTACCATCTTGGGCATTAGGCCCGTCGGTGGCTCCGCTCCTCAGCCGGACCCAAAGCTAGAGAAGGAGCTGCTGGCTGTGTACTTCGTCCGCTATCATCCCTTCATGGCCGGCTGGTACTGTCACAACTCACACCCGCAAGATGGCTTTGTTCAACATGGATAAACAGTGTAAGTCCTCCCCCTGCGTTCTATTTTAGCCACACAAACTAAACAAAGAGGAGAACAAGTAGGTGATGTGATGGCGAATGTGACGGCAACGGTGTCGCAGGTGAGTCCGACCATCCCCTGAATCCTCTGTACACCTGCCTGCAGCGACTCCTCCATGCTTCGCATGTTCAGTTGCTCCTCTACTCACTTTTTTTGACGCGTCCTCTACTCACTCTCTCTGTGTGCTTTTCTTTGTATGTCTACTAAATACAGTAGGTCTACTGTTCTATCCTTATACTATTTTCTTCAACCATTTTTTGTTGTAAATGCCCTAATATTTATTATCTAACCAGCTTGTATTTGGTACTACAATGTGTTGCTGTTAAATCCCCCAATATTTTGTTATCTAGGCAGTCAAAACAACTTCAGTTCGCTTACATAAATTCTTCTATTTTTGCTATTGCAACAGAGAAAGAAAAATAAGATGCGGTGCCAATGGAGAACTAGACATCTATTTCATACCAATGTTTGCTACTGACCTACAGTAGTTGTGATAGTTATTGTTTCATATTCCACATTGTTTCTTCTTCTGAGAAATCGAGAACAATCTATCATATCATTCACCTTCTTGCAAATTTCTGTCTTTGAGTGCCGATAAATCGAATTTAATTGTTTTTTATCCATTTATGTATTTCTCATAATGCAAAAGATTTTTTTACCGATCCTACATATGACATTTCTTGGTTGTTCATATTTCAAACTCCAGATTTTAAGTTCATTTGTAAGTTGAAGTTACAAATGTGTATGGTATATTTAATTCCCAAATTAGCGGTGTCGCCGTCGTAAGCTCATAATGTATACATTTATGCTTCCATTTTTTTCAGGATGGGTTGTTTGTGTTCAATCTGCACAAGAGTACCAAGAGGAGAGGTTAGTGGCACCTGCTTAGATTTCATTCAATTGTATTATTTTAGAATCAATTGTATGTATCTATTGGGTTTTCGATTTTCTATACCCTCAATCTAGGTTCTTTACCAGATCTTTTATCTATTACATTTTTTACCAGTACCTTTTACTGCAATGTGGAGGTACTTTGCGGTCTGGTCCACCTTCATGTTTTGTGGTGTTTATAAATTTCTCAGATTTTAGTTTCCTCTAGCTTTGAATGAAACAAAAGAGAAGACACACATTATTTCAGTTTTCCTCTTCCCGGGTTTGATGTTTCCTCTTTGTTTGAGATTAAGCATTAGTTTAAGATTTGGTGGAAATTTGCCAAAACCAGTGTAAGCTTCAGCTTATTTTGGTGGTGCTTACAAGTGAAGAACTACAAATATTATTCATCTCCATGCCATTTGTTTCCTTTTCCTTATAAGGAACTTGTTTCTTTTCTAGATTATGGTGTTCGGTTCATGCTCCCACAAAGGTCAGTGTTGAAGCATCAATCTTTAGCAAGATTTGCAACCATACCTAAACAAATTTATGAATAAGATGTGTTTATAATGGGGGCATGGTCTGAGATTGTAGCTGCAACTCATGAATGCAAACAAGGTTAGAGAGTACCCTGTGAATTGACATGACCACTTTGAGTTGCTTTATATTTGTTTTTGCGAGTGAGTTGCTTTATTTACAAAGGCACTGATGTTGGATCATGTTGGGGGGAAATCAGCATGCAGACTCGCAGGAGGCTATAAGAAAATTATCTAATGACATTGCAAATCTGATAGAGGTTGGCTTACTAGGAAGCCTTTCTTTTCAACAATAAGATTAGCATAAGTAAAATTCTATGCACGATGATAGGCATGATACTTGTTGACTCCCTCCATCAAAACTTTTTTATAGTGCCAGATACGGTGCATGAATGTTGATTCTCATAATACCACTTGTGGTGCACTTGGTCAACTACATCGAGAATGAAGCTGGAGAAAACATCCATTAGAATTGCATAAGCTTATTAGTGATTACTAAGATAATTTCTTGTGTCATTACTCCATGCGTACAATGCTAAATTATAGCGTTTCTTGGAACTCAATTAAATTATAGATGATTTGTAGTATTTTTAGTGTTATCATAATGTTTTTTCTATGCACGTGAATTCTCATATAGGGTTGTAATATTTGTCGAGACATGCGTGCACGTGCACACTTACTAGTGGGAATTAAGGAGGGGTGTTCCTCTTCTGTATGTGTACCTGGCTGTTGGCGTTTCCTCTTTCCCCATGAGTTGTGAACGTACAGAGTATAGAGAAGGGAGAAGAGGGGTCGCTTGGGTGGCTGTTGGGCCAGATCAGTTAGGCCCAAGTGGGAAGAGATAAGGAAACAAAGTGATGGGCTTGCTCCATTCGGTTGAAGAAAAATAAATAGAGAAGTGAGGAGGCAGATTGGGTTAGGCCCATTCAGTTTGGAAGGCAACCGATGATTTGGGCTACACGCAAAGAAGAGAAAGACTTATAACATGAGGGAGAAAAGAAATGAGTTTCTTTTTATGAAAAAAATCGAAAATGAATAGAGGCTCAAACAAAACAAAAACAAATGACTTTGGAAACTCCAAAGAATATACACACACACAAAATTTAATATGCTGAAGGGAGAAAAACAAAACCCAACTAAAAGAGAAGAACAAAACTCAAATTTAAATTTAAGTTCGCATTAGATCAAATTAAATCCTCCAAATTATAAAAGTCCAATTTAAGCTTTGTTACCAAATAAAACAAACAAAATTTTCTTGCCCTAATTTTTGGAAAACTTTTTCTTAAACATTCCGAGAATCGGGATGTTACAGATGTGGAGCACTACGGCTGGACCACGGAGGAAGAAGAAGATTATGACTTGAAGGAAACATAAGAGACAAGCTCAGATGAAGATGAAGTCCCAATACCTCAACCTGGGAACATGCACGTGGAATTCAAGAAGTCAAGTCTCCCTAATAAAGCAAAGAAACCTAAGACCCAATTTATCCATTTTCATCTTCTGCAGGAAAACAAGCAGGCATTATGCGAAAAGTTATTAAGGCTTGAGCAGGAGATCGATAGCTTGAGGGAGGAAAATTTCATCCTCAAGCGTAAGCTGAGGAAGAAGAACACTACTACATCACCACCATCATCATCTTCCCCACCAAAGGAGACTTGAGTACACGGGTATGGGCACTCCCCTTGGCTTTTGCCAAGCTTGGGGGAGATGCCCCGGTATCGTATCACCATCACTTTTATTACCTTTACCTATCTTAGTTCGATCTTTAGCTATTTCGTGATTTAGTTGAATAAAAGTTTAGTATGATCTATTTTCGAGTGCTAGTTTCGTGATCTATCTATCTACGTAATCGAGTGAGAGTTATATAATAAAGTTTAGTTTTAGTTTTTGTTTCTTTACTTTTTTTTGTTTCGATCAAAATAAAAGGAAATAATAAAAAAAGATCTTATGCTAAGCTTATGGTAAGTAATGACATCACATAAGGAAAAGTATAAGTGGTAAAATTTGTTGAAAGTTGACAAACATAGCATTGTTCAATAATGCAATTCATGAAAGAATTAATAAGGGAATAGAAGATTCACATGCAAATACACTATCTTGGACATCTTTTATGATTGTGAGCCCCCACTAAATATCTTATGCCAAACTGTTGACATTGGAAGAGGAAGACAACGTAATGATTTATGTTTGTCACATTCACATAGAAGTTATATTGTCATAGATCCTTCAACATGTGGTGCTTGCTCAACATCTTTGCTAGCCAAAATTCCGCACTAAGTAGAGATATTAATTATGCATCTAAAAAACCCTTAAACCAAACTCTTGTTTTGAGAGTACACCATACCTACCTATGGATTGAGTAAGATCCTTCAAGTAAGTTGTCATCGGTGCAATAAGGCAATAAAAATTGCTTCTAAATGTGTTTGATCATTTAGTGTAAGAGAAATTAAGCGTTGTACGAACTTGTGATATCAAAGTAATAAAAGCGATGGACTACATAATAAAGGTTGCTATCATAAGGGGCAATATAACGTGACGTTCTTTTGCATTAAGAGATTGTGCATACAAACCAAAAAGCGCATGACAACCTCTGCTTCCCTCTGCGAAGAGCCTATCTTTTACTTTTATGTATTTACCTTTTATGCAAGAGTCAAAGTATTTTTCCTTTATTCCATTTTATATTTTTCTCTTTGGCAAGCATCATGTGGTGGGGAAAGATCCAGGCACATATATCCAGTTGGATGTGAGTGATCATGAGTTATTATTGTTGACATCACCCTTGAGGTGAATAAGTCGGGAGGCGAAACTATAAGCCCCTATCTTTTTATGTGTCCAATTGAAACTTTTTGCTCATATATATGTTGTGAGTGTTAGCAATCATAGAAGATTAAATGATGGTTGAGTATGTGGACTTGCCAAAAGGCTGTGATACATGACCCTTCGTGAAAATATGATGAATTGTAGTTGCAAAGTTGACTGAGAACATAGTTTGTTGGTTTTCAATAAAGTTTATGCTTTTTACTTTGATGTTGTGATGAATTGTTACTCGTTCATGAGAAGTTATATGATAGAGCTTTATGATAAAGTATATTGCTGTTATGATAATAATTTTCATGATGCTACTATGTCCGTATTTTATTTTTATCGACACCCCTCTCTCTGAACATGGGGATATGATTTTCGATATCGGCTTTCGCTTGAGGACAAGTGAGGTCTAAGCTTGGGGGAGTTGATACGTCCACTTTGCATCATGTTTTCCTACTATTATTTATAATGTTTTTATGCATAATAATGCTTTATGAAGTAATTCTAATGCCTTTTCTCTCATAAAATGCAAGGTTTACACAGAGGGAGAATGCCGGCAGCTGGAATTCTGGACCTGAAAAAGCTACATCGGAGATACCTATTCTGCACATCTCCAAATGAGCTGAAATTTTACGGAGAATTATTTGGAATATAAAATAAATATTGGAGCAAATAACCACCAGAGAGGGGCTGCCTGGTGCCCACAAGACACCAGGCGCGCCAGGCCCCCTTGGCGCGCCCTGGTGGGTGGTGGGCAGCCCAGCCCACCTCTGGTGCCCATCTTCTGGTACATAAGGTCTTTTGACCTAGAAAAAATAAGGGAGGGGACTTTTGGGATGGAGCGCCGGCGTCTCGAGGTGGAACTTGGGCAGGAACACATTTGCCCTCCGGTGGAGCGATTCCGCAGGGGGAACTTCCCTCCTGGAGGGGGGAAATTGAAGCCATCGTCATCACCAACAACCCTCTCATCTTTGGGAGGCCAATCTTCATCAACACCATCTCATCTCAAACCCTAATTCATCTCTTGTGTTCAATCTTTGTACCGGAACCTCAGATTGGTACCTGCGGGTGACTAGTAGTGTTGATTACATCTTGTAGTTGATTACTATATGGTTTATTTGGTGGAAGATTATATGTTCAGACCCATTATGCTACTTAATACCCCTCTGATCTTGAGCATGAATATCATTTGTGAGTAGTTACCTTTGTTCTTGAGGTCACGGGAGAAGTCATGTTGCAAGTAATCATGTGAATTTGATATGTGTTCGATATTTTGATGATATGTATGTTGTGATTCCCTTAGTGGTGTCATGTGAACGTCGACTACATGATACTTCACCATCTTTGGGCCTAAGGGAATGCATTGTGGAGTAGTTATTAGATGATGGGTTGCTAGAGTGATAGAAGCTTAAACCCTAGTTTATGCACTACTTCGTAAGGGACTAATTTGGATCCATATGTTTAATGCTATGGTTAGATTTCATCTTAATACTTTTCTCGTAGTTGGGGATGCTTGTGAGGGGGTTAATCATAAGTGGGAGGCTTGTTCAAGTAAGAACATCACCAAAGCACTGGTCCACCCACATATCAAATTATCAAAGTAGCGAACGCGAATCAAACCAACATGATGAAAGTGACTAGATGAAATTCCCGTGTGCCCTCAAGAACGCTTTGCTTATCATAAGAGACCGTTTTGGCCTGTCCTTTGCTACAAAAAGGATTGGGCTACCTTGCTGCACTTTATTTACCATTACCATTACTTGTCTGTTACAAATTATCTTGCTATCGAACTACCCGTTACCGACAATTTCAGTGCTTGCAGAAATTACCTTGCTGAAAACCGCTTGTCATTTCCTTCTGCTCCTCATTGGGTTCGACACTCTTACTTATCGAAAGGACTATGATTGATATCCTATACTTGTGGGTCATCAGTTATTTACATAATAATGCTCTTGTTGGGGATCTTTGGAATATATGTTACTCGTTTAGCTACTTATCTTGGCATATCCATAAAAGAAAATGATACCACGTTGCCACCTAGTTACCTTGATTACGAGGCTATGGAGCGCCATCAGTTTCTTGAAAGAAACACCTCACCATTTCAATATAGGTTAATCTTTAATAAACGTCGTGTTATCTATATTACTTTGCCTGCTCCTCCATTTTTCAACTTCCAAGAAAAACAAAGACATTTTATACTTGAGGAAGAGGCCGAGGAGTATGAGAGGGCAGAGGAGACTACCCACCATAACAAGGCACCCACCAAGTAGTGGCGGTTGCGCTCGAGTACAACCCGAAGTACTACCACGGGTATTATCCAGGCCAATGGGGGCCATATACCAAGTTAGGCCAAAAGCCTAAGCTTGGGGAGTACGTATGAAAGATCGTGGATGTCACCTAGAGGGGGGTGAATAGGCACTTTAAAATAATTACGGTTTAGGCTTAAACAAATGCGGAATAAAACTAGCGTTTAATTTGTCAAGCACAAAACCTAAAACAACTAGGCTCACTATGTGCCCAACAACTTATGCTAAGCAATATAAACAACTAAGTGATAGCAAGATATATAACACGAAACACTATGGCTATCACAAAGTAAAGTTCATAAGTAAAGGGCTCGGGTAAGAGATAACCGAGGCACGCAGAGACGATGATGTATCCCGAAGTTCACACCCTTGCGGATGCTAATCTCCGTTTGGAGCGGTGTGGAGGCACAATGCTCCCCAAGAAGCCACTAGGGCCATCGTAATCTCCTCATGCCCTCGCACAATGCAAGATGTCGTGATTCCACTAAGGGACCCTTGAGGGCGGTCACCGAACCCGTACAGTTGGCAACCCTTGGGGGCGGTCACCGTACCCGTACACTTTGGCAACCATTGGGGGCGGTCACCGAAACCCCTACAAATTGCTCGGGGCAATCTCCACAATATAATTGGAGACCCCGAGGCTTGCCCAGAGTTTTACACCACAATGATTGAGCTCCGAGGCACCACCAACCGTCTAGGGCGCCCAAGCACCCAAGAGTAAAAGGCTTCTCAACATTCACTTCCATGTATCACCGTGGAGAACTCAAACCTATGCACCAAATGCAATGGCAAGGGCACACGGAGTGCCCAAGTCCCTCACTCTCAAATCCCACCAAAGCAACAAAAGCTATGGAGGAATATGAGAGGAAGAACAAGAAGGAGAACACAAAGAACTCCAAGATCTAGATCCAAGGGGTTCCCCTCACTTAGAGGAGAAAGTGATTGGTGGAAATGTGGATCTAGACCCTCTCTCTCTTTTTCCCCCAACTAGCAAGGATCCATGGAGGGATTGAGAGATGGCAAGCTCGAAGAAGGTCAACAATGGGGGAAGAACATGAGCTAAAAGGATAAAGACAATTGGGGAAGAAGGCCCCCTTAAATAGGCTCCCCCGAATCCAACTGTTATGCCCACTGGTCATGCACAAGCGGTACTACCACTTGGGGGAGTGGTACTACCACTTAGCATGGCCAAAACAGCCCAACGAGATAGGAAAACACAAATAGTAGATCTGTCAGAGAGGTAGTACCGCTCAGGGGAGAGGTATTACCACTTGAGAGGTAGTACCGCTCAGGGGAGCAGTACTACCGCTTAGAGAGGTACTACCACTCTCCACTACTGCTCAAGGGATTGGGTAACAAAAGCATAAAATAAGCGGAAGTGGAAGCGGTACTGGTCAGCGGAAGTACCACCGTACCGGTACTACCGCTCGGGGGAGAGGTACCACCGCTCAAGCTAAAAAACTGCCCAAGCAAAACAGAAGGAGTAAGAAAACCAGAACTACCATAACTTTTGCATATGAGCTCCGAACAGACGGCCGTAGAACTAGTAGTGGTGAAGACCGCCAGCCAGTAGCACGAGGCCAGGGTGGCAGAGGTGCAGCAAGAGCTCAAGGATGCCGTCACAAAATGTGAGGCCCTTGAGCAGGAAAGTAAAGATCAGGCCACCGAGCTGACCTCATTGAGGTCAGCGGTCAAGGAGGCACGGACGGAGGCGCGAGGCCACCAAGAGGAGCTCCGCCAAGTCAAGCTTATTGCAGATGGTAAGCCGTACTTACTGCAAAGTGTCTTTGGTGATAACAGGTCGGCATTGCTCACGCAGGTATGGCATTCCCCAGGCGCTTTTGCAAACCTCCCGAGGAGTGCATCTGACGCAGCTAAGTACTTCGCGTCCCATGAGGGTCATGTCGAGAAGAGGCTATTTTGGGCGCAATTTCAAGCCCCCGAGAACCCTCCCCTCCTCAACAACCAGATGAAGCAGCTGATAGAGTTGCATCGGATGGCGGAGCCAACAATGAAGGACCTCTGCTTCAAGTTGTGGCCTTCGGAGTCACTGGCGAGTAGCTACTTCGGCCTGGTGTAGAGGTTGTGCTATGTCGCGCCCCGGATTGATGTCTGGAAGCGTTTTGTGTGCATCGAGGGAGCTCGGATGGCCTTCGGCAAGACCATGGTGCACTGGCCGAAGATCAAGCCAGTCGAGATGGCCACCGGACCGCCGCCCCTGGGAAGGAGCATAGGCGCCCCGAGCAATATTTTCCCATCGTGATGGATGGTGCTCGGGCGATAGAGGCTGATACGTCTCCAACATATCTATAATTTTTGCTTGTTCCATGCTGTTATATTATCATTCTTGGATGTTTTACAATCATTTTATAGCAACTTTATATCATTTTTTGGGACTAACCTATTGACATAGTGCCCAATGCCAGTTGCTATTTTTTGCTTGTTTTTTTACTTCACAGAATATCAGTACCAAACGGAGTCCAAACGCAGCGAAACTTTTTGGAGAATTTTTATGGACCAGACGACACCTGTTGGGCCAAAGAAGTACCAGATGGGGGCTCCGAGGGGATCACAACCCACCTGGGCGCGCCTGGGGGCCCAGGCATGCCCTGGTGGGTTGTGTCCACCTCGGCCACCTCTCGCACCGCCTCTTTGCTCTATTATATACCCCGAAAATAAAAAAACACTAGGGGAGTCGACGAAACACAATTCCAGCCGCCGCAAGTTCCAGAACCACCAGATCCAATCTAGACACCATCACGGAGGGGTTCATCATCCTTATTATTGCCTCTCCGATGATGCATGAGTAGTTCACTCTAGACCTACGGGTCCGTAGTTAGTAGCTAGATGGCTTCCTCTCTCTCTCTCTTTTGATTCTCAATACAATGGTCTCTTGGAGATCTATTTGATGTAACTCTTTTTGCGGTGTGTTTGTTGGGATCCGATGAACTTTGAGTTTATGATCAGATCTATTTATCCATGAAATTATTTGAGTTTCTTTGATCTCTTATATGCATGATTACTTATAGCCTTGTATTTCTTCTTCGAATCTTTGGTTTAGTTAGGCCAACTAGATTGATTTTTCTTGCTATGGGAAGAGGTGCTTTGTGATGGGTTCGGTCGTGCGGTGTTCTTTCCCAATGACAGAAGGGGCAGCAAGACATGTATTGATCGTTGCTATTAAGGATAACAAGATGGGGCCTATTCCTACATGAATAGATCTTGTCTACATCATGTCATCGTTCTTATTGCATTACTCTATTTTTCCATGAACTTAATACACTAGATGCATGCTGGATAGCAGTCGATGTGTGGAGTAATAGTAGTAGATGCAGGCAGGAGTCGGTCTACTAATCTTGGACGTGATGCCTATATAATGATAATTGCCTGGATATCGTCATAATTATTTGAAGTTCTATCAATTGCCCAACAGTAATTTGTTTACCCGCCGTATGCTATTTTCTTGAGAGAAGCCACTAGTGAAATCTACGGCCCCCGAGTCTATTCTTTATCATATTTGCTTTGAGATCTATTTTTATTTGCTTTTGTTTTCAGATCTATTATTCTAAAAAACCAAAAATACCTTGCTGCACTTTTTCTTTATTTATTTTATTTTGTTTTATCGCAAGATCTATTTATCCAAAATCATACAAACCAATCTATCTTTTACCCGAGAGGGATTGACAACCCCTCTTACGCGTCGGGTTGCAAGTATTTGTTCTTTGTGTGCGGGTACTGTTTACATAGTGTTGCTTGGTTCTCCTACTGGTTCGATAACCTTGGTTTCATAACTAAGGGAAATACCTACCCTAGTTGTGCTGCATCATCCCTTCCTCTTCGGGGAAATACTGATGCGGACACGAGCCATCAAGATAGGATTTCTTGCGTCGTTGCCAGGGAGACATCATCAACATCTATCAGGTTCCTAATCACAAATCTCATCTCCTTGCAATTTATATTATTTGCCATTTGCCTCTCATTTTCATCTCCCCCACTTCACCAAAAAATTGCCGTTTTATCCGCCCTCTTTTTCGTTCGCCGATGTCTAGACAGATCTCTTATTTGCTTGAACTTGTCACCATGAGTGACTTTGGTATGGCAGAAACAGATGATGGCCTTACTCCTAAAATTGGATGATCTGGCAATCTGGATGCTAAAACCTTTGTTTTGGGGCAAGGGAACATTATGGGAAAAGAACATATCCAAGAATTTTTCAATTGTGTCGGAAATTTGACTCTTGATGATGCTCCTATACTTAAAAGAACTAAATCTTATGCGGAAGCTATTTCAGCACTAGTTCTGAAACTTGAAAATAGATTTATCCGCACTCACCCTACCTTGCAAAGATTGTTTTATGAGCTACCATCTATAAAAGATCCTAAACCTAAAAAGATAGCTCCCAAGTTCTTGTGAATGAATTTGATCACATAGTGCGGGAAGCTAGGGAAATTTTTTATTTTTATGGCATGAGCCATGAAAAACCGGTAATAGATGAGATCCTTTACAATAGTGATTACATGTTGAGACATTTACTTGGTAATAAAAAAAATTGATGAGAATCTTAAAAAGGAAATCCCCGTTTAGATATAATCCAACAAGTTTTCAATGATGTTAATCAACAATATTCTTGGATTGTTGCTGGAAATCAAAGGGGATACATAGATGGACAACTTGATAATGCTAAAATTTCTATGGATAATGTGTTTCAAGTTATTTTTGCAAAACCTCTTGACAAGAACATATCTACGGAAAATAAGAAGAAAGATGACAATACTTGAATCTATGCTTTATGCCTAGCTAGGGGCGTAAAATGATAGCTCTTGTTGGGAGGCAACCCAATGAATACAATTTATTTTTACCTTTTTCTTTTTGTTCTTGAGTGTTTGCACAATTATGCCTCTGTTATGATTGTGTTTTTTCTGTTTTAATTAGTGTTTGTGCCAAGTAAAGCCTTTGGGATAGCTTTGGTAACAGTTGATTTGATCCTGCTGAAAAACAAAAACTTTTGCATCTAGTAAAATAATTGTCAAAATTAACAGAAGCGATGAAAAATTCTGAAGTTTTTACACAAGATTGATATAAAATTGCCTATGTTGTCCTAATTTTTCAGAATTTTTGGATTACAGAAGTATGAGTAAAATTCGAGTCTTTACAGACTGTTCTGTTTTTGACAGATTCTGTTTTCTTTGCATTGTGTGCTTATTTTGATGATTCTATGGATTGTATCTGGGGGTATAAGCCATGGAAAAGTTAGAATACAGTATATATAATGCAATAACAAAATTTGAATGGGTTTTATACAATACTTAAAGTAAAGATTGGTTTTCTTATACTAACGGATCTCATGAAGGTTTTGTTAAGTTTTGTGTGATTGAAGTTTTCAAGTTTTGGGTGAGATCATGATGGATGAAGGAATAAGGAGTAAGAAGAGCCTAAGCTTGGGGATGCCCCATGGCACCCCAAGGCAATATTCAAGGAGAAACAAGCAACTAAGCTTGGGGATGCCCCGAGTGGCATCCCCTCTTTCTTCTAACGACCATCGGTATTTTACTTGGAGCTATATTTTTATTCGTCACATATCATGAGTTTTGCTTGGAGCGCCTTATATTATATGAATCTTTGCTTGTTTTGCTTTTTAGTTTGTCACAAGTATCCTTGCTGGACACACCTATTTGAGAGAGCCAAAATTATACTATGATTTGTTAGAATTGCTCTTTATGCTTCACTTAAAGTTTTTGAGCTATGGAATTGCTCTAGTGCTTCACTCATATCTTTTTTAGCACGGAGTGCTTTAATATTTTTTGAAGAAATGCTCTAATGCTTCACTTAGATTTATTTGAGAGCTAGTAATTTTGAAGAAATTCTCTCATGCTTCACTTATATTATTTTGAGAGATGAAAATTTTTATGCTCATGTTCTTCACTTAAATTTGTTTGAGCTATCAAAAGCAACATATGAAATTAGTCCCAAAGTGATAGATATTCAAGAGGGATATAATAAAAACTTTCATGAAGATCATTGGACAAAATAAACTTGATTCTTTGTAATAGTTTTGAGATATGATGATAGTGATATGTGAGTCATGTTGGTGAGTAATTGTGCTTTAGTAAGAATATTGGTGTTAAGGTTTGTGATTCCCTATGCAAGCACGAAAGTCAATAGTTATGCAATGAAATTACATCCTACTTGTGGTGCATTATTCGGTGTTAGTTATGCTTAATGCTCACTTATGTGATTTTTCGTTTCTTGGTTGGATGCTTCTCAATCTTTTTGCTAGCCTTCACTTCTACTAAGTAGGAATACTACTTGTGCATCCAAAATCCTTAAACCCAGTTTTGTCATATGAGTCCACCATACCTACCTATATGCGGTATTCCTGTGCCATTCTAAGCAAATTTGTATGTGCCATATCTAATTTTCAAAATAATTTCCTTTTTGTGTGCTTGTACCGCTCATAAAACGATAGGGGGTGGCTGATATTTTTCCATGCTAGATGTGTTATTCTCAAGATGAGTGTTTATTCACTTGTCATTGCACGAGAGTACGGCAAAGGTATTAGGGATGCCCAGTCCTGAAATGAAAAATGAATTTACTTTATGTTGTCAAATAATAAATTCCTTGGAAAGTCTTGGTATGGACGGCACCCGTGGATACGGCCAGCCGTGGAATGTGAAAGTATGGTGGAAAAGGGAATAAACTTTATTTTCTGTTTGGGAACCACCTATGATATATCTAGCATGGGAAGTATTAGGAACTACTCGATCGTTTTCGTTGACAGGAAAAGCATGCCACTGAAAATGTTTTATCTCTATTTTTTTCGCTTTGAGCTATGGCACCTCTACAAATCCCTACTTCCCTCTATGAAGGGCCTTTCTATTTACTTTATGCAATTTTTTATTTTTATTTGAGTCTCCATCTTCTCTTATAAAGCACCAACTAAGGGGCACTATGATCGTACTTGAGCATTGGATGTAGCTAATATGCGAGTGTATTTCATGAATGGATCAATGATTGAGCATGATGGGCTAGGGATAACTTGCTTTAGTGTTGATATTTTGAACGACATGGTTGCTTGTTGATATGCTTGAGTATTGAATTCTTCATGTCAAAACTAGACTATTGCTTTGAAACATATAAAAGTCCAAATGTCCATGCTACAAAAGAAAAGAATATGTGATGAACATGTTAGGCAGCATTCCACATCAAAAATTCTGTTTTTATCATTTACCTACTCGAGGACGAGTAGGAATTAAGCTTGGGATGCTGATACGTCTCCAACGTATCTATAATTTTTGCTTGTTCCATGTTGTTATATTATCATTCTTGGATGTTTTACAATCATTTTATAGCAACTTTATATCATTTTTTGGGACTAACCTATTGACATAGTGCCCAGTGCAGTTGCTATTTTTTGCTTGTTTTTTACTTCGCAGAATATCAGTACCAAACGGAGTCCAAACGCAGCAAAACTTTTTGGAGAATTTTTCTGGACCAGAAGACACCTGTTGGGCCAAAGAAGTACTGTAAGGGGCTCCGAGGGGAGCACAACCCACCTGGGTGCGCCTGGGCGGGGCTCCGAGGGGAGCACAACCCACCTGGGCGCGCCTGGGGGCCCAGGCACGCCCTGGTGGGTTGTGCCCACCTCGAGCGCCTCCCGCGCTGCCTATTTGCTCTATAAATACCCTGAAAATCCAAAAACCCTAGGGGAGTCGACGAAACACAATTCTAGCTGCCACAAGTTCCAGAACCACCAGACTAATCTAGACACCATCACGGAGGGGTTCATCATCCTCATTGGTGCCTCTTCGATGATGTGTGAGTAGCTCATTGTAGACCTACAGGTCCGTAGTTAGTAGCTAGATGGTTTCCTTTCTCTCTTTTGATTCTCAATACAATGTTCTCTTGGAGATCTATTTGATGTAACTCTTTTTGCGGTGTGTTTGTTGGGATCTGATGAACTTTGAGTTTATGATCAGATCTATTTATCCATGAAAGTTATTTGAGTTTCTTTGATCTCTTATATGCATGATTACTTGTAGCCTCGTATTTCTTCTTCGAATCTTTGGTTTAGTTAGGCCAACTAGATTGATTTTTCTTGGCATGGGAAGAGGTGCTTTGTGATGGGTTCGGTCGTGCGGTGTTCTTTCCCAGTGACAGAAGGGGCAGCAAGACATGTATTGATCGTTGCTATTAAGGATAACAAGATGGGGTCTATTCCTACATGAATAGATCTTGTCTACGTCATGTCATCGTTCTTATTGCATTACTCCATTTTTTCATGAACTTAATACACTAGATGCATGCTGGATAGCGGTCGATGTGTGGAGTAATAGTAGTAGATGCAGGCAGGAGTCGGTCTACTAATCTTGGACGTGATGCCTATATAATGATCATTGCCTGGATATCATCATAATTATTTGAAGTTCTATCAATTGCCCAACAGTAATTTGTTTACCCGCCGTATGCTATTTTCTCGAGAGAAGCCACTAGTGAAATCTACGGCCCCCGGGTCTATTCTTTATCATATTTTCTTTGAGATCTATTTTTATTTGCTTTTGTTTTCAGATCTATTATTCTAAAAACCCAAAAATACCTTGCTGCACTTTTTCTTTATTTATTTTATTTTCTTTTATCGCGAGATCTATTTATCCAAAATCATATGAACCAATCTATCTTTTACCCGAGAGGGATTGACAACCCCTCTTACATGTCGGGTTGCAAGTATTTGTTGTTTGTGTGCAGGTACCGTTTACATAGTGTTGCTTGGTTCTCCTACTGGTTCGATAACCTTGGTTTCATAACTGAGGGAAATACCTTCCTCTTCGGGGAAATACTGACGTGGACATGAGCCATCAGAGGCCCAGTGCTCGAAGGATGTAATTTATGAATGAATGTACTATCATTTATCCGAGGAAGTTTAAACTTTTGTGCTTTATAATGCGACTGGTTGGCATGTTATTCAACGCCTTGTTTATTTTGACTCTATGCGGCTATTTTAATCTAAAAGTTACCAATCGTCAGCTTCAACCCCCTTGCATATACTGCGAAGGGTGTTTCTTCCTTAACACTTTAACCCTTAGCCGATGTCTCGGTGCCCAGAGGCGGTAGTGTATAAGAGAAACGAGGCAATCAGACTACGAGGCTTTCGTGCTTTCACTTAGCCATAGGAGCTTGACTGCGGGAGCTAGTGACTAGCCCTAGTGTTTCATGATATTCGATTCTGCCGAGGTTAATACCATCACCTGGTTCCTTGGTAGCAAACCCTTTGTATGACACAGAATAACCTCCGTCAATTTTTAGTTTGACACTTGTCATTGGATCGCCGACCAGTTCTCGCTCATTATGACAGTCAGTTTTCGGCTTTCTCCACTGAGGTACTTAACCAGATGAGCTAGAAGTACAATCGCAGTGGTTCTCCCTTTACCCTACTAGCCGAACAATATGAAACGTAAGAGGGCAAGCACAGGAGCCGGGCAACCCAACTATTGACCAAAGACATAATTCAGAACTGATTCATATAATGCAATATCCAAGACGCCGAGTACATGAGATGAAAGTAGTGCCGGAGTGATGCTTGGCGCAAGTTTTGTAGCCGAGCACCTAGTCTATTAGGCAGTCGCATCTAAAGAAAGCATGCATCAAACTAGTTTGCTTCGGCAAGACGAAGCGGAAAGAAGTATGCAACATAAATGACTGTAGTGGGACCGTAAAAAATGGTCTTTATTTCCGATGAATTCATTACGTCCAATCGTACAATTCAAACTGTCGAAGCAACTGTTACAGATATTTTGAAAATAAACTTGGCAGAGGAAAGGTTTACACAGGGCCTTCATGGGTTGTTTGACGTCCCTACTACACCCTACTGCACGTCTTCGCCTTTGCACTTTGAGAGGGTTCCGTAAACAGGAAAGATAATTATCAACGGGCGGGCCCCTGAGAGAGGGTCTTGAGAAGTTGCCGCAGTATATTAGCTTTACGCTAATTAGGTCCTAGATGGAACCTGTTAATGATCCGAAAACATATTTGGACATGGCTCGGTCGAGCCAAGTACTTGACCCTTGGACCGTTTGCCCCCACAGCTGCCCATATAATTTTAAGCATGAAATTGTGCACCCGTGGTACGTGTTTCACGGCTGGGGAGGCTGTGCTGTGGGGAGCGTATGCCTATTTAGGGTGAGCACGGGAAGGCTCCGGAAGCGGTGTTGTAGCTCGGGCTCGTTTGTGCGCATCTAGCGTCTTGGGGTGACACTGGGTTTTCGGTGCCCCTTGGCTGCCCTGGACTTTGGCTGCCAGAGCCTCTATGTGATCCTCAGTTCCGAGTGAGCACTCGGTGTTACCGTCAATGGTAATAACACCCTTAGGTCCAGGCATCTTGAGCTTCAGATATGTGTAGTGGGGGACGACGTTAAAGCGAGCGAACGTTGTATGGCCGAGGAGTGCGTGGTAACCACTGCGGAAAGGGACGATGTCGAAGATCAAGTCTTCGCTGCGGAAGTTGTCGGGCGAGCCGAAAACTACTTCCAATGTGACAGTGCCCGAGCAACGTGCCACGACACCTGGCATTACCCCTTTAAAGGTGGTGTTTCTAGGTTTGATCCTTGACGGATCGATTCCCGTCTTCCTCACTGTATCTGAGTAAATCAGATTGAGGTTGTTGCCTCCATCCATAAGGACTCTGGTGAGGTGGTATTCTTCCACGATGGGGTCGAGCACCAGAGCTGCTGTTCCTCCATGACGGATACTGGTCGGATGGTCTCTTCGATCGAAGGTGATCGGGCAAGCTGACCATGGGTTGTATTTCGGGGTCACCGACTCTATGGCGTAGACATCCCGAAGTGCATGCTTCCGCTCCTTCTTGGGTATATGTGTGACATAGATCATGTTCACGGTTTTTACCTCGGGAGGGAACTGCTTCTGGCCTCCATTGTTCGGCCCGCGAGGTTTGTCGTCGTCCTTGCTGCGGGGACCCTTGCCTTGCTCCTCGGCTGTAAGCTTGCTGGCCTGTTTAATCACCCAACAGTGATGGTTGGTGTGGTTGGCGGGCTTGTCTGAGGTGCCGTGGATCTGTCAGGGTCTATCCAGGATCTTGTCCAACGTGGTCGGGCCGTCCCGGTTCCCTTTAGAGGGCTTCTTCCGCGGTCCTGATTTTGAGTTGTTGAATCCGGCATTTACTGCCGTATCATCGGCTTCACCGCTGTTGTGTTGGCACTTGTTCTTGTTGCGCCATGGTTTCCCGATCCCTTCCCAGACTTCTGAGGTGCCGGGTTCGTCCGGGTGGTTGCTTCTATGAGCTAACCAACTGTCCTCGCCCGTGCAAAAGTGGGTCATGAGAGAGGTGAGGGCCGACATTGTTTTCGGCTTATCTTGGCCGAGATGGCGAGCGAGCCATTCGTCCCAAATGCTGTGCCTGAAAGCGGCTATTGCCTCAGCATCCGGACAGTCTATGATCTGGTTCTTTTTGGTCAAGAACTGATTCCAGAATTGCTGGGCTGACTCTCCGGGTTGTTGAACAACGTGGCTTAAGTCGTTGGCATCCGGAGGCCGAACATAGGTGCCTTGAAAGTTAGCTCAGAAGGCATCCTCGAGCTCTTCCCAGCTCCCAATGGAGTTTTCGGGGAGGTTGTTCAACCAGTGCCTGGCTGGTCCTTTAAGCTTTAGTGGTAAATATTTAATGGCATGGAGGTCTTCTCCTCGGGCCATATGAATGTGGAGAAGGAAGTCTTCGATCCACATGGCTGGGTCTGTTGTCCCGTCATACTATTCGATGTTTACGGGTTTAAACCCTTCAGGGAACTGGTGCTGCATCACCTCATCAGTGAAACACATTGGGTGTGCGGCACCCCTGACCCGGGCCATGTCGTGCTGGAGATCGGTTGTCATCCGAGCACGTTGCTGCTCCCAGGCTCTATCGTATGCGTCCCGTCCGGCGGGAGTGTGCCTTCTAGATCCATAAATGGATCTTGTTTGGCCTGCTCTGGTGGTTAGGTCATGCCGCAGGTCGTATGGATCCTCTGGCTGTACTGGCTCCTTGCCTCTTCGGCGACGGAGTGCAGGTGGATTTTCGGCTTCTCCAGTCATCCTGTCCCATCCTCTAGGGGGGGTGGTCTGGCTGGTTGGCCTGAGTGTATCTGGGGGGTGTGGGCTCAAGGGCCTCGTCATCGAACCGTGGCAACAGACACCATTTTGGGTAGCTCTTGGTTTGGTCTTGCCGCTGATTGCCGAAACCTTCTTCGGCTGCCAAGACCATCATCCACCTGTCGTTGAGGGTATTCTGCTCGGTTTTTAACTGCTGATGCTTCCTCTTCAGGATTCGGGCGGTGGCTATAAGTTGCCGCTTGAACCGTTCCTAATCCAGCGGATCTTCAGGGACAATGAAATTCTCGACTCCAAGGCTCTCCTCATCTTCGAAAAGGGGGAGGTAGTTGTTGTCCTCGAAATCGCCATGGTCCTCGGGATCACCAATGTCATCATGGCCTTCAGGAGTGGCTGGGTGCTGTTGGGGGGTGGCGTTGTCACCGAGTTCCTCCATGTTTTCCGGAGCGGCATCATCTCCGGTGCCGTTTGTGTTCTTGTTCAAGTTGTCTTCCCTGCCCTTTCCACATCCCCTGGATCGCTTTTGTTGGCGTCGGCGTTTGGATGACTCCCTGGCGGGATCCTCGCCATCCTCCTTGGGGGTGTCGACCATGTAGACATCGTAGGTGGAAGTGGCGGCCTACTTTCGTGTGCAGGGAGTTGTTGGGGAGGTTGCCGTATGGGTCATGACGTCGATATCCTCGTCCATGTCCTCAGCCTCCTCGGAGGCGTAGTCTAGCATATCGGTTAAATCTTCGATAGTGGTTACTAAGTGGGTGGTGGGTGGACGTAAAATTCCTTGGGGCCTGCCTCACGTCCGATCTGATCATAGATCGAGGACTGGCCATCCGTAATGTTCATTGTCTAGATCTGATCTAACGTCTCGTTTAACAGCGAGAGGTCGGCCGGATTCATCTTCTGGCTCTTTCGGAGTTAACCTCCGATTTGCCAGCACAAGGGGCGCGTTCGACCAAGGCTGACCCCTGGTTCTCGAACTCTGAAGTCAGATCCGAGCTCAAAGCCAGATCCGAGATAAAGGCTGACCCAGAGATGGGGTCGAGAAGAAGGTCCGAAGTTGAGGCTTCGGGATTTCTGGGCTCCTCAAGTAAGGCTGAGAACCCAGTGAAGATCAGGTCGCCCCAGGCATCGGCGACGTACTCTAGGTTGCCGGACCTTATTTCCTGCTTAGGGGCAAAGCTGTCAATCTGGTCAAGGTAACCAGTCAAGTTGCCATGTAGGACGATGCCGCCAAACGTGAAGAGCTGGCCGGGCATGAAGACGCCCCCGTCGCAGATGCCATCACCGATGACCAAGCGAGCCATTGATCCTTTGACGATACCATAGTGGAACTCTCAATGAAAGCACCAATGTCGGTGTCAAAACGGCAGATCTTGGGTAGGGGGTCCCGAGCTGTAGATCTTGGATCGATGGGTAACAAGGAACACAGAGACAGTATTTACCCAGGATCGGGCCCTCTCGAAGAGGTAAAACCCTACGTCCTGCTTGATTGTATTGATGTGTTTGTATGATGATTACAGAGTTGATCTACCATGAGATCGGATGAACTAAACCCTAGATGAGTAGTATGATGGTTCTAGCCTCTACGGACTAAACCCTCTGGTTTATATAGACACCATGGGTACCTAGGGTTACACATGGTCGGTTACCATCAGGGGATAGACACGCCGACTCCTTTTATCTTGACTTGGAGAATACACCAAGGCCTCGGAGGTTCCCTGCTAGAACACGGAGTCGCCTACAGCTCGGCCTTCCAACAACGGACCAAGAGCGGCCCACCTGTCCGACCCATGAGAGATAGGCCGGCTGCTCGGGGACCCCTTAGTCCGGGACACCCTCACTTGTTTCTTGTCACTAAAGGCCTTCTTCAATGGGCAATATCTAACATGGTGCCCTTCAATTTTGCACTTGAAGCAAATAATCTTGGCCAAATTCTTGCCTTGTTCTTGGCCCTTCTTCTTGAAGATTTTGGACTTCTTCTTCTTATTGGAGTTGAAACCAAGTCCACCTTTGTCATTGGGGGATTTTTGCACACTCAAGATATTGTTGAGTGTGGACTTCCCTTCATGACTCTTTTCCAAGTCTTTCTTCAAAGAAGTGACTTGGGCCTTGAGCTCTTTGATTTCCTGTACATAGTTAGTATCAACACAAGTACTAGGGGAAGTATAAGCTTCATCGTTAGAGCAACAAGTCATGGAAAGTAATTCATCACAAGATGTACCAACATTGTGAGTAGATGAATTACAAGGAGTAGCACATGGCAATATAGCATTTTGACTACGTTTCGCCCCCTAACAGGCGTCAAGCCTGGCCAGCAGGTGGTTGGGGCCTGCGCCATTTCGCCCCCTAACATGCGGAGACGTGCGCGTCATGGGCCCAGGGGCTACTGTCGGGCCCGTCGGACCGGGGGTACCCAGGCCCATATGCCTTCGGCCCGGGGCGTGGCGCGTTTCCAAGGATCCAGCGAGTGCGCCACTAACAAGCACTACAGGAAAGGCCTCACGAGTCCCCCCATCAGCAGGCCTCCTAAGATGACTAGGCGACTCCGCCGGAACCTCACGAGGCCCCCACGCGAGGCGGTGTCCCGAGGCCCCTCGCGGGGGCAAGCAAGTCAAGAGTACTCGGTCGGTCATGTGGCCCCGCATCTTCACGTGGGTGACGCTCGCAACGATGAACGGTGCGAGAGGCTGTGCGAGTAGGCACGGATGAAGAGGGTTTCCTCTTTGGTGTTAAGGGAGCAAGGCCAGCGCGCTGGTTCCCAAAGCAATCCCCAAAGGTTGCCTGATCGGTGCAAGAGGACCAAGACGACGGGTGCGCAGGGCGGAGGTCATCACCGAGCTCACTGGCGCGTCATGGACGGTGGCTTTGCAGGCGAAGACCGCTTTTTGTTAGGATAGACTGCGCCCATGTCCCCCTTCAAATTGCCGTTGTGTGGCAACCCTTCCCACCAATGTTTTCGGGGGAAGAGGACCAAGGCGTGTATAAAAGGTGGGTAGGGTGCTGTTGTAGAGGGGGATGATTCTTCCCCATAGCACTTGTACTCTCATTTCTCCCTCGCGAGTTTAATCGAACCACCAAAGTAGGAGTAGGGTTTTACACTGCAAGGTGGCCCAAACCTGGGTAACTGCCGTGTCCCTAGCCACTCCTGCTAGCCCGCGCTCGCCGTAGCCTCGCCATAGTTGGTAGTAGAATGGAGTAGGTCGGTAGGATTGAGTGCACCCGAGAGGTCGAATCTCTTGGGTCCCTGGAGCCCTGATTCCGACATTCGGCGTGCCAGGTAGGGGTACGCCATGACTCTTCCACTCCACTCCAACTTCCCCTTCACCAACCCCATGGTTGACGCTTGCCGCATGCGTGCCGAGCGTCGGGGGCTCGTGTCGCCCAGATGAAGCTTGCGGGTCGCGACAATCGCCACCACTCTGTCGAGGCCGCGGCTACCGCCGCCACCCACCATGCTGCCCGCGAGCAGCAGGACTCCTCCATGCACCCCTCCATGCAGCCCGACAGCTGCACTGCTACAGCCTCTTCCTCCCTCGACCGCCACGGGCCGCCGAGTGCACAGGCCGCGCTGCTCATGGTGCGCGAGCTGCTTCGCTACCGCCCGGCCGATGCCGGCTACGATGCCTGGCTTGGCCGCATCACCGAGCTCGTCAATGCCACTGGGGACGCCCCGGCATCTTCTCACTCGCTCCACCCTCCGCCGTCTCGCGCTGGGGACGTGGCGCATGGCGCGCCTCCGTCGCATCCCTTGCGTAGCGACTTCGGTGAGCCCCGGTGTGACGCACGTCCACACGACCCGCTCCGCAAAGCGCCGCCGCCGGCCCGAGACGAGGCCAGCTGCCTGATAATGCACCGCGCGCCGCCTGATGCACACGTGCTCCTCGAGCAACAACGCCAGCTCATGATCAGCCTCGTGAGGGCGCCTGGCATGATCAGCCTCGAAGGTGCATCCTCAGGCTAGCGCCGCCCTTCCATCGCTGCCGCCGCGGCCCAGGAGGAACGACGTCAACCATCCTGACGAGGGGGCTGGGGGCTATCATGAGCCTCATGCGATAGCCTGCATCCTCGGGGGATGTCGGAGTAAATGACCACGGGTAGCCCCATCAGCTCCCTTTGGTATTTCAAGACATAGGGGCAGGCTGCGCCCCTCAAACATCAAGGACAAGGGCCGCCTTCTTGAGGCTGGCTGGTCCAAGCAGCCGGTAGCCGGGAGGCGGCGGAGTCCACAAGACAGCCATGAAGTGGGCCGACTCCTGGCAGGCGGCCTCCTAGGATGCCGAGTCCTAGCAGGCGGCCCCTCGCGCCCTCAAAGTCAGCGCCAACATAAACATGATGAGACAGGGCATGGCTACAGTACAGGCCTGCCACCCCCGAATCCAGGGCAGGGTGTGGCCACAGTACTGCGTACCAAGCAGGCATCCTGCGCCCAACGCAGGACTGTTGCCATGCCACTCATGACGTCACCCATGGCAGAGGGAGCCATGCTCCCGTGACGGGCGGTCAGTATGGCCCGCAGGTGGCGGGCCCTACTTGTCCGTGACAAGCCAGAAGGCGGCAAGCCCAGACCAGTCGGCTCAGTGGGAGGCCGGCTCCCAGCAGGCGGCCCTCCTCCTCCCTCGAAGTTCGTGCGCCATTAACCAGATACGACGGGGTATGGCTACAGTGAGTTCCCACCAGGCGGCGGGACTGTATCCACGCTCCCCCTGACGAGGCCTTCATCATCAAGGGCAATGCTACAGCATAAAGCCATCAACGCGGCCCGTGGACGGCGGGACCCACCTGTCGGCTGAGATCGCGGCAGTCGGCGGACCCACCAGGCGGCGGGCCCCGGCGGTCGGCGGAGAAGCCGGCGCCCAGTGACGCTGACTGCCGGGCCCCACATCTGGCCAGATTACCATTGTACCATTGGGGGGTAGGCTTATATAAACCCCCCAGGTCACCCCATGCAGGGGGTTGGCTCCTTGGCAGAGGCCTCGTCGAGCACTCACAGCATCACACCCACACGCAGAGAGAGTGAAGTAGAGCTAGCCTTGCCCTTCTTCCTCCTCCAGCCAGGTAGCTCAAGGAGCAAGCTTGTAGCCACCTGTTGAAATAGTGATCATGTGGAGACCCCGCATAGCAGGACTAGGGGTGTTATCTCCTAGGAGAGCCCCGAACCTAGGTAAGATTCGCAAGCGTACGTGGTCTCGCTCACTCCCGCTTCTGGAGCCCGGCGACGTACTTTTGTCCTCATCCACGATAAGCCATCCCCTGGCATATGTCACACGATATCCCCAACATTTGGCGCCCACCATGGGGCTAGGTGCACCGTCGTCTGGAAACACGTTCTGGACGGGAACCCTCTTCCTCCCTGGCGATCGCAGCCAGCCCGGCACGCCTGACGGCGTTTGCGCCGACACGCTGCGCGGCGTGGAAGTTGTTTGCGCCGCAAGCAATCTCGCTGATCTCATCGGCGGGATCCGCCTCTTCGACGAGCCCGCACTCGACGCGGGCGCAGCTAGCTCCGAGAGCTGCCTCATCGATCTCCTCGGCAAGCTTCACATCGCCGATGAGCCGGTCCCCGACCCGGAGTCCGTTGGCTCCATCGACCTGCTCGTCGACATGGTCGTCGACGCCGACGTCGCGCTTCCTGATGCCTTCCCCGGTGACGTGGTGATCTTCGACGATCCACTTCCCGCTGCAGACAGCAGCAACGGCACCAGCACCGTCACTGAGGTGCTGGTCATCAGCCACGACGGAACCTCCGACCAGGCCGGCCGGGACCCGTTGCAGGCGGCAATGCGGGACATGTCCGCTCCCGTAGCGCCCGGTACGAGCGGTGAAATGCTGGAGGCATGCCGTATTGCACTTCTCGACAGCGCCAACAAGTTGGCGGCCATGAGACACCTCACCGAGGCTTACCACAGCGAGATTGACCACGCCGTTTGCGGCACACCGGCTGCTGACGAACCCAGCCACGTGGGCACGGTCTGGCAGCGCGGCGCCGCCATCGCCAACATGTTGGGGGCCGACCGCCCGGTCTACGCCACGCCCATGGAGAACTTGCGCGCCGCCCAGGCAGCGGCAGGCGAGCTGGACCGCCTGGAGGGCGACGAGCGTCGCTGCATGACGGAGCGCATCCAGCAGCTCATCGACGCGGCCGCCGCGCAGCAAGAAGACGGCCGCCGCGTGGTGGAACCCGGCCTACAGGCTGAGAACCTTCCCCCTCGCCGAGAGCACGGCGCGACCTCCCGGACGCCGACAGCCAGCGCCCGCGACCGAGGAGACCCGGAGCCGGTTGCTAGCCGCAGCCGCAGCCGCATCTCCATTGAGCGCGACCAAGATGGCCGCCCACGAGCCATAGAACGGCGGGACGATCGTCAGCCCCCTCCCCCGCGCAGGGAGAGGCGCGCCTCTCCGCCGCCTGTTGAGCATCCGACCCTCGGGCGCCGGTTGGGCCCCCGCGAAGGAGTCGGAGAGAATGACGCCCACAACCGGATCGACCGCTTGGCTCGGTCCCTGGCATTGGAAGAAGAAGATGCAATCGGCCCGCCTTGTTTCGGCCCCCGCATTCGCGACGAGCCCTTCCCCAAAGGGTTCTCGCTCCCTCGGGACACTCCTAAGTACAACGGCTCTGTGAAGCCGGAAGATTGGCTGGTCGACTACTCCACTGCCGTCAACATAGCGAATGGCAACAAGCGTGTCGCCGTGAAGTATGTTCCGCTCATGCTCCAGTGCACAGCCCGGACATGGCTGAACAGCCTCAAGCCCTACAGCGTCAATAGCTGGCTACACTTCACCGAAGTTTTCATCCGCAACTTCACCAGCACCTACAAGCGGCCGCCCAAGCCTCGTCAGCTCTCCCTGTGCATCCAAGGCCCGATCGAGTCCACCCGTGAATACTTAACGCGGTGGGCCGAGCTGCGCAACTCCTGCGAAGGGGTTCATGGGGTGCAAGCCATTGAATACTTCACTCCCGGGTGCCGAGAGGGCACCCTACTCAAGCACCGGCTCCTCTGTGACGAGCCGGCCACGCTCGACGAGCTGTTTATCATAGCGGACAAGTACGCCACTGCCGACTCCTCCATGAAGTCGGAACTCCGAGTGGATGCGTCAGGAAAGATGCTCCCTCCGGCCCCTCAGACACCGGTTGGTGATTCCAGTCGGCGCCAACAGTCAAACGACAATAAGTGCAAGGCCCCGCAGCCGGCTACCACCAGCCGGCAGGTGCCGACAGTTGAAGACCAGCAGCCAGAAGAGCAGCCCAGCCCCAAACGCCAGAAGGGCGGCAAGCCTGCCTGGTTGCCCGCCTTCTCGTTTGAGCAAACCCTCGACGCTCCCTGCAAGTTCCACAGCGGCGCGAAGCCATCCAACCACACCACCCGAAAGTGCCACTGGCTCACCCGCATCGCCAGAGGCGAAGGACTGCCTCCGCCGCCTGCTGGCCCACCGCCTCCGCCTCCCCAGCAGCCGGCGGTCCGACCAGTCGGCGCGATCCAAGACGAGTTTCCTGAAGAGCATGGAGCTTACGTCGTCTTCACCAGCGTGACTGACGACAGGCACAGCCGGCGTCAACAGCGCCGAGAAGTGAATACTGTCGCCTCTGAAGCCCAGAGTTCATGCACTGGTCGGAGAAGCCGATCAGTTGGAGCCGAGCTGACCACCCGGAGGTGATGCCTTCTCCGGGTTCCTATGCCCTGGTGTTGGATGCCACCTTCGCAACAGAGAGGCGGGCTGCTCGTTTCTCCCGAATTCTGATAGACGGCAGTAGCAGCATCAACATCCTCTACCGCGACACCATGGAGAAGTTGTGCATCAAAGAGAAACAGCTCCAGCCTAGCCGGACTGTCTTCCATGGCATTGTGCCTGGCCTATCCTGCTCACCAATCGGCAAGATCAAGATAGATGTCCTCTTTGGAGACAAGAGTCACTTCCGCCGAGAGCCAATCTGGTTCGAGGTGGTTGACCTTGAGAGCCCCTACCATGCGTTGCTTGGCCGGCCTGCTCTGGCCAAGTTCATGGCGGTCCCCCACTACGCCTACCTCAAGATGAAGATGCCGGGCACCAAGGGCATTATCACCATAGCCGGCGACTACCAGAAGTCTGCCGAGTGTGCTGTAGCCAGCAGTCGGCTGGCCGAGTCCCTTGTGATTGCTGCCGAGAAGCGGCTCCTTGACCGGGTTGTGGCCATGGCCGGCAAGCAGCCGGACCTATCGCCAGATCCCAAGGAGTCAGAAGCTCAGGGCTCTTTCCAGCCGGCCAAAGAAACAAAGAAGATACCCTTGGACCCAGAGCACCCGGAGAAGTTCGCTGTCATAGGAGCTCACCTTGACAGCAAATAGGAAAGCGAGCTCGTCGATTTCCTCCGTGAGAATCAGGACATCTTTGCGTGGTCTCCGAAGGACATGCCAGGTGTTCCGACAGATTTCGCCGAGCACAAGCTACATGTCAGAGCAGATGCAAAACCAGTCAGGCAACCCCTCCGCCGCCTGTCGGAGGAGAAGAGAGGAATTGTTGGTGAAGAGATAGCCCGGCTTCTAGCAGCCGGCTTCATTATGGAAGTATTCTTCCCAGAGTGGCTAGCCAACCCAGTCCTTGTACTAAAGAAGAACAACAAATGGCGCATGTGTATTGACTACACCAGCCTCAACAAAGCTTGCCGGAAGGATCCGTTCGCCTTGCCTCGGATTGACCAAGTGATAGACTCCATAGCCGGATGCGAGCTATTGAGTTTCTTGGATGCCTATTCGGGGTACCACCAGATTAAGTTGAGCCCGGCCGACCGCCTGAATACCGCCTTCGTCACACCATTCGGAGCCTTCTGCTACCTGACCTTGACATTCGGCTTGAGAAATGCCGGTGCCATGTTCCAGCGTTGCATGCAGAAGTGCCTCCTCAAGCAACTCGGCAAAAATGCCCACGTCTATGTAGACGATATTGTGGTGAAGACGGAGAAGCGCGGTACCCTCCTGGAAGATCTCAAGGAAACTTTTGATAATCTGCGCCGTTTTCAAATCAAGCTCAACCCAGAGAAGTGTGTCTTTGGAGTGCCAGCCGGCCAGCTCCTCGGTTTCCTTGTCTCAGAGTGCGGCATAGAGTGCAACCCTGTCAAGATCAAGGCCATCGAGAGGATGGAGAGGCCCACCCGACTGTGAGACGTTCAGAAGTTCACCGGCTGCTTGGCATCCATCAGCCACTTCATCAGTCGGCTGGGCGAGAAGGCTCTTCCCCTGTACCAGCTGATGAAGAAGACCACTCATTTCGAGTGGAATGACAAGGTGGACGAGGCGTTCCTCCAGCTCAAGAAGATGTTGACCACGCCGCCCGTCCTGGCCGCCCCGGCTGCCAAGGAGCCCATGCTTCTCTACGTCGCCGCCACCAGCTGGGTGGTCAGTACAGTTATGGTAGTAGAGCGCCAAGAGGACGGCAAGGCGCTGCTGGTCCAGAGGCCCGTCTACTACTTGAGTGAGGTGCTGTCAGCTTCCAAGAAGAACTACCCCCACTACCAAAAGTTGTGCTATGGCGTGCATTTTGCCGCCAAGAAGCTCAAGCAATACTTTCAAGAGCATCCCATCACGGTCGTCTGCACCGCCCCGCTTGTGGAGATCATAGGCAGCAGAGACGCATCGGGCTGAGTGGCCAAGTGGGCCATCGAGCTGGCCCCCTACACTATCTTCTACCAGCCTCACGCCGCCATCAAGTCCCAAGCACTGGCCGACTTCCTCATCGACTGGGCCGAGACCTAGTACCTGCCGCCAGCTCCAGACTCCACTCATTGGCGGATGCACTTTGATGGCTCGAAGATGCGCACCGGTTTGGGAGCCGGCATCATCCTCACCTCTCCCAAAGGTGACAAGCTCAGATACACGCTGCAAATCCACTTTGCCGCCTCCAACAACGTGGCCGAGTACGAGGCGCTAGTACACGGACTCCGGCTGGCCAAGGAGATTGGCATCCACCGGATTCTGTGCTACGGCGATTCGTACTTGGTGGTCCAACAGTCGTCCGGCGACTGGGACGCCAAGGATGCAAATATGGCGAGCTACCGCTTCCTCGTCCAGCAGATCAGCGGATATTTTGATGGGTGCGGGTTCCTTCACGTGCCACGGGCCGACAGCGAGCAAGCAGACGCCCTCGCACGGATCGGCTCCACCAGGCAAGCCATACCAGCCAGCGTGTCCCTTCAGTGCCTCCGCAAGCTGTCTATCAAGCCTTCCCCGGAATCAGAATCCATCTTCGTGCCGGCTGCTCCCGAAGCAATCGGTCCTGGCCCGGGGGCTGCAGTAGCCGGCCCGGGGACTTCAGCAAGCGGCACGGGGACTGCAGCAGTCGCACCCGGCCCGGGGGCTGCAGCAGCCAGCTCGGGGACTTCGGCAAGCGGCACGGGGACTGTAGCAGTCGCACCCGGCCCGGGGACTTCGCAACCCGGCCCGGGGGCTGCAGCAGCCGGCCCGGGGACTTCGGCAAGCGGCTCGGGGACTGCGGCAGTCGCACCCGGCCCAGGGACTCTACAACCCGGCCCGGGGGCTGCAGCGGCCATCCCGGGGACTTCAACAACGCAGCAAGACGCGGCCGACTCCGCCCCACCACCTCTAGACCCAACCGCCCTAGTTTCAGTAACCATAATGACAGTGGATGAAGTCAAAGCACCATTATGGGCGCAGCCCATCCTCAACTTTCTGGTAGGCGGAGAGCTACCAGTTGATGAGATCTTGGCCCGGCAGGTGCAACACCGGGCAGGACCTTACACGATAGTAAACAGAGAGCTTGTCAGGCGCAGCGTGACCAATGTTTTCCAACGCTGCGTCGAACCAGAGAAAGGCAAGGCAATCCTCAGAGACATACACCAAGGCGAGTGCGGCCACCACGCGGCCTCCAGATCCCTTGTCGCCAAAGCTTTCCGCCATGGTTTCTTCTGGCCGACTGCTTTGGAGGACGCCAAGGATCTGGTCAAGAAATGCAAGGGGTGCCAAAAATTCAGCTCCAAGCAACATCTGCCGGCTTCTGCACTCAAGACCATCCCCCTTACCTGGCCCTTTGCCGTCTGGGGGCTGGACATGGTGGGCCCATTCAAGACAGCACGCGGTGGCATGACCCATCTGCTGGTCGCCTTGGACAAATTCACCAAGTGGATTGAAGCAAAACCAATCAAGAAACTAAATGGTCCGACTGCTGTGACCTTCATCGCGGATCTCACCGTCCGCTACGGTGTACCACACAACATCATCACCGACAATGGCACTAACTTTGCCAAAGGCACCTTGGCCCGTTTCTGCTCGACGCAGGGCATCCGACTAGACTTAGCGTCCGTTGCCCATCCGCAGTCAAATGGCCAGGTAGAACGAGCAAACGGCCTCATCTTATCCGGCATCAAACCCCGACTGGTCGAGCCACTGGAGCGCTCGGCCGGCTGCTGGATCGACGAGCTGCCGGCCGTCCTCTGGAGTCTCCGCACCACTCCGAACAGATCAATCGGTTTCACTCCCTTCTTCCTCATATACGGGGCCGAGGCCGTCATCCCAACTAACATCGAGTTCGACTCGCCTCGCGTCACCATGTACACGGAGGCGGAGGCGAAGGAAGCACGAGAAGACGGCATCGATCTGCTGGAAGAAGGCCGGCTGTTAGCACTCAGCCGGTCCGCCATCTACCAGCAGACCCTGCGCCGCTACTACAGTCGGAAGGTCAAGGCACGATCCTTCCAAGAGGGAGACCTTGTGCTCCGGCTGATCCAGCGAACAGCCAGCCAGCACAAGCTCTCAGCCCCTTGGGAAGGCCCCTTCATCATCAGCAGAGCCTTGGGCAACGACTCCTATTACCTCATCGACGCGCAGAAGCCCAGGGCACGCAAAAGGGACGATTCCGGCAAGGAAGCAGAGCGCCCATGGAACGCAAATCTTCTCCGAAGATTTTACAGTTAAATACAGTATGTACCACGCTACCTTTTGTACTAAGGGCAAAGGCACCGGGTCCCTCGAGGAGCACTCGGGGGCTACCTTTCTTATCTGTATGATAAGTTTCATGCATGTGAGTATGTTATTTCATTCCTCCACCCGGCACCGGGTCCGACCAGTCGGCCCGGGGGCTTGCCGCCTTGTACTATGTTGGCTCTACCTGCAGTCGGACAAGTAGTGTGCCGGCATCTAAGCCCACCCTTGCCATAAGCCGCAGCTCGCAGAGCGACTGTCTGGCAGGCAAGAGTCAAAGGCAAGAAATGGTGCTCACATGAAAAATGGCTAAGGACGAAAGCACCCACATAGGCCAAGTCGGCTCCTCGCCTAGCCGTCCGGTTGCTGAGCAGCCGGCCGGCCGGCTTCTCACTTAAATTGCTACGTTCTAAGCGGCCAAAGTACTTGTCTTCCCAAAATGGCCAAGTACTTGACCCGGCCAGCAGACCGAAGAATGGCTGTCTGGCCAGCAAGGCGGCAGCCAAGGGAAAGCGGCAAAGGAAAAAGCCAAAAGAACAGAAAGCAAGACAAGTCAGAGCTCGGCAAAGCACATCTTGTGCGAGAATTAAACCACTTAGCAAGAGGCCCTCGGCCAGCATTCAACAAAGTTTGAATACACCCAGCGGGTGGAACTGCGCGAATTTAACAAAGTTTGTTCTAAAGATTACCAAAGCAGGAAAAGATAAGATAAGTTGGCAGCCTAGGCCAAATGAGCAACAGGCGGGTCCGGCGGGTTGGTGGGGTCGGCGGCGCCAGCTGGTGGAGTGGCCGTCTGGCGAGTCTCGGCTTGGTCGCCTTCAGCAGCAGTCGGTGCACTCGCACGCGGCTCGTTGCTCGAGGCCCGATCAAGCTGATGCTGGGCGTCCACTCCGCCCTCCGGTGTGTCGCCTTCACCATCCTCATCTTCCTCGTCCTCGCCTTCATCGTTTGAGGTGATTTCTTCTGCCGAGTCCTCGCCGTCATCCGGGTTCAGCCCGAACCAGTCCATCGGCACCTCGGCACCTTCCTCATCCAGCTCGGGGAAGAAGACGCCGGTGTCGGTGTACTCGGCGATCGCCACCGCACGATGGGTGAGCGCGGGCCCCGCTGCCACCAACTCTTCCATGGCCTCCTGCCGGAACGTGGCCAACTGGGCTAGGTCCAGCCCAGGATACCACGCCTTGACAAACTCCAAGGCTCTTCGGGCGCCTGCCCGAGCGGAGGAGCCCCTCCAAGCCTCGAAGCGGCCGATTGCCGCCTCCAACCAGTCGGCGGTCCGACTAGGGGTGCGTGGAGCTTGGCTGCCTGGCCAGAGGGCGGAAACCAGCTGAGACCCGGCACGCTGAAGGCGGCGGAGCAAACAGTGAATCGGCTGTAAATTCGTCCTGACAGCCAGGAGCTGCTCGTTCATGTTCTGAGGCGCGTCGGGCGGGATCTCCACTCCTTCCCTCCTACGTCAGTCGCGCCGCGCCTCGATGGCCTGGCTGACGGCGACGGCGTGGCCAAGAAAGAAGTCTACACAAAAGAAAAACAGAGATCAGAAGTTGACTCCCGATGCAGTCGGCAGCTATTCCAAAGAACGAAGCTTATCGTCGATCATGTCCTCAATCTTGCCGTAGCCAGCGGCGAGGATCGCCTCCTTCTTGGCCCACTTTGAGCGTTTGACCTCAAACTCGGCCTGAAGGGCGCCTTCCGCCTCCTTGAGCTTCTGGAGCTCCACCTTGTGCTGGTCCGCCTGGTCCGCCAACTTCTTGGCCAGACGGTCGCACTCCAGGGCCGCCTTACGGCGCTCCTCCTCCTTGACGCGCAGCTCGGTCTGGACTTCGCCCAGATGCTGCTGCAGTGTGGCATTGGCTCCTGCAAAAATGAGAAAGAGAGGACAATCAACAAAGATGACCAAAAAAGAAAGTGGTTGCCAGAAGATCCGGCCCGACTGCTCAGCAGTCGACCCGAACCTCGGGGGCTACACCCAGCGGGTGCGCTGACGCGCCCCCGCGAGGAAGTAGACAGAATGCTTACGCCGGCTTTCGGTGAGGTCGGCGGTCCGCTTAGCCAACTCCTGGACCTGGGAGTTGAAGGCGGCTGCGCGGATGTTGTGGTTGTCCTGCAACGAAGACAAAAGAAGAGAAAACAAGTTAGCACTCCGAACCTACCTTAAAAAGTTCCGGGCCACCTGCTCAGCAGCCGGTCCGGAACTCGGGGGCTACACCCAGTGGATGCGCTGGCGCGCCCCCACGGAAGACTGCAAGAAGAAGCAAAAAACAAAGCAAAGAAGCATACCCGAACGGCCGTCCGCGTCGCCAAGAACGCCTTCGTACACTGCTGGAGGGCGGCGCCTTGGGCCTGGAGCTGGGCCTGAACGTCCTGTGCGGCCTTGTTCAGCATGCCCGTCCCACCCCCAGGCGTCCATTCTAGTGAGGTGGCGCTGGTGGCCTCTGCGTCTAGGGCCGACGAGCTCGCGGCCCCGACCTCCTGCGCCCGCAGTGCCGAGGCCGCCCTCGCCGCTCGCCGGCGCGCCGAAGGGCGGACCATGGGAGTCGCCCCCACCACCAACTCGACACTGACCGGCGGCGCCGGTGGCACGTCAGGCTGATTGCCTCGGGCCCCGGCAGTCAGCGCTTGCGGGGGCACCTCCACCTCCGAGATGATGGCATCGCCTCCTCCCCTCTCCACGACCGGCTGGTCATCGCCAGCTCCTCCAGTTGGCACCGGGATCTCTGGCGCTGGTGGCGCTGCACGCAACGGAATTACAAGTTGCGGGGCCTGGCCGCGCGCGGTTCCTTCCGCCTGCGCCCTAGCGGCCGCGTCCGCCCGAGCCTTGGCGGCCGCGTCCGCCCGCGCTGCCTTGGCCGCCTCCGCCTCCTGCCTCTCCGCCTCCTCCAGGTCCTCGCGCGCCTCCCGTGCGTTCCTCTCCGTCGCCGCCCGGAGGTCGGCGAGCGGGTCCACGCGGCGGGTATTGGCGGAGCCTTCCGCCTCCCCGATCACGGAGGCAGCGGCAGACCGCTCGAGAGTGAGTGGGGCCCTGATTCAAGCAAGACAAGAGAAAAACTCAGAAAAAGTTTGCAAGGAAGAAGAAAGGAAAACACAGCCAAGCACTTACGCGGACACCATTGGGGGCTGCTTCGGGGCCCTCTGGAACTGGGCCGCTCTTGTGGCGGCCTCTTGCCGCCTGGTCGCGGCGACCGCGTTCTTGGACTTCTTCGACCGGCTGTCGAACAGCAACGAGCCGGCCCGGCACTTTTTTGGGCCACCTGGTGCGGTCGGAGCGGCTGAGGAGCTCGCGCTCGCCCTGTCGGTGCCGTGCGGGCGGCGCGGCTCGTTCTCCTCCTCATCGTCATCCGGCCAGTCCTCAAGGCCGCCTCCTCCCCCGGAGCCGCCTGCTCCACCGCCGCCACCTGTGGCGTCATCCTCCTCCATGGCGGCCGCCCCCAAGTCGGGGTCTTCCACGTCGCTCCTCGTTTAATCCGGCATATACTCCTGACCTGGATCCAGAGCGCCGGCGGCCGACTGGGCCGGGAGGACTTGCACCATGGCCGACTGGTCAGGCGGCAAAACAAGAACTCAGACCAGCAAAGAGAAAATAATTACAAGACTCACCGCAGGCGGCGGATGTGCGCGGTCGTACGGCCGCATGCCGAACCGCCAGTCCACCTCCGACAGCTTGCAGTTGGAGATATAGTTGACCAGCCGGACCACCTCCACGTCCGGCAGGTCCCGTGTGCACATCCGGCACGGGTCCCGGTGCCCGCTCATGCAGCTGATGATGTGAGGCCAGGCTTGGAGGGGGAGCACTCGGCGCGTCACGAAGGCAGCCAGCAAGTCCGAGCCCTTCAGGCCCTCCGACTCCGACATCGCCTGAAGTCGGGCTAGGGCGGCGGAGGAGGCGGCCGACAGGGAACTCGGCCTGTACTGCCAGTTGGCGCGCGGCTCGGCTGGCGGGCCGGCTGCGTAGGCCGGCAAGTTGACGTAGTCGCTTGTCGGGTGGATGTTCTTGACGTAGAAATAGGATTTCTGCCCCAGCTTGGCCGACTGCAGCAAGAAGATGGGCGGGAAGCGGTTCCCAGTGCCCGGGCGCCACACCGCCACACAGGCTCCGCATTGAGCCGCCTAGCCCTTGGCGGCGGTGCCCAGCTTGAGGTAGAAGCACTCCCCCCAGAGTTCAAGAGTGGGGAGAGTGCCGAGGTACCCTTCGCACATGGTGACGAAGGCGGCCAGCAGCACCACCGTGTTTGGCGTGAGGTGGTGCGGCTGGACTCGGTAGAAGTCGAGGAAGGAGCGGAGGAAGTCGCTGGCCGGAAGGCCGAAGCCGCGAAGGAAATGGGACCGGAAGACGACGCGTTCATCGTCCTCCGGCGCCAGTGAGATTTCTGCTTCGGGGGGAACGCGCACCTGCACATTCGCCTCCCGGGGCAGCCGCCGTGTTTGATGGAGGAAGGAGAGATGGTCATCGTGGACGTTGGAGCCGTCCCAATCGCCGGCTCGTGAGCGTGCCATGGACGAAGGAGCTCGTCGCAGCCGCGGCGCTGTGGCGAGCGGGCGAGGCTGCGGCGGTGCAAAGAGGCCGCAGCGAGAGGACGCTCGACGACGGCGGGCTGCGGCAGCACTTCGACGGCAGCGGAGAAAATGAAGAACGGCAAAGGGAGAGGAGGGCGCGCGTGCATCTGCCGCCCCCCTCCTCCCCCTACTTATAGCCCCAGGCGGCGAAGCCGAGGGGACGGGGGCGTGGAGGATCGTGGGATTAACTACGCCCACTCCCCCACGATCCCACTATTGCGGCGCCGGTAAAGGCGCGTATTAACTACCACAGAAGTCCAACAGTCCGCCTCGGCCGCGGCGGATTAGAGCGCGGGCTGAGGCACTATAGTGGTGGGCCCCAGCCTGCGGCGCCGTCCCGTCACGCAGCAGCCCCTCAAACATCTGGGCAGGCTGCGCCCCTCAAACATCAAGGACAAGGGCCACCTTCTTGAGGCCGGCTGGTCCAAGCAGCCGGTAGCCGGGAGGCGGCGGAGTCCACAAGACGGCCATGAAGTGGGCCGACTCCTGGTAGGCGGCCTCCTGGGATGCCGAGTCCTAGCAGGCGGCCCCTCACGCCCTCAAAGTCAGCGCCAACATAAACATGATGAGACAGGGCATGGCTACAGTACATTCCTGCCACCCCCGAATCCAGGGCAGGGTGTGGCCACAGTACTGCGTACCGAGCAGGCATCCTGCGCCCAACGCAAGACTGTTGCCATGCCACTCATGACGTCACCCATGGCAGAGGGAGCCATGCTCCCGTGACGGGCGGTCAGTACGGCCCGCAGGCGGTGGGCCCTACTTGTCCGTGACAAGCCAGAAGGCGGCAAGCCCCGACCAGTCAGCTCAGTGGGAGGCCGGCTCCCAGCAAGCGGCCCTCCTCCTCCCTCGAAGTCCGTGCGCCATTAACCAGATACGACGGGGTATGGCTACAGTGAGTTCCCGCCAGGCGGCGGGACTGTATCCACGCTCCCCCTGACGAGGCCTTCGTCATCAAGGGCAATGCTACAGCATAAAGCCGTCAACGCGGCCCGTGGACGGCGGGACCCACCTGTCGGCTGAGATCGCGGCAGTCGGCGGACCCACCAGGCGGCGGGCCCCGGCGGTCGGCGGAGAAGCCGGCGCCCAATGACGCTGACTGCCGGGCCCACATCTGGCCAGATTACCATTGTACCCCTGGGGGGTAGGCTTATATAAACCCCCCAGGTCACCCCATGCAGGGGGTTGGCTCCTTGGCAGAGGCCTCGTCGAGCACTCACAGCATCACACACACACGCAGAGAGAGTGAAGTAGAGCTAGCCTTGCCCTTCTTCCTCCTCCAGCCAGGTAGCTCAAGGAGCAAGCTTGTAGCCACCTGTTGAAATAGTGATCATGCGGAGACCCCGCAGAGCAGGACTAGGGGTGTTATCTCCTAGGAGAGCCCCGAACCTGGGAAAGATTCGCAAGCGTACGCGGTCTCGCTCACTCCCGCTTCTGGAGCCCAGCGACGTACTTTTGTCCCCATCCACGATAAGCCATCCCCTGGCATATGTCGCACGATATCCCCGACAGGGGAGCTCAGGCCCCCGCATCCAATCGCCTCTTCAAGCAATTGTCTCGTGAGGTGAACGATGCCCTCCCGAGGCCTGACGCTGCGCGGCCCCTCAAGTGGTCGCAGTACTCCATCACCTTCGACTCCAAGGACCACCTCAAGTCCACAGCCGCTGCCGGCGCGCTCCCCATGCTGTGCACCCCCACCATCAGCAATGTCGCAGTCACTAAGACCCTCATCGACGGGGGTGCCTGCCTCAACATGATCTCCATCAAGACCTTCGAGGCACTCCAAGTGCCCTACGACTAGCTGATGCCGACCAGGTCCTTAGATATAACATGCACACACTTAGCATAATATCGGGTCGGGAGGCACATAGATATAACAATGAACCAATCATAGAGCGGTAAACCTTTTGGTCAACCGGTTTGCCATCATTAGTCAAGTCAAGGTGTCCACTAGTAGGCATGGGTGTTTTCATACCTTTGCTTTCTTTGATGTTGAACTTCTTGAAAAGATCTTTGGTATACTTTGTTTGAGAGACAAAGGTACATTCCTTAGTTTGTTTGATTTGCAAACCAAGGAAAAATTTGAGTTCACTCATCATAGACATCTCAAACTTCTCCGACATTAGCCTTCCAAACTTTTCACTAAAATGCGGGTTAGTAGAAGCAAATATGATATCATCCACATAAATTTGGCACACAAATAATTCACCATTAACCCTTTTAGTAAAAAGTGTAGAATCAATCTTCCCAATTTCCAAGCCTTTTTCAATAAGAAACTTGGTCAAGCATTTATACCATGCTCTAGGAGCTTGTTTAAGACCATAAAGAGCTTTATGAAGTTTGTAGACATGATTAGGTTTCTTGGGATTGACAAGGTCGGGAGGTTGTTTAACATAAACTTCCTCCTCAATTTCTCCATTTAGAAAAGCACTTTTAATGTCCATTTGGTATAATGTGATATCATGGTGATTGGCATAAGCAAGTAAGATGCGTATGGACTCAAGTCTAGCAACGGGGGCATATGTCTCACCATAGTCCATACCTTCAACTTGAGTGTAGCCTTGAGCGACGAGATGGGCCTTGTTGCGTACAACTTGTGCATCTTCATCTTGCTTATTCCGAAATACCCATTTGGTTCCAATGACATTGTGATCGTCATCGGGCTTTTCAACCAATGTCCACACTTGATTCCTCTCGAAGTTGTGTAGCTCTTCATGCATAGCGTTCACCCAATCCGGATCCTCAAGAGCTTCTTCTACCTTCATAGGTTCAACACTAGAAATGAATGAGTAGTGTTCATAAAAATTAGCCAAACGAGTTTTAGAGCGAGTGATTCTCCCGGTTTGAATATCATCAAAGATTTGTTCGACGGGATGGTCTCTTGTGACCCTTGCTCTAACTCGTGAGAGCTTTTGTTTGGGTTGAGGTGGAACATCCTCTTCATTGTCTTCTTCTTCTCCTCCTTCATTGTTGTTGGCGTTATCGTTCTCTTGTGGAGGTGGAGAGGGAGGTCGAGGTGCTTCATCTTGTTGCACTTCCTCATCTCCTCCGTCTTGTCGTGTTCCACTTGTTGATGCCTCCAAGTCAACTTGTGGTTCACCTTGATGTGAAGTTGAGGCTTCCACTTGAACGGACAAAGTACTCTCCTTCAGCTCCGTTGGGCGAATCTTGCCAATGGACAAATCTTGGATTGCTTCTGAAGGATCTTTGTCTCCTACATAAATTGGCAATTGCTCTACTTGCGAGCCGTTAGATTCATCAAACTTCACATCTACCGTCTCTTTAACCTTTCGGGTGAAATTGTTGTAGACACGGTAAGTGTGAGAGTTTGAGCCATGTCGGTGCAACAAACATTCGCAGTTGTTGACCAGACCCATACACAGGTGTGATGACAGTCATATATCCAGCATCCAATGGGAAAACGCAAAACCAAACCAGAGAAGCCGCTCTTCGTGAGATCGAGGAGCGTATCAAGAAGACCAAGCTAAACGTACAAGGCAAGGATTCCAAGAGAAGCATCCTCCACTGGCCAGGCGAGGCCGGCAGAGTCGATGCGGAACACAAGAGTGAGGGCAAACCCCCGCCAGCTGCGCCTCTGGGCCAACCAGAGGCCAAAGCGCGCGCCCCTCCGAGATAGCCCGGCGAACCCTGCCCCCGGCAGGCGCGAGCCAGCTACCACCGCTCCACCGCATCGCGACGCCAGTCACTTATCAAGGTGATGTCGAGCCCTCCAGGTGATTAAGTGGCTCTCACTAAGCATGTGGCATCTCAATGATAAGCAAATCACACCCATTTGACACCCGTCCAGAGGCGTGTCAAGATGATAAGCTGAGGATGATTAAGCGGCACGGCAGGCCTGCCGGGATTCGCCCTCCACATGACACCTAGCAGTGCATTTAATGCACTTTGTCCTAACTGCTAGAGTTAGGTATGATAGTACTGTTAGCTATCTAATCACAAGATAATGTCTGTTTTGCCACTGTGGTTACCCCTTGAGCTATAAAAGGAGGCCCAAGGCAACCTAGAGAGGGATTCGGACCCCCTCACACTTGTACGCGCATAGCAGCACTCCCCGAGGGCACCTTGCCGGGTTTGAGTGCTGCGTGCTGTCGTGTTTTCTCCATCCAATCCACCAAAGCAGGAGTAGGGTTTTACGTTTCTCAGTGGCCCGAACCTGGGTAAAAACGACCAGAGCCCCATCGTCGTGCTGCCTCATGGCTTCTGCTCTTCGTGCAACGTGATCTCTGCCATGCCAAACCACAAGGGGCTCATGGCCCCATAGGTGATCATGTCCACCCATGACATCTTTGGCGCGCCAGGTAGGGGGAAATCGGTTGCGCGAACCTGAAGTTGTGAACAGCGCGTCAATCTTCATCATTGTCTTCTTCATCATCATCTTCTCCATCCATGGCGCCCAAGAAGAAACCCGGCACGACCGCACATCCCTCCACTTCGAAGGCCCCCTCGCACGCAGCCTCAAACGTTGTCGGCGCCGCGGCAGCATTGGATGAGGCAGGTGCCGTTGGCGGCACAACCGGCGCAGGCGCCGCCGCCGTTGTGTCCCCCACGGCCGAAGTTGGAGCAAGGAACACCGGAGATGGGCCACATCAGCAGTGCCCTGACGAACTTGGCCCGGAAGCTACGGGTGGAGGGGACGCCCAGTCTCTACCTCCCTGCCACATTGGCGGACGCAGTCGCAACAGTGACACCCGCTCAGGCGCGAGCCACGATTCTTCAGTTCCGCCCGTCACGGGCGTGGCTTCGAAGCACACACCTTGCCCGGAGCGAGACGGGCAATGCGGGGCGCTGAACGGGGCCGTCGATCCCCAGATGCGCCCCACTCACCACTAGACCGCCTTGGTGAATGGCCCACGACGGCAAGAACGTGGCGACGCTCTTGTTGGTTCTACCAGGAGTCGAGCGACGTCGCGGTCCGTTTCGTTGGCCATGCCAAGCACGGTCGCGGAAGCAATGACGCGAGCCCAGCTCCTGTTGAACTTTCCGCCGGCGGCTGACAAGATGGATGAGTGGAGGGCCACCATTCAGAGTTTGATTGGCTTTGCTGAGGCCGGTAAATCACAGCATGCGGAGCCGTCACGATGTTGGCGAACGGCGACGGCACCCCGAGGCGTTGGCCGTGTTGAGGAGGCTGCACCAACGGCGCAATCCCCTCCACGACAGCAGGCCCAGCAGCAACCGCAGCGAGATCAATGGGTCGACGAGCCCGACGAGATGTCGATGGCTTCGTCTGACCCACAAACCCATCATGATCAGCGATGAGTTCTGGAAGAACGGCAGAAGGAAGATGCACGCATCACCATGGATTGACGCCGAGAGGCACGCCGTCAATAAGACAGGCGCAATGGCCCAGACAATGATGAGCTTGTGCCCAGTGCTGGCAGGTACTTACCTCTGAAGGTTGGGTGCCCTGCCTTCACTCGTGAGTTGCAGCAGGTCTGCTGGCCATCTGCCTGCATCTTCAAGCCTGAGCTGCCAGAAAAATACGATGGAAAGTTAAACCCGGCAGAGTTTCTGAGCATATATATGATTGCAATTCAAGCCGCCGGGGGCAGAGATGAGAAGGTGTTCGCCAACTATTTCCCTTTAGCACTTAAGCCAAATGTGAGATCATGGTTGATGCACCTGCCGGAAAACTCCATTTCATCATGGGCAGACTTATGCAACGAATTCGTTGGCGCCTTCACAGGTGGCCATCAAGAGCCTAGACAGCCCAGTGATCTGCAGGTTCTTCCATAAAAGGAAGGGGAGGATTTGCATAAGTATATACGGAGGTTCAGTCGAGTGCATCATAACATTCCAGAGATACACCCTGCAACCATGATTGCCGCGTTCCATTCGAACATGCGCAACTGAAGGATGCGGGCCAAGATGAATGTCCGGCTGCCCAAAACCGTCAACGAGCTGTACACTTTGGCGGATAAGTGTGCCCGGACTGAAGAAGGGAGGCGACTACCCAGAGAGGAGGCTGGCATCAAAATTGATTTAGATATCGATGACGGTGCCGCCAACTCGAAGGGGAGGAACCAGAGGCGCAATAGGAAGCGCAAAGAGAAGGCAGTATTGGCCGTTGAGAGCTCAGGTGACCCTAGTGCCAGCAAGAAGACTAAGACCGAGGCCCCCGGCAAGGGAGCTGCTACATGCACTGATTGCCGGGAGGCCGCGGCAGTGGAAAAGACAGGGCAGTCCGACGAGTTGTACTGCAAAATCCACCGCACCAAGGGCCATGACCTCCAAGAATGTCATCAAGTTGATCAGCTTGTCAAGAAGGAAAAGGCTGAATATGAGAAGCGTGACAGGGAGAGAGGCCAAGAGGGTGCTGGCAGGAAAGTCCGTGGCAGTAGAGGAGGCCGCGGCGGCAAGACTCCGCAGCAGAAGGAAAAGCCTGCTAGAGGCCGCGAAAAGAAAGAAGGAGATGACGGGAGTGATGAAGAGGAAGAAGAAGAAACTAGTGAGCAAGAATTCCAGAAGGCAACTGAGGCCATGTGCATTGATGGGGGTGCATCCTTGCACTCCTCTCATCGGCAGCTCAAGCAATGGACGCGTGAAGTCAATGTCGTGGAGCCAACTGCGGATTCCCGAAGGTCACTTAAGTGGTCCCGCACGCCTATCATCTTTGATGAAGAGGATCACCCCGACCGCACTACCGCGGTAGGGTGTTTGCTGTTGTTGGTCTCCCCAACAATCCGCAACCTCAAAGTAACAAAGATGCTAGTTGACGGTGGGGCTGGGTCGAATCTGATCTCCCCTAAAGTGGTAGGCAAACTGTAGATCCCTGATGAAGAACTCAAGGCCACGGGCACATTCCAAGGAATCAACCCCAGCAGGAGCCGGCCCAAAGGGAAGATCACACTACTTGTGACATTTGGTGGGAAACTAAACTACCGGACCGAGAGGGTCGTGTTTGACGTTGTTGAGCTTCCTCTACCTTACAATGGGATTCTTGGTCATCCAGCTCTGGCAAAGTTTATGGCAGCATCACACTATGCCTACAATACATTGAAGATGCCAGGACCGATGGGTGTCATTTCCATCCCGTCAGATAAGAAAGATGCAATCATATGTGTGGACCAGATGTATCGGGACACGGTAGCAGCTGAGGCGGCTGACGCCCCACCTCTCGCCAAGGATACAAAGAAGGGAAAGAAGACTGGCAGAGATGCCGGCAAGGACTTCGGGAAGCGCGCCTCTTCGGAGTGCGCCGCGCCTGTTGATGACCTGCCAAAGAGTTCCACTAGCAAGAGACCCAAGGTTGCTTCACCTGCTGTGAAGAAGGTTCCGGCAAGGCAGGATGGCGCTGAAGGTACATTCACCGTCAGCTCCACCCTTGATGAAAAATAGGAAAGCGCGCTCATTACCTTCCTGCGGGCGAATGTCGATGTGTTTGCTTGGCAACCGTCTGATATCCCGGGTGTTCCCAGGGAGGTAACCGAGCACCACCTTGCTGTCAGTCCTCATGCTTGGCCCGTCAAACAGAAAGTCAGAAAGCAAGCTTTAGAGCGGCAGTAGTTTATTGCTGAGGAGATCAAGAAACTTGAAGCAGCTGATTTGGTCAGAGGGGTACTGCATCCAACTTGGTTGTCAAATCCAGTGGTGGTGCGCAAGGCAAACGGGAAATGGAGGCTCTGCATTGATTTCACGGACTTGAACAAAGCATGTCCAAAAGACCCTTTCCCCCTGCCGCGCATTGACCAAATTGTTGATTCTACTTATGGATGTGATTTGCTATCTTTCTTGGATGCGTACTCCGGGTACCATCAGATATTTATGGCCAAAGAAGATGAAAAGAAGACCACGTTCATAACCCCATATGGCATGTACTGCTTTGTACGAATGCCTTTCGGGTTAAAGAGCGTCGGATCCACTTTCCCAAGGGTAGTACAAGCTGGTTTCGAGCCCCAGTTGCACAGGAATGTAGAAGCTTATATGGATGATATAGTGGTCAAGACCAAGGACAGATCAACACTCATTCAAGACTTAGAAGAGACCTTCGCAAACCTGCGCAAGATCAATTTGAAACTAAACCCTGAGAAATGTGTGTTTGGTGTTCCATCCGGCAAGCTCCTTGATTTTTTTGTGTCCCAGCGGGGGATAGAGGCCAACCCCGACAAGATCAGAGCAATCGAGCAGATACAAGCACCCAAGACTGTTAAAGATGTGAGGCGTTTAACTGGATGCATTGCCGCACTAAGTAGGTTCATCTCCAAGTCTGCTGAGCGTGCCTTGCCTTTCTTCAAAATCTTGAAGAAGGCTGGCCCGATGAAGTGGACCCCGGAAGTAGAAGCAGCACTGCAAGACCTGAAAGCCTACCTTTCCTCTGCTCCCACCTTAGTCGCGCCTAAACCACAAGAGTCGTTGTTGCTATATTTAGCTGCGACGAATCAAGTGGTTAGTGCAGCACTGGTGGAGCAACGAGAGGTGGATGAGGAAGCAGCTGCAGCAACTGCACCCTCCAGAGATGGAACTGAACCCGTCGCGGTAGAAGCAAGTCAAGAAGAGGCGGGGCAAACCAGCGAAGGTGATCTTAAAACCATGGCAAGGAAGAAAGTGGTGCAACAGCCAGTCTACTTTGTCAGCTCCCTATTATAGGGGGCTAGGTCAAGATACTCTGGAGTACAAAAGCTGATCTTTGGCCTTATCATGGCCTCAAGGAAACTGCGTCACTACTTCCAAGCCCACGAGATCACAGTTGTCACACGTTTCCCACTACAGTGCATACTGAGAAACCCCGAAGCCACAAGCAGAATAGTAGAGTGGGCACTAGAGCTGTCGAGCTTTGGCCTGAAATATGAAAGCACCTCAACTATTCATAGCAGGGCATTGGCGGAATTCATTGCAGAGTGGACGCCCACTCTAGATGAAGAAGTGCCAGAAACAGTTCTCCCCGGCAAAGAGGCACCCCAAGAGTGGATCATGTATTTTGATGGTGCTTTCTCACTACAGGGCGACGGTGCCGGCGTGCTTCTTATTGCGCCCACCGGAGAGCATCTCAAATATGTAATCCAAATGCACTTTCCCCAGGAGAAGGCCACCAACAACACTGCTGAGTATGAGGGGCTCCTTGCCGGACTCAGAATTGTGGTGGAGTTGGGAATCAAGAAACTGATTATCTGCAGAGATTCTCAACTAGTGGTGAGGCAAGTCAACACAGATTATCAGAGTTCGTTGATGGAGGCGTATGTGGAGGAAGTGAGAAAGTTGGAAGAGCGCTTTGATGGATTACAAGCAGAGCATGTGCCACAAGCAGAAAATGGCATCGCCGATCACTTGTCAAAGTGCGCTGCACAAAAGATCTCTGTGGAACCAGGAACTTTTGTTCTCCATCTAACTCAACCATCAGTATCCCCTTCAACGATGGCCAGAAAAAGAAGAAAATTGAACCCCGACAAGCATTTCCCGGCAGGACTCCCCGAAGCTACGGGTGGAGAGGCTAGCAGGGATAGTCTCGCTTTGGTTGGTGAGCCACCCCCTCCCGCATAACCACAAGTTCTTGCAGTGGAAGGAAGCGCTCCCACGAATGAGGAGGTGCCTTTAGTCCTTGTTGTCGAGCCACAAGCTCCAACTTGGGCATAGCACATAGCCCGTTTTCTTCAAACAAGAGAACTTCCTGAAGAGCATGAAGAAGCCGAAAAAGTAGCCCGACGGTCCAGTATGTACCAGTTTCTCGATGACACTCTGTACAGAAAGAGGCCAAATGGGGTGAAATTGAAGTGCATTTGCCGGGAGGATGGGCTGAAGCTGTTGGCACAGATACATGGGGGTATATGTGGCTCTCACATTGGATCAAGAGCCCTGGTTGGAAAAGCCTTTCGGCAGGGTTTCTAATGGCCCACAGCCCTCCAGGATGCAACTGAGCTAGCCACCAAGTGTGAAGCCTGCTAGTTCCACTCCAAAAACATTCATCAACCAGCTCAAGCTCTCCAGACGATCCCTTTATCCTGGCCATTCTCGGTCTGGGGGCTCGATATCTTGGGCCCTTTCCCCCGTGCTACCGGGGGCTTTGAATTCTTGTACTTTGCAATCGACAAGTTTACGAAGTGGCCTGAGGTGGAGCCAGTGAGGAAGGTGACCACACAGTCAGCTGTCAAGTTCTTGAAAGGATTGGTGTGCCATTTTGGAGTACCCAACAGAGTGATCACCGATAACGGCACCCAGTTCACGAGCCACGCCTTCATGCAGTACGTCCAAAGCCTTGGAAGCAAGGTCTCCTTTGCCTCTGTTGCTCATCCCCGGAGCAATGGGTAAGCGGAAAGGATGAATGCTGAAGTGCTGTGTGGGCTCAAGACAAGAACTTTTGACAAGTTGCAGAAATGCGGCAGGCGATGGATTGATGAGCTGCTGGTGGTTCTTTGGTCTCTCCGGACGACACCAAATCGAGCCACCGGCCGGACTCCATTCTCCCTAGTGTATGGGGCAGAAGCAGTGCTCCCCACAGAACTCATATACGGGTCACCTCGAGTACTTGCCTACAATGAAGTAGAGCAAAAGCAGCTCTGGCATGACGATGCCGTGCTCCTTGAGGAAGATCGCCTCCGGGCCGTTGTGCATGCTGCACGCTACCAGCAAGCCCTGCGCCGCTATCATAGCCGCAGGATTCACACCCGGAGCCTTGAGGAAGGCGACCTTGTCCTTGGGCGTGTTCAGTCCTCCAAGGGTTCCAACAAGTTGACGCCAAAGTGGGAAGGCCCTTACCGGGTAGTACAAGTCACCAGACCTGGCGCAGTCCGTCTGGAGACCGAAGATGGCATTAAATTGCAAAACTCAAGGAATATTGAGCATCTTCGCAAGTTCTACCCGTAAGGCGCGGTTGCCGGGCTCAGCTCCTGGCAACCACCTTTTGTACAAGCCTTGCCGATGCACATGTAACCCTTTGTACAAATCTAGGCGCAGACCCTGTGCAAAGATAATAAAACGAAGCGCTGACGCCTAAAACTTGCATACATGTTTATTTAAGTCTGACTTTGCTATAGTCCTTAAATCATATAGATGAGATCGTAAGCTACTGTTTTCCCCTGTACTAACAAATAGGGCTCCTATCGCGGATAAACTCCCCGAAGGGGGGAAGTGAGGACAAGCTGGCGTATCGATCCCCGACAGCGTAACGCAGATAAGTTCCCCTGACCATCCATCGCATGCCCCTATGTGAAAAACTTGTGCGTTGAAAAACCTTGTCGCCCTAAAACATTTGTGCTCCCATCCCTTGATTCAAAGATTACTTCAGTCAGGCTGGTCGCAGTAGCATTTGAAAAAAAGGGTTGACGAGGTGCCGGTTCTCTTCCACGCTCCTAACCCGCCAGGCTGAGCCTTGCGGCAGCAACGGAAGGAACCGGCAAGATGTCCTCCCGGAAAGCCTTGTTTACTTGGGAGTATAGACGAATCATTCCTCAGCATGGACATGATACATGCACAAGTGCCCGGCAAGCATATCTTTTTTTCATTAAATACGTGGATAAACAAGTAAAAACCATACAGGGTACAAATATGGATGAAAGGGTACATAATTTAAGCTAAAGTTTGGCAAGTGCCTGCAGTTTTTAGATTGAAAAAAGATAAGTGCCCCATAATGCCTTTCTTGTCCCTCTCCTCCTAGGAGCTACAGAGGGAGGTGAAGAGGGCAAAAGGGGTGCCTAGGCAGAAGCCCAACCTGACCCCGTCAGGGCTCGCGGGACGCAGCCTGACAAGATCGGGAGGGCGGGGGCGAAGCGAGAAGGACAGAAGGAGCGACTAGGTGATGCCCTGGTCACCACCGCCAAGACCAAAGGAATGCGGCAGGAGGGACACCGGCAAGGAAGACGAAGCCAGAGTCCACGGGGAAGCCTGCCGGGATCGAGCTGGAGAAGGCGGAGGCATCCACACCCAACATCCCAGCAAATCGCTCTGCCGGGGAGAAGGCCAGGTGCAGATGATGGTGCCGTTGGCGCCTAGCTGACGGTGACGGTGCATCCTACGTTCAGCTGGACTCCGAGCCGCCATCCTCCCTCTCGGCACCGTCATCTTCGCCGTCATTGTCCTCTTCATCGCTGTCGCTCGAAGAGGAGCTTTCATCGTCGGTCGAGCTCTCTGCGCAGCACCCTAAGCGAGCACCCGAATGCCCGAAGACCTTGATGGAGAGCAGATCTGCATCCATTAACTTAAAATGGAGTACGTGCCCCTCTGCCAAGTTGTGGGCACGTGCGAAAGTTTTCCAGCCGTGACGGAGAAGCATCACGTGAGGTGCGGGGAAATCGATGTCCACCCGCATGTTGCTATTATAGCAAGCCCTCATGTGCAACTTCAACCCGTGCGGCTGTTCCACCTCCATTACCCTTGCAAAAGCGATAGGAAGCCGAAGGCGGCTGCGCGGGGGCTCGCGTGGCCTGACGATGAACTCCATCGGAGCCAGGGCGCCCAGAGGAGGAGCAACCAATGCACCACCACATCCTTCCCGGCCCCGAGGGCCTCGCCGACCACGTCCATGTCCCGCAGCACCTCCTTGGGCGCTGGATTCTGCCCCCGCATCCCCGGCCGTGGCAGGGATGCGCTGCCTAGAAGAGGTCCTCGTCACCACTACAGGGGCACGACCGTGCCCTCTCCCTCTCACCATGGTAGAAGAGAGCACAAGAAGAAGAAGGTGTGTGGGTGAGTCCTTTTGCCTGCCTCTGCGCTCCCTTTTATAGTGGAGCATGGCAGGGGGCTGGCTCCCCACTACTCCATGGCAACCACCACGATCGAACAATCCGGTCCATCAGCGTCACTGGCAATGTCCGGAATCTCAGACCGCCCTCCTGCGCTTATCCATGGCGTCAAGCTTTCTGCCATGGCACTCATTCCCGCGCCCTGCGCCTCCGCCACCAACTCTGCACAATGCATGCGGCGTACGTGGCGGAAACAGCAGTAGTAGTGGGGTGAGTAAAATAGCAGTTACCTCCCCATGAACATGGGCGGCCCACGAACCATTACGTGGGTAGCCCCACGTCGTTCAGAACGACTCGCGGGGAAACCGGAAACTGATCCAGTCACAGGTTAATGAAGAAGCAAGGAATATATCAAGGAAGACATGGATCCCATGGTGGTACGGCCAAAGTGTTCGCCTGTGCATTTGTTAGGGCCTACCCCAATGATGCCCGGCAGCACGTATGAGCCAGGCCCGGGGGCTCCTGTCGGTGCAACAAACATTCACAGTATTTGACCAGACCCATACACAGGCGTGATGATAGTCATATATCCAGCATCCAATGGGTAAACGCAAAACCAAACCAGAGAAGCCTCTCTTCGTGAGATCGAGGAGCGTATCAAGAAGACCAAGCTAAACATACAAGGCAAGGATTCCAAGAGAAGCATCCTCCACTGGCCAGGCGAGGCCGGCAGAGTCGATGCGGAACACAAGAGCGAGGGCAAACCCCCGCCAGCTGCGCCTCCGGGCCAACCAGAAGCCGAAGCGCGCGCCCCTCCGAGATAGCCCGGCAAGCCCTGCCCCACCGCATCGCGACGCCAGTCACTTATCAATGTGGTGTCGAACCCTCCAGGTATTTAAGTGGCTCTCACTAAGCACGTGGCAGCTCAATGATAAGCAAATCACACCCATTTGACACCCGTCCAGAGGCGTGTCAAGATGATAAGCTGAGGATGATTAAGCGGCACGGCAGGCCTGCCGGGATTCACCCTCAACATGACACCTAGCAGTGCATTTAATGCACTTTGTCCTAACTGCCAGAGTTAGGTATGATAGTACTGTTAGCTATCTAATCACAAGATAATGTCTGTTTTGCCACTGTGGTTACCCCTTGAGCTATAAAAGGAGGCCCAAGGCAACCTAGAGAAGGATTCGGACCCCCTCACACTTGTACGCGCATAGCAGCTCTCCCCGAGGCCACCTTGCCGGGTTTGAGCGCTGCGTGCTGTCGTGTTTTCTCCATCCAATCCACCAAAGCAAGAGTAGGGTTTTACGCTTCTCAGCGGCCTGAACCTGGGTAAAAATGACCAGAGCCCCATCGTCGTGCTGCCTCATGGCTTCTGCTCTTCGTGCAACATGATCACCCCCATGCCGAACCACAAGGGGCTCATGGCCCCATAGGTGATCGTGTCCACCCACGACAAGCCATAACCGAGTAGAAAACCTTCATGAGATTTAGGAGCAAATTTCAAGCGGCGATGCTTATCAAGAATGTAACACTTTGAGCCAAATATTCAAAAGTATCCAACTTGGGGTTTGTTACCAGTGAGAAGCTCGTATGTCGTCTTGCCGAGAAGCTTGTGAAGGTATAGTCGATTCATAGCATGACAAGCTGTCTCAACCGCTTCCACCCAAAAGTGTCTTGGCGTCTTGTATTCGTCAAGCATCGTTCTTGCCTTCTCGATAAGTGTCTGGTTCTTCCTCTCAACAACTCCATTTTTTTGAGGTGTGTACGTAGCCGAGAACTCATGTGAAATCCCTTCTTCATCAAGAAAGGTATCCACATTGGCGTTCTTGAACTCCGTTCCATTGTTGCTTTGAACCTTCTTGATCTTCACTTCAAATTGGTTTTGGGCCTTCCTAGTGAAGTTTTCGAAAATCTTTTGGACCTGCGATTTATCATCAAGAAAGAACACCCACGTAAATCTTGAAAAGTCGTCAACAATGACCAAACCGAACGAGTTACCACCGAGACTCTTGTAGGCATTGGGACCAAAAAGATCCATATGGAGTAGCTCCAGTGGTCTTCTCGTGGTCATGATGTTCTTCACAGGATGACTTCCTCCAACCTATTTTCCTGCTTGACAGACACTGCAAAGTCTATCCTTGTCAAATATGACATCTTTAACAACAAGGATATGATCACCTTTAATAAGCTTATCAAGATTTCGCATGCCCACATGACCTAACCTTCTATGCCATAACCAACCTTTAGAAGATTTAGCAATTAAGCAAATACGAGGTTGAGCTCTCTTAGTGAAATCAACAATGTATAGATCACCTCTACGAATACCAGTAAATTCTATGAAACACTTGGCAACCTACTTCAGTAAATAGAACATTAAAACTGAAGTCGGCTAGTCTAGATACGGAAAGGAGATTGTAACCAAGAGATTCAACGAGCATAACGCTTTGGATAGAGCTATCATTGGAAATGGCCACCTTACCAAGGCCAAGTACCTTACCCTTGGAGTTATCTCCAAAAGTGACATACTTGCGAGGACCGTTGTTCTTAGCAAGCTCACGGAATATGTGCTTATCTCCGGTCATATGATCAGTACATCCACTATCAAGAATCCATTCTTTACCTCCAGCCATGTAACCATGAAGGTTAGCCATAAGACCAAAATGTCTCATTGACTCCTCAAGGTCAAAGTCACTATCATCATCCTCATCATAATATCCATGCTCAATATCATCATGTGGTTGATCATCACCTAGAGCAAGTGATTCATTAGATTGATGACATGATAATGTGCATGTTTATGAATTCTAATAGTTTGTGAGATGATGCTACTAATGACTCCAACATTTCCTTTGGCACGCATAAGGTCACGGAGCTCAAATAGACATTCATCAAACTTAGGATCACTAGGCTTCATTTTATGAAAAGTAATAGACTTTTGAAGGATTTCATCTAGATTTTTCAAGGAATAGTTTGGCAAGCGCTCCTCAAGATATTTCCATATAGTATAAGCACATTCAAATGTAGGCAAGCATACAAGCAAATTTCTAGGCAATCCTCTGATTATAAGATCAATAGTTCTAAGATTGCGAGTCATGTCAAGGTACTCATCAGGGGTAGGATGCAATGGATCAATAGGAGTCACATAAGGGCTAGTAATGTACTTGTTCAAATCATATTCATTGAAAATCTCAAGCATCTCATTCTTCCAAGAACTATAGAACTCTCCGTCAAGCATAGGCACTCTACGTCTAATACTCCCGATCATAGACTCATCCATCTTCCTCCAATGGTGATTAAACCAAAGCAATGGAGACCAATGCTCTGGTACCAATTGAATGGATCGAGAAGAGGGGTCTAGAGGGGGGTGATTAGACCCTCAACAAGTAAAAGTGGCAGTTTTTAGATTCTTCAATTTAAGGTGGAGTTTTAGCACAAGTTTAAGTATTCACAATACATTTCAAGCAAGCATGACAAAAGTATATGCAGCGGAAAGAGTAAAGCATGCTAATTGCAAGAAAGTAAAGGGATGAGATTGGAGTGTGCAAACGTAATGAAGACACGGAGATTTTTGGCGTGGTTCCGATAGGTGGTGCTATCGTACATCTACGTTGATGGAGACTTCAACCCACGAAGGGTAACAGTTGCGCGAGTCCATGGAGGGCTCCACCCATGAAGGGTCCACGAAGAGCAACCTTGTCTATCCCACCATGGCCATTGCCCACGAAGGACTTGCCTCACTCGGGTAGATCTTCATGAAGTAGGTGATCTCCTTGCCCTTACAAATTCTTGGTTCAACTCCACATCTTGACGGAGGCTCCCAAGCGACACCTAACCAATCTAGGAGACACCACTCTCCAAAAGGTAATAAATGGTGTGTTGATGATGAACTCCTTGCTCTTGTGCTTCAAATGATAGTCTCCCCAACAATCAACTCTCTCTCACAGATTTGGATATGGTAGAAAGATGATTTGAGAGGAAAGCAACTTGGGAAGGCTAGAAATCAAGATTCTTGTGGTAGGATTGGTATATCTTGATCTCAACACATGAGTAGGTGGTTCTCTCTCAGAAAATGTAGGGTGGAAGTGTAGGCACATTCTGATGGCTCTCTCACATATGGAGATGGGGGTGGAGGGGTATATAGCCTCCACACAAAATCCAACCATTGCACACATTTGACCAAACTCGGTGAGACCAAATAGATGAACTCGGTCTGACTGATTAGTTCAAAATATGAATGTTAGGAATCTCGGTGGGACCGACTGGAACAACTCGATGGGACCGATGTGCTAGGGCTTAGGGCAAACCTCATTTCGGTGGCGCCGATTGCATCAACTCGGTGAGACCGAAGTGAAGCAATAAGGCAACAGAGAATTGGTCAAGCCATCTCGGTGAGACTGATTGCAATTTTGGTGAGACCGAAATAATTGCAACTGATAACAGGGAGTTGGCAAGGCCATCTCGGTGAGACCGAGATCCGTATCGGTGTGACCGAGCTGTTAGGGTTTCTGGTTGTGGCTATGTCATATGAACTCGGTGGCGCCGGATAGAAAGAATCGGTGGGGCCGAGATGGAGTTTAGGGTTTTCACATATTTGGAGTGAAAAGTGGTTGAGGGCTTTGGAGCAATATCACTAAGCATTTTGAGCAAGCAAGCCATTAAGCAACACCTCATCCCCTTTTAGTAGTACTGGCTTTCCTATGGACTCAATGTGATCTTGGATCACTTAAAATAAAATGAAGAATCTTGAGCTTTTGCCAATATGTGTCCTTGACACCTTGAAGGGGTTCCACATCCTCTTGTCCTTTCCACGTCATTGTTGAACTTGTCTGAAATACACTAGATAAAAGCATTAGTCCAACAAGAGATATGTTGAAATTAATTACCAAAATCACCCAGGGAGCACTTGTGCTTTCACGAGGCCCCCACGCGAGGCGGTCTCCCGAGGCAGCCTCCTAATGCCCCCTCGCGGGGGCAAGCAAGTCAAGAGTACTCGGCCGGTCGCATGGCCCCGCATCTTCACGTGGGTGACACGCGCGCTGACGAATGGTGCCAGAGGCTGTGCCAGTAGGCGCGGATGAAGAGGGTTTCCTCTTTGATGTCAAGGGATCAAGGCCAGCGCGCCGGTTCCCAAAGCAATCCCCAAAGGTTGCCTGATCGGTGCTAGATGACCAAGACGATGGGCGCGCAGGGCGGAGGTCATCACCAAGCCCACCGGCTCGTCATGGACAGTGGCTTTGCACGCGAAGACCGCCTTTTATCAGGATAGACTGCGCCCCTGTCCCCCTTCAAATTGATGTTGTGTGGCAACCCTTCCCGCCAATGTTTTCGGGGGAAGAGGACCAAGGCATGTATAAAAGGTGGGCGGGATGCTGTTGTAGAGGGGTACGATTCTTCCCCACAGCACTTGTACTCTCATTTCTCCCTCGCGAGTGCAATCGAACCACCAAAGCAGGAGTAGGGTTTTACACCGTAAGGTGGCCCAAACCTGGGTAACTGTCGTGTCCCTAGCCGCTCCCGCAAGCCCGCGCTCGTCGTAGCATCTCCGTTGTTGGTAGCAGAACGGAGTAGGGTGGTAGGATCGAGCGCACCCCAGGGTTCGAACCTCTTGGGTCCCCGGAGCCCCGATTCCGACAGTAGTGCTAGTATCCACATGAGGCGCACTAGATGTTACCTTAGTAATTATATCCCCATGAGCTATTTTAGCACATTATGGGATACTAGAAGATCATCATGAGAGCTTGTGAGCTTTACATGACTTTCTTCCAATTTCCCATAATTGCTAGATAGCAACTCAAGTTGAACCCTTAGCTCAACATTCTCCTTCAAAATGGATGCTTCACAAGAGATAGAGTTAGTAGCACAAGCATCATCATTAACAGCAAGAGGAGAAGGCAGCATGGCAAGATCTTCTAAATATGAAGCTTTAAGTTGTGCATGAGACTCGATGAGTCCGATTAGCTCACTCTTAATGACTCTTGAGCCATTTTTGAGGTGCCCAAAGTCCTCAAGGAGTTTAGCATGCGCAACTTCAAGCTTATCATTTTTAGTTTTGAAATCATTGGCCACCTCAAGGGCTATATCATGGGATTCCTTTATTCTAGATAATTCTAGGACAAAGGTCTCCTCAAGAGATTCCTTGGTGGTTTGTTCAAGTTCAAGAGCATGAGAGAGGTCCGCGATCTCATTAGCGTAATCACGCTCATGACCTTCCATTTTCTCAATGGTGACCTCATGCTCCTCGATATGAGATTCCAACTCCTTAATGTATTTCTTGCCATCAACGGCAATAGACATGATTTCCATGAAGTTGGAACGAGCAATTTTATTCTTATGAAGAGCTTTAAAAATCATTTCACCCTTAATTTCTAAGGAAGCAATATTATCATCCTCTTCATCAATAAGCTCATCCTCACTAGCAACAACATCATCATCATGAGGGCTATTGGGATTCAAAGTAGAAGATACCTTTGAAGCCTTAGCCTTAAGGCAAAAGTGAGAAACAATAGATGATGATGAAGGATCCATTGAAGAGCCAGCCAAGACCACATCTTGTTCCATGGGATGTTGGGTTTCCTCTACATTGTTAGCACAACAACTCGAGGAAATAGATGCATTTTTATCATGGCAACAAGACATAGCAAGCATATCATCATGAGATTTAGCCAAGCAATTTATACATGATATGCAAGGACTATCAACACAAGCATGTGAAACATTTGGAGCGCTCGAAGTGTTAAAGTCCAAAGATGAAGCATTGCAATAAGATAATGATGAAGGATCATCAACAATAAGCCCACTATCATCATTGCAATGAACACCACTACTCACCATATCATAACCTTGTGGCAATCCACATGTAGGTGAATTAGAAGAACTTGAGAACACAACACGACCAGAGGTGGAGGGAGAACAATCATCCCTAGAAATCTTGGACACGCCATATTTATCTTGAAGTTTTGTCCACAACTCATGGGCATCCCAAAACGGCATGAGTTGAAATATGACTACATTGCTGAAAGCATCGAAAAGCACATTAGAAGCTTGAGCATTGAGATAAGAGTTTTTCTCATCCTCTAGAGACAATCTTTGAGGATCCTTTGGAGGAGAAAACCCCATATCTACAATTCACTCTAAATTTGGGTCCATGACCCTAAAGAGATTAAGCATGCGAATTACCCAAACATCAAATTTGTGTCATCGAAACTAAGAGTGTCACAGAATCCTAATCCCCTAGTCAACATCTTTAGTCTCGAGGCGGTTAAGCCTAATAAAGAGAGACGAGGCTCTGATACCAATTGAAAGATCATGGATGTCGCCTAGAGAGGGAATGAATAGGCGCTTTAAAATAATTACGGTTTAGGCTTGAACAAATGCGAAATAAAACTAGCAATTAATTTGTCAAGCACAAAACCTAAGACAACTAGGCTCACCTATGTGCACCAACAACTTATGCTAAGCAATATTAACAACTAAGTGATAGCAAGCTATATAACACGAAACACTATGTCTATCACAAAGTAAAGTGCATAAGTAAAGGGCTCGGGTAAGAGATAACCGAGGCACGCAGAGACGATGATGTATCCCGAAGTTCACACCCTTGCGGATGCTAATCTCCATTTGGAGCGGTCTGGAGGCACAATGCTCCCCAAGAAGCCACTAGGGCCACCATAATCTCCTCACGCCCTCGCACAATGCAAGATGTCGTGATTCCACTAAGGGACCCTTGAGGGCAGTCACCAAACCCGTGCAATTGGCAACCCTTGGGGGCGGTCACCATAACCGTACACTTTGGCAACCCTTGGGGGCGGTCATCGGAACCCGTAGAAATTGCTCCAGGCAATCTCCACAACCTAATTGGAGACCCCAACTCTTGCCCAGAGGTTTACACCACAATGATTAAGCTCCAAGGCACCACCAACCGTCTAGGGCGCCCAAGCACCCAAGAGGAACAAGCTCTAGGGTATGAAGCACCCAAGAGTAAAAAGCTTCTCAAACTTCACTTCCACGTATCACCGTGGAGAACTCAAACCTATGCACCAAATGCAATGGCTTGGGCACATGGAGTGCCCAAGTCCCTCACACTCAAATCCCACCAAAGCAACGAAAGCTATGGAGGAATATGAGAGGAAGAACAAGAAGGAGAACACAAAGAACTCCAAGATCTTGATCCAAGGGGTTCCCCTCACATAGAGGAGAAAGTGATTGGTGGAAATATGGATCTAGAGATGGCAAGCTCGAAGAAGGTCAACAATGGGGGAAGAACATGAGCTAAAAGGATAAAGACCATTGGGGAAGAAGGCCCCCTTAAATAGGCACCTCCGAATCCAACCGTTATGCCCACTGGTCATGCACAAGCGATACTACCTCTTGGGGGAGCAGTACTACTGCTTAGCATGGCCAAAACAGCCCGACGAGATAGAAAAACATGAATAGTAGATCTACCGGAGAGGTAGTACCGCTCGGGGGAGCAGTACTACCGCTTAGAGAGGTACTACCGCTCAAGCGGATTGGATAACAGAAGCATAAAATAAGTGGAGGTGGAAGCGGTACTATTCAGCTGAAGTACCGTCTAAGAGGTACTACCGCTCGGGGGAGAGGTACTACCGCTTGAGAGGTACTACCGCTCTCTACTACCGCTCAAGCTGAAAATTGCCCAAGCAAAACAGAAGGAGCAAGAAAACCAGAACTGCCATAACTTTTGCATATGTGCTCCGAATTGAGCAAACTCAAGCTTGTTGGATAGATGACGATGAGTACTATCCAAACAGCTTGTTGGTTATAGTGAGAAGAGGCAGTAGAAAAGAGCCAATGATATAGAGATGTGAAACCTCTATGAATGAAGACCCGACAAAAACTCCAACATCGAAAACATCATAGAAGATGCATATGAACTCCATTTTTGATGAACTCGAGCTTGTCATGAAGATGACCATAAGCTCTATAACTCACAAAGAGAAACACCAAACAAGAACCAAGAAACATGATGCAATGATGCAATGGTTTGAGCTCTCAAAGAATGATAAGTTCAAGCTACTTACTTGAGAGCCCCCCTTGATAGTATGGCAATCGATCCTATAACCCGGTCTCCCAATAAACACCATGAGACCGGTAAAATAGAAATCCTATCAAGGGCAAACCTTTGCCTTGCGCATAATCCACTTGAGCTAGATGATGACGATCTTGACTTCCTCAAGTTGGATCACCTTTCTTGATTGTGTTGGCTTGATGAAGACAAGTAGATTGCTCCCCCATACTCAACTATGGGTGAGCCACTCTTCAGCACATCTTCACAAGTCCATTGTCACCACAATGGACGGCAAGCTTCAAGCATGATCTCTTCGTGATGCTCCACTTGAACTTGCACACCGCAATCTTGATGACGTTCACCACTTGATGTCATCCTCCATGGGTTGTATCAGATCTTCCTCTTGATGCAAGCCCATGGAAACATACATAACCCCACATAGAACTCTCCCGTAGACCATGGGTTAGTACACAAAGCATAATGGACAATGCTTACCATACCATGGGATCACTTGATCCCTTTCGGTACATCTTCTACGCTTTGCGTGTTGATCAACTTGATTCACACTTTGACTTAGTCTTGATCAACCTTCTATCATGTCCTCTACATGACCAATCTTTGGATAATTCCTTGAATAGCAACTTGGTCATCTCATAAACTCCTTGAAACCAACACATGGACTTCAAGAAATGCCTATGGGCAAATCCTTCAAACATAACTCAAGGTAGCCATTAGTCCATAGATATTGTCATCAATTACCAAAACCAAACATGGGGGCACCGCATGTTCTTTCAACGTATTTCTCACCGACATTACATTCATGTATCACACATTCATTTTAGTTGTCGGTGTTCATCCTAATTCATTGTATATCCATGTTAGTTTTTTTTACTTTCTTGTGTGTTTGAAAAACTTAGAAAATCCAAAAATATTTCTCGCTTCTTTTCTGTTTTTCTTTCTGGTTTAATTATTTTGTAATAGTAAAAGAAAACCCAAAACTATTTCTCATTTTTTTTGTGGGAGCTTCCCCGTGTAAATAGTTTTTCTCATTTTTCATTTTCCTTTGTTAGTTTGCTTTCTTCTGAAAAACTGAGAACTCCAAAAATATTTCAGCGTGTTTCTCTGAAATTATTTTCTTTCATTTGAGTTGTCGTAACGAGAAGATCACGATGAAATTGTTGAGTGGCTCTCATATGCATTATTGTTGATCTAACAAAGAGCCCATATTACCTTTTCTTCTCCTTTGAATAAAATGTTTGCAGATTTCAGCTTAGTCCATGGCACACTTGCACTATTATCATTTTCACATCATTTGGTCGCGCAAGTGAAAGACAATAATGACGATGATTTGATGAAGTGATTGCGATGAAGGAAAGTTGGTATGAACTCTTCTTGTTTTCTGTTTTTGTAAATATGTTTAACTTAGTCGACCTTGATTCAGCATATTATGAGTAAACATGTTTGTGATGACAATTAAAGATTATAGTGGCTCATGCCATGCTTAAATAGCTAGGTGTGGATAATGATTTATCTTGAGTGTCAACATGCATTAAAATGGTTGTGATGTAGTACATTAGTATGGTATCCTCCTCTGAATGATTCAAGTGGCTTGACTTGGCACATATTCACACATGTAGTTGAATCAAAACCAATGCAGCCTTCATGATATTTATGTTCACGGTGTTTATATCCTACTCATGCTTGTATTCAATGTTAATTATTTGCAATGCATGATTATGACCGTTGTCGCTCTCTAGTTGGTCGCTTCTCAATCTATTTGCTAGCCTTTGCCTATACTAAGCGGGAATGCTGCTTGTGCATCCAAAATCCTTAAAACCAAAGTTGTTCCAGATTAGTCCACCATATCTACCTATATGCGGTATTACTCTGTCATTCTAAGTAAATTTGCATGTGCCACCTCTAATCATTTAAATAAACATCTATTTTGTCTGCCCGTACAGCTCATGGAGTGACAGGGGGCGGTCAATATCTTCCATGCTAAGTGGGTTATTGTCATGATGGGTGTTTATTCACTTGTCATTGCACGAGAGAGGCTGGTAATTGGGATGCCTAGTCCTATAATAAAAATAAAGAAAATATAATAAAACAAACTCCCTCGAAAAGTTGATCACTTGGAGGGTACCCGTGAATTCGGCTAGCCATGGCTTGTGTTTGTATGGTTGTGTGGAAAACTCATATGCACGTGTGAAATGATAAACGATAAACAATAGGTTCCCAGTCTCGCCTCTAAGACTTGCTCAAGTGTTGTTGGTGATCATGTTTTTTGGATCTTAGGATATCGTTAAGTGTACCAATAGTCCTAAAACAACATTGAGGGTATGACGTTAGAAGAACGATCATATCGAATCGACCCAATACTTGTCTATTATAGTTTGTGATTATATCATCTGAAATTATCTATTATAACACGAAGCGTTAGCTTGTGTCTTAGTTCCTCAGACCATGAGAGTGTCTCGGTCACTTCCTACCGGACGGTGGGCTTTGGGGTTGCTCAAACGTCATCTATAACAAGGTGATCATAACGACAACTTTCAGGCTCACTAGAAAGTTTGACAAGTGACCGGGTAGCTCGAGAGTGGGATTTGCTCCTCCGATGATGGAGAGATATTGTTAGGGCCCTCTCGGTGTGACGATGTCCATCATCATCTGGCCAAACACAGGTGACTACGTCACGGGGATGCCGTAACATTTCAACGGGAAAGAAGAACAAAACTGGTAACGGGAGTAACGGTATAGTGAGCATGGTGATGACTCAGGAGGATACCAATGCACACTGGGTTTGGTAAAGTATCGCAAAGCAAAGGGAACATCACATGATAACCAAAGGTTCACTCGAATATCATTCGTGTAATCATAGGGACCGATATGGATGTCCACGGTTCCACTATCAGTCATTGAACGAAGGGGTTTCATTTATGTCTATGATTTACCGAACCTACGAGGTCACAAGTTAAGGTAATCACAATCTGCTGAGTGTTAGTAGGATGGGAGTGAGGAGAATATATTTGTGGAATTGTTTCATTAATATCCAGAATAGTTCCGATAGGTTCCGGAAGGGTTTCGGTGAATATCGGGTAATACCGGTATTACCGATTAATTATATATAGGTGGAAAATGTTTTTGAGGATGTTAAATTATATATATAATGCTCTAAAAATATTTAGAACATTTTATATTTAATTAAAATATCAACGGGATTTAAAAGGCCAAGAGGTGGAAGGCAACTTGGGCCACAAGGGCCCAAGTGGAGTTGGCACCCCCCTTTCCTTGTGGGGAAGCCGAATCCTGCTAGGGGAGGGAGTTGGACTCCTCCCCTAGGCCGGCGCACCAAGGGGGCTCTTTACCCCCTTGGTGGCTGCCCTCTCCCTCCCCTCTAACCTATATATACTAGAGAATTTCCACCCTATGGATGTACAAGTTTTGGAGCCTCCTCTAGTTGATCTAGTTCTAGTTCTTGTTGGTCCTAGTTGACTAATTAGAGCTAGCCCTAGCCACCTCTAATCCTCATAATTACAAGCCCTGTGTGGTTCTAATCTCCTCCCTCTAATTCTTCGGCGATGATTAGCTCTGGACGGCGAAGCGCTGCCGGATCGTGAAGACCGTACGCTTGCAACCAAGTAGAGAGGCCGTGCTTTCGGTCTTCCGTTCGAGGGATCGTTCAAGGAAGGTTTGCGGGATCATCATCGATGTTCGAGGGACTCCAAGTATGATCTACAGCGACTCGTCTACTTCTGCTACACTCCCAGAGTCGGTAACGATCATTGATCCAAACTCGTTATGCATCTTCATATTGTTCTTGGGTGATTGTAGAGCGATTTTTTTTTGTTTTCTACTATGTTTCCCAATAGTGGTATCAGAGCAGTTCTATGAGTAGATGCAGGTTTTGATCTAGATCACATGTGATTGTGAGGGTGATGTTCTTGCTATGCTTCACTCGAGTGTTGCTTCGGTTCAGTTCATTGACGGCATGGTGTTGATTTTTACAAGGTTCTGACAATCGGTTAGCTCTGGCTGTCGACAATCTGCTAACAGTTCCTTGGGCTTCACCATAGTCAAGAATAGTGAACCTTCACGTACACAAGAGGGTGATGAAGATGGAATATCTTCTAGGGGGTCACATGTATTAGACGAAGTTTAGTGTCGGGGAACGAGATTTTTAATTAAGTCTCTTCTTTCACACACCCCGAAAGTTAATCTAGCAACAAGGATTATCACTTTATGGGGTGCATGTAGGTAGCTAGGTTTATCCGGAAACCCTAGAAGCCACATAATTAAAATTTTCCAAACCGATTAGAGGACGTCTAACTTGGTTTTGTAGGGTTTGCATATGATGTGGTATAGCCTTTGTCATGATAATGACTTTATGTATGAGATGGTTATATGTTGTAATGTTAAGTGGCATGCGCGTCATGGCATGATGGCTGGAGCCACGAGATTGCCACATTAATGTAAAATTTGTAGAGATAACCTTTAGGTTACAGGTAACGATGGAAACCGTACATGAAGGACCCCGATGAGGAGAAGGTGTACTAGGCACGGGACGACGAGCTATAATTTGGTGCCACGATGGAATTTCTGAATTTGGTGCCACGACAACGTTTTTTGAAACATTCGCCACGGCAACGTTTTCTGAAATTGCCGCCATGTCAATGTTTTTGAAACGGTTGCCACGGCAACGAAACATTGGCCATCACAATGCTTCAACTGAAGATTGAAGACGATCATGGAGAATTCCCGGTGCCCAGGGCTATACCATATCATGCTATTATGAATTGCCTGAGATGTTTATCCCTTTATTGATTGCACCCTTTGATTGTGCATTAGTCAATTATTAGGGTGATCTCTCACAGTAAATATCAAGTTAAAAGGTGCTCTTCCTAGTGTTGCAACCATCTATAACACATAGCATTCCGGAGTGCGTCATGTCCACATGAGTACAAACGAGACGTGAGGTGTAAGACGGGGATGGTCAGACCATAGATGCAGATAGCACTCGGTTGTCTTGAAGTTCTAGCAGAATCGTTCTAAGCTCGGAGCACAAACCATCGAAAGATGAACAAGAGTCATATGGAGATATGATCGGCAAATGTTTGCCCACCGATCAAAATTCTCGTCATCAGTGATGTCCACATCAATGGCTGAGACTACATTTGGATCTTGAATCACTCACTATAAATTATGAGAGATATTGATTTGAGTGGGAGCACAATTATGTATTAATTAAGTTTAATAAGTAGTGCAAATTAATTATGATCAATGTCTATGTGTAGTTTACATTATAGTTGTAGAATTATGGCTCACGGTTCCACCATTGTTTTTTAAATTGATTGACTGTTATTTATCTGTGTTATGACCGGCGTCACGTATAGCCGGAGGAGGCCCATTGGCGCGTCTAGTTAGGGGCTTAGCCCAACTTATCTTTATTTTTATTAGCACCTCGAGGATTATATAAACACTTGTAAGGCCACGTTTTGGAATCAAGCAATAAGTCATAACTATTGCCCGGCTCCCTTCAGGAGCCGGAACCCTAACCCTAGCCGCCTCCTGCGCCATCTTCTCCTCCTCCGCCACGCGACCACGGCGTCGTCGCGCCGCCACTCGCACCCAGCTCCTCGCCACCCTCCCTTCCACCCCTACAACCTAAGAGCTAGGCCTGGTAGGATCCCAGCTCCTATCAATCTGGTATCAGCTGTCTCAGGATCGGTCATGTCTACACCTCTTCCCACCGCCGACCACCACCACGCTGCCGACCACCTCCGCGGCTGGGGCGCTGTCCTTGTCGGGGCCGATGTCCTCCGCCGCCTGGACGCCGCCGATCGCCACCCCCGTCGTCTTCACCCCGGAGGAGATGACGGCAGCCCTCCGGGACCTCACCCAGGTGGTTGCGGGCATCCACACCTTCCTCGCGAGCCCCTATGGGCCGCAGCCTCCTGGGCCCTTCGCCATCGCACCGCAGTTGCCACCGTGGCAACCGCCCCCCTCGGCGACCCCCTTCGCCCCCGCCGCGCAGCAGCCACCACCCGCGGCGCACATCGGCGCCTCCACCATGCAGCAGCAGCAACAGCCCTCCGTCGCTCCCACCGTGGCGCTGTCGCACCAGCAGCTGCAGCCGCCGCCACCGGCAACCTCAGCCCAGGGTGCCCCAACGACGGATCAGGGGGTGCCCATCCACCAGGTTCGGTTCCCTCCATCGCCATCACCGCTACCGGCCTGGCTCGCCGGGTCCCTCAAGCCGGTCTACACGACGGCCTCCGGACAGCCGCATGTGCTGCCCCCACCGGTGCCGCCCTCAGCCATCCAGTTCGGCGGGCCCTCGGGCTCCGCCGACCCCTACGCCGGCGTCGACGGGCCCTTGTTCCAGGGTGGCCCTTTGATGCCCACCTACTCGGCGCCGTCGTCCTCGCTGCTCCGCACCAATGAGGTGTACCCCTCTGTCGTCCATGGCCAGACGCCGCCGCGCTTCTCCAAGCTTGAGTTCGCCACCTACGACGGCACCATGGACCCCCTGAACTGGCTCAATCAGTGCGACCAGTTTTTCAGGGGGCAACGCACGCTCGCGCCCAACCGCACCTGGATCGCCTCCTATCACCTCCGAGGCACCGCACAGACGTGGTATTAAACCCTCGAGCAGGACGAGGGCGGCAGGTCCCCATGGGAGCATTTCCGCGAGCTTTGCTGTCAGATTCGGGGTTCCGCAGACCCTTGAGAGGTTCGAACTCTGGGATGCATGCGAAGAACTCTCTCTCCCCAGTCTGCCTGCTCAACGATTCCACAGCCTAGCTCGACGAACCCAAGGAACAAGAGACACAGTAGTTTATCCTAGTTTGGGCCACCTTGTGGTGTAATACCCTACTCCAGCTTTGTGGTGGATTGCCTCGGAGGGCTGAGGATGAACTAGTACAGAGGTGGAACGACCTCAGGAGGTGAGGTGTTCTTGAGCTCGATGAGCTGGTGAGGTGGTGAGGGTGGAATGGATCTGGTCCAGCTCCGGTTGCTCTTTTTCTCCCAAGGTGGTGGCTAAGTCCTATTTATAGTGGCCTTGGTCCTCTTCCCAAATGTAGGCAGGAAGGGATCCCACAACGGCCAAATTCGAAGGAAGACAACTAGTACAAGTTATCCTGACAAAAGTAGTCTTCACCTGCAAAAGCCTCTGGTGGTGACGCTGTAGTGGGCTCCTCGATGACCTCCGTCCTGCCGTCCTGGCGGTCCTGGTCTTGTTGCAATGATATGGAAACCTTTGCTTGATTCCTCCGGACTCCGCGCCTGCGCTTGCCTCCTTTGCACCAGAGGAAACTGGTACACTGCACCCGCTAGCGCCCGCCTGGTCCTGGTTGTCATGGCTCATGTCAGGTGAACCTCGCGAGGTGCAGCTTGCATGGATATCTCCGCTCCTCGGGAGCCAGCCTGGGGAGGCCGCCCCTCGTGGAGGTCTTGGTGTCGTCCGCCTCGCGAGGCCTGGCCCCTCGTGAGGGTCTTGAGTTGTCGTTGCTGAAGCTTGGCCATACCAGGCCGTCGATGGAGCCACGCCACGGGCCGTAGGCAGGCTAGTCTGGGCACCCCCGGTCCCAGGATGCCGACAGTAGCCCCTGGGCCCAAGGCACGCTCGAGCTTGGCTTCGAGGCGAAGCCAAAGGGCAAGTGCGGTGCGCCGTGGGCCCTAACCGCCTGCGGCCTTGGTTACCGTGTGGCGATTGATGGGACGTGGGCGCCTCCACTTCCCCGCGCTGCCTCGGCAACTGCTTCGACTTGACAAGACCCTGCTGCATGCAGAGAAAAATCATCATTACGCGTGATCGTGGAGGCCGGCGATCGGCCTTCCCTTGGCTATAAATGAGGAGAGGGGCGAAGCCCCCTTTTGCACGTCTTCGTCTTCTCGCCACCCGCTCCTTCTTCTTCCTTCTTGCCTCGCCATCTTTCCGCGGTGTTCATGGTGTTGACGAGGAAGTTTTCTGCCGCCAAGAAGGGGAAGGCCCCTAAGGAGGGGTCCGGCTCGCCGCCGCCCAAGAGAGGACGAGGTCACCCCCGCAAGCATGCGGCGGCCCCTGTGGTGGCTCCTTGTGGACGCGGGCGCGCCTCGAGTGGTCGTGGCGGCGCCTCTTCTCGCGGTGAGAGCCGCCAGGGGTGAGGCAGCCCCCGTGATGGAGGGAGGAACGTCGTGGTCGCCCGGCCTCCTCGGTCGCGCTTCCACTCGGCCAAAGTGCTCCCAGAGTTTGTCGTGTGGTCGGAGGGGCCGACCAGCACCTGGCTCCCACTCCCCCGCTTCTTCGTGCGAGAGCTACCGGTTGCTGGTCTTGACGGCCTCTGGCTGCAAGCTGACGGCTACTGCAGCAAGGCTTCATGGGTCGGGGTCGAGGTTTCCGCCGCCGGGAATGTGGCCCTGACCCGCGGCTAGCAGATGTTCGCCCGCGCGCGTGGCCTGAGCGGGAGGTGCACCCTCCACTTCAGGTACGACGGCGTTGCGACCCTCTACGTGAGGGTGTTTGGGGAAGATGGCCGCCGCGCAGGGTGCTGCCCAGAAGATGACGGCGGTGACGATGAGCTTGGCCTTGGCAACGGCTGCGGCTCGTTCAGCGGTGGCGGCTCTTCCTCCGGTGAGAGCACAAGCAGCGGCGGTTAGGACCAGCCGCCCCACCGCCGGGCTCGCTTCGAGGGAGGTGGCGGATCTTCTTGCCACCGCGCCCTGGTGAAGCGGGAGGAGGGCTCAGGCTGAGCCCGGAGAACCTCCGGAGCCGAGCCTCAGGAACTGCTGTAGTCGCACGGGCCGCCTTTGTTTAACCTTTCCTTTCTTCTGCCTTTTGAAAAAAGTAGAGAGCCTTGCTAGGGCGTGTAATGAACCATGGCACTTATGCAGCTATGCTATGTTTATTGCTCTTGTGTTATGCTATGGTGTTCATGTCCCGAGTAGGTGTGGTAGGACAACTTAGCTTGGTACACCCGCGGTAGCTTCCCTCCTTATGAGGGCTCGTCCTTCAGCATCTGGAGAGGCCCCCTTGCTGCCGACCTAGGAGCCACTGACCTCGGGAGGCATCATAAAACTGCAGGGTTTGTTAGAAAACTTGTCTGGTGCCTTGTTCTTCCTTGCGTGAGCCCTCGGGCATGGCTAGTCGTGGCTTAGTTCACCGCGTCGCGGTACCCGGGGGGCACGGACTTAAAAGGGTGCGCAAATCACGAGCTCAATCGAGGGTGCCTCGCGAAGATCAAGGAAGCCGAAGCTATGGGGCAACAGGGCTTTGGCGAGGTGTGTTCGCGGCGTGGGCTAGCCCAACGCACGCACACACCTGTCCAGCCCCTGTGGGAGGCGCACGAGGGAGAGCGACGGGCAACTGCCGTTCTCCCTGACCCAGAAAAAAAAAGCAAGTGAGGCAAGAAGAGAAAACCCAACTAGGCAATCGAGAAATGCTAGAGCTCCAACTTCCATTAAAAGGTTGCAAACCAGCTGCAGAAAGCAAGCAAATGAACAGCCGCGTCCGGCACCTAGTCTAGTCTTCTCACCAGCGCGGAGCTAAGTGCTGCCACTAGGATGTGGGAGGGAGCCCCCGAGGCTGAAGGGCGGCACTCTGGAGACTCCGGGGCGTGTACAGCCCCACTCATTATTACGTGAGAGTGTCACGAGCGGAGACCTTCACAGGCGCGGGGCCTTGCTTCATGTCGCCTGATGAGGGCCCCGCCCTGCGCCTCCCCCGACCACCGTTGGGGCGTCCGGAAACCAGGACGAGACCAAGGGGTAAGGGGGACGCTAGCAGTGCCCTCGGCGACCGCAGGTCACGAGCGGAGACCTTCACAGGCGCGGGGCCTTGCTCATGGGTGAGTTGAGGAAAACTCCCTGCCCCCTGGGCAGGAACCCCGCTCCGCGCATCCCCCGGCCACCGTTGGGGCGTCCGAAAACCAGGACAGGACCAAGGGGCAAGGGGCCACGCGTGCGGTGGCGAGGGGGCTATGGGCCTCCTCCGGGGGAGAGGGCTTGCCGGCGCCTTCCCCAGGAGAAGACCCGCTTCTGGCTTGCACACACCGGCGAGTTGAGGAACACTCCCCGCCCCCTGGGCAGGAACCCCGCTCCGCGCATCCCCCGGCCACCGTTGGGGCGTCCGGAAACCAGGACAGGACCAAGGGGCAAGGGGCCACGCGAGCGATGGCGAGGGAGCTGTGGGCCTCCTCCAGGGGAGAGGGCTCGTCGGTGCCTTCCCCAAGAGAAGACCTGCTTCTGGCTCGCACACACCAGGGTGGGGGTGGTGCCGCTCGTAGTCTGAGTCCGGAGGTTCCTGCGAGTTAGTCGAGGGAAGAGAACATAGCACATAGACGCGCCTGCTGTCCTGCCGTTGATCTTTCCGCAAGAAGATGAAGGCACTGAGGATCTGGTGAGGTGACATGCGCGGGGCAGGCCACGAGCCAGAGCTTGATCTCTCAGATTGGTTAGCATTGCAGGGACAAACCCGAGCACAAGCGCCGTGCCAGCATGTGTAGTCCCCATTGCGGGATGAGCAGGAGGCAGGTCGGCAACGCGGGAGGCCGCGAAATTCAACGAGCAAGCAGGTGATAATCATAAAGCGACCGATGGCAAGAATAAGGCTAGTTCTGATAGATGCAAAGCGATACATGCCACAGGGACGGACCCACGCGGCTTGGGGATGATGCAGCCCGAAGGGCGCCCCCAATGGAGTGAATCAAGATGCAAAAGGATACATGTCGTAGGGACAGGCCCACGCGATCTGGGGATAATGCTGCCCGAGGGGCGCCCCCAACTGAATAAACTGGAAAATGTCACCTGGTATCGTTGCTGAAGAGATGTTGGAGTAGCTGAAGATGTGTGCTGAAGAAGTTGCTCCTCACGAGTCGCCTGGGTCCTGAACCTCGGGAGGCTCTGGAGGCTCAGGGGGCTCGCGGAGAACCGTCGCTATCTCCACCAGGACCGCCTGGCGCCTGGTCTCCTGAGCCGCCAGGACGCACCGCAGGTGGCGCTGGAAGGTGACAGCCATGTTCGGCAGGCCGTACGGCATGCGAACCTAGCTGTGAGGGGGGCCCTCGCACCGACCAACATGCGATGGCCAGAAGCGCTCCTGAGACGCAGCCCTGTTTAGCCCGAGGTAGTTGATGCAGACACGCAGCTCACCATCCTTGCGAGGACAAGGAGCCGAGCCAGGTGGCGGGCGGCGGTCGCCGCGCATGGCTCTTCCCTCTTGAAGCTCCTCGATTGCCTCGATGACGAACTCCTGAGCACCGGGCACCTCGTGCCTTGTGCCCTCTTGGCGGAAACACGCGCTAAAGCACGCCTCCACGTGGTGCCCGAGTGCCTCCCTCGTGACGTTGGCTAGTTCAGAGGCCCTCCAGAGGGGAGCCCCCGAGCCCAGCCTGAGAGGGGCACCAGGCGCGCCTTCCTATGTGAGAGAGGGTGGCGCCCCGTCTGAGGGCGCTGGTCCTGAGGTGGTGCTGGTGGAGACGCCGTTCTCCTGAGGCTCTCGGCGGAACAGTTGTTTCTTCTTCTTGGGGATATCCTTAGGAGGGTAGATGGTGCTTTCGTTGTCTGGGTCCTCAACCGTCGCGGCCTGGTAGGCGCGCTCGAGAGAGCACACTGCGTCTTTTTCCTCGCAGGCGATCGTAATGATGTCGCGGCTCCCTGGCATCTTGAGGACATTGTAGCCATGATGAGTCACCGCCATGAACTTGGCTAGGGCTGGGTACCCAAGGATGGCATTGTACGAAAGATGAATGTGGGCGACGTCGAAGTCGATGAGCTCGGTGCGGTAGTTGTCGCGCTGGCCGAACGTGACAAGGAGGCGGATCTGCCCTATCGGGGTGGTGGAGCCGTCGGTCACTCCTGAGAAGGGCTTGGTGGGCTGCAGCTGATCATAGGGCACTAGGAGGCGATTGAACGTTTCGATGGAAAGGACATTGAGCCCCGCACCGCCATCGATGAGGGTCTTGGTGACGAGGATGTTGCTGATGACGGGAGAGCAGAGCATCGGAAGGGCACCGGCGGTTGCCGCGCACTTGAGCTAGTCTGCCGAGCTGAAGGTGATGATGCACTTGGACCACCTGAGCGGGCGTGTGGCCTCGAGCCTGGGAAGAGCCGCGTTCACCTCACGGGTGAACTGCTTGAAGATGCGCTGGGAGGCTGGGGCCTGAGCACCGCCCAGGATGCAAGCGACGGCACAATGCTCCTGGAAGCCCCCATCCCCCTCATCCTGGTGGTGGTCGTCGTTCCTCCTTGGTGGCGGTGGCAGCGGAGGGAAGCCGGCATTGCCCTGAGGACGGTCCTCACGAGGCTGATCTCTCCAGGCGCCCTGGCGAGGCTGGCACTGCCAGTGGTCCTCACGAGGCTGGTCTCTCCAGGCGCCCTCGCGAGGCCCGCGGTCGTCCCAGCATCCTCCGCCTCGGCCTCCTTCGCGGCCGTAACCTCGATCGTTGCGCTCGAGGCGTCGATCGAGGCGCCCATCGCGGATGGCCCTGAGCTCATGGCAGTCGTTGGTGTTGTGACTATGTATGTTGTGGAAGACGCAGAACGGACGGCTGCCCTTGGATGACTCTGGGTGGTCGCAGCCTTGCTTCATCTCTGGTTCAGCCGCAAGCACGGCTGCCCCCTTGCATTTCACGTCCTTGGCCTTGGCCTTCATGTCTTCTGGGTCAGGCGCTGGGAGCTCGAGGAGGGATAGGCGTCCCTCCTCAGCTCTCGTGCACTTGGTCACCATGTTGAACATTTCCAGAGCCGTGCACAGGTCCTCGTGTATGGCGAGCTCCTCCTTCATCTTGACATCGCGGACGCCATCAGAGAATGTTGAGATGATGGCCTCGTCCGACACCTTGGGTATCTTGAGACGGACGCTGTTGAAGCGCTGGATGTACGTCTGCAGGGTTTCCCCTGGCTGCTGCTTGATGCGTCGCAGGTCGCCCGCGGTAGGCGGGCGGTCATGGGTGCCCTGGAAGTTGGCGACGAAACGCTCGCGCGTCCCAGGAGGAGATCGATCCTGCGGGCAGGTTCAGGAGCCATGAGCGCGCGCCATCCTTGAGAGCCATGGGGAACCAGTTCGCCCTGACCTTCTCGTCGCCGTTGGTCGCCTCGATGCTCAGCTCATAGAGTTGCAGGAACTCAGCAGGGTCGGGGGTGCCATTGTAGCATGGAGGCAGGTCAGGCTTGAACTTCCCCGGCCAGACGACGCTGCGTAGCTCGGGAGTGAAGGCTCGGCAGCCCGCGGTGGTTACGGGAGCCCAACATGGAAGTGGAGCTTGTTCTTGGCGCCCGCGCGCCACCACCACAGGCGGCGCGCGGTCTTGGCGTGGGGGCGCTGGGAGTGCAGGAGCATCTTCCTGCAGCCGATGGACCTCCTGGCAGCTTGCTTCTTCGTGCGCGGGCGCCCGGCGCGGCGGGTCACGCCATGGGGCCGCGCGCCTTGGTGCGAGGGCGACGTCTTGACGGGGAGGTGGTGGAGGCACCCCGTGGGCTACGTCACGCGCGGCAGGCGGCGGGCGAGGCAGCGAGAGAGAGGGCGCGGGCGAGCCTCCTGCGGCGCTGACGAGCTCGGCGATGCGCTCGAGCCAGTCCTTGTAGAAGTCATCGACGGGGCAGTAGCGCAAGAGCTCGCGTGCCATGAGCAACGCAGCTTGCACGTCCGCCAGCCCGCGACGAGCGTGAGACGACGAACCTGCCGGGGTCAGCGACGGAGTGGCCGTGCGCCCATCACGCCACACGGAGGGGTGCAGCGACGAAGCCTGCTGCTCGTGTCCCGCAGAGCCGGTGGCGGCGTTAGCAGCAGGCGATGGAGAACGGCGGGGAGGCCCGCCGGCGGGCACCATCTGGGCGACGCGAGCGGCTAGGGCGGCCCGACGCTCAGCACGGGCTCGACGGGCGTTAGCCATGGATGCGTGTTGGGGAACGTAGCAGAATTTTAAAATTTTCTACGCATCACCAAGATCAATCTATGGAGTCATCTAGCAACGAGTGAGAGGGGAGTGTATCTACATACCCTTGTAGATCGCGAGCGGAAGCGTTCAAGAGAACGGGGTTGATGGAGTCGTACTCGTCGTGATCCAAATCACCGATGACCGAGCGCCGAACGGACGGCACCTCCGCGTTCAACACACGTACGGAGCAGAGACGTCTCCTCCTTCTTGATCCAGCAAGGGGGGAGGAGAGGTTGATGGAGATCCAGCAGCACGACGGTGTGGTGGTGGAAGCAGCGGGATTTCAGCAGGGCTTCGCCAAGCGCTACTGGAGGAGGAAGAGGTGTCACGGGAGGGAGAGGGAGGCGCCAGGGGCTGAGCTGTTTCTCCCATGCACCTCCCCACTATATATAGGGGTGGAGGGGGCTGGTTTCTTGCCCTCCAAGTCCAGTGGGGCGTTGGCAAAGGTGGAAGGAAAGAAATCCCATCCTTTCCCTTCCCCACCGATTGTTATCCCCCTTTTTTAGGGATCTTGATCTTATCCCTTCGGGATATGATCTTATTCCTTCTAAGGGGGAATCTTGGTGCGCCTTGACTAGGGGTGTGGGGCCTTGCCCCCACTACCCACGTTCATGTGGGTCCCCCCATGCAGGTGGGCCCCACTCCGGAACCTTCTAGAACCTTCTCGGTACAATACCGAAAAATCCCGAACATTTTCCGGTGGCCAAAATAGGACTTCCCATATATAAATCTTTACCTCCGTACCATTCCGGAACTCCTCGTGACGTCCAGGATCTCATCCGAGACTCCGAACAACCTTCGGGTTACCGCATACTAATATCTCTATAACCCTAGCGTCACCGAACCTTAAGTGTGTAGACCCTACGGGTTCGGGAGACACGCAGACATGACCGAGACGACTCTCCGGTCAATAACCAACAGCGGGATCTGGATACCCATGTTGGCTCCCACATGCTCCTCGATGATCTCATCGGATGAACCACGATGTCGAGGATTCAATCAATCCCGTACGCAATTCCCTTTGTCTATCGGTACGATACTTGCCCGAGATTCGATCGTCGGTATCTCGATACCTTGTTCAATCTCGTTACCGGCAAGTCTCTTTACTCGTTTCCGTAACACATCATCCCGTGAACAACTCCTTGATCACATTGAGCTCATTATGATGATGTCCTACCGAGTGGGCCCAGAGGTACCTCTCCGTTACATGGAGTGACAAATCCCAGTCTCGATTCGTGCCAACCCAACAGATACTTTCGGAGATACCCGTAGTGCACCTTTATAGCCAACCAGTTACGTTGTGACGTTTGGTGCACCCAAAGCACTCCTACGGTATCCGGGAGTTGCACAATCTCATGGTCTAAGGAAAAGTTACTTGACATTGGAAAAGCTTTAGCAAACGAACTACACGATCTAGTGCTAGGCTTAGGATTGGGTCTTGTCCATCACATCATTCTCCTAATGATGTGATCCCGTTATCAATGACATCCAATGTCCATGGTCAGGAAACCGTAACCATCTATTGATCAACGAGCTAGTCAACTAGAGGCTTACTAGGGACATGTTGTGGTCTATGTATTCACACATGTATTACGATTTCCGGATAACACAATTATAGCATGAATAACAGACAATTATCATGAACAAGGAAATATAATAATAACCATTTTATTATTGCCTCTAGGGCATATTTCCAACAGTCTCCCACTTGCACTAGAGTCAATAATCTAGTTACATTGTGATGAATCGAACACGCATAGAGTACTGGTGTTGATCATGTTTTGCTCGTGAAAGAGGTTTAGTCAACGGATCTGCTACATTCAAATCCGTGTGCACTTTACAAATATCTATGTCTCCATCTTGAACATGTTCACGTATGGAGTTGAAGCGACGCTTGATATGCCTGGTCCTTTTGTGAAACCTGGGCTCCTTGGCAAGGGCAATAGCTCCAGTGTTGTCATAGAAGAGAGCCATTGGACCCGACGCATTTGGAATGACTCCTAGGTCGGTGATGAACTCCTTCATCCATACTGCTTCGTGTGCTGCCTCCGAGGCTGCTATGTACTCCGCTTCGCATGTAGAACCCGCCACGACGCTTTGCTTGCAACTGCACCAGCTTACCGCTCCACCATTCAAAATATACACGTATCCGGTTTGTGACTTGGAGTCATCCGGATCTGTGTCGAAGCTAGCGTCGACGTAACCCTTTACGACGAGCTCTTCGTCACCTCCATATACGAGAAACATATCCTTAGTCCTTTTCAGGTACTTCAGGATGTTCTTGACTGCTGTCCAGTGTTCCTTGCCGGGATTACTTTGGTACCTACCTACCAAACTTACAGCAAGGTTTACATCAGGTCTGGTACACAGCATGGCATACATAATAGACCCTATGGCTGAGGCATAGGGGATGACACTCATCTCTTCTATATCTTTTGCCGTGGTCAGGCATTGAGCCGAGCTCAATTTCACACCTTGCAATACAGGCAAGAACCCCTTCTTGGACTGATCCATATTGAACTTCTTCAATATCTTATCAAGGTATGTGCTTTGCGAAAGACCTATGAGGCGTCTCGATCTATCTCTATAGATCTTGATGCCTAATATATAAGCAGCTTCTCCAAGGTCCTTCATTGAAAAACACTTATTCAAGTAGGCCTTTATACTTTCCAAGAATTCTATATCATTTCCCATCAGCAGTATGTCATCCACATATAATATGAGAAATGCTACAGAGCTCCCACTCACTTTCTTGTAAAAACAGGCTTCTCCATAAGTCTGTGTGAACCCAAACGCTTTGATCATCTCGTCAAAGCGAATGTTCCAACTCCGAGATGCTTGCACCAGCCCATAGATTGAGCGCTGGAGCTTGCATACCTTGTCAGCATTCTCAGGGTCGACAAAACCTTCCGGTTGTATCATATACAACTCTTCCTTAAGAAAACCATTAAGGAATGCCGTTTTGACGTCCATTTGCCATATCTCATAATCATAGTATGCGGCAATTGCTAACATGATTCTGACGGATTTCAGCTTCGCTACGGGTGAGAAAGTCTCATCGTAGTCAACCCCTTGAACTTGTCGATAACCCTTAGCGACAAGCCGAGCCTTATAGATGGTCACATTACCATCCGCGTCAGTATTCTTCTTAAAGATCCATTTATTTTCTATGGCTTGCCGATCATCGGGCAAGTCAGTCAAAGTCCATACTTCGTTTTCATACATGGATCCTATCTCGGATTTCATGGCTTCAAGCCATTTGTCGGAATCCGGGCCCGCCATCGCTTCTTCATAGTTCGAAGGTTCACTGTTGTCTAACAACATGATTTCCAGGACAGGATTGCCATACCACTCTGGTGCGGAACGTGTCCTCGTGGACCTTCGAAGTTCAGTGGTAGCTTGATCATGATCATTATCAATAACTTCCTCTCTAGCCGGTGTAGGCTCCACAGAAACATTTTCCTGTGCTGCGCTACTCTCCGGTTCGAGGGTCATCTCATCAAGCTCCACTTTCCTCCCACTTACTTCTTTCGAGAGAAACTCTTTCTCTAGAAAGGATCCATTCCTGGCAACAAAGATCTTGCCCTCGGATCTTAGGTACAAGGTATACCCAATAGTTTCCTTAGGGTATCCTATGAATACGCATTTTTCCGACTTGGGTTCGAGCTTCTCTGGTTGAAGTTTCTTCACATAAGCATCGCATCCCCAAACTTTCAGAAACGACAGCTTAGGTTTCTTCCCAAACCATAATTCATACGGTGTCGTCTCAACGGATTTTGACGGTGCCCTATTTAAAGTGAATGCGGCAGTCTCTAAAGCATAACCCCAAAAGGATAGCGGTAAATCGGTAAGAGACATCATAGATCGCACCATATCCAATAGAGTGCGATTACGACGTTCGGACACACCATTACGCTGAGGTGTTCCAGGCGGCGTGAGTTGTGAAACAATTCCACATTTCCTTAAGTGCGTGCCAAATTCATGACTCAAATATTCTCCTCCACGATCTGATCGTAAGAACTTTATTTTCTTGTCACGTTGATTCTCAAACTCACTCTGAAATTCCTTGAACTTTTCAAAGGTCTCAGACTTGTGCTTCATCAAGTAGACATACCCATATCTACTCAAATCATTGGTGAGGGTGAGAACATAACGATAACCACCGCGAGCCTCAACACTCATTGGACCACACACATCAGTATGTATGATCTCCAATAAGTTGGTTGCTCGCTCCATTGTTCCGGAGAACGGAGTCTTGGTCATCTTGCCCAAGAGGCATGGTTCGCATCTGTCAAATGATTCATAATCAAGAGACTCCAAAAGTCCATCTGCATGGAGTTTCTTCATGCGTTTAACACCGATATGACCAAGGCGGCAGTGCCACAAGTATGTGGGACTATCGTTATCAACCTTGCATTTCTTGGCATTCACATTATAAACATGTGTAACATCACGTTCGAGATTCAATAAAAATAAAACCATTCACCAGCGGGGCATGACCATAAAACATATCTCTCATATAAATAGAACAACCATTATTCTCAGATTTAAATGAGTAGCCATCTCGCATTAAGCGAGATCCAGATACAATGTTCATGCTCAAAGCTGGTACTAAATAACAATTATTGAGGTTTAAAACTAATCCCGTAGGTAGATGCAGAGGTAGCGTGCCGACGGCGATCACATCGACCTTGGAACCATTCCCGACGCGCATCGTCACCTCGTCCTTTGCCAGTCTACGCTGATTCCGCAGTTCCTGCTTTGAGTTACAAATATGAGCAACCGCACCGGTATCAAATACCCAGGAACTACTACGAGTGCTGGTAAGGTACACATCAATTACATGTATATCATATATACCTTTGGTATTGCCGGCCTTCTTGTCCGCCAAGTACTTGGGGCAGTTTCGCTTCCAGTGACCGTTTCCCTTGCAATAAAAGCACTCAGTCTCAGGCTTGGGTCCATTCTTCGACTTCTTCCCGGCAGCTGGCTTACCGGGCGCGGCAACTCCCTTGCCGTCCTTCTTGAAGTTCTTCTTACCCTTGCCCTTCTTGAACTTAGTGGTTTTATTCACCATCAACACTTGATGTTCCTTTCTGATCTCTGCCTCCGCTGACTTCAGCATCGCATATACCTCAGGAATGGTCTATTCCATCCCCTGCATGTTGAAGTTCATCACGAAGCTCTTGTAGCTAGGTGGAAGCGACTGAAGGATTCTGTCAACGACCGCGTCATCCGGGAGATTAACTCCCAGCTGAGACAAGCGGCTGTGCAACCCAGACATTTTGAGTATGTGCTCGCTGACAGAACTATTTTCCTCCATCTTACAGCTGTAGAACTTATCGGAGACTTCATATCTCTCGATCCGGGCATGAGCTTGGAAAACCATTTTCAGCTCTTCGAACATCTCATATGCTCCGTGATGCTCAAAACGCTTTTGGAGCCCCGGTTCTAAGCTGAAGAGCATGCCGCACTGAACGAAGGAGTAATCATCGGTGCGTGTCTGCCAAACGTTCAAATCGTCTGGCAGTGCTGGGAGAGCAGGTGGGTCACCTAACGGTGCTTCAAGGACATATGATTTCTTGGCAGCTATGAGGATAATCCTCAGGTTACGGACCCAGTCCGCATAGTTGCTACCATCGTCTTTCAGCTTGTTTTTCTCTAGGAACGCGTTGAAGTTGAGGGTAACATTAGCATTGGCCATTTGATCTACAAGATAGATATGTAACATTTAGACTAAGTTCATGACAATTAAGTTCATCTAATCAAATTATGTAATGAACTCCCACTCAGATAGACATCCCTCTCGTCATCTAAGTGATTACATGATCCGAATCGACTAGGCCGTGTCCGATCATCACGTGAGACGGACTAGTCATCAACGGTGAACATCCCCATGTTGATCGTATCTTCTATACGACTCATGCTCGACCATTCGGTCTCTTGTGTTCCGAGGCCATGTCTGTACATGCTAGGCTCGTCAAGTCAACCTAAGTGTATTGCTGTGTAAATCTGGCTTACACCCGTTGTATTCGAACGTTAGAATCTATCACACCCGATCAACACGTAGTGCTTCGAAACAACGAACCTTCGCAACGGTGCACAGTTAGGGGGAACACTTTCTTGAAATTTTAGTAAGGGATCATCTTATATATGCTACCGTCGTTCTAAGCAAATAAGATGCAAAAACATGATAAACATCTCATGCAATCAAAATAGTGACATGATATGGCCATTATCACTTTGCTCCTTTTGATCTCCATCTTCGGGGCTCCATGATCATCATCGTCACCGGCATGACACCATGATCTCCATCATCATGATCTCCATCATCGTGTCTTCATGAAGTTGCCTCGCCAACTATTACTTCTACTACTACGGCTAACGGTTAGCAATAAAGTAAAGTAATTACATGGCGAATTTCAATGACACGCAGGTCATATAATAAATTAAGACAACTCCTATGGCTCCTGCCGGTTGTCATACTCATCAACATGCAAGTCGTGATTCCTATTACAAGAACATGATCATCTCATACATCACATATATCATTCATCACATCCTTTGGCCATATCACATCACAAAGCACTTGCTGCAAAAACAAGTTAGACGTCCTCTAATTGTTGTTGCAAGTTTTTACGTGGCTGCTATAGGTTTCTAGCAAGAACGTTTCTTACCTACGCCAAAACCACAACGTGATATGCCAATTTCTATTTACCCTTCATAAGGACCCTGTTCATCGAATCCGATCCGACTAAAGTGGGAGAGACAGACACCCGCTAGCCACCTTATGCAACTAGTGCATGTCAGTCGGTGGAACCTGTCTCACGTAAGCGTACGTGTAAGGTCGGTCCGGGCCGCTTCATCCCACAGTGCCACCGAATCAAGATAAGACTAGTAACGGCAAGAAGATTGACAAATCGACGCCCACAACTACTTTGTGTTCTACTCGTGCAAGATACTACGCATAGACCTGGCTCTGATGCCACTGTTGGGGAACGTAGCAGAATTTTAAAATTTTCTACGCATCACCAAGATCAATCTATGGAGTCATCTAGCAACGAGTGAGAGGGGAGTGTATCTACATACCCTTGTAGATCGCGAGCGGAAGCGTTCAAGAGAACGGGGTTGATGGAGTCGTACTCGTCGTGATCCAAATCACCGATGACCGAGCGCCGAACGGACGGCACCTCCGCGTTCAACACACGTACGGAGCAGAGATGTCTCCTCCTTCTTGATCCAGCAAGGGGGGAGGAGAGGTTGATGGAGATCCAGCAGCACGACGGTGTGGTGGTGGAAGCAGCGGGATTTCAGCAGGGCTTCGCCAAGCGCTACTGGAGGAGGAAGAGGTGTCACGGGAGGGAGAGGGAGGCGCCAGGGGCTGAGCTGTTTCTCCCATGCACCTCCCCACTATATATAGGGGTGGAGGGGGCTGGTTTCTTGCCCTCCAAGTCCATTGGGGCGTTGGCAAAGGTGGAAGGAAAGAAATCCCATCCTTTTCCTTCCCCACCGATTGTTATCCCCCTTTTTTAGGGATCTTGATCTTATCCCTTCGGGATATGATCTTATTCCTTCTAAGGGGGAATCTTGGTGCGCCTTGACTAGGGGTGTGGGGCCTTGCCCCCACTACCCACGTTCATGTGGGTCCCCCATGCAGGTGGGCCCCACTCCGGAACCTTCTAGAACCTTCTCGGTACAATACCGAAAAATCCCGAACATTTTCCGGTGGCCAAAATAGGACTTCCCATATATAAATCTTTACCTCCGGACCATTCCGGAACTCCTCGTGACGTCCAGGATCTCATCCGAGACTCCGAACAACCTTCGGGTTACCGCATACTAATATCTCTATAACCCTAGCGTCACCGAACCTTAAGTGTGTAGACCCTACGGGTTCGGGAGACACGCAGACATGACCGAGACGACTCTCCGGTCAATAACCAACAGCGGGATCTGGATACCCATGTTGGCTCCCACATGCTCCTCGATGATCTCATCGGATGAACCACGATGTCGAGGATTCAATCAATCCCGTACGCAATTCCCTTTTTCTATCGGTACGATACTTGCCCGAGATTCGATCGTCGGTATCTCGATACCTTGTTCAATCTCGTTACCGGCAAGTCTCTTTACTCGTTTCCGTAACACATCATCCCGTGAACAACTCCTTGATCACATTGAGCTCATTATGATGATGTCCTACCGAGTGGGCCCAGAGGTACCTCTCCGTTACATGGAGTGACAAATCCCAGTCTCGATTCGTGCCAACCCAACAGATACTTTCGGAGATACCCGTAGTGCACCTTTATAGCCACCCAGTTACGTTGTGACGTTTGGTGCACCCAAAGCACTCCTACGGTATCCGGGAGTTGCACAATCTCATGGTCTAAGGAAAAGTTACTTGACATTGGAAAAGCTTTAGCAAACGAACTACACGATCTAGTGCTAGGCTTAGGATTGGGTCTTGTCCATCACATCATTCTCCTAATGATGTGAGCCCGTTATCAATGACATCCAATGTCCATGGTCAGGAAACCGTAACCATCTATTGATCAACGAGCTAGTCAACTAGAGGCTTACTAGGGACATGTTGTGGTCTATGTATTCACACATGTATTACGATTTCCGGATAACACAATTATAGCATGAATAACAGACAATTATCATGAACAAGGAAATATAATAATAACCATTTTATTATTGCCTCTAGGGCATATTTCCAACAGTCTCCCACTTGCACTAGAGTCAATAATCTAGTTACATTGTGATGAATCGAACACCCATAGAGTACTGGTGTTGATCATGTTTTGCTCGTGAAAGAGGTTTAGTCAACGGATCTGCTACATTCAAATCCGTGTGCACTTTACAAATATCTATGTCTCCATCTTGAACATGTTCACGTATGGAGTTGAAGCGACGCTTGATATGACTGGTCCTTTTGTGAAACCTGGGCTCCTTGGCAAGGGCAATAGCTCCAGTGTTGTCACAGAAGAGAGCCATTGGACCCGACGCATTTGGAATGACTCCTAGGTCGGTGATGAACTCCTTCATCCATACTGCTTCGTGTGCTGCCTCCGAGGCTGCTATGTACTCCGCTTCGCATGTAGAACCCGCCACGACGCTTTGCTTGCAACTGCACCAGCTTCCCGCTCCACCATTCAAAATATACACGTATCCGGTTTGTGACTTGGAGTCATCCGGATCTGTGTCGAAGCTAGCGTCGACGTAACCCTTTACGACGAGCTCTTCGTCACCTCCATATACGAGAAACATATCCTTAGTCCTTTTCAGGTACTTCAGGATGTTCTTGACCGCTGTCCAGTGTTCCTTGCCGGGATTACTTTGGTACCTACCTACCAAACTTACAGCAAGGTTTACATCAGGTCTGGTACACAGCATGGCATACATAATAGACCCTATGGCTGAGGCATAGGGGATGACACTCATCTCTTCTATATCTTTTGCCGTGGTCGGGCATTGAGCCGAGCTCAATTTCACACCTTGCAATACAGGCAAGAACCCCTTCTTGGACTGATCCATATTGAACTTCTTCAATATCTTATCAAGGTATGTGCTTTGCGAAAGACCTATGAGGCTTCTCGATCTATGAGACTTAGGATTGGGTCTTGTCCATCACATCATTCTCCTAATGATGTGATCCCGTTATCAATGACATCCAATGTCCATGGTCAGGAAACCGTAACCATCTATTGATCAACGAGCTAGTCAACTAGAGGCTTACTAGGGACATGTTGTGGTCTATGTATTCACACATGTATTACGATTTCCGGATAACACAATTATAGCATGAATAACAGACAATTATCATGAACAAGGAAATATAATAATAACCATTTTATTATTGCCTCTAGGGCATATTTCCAACAATGCGGTGGAGCAGCGGCGGGTCGACCGACGGGAGAAAGGCTCCGACGCACCCCTACCTGGCACGCCAAATGTTGGATTCGGGGTTCCGCAGACCCTTGAGAGGCTCAAACTCTGGGGTGCGTGCAAAGAACTCTCTCTCCCCAGTCTGCCTGCTCAACGATTCCACAGCCTAGCTTGACAAACCCAAGGAACAAGAGACATAGCAGTTTATCCTGGTTCGGGCCACCTTGCGGTGTAATACCCTACTCCAGCTTTGTGGTGGATTGCCTCGGAGGGCTGAGGATGAACTAGTACAGAGGTGGAATGACCTCAGGAGGTGAGGTGTTCTTGAGCTCGATGAGCTGGTGAGGTGGTGAGGGTGGAATGGATCTGGTCCAGCTCCGGTTGCTCTTTTTCTCCCAAGGTGGTGGCTAAGTCCTATTTATAGTGGCCTTGGTCCTCTTCCCAAATGTAGGCGGGAAGGGATCCCACAACTGCCAAATTCAAAGGGAGACAACTAGTACAAGTTATCCTGACAAAAGTAGTCTTCGCCTGCAAAAGCCTCTGGTGGTGACGCTGCAGTGGGCTCCTCGATGACCTCCGTCCTGGCGGTCCTGGTCTTGTTGCACCGATATGGAAACCTTTGCTTGATTCCTCGGGACTCCGTGCCTGCGCTTGCCTCCTTTGCACCAAAGAGGAAACTGGTACACTGCGCCCACTGGCGCCCGCCTGGTCCTGGTCGTCATGGCTCACGTCAGGTGAACCTCGCGAGGTGCAGCTTGCATGGATATCTCCGCTCCCCGGGAGCTAGCCTGGGGAGGCCGCCCCTCATGGAGGTCTTGGTGTTGTCCGCCTCGCGAGGCCTAGCCCCTCGCGAGGGTCTTGAGTTGCCGTTGCTGAAGCTGGGCCGTACCAGGCCGTCGATGGAGCCACGCCACGGGCCGCAGGCAGGCAAGTCTGGGCACCCCCGATCCCAGGACGCCGACATTTTCCTCTTACGCTTCGGGCCGCCGATACGCGGGAGCCGGCTGGTGGAGCTTGGGCGCCTACCCTTCACCTCTACGGTGCAGGACTTCGCCGACCGCTTCTAGGCCCTGGCATGCCACGCGATCGGCGTGACGGCTCGCCAGCGGGCCGAGCTCTTCGTTGGTGGTCTACCAGATCATATCCGCGTGGACGTGGAGATGCGGGGACCACAGGACCTCCAGACGGCCATGTACTATGCCCGCGCCTTCGAGCGTCGCGCGGTGGCCATGCAGCAGGCGTCACCGTCCCGGGGCGCTCGACAGCCCATCCGGCCGCCACCGACACCACCAGCGTCGGGGCGTCCGGCCCAGGCCCCCGCGGCGCCCAACGCGCCGGCCACGACGCGCCCCTTCCGTCGGCTCACCCCGGCTGAGCAGCTCGAACGCCGCCGTCAGGGGCTGTGCTACAACTGCGACGAGCCCTACGTCCCGGGCCACGTTTGCCCATGCTTGTTCTACTTGGAGGCCGCGGACTACATTGAGGAGGACGCCGCCGCCGCCGGGCTGGGTGACGCGACCCCTCCATTGGCCGACGAGATTCCGCCGGGGCCGGCCTAAGAAAACGCCCTCGTCGTCTCCCTCCATGCACTCGCGGGCATCCGGACGGAGAAGACTATGCTGCTGCTGGTAACGATCAACGGCGAGCGGTTCCTCGCACTCCTGGACACGGGCTCCACCCACAACATCCTGCCAGGGGCCACCATGCGCTGCCTGGCGCTGAAGCCGACCGACGGAGAGCAGTTACATGTTATCGTGGCCAACGGTGATCGTCTCCACTGCCAGGGTATTGCGAGGCATGTCCCCATCGTCATCGGCGCCGAGCACTTCACCGTCACATGCGTCGGCATCGACTTGGGCTGCTTCGACTTCATCCTAGGCGTCGATTTCTTGCGGACTCTAGGTCCCATCCTCTGGGACTTCGATGCCATGACGATGATTTTCTGGCGCCTGGGTCGCCGCGTTCGGTGGGAGGGCGTCGGCGGCGCCTCCCCGGTGGCTCCTCAGCCCCAGTTGACGGTGGCCGTCGTCGACACTGAGCATCCCCTATTGGCTAGCCTGTTGCAGCAGCACAGCGACCTCTTCGATGAGTTGCAGGGCCTGCCATCGGTCTGGCCCTACGACCATCGTATCCACCTGCTGCCGGACACCGCTCATGTCGCTGTGTAGCCGTACCGCTACCCCCAGCTGCAGAAGGACGAGCTGGAGCGGCAGTGTGCGGTCATGCTTGCCCAGGGCATCATCCGGATCTCGACGTCACCGTTTTCCACGCCGGTGCTCCTCGTGCGCAAGGCCGACGGTTTGTGGCATTTCTACATCAACTACTGTGCTCTCAACGCCAAGACGTCCAAGGACAAATTTCCTATCCCCGTCGTGGATGAACTCCTGGACGAGCTACACGGGGCACGCTTCTTCACCAAGCTTGACCTCCATTCGGGATATCACCAGGTGCGGATGCACCCGGATGATGTCGTGAAGACAACCTTCCGCACTCATCATGGCCACTTCGAGTTCTTGGTGATGCCCTTTGGCCTCTCCAATGCCGTGGCAACATTCCAGGCATTGATGAGCGACATGCTCCTCCCCTACTTGCGCCAGTTTGTGCTTGTTTTCTTTGATGACATTCTTATCTACAACTCAACATGGGCGGAGCACCTGCAGCACATGGCCATCGTCTTCAACGAGGTTCGAGCGCACCATCTGCACCTCAAGCACTCGAAGTGCTCATTCGGCACGACATCAAATGCCTATCTCGGCCAAGTCATCTCAGCGGAGGGCGTCGCTATGGATGCCGACAAGGTCACGGCGGTCGCGGCTTGGCCAACGCCGCACTCGCCGCGGGCCCTCCGCGGCTTCTTGGACCTCGCTGGATACTACTGGAAATTCATCTGGGAATTCGGCCTCATCACGACGCCACTTACGCGCCTGCTGCGCCACGACGCCTTCTCCTGGGATACAGAGGCGACCGAGGCATTCCAGACCCTCAAGCAGGCTCTCACGACGGGGCCGGTCTTCCAGATGCCTGACTTTGACAAGCTGTTCATGGTGGACTGCGACGCCTCGGGCGTGGGGTTTGGTGGCGTTCTCCATCAGGGCGATGGGCCGCTTGCGTTCTTCAGCAGGCCCTTCGCCGCGCGCCATCACAAGCTCGCGGCCTACGAGAGGGAGCTTATCGACTTGGTGCAGGCTGTGCGTCACTGGAGCCGTATCTTTGGGGGCGGTCATTCCGTATTCGCACGGATCACTACAGCCTCAAGTTCTTGTTGGACCAACGCCTCTCCACCGTGCCGCAGCATCAGTGGATCAGCAAGCTCTTTGGTTTCGACTTCACCGTCGAGTACTGTCCAGGCCGCCTCAACACCGTGGCCGACGCACTGTCCCACCGCGACGCCGACCACAACACCGACACCGTCGACCCCATGGGGGCAGCCCTCTACATCCGCTCGAGGCCCTCCTTCGCCCTCATCGACGACATCCATCGGGCCATCGTGAGCGCTCCGGATGTGCAGCTCCTTCGGCAGCGCCTCGAGGCCGGTGACCTGGAGGAGCCGTGGCGCATGGCTGATAGCCTGCTCCTGCACGGGCGCCGGCTCTTCGTGCCGGATCACGGTGACCTCCGTCACCAGGCCCTGCTGCTGGCCCACTCAGCCGGTCACGAGGGCGTGCAGAAGACCCTCCACCATCTCCAAGCAGATTTCTACATCCCCGGCGACTGGGCGCTGGTGCGAGACTGGGTGCGGTCTTTCATGACGTGCCAGCGCAACAAGACGGAGACACTGCGGCCGGCGGGGCTGCTACAGCTCCTTGAGGTGCCCTCTCAGGTCTGGGCTAACATCTCCATGGACTTCATTGAGGGCCTTCCCAAGGTGGGCAGCAAGTCCGTCATCCTTATGGTGGTCGACCGCTTCTCCAAGTATGCACACTTCATTGCGCTCGGCCATCCCTACACTGCCGCCTCCGTGGCGCGTGCCTTCTTCGACGGCATCGTCCGCCTCCACAGGTTCCCCTCTTCGATCGTCAGCGCCCGTGACCCGGTGTTCACTGGTCATGTCTGGCGCGATCTCTTCCGGATGGCGGGCATGAAACTGCGCCTAAGTACGGCATTCCACCCCCAAACGGACGGCCAATCTGAGGTGGTCAACAAGGTGATTGCTATGTATTTGTGCTGTGTTACAGGTGATCGTCCCCAGGCTTGGGTGGACTGGCTCGCTTGGGCGGAGTACTGCTACAACACCTCCTACCACTCCGCCCTGCGCGCCACACCTTTTGAGGTGGTCTACGGCCGTCCTCCACCACCCATCCTGTTGGTTGACCCCGGGACGGCCCGAACGGAGGCGGCTGGCGACCTTCTCCGCAGCAGGGATGAGATCCTTGCCGAGGTGCGCCAGCGTCTTCTCCAGGCCCAGCAGCTGTCCAAGAAGTACTACGACGGCCACCACCGCGAGGCAGAGTTTGCGGTGGGCGACTGGGTGTGGTTACGGCTCCTTCACCACTCCACGCAGTCACTGGATCCGCGCGCTAAGCGCAAGCTGGGCCCGCGCTACGCGGGATCGTTTTCTGTGTTGGAACGCATCGGCAAGGTCGCATACCGCCTTCAGCTTCTGTCGGCGCTCGCATCCACGACGTCTTCCATGTGGGCTTGCTGAAGCCTTTTCGTGGTGATCCGCCAGCGGCCGTGCCGGCACTTCCTCCAACCTCTAATGGATGTCTTCTTCCGGGCCCAGCGAAGGTGTTGAAGGCCCAGCAGCGCCGCGGCGTGTGGCGTTTGTTGATCCAGTGGCAAGGCCTTCCGGAGGAGGACGCCACTTGGGAGCAGCTCGAGGAGTTCCGCCAGCATTTTCCAGACTTCCAGCTCGAGGACGAGCTGTTTGCGCAGGCAGGAAGAGATGTTATGACCGGCGTCACTTATAGCCGGAGGAGGCCCAATGGCGCGTCTAGTTAGGGGCTTAGCCCAACTTATCTTTATTTTTATTAGCACCTCGAGGATTATATAAACACTTGTAAGGCCATGTTTTGGAATCAAGCAATAAGTCATAACTATTGTCCGGCTCCCTTCAAGAGCCGAAACCCTAACCCTAGCCGCCTCCTACGCCATCTCCTCCTCCTCCGCCACGCGACCACGGCGCCGTCGCGCTGCTGCTCGCGCCCAGCTCCTCGCCACTCTCCCTTCCACCCCTACAACCTAAGAGCTAGGCCTGGTAGGATCCCAGCTCCTATCAATCTGGTTGAAACTTTATGTTTGAGAGGATCGTCCTCTAAAAGTGCCAAGAAGGATTTTGTCCTACTGCATGTTTACAATACTCTCTTGCTGATGCTATGGATGATGAGACTCACGTCCTTCGATCCAAAAGCTAGAATTGCATTATGGTCTACTTGCTTTCGAGAAAACCAAACTTCAAAATGTTTGGGATAGTTATGTGATATTCTTGGAACTGAAAATTGTTTTAAGAAATAAACAAAAACTAAAAGATATGCGATATCTAAAGTGTTTTGTTTGCAAGTTCTACTGAAGTGTTCAACTATGTTTAAGACAAAAATGCATAAGATCCAAAAGAACACCAGTCATGTGTTGACGCTGAGAACTTATAGAGAAAGAACAAAACCAAAGGATGTAATGATACTTACACGCCTAGGAAAGTTCATGGCTCACGCCACTCTTAAAGTTGATGTCTCCTCTAAGAGTGAGAAATATTAAAGTAAAACTATAAAAGTAAAAGCAGAAAGAAAAAAAGACTGGAATGTCCAGCTCAAGTATGAATGTCATACGAGTTATGAGATGTAGAGATGTTTGGTCAGGTAAAGTGTAGTTCTTGGGAAATATGATCAATTTATTGATCACTGATTCTTTGGTATTGTGATAAAATGGTTGATCACAAGGATATCGACTCGATTGCATATTATTGTGAATCGTTGCAAGAAACTTTGAACGGCCTGAATGACCAACAAATAATGAGGTTAAAATATTTGATGGAATGTAAAAGGTTACAGTATTTCCATTAGTGTATTTCCTCTATATTTATCATAATTCATTTTAGAGTTTTTGTACACTCTAGCCCATTGCATAGAAGTTGCAAGGAGGTTGCTCATGAGAGAACAATAGTTATTTGATGTTATGAACAAACGGCCATACACCTATTGTGAATAAGATGTATGTTATGAATATTGATAATAAAATTGAAAATACATCACACTGACGCTAAATGTCGCAAGATTAAAAGAATGCCATTTTAGTGTGGCACTGCATTTAGTCACGTTGGAGAAACCAGCATGGAGAAATTTCATAGTGATGAATTTTGAAGTCATCTGATTGAGAATCATATGACACTTGCAAATTTCGTCCAATTAATGAAGTAAACTAAAATACCGTTCACAGGCCATGGAGAACGAGCAACAAAATAATTGGCAATATGCATATCGATGTGTGTAGTCCAATAAGTGTTGTTGCAAGCAGTGGATTTATCTATCATCAAGGATGACTCAAGTAGATATTTATATTTACTTATTGAGACATAAAACTGCATCTTTTGAAATGTTTTAGAAGGTTTTCAGAATGAAGTAGAATTTACTATAATAAGAAAATTATGTTTCTTCACATAGATTGTAGAAAGGAATATTTGAGTTACAAATTTAGCGAATGTCTGATGAGCTATGAAAAGTATTTTATAGCTTGCAACTCCTAGAACACTATGAAGAGTAGAGTGTTTTAAGTAGATGCAATCAAGCTATATATGACATGGTGAGATCAAGGATGCCATTAATTATTTCGCCATTATACTTTTAGTGTGATGCTTTAAAGACTATGACTTTTACACTGAAAAGAGCGCCATCAAAGTTTTTGAAATAAGCGCTACTTTGTAGGTTATCCCAAATGGTTGGGTATTCCTCTATCACTAGGCCAAGGCAAAGTGTTTTGTCACAGAGTGCGCAAATTTTTGTTTTCTGCAAAAGAGTGAGTGGGAGGACAGTGCAATTCAACAAGATTACAGAACCTTCGTGATCAAGTCAAAGAAAAGAAATGCTAGAAGTGGTTCTAAAATTTCTTACCGCGACTGATACAAAAGCCTCTACATAGGATATAAAGACTTCGGTCGAACATGTAGTTGAACTATATAGGTTGGAAAATTCATACAGACCTTCAGAGTATGCAGACAAAATATTGTTGAAACAAACAATGAACCTATAATACACAGAGAAGCATTGTTGGGCCCTGACTCCGGAATTGGCTATACGCCAAAATAATTCGATATAGTACCCATACACATAATTCAAGTTTAGAACTTGATAGACCCTCTGGAAGACTTAAAGTCTAAAGTGTAGTGATGGATCTATAGATTAACAAAGATAAAAATGTTTTATAATGCTTGACTTGTTGCAAATAGTTTATGACAAGATCAAGGAGTTGATTATGACGAGATTGTCTCATCATAATAATACTTAAAGTCAGTTTGGATTAAACTAGCAGTAACTAAATATTTCAGTTATGAGATATAATAGATGGATGTCAAAATGACTCCCATGAGATGGAAATAGAACCTAGGATGTATATTTGATACAGTCCAAGGTAATTTTCTCGATCCAGAGGATACTAGTAAGTGTGCAAACTTCAAGAGATCCTGTAATGATCTGAAGCAAGCATAGTGGGGTTGGAATCTTTGTTTTGATGAATTGAGCAAATAATATGATTTCATCGATAGAAACAAATATGCTTGTATTTATGAGAAAGTAAGTGGGAGCACGATAATATTTCTAAACACTGTGTGTGATTGGAAATTATTTAAATTTCTTGACACGGATTAAGACTTTATTGAAAATAGTTTCTCAGTAAAGTACTTAGGCAATATAGTCCTTGTATTAGACATAATAATCTATGGAGATAGTAGTGTCTAATCGGGTTTAGCCAAAATACATATTGACAAAAGTACTAAAGCAGTTTAGTATGAAAATGTCAAGAAGAGTTTTCTTGTCAAAGTCACATGGAAGAAGTTCTTAGCAAGAATCGGTATCTAGAAATAATGATGAGTGAAATACATGATTTCAATCACACTTGTGTTAATTCCATTGTATGTAAATAACCAGATATGTCCAAGCACTCCAAGTAAGTTGTGAGTAAAGTTACCAGAATGGTCAAATTGTTTATCATAGGACAACAATGAAAATATTGTTAAGTATTAACGACATGTTTCTTGCATATGGATAGAATGAAGAGATTGTTGTAAGAAGTTACATCAATACATACTTGATGTAAGTAGTACATCGACAAAAACTTCAATTGGTGCTCCAAGCAAATTTTGATTTAAATGATTTATGGTGGCACAGTAAATTGGAATTGGTCCAAGAAAGTTACTGTGGTAAATTCTATAACAGAAGGTTAAGTATATTGTCGCTTTAGAAGCAACAATAGAGGGTGATGAATCAAAGGTTCACTTATGATCTTGGTATGATTTGTAGATGATTTAGCAAAAGAACATTGTTCTCAGATAGTGGTTCTGTAGCTCAATCTAAGGAATCAAAGGTCTTACCGATGGTTCAATGTATACTAAGCTTGTTTCATGATAACCCACAAGTATAGGGGATTAATTGTAGCCTTCCCCGATAAGTAAGAGTGTCGAAACCAATGAGGAGCTAAAGGTAGAACAAATATTCCCTCAAGTTCTGTCGACCACCGATACAACTCTACGCACACTTAACGTTTGCTTTACCTAGAACAAGTATGAAACTAGAAGTACTTTGTAGGTGTGATAGGATAGGTTTCCAAGATAATAAAGAACATGTAAATAAAAACTAGGGGCTGTTTCGATAAAGAAACAATTAAGTTAGTTTTAGTAGAGAGCTTTTTGTCACAAGAAAGTTATTTGTCCCTAGGCAATCGATAACTAGACCGGTAATCATTATTGCAATTTTATATGAGGGAGAGGCATAAGCTAACATACTTTCTCTACTTGGATCATATGTACTTACGATTGGAACTCTAGCAAACATCAGCAACTCCTAAAGATCATTAAGGTAAAACCCAACCATAGCATTAAAGTATCAAGTCCTCTTTACTCCCATACGCAAACAACCTACTTACTCGGGTCTGTGCTTCTATCACTCACGCCACCCACCATAAGCGAATCATGAACATATTGCAAACCCTATAGTGGGGACCCCTCACGCTTGCGTGACACGGAGAGCACCATAAGACAACACCAATAATAAAACATACAATTCAAACCAATCATCATCATCAATCAACCCATAGGACAAAACGGATCTATTGAAACATCATAGGATAGCCATACATCATTGGAAAATAATATATAGCGTTGAGCACCATGTTTAAGTAGAGATTACAGCAGAGAGAAGAGGTGTTACACCGCTGAATAGAGGGGGAGAGAGTTGGTGATGACGGCGGCGAAGTTGTTGGTGTAGATCGTCGTCACGATGATGGCCCCGGCGGCGTTCCGGCGCCACCGAGAGAGAGAGGGAGAGAGCCCCCCTCCTTCTTCTTCTTCCTTGGCCTCCCCCCTAGATGGGAGGAGGGTTTCCCCTCTGGTCCATGGCCTCCATGGCGGCGGAGGGGCAGGAGCCCCTCCGAGATTGGATCTCTCTCTCTGTTTCCTTCTGTTTCTGCGTTCCTGTTTTCTGGCCTTTCACCGTTTCTTAAATTCCCGGAGATCCGTAACTCCGATTTGGCTGAAATTTTAACACGACTTTTATTCGGATATTATATTTCTTGCGGCTGAAGAAGGGCACCAACCTCCTTATGGGGTGGCCACAAGCCTCCCAGGCACGCCCAGGGTAGGGGTGCGCCCCTAGGGCTTGTGGGCCCCTCGGGCATCGTCTCGCATTGATTCTTTTTCCCAAAAATCACATATATTCCAAAACAAATCTCCGTAAGTTTTTATCGCGTTTGGACTCCGTTTGATATGGATATTCTGCGAAACAAAAAACATGCAACAAACAGGAACTGGCACTGGGCACTGGATCAATATGTTAGTCCCAAAAATAATATAAAAAGTTGCCAAAAGTATATGAAAGTTGTAGAATATTGGCATGAAACAATCAACAATTATAGATACGGCGGAGACATATCAGCATCCCCAAGCTTAATTAATGCTCGTCCTCGAGTAGGTAAATGATAAAAAAGATAATTTTTGATGTGGAATGCTACCCAGCATAATCTTGATCATATAATCTAATCATGGCATGAATATTAAGACACGAGTGATTCAAAGCAATAGTCTATAGTTTGACATAAAGACAATAATACTTCAAGCATACTAATAAAGCAATCATGTCTTCTCAAAATAACATGGCCAAAGAAAGTTATCCCTACAATCATATAGTCTGGCTATGCTCCATCTTCATCACACAAAGTATTTCATCATGCACAACCCCGATGACAAGCCAAGCAATTGTTTCATAATTTTAGTGTTCTCAAGCCTTTTCAACTTTCACGCAATACATGAGCGTGAGCCATGAATATAGCACTGTAGGTGGAATAGAACATGATGGTGGAGGTTGTGTGGAGAAGACAAAAAGGAAGAAAGTCTCACATCAACGCGGCTAATCAACGGGCTATGGAGATGCCCATCAATTGATGTCAATGCGAGGAGTAGGGATTGCCATGCAACGGATGCACTAAGAGCTATAAGTGTATGAATGCTCAAACTGAAAACTAAGTGGGTGTGCATCCAACTTGCTTGCTCATGAAGACCTCAGGCATTTGAGGAAGCCCATCATCGGAATATACAAGCCAAGTTCTATAATGAAAATTCCCACTAGTATATGAAAGTGACAACTCAAGAGACTCTCTGTATGAAGAACATGGTGCTACTCTGAAGCACAAGTGTGGTAAAAGGATAGTAACATTACCCCTTATCTCTTTTTCTCTCATTTTTTTTGTTTTCTGTCTTTTTTCTTCTTGTTTTTGTTGGGCTCTTTTTTTCTGGCCTCTTTTTTTGGGCTCTCTGGCCTCTTTTATTTTTTATTTTTAAAGTCCGGAGACTCATCCCAACTTGTGAGGGAATCATAGCTTCCATCATCCTTTCCTCACATGGGACAATGCTCTAATAATGATGATCATCACACTTTTATTTACTTACAACTCAAGAATTACAACTCGATACTAGAACAAACATATGACTCTATAAGAATGCCTCCGGCGGTGTACCGGGATGTGCAATGATCTAGCATAGCAATGACATCAAAAAATGGACAAGCCATGAAAACATCATGCTAGCTATCTTACGATCATGCAAAGCAATATGACAATGAATGCTCAAGTCATGTATGATGATGGAAGTTGCATGGCAATATATGTCAGAATGGCTATGGAAATGCCATAATAGGTAGGTATGGTGGCTGTTTTGAGGAAGATATAGGGAGACTTATATGTGATAGAGTGTATCATATCACGGGGTTTGGATGCACCGGCGAAGTTTGCACCAACTCTCGAGGTGAGAAAGGGCAATGCACGGTACCAAAGAGGCTAGCAAATTGTGGAAAGGTGAGAGTGTGTATAATCCATGGACTCAACATTAGTCATAAAGAACTCACATACTTATTGCAAAAAATTATTAGCCATCGAAGCAAAGTACTAATACGCATGCCCCTAGGGGGATAGATTGGTAGAAAAAGACCATCGCTCGTCCCCGACCGCCACTCATAAGACAATCAAAAAATAAATCATGCTCCAACTTCATCACATAATGGTTCACCATACGTGCATGCTTCAGGAATCACAAACCTTAACACAAGTATTTCTACCAATCCACAATTACTCACTAGCATGATCTAATATCACCATCTTTATATGGCAAAACTATTGCAAGGAATCAAACATATCATATTCAGTGATCTACAAGTTTTTATGTAGGATTTTATGACTAACCATGTGAATGACCAATTCCTGTTGACTCTCTAAACAGATATAAGTGAAGCATGAGAGTTTAATTCTTTCTACAAAAGATATGCCCACGCTCTAAAAAATATAAGTGAAGCAAAAGAGCATTCTACAAATGGTGGTTTTCTATGTGTAGAGAAACAGGCAATCCAAACTTCAAATGATATAAGTGAAGCACATGAAGCATTCTATAAAGTCATACTCAAAAGATATAAGTGAAGTGCATGAAGCATTCTATAAATCAACCAAGGACTATATCATACCAGCATGGTGCATTACTAAAATAAAAAATAAAAATAAAAGGCATACGACGCTCCAAGAATTTACGCATATCATGTGACAAATAAAAATATAGCTCCAAGTAAAATCACCGATGGCCGTTAGAAGAAAGAGGGGATGCCTTCCGGGGCATCCCCAAGCTTAGTTGCTTGGGAGTCATTGAATATTACCTTGGGGTTCCTCGGGCATCCCCAAGCTTAGGCTCTTTCCACTCCTTATTCCTTCATCCATCTTGGTCTCACCCAAAACTTGAAAACTTCAATCACAGAAAACTTAACAAAAACCCTCATGAGATCCGTTAGTATAATAAAGCAAATCACTATTTTAAGTACTGTTGAAAACCCATTCATATTTTATTTTTGCATTATAACTACTGTACTCTAACTTCACCACAGCTTATATCACCGATACAATCCATAGATACATCAAAACACGTAAAACAATGCATCAAAAACAGAATCTGTCAAAAACAGAATAGTATGTAGTAATCTGAACATTCACCATACTTATGTAACTCCAAAAATTCTTAAAAATAAGGAAAAAATAAAAAATTGCATAGCAGTACTGTGTAAAAATTTTAGAAACTTTTGACATTCCAGTAAAAAATGTAAATTCATGTGCTACAGCCAAAGTTTCTGTTTTTCCACTGCACATACCAAACAAGCAATCTAATCATTCTAAAGAAAAATCTTGGCACATTATTTTTATAATACAATGGATTTGTACAAGGGGATAATTATTTTTGTGGAAAATTTTCTGTAATTCAAGATTTGCAAAGTTTCCATGGGCATGAACAAAGTTTAAGGAGCTCCCCCACTTCAACGGTGCTCGTCCTTCTTACTTTCACTTTTCTTTTTGAAAAGTTTTAGGTTCCCCACTATATTTTTTGTTTTTAAAAATTTTAAAAGCACTCAACAGAATAAAATGACTCTCTAAAACTTTCGGGTTTTCTCCCTGGCAGTGCTTTCGTTAAAGCCATTAAGTTAGGCATATAGTGCTCAAGTAATGGATCCACCTGGATCCCAAGGTATATCAAAGCCAATTTTAATTAACAATGATTTTTAATTTAGTAGTGAGCACAAAGCAACATATATCATGCAATGATGAAGTATAACTCTCTTCCTATGCATCAGCATGTCATAAAAGAATAATTCATGCATATCAAGTAAAGGCCAATACATAGCATAAACAGTTTGTTGCAATTTTATCGTATTGGAAACATAGAGAGGTGGAGATGTAGTTCCTCTCTCATAATAATTGCAAGTATGAGGAGCAAGCACATGCATATTGTATCTATCAAAATCATCATGTGTAATGGTAAAACGCAACCCATCAATATAATCCTTAATAAGCGCAAACTTCTCCGGTATAGTGTAGTTGGGAGAATTCAAAAAGATAATAGGACTGTCATGTGTGGGTGTAATAGCAACAATTTCATTCTTAACATAAGGAACTATAGCAAGTTCATCTCCATAAGCGTCATTCATATTGGCATCATGGCCACAAGCATAGCAAGCATCAATTTCATCAAAAAGGGATATTTCAAACAAATCCAAGGGATCATAGCAATTATCATAACATTCATCCTTTGGTAAGCACGAAGGTAAATTAAAAAATGTATGAGTTGAAGAGTTACTCTCATTAGAAGGTGGGCACAGGTAGCTAATCTGCTCTAACTCCTTTTTTTCTTCGCTCTCCTCGTCATCTTTTTCATCCAATGAGCTCACAGTGTCATCAATTTCTTCTTCCATAGTTTCCTGTAAAATATTAGTCTCTTCTTGGACAGCGGAGACTTTCTCAATAAACTCATTAATATCAGTATTATATTCATAATTCTCATAGCAATATTTCAATATAGCAAAATTTTCAGGTCTATAAACAACATCATCACAATCTTCATACTTCTCAAACAAAGATTCAATTTCATAAGCACCATTAAAAGCAACAAATTCTTCTATTCGTTCCACATCATAGTAATAATATATACCATTAGCATAAGAAGCCAAGGTTTCATTATCATTAAATTTACATGAAAAGGGAAGGTGTGGAGCCTTCATCCTAGAGCAACAAGTATAATCATATCTCAAGCATAAATTCCAAGCATACCAATGCAACATATGAATTTGATCCCATAAGAGTTTCCCTTTTTGCGTCAAGAGATAATCCCTAAAGTATTCACGTTGATCCAACGTGTCTCCCATTATCAAGTTGAATGGGGTTTTCTCAGGATTATCAAAGTAGTGTTTAATATTTTTCACATAGCGAGCATCGAGGGTTTTAGGAGGTTCCCCATCTCAATGAGTAGCAAGTACACCTAATTTTTTTGGTATTTCGTGTTCCATATCCATAACTAAAGATAGATAACAACTTAGAATAGCAAATAAAATCAAGTTACTGATAAAGCAAACAAGCACACACGAGAATATTCACCCCACGCTATCGCTCCCCGGCAACGATGCCAGAAAAAGGTCTTGATAACCTACAAGTATAGCGGATCAATTGTATCCTTTCTCGATAAGTAAGAGTGTCGAACCCAATGAGGAGCTAAAGGTAGAACAAATATTCCCTCAAGTTCTATCGACCACCGATACAACTCTACGCACACTTAACGTTTGCTTTACCTAGAACAATTATGAAAGTAGAAGTACTTTGTAGGTGTGATAGGATAGGTTTCCAAGATAATAAAGAACACGTAAATAAAAACTAGGGGCTGTTTAGATAAAGAAACAATTAAGTTAGTTTTAGTAGAGAGCTTTTTGTCACAAGAAAGTTATTTGTCCCTAGGCAGTCGATAACTAGACCGGTAATCATTATTGCAATTTTATATGAGGGAGAGGCATAAGCTAACATACTTTTTCTACTTGGATCATATGCACTTATGATTGGAACTCTATCAAGCCTCCGCAACTCCTAAAGATCATTAAGGTAAAACCCAACCATAGCATTAAAGTATCAAGTCCTTTTTACTCCCATACGCAAACAACCTACTTACTTGGGTCTGTGCTTATGTCACTCACGCCACCCACCATAAGCGAATCATGAACATATTGCAAACCCTACAGTGGGGATCCCTCACGCTTGCTCGACACGGAGAGCACCATAGGACAACACCACTAATAAAACATACAATTCAAACCAATCATCATCATCAATCAACCCATAGGACAAAACGGATCTACTGAAACATCATAGGATAGCCATACATCATTGGAAAATAATATATAGCGTTGAGCACCATGTTTAAGTAGAGATTACAGCAGAGAGAAGAGGTGTTACACCGCTGCATAGAGGGGGAGAGAGTTGGTGATGACGGCAGCGAAGTTGTTGGTGTAGATCGCCGTCACGATGATGGCCCCGGCGGCGTTCTGGCGCCACCGGGAGAGAGAGGCAGATAGCCCCCCTCCTTCTTCTTCTTCCTTGGCCTCCCCCTAGATGGGAGGAGGGTTTCCCCTCTGGTCCATGGCCTCCATGGCGGCGGAGGGGTGGGAGCCCCTCCAGGATTGAATCTCTCTCTCTCTCTCTGTTTCCTTCTGTTTCTGCATTCCTTTTTTCTGGCCTTTCACCGTTTCTTAAATTCTGGGAGATCCGTAACTCCAATTGGCCTGAAATTTTAACACGCTTTTTATCTAGATATTATCTTTCTTGCGGCCAAAGAAGAGCACCAACCGTCTTACGGGGTGGCCACAAGCCTCCCAGGTGCGCCCAGGGTAGGGGGCGTGCCCCTAGGGCTTGTGGGGCCCTCAGGCATTGTCTCGCATTGATTCTTTTTCCCAAAAATCACATATATTCCAAAAAAAATCTCCGTAAGTTTTTATCGCATTTGGACTCCGTTTGATATGGATATTCTGCGAAACAAAAAACATGCAACAAACAGGAACTGGCACTGGGCACTGGATCAATATGTTAGTCCCAAAAATAATATAAAAGTTGCCAAAAGTATATGAAAGTTATAGAATATTGGCATGAAACAATCAAAAATTATAGATACAACGAAGACATATCATTTCACATAAATTATGAATTTATGTGAAAGCATGACGGATGCATTGAAATGCAAATGATACACACGGATCTGAAGTTGTCAGATTCGATAGGACGAAGTCTATACCACAAGTAACGCATGGACTAACACCGGATTGCCATTAGTGTAAAAGTTAAAAGTGCTAACTAGATTATTGACTCTAGTGCAAGTGGGAGACTATTGGAAATATGCCCTAGAGGCAATACTATTGTATTAGTATATCTCCATTATTCATAATTAAGAGTTTATATTTCATGCTATAACTGCTATGATCCTGGAATATGCGATTCAGTGGAAAACTCATATGCACGTGTGAAATGATAAACGGTAAACAATAGGTTCCTAGTCTCATCTCTAAGACTGGCTCAAGTGTTGTTGGTGATCACATTTTCCAGATCTTAGGATATTCTTAAGTGTAACGATAGTCCTAAAATAACATTGAGGGTATGACATTGAAGAATGATCATATCGAATCGACCCAATACTTGTCTATTATACTTGTGATTATATCGTCTGAAATCATCTATTGTAACATGGAGCGTTAGCATGTGTCTTAGCTCCTCATACTATGAGAGTTTCTCGGTCACTTCCTACCGGATGGTGGGCTTTGGGGTTGCTCAAACGTCATCTGTAACAAGGTGATCATAACGATAACTTTCAGGCTCACTAGAAAGTTTGACAAGTGACCGGATAGCTCGAGAGTGGGATTTGCTCCTCCAATGGTGGAGAGATATTCTTAGGGCCCTCTCAGTATGACGACATCCATCATCGTCTGGCCAGACATAGGTGACTACCTCACAGGGATGCCGGAACATGTCAACGAGAAAGAAGAACAAAACCAATAATGGGAGCAATGGTATAGTGAGCATGGTGATGACTCAGGAGGATACCGATGCACACCGGATTTTGTAAAGTATTTCGAAGCAAAGGTAACATCACATGATAACCAAAGGTTCACTCTAATATCATTCGTGTAATCATAGGGACCGATATGGATGTCCACGGTTCCGCTATTGGTCATTGAACAAAGGGGTTTCGTTCATGTCTATGATTTACCGAACCTACAAGGTCACAAGATTAAGGTAATCACAATCTGCTGAGTGTTAGTAGGATGGGTGTGATGAGAATATATTTGTGGAATTGTTTCATTAATATCCAGAATAGTTCCGAGAGGTTCTGGAAGCGTTTCGGGGTCAGTGAAAGGGTTTCGGTGAATATCAGGTAATACCGGGTATTACCGATTAATTATATATAGGTGGAAAATGTTTTTGGGGATGTTAAATTATATATATAATGCTCTGAAAATATTTAGAACATTTTATATTTAATTTCAATATCAATGGGTCTTAAAAGGCCAAGAGGTGGAAGGCAACTTGGGCCACAAGGGCCCAAGTGGAGTTGGCGCCCCCCTTTCCTTGTGGGCGGGGGGGGATCCTACTAGGGTAGTGAGTGGGACTCCTCCCCTAGGCCGGCGCACCAAGGGGGCCCCCTTGGTGGCTGTCCTCTCCCTCCCCTCTAACCTATATATACTAGAGGATTTCCACCCTATGGATATACAGGTTTTGGAGCCTCCTCTAGTTGATCTAGTTCTAGTTCTTGTTGGTCCTAGTTGACTAATTAGAGCTAGCCCTAGCCACCTCTAATCCTCATAATTAGAAGCCCTGTGTGATTCTAATCTCCTTCTGGTATTCTCCGGTGACGATTAGCTCTGGACGGCGAGGCGCTGCCGGATTGTGAAGACCGTACGCTTGCAACCAAGTAGAGAGGCCGTGCTTTTGGTCTTTCGTTCGAGGGATCATTCGAGGGTAGTTTGTAGGATGGTCACTGACGTTCGAGGGAATCCAAGTATGATCTACACTAACTCGTCTACATCCGCTGCACTCCCGGAGTCGGTAACGATCGTTGATCCAAACCCGTTATGCATCTTCATATTGTTCCTGGGTGATCGTAGAGCGAAAACTTTTTGTTTTCTACTACATTTCCCAACACTTCCCTCTACAAAGGGTTTTCTATTTACTTGTATGTTATTTAATTTTATTGTTGAGTCATCACCTTATCATTTAAAGCACCAATCCTGATAGCACTATTGTCATTCTTATGCATTGAGTCTAGTTAATGTTGGATGTGACCATGGTTGGATCTCTTCTACCCTGAATTACAATGTTTAGTCATTGCTTGAACTTCAGAGGTGCTCTGCATTTATGTTTTGTAGCCTCAGAAAGGGCTAGCGAGATACCATGTTATCATATTATATCATGATTGTTTTGAAAAATTGTTGGCATCCGAGAGAGAAGGTGCAATGTTACTGTCCTTTTCCACACTTGTGCTTCAAAGTAGCACCATGTTCTTCATATAGAGAGTCTCCTATGTTGCCACTTTCATATACTTGTGGGAATTTTTCATTATAGAACTTGGCTTGTATATTCCGATGATGGGCTTCCTTAAATGCCTGAGGTCTTCATGAGCAAGCAAGTTGGATGCACACCCACTTAGTTTTCAGTTTGAGCTTTCATACACTTATAGCTCTTAGTCCATCCGTTGCATGACAATCCCTGCTCCTCGCATTGACATCAATTGATGGGCAAATCCATAGCCCGTTGATTAGTCGCGTCGATGTGAGACTATCTTCCTTTTTTTTACTTCCCCTTATTGATCTTTATCACCACATTCTATTCCACCCATAGTGCTATGTCCATGGCTTATGCTCATGTATTGAGTGGGGGTTGAAAAATTTCAAGCGTGTTAAAAAGTATGAACCAATTGCTCGACTTTTCATAGGGGTTGTACATGATAAATACTTTGTGTTAATAAGATGGAGCATGACAAGACTATATGATTTGGTAGGGATAGCTTTCTTTAGCATTTTTATTTTGAAAGGCATGATTGTTTGTTGGTATGCTTGAGTATTGATGTCTTTATATCAAATTATAGACTCTGGCTTTGAATCATTCGGATCTTAATATTCATACCCTAAAAGAAAGATTACATGATAAACATGTTAGGTAGCATTCCACATCATAAATTCTGTTTGTATCATTTAACTACTTGAGGACGAGCAGGAATTAAGCTTGGGAATGCTTGATACGTCTCCAACGTATCTATAATTTTTTTATTGTTCCATGCTATTATAGTATCAATCTTGGATGTTCTATATGCATTTATATGCTATTTTATATCATTTTTTGGGACTAACCTATTTACCTAGTGCCCAGTGTCAGTTGCTGTTTTTTTGCTTGTTTTTGGCTTTTCGGAAAATCAATGTCAAACGGATTCCAAAAGGATAAAAATCATTGGATTAATTTTTTCTGGGCCAGAAGGGACACATGAAGGTTCGGGAGGAGACCAAAAGAGTCACGAGGGAGCGACAAGCTCACCAGGCGCTCCCCAGGGGGGAGCCCCTTAAGCTTGTGGGCCCCTCGTGGCACCTCTTGACCTAATTCCGCCTCTATAAATTCCCATATATTCCCAATATACTAGAGAGCCATCTGTTGAGGATATTCCCTACACCCAAGACCCGGCTCAGGGTATAACCCGGCAGAAGCCTGAAGGCACTGTGGGTCATCCCGTTTCCTGGGTCATAGCGGCACGACGTGGAAAGGACTGAAGGCCCACAATATGACCCTGTTACAGGCCGGCTCATAAAGGAGTAAGCGGGCCAGCTTATAGAGAAGGCCCATATACAGAAGATTCCCTAACTTGGGAGGCAAGATTAACAAGAGTTAGAGTAGGACACGGGTTGACAGTATGACCCGGAATCTGTTGTAAACTTAGGGACTCAACCTGTTATATAAAGGGTTCCCCTAGGATGAAAAGACTTAAGTTGCAATCTCTCGAAACCTAGGTTAGCGAATCCGCATACTTGTAATCGATATCATCGTCAATATCAATCAAGAAGGAAGTAGGTCTTTACCTCCACCGTGAGGGGCCAAACCTGGGTAAAGTTGTGTCCTTCATTCCTGATCAACCCCGTTCAAGAAACCACTTAGTTGTGATAGCCTCCAGACTTAGTCCTTTCACGTGGACAGCTGCCATGACAAAACCATGACAGTTGGCACCCACCGTGGGGCTCGAATCCACGCCACCACCCGAAACACTTTTTCCACCGCCGCAAGCTTATGTTCTTCCGTGATCCCATCTGGAGGCCTTTTCCGGTACTCTGCCAGAGGAGGAATCGATCACGGAAGGCCTCTACACCATCTTTGCTGCCTTCTGATGATGCGTGAGTAGTTCACCACAGACCTACGGATCCATATCTAGTAGCTAGATGGCTTCTTCTCTCTCTTTGATCTTCAATACAATGTTCTCCTCGATGTTCTTGGAGTTCTATCCGGTGTAATCTTCTTTTGCGGTGTGTTTGTTGGGATCCGATTAATTGTGGGTTTATGATCTGAATATTTATGGGAAGTAATGGAGTCTTTTCTGAACTTTATTATGCATGATTGTTATAGCTTTGTATTTCTCTCCGATCTATCCGTTTAGTTTGGCCAACTAGATTGATTTATCTTCAGTGGGAGAGGTGCTTTGTGATGGGTTCAATCTTGCGGTGCTCTATCCCAGTGACAGAAATGGACAAGACATGTATTTGTATTGTTGCCATTAAGGATAAAATGATGGGGTTTATTCATATTAGTTGAGTTTAGTTTGTCTACATCATGTCATCTTGCTTAAGGCGTTACTATGTTTTTATTAACTTAATACCCTAGATGCATGCTGGATAGCGGTCGATTGGTGGACTAATAGTAGTAGATGCAGGCAGGAGTCGGTCTACTTGTCTTGGATGTGATGCCTATATACATGATCATTGCCTTGAATATCATCATAACTATGCTTTTCTATCAATTGCCCAACGGTAATTTGTTTACCCACCATATGCTATGTGTTCGAGAGAGAAGCCTCTAGTGAAAACTATGGCCCCCGAGTCTACTTTTATCATATATATATAAACCAAAATATCCGTGTTGTAATTTTTATCCTTTTTTGCAATTTATCTATCTACCTATACAAGATTAGACCCTTGCAAGTAACGAGTTCAAGGGGAATGGCAACCCTCTTGCCCACGTTGGCTGCAAGTATTTGCTTTTGTGTGTGTAGATGATGTTCATGAGGCTTTGCGTGATTCTCCTAGTAGATTAATACCTTGGTTCTTACTGAGGGAAATACTTATCTCTACTGTGTTGCATCTCCTCTCCTCTTCGGGGAAAATCCCAACGCAGCTCACAAGTAGCAAGTCATCACCTTCTCATTCAAAGCACCTATCCTGAAAGCGCTATTGTCATTCTTAGTTTAACATGCATTGAGTCTAGTTAATGTTGGATATGAGCATGACTGGATCTCTTCTACCCTGACTTACAATGTTTAGTCATTGCTTGAAGTTCTGAGGTGCTCTGCATTTATGTTTTGCGGTCTCAGAAAGGGCTAGCGAGATACCATGTTATCATATTATATCATGATTGTTTTGACAAATTGTTAGCATTGGAGATATGTTATTATTGTTTGCTAGTTTTTTATGCCATTGATATGAGTAAATATGAATTCTAAGTGTTATTGTTTACATGGTTAGTTCATGATCTTTTCTGAAAACTTGGTTATTTAAGCTTATATATGGATACAAGAACAAAAGAGTTCGTAAAATTTTTGCTCTATCACTTTCAGTTTACCAACTGAATTGCTTGAGGGCAAGCAATGAGTTAAGCTTGGGGGAGTTGATACGTCTCCATCGTATATACTTTTCCAAACACTTTCGCTCTTGTTTTGGACTATAATTTGCATGATTTGAGTGAAACTAAACCAGACTGATGTTGTTTCCAGCAGAATTACCATGGTGTTGTTTTTTGTGCAGAAATAAAAGTTCTCGGAATCAGACGAAACTTTCTGGAGATTTTTTATTGAATATATAAAAAATATTGGAACAAAGATCCAATGGAGGGGGGCACCAGTTGGCCACAAGGCAGCAGGGCGCGCCCTGTTACCTTGTGGGGCCCACGTGGCTCCGTATGACCTAATTCCAGCGCTATAAATTCCATTTCCCTAAGAAAAAATAAGGGAAGAAGTTTCATCATGTTTTATGATACGGAGCTGCTGCCACCCCCTATTCTTCATCGGGAGGGTTGTTCTGGAGTCCGTTCGAGGCTCCGCAGAGGGGGTTTGTTGCCATCATCATCACCTACCCTTCATCAACGATTCCATAATGCTCACCACCGGGAGTGAGTAATTCCTTCGTAGGCTTGCTGGACGGTGATGGAGTTGGATGAAATTTGTCATGTAATCGAGTCAATTTGTTAGGGCTTGATCCCTAGTATCCACTATGTTCTGAGATTGATGTTGCTATGACTCTGATATGCTTAATGCTTGTCACTAGGGCCCGTGTGCCATGATTTCAGATTTGAACCTATTATGTTTTCATGGATATAAGTGTATTTTGGATCCTATCTTGCAAGTTGTATGCACCTATTACATGTTATGATCCGCAAACCCAAAAGTGACAACAATTGGGATTCACTCTAGTGATGACCGTAGTATGACGAGTTCATGTATTCACTATGTGTTAATGCTTTGTTCTGATTCTCTATTAAAAGGAGGCTTTAATATCCCTTAGATTTCCTTATGGACCCAGCTGCCACGAGAGGGTAGGACAAAAGATGCCATGCAAGTTCTTATTATAAGCACGTATGACTATATACAGAATATATGCCTACATTACGTTGATGAATTGGAGCTATTGTGTATCGCTCTAGGTTGTGACTGTTATATGATGAATGTCATCCAACACAAATATCCATAACTGATCCAATGCCTACGCTTTTCTCATATTGATCTTTGCTAAGTTACTATTGTTGCTGCTGCTATTACAATCACTACAAAACTGCTACTGTTATTGTTACCATTACTATTGCTACTATTACCACTGCTATCAAACTATCATACTACTGTGCTACTAAACACTTTGCTGCAGATATTTAGTTCTCCAGGTGTGGTTGAATTGACAACTCAACTGCTAAGCTCGTAAATATTCTTTGTCTCCCCCTGTGTCGAATCAATAAATTTGGGTGAAGTACTACCCTCGAAGACTGTCGTGATCCCCTATACTTGTGGGTTATCAAGACCTTTTTCTGGCGCCGTTGCCTGGGAGCATAGCTTTATTTATCGAGTCACTTGGGAAATATATCTGTTGATCACTATGAAGAATATGAAAAGAGGCTAAGACCAAGATTGTACCCTCTAAGATGAGGGCAGGTAAGGAACTGCCATCTAGCTCTGCACTTGATTCGTCATCTGTTTTAAGTAGGCTTGTGACACCACCACCATCTTGATGAACAAATTGCTAAAGCTAAAGAAATTGAGAATGTTGAAACTAATGAAAATTATGATTCACCTACAGTGCCTAACTCTCCTACTAGAGTTGAAATGCCTAAGATACCTGAGGGTTATGTTATGGATGAGGAGATAGCTAGGGAATTTCTTGCTTGTAATGATAGAGATGATCTTAAGAAATTACTGAGTAAGCTGAAAGAAAAGTCTATGATAGAGAGAATGAAATATGATCCTAGGTTTGCTACTTCTCCTATCTTTGTTACTGATAAGGATTATGAATTCTCTGTTGATCCTGAATTAATCACTTTGGTAGAATCCGATCCTTTTCATGGTTATGAAATTGAACCTGTTGTGGCACACCTTACTAAATTAAATGACATAGCCACCCTATTTGCTCATGAGGAAAATATTCGCTATTACTATATTCTTAAGTTGTTTCCTTTCTCATTAAAGGGTGATGCTAAGAAATGGTTTAATACTCTTGCTCCTGGTTGTGTGTGTAGTCCCCAGGATATGATCTATTATTCTCTGAAAAATATTTTCCTGCTCATAAGAAACAAGCTGCCTTACAGAAAATATATAACTTTGTGCTGTTTGAAGAAGAGAATCTCCCGCAAGCTTGGGGGAGGCTTCTCCAATTACTTAAAGTTTTGCCTGATCATGCTCTTAAGAAAAATGAAATACTTGATATCTTTTATAATGGACTAACCGATGCTTCTAGGTACTACCTAGATAGTTGTGCTGGCTGTGTTTTTAGAGAATGAGCCGTTCAACAGGACGTAGATTTATTGAATAATATGTTAAAGAATGCCGATGATAGGACACTCCCCGAACCACCACCTAAACCAACTCCAAAGAAGAGAGGTATTCTATTCCCTCAACGTCCTACCCTATGCAGTGACAGTAGTTCCTCCATGACCAATCACGGCAATAGTGCGAGCGAGGCCTCCTCTCAACACTCGCGAGAATACTAACTTGAACATGAACAAGAACATATTGGATAGCTTGGAAATAATTATTCTAATCATAAAAGAGTTCATTTGTATCCTTGAGAACAAATACATCTACTCAAACATAAAGAAGATGGTCAAGTTACAAGCCGACATCATGCCGGTGAAGGGAGGAGGTGATGGTGGTGAGGATGGTGGCTGCGGAGGCATGGTGAAGATGGTGGTGATGGAGCCGGCGCGGTGGAGAGGGCACCAGCCCGAAGGCCGGTGCTCACGTGGTGGAGCCTCCTCCTCTTCCTCTTGATCTCGTCCCTTCCTCTATGGTGGTGATGGATCAGCAATTGCGATGAACTTGGATGTGTTCTTCATGAATGAGATGAGATGCCGGCGGCTAGGGTTGAGGAGGTGTATATAAGCAGACTCCCTAGCCTCCTCTCTTGATGGGCTTCATCCAAGGGCTCAAGCTGAGCCTTATCCTCTCCCAATCTCTTCTTTACGTGCCAAGGATCCCGTGGGATCGAACGGGGACAAAATCAGTGAAGAATCTTATTTGGAAGGGCAACTTTTGGAGTTGTCTAAATGTCATACGACCGCCGAAACAACAACATGCGCTTGCATGGAAAGCCGTCTTTTGATCTAACCTCCTCTGATAAAACGGTCACCATTTTTGCATACGAACTTGGAATTTGACATTCTTGGGCTCATTGGATTCATATGAATGACACCAATCCATTTCTGATCTTAGATATTGATTTGAAGAACTTCGGAAAATGACTTTTTTTCAACCTTCGAAATGGCTAAGTCTGACCCCTGGCTGACTCCGTATCGAACCCATCCTTGGTCCTTTCATCGTGATTGGTCCTACGTTGCTCCAAAACAGTTGTAGACACAATAAAACTAAGAAAACTAATAAAAAGCAAATAAAATACTAAATGTTCAATGCTCACAATGAAAAGTGTAGATACCGATAAGCATGCATAATGGACAACTATTTGGTTCAATGGGACATGATATATGAAGAGAACATGCAACATATGAGCTCTAAAAATGCGTAAAATATAGAGCCATCATAGGCCACCTTGCACAAACATTTTCACATAAAAACTATATAACGGTGTGTGATGCTCATAGCCAACATATGAGCCACCTACGCCATATAGTTTCTTCTAGGCACCATGTGTGATGCATTCAGTAACGCAAACGATAAAATTATGAATATCGTCTGTCATGGCAACGCTATCACAGATGATGTGATGCGGAAAATTGTATGTGATGTACACACGAACGGAAATGTTTGTTTGGGATTCACTGTGTGGGATGCTAAGAACATCTCACTCAATTTGGCCCATATAATTGTTTGTGATGGCTCGTCTGATCGCACACGAGCTCTTTTTGCCCCGCGTGTGTGACCAAAGGAACTACTGCCGATGATTTCTGGGTCATGTGGGATGGGACCCCCCCTATCGCACACACAGGCAAGGCGACGGTTTAAAACTCTGTCGCGGAAAGGGGGTAAAAACCGTTTGTATAGGACCGGCCTGCACTATTGGTATCTCCTCGCACGAGGTATCCCTCCACCATGAATAACCAAACAAGCAGGATGTAGGGTATTACTCTTCGGAGGCCCAAACCGGATAAACCCCTTGTGTGACCTTCGATCTAAGACTTCCAGTCGCGCTTGGAACCCTACCGAGGGATCTGACGGTATTTTGCACTGTCAGCCATCTTCCTTGTCATGATTGCCAAGTCTTCCGGATCCCTCCTTCTAGAGAGCCCGCATGTCGAGATGACGGCCCAAGGCATATACCAACCTAACGGCCATACGTCGTCCTACTAGGCTGATTTTCGGTATGGTGAGGCTCCCCTGAGTCGTAACATTGTCACCCGTGAGGGGGCCTATGTTCTTATTGAACACTAGCAACCCCTCCTTTTCCACACACATTCTAACACTAGCCACTCTAGACTCTTCTTTGTTGTTGTCACATTGAAGTGCATTAACTCCAACTTGATCTCTCGCATTCTCGCAAGTTCTAGAAATGAACAAGGCAAGAGGAACAAGAAACAAGAGAAGAAAGAAAAACTGTCATGCAAAACATTTTGGTATTGCCATATGCGAAAGACAATCATATGTATATATAAGCACATATGTTTCTATGCCAAATTACCATTGTTGTTTTTGGAATATATTGTTACATGGAATCCAGATGTTTACATATAACTTTACTATTTTGGTGACATGCCATTGTTTGCTATGTGAACATAAACGAGTTATATTTTGAGTCTTCAGATATAAATCATGTGGTCTTGTCACTCAGTACCCATACTATATATTTTGCCAGTGATGCCTTCCCTGCCCGAACAACCGTAGTACCATCTAACATCCACAGATCACCGCCACCTCTCCTCTAGGACCGGCAAAGTCCGCCGGTCCTAACCTCCTGACCCTGCCTCGCCATTCGTATTGAACCCATCTCGTCTTCTTCTTCACCGCTTCCATTGACCTTCCATCGCCGTCATATTCGTGTGATCCTCTGCCTATCGTCACATCACTGAAATCGAGATAATCTCTAGTAAGAGGAGGTGAGGATTCCAGGCAAATTTTCCCTTTTCATCAAGTGAGATTTCCTCACCGAAAATAGTACTCCCCCTTTTCAAAACAGATGAAAGATTGTTAATGTTTTGGCTTTGTGCAGTAGTATAGAACAAGCAATTTTGGCCGATCAACCGGTCCACCTCTACCAGTCCAAAGTCATGGATCAAATAAGTAAATTTAACGGTGTCGGTATCTAGCGGTGAGAAATCCACCACCCATCGTTGTTTCTAGATTCATGCGTGTGGACCCCACAAGATTCTTATTTCCGCCAACAATTCCCGGATACGAGATCTATACAACAGGAATATGAGGTGGACCCCACGCGAGATAATATCAACCCCACGTCGCTCTCTTTTCCCACACCCAACTCTCTTTCCCCCTCCCTCTCGTCTGTCTTGTTGGTCGCTATACCGACGGCAGCGCGCCTATACCACGAGGTCGGCAAGGTGAGACACCGGATCACGTCGACGGAAGACAAATCCACTGCCGTGGGCGTTGGGGAGACCTGCTCCAGCGTTATTCCACCACAGCGGCCACCAAGCACAACGGGTTAACGAGCAGGGTCGTCGCCGGATCCGGCGACTCCAAGCATGTCCGCCACCGGATCTAGTTAGTCATGAAACCCACAACCAGATGCATCCACCCCCGGGTAAGCACAACTCCCCTAATATCTTTATCTCTGCGTTTATTTCCTAATTTTTGTTTTATGGTACATGTTTTGAGATCCCCCTTGCTTCTTCACTAGATGTACAGCTCCCCCTACTTGTGTGATATATGGAACTGTTATATTTGATGGAAGTGAAGGTGTCAAATTGAAAACGATGGGAAGGTCTATAGCAAATTGTGTGATATATGTGATATTGCTGTTCCAAAATTGAAATAGATATGTAGATATGCAAACTGCTATATCTGATGTGAAATGCAGATTTGTGAAACTAAAACCCGTGATGTGGAACGAAATTGTAATTGGAAAGTTTCTTTTTGTTGAAATGCATTTTTCCAGAAATTGGAATGCATGTTTCTGTTTGTGAAACTGTTGTTTCTTCATTATGTGAATGAGAACTTGTAGGTTCATTTTTTTTAAATGGTTTATGTCAGTACTTTGAAATAATTAGTTTCACTCTTTTCTGCAATACGATATTCGAATAACTGAAATATACTTCATTCATTTAGAAGTGAAAATATAGTGAAACTGGTATGTGTATGAAATATTTTGCTTATTAAAATTAAAAAATTTATGTCACTCTTTTGTATAATCAGTTTCACTTTTTTTGAAAAAAATACGAAATTACTTGTCTGAAATATTTGAAATTGGTATTTTCTAAGTATGTATTTTGTTATTTTAGTGTGATCTGTACTGAAAAAGTTATTGAGATATAAATTGAAATTGTTTGTGTCACATTAGCTACGATGGATTTCACTCTTTTTGAGTAAAAATGAATTTAGAATAGCTAAAATCACCTTTTTTTTAATAAATTGAAATTGTTTATTGCACCATTTGAATAATCAGTTTCACTTATTTGTGACAATATATGAAATTACTTGTGTGAAATATATGAAACTGGTATTTCTTATATGTGTAATTTGTTATATCAGTGTGATTTGTATTGAACAAGTTATGGTAATATAAATTGAAATTGTTTGTGTCGATTTTTTTCTTATATGTGTAATTAGAATAACGGAAATCTTGATGAAATCTAAAAAGATTGAATTTTATTTTTTTGTTGTTTCTGCAGTACACTCATTTTTAAAATAATAAGTTTGTTGAAATAATTGAAATATGTGATATAAAGAATTCAAATCAGTATTGTTAAATTTACTGAAACAGAAATTGATATGTGTATCAAAGTTAATAAAACTAAATATTTAAAAATGCGAAACAGAAACTGATATGTGTATCATTTTTTTGGCAGGATTTCAAATCAGTTTAAATTGAGAGAGGTTGATCCTTTTAAATGCATGCATGTACGTGTGTGAAATGAGAGACTTGCCTCGGTCTCAGTCGTATGCTTAAAGTGAGTGGCATGGCTGAAATCACGTGGGTGGGACCCACCTATTTAAATACAGTGGCTTCAATGAAGAAAACAGTGAAATACAGAGACACAACAAAGGACAGGTTTTGAGTTGGCACTAGCTATCGGCTCTGGTAAAAAGCACTTTGCGAGTCATGGATCCCGATGTCATCGCTATCTATCGAGAGTCAAACTCCTCATCTGACGCCATCCGGCTCACGGTACAGAGCATCGACGGCAAGACGACCGTGGTCGTGGCGGGTCCACAGGACTCTTTAGGCGAGGTGCTCGGTCGCTTCGTGGACGTGGGACCCAGGAGGAGAAGTGACCTCCACGCTGTGCACGAGTGTCGGAACCTCCACCTCGAGGCAAAAATCGGCGAGCTCGGCCTCCCGCGCGACGCCACTTTGCACTTAACCCGATATCCCGACGCATGGAGCCTCGCATCTCAGATTGCCGCGGCGGCCACAACCGACACGGACGTCTCTAACGAAACTGCCGAGTTGTTCAAGAGGTTCATACACGACGGCGAAGTCCAAATTGATCCACTGGCGCGGCATCTCGGTGTACCAAACTGCTCACCGTGGACCGACTTTGAGCATGTCACTGAGATGCTTTACACCAGGGACATCGTCCTGCTCGTCAAGAAGTTCCTCGCCGGCGCCAAAGCCACCAACGAGAGACAAGCAGGGATGGCCGTGGAGTACCTCGACGTCCTCCTGCGCAGCGGTGTCATCGGGGTTCTGGTCCGCCTCTACTCCTCCGGCTCTATGCCGCATCACTTGAGAGCCAATTCAGCGATCATCTGCCTCCTGTATCCGGAGATAAGTGGCATACTCCCTCGCCTTGAGGTGTGCTTTCTCCCACTCTGGTTGGAGTTCTGTCGGTTGATACCCGCCGCCTCCGGCAAAGGCAGAAGCGACCCGCTCTACGAGAAGTGTAGGCCAGGCTGGCGGCAGTGCTCTCCTTGTTCGAGCGGACGCCGTCGCTACGCATGCCGAAGATGCCTCAAGAGTGGTTGATCGAGCAGTTAATACCAATTGCCAAAGACGCGACGGACGTGATCATTCGCTACATGGCAGCAGGGTGGGCGGCCCCGGATGATAAGCTCTTTGTGTTCAGAGTATTCTTTGCACTGATGTGCTACTTCCGGCGCCGGGAGGTTTACGCACAGCGCACGGACGGTCCTGTGGGAGCGGTGCTGTCCCGGACGGCGATGTCCTTACTGATTTCGGTCGATGCATTCATGACGAGGTTGGAGGGAGCCTCGCCGTCGAGCGAGCGGAGGTCAAGTTTGCCGACCAAGGAGCAACACCAGCAGGACGCGACTCGCAACATCTTGCCGGGTTTGGCGACTGTCGGTGTACTAGAATAGGGGTACCCTAGTACCCCGTACTTGTGCACGGGCAGTAGTAGCATCCCGCGGCCAGGCTTGCGGGAGGACAGCCATAGAGAAGCTCAAGATTATTAAGCCATTCAAGAACAAAGTATACAAAGCAAGAGTTAAGGCCCCGGCAAGAGGAGCTTGCCGGGAGGGACAGCTGAGGCCCAGCCTGGGCGTTGCTGAAGAAGAGTACTTGCCGCGGCAAGGTACTTGCCCCGGCAAGTCATTGGCTGCGGCAAGGTATTGGCTGCGGCAAGGTACTTGCCCCGGCAAGTTACCTTGCACGGCAAACTATGGGTTGCGCCAAGCTGTCAGGTGCGGCAAGGTCTTGCCGCGGCAAGCGTTACTGTACCACTGTGCTACTGTGCTGCTCCGGTGCCTCTGCCAGCGTGGCGCTCTGGGTCCTTCCAAGCGTGCGTGGCAGGGGCACTATGTAGACGGCGGTGCACTGTAGATAGCGTTGCAGCAGCAGGTGGGATAGGCTTTTCCCACGTCCACGACGTCAGGGTACATGTATCTGGACAGCAAAGGCATGGGCATTTAATGCCCTTGTCCCCCTGCCGTCAGTGGTAGGTAGGACATGTCATCCTGGTAATAGTGGTCTTACTGTAGCAACTTTCCACCTCTACCTTTACTGTTTGCCACCTGTTGGAGACCCCTTTGTGCGTATAAAAGGAGGCCCATAGGCAACGTGAGAGGGGAGGAACTGGAAAAGGGAGAACTCCAGTATTGTACGCAGCTACTCGGTACTGTAGCGCTCCTGGAGCTAGAACAATCATACAGATAATAAACCAAAAAGCAGGAGTAGGGTTTTACGCATCCGTGCGGCCCGAACCTGGGTAAATCTCTCTCGTGCACTGTCGTGTTCTTCGCTAGATTTGCTCTTCGCGCGACCATCTCTCCCTGCCGAACGTAAAGGGGTCCTTCTCTGGGTCCCATAGGTGATCGCGGATTCGTCCCCGACATCTTTGGCGCGCCAGGTAGGGGATCTGATAGTTGTGTGAACCTAATCTAGCGATTTGCGCGCTAGTTTTTGGGCCATTCTCCGTCTTATGGCTCCAAAAAAGAAGACTTCAGCCATCGGTGCGTCCACGTCCAACCCGCCTGCTCCCGTGCAGGAGGGTGCCGACGTGATTGCGGCTGCTGGGGGGACTGGAGAGCGAGAGCTCCTATTACCTCCACCTGTCCAAAACCGGGCCAGCAACGCCAATCTTGGCGCTGCTGGGTCTGGGAACGCAGCGCTGCTCGCTGCTGCTGGCCCTGCAAGCTCCAGAAACGGTGCTGCGCGTTCTGGAACGCCTGCGCCGGTTCAGACGCCGCGGCCTTCGCAAGAAGCCCGTGACAGGCAGCGTCCTGACGCCCCAGGTGCCAAGCGCTCCCTGGATAATGAACTTGCGCATCAATCTCGAGATGCGCGGGGTCACCATACGCAACAACACGTTGGCGGGGTCGAGGCGCGGTCGCCTGGGCGTGGAGATGCTCCTTCTAACACCGTTAGGAGTAAGAGCATCCCACAGTCCTCACGCCACTCGATACCTCCCTCACCAGCAGAAGCGTTGGCGCGTGCGCAGCTGCTCCTGAACTTCCCTCCACCAGCAGATAAGCTTGACGAGTGGAGGGCAACCATTCAGAGCCTTCTCAGCTTCGCTGATGCCGACCCAGTGCGCGCGGCCGACAAGAGAACTGGTGACGATGCTGTCACCAACAAGAACGGCGAGGAGGCAACAACCGTACACTCCCCACCCAGACGGCCTCGGTCGCCGACACGTCGAAACGACGCCCGTGGCGATGATTCCACGGCGTCGTCTGACCCGCGAGCTCGTCGTGACCAGCGCCTCGTTCTTCAGGAACGCAGAGGAGAAGACGCTCGTACCACTATCGAGCGAAGGAGAGAAGCGCATCGTCAGTCTGACAAACGCGCAGGGCCCGCTGTTGACATGCATGCGCCAGGGGATCCTGGCGACTTGCCGTACTTGGTAAGTTGTCCAGCGTTCACCCGTGAGCTGCGGCAGGTCCAGTGGCCCAATCGCAAGGCTTTCAAGCCTGACGTGCCGGAGAAGTATGATGGCAAGACACACCCGTCGGAGTTCCTCAGCATTTACACCATTGCGGTGCAAGCTGCCGGGGGACGAGACGACAAGATTCTTGCTAACTACTTCCCGCTCGTGTTAAAGCGCAACGTCGTCTCATGGCTCATGCACTTGCCGGAGAACTCCATTTCTTCATGGGCGGACCTGTGCCATCAGTTTGTTGGTGCCTTTACTGGCGGTCATCAACCTCATGGCCAGGAGAGTGATCTTCATCTCATCCCCCAGAAGGAAGGAGAGCCCCTGCGCAAATACATTCAAAGGTTCAGCCGCGTATAGTACAACATCCCAGATGTTCACCCCGCTGCGGTTATTAGCGCGTTCCATCAGAACGTGCGTAACCGCAAGATGCGGGAGGAAATGGCGATGACCAAGGTCAGAGACATTGGCCAGCTATATGCTCTCGCCGACAAGTGTGCGCGCGCTGAAGAGGGAAGGAAACTTCCCGGTGAAGGTGTTGGCCCAGGGGGGAGCTCTGACAGCGAAGGTACCGCCCCGGCAAAGAAGGGCCGGCGGCGGAACAACAGGAAGAAAAAGGGCAAAGCTGTGCTTGCCGTCGAGCAGTCCAGCGGCAACGGCAGCGCCGACAAGGCCAAAGTCGAGGGCTCCGGCAAGGAGATTGCTGCGTGCGCCAACTGTCAGGCCTTGGCGGCTGCCGACAAGCAGGACGGCTCCGACAAGCAATATTGCAAGATCCACCGCACCAAGGGGCACGATCTCCAGAACTGTCGACGAGTCGAGCAGCTTGTCGAACAGCAAAAAGCTGAGTATGAGAGGCGCGACAAGGAGAAGGCCCCAGAAGGTGCTGGCGGGTCCGGCAAGAAGCGCACTGCCCGAGGAGGGCGTCGCGGCAAGGCCAAGCAGCAGCAGAGAGACAGGCCTCCTCGTGGCCGCGACAAAGATGATGATGATGATGATCTAGATGATGAAGAATCCAGTGAACACGAATTTCAGAAAGCCGCAGAAGTCTTGTGTGTTGACGGTGGTGCTTCGTTGCATTTTTCTCACCGCCAACTTAAACAGTGGGCGCGAGAGATCAATGCGGCGGAACCATCTGTTGACGCCAGAAAGCTTCTGAAGTGGTCCGACACGCCTATCGTCTTTGACATTGAGGACCACCCTGACCGCACAACGGCGGTCGGGTGCTTGCCGATGTTGGTTTCACCAACGATCCGCAACCTCAAGGTCACGAAGATGTTAGTTGACGGTGGGGCCGGCTTGAATCTGATTTCGCCCGCTGTGCTCCGGAAACTTCAAATCTCTGACGGCGAGCTTGAGGAAACTGGTACTTTCCAAGGAGTCAATCCAGGAAGGAGCAAGCCGAAAGGGAAGATCGCGCTGCCAGTGACATTTGGCGGCGAGCTGGACTACCGGACCGAGAAGGTCACCTTTGATGTTGCCGATATTCCATTGCCTTATAATGGGATACTTGGCCGTCCAGCGCTCGCCAAGTTCATGGCAGCCTCTCATTATGCCTACAACGTGTTGAAGATGCCAGGTCCAGTAGGTATTATCACAGTTCCCTGCGACAAGAAGGATGCGCTTATTTGCGCCGACAAGATCTACCGGGAAGCAGCTGCCGCAACTGCGACCAAGGCACTTGCCGCTGAAGCGCAGAGGGAGGAGGAACTGGGAGATGGAGAACTCCAGTATTGTACGCAGCTACTCGGTACTGTAGCGCTCCTGGAGCTAGAACAATCATACAGATAATAAACCAAAAAGCAGGAGTAGGGTTTTACGCATCCGTGCGGCCCGAACCTGGGTAAATCTCTCTCGTGCACTGTCGTGTTCTTCGCTAGATTTGCTCTTCGTGCGACCGTCTCTCCCTGCCGAACGTAAAGGGGTCCTTCCCTGGGTCCCATAGGTGATCGCGGATTCGTCCCCGACATCTTACGACAAGATTCTTGCTAACTACTTCCCGCTCGTGTTAAAGCGCAACGTCGTCTCATGGCTCATGCACTTGTCGGAGAACTCCATTTCTTCATGGGCGGACTTGTGCCATCAGTTTGTTGGTGCCTTTACTGGCGGTCATCAACCTCATGGCCAGGAGAGTGATCTTCATCTCATCCCCCAGAAGGAAGGAGAGCCCCTGCGCAAATACATTCAAAGGTTCAGCCGCGTACAATACAACATCCCAGATGTTCACCCCGCTGCGGTTATTAGCGCGTTTCATCAGAACGTGCGTAACCGCAAGATGCGGGAGGAAATGGCGATGACCAAGGTCAGAGACATTGGCCAGCTATATGCTCTCGCCAACAAGTGTGCGCGCGCTGAAGAGGGAAGGAAACTTCCCGGTGAAGGTGTTGGCGCAGGGGGGAGCTCTGACAGCGAAGGTACCGCCCCGGCAAAGAAGGGCCGGCGGCGGAACAACAGGAAGAAAAAGGGCAAAGCTGTGCTTGCCGTCGAGCAGTCCAGCGGCAACGGCAGCGCCGACAAGGCCAAAGTCGAGGGCTCCGGCAAGGAGATTGCCGCGTGCGCCAACTGTCAGGCCTTGGCGGCTGCCGACAAGCAGGACGGCTCCGACAAGCAATATTGCAAGATCCACCGCACCAAGGGACACGATCTCCAGAACTGTCGACGAGTCGAGCAGCTTGTCGAACAACAGAAAGCTGAGTATGAGAGGCGCGACAAGGAGAAGGCCCCAGAAGGTGCTGGCGGGTCCGGCAAGAAGCGCACTGCCCGAGGAGGGCGTCGCGGCAAGGCCAAGCAGCAGCGGAGAGACAGGCCTCCTCGTGGCCGCGACAAAGATGATGATGATGATGATCTAGATGATGAAGAATCCAGTGAGCACGAATTTCAGAAAGCCGCAGAAGTCTTGTGTGTTGACGGTGGTGCTTCGTTGCATTCTTCTCACCGCCAACTTAAACAGTGGGCGCGAGAGATCAATGCGGCGGAACCATCTGTTGACGCCAGAAAGCTTCTGAAGTGGTCCGACACGCCTATCGTCTTTGACATTGAGGACCACCCTGACCGCACAACGGCGGTCGGGTGCTTGCCGATGTTGGTTTCACCAACGATCCGCAACCTCAAGGTCACGAAGATGTTAGTTGACGGTGGGGCCGGTTTGAATCTGATTTCGCCCGCTGTGCTCCGGAAACTTCAAATCTCTGACGGCGAGCTTGAGGAAACTGGTACTTTCCAAGGAGTCAATCCAGGAAGGAGTAAGCCGAAAGGGAAGATTACGCTGCCAGTGACTTTTGGCGGCGAGCTGAACTACCGGACCGAGAAGGTCACCTTTGATGTTGCCGATATTCCATTACCTTATAATGGGATACTTGGCCGTCCAGCGCTCGCCAAGTTCATGGCAGCCTCTCATTATGCCTACAACGTGTTGAAGATGCCAGGTCCAGTAGGTGTTATCACAGTTCCCTGCGACAAGAAGGATGCGCTTATTTGCGCCGACAAGATCTACCGGGAAGCAGCTGCCGCAACTGCCGCCAAGGCACTTGCCGCTGAAGCTCTCGGGCGGGAGAACAAGAGGAAGTCCGGCAAGAGCTCCTGTGCCCACTCCGGCAAGCGCACCTCTTCGGAGTGCTGCGCTGCCGTCGAGGACGCACCAGAGAGCTCCACCGGCAAGTGTAAGAAGAACAAAGCCGCTCCGCCGGCGACAAAGAAGGTGCCTGCCAAGGAGGATGGCACTGGTGGTTCCTTCACCATCAGTGCCACACTTGACAACAAATAGGAAAACGCGCTCGTTGCTTTCCTACGGGCGAATGTCGACGTATTTGCATGGCAACCGTCTGACATCCCCGGTGTTCCCAGGAAAGTAATTGAGCACCACCTTGCCGTTTGTCCCCACGCGAGGCCCGTCAAACAGAAAGCCAGAAAGCAAGCTGTGGAGCGGCAAGAGTTTATTGCGGAAGAAATCAAGAAGTTGGAAGCAGCAGGCCTCGTTAGAGGAGTGCTCCATCCTACGTGGTTGGCCAATCCTGTTGTCGTGCGCAAAGCGAATGGAAAATGGAGGCTTTGTATTGATTTCACTGATGTCAATAAAGCTTGTCCCAAAGACCCATTTCCTTTGCCCCGCATAGACCAGATTGTCGACTCCACGGCAGGATGTGATTTGCTTTCATTTCTTGACGCATATTCAGGGTATCATCAAATCTTCATGGCTGAGGAAGATGAGGAAAAGACCGCATTTATCACACCCTGTGGCACATACTGTTTCGTACGTATGCCATTTGGTTTGAAAAATGCTGGTTCGACATTTGCAAGAGCCGTCCAGATTGCTTTTGAGCCTCAGCTGCACAAAAATGTGGAAGCCTATATGGATGATATAGTGGTCAAAAGCAAAGACAGGGCTACTTTGGTTCAAGATCTAGAAGAAACTTTTGTAAATCTGCGCAAGATCAACCTGAAGCTCAACCCCGAGAAGTGCGTGTTTGGAGTTTCATCCGGCAAGCTTCTCGGGTTCTTTGTGTCTCAACGTGGAATTGAAGCCAATCCTGACAAGATCAAAGCCATTGAGCAAATTGAAGCACCGAAGCGCGTCAAGGATGTACGACGACTTGCCGGCTGTGTTGCTGCCCTCAGTAGGTTTATCTCCAAGTCAGCTGAGCGCGCCCTGCCATTTTTCAAAATCTTAAAAAAGGCAGGTCCATTGAAATGGACTCCGGAGGCGGAGGCAGCGCTGCAAGACTTGAAGAGATACCTCTCCTCCCCTCCAATACTTGTCGCGCCTAAACCACAAGAGAAGTTGTTGCTGTATCTAGCGGCAACCAATCAAGTGGTTAGTGCTGCGCTGGTAGCGGAGAGAGAGGTGGATGAGGAGGCAGTAACTGCGGCAAGCACGACCAGCGACAAGCTGGGGGCAACAAGTTTTGCTGCCGACAAGGATTCGTCTGCGCAGTCAGGCGAAGTGATACAAAAGAAGAAAATGGTGCAGCGCCCGGTCTACTTTGTGAGCTCTCTTCTGCAGGGAGCTAGGTCAAGGTATTCTGGTGTGCAGAAGCTGCTTTTCGGCCTTCTCATGGCCTCGAGAAAGCTGCGCCATTACTTTCAAGCACATGAAGTTACCGTCGTCACTCGCTTCCCGCTGAAAAGGATTTTGCAAAATCCAGAAGCGACGGGCAGGATTGTCGAGTGGGCGTTGGAGTTGTCGAGCTTTGGTCTCAAGTTTGAGAGTACATCAACCATACAGAGCCGAGTTTTGGCAGAGTTTGTCGCAGAATGGACACCAATGCCAGACGAAGAAATCCCAGAGATGACTCTCCCCGGCAAGGAGACAAGCAAAGAGTGGCTTATGTACTTTGATGGTGCCTTTTCGCTGCAAGGCGCCGGTGCTGGCGTACTGCTTGTCGCACCCACCGGAGAGCACCTCAAGTACGTGGTCCAAATGCACTTTCCCAAGGAACAGGCGACGAACAATACTGCAGAATATGAGGGGTTGCTTGCCGGTCTCAGGATCGCGGCAGACCTTGGGATCAAGAAGCTTATTGTCAGGGGAGATTCGCAGCTTGTCGTCAGGCAAGTGAACAAGAACTACCAATGCCCATTGATGGAAGCTTATGTAGATGAGGTGAGGAAGTTGGAAGAACGCTTTGACGGCCTACAAATGGAGCACGTCCCACGTGCTAAGAATGACATTGCCGATGGTTTGTCAAAGCGCGCCACACTCAAATTGCCTGTGGAGCCAGGCACTTTTGTGCTCCAACTAACTCAGCCATCCGTGACGCCATCAGTAGAGCAAGGCAGGAAGAGGAAGTCGGCTTCTAGCGACTACTTCCCGGCAGAGCTCTCCGAAGCCGCCGGCAAGAAGGCTGCCAAAGCCAGCGCCAAGGATGCAGAGGGGCAACTTGCTCCGACAAGGCCTCACGCTCTTGTCGTTGAAGCGGGTGCTCCTACGCTAGAGGCAAAGGGGCAACTTGCTCCGACAAGACTTCAGGTCCTTGTCGTTGAAGCAGGCGCTCCTGATCGAAGCGCTGAGGAGCAAGATGCTCCGACGAGGCCTTGTGCTTCCGTCGTTGAAGCAACTGCTCCCGACAAGCTTGTTGAAGGACAGCACGCTCCAGCAGGGCCCCAGGCTCTTGTCGTTGGGGCGGCTGTTCCCGTCAAGCTCGTCGGGGAACGGCAGGCTCTGGTAGAGCGACGAGCTCTTCCCGTAGGGCCTGATGTTCCCGCAGCAGAAGAAATGCCTTTAGTCCTCGTTGTCGAGCCACAGGCTCCAGCGTGGGCGCAGCAGATCGTCCGTTTCCTTCAGACTAGAGAACTTCCCGAAGAGCAGGAAGAAGCGGAGAAAGTAGCCCGACGGTCCAATATGTATCAATTTGTCGATGACATGCTGTGCAGAAAAAGATCAAACGGTGTGAAATTGAAGTGTATTCCCCGGGAAGAAGGACAGGAGCTGTTGGCGGAGATTCATGGAGGCATATGTGGTCACCACATAGGGTCAAGATCCCTTGTTGGAAAGGCTTTCCGGCAAGGTTTCTTTTGGCCCACCGCCCTCCAGGATGCAACTGCACTAGTAACCAAGTGTGAAGCGTGCCAGTTTCATTCCAAGCAGATTCATCAGCCAGCTCAAGCTCTCCAGACAATCCCTCCCTCCTGGCCATTTTCGGCCTGGTGGCTCGACATCCTCGGCCCCTTTCCCCGTGCCACCGGGGGCTTCGAGTACTTGTATGTGGCCATCGACAAGTTTATGAAGTGGCCAGAAGTGGAAGCAGTGAGGAAGGTGACAGCACAATCAGCCATCAAGTTCTTCAAGGGAATTTTTTGTCGCTTTGGTGTTCCTAACAGGATCATCACCGACAACGGTACCCAGTTCACGAGCCACGCCTTCATGCAGTATGTCGAAGACCTTGGCGCCAAGGTCTGTTTCGCTTCTGTTGCTCACCCCCGAAGCAACAGTCAAGCTGAAAGGGCAAATGCTGAAGTGCTGCGTGGGCTCAAGACGAGAACTTTCGACAGGCTGCGCAAGTGCGGCAAAAACTAGATCGAGGAGCTGCCAGTGGTTCTTTGGTCGATCAGGACGACGCCAAATCGAGCTACTGGCCAGACGCCTTTTGCTCTAGTTTATGGAGCAGAGGCAGTTCTCCCCACGGAACTCGTATACGGGTCACCTCGAGTGCTCGCTTATGATGAGCTTGAGCAAGAGCAACTGCGGCAAGATGACGCTGTGCTTCTCGAGGAGGATCGTCTTCAGGCTGCTGTGAGAGCTGCTCGCTACCAGCAAGCTTTGCGTCGCTACCATAGCCGCAAAGTTAATGCCAGAAGTCTCGAGGAAGGCGACCTTGTTCTTCGGCGCGTTCAGTCGGCCAAGAATTCAAACAAGTTGACGCCGAAGTGGGAAGGCCCTTATCGGGTGAAACAAGTCACCAGGCCCGGCGCTGTCCGCCTGGAGACCGGGGATGGCATTCCAGTGATCAATTCCTGGAACATTGAGCATCTCCGTAAGTTTTTTCCATAAGGCACGGTTGCCGGGCCCTTCCCCGGCAACCACCTTTTGTACAAGTCTTGCCGCTGTTGCATGTAATCCTTTGTACAAAGCCAGGCGCAGACCCTGTGCATACATAAAGCTTTTGTATTTCGCAGTTTTTGACGATTTCATGTTTACTTTTATTTTGCATGATTATCTGATATACTGTGCAGTACAGCCTCCCCGGTAAGCATTAACGAGCCGCCAAGCTCCTATATCTTTTCTCTTCTTTCTTTTTCTCAAAAAGACAGAAGCTTCCCTCGCGCACAAGTTTGCCGGGGGGGATGGGATAATGATATGGACCAGGCGTCGTTCAAAGAAACTTTGCCTTGCCGGGTAGAAGGCAGCGGCAAGCAGTGACAAGACCTTGCCGCAGAGAGATCAGCGACAAAGCTAAGTGCCAAAGTTTGAATAACCAAATTCTTTTTTATTTTCAAGGTTATTTTCCTTGAACGATACTACTCTTTGTATGGAAAACCTGTGCGCGACGGAACCTAAGCGTAATCGGTCGCGCCCTTACCTTGTTTCGAGTCCGCTCAACAACCTAAGTGGCCGCACTGAGCGCGACAAGGTTGCTTGCCGGCAGCGGCACCGCCAGCAGGCTGCTGGAGTCCCGCACCCAGCGCTCGCGGTGATGGTGCGCGCACTGGCAAGTTTCCTATAAGCATAGGGCAAGTACACATAAAGAAAGAAATTGCTCAAGGGAGATGACATGCATTAACTTCAAAATATTGCATGTTATATTACAAGATAAGTTGCCGCGGCTTAAACAGATTGTTCTTTAACATGTCTAGCGGCGGCAAGGAGGGAGAAGAATGGGCTCTCTAATTGCGGTGCTCGCCTTCGACTCTCTGGATTTGGTCCACCCTCTCCACGATGGGCGCGACAAGGGCCTCTAGTGGCGCGGGGTCGTATCCCTTCGGCAAGCTTTTGAAGATGTTGCTGAAGTCGACGCCCGGGTTTCTGTATGCTATCTTCACCAGCAACCTCCGGAGAACTCCCCGGCAAAGCCTGCGTGACTCGTCGGCCAGTTGAGCCTTGTGATTGACTTGGAGCTGTTGGAGTGCTTCTACTACTCCGTCGAAGAACTCGGCTAGCTTGACGCTAGTTTGCGTGTTCTTGTCGGTGGAGTACCCGAAGTCCGGCACCTTCAGGGCAGTCAGCTCCTTGTCGATGTCCTCGGCTGCGCTGGCAAGCCTGTCTGTGAAGATCCCCACGTTATCCCTGAACTTCTTGTGGGTTGCAATAGCGTCTTGAAGCAGACCCTTTTCCTTCTGGAGCTCTGCCATTAGAAGCCCTTCGTGCTTTCTGGTGGTGTCAAGCGTCTCCTTCAGCGTGGTCAGTTTCAGCTTCAAGTCTGCTCTGGAGTCATTGGCGGCGGCAAGCAGATTGTTCTTCTTGGCTATGGTAACTTGCATCTCCGCCAAAGTGTGGGTCACCTTTGCCCTCTCACTTTCAAGCGTTGAGAGCTTGTCACCGTTTGCCTTGAGGGCGGCCTCTAGTCTTGCCACTTTCTCCTCCGTTTCCTTCCTGTTCACTTCTGCAGCAGCGACAGCGTTGGTGGCCTCCACCAACTTGCTGGCGTACTCTTGGGCCAAGGCTTCGATTTCCTTCTGGTGTTTTTGTGCCTGCCCCTGGGTCCGCTCTGCGACAAGTCTTGCCACCTCCTCGTCTTTCTGTCGGAGGGTTTCGGCAAGTTTCCTCTTGCGCTCGGCAAGTTCTTTTTCGTGGGCATCAAGGTCCACTTTCCGCTGGTTCAGATCACCGGCCCGAGCAGACAACTCCTTGGCGGTCTCCTCCTATTTTTGTTCAATGTCTTGCTTCATCAGGAGGAGGGCCTGCCGTTCTTCGGCCAGCTGTGCCCGCTTGGCCTCTAACGCATTAAGAGATCGCGCGCGGACATCCGCCAAGATCTCCGCGCGCCTCAACATGTCAGCTTCGGCCTTCTCGATGAGCGCCTCCCTGGAAGCTAGCTTCTCCCGTCGGGCGCGATGAAGATTCAGCAGCTTTTGGAGCAGTTGCTCCTCTTCAGACGTGCTGCTGCTGCTGGCGCTTGGCGCATCCACAAGCTGGAGCCCGGCAGCGGCAAGGATCTCCTCGTCCACAACATCCTCCTCGGTTGACGCTCTGGAGCCCACCGTCCAGGGGAGGCTGACGTAGACGTTCTCGCCGACCCGGATGTATTTGCTTGGCGGAGGCGAGTTGGGCCCTGCCGCCTCGTCAGTGGTTGAGGGACCCGTGGTCGGAGTAGCGCCTGGCGCTCCTGTGGCCTCAGGGCCGTCAGTACGACCACCGGCTCCCTCGCCGGCCTCCTCAGCAGCCTTCTGGGCGGCCTCAGCTTCAGCAGCCTTGGCGGCTTCATCAGTGGGCGCCTTGGCGGTATTATCCTCGGCGGCCTTGCCGGCCTCTTCGGCAGCCCTGGCAGCTTCTTCGTCGGCAAGCTTGTCGGCTGCCAGCTTGTCGGCCTTGGCAGCGGCGGCCTTGGCGGCCTCGTCGTCAACGGCCCCTGCGGTGTTCTCCTCGGCAGAAGAGTCAATGTTCATTGGCTCCACCGAGGAGGGCTCTGCCAACCCGAGAAGTAAAGCAAAAAGAGCTTCAGGAAGAAATTCAAGAAGCCAAAAGAAAGAAAGCAGAAAGAGTTTTGCGGCAAGTGGGTTTACCCGTGTTGAGCTCAGAAGCGGTGGGCTCCCCTCCCCCGTCAACGTTTGTCATTGGGGTGGGGTCGCCAGCGCTGGTGCTTGGCGCTTCGGCGCTTGCCGGCTCCTCTTCGTGGCTCGGCTCGCTAGTGGGAGCCCTTACAGGAGATCTTCTCCTTGGCGGAGTGGTCGAGGGGGGTGGTACTTCTGGAGCACCTTCAGATGGCTCCACTTGCTGCTCCTCTCCTACACGCCCAAAGATGTCAGTAACAAAATGCTTGTTCCTCAGCGACCGCCAGCGAAAGGTAGTTGAAATACTTACGCTGGGGGCTGCGCTGGGGGCTGCAACGAGGGCTGGGCTCCGAGCTGGTCGGGACGGTCTCAGACGCTCTCCCGGTGGTTGCCGTGGGCTCATCTTCGACGACCACCACGGTCTTGCTCGTCGAGACCTTAGCTCTCTTCCTTGTCCTCTCCGCCAAAGTTTCCTCCCTGCGGAAGCAAGGCCGGAGCGCGACAAGTGAGGACAGAAACAAAACCTTACAAAGATTGAGGGTCGCGGCAAGGGAACTTACTCTTCCTCGTCGTCCTCTTCGCTGAGGGCGGAAAAATCAAAGTCCGCCTCCGTGTGAGGAGGGGGAGGAGGGGGAGCTGGGCTCCTTGGCCGCTTGGCGGGGGTAGTAGCAGCGGTCTTTGATGACCCTGCTCCAGTTGCCGGGGCCGCGTGAGACACTCCCGCAGCACCAGCCCTTGCCGCGGTCGAGCGCGTCGAACGGCGCTCCGGCGGTTGTTGAACTTCTTGCCGCTCAGCCACTTTGCCAAGCCTGCGAAGGCGTTTCCTCCTCAGAGGGGCTGGGGACTCTGACTGCGGTGGGCTTTCGGTGCCCTCCTCGGAAGAGGAGCCCTCATCCTCCGAGCTGCCTGACTCGTCGGCAGGCTGGCTTGGCCCGACATCCTTACCGGGTGCGGCGAGCCCCCCCTTTCCGGCAAGCATCCCCTGCTCGGCAAGGCTCTCCTTTTGTGCCTCGTCGAGCTCCGCCAAAGTATAACCAAAATCGCCAGCTTCCCTGGCGAGCCTGTCCTCCTCCACTCTTCGAGCAATGAATTCTATTTCTTGCTCAGTGGTGTTGCGGACGAGCCACTCTTCCACCCGGACCTGCTTTTCGACCGTGGAGTCAAAGAATCGCCGCACGTCTTCTTCGAGCGGCACGTCCCAAGTTGCTTCAACGCTGTGCGCATTGCAGAGCGGCATCATAGCGATGATTGCACTCAATGCGGAGTTGTTGCAAAGAGGCACGATGTGCTTCGGCAGCGTGAACGCCTTGTCGCGCTTTTCTGGATCTGTCTCTTGCTTGAACAGTTCTCGCATGAAAAAGTCGTGCTGCAGAACTGTGAAGTTGTTGATCAGTCCAGGGCGCAGCCGCATGATATCGGCTGGGTTCTTCCAATCAGAGGCCGGCCTTCCTCTCTGCTGCAGAGGAGCAATGCGGCGGCGGAGGAAGTCTGCGCCAACCATCCCTATGGTGAGCCTGGCCTCCCTGAGCCGTATGATCCTGGCAGCGGCAATCTCCAGCTTTTTGTCCTGGGGATCCAGATCGCTCCAGTCTGTGCCACGCGCTGCTGGGGTCTTGCGAAGCTCACAGTATGGTGGCGGCTCGTCGTCAATGATCCAACACCATTCAGACCGGATTTCTCCCCATCTTGGGCGGAGATCCCCCTTCAGATAATGCTCCTTGGCGCCCAATCTTGAAACGAACGAGATGCCAACAGTGAGAGGCTCCCCCTTTTCAGCACGGGGAGTGAAGTAATGCCTGAACAGCGCGGTGTTGGGTGCGACGCCGACGAAGTTCTCGCACAGATGCGCAAATATTGCCATGGTAGATACGGCATTCGGTGTGAGATCCAGCAGCCGGAGGTTGAAGGTGTACATGACGTCGCTGAAGAAATCCGAGTACGGTGGGCAGAGCCCGCACCAAAAGTAGCAAGCGAAGAAGGGGTACTTGCTCACTTCGCTCTCGTCGGTGGCTGGGCGAACGCGGGTGGCCGGATGCGCCTTGGTCCTCGCGGCCCACATGCCTTGGAACTTGGCCTTCAGATCCGCCCCCGTGAGCGTCGGAGCGAAGAGCGCGTACTTCTGCCTCTTCATCTGCGCCTGGGTCTCCGTCCTTGAGGACTTCCCCGTCTTCCCCTTTTCTCCTTTGGGAGGCATGGCGAAGGCGGAGCTGAGGACCGAGGGAGATGCGGACGCGCGCGGTGGCGGAGGATTGGGAAACCGTTTTGTTTTGGAGCGGAGGAAGAAGAAGGCGGAGATTTGGAGATCGAGAATGGTGAGAGGGGTGTGCGAGTGCTTCTGCAGGTCCCTCCTTTTATGGGGAAAGATGCGGAACCATCCGCCCCTTCGTCATTCGAGATAACTGCGCACGCTTCCCACGCTCCGCATTCAACGCGCGACGCGTGGGAGAGCGTGCAATTAAACAGCATAGAGACGTTTCGGCTTATCCCAGCCACGCGTGCCCGTGCACTGTTTGGGCCTGGCCCAACAACGCCCGGCACCGTGTGTGGCCCAGGCCCGGGGGCTCCTGTCGGTGTACTAGAATAGGGGTACCCTAGTACCCCGTACTTGTGCACGGGCAGTAGTAGCATCCCGCGGCCAGGCTTGCGGGAGGACAGCCAGAGAGAAGCTCAAGATTATTAAGCCATTCAAGAACAAAGTATACAAAGCAAGAGTTAAGGCCCCGGCAAGAGGAGCTTGCCGGGAGGGACAGCTGAGGCCCAGCCTGGGCGTTGCTGAAGAAGAGTACTTGCCGCGGCAAGGTACTTGCCCCGGCAAGGTATTGGCTGCGGCAAGATAGCGGCTGCGGCAAGGTACTTGCCCCGGCAAGTTACCTTGCACGGCAAACTATAGGTTGCGCCAAGCTGTCAGGTGCGGCAAGGTCTTGCCGCGGCAAGCGTTATTGTACCACTGTGCTACTGTGCTGCTCCGGTGCCTCTGCCAGCGTGGCGCTCTGGGTCCTTCCAAGCGTGCGTGGCAGGGGCACTGTGTAGACGGCGGTGCACTGTAGATAGCGGTGCAGCAGCAGGTGGGATAGGCTTTTCCCACGTCCACGACGTCAGGGTACATGTATCTGGACAGCAAAGGCATGGGCATTTAATGCCCTTGTCCCCCTGCCGTCAGTGGTAGGTAGGACATGCCATCCTGGTAATAGTGGCCTTACTGTAGCAACTTTCCACCTCTACCTTTACTGTTTGCCACCTGTTGAAGACCCCTTTGTGCGTATAAAAGGAGGCCCATAGGCAACGTGAGAGGGGAGGAACTGGAAAAGGGAGAACTCCAGTATTGTACGCAGCTACTCGGTACTGTAGCGCTCCTGGAGTTAGAACAATCATACAGATAATAAACCAAAAAGCAGGAGTAGGGTTTTACGCATCCGTGCGGCCCGAACCTGGGTAAATCTCTCTCGTGCACTGTCGTGTTCTTCGCTAGATTTGCTCTTCGCGCGACCATCTCTCCCTGCCGAACGTAAAGGGGACCTTCTCTGGGTCCCATAGATGATCGCGGATTCGTCCCCGACAGCGACCTTGGAGCAGCACTAGCAGGAAACGGTTGACAGCATCTGGGTGGTGCTAGGCCAACTGGATATGTGGTCCGTGACGGACTGCCACTTGGCCGGCGCCATCCGGGCCACCTGCACGGCGCACGCGGCGTACCTGAATGCGCTCGTGCTCGGCACAAGCGCCGACAGGAGCCGGTGCAAGGACATCGGCCGGATTGTCGTCAAGCACAAGGACCTCCTCGGGTTCGAGGTGCGGATGCATTTCGCCAGAGCGATGCTGCCGGAAATGGACACAACACCGTCAGCGCCCATGTTGTTTGACGATGAGCCTCATGCGCTCGCGATGCTCATTGATCGGTCGCGGCTGCTGCCCGACTCTTTCAGATACGTCTCCGAGGGGGCAGGCCACGTGCCCCATGGTCGCCTATTCGTGGAGTTCCTGGACGAGGAAGCCATTGGCGAGGGGGTGGCAAGGGAGTGGATCTTCCTGGTGTGTCGCGTGCTGTTCGACCCGCGGCACGGCCTCTTCTCGCCCTGTCCGCGTGACCGGCGAAGGTTCTTCCTGAATCCAGGTGACAAGCTTTAATTTGCTTTATTACTAGTTCCTTCCATATCCCAAAAATACATTAAAAAACATGTTCATATCAAATCAAATGCCATTTTCGGTTTCACGACTGATGTCTTCAATCATTCATTCTGTCTGAAAGTAGCATCTGGAGCGGATCCACTGCAGCTGAAGTACTACGATTTTGCGGGGCGGATGATCGGGCTGGCCCTGATGCACAACGTCTCGGTGGGGGTTCGGTTTGACCGGATGCTCTTCCTTCAGCTAGCCGAGAGGCCTCTCACCCTGGACGACGTTGCAGACGCAGACCCAAGCACGCATGCAAGCTGCAAGAAATTCCTAGAGATGGATCCTGATCTCGTCGATTTAGACGCGCTGGGTCTCACATTTGCGAGGGAAGTTGGGGTATTTGGCTCAGGGGAGGTCATCGAGCTCCTTCCGGGAGGGAGAGATATCGCTGTTGATAGCAAGAACAGAGGCCAGTACATCGATCTGCTGATCCAAAGTCTCTTCATGGCCAGCACCAAAGAACAACTAACTCATTTCGCTAAGGGGTTTTCCTACATGCTCGTAAAGCCGGAGTTGCGGAAACTTTTCTTCCTGAGCTTGCATTTGGAAGATCTTGACAGTATGCTGGGAGGGCGCATCGGCACCACTGATGTGCAGGAATGGAAAGAATATACCAGATATGATGGGGGGTACACCCAACAAGATGATCAGATCAACTGGTTCTGGGAGGTATATGATCTCTCCAATATCAGTTTATTCGTTGCTCTAGATTTTACTACCATGTTCTAGTGCAAATTTATACTAATTGAAATACTCATATTTCTAAGTCGCATGAGCAGGGCCGTACCTGAGAATCTGGGGGCCCGGTGCAAAATTTGAAATTAGGCCCTTTATATGATAATACTAATTATAAAGTTAATAATTTCACCTGCCCCCTAATCAAATGAAAAAATTCCAGGTTAACATCATCTGGTAAAGCTTAAGTAACCTTCCATCGATGTAGCATTGCTCATATGATATATATTAGCATACCATAAACATAATCTTCATAATAGTAATACAAGAGTGATAGATGATGGGAAGAAAACTAAATAGATGAGAGCAGAGTGTTTCTCCCAAAGTCGCAAAAAAAAGATGAGAGCAGAGTGTATGAATCTTGCTTGCCTCAAATTTCTTCAAAAAAATTGCTGCAAGGAGAACGAAGGACCGAAGAAGAATATGTTGTACTAATTCCAAAGATGTCTATTTGGATTGGGAATATGATGTATGGGATATTTTCTATTCGAACTTGACGTTGATTAATATCATTAATTGCTACTCCCTCCGTTTCCAAATATAAGTCTTTTTAGAGATTCCAACAAGTGACTACATACGAAGCAAAATGAGTGAATCTACACTCTAAAATATGTCTACATACATCCGTACGTTGTAGTTCATTTGAAATATCTAAAAAAACTTATATTTAGAAACGGAGGGAGTACTTAAGATGGGGGGGGGGGGGGGGGGGGGGCATGCCCTTGTGTCATCATGTGGGAGCACTGCTATACATACGATAGTGTGCAGACGATGTGTGCACGTCAATGCAAACAGTTCCATTCATTGCATGGCAACAGCAGGCAGCAGACCCCTAGATGCTCGTCGTGCACATATTCGTCGTCGCAAAGCAGTTCCAATCGTGTGGGATGGGTAATGGTTGGCGTTGGAAGTTGGAATGTTGCACACGAAGTTGGACATTCATTTTTAATTACTCTCTTGATAAATACAGTTAATTGCTATTTAAGATAAATTTGGGGCCCCAAAAATTTTAGGGGCCCTGTGCTGTTGCACATGCTGTACCTGCTTGCGGTACGGGCCTGTGCATGAGAATAGTTCTTTTTAACATCATACCAAGTTGTAATAACTTTTAACAGTTTATCTGGACATCAGTCGCCTGAAAATGAAATTTGGGTCATTCAATTTCTACTGGGAAGGAAGCAGGAGGCACGCGAAGCACCGAGACCACCGGCGACAGGTTTCATCTTGTCTATATTAGGGGGTATCGGGGGTGCAGGTTTGTCGGGGAAGCAGCAACCTCGATGTGTGTCTTAGGGGTCCGGGGATAGAGGTTCGCCGGGGAAGCAGCAGCCTCAGTGTGTATCTTAGGGGCGCGGGGGGGTGCAGGTTCGCCTGGAAATTTTAGGTGGTTTGACGGTTTAGAGGGACGGCTGAGGGTGGTGACAAGCCCGGCAGTGGGAGTAGGTCGAGTGGAGAGCAGGGCAGCCAAGCAATCCCTGGAGCACCGCCGGCGGAGGCATGCAGTTAGGCCTGGGCTGGATCGGCGGCGTTGAGAGGAAGAAGAGAAATAACGCGTACCGGATCGAGATTGAAGATGAAGTACTGTATGTTCGATCTTTAACCAACAGTTGAGATAATAGGGGTGAAATCGACTGACCCTTTGCAAATTTTCAGGCGGCTAGTGCCTAGCCGCTCCCAAGTTTTAAAATGTGCAACTACTTTATTTTTGTTGGAGTACATTTCCCAATAAGAAACTCAGTTTTTCTTGGATATGTTTTTCTCAGATAAGGCAAGATTTCACTCACTCTTAAATCTGCATATTATGTTCGACGCGCGACAGGGCACGGTAGCGGCGGCTGCAGGGCGCGGTCGCGGTGGCTGCAGCCCCGACAAGCGGCGGACGACAGGGCGCGGTCGCGCGGGCGGACATGGCGCCAGCGGGCGAGCGCGGCTGCGGCCCCGACGCGCAGGCGGACAGGGCGCGAGCGCGCGGACGGGCGACTGCAGCCCCGACGAGCGACGGGTGGCAGGACGCGGTCACGCAAGCGCGGCTGCGGCTCCGGCGCGCGAGCGCGCGGACGGGCGGCAGGACGCGGTCACACAAGCGCGGCTGCGGCTCCGGCGCTCGAGCGCGCGGACGGGCGGCTGCAGCCCCGACGAGCGGCTCTGCCGGCGGTTGTGCAGGCGAGCGTGGCGGCTTGGACATGGCGCCAACGGGCGAGCACGGCTGCGGCCCTGGCGCACGAGCGAACAAGGCGCGAGCGCGTGGACGGGCGGCTGTGCCGGCGGTTGCGCAGGCGAGCGTGGCGGCTTGCTGGCGGCCAGCGCATGCGGCGGCTGCTAGCTAGTAGCTAGCAAGCACGCACGCAAACGGTGGCTGCTAGTAGGTAGCTAGCACGCACGCAGGCAGACGGCGGCTCCGGCCGCGAATACGTGCACGAGCTCCTCTCCGACCGTGGATGCGCGGCAGCATGGAGCGGCCGCCACCACGAACGCGAGCTCGGGCGCTGGGCGAGGCCGTGGCCATGGGAGCTTTCGCCAGCGGCACGCGAGCGCGGTGGCCGTGGCCATGGGTGCTTCTTTCGGCGGCTGCGACGGCGGAGACCCCGGCGGGGCGGTGGTGCGGCGGCCGCAGCCCCGGCGGCCCGGCGGTGCGGCGGGCGGCAAGTTGCGGTAGACGGCTGGCACGAGGAGACTAGCGATGTGCTTAGAAGAAAATACGTGTTAACCACGTACAGGCAGGGAGCTCCTATACGGCGCATGAGGCGCTGGGAACGGAGCGAGCGCGCACCCCCCGCCCCCTTCGCGCCCTTCTGGGCCGGCCCATGTGCGGGCCGGGACGCCACCTCTTTTTTTTTCATTTTTCCAAATAATTCGTGATATAAAAAATCCAAATTTCAGAAAAAGTATCTAATTTTGAATAAAAATATCATGATTTAAAAAACATATTCACGATATCAAAAGTATGCTCGGGAATTCAAAAAATATTCACGAATTTGTAAAAAAATGTTCATGAACTGTAAAAATGTTCGCGAATTTGAAAAAAGTTCACGAATTTGTAAAAAATGTTCCTAATTTCATATAATTAATCTTTAATTAAAAAAATGTTCATGATTCCAGAAATGTTCATGATATCAAAAACATGTTTGTGAATTCAAAAACATGTTCATGATTTAAGAGAATGTTCACAAATTACTAAAAAATGTTCACAATTTTGACAAAAATGTTCATGATTTCAGGAAAATGTTCATGAGTTTTAAAAAATGTTAACAATTTCGAAAAAATGTTCATGATTTAGAAAACAAATATTCACAATTTCGAAAAAAAATTGTTCACAATTTCAGAAAAATGTTCATGATTTAGGGGAAAATGTTCATGGTTTCAAAAAAAATCACGATTTCAAAAATAATTCCATGAGATTTTACAAAATGCTCATGAAAAAAATGTACACGGTTTCAAAACATGTTCATGATCTATTAGAAATGTTGACGAAATTGCTAAACCAAAAACTCAATCTTTAAAAAATGTTCACATAATAAAAAAAAGATCATGATTGTAAAAACAAATCTCGAATTTAAAAGATTTTCGCAAATTGAAAAATAAGAATAAAACTGATAATGAAAAAAGAAAATAAAAGAAAAACTAAAGAAAAGCAAAAAATCGAGAAAAGGAAAAGAAAGAAAAACCAAAAGAAAAAATAAAACCAAAACAAAAAACTCGGTTCAGGGAAGGTCCTAGAACCTTCCCAAAACCCGGTTGGGGTGAAACCCCGAATGGGCCGGCCCATAGAAACAGCAGCGTGCGACGGGGGTACGCGCTATGTCGCTCGACAGCGACCTATGCGCTATATAGGATAACCGATACAGGCATGACTCGCTAGACCCATCGAGTGCATCGAGTGGGCCTGGATGCTTTAAGAACCATGCTACGCAGACCTAACAGGGTTTGCATATAACCAAATAGCCCAACATCGAAAAGATGTTGCATAGAGCGGGCCTGGTTGAATTTTTGTGGGCAATCAAACACATCCTTACGTAAGTGCATGGCCTTGATCCCTAGACGAATCTCTTACGTACCTCTAATTGCACAACCACGATCTGCAGGACAGGCCGAGCATTACGGCTGAGGAGTAGAGACGTCCGCTCTTCTGGGCCTTGGTGGAGTATCTGCCGTTTGACGGCGAAAACGCCCGTCTGCTCATGGCCAGGGAATCACATGAGACTCATGACCATCTCTCGGTCTTCCTGTACGGACAGGCGGACAGCCTCAACCTGCCCTGCTGAACCTCTTTCACCATGACGAGGAGACGGCTGCAGATGATCTCTCAGGACATTGGCTTGGGTGAGATCCAAGATTCCGGCAGTCTCATCTTTGGAGACTCTGTTCCGCTGGATCTTACAACCGAGAGAATATCAGGTACAGACTCCTTTTCTGTTTTGAGACGTTTCGCTCGAACCTAATGGTTTGTACTCCTAGATGACACAGATTTCTGCGGCTTTATCTGAATAATCTTGTTCGGCTTTCGCTTGTGTCCTGCGCAATCCTGGCTGGTTTTCTCCAGGGATCTGATGCTGATTTTACAGACTAACACCGAACAATCAGATAGCTGCCTACACTTGCCTCCACTCATTCATCCCTTTTCGCCTTTTTTGGTTACCATTATCTGTCTTAGTGCTGCACACATGTTTCTTCAGCGAAAAAATAAGACACCACACTTATTAACACTGACGAGATCTTACACCTGAATCTAGAAACATGCACGCTTCCTCAATTTTCACAGTGCAACACATTCTTTTCAGCTAAGAAGTATAGTATTGGACTAGACGTAGTAAATATGGTGTGGGCCTTTGCGTTGGTACCGACGCGTACGAGTACAACTCGTTTACTTGTCCTCCAAAGACTCTCATGTATTGCCCTCATATATACCCCATGTAGTCGCACCTATGACGGTCTGTCGTCTCGTGCTTGTAATACTCCTCCATCATAGTGATTGCGCCTTCGTGCGTCCGTGATTTTCTCCCGCAAGGGTTTTCACGTAAAAATCCGTGTGCTCTCGTGTCTCTTTTATTCTTATTTTATTTAACAAGTGGTATCAGAGCTGAGGTTGCAGATACGAGATTTGAGATCGAGAAATATTAGGGTTCGGTGTTCTGCGCGCCGCCGCCGCCGCACGCGTCTCTGACGATTCGTCGATCCGTCGGATCGATTTCTACGGCAGCCGAGACCGACAGGAGTTTGATTTTCCGCTGCTGAGCCACCGCTTATCCTCGCAGATATACGTGCGTCACGCGTGTGCTTGGTCCGCTGCTGCTCCCGTGAAGGATCAAGTCCCGAGGCACCAGGCTACATCGCTGCTGCTACTACCTGATCAACTAGTACTACTTCTAGTACGTGGTGATTTCCACTAGTTAGCATGTTGCTTTCCCAAGTCGTGTCACTCGACACGTCATCTGCTACTAGTACTGTTGAGTACTAGTTAGATCAGATTTGTTTTTTCTTCAGTTTCTACGTCCACACGCCGAAGCTACCAGGTGCTATCCGTTCCTAGATTTTTGCTCCGCATATTAATTCTGTCAAGAATTTTCTACCGGCTTGTACAACTTTGTGTGCACAGATTTATCGACTCATGGCATCCATGAAGTACGATCTTCCGCTGCTGGATTGTGACACAAGGTTTACCCTATGGCAAGTCAAGATGCGGGCGTTGTTGGCACAGTCCAACTATGATGAAGCACTGGATAGTTTTGGAAAGCAAAGAATTCAGGGCTGGACTGATGCGGAGAAAAGAATAGATCGTAAGGCTTTGTCACAAATTCAACTCCATTTGCATAATAATATTTTGCAGGAAGTTCTGAGCGAGAAAACTGTTGCCGCTCTATGGTTAAAGCTGGAAGGGATTTGCATGACTAAAGATCTCACCAGCAAGATGCATCTGAAGCAAAAATTATTGCTGCACAGGTTACCCGAGGGAGGTAATGTTTTGAATCATATTACGGAATTTAAAGAGATCATATCTGATCTAGCTGCAATGAAGGTTAAGTATGAAGAGGAAGATACTGCTTTAATGTTACTTTGTTCACTGCCAAGTTCTTATACCAATTTTAGAGACACCATATTATACAGTCGTGATACTCTCACACTTAATGAAGTTTATAAAGCTTTGAACTCTAAGGAGAAGATGAAATTAATGGTGCCTCACGATGGTTCAAGTTCATCCCAAGCCGAGGGATTATTTGTTCGTGGCAGGACAAAGGAGAAGAACTCCAATAATGGAAACAGAGGCAAAAGTAAGAACGGCCACAGGGGCCGGTCGCAATCCAGAGACAAGAAATATTGCAGATATTGCAAGAGAGACGGGCATGACATCTCAGAGTGTTTCAAGTTGCAGAACAAAGAAAAGAGGAAAGGTAACAAACAAGGTGAAAATTCTGCTAACGTTGCTCGTGATGATAGTTCCGATGATGCTCTTGTCGTTATTGCTGGATGTGCTGAGACCAATGATGAGTGGGTACTTGACACTGCATGCACTTTTCATATGTGTCCACATAGAGATTGGTTTAATACTTTTGATTCCACTACTTCTGCTGGTTCCGTTTTGGGTTTTGATAATTCACCATGCAAGATTAAAGGCATAGGTTCCGTTCGAATCAAGATGTTTGATGGCACAATCAGAACTTTGACAGATGTTCGGTATATTCCGAAGATGAAGAGAAATCTTATTTCTATGAGTGCCCTTGATGCAAAGGGATATAAGTATTCAGGTGGAGATAGTGTTTTGAAGGTCACCAAAGGCTCCCTTATTGTGATGAAAGGTGACTTAAGTTCGACCAATGGTCTTTATTACCTTCGAGGTTCTACCGTATTAGGTAACGCTACTCCAGTTATTTCAAAGAATTCTGATTGTGATGCTGCTAACCTTTGGCATATGCGTCTTGGACATATGAGTGAGCTTGGTTTGGCAGAGTTAAATAAGAGAGGTCTTCTTGATGGATATGAACCTGGTAAATTGAAATTTTGTGAGCATTGTATCTTCGGCAAGCACAAGAGGGTGAAGTTTAACACTTCGACTCATACAACCGAAGGTATTCTTGATTATGTTCATTCTGATTTATGGGGACCATCTCGCAAGAAGTCACTAGGTGGTGCTAGTTACATGCTGACTATTATTGATGATTATTCGAGAAAAGTTTGGCCTTATTTCTTGAAGCATAAATATGAAGCATTCTCAGCATTTAAGGAGTGGAAGATTATGATTGAAAGACAAACTGAAAGGAAGGTAAAAATACTTCGCATTGATAATGGTATGGAATTCTGTTCTAAGCAATTTAAGAAGTATTGCAAGTCTGAAGGCATTGTCAGACACTACACCGTTCCTTATACTCCTCAACAAAACGGTGTTGCTGAGCGTATGAACAGGACCATTATTTTCAGAGCCCGTTGCATGTTGTCCAATGCAGGTTTGCATAGGCGTTTTTGGGCTGAGGCCGCTTCCACTGCTTGTTATCTCATTAACCGTTCACCATCTATTGCTCTTAATAAGAAAACTCCAATTGAGGTATGGTCTGGTTCACCTGCTGATTATTCACAATTGAGAGTTTTTGGTTGCACTGCTTATGCTCATGTTGATAATGGAAAATTGGAGCCTAGGGTTGTTAAGTGCATCTTTCTTGGTTATAAGTCTGGTGTTAAAGGTTTTAAATTGTGGAATCCTGAAACCCAGAAGGTTGTTATTAGCAGAAATGTTATCTTTAATGAATCTGCTATGTTACATGATGTTCCATCTACTAATGTTCCCGTTGAGAGTGAACAGCAGCCTATTGTTCAGGAGCCTACTGTTCAGGTGGAGCATGTTATTGATTCAGGTGATACATCTGTTAATGAAAATGTTGATGCACATGATGAACCCGTCGTTGATGATGAACATGTCACTCCAAATCAGACTATTGTTCCACCCAGTTGGAATCTCGCATGTGACAGAGTTAGGCGGGGTATTAATAAACCTGACAGGTTAATTGAAGAGTGTAATATTGTTTCTTTTGCTTTATCTGGTGCAGAAAAAATTGAAGGTAATGCTGAGCCTTCTTCATATTCCGAGGCTATTATTTCTGATGATAGTAATAAGTGGATGACCGCTATGCATGATGAGATGGAATCACTTGAAAAGAATGGCACTTGGGATTTAGTAAAATTACCTAGAGAGAAGAAAACTATTCGTTGCAAGTGGGTTTTCAAGAGGAAAGAAGGTGCTTCTCCTAATGATGAGACAAGATATAAAGCAAGGTTAGTTGCTAAAGGTTACAGTCAGATTCCAGGTATTGACTATAACGAAGTCTTTTCTCCTGTTGTGAAGCATAGCTCTATTCGCACTTTACTTAGTATTGTTGCCATGAATGATTTTGAGCTTGAGCAATTGGATGTTAAAACTGCATTCTTACATGGAGAATTAGAAGAGGATATTTATATGGAACAACCTGAAGGTTTTGTTATTCCTGGAAAAGAAAAGCTTGTCTGTAAGTTAAAAAAATCTCTTTATGGATTGAACCAATCTCCTAGACAGTGATACAAGAGATTTGACACTTTTATGCTCTCTCAAGGTTTTAAAAGGTCTAATTATGATAGTTGTGTTTATTTGAAAACTGTCAATGGTTCAACTATTTATTTGCTCCTTTATGTTGATGATATGCTAATTGCTGCAAAGAGTATATCAGAGATTAATGAACTAAAGAAGCAATTGAGTAATGAATTTGAGATGAAGGATTTGGGTGCAGCAAAGAAAATTCTTGGCATGGAAATATCCAGAGATAGACCATCTGGAAAAGTATATCTAAGTCAGAAGGGATATATTGATAAAGTTCTTCGTCGTTTTAATATGCATAATGCCAAGCCGGTGAGTACTCCGTTAGCTGCACACTTCAAATTATCATCAGCTTTATGTCCTAAGTCAGATGCAGATATTGAGTACATGTCTAGAGTTCCCTATTCAAGTGCAGTTGGTTCACTTATGTATGCCATGGTTTGTTCTCGTCCGGATTTATCATATGCATTGAGTGTTGTCAGTAGATACATGGCTAATCCTGGAAAAGAGCATTGGAAAGCAGTTCAGTGGATTTTCAGATACCTGCGAGGTACTTCTAATGCTTATTTACAGTTTGGGAAAACTGGAGATGGATTTGTTGGTTTTGTTGATTCTGATTTTGCTGGTGATTTGGATAAGAGAAGATCACTCACAGGTTATGTTTTCACCATTGGTGGTTGTGCTGTGAGTTGGAGAGCAACTTTGCAGTCTATTGTGGCTTGTTCCACTACTGATGCCGAATATATGGCTATTTCTGAGGCATGCAAAGAAGCTATCTGGCTGAGAGGTTTGTATTCTGAGCTTTGTGGAGATTCATCTTGCCCTACCGTATTTAGTGACAGTCAAAGTGCTATATATCTTACAAAGAATCCAATGGATCATGAGAGAACAAAGCACATTGATGTCAGATATCACTATATTCGAGATGTTGTTGCTGAAGGTGATTTCAAGGTATGCAAGATAAGCACTCATGATAATCCTGCTGATATGATGACAAAGCCAGTTCCTACCAATAAGTTTGAGCTTTACTCAAACTTAGTTGGTATCTTTCACTAGTCCTATGGACTTTGACGCAGAGGGTGTTTATGCTGTTTTGGATGGAGTTATTTAGTTTCTTCGACTACTGGAGGGAATTTGGCTCAAGGTGGAGATTGTTAAACTGTGATCCAAATTCTACTGTATTGGGCTAGACGTAGTACATACGGTGTGGGCCTTTGCGTTGGTACCGACGCGTACGAGTACAACTCGTTTACTTGTCCTCCACTCTCATGTATTGCCCTCATATATACCTCCATGTAGTCGCACCTATGACGGTCTGTCGTCTCGTGTTTGTAATACTCCTCCATCATAGTGATTGCGTCTTCGTGCGTCCGTGGTTTTCTCACGCAAGGGTTTCCACGTAAAAATCCGTGTGCTCTCGTGTCTATTTTATTCTCGTTTTATTTAACAGTTCGTTTATGCACAACAATGGTAAGACAGCATCTTAACCACTGATCAGCACTAGGCAATGTAGTACTCCCTCCGTCCTAAAAGTGACTCAACTTTGTACTAACTTTGGGTATGAAATATCGAGCACCTGCGCTTGCTAGAGTGATACAACCGAACCTCTTCAATTCAATTTATAGATCAAATACACCAATGTGCCCGAATAGGTACAGAAACGAACGCCCGATGTATATGTCTGTGTATATTGCACAAAATAGCAAGATGATAGCTTGCTTGCGCAAGTCTAACGGCCCTTCCGGTAACTTAACCTACTGGCACACAGCATCATGGTCTGCTGCTCAAAGCAGCAGAGCTGCACAGGCCGCTACCAGCAGAATGCAGGTGCTTACAGCCATCATGTGAGCGTCAGATGGCGATGAACCGGGAGGTGGGGCGGCACCAGGAGGTGCATTCTTGGGCGTGACAGGGGGGAATGGCGGCTGCTGCACCTCTGTTGCGTTCAGTTCTGGCATCGGTGCCACGGTTGGCGGCTGGGCCTTGGGAGCGGCATTTCTCTGGAGTAGCTGCACGAGGCCGCCGACATCAACGGTCTCCATGTAGGCGGGCTTGTCCTTTCCTGTACAAGAATTCCCTGCCAAAACAATATAGCAAATGTCAAATACTGTCACTTATCCCAAGAAAAAAGAGTGTTTCCTATTATTGTTAGTTATATGAATGTCCAAAATGTTTCGGCAGAGGCATCACAACCGTTAATATTACAAATTGGTCTAAACAACTAGGCATGGCGCAATGCTAATTTTCAGCATGCCTAAAAGGTACATGCAACAAAACATGAATGAAGGATGGCGAATTTTCCTTACTCTTGTATCTCCTTACTGTCTTGGGGAAGTCAGTAATTAAGCCATCGACTTTAAGCGACTGAGCATAGCTATTGATTTCCACTGTTTCATCTGAGAAGAAGTCCCAAGGTTGTGATAGAAACTCATTGCGGAACACCTGCGCATATACCATTAGTCCTGAGGACTGCAGATCTTTCACAAGGCTGGTTTGGTTGATGATAAATTGCGCACTTGTTGCAAAAAAGGAAGTCCTGTCAACGACCACAGCCTCGGCAAACTCCTTAACATCAGCTAGTGAGGAAGGAGAAGCATCCCCAATGCCTGGTGGGAGAGTGTAAACAAGCTTGTATTTTGCCTTCTGCTGCTTCAATTTGACAAGAACAGCGCTATCTTTTGACTGGATCATGACTTCCTTGGTAGTTTGATTATTATAGCCAGCATCATCTAAGGCAGTGGTTAAGGACTCGAGAACATCAACTCCTAATGACTTCGCCATAAATGCAGCATTCTGCAGTACAGAAGATATGTCGATCAATTAACAGAGGACTGCAGTGATTAAAGCTTTAGAAAATTGCAAGAAATTTGACTTCTAAGGACTAAATATTCATATAGTAACGCTTGTGAGACAAATATGACATTTGAATAATAACTTTAGTGCGGAACACGGTACTAATTACTGCACACATAATAATGTATATAATTACACATTATATCTGTATTTGATATTTCCAAAGTTTTGCATGTTCGGTACATTCATGATTCTCATATTCCTTGCCAATAAGAGAATACATGGTGATGAAATCAGTTAAACAAATTATACTCCCTCCGTTCCAAAAGAATTGTTGTGGTTTTAGTTCACGACACTTATTTTGGAACTGAGGAAAAGACAAATAAATAAATACACTATGTTCCTTAAACTAGAGCTCTCTTTTTTGCATAAAAGAAAGTCAAATTAAAGGTAGTAAGCATAACCGAAGGTATTAAAGTTGAAGTTACTTAAAGCGGAAGCATCACCTCCACAATGATCATGATGCCAGACAAATCCTTATCATTTCCATATTCCAGAAATTCTGAGAACTTGACAAACTTCCCATCATTTGTGTACCTCGGGTTTCTTACAAGATAGTAGCTACTCAATGGGCTAGATATCTTGGCTGCAGAAAAAGGGCAGGTATGAGGACACTACAAGAATTAGTCCTTCGTTTTATACCATCCACATACTTCTCAGTTGTTAGCCATCAACTTCCACAGAAAACAACATTGACAAAAAGCATGTCCACGCTGTGATGAAGGAACTCACGTTTCAAAGAACTATCGCTAATGTCGTTCCAAGTAAGGTTGAATGTATAAATCCCTGCTGTAGTCTTAATTTCAGGAACGACAGATGTAAGGGTACTGAAAGGTGTCATCTGAACATTGGTGGTATCAAGCAGGTTGATGGAACTCATGCAAATAAGAACTCCATCTTTTGTCACTTGAAGGGCACAGTCAATCACGTCCGCACCATCCTTAATTGCATTCTGGTAGGCAAGATCAGTACAATCCGGATAGTCTCCACTGGCACCATTATGCGAAATAATTAAAGGTTTCCCTGCAGAGAAACACTGCAAAAATTAAACAGAGTTGAACTTGTAGGCATCCAAGCATCATGGCTGGCAGCAGTACTAGGATTTACGCCTAGATATACATACCATGATCCGCCTTACTTTCATTCAAGTTAGCAAAACAGCCTGAAGAGAAGAAGATTGAAATGAATTAGCAAAGGGAAGAAACTATATTGCTCACATATTTATATGCAATCAATAAGTGTTCTGCATTTTCTTAAACATCCCTTCGATTATTTGATACATGTTACACTTGTACAAAGTCCAATGTTTCTGCTTATCGGCTAAAGGTCTAAAGTTGGATGGCTTAGGGGAAGGCAAGATTAACGAGGATGCAGTGCGTTAAAGAGAAATGTGTTCAACAGGCGAATGATTGTAATCTAGTGCATTTGCTTAATAAGAGATCACAAGTTCAAAAGATAAAAGAGAATGATTCACAAGCAAGCTCAAAGGTAAAAAGGCATAAAATTAACTTGTCTCCAGCCATAAGTTAGAAACATCCTTTAATCATTTATAGATGTAGAAATAAAATGACATGATAAAGAAAAAAAAAACATGATCACATTTGTCTCCAGTCAATGCAAAGGTATAACGCTGTTTGTCATTGTATATTTACAAAGTTATTCCTTTATCCCTATATGTTAAGATCTTAGTTAAGGTTAAAGAAAAAAAAAACATGATGAAGCGGAAAGCCGAAACAACACTGTAGTCAATGATTTCATAGGTACTCGGTGTAAAAAGAAGTGAAACTAAGTAACCTACCAATAGCCTCGGATGCAGTAATAGGGTAGTCTGTTAACACACCATCCACGGAGAAGCCGCCATCACTTATAAATGATAGGTACTCTTGCAAGGGATCATAACTGTAGTTATAAGGAATAGTCCTATCATTTGCGAAGTCAGATGCATATATTTCTAGCCCTGCCCTGTGGGCATCTCGGACAAAGGATGTTGGAGGCAGCAGATAGTTATCATTCGTCACTGGCCAGATGTAGCTCTTGGGGACCATGATACCAGAAGCAATTGTCTTAATAAACGTTAGGTTCTTGGACAGTGAGCTATAGGTTTGGTTTGTAGAAGGATCAGACAGAAAGTTATCAGGAAAGCGAAAGACAAGCTTTGTTCTGCCGCGAACTCTTTTAGATATGCTTTTGAGGAAACCTATCTCAGGTGATGAAATATACTTCACGGAGACACTCTTTAGGATGGAAACTATGTATCTTCTCATGTTCAAACCATGTTGCGTATAGAAGACGTCATGCTACATATATGAAGAAGAAGAAGTTAGATTTCAAGGGATTCGACGAAGAAGTAGCAACAGTGGCAGATAAAGGCAAAATTGCAAGAGCAGTAAATTTAACCTGAACATTCAGCCAAACGGAAGGCGGCTTGACATAGGACTGCAAGTCTGTCACGGAAAAGATGGCATATATGGCATCAAACCTGTCGGTGCGAGAATAAATTCCCTGTGTTACTGCACAAAAGATTGGATAATCAGGTAAGAAGAAATAGCTACAAATATATCATCAGGTCAAACCTTTTTTAAAGAAACTGGGGCGAGCATGCACTAGTACGTAGTAACTGAGATGCACAGATGGCATGCTTCAATAGACAGCTGAAAGTGGACGGTACTCACAGTAAGTGGTTTGGACCTCAGAATAGTTGAAGTCGAGAGAGAAGTATCCAGTTTTGGGCACGCCGTCGATGACATACTTGTTCTTTTTGGCAGGGTAGGCTTCTGGAGCATTGGTGCAGTTTGCCATGTTTATATCCCGGAGGCAAACCCCAACACCATCCTTTGTGAGTTGCACATCGCACCACACGCTTGTGTCAGGTGCGCTGGCAAGCAATGCGAAGGCAAAGGCGGCCTGGCTGGAATCAGGAAATACCCCTGAAAATCCGCCGTGGGCGATAACAAGGGGAGCATCACCTGCACAATAATTACAGCCAGGAAAGTTATTTAAGTTCTGTTTATATGAACACGACTAATTAACCCCACAGGGACTATCAATCAGCCTTGTGAATATTGTTGTTTTCAGAACCAGGAGGAGGGACCGTCGGTCACCCCTGTTTTCTGAATCATGGAAGCGAAAGCGACCACGCCCACCCGCTGTAGGATTTTAGGGGGAATTCGACGTGCGCTCTGTTCTCGCACAGTCTCACCTCACGGAAGGTCGCCTCCAGCAAAAACCAGGAGCTGCCGCGAACCATCCGGCCAACGTCGCGTCGGCGAGGGAGGGAGGGAGCCTTCCTTTCCTTCAGCCGTGCTTCTGCCCGCTAACTAGCACGCACCTCTGCCCCCAGAAACAAATACAGGAGGAAGAGAGAGGTGTTTACCTCGAAGGGTTTTGTAGGTGGAGGGGCGCCGGATGCCCTGCGCGTCGGCGGCGCCGAGCAGGAGCAGGGGGCCGCACAGCAGCGCGGCGAGGAAGGCGGCGGCCTCTCCTCCAGCACCACCTCCTCCGCGGACTCTACTGCCCCTCATGTCTGGAAGCTTCCAGAAGCAAGCTTCCCGCAGAGGACGCGGGCACGGGTGGGAGGAGGAGAGAGAGCGCGCTCGGAGGAGCAGAGAACTGGAAATGCTCTGGTGCTATGCCTATGGCAGAGCGCATATATGGAGCACGGGTGCCACTTGCGGTTCTGTCTCCTCCTGTCAGTCAATGACAGGGTTGCGGCTGGGCCCGCGCGGCAGTGACACGCCCGTGAGCCCGCGTGCGGGAAGCTCGAGACCCGGCTGGCGTTTACTCCACCACCACTACCGGCGGCGCGATATTCTGTGGCCGTTCTGGCCTGTTTCCGTCTTTTTTTACTGTAATGATATTCTGATTTGGTTCGGTAGTGCTCACAAAATGATTGCGGTAGAAAAAGAAGGGTTTCTCTATCTAACTTTTTGGGCAACATAGTGCGCTTTGGACATTTTACAGTTTGATCAAGTGGGAACGGAATTCAGGTCCCACGATATTCGTGTGCGGACGATTCGGTCGTATGCGCTTTTTTCAGAAATCGGCGACACTTTTTTCTTGAAACAAGGCAAAAGAATCATCCGGTTAATTGACAGAAAATCGGACTAAAACTGATAACCCAACTCATATGACATAGGCACCACCAGTCAACCTGGTCACCGACATGGGACACAAAGCTGCAAAGGCGTCCGTCGAGGAGTCTCAAGCGTCATCATCATCACCGGTTGCCTTGAACGAGCGACTCCGACTTCACCATAGAGCTTCAACATCGAAGCCAACCCGCAAACAGCTGCATAGAAGCCACGACGGCATGTGCCACCGGATGGCCACACGCGCGAGCAACCGACAGTTTCGACTTTAATGACCAGCCTCACAAGGGAAATATGCAGAACTCGCGCCGACCGTGCCCTCCGCAAACGACCACCGAGCGTCTGTCATCGTCACCACCTAGACCCGCTCCACCGCAGCTCCGACTTCAAAGCAACCAAGCAACCCACAGAAGAGCACCTCAGACACGCCGTTAAGAACCGACTACCGAAGTCCACGCCGCGACCCGAGCTCCTCCCGACGCCATCATCGTTGCCAAGCAGAAACCAGTACTGCGCCTCAGCAAACCACGCGGCGAAGGTGCCGCAATCCACCAGTCTCCCAGTCGTAGCCGGCTCCGAGACGATGCCCCCAAGGAGGAGAAAGACGCGAAGATGCCTCCATCGCCCGATCCAGCGGATCTGAGGTTTCCCTCCGGAGCCAAAGCCATGGGGAGGAGGAGCACACCTCCACGACGACGCTTCCAAGAAAGATCACGGCACCCGTGGGCACCGCCGTCACCGTCTCCGATGAAGACCGGAGTAAAGATTTCTCCCGGAGATGCGTCGACCACGTACCACCACCGACCGCCCACCAACCACCACCTGCCAAGGCTGACCTTATTCTGCCCGCGGGATCCCACGATCCACAGTGACCAGACACGCACCCCCCGGCCGAAGCCATTGTCCACCACCGCAACATCACCGTGACCACCACCACCACAGCAACCAACGCCGCAACGCGATGCACAGCACCCAGATCGAAGCACCAGCTGCCACCAGATCCAATCGGGGCCGCACAAGCGGAGCAGTAGAGCAGACGAGCAGGTTCTCCCTCCGCAGCACACCGCACACTCCAGGGCAACACACATGCCACGCCCAACCGGTCGCCGCGCCCAACGCACGCCAGCCGTCGCCATGCCCGGCCGTTGATCTACGCCCCACGCGCACATCCGGAGCCATGCCGCCGCCACGCGCACGCGCGCCATCCATGCCGGGAGCCCTAACCGAGGCCACCGTCCCGGCGCCCCACTCGCCGTCCGCCGCCGACGCCAGCACCGAACGCCGGCCACCATCCGTCGCCCGCTGATGCAAGCTCCCCCTCGCGAGCGACGCCATGGGAAGAAGAGGCCCCGCCGCCGCCGGATCCACGCGGGCTCCGCCTGGTGGAGCCCACCGGTGACGGCGAGGTGAGGAGAGTGGGGAGGGGGCATGGTGGAAGGGCCTTGGCCGCCGCCCGTGTCGCCCCGGGGAGGGAGCGACACGAGGGGATCTAACTTTTTTTAAACCCGTGTTTAGACTAAGATAAGATGGTGGTGTGTAGTTGTAAAGCACGCCGCGCACTCGATTTTATCATCTCGCAATCAGTTGCAACGATTCGGTGTGCCTCAAGAGCATCTACAAGCGGACCACTAGGCTCATATACGTCCGCGAACGCGAGTGTCGGTTCGACCCTCGAATGTTTCTATTCGTAACTATAACCCTCACTTTTGAAATCTCGAATTAGACACTAACAATGAATATCACACACAAATAAAAATTATTCGTACAAAAATACATACTCCAAACACAAAATTGTTTACAATGCATAATCGATACCTTACTAATAAAGAGATTAGTGTTTCTACCCGTCCGTCAGTAATTTTGCAGAAAAACCCCTATTGTTTTCTAAATTCAACCCACGCCTTGTATTAAGTGGATAAGAAAAATGTTTTGTTTTTTTATAGAACCCCCCTGATCTTTCGGTTAATCAACACACGGTCCTGTTTTAAGTGAATCCAGAAAACCTTTCACTTTTCACATAAAACCCCTGATATTTCATTTAGTAAACCCGCAGTCCATCTAGAAAATAACATTATGTTTTGAGGCAGATTCAAATGGTTTATAAAAATATCCATAACTTTTAAACCGTAACTCTAGTTTTAACATATTATATATGAAAGCTGATTAGAAAAATGTGAAGAATCTGAATATTATGTTGTTTTATCTGTTAAATATTTTTTTAATGCTACCTAGGATGCAACCCTAATCAATAGCACATGATTCATCTTTCTTTCGTAACGATGTAGATTCGGATTGGAAATCAACACGTCAGCAAAATCACACTAGAGACTAAAGAAACAATCTATAACCTCGCATGCACGCCTCGACGAAACCTCGTAGGGGGAAAAGAAGCAGATTTCTCATCTTATGCGAACACACAGACGCACACCTTAGTATTGACCACATTCAAGCGGGTTGTGATTGTGTGAGTACTGAGGCCACCGTCGGCGAGGGTGGAAAGTAGGATAAGTGGCAACACATATGGGATGCACGTGAACCTATTGGGGTCTTGAGTCATGATTATTGGGTTAGGGGTGTGGCATGTGTTTCTCCCATTGCAACGCACGAGTTCTTTTGCTAATGTCATGTTAAAATAAAGGACGTGGATCTATTGGGGGTTTTAGTCATGGTTATTGGACTAGGGGCGTCTGATATATTTTTCTCCCGTTGCAACGCACGGGCTCTTTTGCTAGTTGAAACGTAAAATACTTAGTTCATTGATTTCTAGGGTGAATCCACATATGCTTCATAAGGTCATTGAGAAGTATATGTGCACATGTTGTACAGATGCATCTCAAGAAAGTTAACAACATGCTTTGTCTCTTGCTCTGAGAGGCAGACCTGAACTTCGGGCTTCTCAAAATCATGCATGCAGGTTGCCCCCTTTTCCCTTATCCTCCAAAATCATGTTGTGCCAAATTACACAATATGTCATCGGTGGTCAAAGTGTCCCCGGTTCCCACGTCATTGCAGCTCCACAAATAATAGTCCAACTAGCTTGGAGCACTCTGAATGCCATGTCCACATTCTTTCGAGCACTTTCTTGCATTTGTGTAAAGAAACATCATTTCCTACTATGAGGATCAGATATAGTCTTCACAAATGCTGCCCATTGAGGATAGATACCATTGGTAAGATAGTACCTCATGTTGTAGTTGTGCCCGTTGACCGTGTTGTTGCATGCCAGAGCCTCCCCATCACAAAGTCTCTTGAACAAAGAAGGTCGTTGTAGCACATTGATGTCATTGTTAAAACCAGGCGTGCTAAAGAAAACATGCCAAATCCACAAGTCCTTTGATGCCACTTCTTTAAGTATGATGATGGCCTTTTTGTTGTGACCTTAAAACTGTCCACGGAAATCTTTCAGGCAGTTCTTCCATTGTGAATGCATGCAATCAACTGAACCGGGCATACCTGAGAAACCTTTTGATGCTCCAATTGCCAACATTTTTTCTGTGTCTGGTGCCCTTTGAGATCCGTTTTGGATAGCATAAGGTTCCCTTACCCTTTTCCCAAGGAGTGACCCTGGGTATTGTCAAACAAGTTATTGTTCTCGAATTAAGTCCCAGTTCTTTAAGCGGACATCTAACAACCTTTTAGATGTAAACAATGATACCAAAATAGGCATGAGTATGAGGTCTTAATCTCACAACCTTGTACTTATGTGTGGGATCTCATCTTGATGATAAACATAGTCCTGGAAGACATCCTTCCATTACGATGTGCTTACAACACGATAAAGTGGGGGGGGGGTGTCCAAAGTAAGTCACAAACGGTCACAACCTGCATTGAGAGTCAGATGTCCAACCGACCCTTACCGTCGCGCAGGCTTACCATGGTTATTAAGGATTACTTCAGACAAAAGCATTGTCATTTAATGACTACATATCATTTGTCCCCAAGGAATTGCTTTCCGCTATCGTACTAGTCCTTTCTATTATTGGTGTTCAAAATAGTGTTTCATGCATCCTCACTTCTTACCTCCTCCTTGATCGATCTACGAGATCCTGGGTGCCTGCAGGGCTTTAGAATGAGGAGAAGACAAAAGACAACTCCGTTCCGAAGCACGCTTACAAATAACTTCAATCAAACAAAGTCATTCCAACAATCTCGTGCACAAATACATAGGGTTGCAAGGCCTTGCCTCAACCCATTGCCTTAAGGAATACTCACGCATCGCGATCGGATCATAGGAAGAACTCATTGAAGATGGCATAAATATGAATAATTGATTGATAATTTGTCTTACAATAGTTGTCGTTTGCGATGCACCGATTACATGTATGATTAACTTGGAGAGAATGGTTGCGGTAATGAAGGCGATGATGGCTACAGAGATGAGATGGAAAATGGCGGTGACTAGGGTTTGTAGATGGCTTCTGGTTCTCTGTTTCATCAATGGCAGACTCTCTGTTGCGAATGAGACTTAGCCCCTTTTAATAAAGTGTGGTTGGACACCATGGTGTCGATGGCAAGTGGTACGAGCGCGGGTACCATGTGTCGTCTTCTGCTCTATTTCCCTTTTTGACGACTCCATTTTCCTCAGTTTGGTCTCCACACTTGTGTTTCCTCCTATATGATGATTCTTCTTCCATGTTTGAGCCCATTTCCAGTGGAACACATTAAACAAAGGAATTTCTCGCCGACCCGGTCTCGTCGCGGTCGTTCTCGCCGACCGGTGACTTGCTGTCAGAATAGGAAAGTGTATCACCTCCAGACACAGAGTCGGCAGCCATTGCCGGCTCTTGTGTGGTTCCGCCGATGAAGCCAACGAAAGCGCGGAGCTTGCTGAAGGAGACCTGGGTTCCTGACTCGATGGAGTTAGCGGCGGTCTCCGGCCCCTGCGTGGACCCGCCGATGAAGATGTGGATCTTGCCGAATGGGACCCGGTATCCTGACTCGATGGAGTCGGCCTCGGGGCCCCAGACGACATCGTCGATGTAGAACTTACCGCGCCGGCTCTTCGTATCCGGCCGATCGCGAGCTTCTCGTCCCTGGGAGAGCTCCCTCCAAGAACACAACACCACCGTGCGCTGGCCCCACGGTGGGCTGAAGGAAATATGCCCTAGAGGCAATAATAAAGTTGTTATTTTATATTTCCTTATTCATGATAAAGGTTTATTATTCATGCTAGAATTGTATTGATCGGAAACTTAAATACATGTGTGAATACATAAACAAATACCGTGTCCCTAGTAAGCCTCTACTAGACTAGCTCGTTGATCAAAGATGGTTAAGGTTTCCTAACCATAGACATGTGTTGTCATTTGATAACGGGATCACATCATTAGGATAATGATGTGATGGACAAGACTCATCTGTTAGCTTAGCGTAATGATCGTTCAGTTTATTACTATCGCTTTCTTCATGTCAAATACATATTCCTTCGACTATGAGATTATGCAACTCCCGGATACCGGAGGAATACCTTGTGTGCTATCAAACGTCACAACGTAACTGGGTGATCATAAAGATGCTCTACAGGTATCTCCGAAGGTGTTTGTTGAGTTGGCACAGATCGTGATTAGGATTTGTCACTCCGAGTACCGGAGAGGTATCTCTGGGCCCTCTCGGTAATACACATCATAAGCTTGCAAGCAAACGACTAAGGAGTTAGTCATAAGGTGATGTATTACGGAAGGAGTAAAGAGACTTGCCGGTAACAAGATTGAACTAGGTATAGAGATACCGACGATCGAATCTCAGGCAAGTAACATACCGATGGACAAAGGGAATTACGTATGTTGTCATAATGGTTCGACCGATAAAGATCTTCGTAGAATATGTAGGAGCCAATATGGGCATCCAGGTTCTGCTATTGGTTATTGACCGGAGAGGTGTCTCGGTCATGTCTACATAGTTCTCGAACCCGTAGGGCCGCACGCTTAACGTTCGATGACGATATAGTATTATATGAGTTATGTGATTTGGTGACCGAATGTTGTTCGGAGTCCCGGATTAGATCACGGACATGATGAGGAGTCTCGAAATGGTCGAGAGGTAAAGATTGATATATAGGACGATAGTATTCGGACACCGGAAGTGTTTCGGGGGGTACCGGGTACTTATCGGGTCACCGGAAGGGGTTCCGGGCATCCCCGGCAAAAGTTATGGGCCTTATGGGCCAAGAGAGGAAACACACCAGCCACAAGGGGCTAGTGTGCCCCCATAGCAGGCCGACCTAGGTGGATAAGGAAAGAGGGGAGGGAAAGGAAAGTGTGGAGTAGGACTCCCGCTTCCTTCCCTCTCCCCCCCCTATTTTCCTTCCCCCTTGTTCATACAAGGAAAGGGGGGCACGACCGGGGCAGGAGCCCTAGGGCTGGCCGGCCACCTATGTGGTGCGCTAGGCTGCCTCCCCTTCCCCTCCCACCTATATATATGTGGGAGGGGGGCGCCTAGCACACACCAGATCAATTGTTAGCCGTGTGTGGCGCCCCCCTCCACCGTTTACACCCCCGGTCATATTTTCGTAGTGCTTAGGCAAAGCCCTGCGGAGATCACTTCACCATCACCGTCACCACGCCGTCGTGCTGACGGAACTCATCTACTACCTCGCCGTCTTGCTGGATCAAGAAGGCGGAGGACGTCACCAAGCTGAACGTGTGCTGAACGCGGAGGTGCCGTACGTTCGGTACTAGATCGGTTGGATCGCAAAGAAAGTTTGACTACATCAACCACGTTGTGTAACGCTTCCTCTTACGGTCTACGAGGGTACGTAGACACACTCTCCCCTCTCGTTGCTATGCATCTCCTTGATAGATCTTGCGTGTGCGTAGAAATTTTTTTGTTTTCCATGCAACGCTTCCCAACATGGGCGCCAACTGTCATGATTTTTTCACGGCAAATGTCCTCATAGGAGAACTAAGTTGTGAGGCCATAGCTGCTAGGTGAAGCCTTGGATGGGGTTGATAAAAAACGGGAGACATGAGTTTACCCAGGTTCGACTCCTCTTGATAGAGGTAATAGCCTACTCCTGCTAGATTTCTATTGATGATGATGATCTCGATTACAAAGGTGTTGTTTTGCTACCATTGACTTGAGGGCTTCTAACATGTCCTTTGGAAGACCCAGGAACCCCCTTTATATAATAGGTCGGGTCCCTGGCTTACAATAGATTTCGAGTCCTGCCCGTGAACCGAGTCCTACTCTAATCCTTTGTGACGCCCCCGGCTCAATCGTGCACTAATCATACACGCAAATGCACACGATTAAGCTTAAGGACTCACGGGAAGATATCACAACACAACTCTAAAACATAAATAAAGTCATACAAGCTTTATATTACAAGCCAGGGGCCTCGAGGGCTCGAATACATAAGCTCGGATACAAGCGTTAGCGGAAGCATCAGATATCTGAGTACAGATATAAAAGAAAACACAGATAGGCCCTTAGAAGGCGGGGCAAAAGAAAACACTACGATCGAAAGGCGCATGCCTCTTGCCTGGGACCCTCCGAACCTACTCCTGGTCGTCGGCCAACTCGTGGTAGTATCCACCCTCGGGGTAGTAGTAGCGATCGTCGGCGAGTGCAGCTGTCTCAGGGGCTCCGTCATCTGGTTGCATCAAATGGATATGGGGGAAAAAGAAAGCAAATCAACCATGAGTACTCATCCAAAGTACTCAGCAAGCAAGGATCTACACTACATATGCAACATTATCAAAGAAAGGTTGTATATGTGGACTGGGCTGCAGAAATGCCAGAATAGAGAGAAGGCCTAGTCCTATCGAAGACTAGCATCTTCAGCGGTCTTGCAGCAATAGAAGAGAGTAGATCAGCACAGTATAAGGTAGTAGTATCATTAAGTATCAACCTCGGCCAGAGATCCTTCCTTGACTCCCTGCGAGAAAGTAATCCCAGAGCCATACAGTCATCAACCTCGTCCAGAGATCCCTTCTCGACTCCCTGCGAGAAGCAATTCCAGAGCCATAGTATCCAATTCTAGTCGTATCGATCGGGATACAACTCCGAGCGTCCGTTACCGAGGATCTGGCTATGCATAGATTAGTTCTTCCCTGCAGGGGTGCACCAACTTACCCACCATGCTCGCTTAACTCTGGCCGGACACACTTTCTGGGTCATGCCCGGCCTCGGTCAGACGACACACTGCAGCCCTACCTAGAGCTCAGCAGAGAGGTCCCCGCCGGTCTACATCCTAAGCGCTCATGGGTCTTGGGCCATCGCCCTGTGCACTCCGGTCGTTGCGAGCAGGGTGGATACCAGCGCCAACGGCACGATCCGACCCGGCCACAATGCTGAACTGGATGTCTGACAAAGCTTTCGGCTGATACCACGATGCAGAGTACCCATATTTATTCCCGCGTGATGGTTAGTGCTATCGGGCCAGAGGCCCACTCAAATCAAATATCCAAATCGTAGTGTGTTGGTAGTGCGGTAACGAGCAGAGACTCACGATCGATGTGACCCCGTCGCCCCGTCTCGAGGACTTGCGGCAAGGGCCAAGAATGCCCGGCCACGCCTCGTATTCATCACTCGGGCACCATCCAGGTCAACCTGTCTCCATATCACTCGCGGGTACCCCTCAGGGTCGACCCGCCTTCCAAGTAACAGTGTAAAGTCCAAATATCCGTGTGTCCATAACATCAAGGAAATCCGAGGTATCACCCTCGTTGGATTCCTACTCGATGTAACTGTCAAGGTGAACTCGGAGGAATCACCCTTGATGGGTTCACACTTGAGGTGTTGTACGACAGCGTCGTTATCGGAAGTGGTGAAGGAGAAATCACCCTCGATGACCACGACTGAATAGCTACTCTACAGAGTTAACATCAGAAGTGCTACACAAGGTATCACCCTCGGCACTCGATGGTAACGATGCAGTGTCGTACAACCAAGGGGGTGATGTGTGGTGCTGGGGCCTGTCTTCGATCCCGTTGATCGGGTCTTCTAATAATCCAGCGGGGCAGTTGGGTCAAAGTGGGTCTCTGATGGGTCACTAACCAGCCTATACTAAGCAGTTTGAAATAGGCAGGTAAGGTAACAATAAGCAGGTTACAAAAGCAGGCTACGCATCAGAATAGGATAAACAGTAGCAGCAGCAATTCTAATGCAAGCATAAGAGAGAAGAATAGGTGATATCGGTATGCTCAAAAGGGGGGGGGGGGCTTGCCTGATTGCTCGGCGACAAAGGCAAGGTCGTCAACGGTGTCGTCGGGCTCCTGAGCTGCGTCGGTCTCGGGAAATGCGTCTGTAGCGGGGACTACCGAGAGAGAAGAGGGGGAAGAAACAGTAAATATAAAGCAAACAAGAGCATGACATGACAATACGCAGAGCTAGGGGTGTTCTGACGCGGTGCTACATGATATAGGTGAAGAGGGAAAACATCCGAGAATGTTTTCCCGAAGTTTGGCATTTTTGGACAGATGAAACGGAGGGGAACGGTTGCATGTTCGCTATGCTAGGGACATGTGGCGTATGAACAGACTGCGCATTCGGATTCATCTCGTTTTTCTGATCGTTTTTCGTATATAAATTATTTTCATCGGAGTTACGGTTTATTTTATATGAATTTTCTAAGTTTTAAACATTTCTAGAATTTCCTGAAATTATTTTAATTATTAAATTTAAATTATCCAAAATAGAAAAATGCTAAGTGTACCCAGAGTTGTACCCAGTCAGCACACTCAGGGGCTGACTGATGGGCCCTGTTGACTGGGTCAACAGCCCAGTCAGCAGTGGCTGACCGGTGGGCCAGCTGCCCAGTCAGCAGGCTGACTGGGCCAGCCTTATCCAAGTTAACAGTGGGCCAGGCCCACATGTCAGTGAGTGTTAGCAACTAACATAGTTAAATTAATCTAACGGTTAATTAGAGCCGTGGGGCTCGGTGTCAGTGAGGGTTAGCGTGGAGGGTTAGTGGCTAATGACGCCACGTTAACAGTTAACGGCGGCTAACCGCCGGTGCTAAACAGGAGCACCGGAGTTGCCCGTCCAGCCAACTCTGGCGACCATTCATCGTGTGGTTTGGTCCGGCGTGATCCTGGGATCGAGCCGCGTCGATGGGTGGTGGCCACGGGCATGGAGACGGCCGGAGTCGAGCGCAACATCCACAATGGCGGCGGCGGCGCTAGGTGATTGCTCGTGCGTGCGATTCTGGTTAGCTAGCGAGCGAGCAGAGGGGCCGGCTGGATCCAACGGACCTCCTCGAGCACACGTGCATCACCAGGGGAAGCGACGGAGCTCGGTAGTGATGTAGCTGATAGCCACGGCGGCGATGGGAGCTCGGCTTCGTCGGGAGCTAGTTACGGTGCACGGGAGAGAGTGAGGGGCGGTCGAGGAGGAGCAGGGGCTCACAGCGGGACCAGCAGGGGGCTCAGGGGAGCCGGAGGGGTCCTCGCCGGAGCGGATCGACGGCGGAAGCGGTGGCGGCCGAAGGGGAAGAAGCTAGTCGATGGCGGTGATGCGGGGCAGTACTGCTCGAGGCCGACCTTGTAGGCGACGTGGGCGACGCCGGTGGAGCTCGTGGACGCGAAGAGAGGCCGCGGGAGCGTCGGTCGCCGCGGCGGAGCAAGGAGCACGGTGATGGCCGTGCTCGGCTGCGGCGGATCTGGGGAGAGGAGCAGGCCAGAGGGGCGAGTGGGAGTGGGTGGAGCAGGGGGAGAGGACCAAGAAGGCGGGGGGGTCCTGGGCGGCCTTATCCACCGGGGCGAGCTCCTGTAGAGCTGCTGTCGAACGCAGGAGAGGGGGGGCGGCGCGGCGGTTGCGCAGCTACTGACGCGCGAGGAGAGAGGAAGAAGGTGAGGGACGACCGCGGTGGGCTGGGCCACGGCCACTGTGCGGCTGTGGGCTTAAGTGCGCAGTTGCACTTTCCATTTTCTCTTTTCTTTTTCCAACTTTCTCTAACAGCTTATGTTTGCATTTTATTTAGCTAGTAATTGACTTTTATAAAGTATGCCACTGGTGAATTTAAATACTCTGTCATATACAGTACTGCCACAAAAAGGTTGGAGGCAATATCATTTCAATTGAATTTTGCATAAATAGAAATGGATTTAAATCTTGCTGTTTAGGTACTATTTTAGTTGCTAGGGTCATTTTGGGAATCTTAATAATGTTGATTTTATTTTTACAACAGCTTTGGGATTATTTGCAATAACATGAACTATTTTGTTTAATTATATGAAGAGGTTTTTATTTGACTTGCATTTTAAATTTGAATTTGACTTTGATTTGAGTCAAGTAGCATTTTGGCTTAGTAAAATAAGATGACATGGCATGATTAGCATGTGGTCACTGTAGTTAACCCCTGGGGGTGTTACATCCTTCATGCCTTCCAAGTAAGGAGGTCTTCGACTTGTATAGGAGCTCCTTTGGGCCAGGTTTTGCCCCCTCTTGCCGGATCTCACCCTGCCTTGACAGCCCATCGAAGACCGGCTCATGCAGCATCTATATGAGCCGGTCTCGGGCCTTTTGGTCTTCATGGGTCATCCCTTCTCGTACTGTCGGCTCGTTGAGACCCGGCCCAGGCACCCGGGTCTGGTGTGCGGGTAATATCTCCGATAGGAGTTGTGTATGATTGTTGGGTTCAACTGTGCAAGTAAGCTACCACAGTGATGAAAGTGAAAAAGGCATGTATTGGTGTTGTTGGCACTAGGGATAAAAAGCTGGTGTATAGTTTTCATTTGAACGCAGGGAGAAAACAATATATCATCTGTAATACTCGGTTTTACTTAATACTTTGAGATGTAGTTGTATAACGGCTATAGATTTACAGACGTAATGCTCATATGTTAATTATGCCATGAATAGTCATACTTAAAAATATTGCAATTTAATCGTTGCCTAACTGTAATTTATTTACCACACTGTTGCTTATCGTTTTGAGAGAGAGCACGAGTGAACTATGGACCCTGGTTCTTTTTAGTGCATAAATGTTTCAACCACAATCAATGCTATTTGAATTCTTTGTTTTATTTTTCTATTAATTTCCATCAACTCTTCCCACACTTGTGTTTTGATTCCTTTTGTAACTAGCAAAGTTGGTGAGACTGACAATCTCAATACTTTTGTTGAGGGCACAAGGAAGTTTTTTATGCGTGTGCACGTACCAATCATTGATTGTAATCGTGTAGCTCTTGTGGATTTGATAAACCTTGAGGTCACTTGAGGGAACCCGCTGGTTGCTGCAAACCCTTGCACTTGTGGCCCCAACACCTTCCTAGTAGAGAGGAAGCAACTGGCCGGTCGGGAGTGATGGCGTAATCTGGAAGGAGGCCACTGCCAGCCCTTGGAAGATTGAAGACGTCGTGGTCCGTAGACCTAGGAGGGACGGCCACCGCGTGTGCCATGGCGCCTGACGACATGCCATGCGTCGCTAGCGATGGGGCTGATCTCGTAGCCGTCGTGCCGCACTCGCCAATAGGGAAACACGACGGTAGATGCATGTGACGCCTCCGGCTTAATCGTGCACTAATCATACACGCAAATGCACACGATCAAGCCTAAGGACTTACTTGAAGATATCACAACACAACTCTAAAACATAAATAAAATCATACAAGCTTTATATTACAAGCCAGGGCCTCGAGGGCTCGAATACATAGCTCGATGGCATACAAGCGTCAGCGGAAGCATCAGATATCTGAGTACAGATATAAAAGAAAGACAGAAAGGCCTTTAGAAAGGCGGGGCAAAATAAAACACTACGATTGAAAGGCGTAGGCCTCCTGCCTAGGACCCTCCGAACCTACTCCTGGTCGACAGCCAACTCGTAGAAGGAGCCATCCTCGGGGTAGTAGTAGTAGTCGACGGTGCAGCTGTCTCAGGGGCTCCGTCAACTGGTCTCGACAAACTGATAGGGGGAAGAAAAAGAAAGCAAAGCAACCATGAGTACTCTGAAGTACTCAGCAAGCAAGGATCTACACTACATATGCATCATTATCAAAGGGAGGCTGTATATGTGGACTGGGCTGCAGAAATGCCATAATAGAGAGGAAATCCTAGTCCTATCGAAGACTAGCATCTTCAAGAATCTTCCAGCATCTTCGAGCGTCTTGCAGCATTTAGAAGAGTACAGGGTAGCATAATGTAAGTAGTAGTAGAATCAGGTAACAGTCTCGCCCAGAGATCCTTCCTCGACTCCCTGCGAGAAAGCGATCCCGGAGCCACATATCCAGGTATCATCTCAATTCTAGCTGTACCGATCGGGATACAACTCCGAGTGTCCTTTACCATAGGACCGGCTATCGATAGATGTGTTCTTCCCTGCAGGGGTGCACCAACTTACCCACCACGCTCGCTTAACTCCGGCTGGACACACTTTCCTGGGTCATGCCCGGCCTCGGCCAAACGACACACCGCAACCCTACCTACAGCTCAGCAGAGAGGTCCCCGTCGGTCTACCTCCTAAGTGCTTAGGGGTCTTGGGCCATCACCCTGTGCACTCCGGCTCGTTGCGCGCAGGGTGGATACCAGCGCCTTGGCGCGATCCGACCATGCCGCCATGCTGAACTGGACGTCTGACAGAGCTTTCGGCTGATGTTACGATGCAGAACGCCCATACTATGCCCACGTGATGGTTAGTGCTATCCGACCAGAGGCCGGCTCAGATTAATATCCAAATCGTTAGGACTAGGGGCTTGCGGAAACGAGCAGAGACTCACGAAAGATGTGACCCCGTCACCCCGTCTCGAGGACTTGCTGCAAGGGCTAAGAATGCCCGGCCGCGCCTCGTGGAATAACTCACGGGTATCTATCCATCATTTGCGGGTACCCCTCAGGGTCGACCCGCCTTCTCAAGTATCAGTATCAACAATAATGTAATGCATCCGTGTGGTCACCGTATCAAGGGGAATCCGAGGCATCACCCTTGTTGGACTCCCACCTGATGTATCAACAAGATGGACGTAAGAGGCATCACCCTCGAGGTCCACACGTGAGGTGTTGCTCGACTTCGTCGTTATCGGGGGTGGTGTAGGAGGAATCACCCTCGCTTACCACGACCGATTAGCTAACCTACAAGGTTATCATCAGAAGTGCTGACGAGGTATCACCCTCGGCACTCGATAGTAACCTAGTAGTGTCGAGCAACGAAGGGGAAGTGAGGTGCGGTGCCAGGGGTCTGATCTTCGATCCCGTTGGTCGGGTCTTCTGAAACTCCAGCGGGGCAGTCGGGATAAAGTGGGGGTCACTAATGGGGCTCTACCCAAACTATACTAAGCAGTTTAGGATGAACAGTAAGGTATCAACAGCAGGTTACAATAATCAGGCTATGCAGCAGATATAGGATAACAGTATCAGTAGCAAATTCTAATGCAAGCATGAGAAAATAGAATAGGCGATATCGGGATGATCAAAGGGGGGGCTTGCCTGGTTGCTCGGCGGCAAAGGCAAAGTCGTCGGAGGTGCAGCCAATCACCGGAGCTGCGTCGGCACCGGGCTCTATCGAGAGAGAAGAGGGGGAGGAAACAGTATAAATATAAAGCAAACAAGTGCTACACAATGTATGACATGACAATATGCAGCGTCGGGTGTGTCCTAACGTAAGGTTGCATGTCACCGAGGAAGGAGGAATCCATCCGGGAATGTTTTCCCGGTTCCGGACATTTGTCGGACAGATGACCGGAGGGGATCGGTTCCATGTTCGGATAGTTAGGGACGTGTGACGGACGAACGAACCGCGTATTCAGATTTGTCTCGTCGTTCTGAGCAACTTTCATGTAGAAAGTTTTTCGATCCGAGCTACGGTTTATTTTCTATGATTTATTAAAGTTTTATGCATTTTCTGGAATTTCTGGATTATTTTAAATTCGGATTATCCATAACAGTGCCAAAAGACTAGGTGCACCTGGTGCAGTGCACCAGAGGTGCTCTGTGAGGCTGCCAGGTGGGACCAGTCAACTGCTGACTCAGCAGTTGACTAGGTCCACGCTGACCAGTCAAAGGGTCAGCGGGACCCACGTGTCATAGACTCCGGTTTAACTAACAGTTTTTAGTTAAAACTAGCTAATCTAATTAGTGGCCTGGGCCCAGTTGTCAGCGAGTAGTTAGTGGGGAGGGTTAGTGGCTAATGGTGACACGTCATCGACATCACCGGCGTTAACTCCGGTGCTAACCCGGCGGCTCCGGCGATCGCCGGCCGGTCGATTCCGGCGGCCGTTGGATGCGCAGGTGGGATCTATGGGTTCAGCGCGAAGAGGCGAACCGGATGGTGGGAGTGGGTGGTGTCGGGGCGGCCGGAGGCGGCGACAGCAGCGAGTGGGGCGGCGGCGCAGCCACGGGCTTGGTCAGCGAGGTGGCTAGAGTGCGTGGGGGAGCATAGCAGGCGGCGCAGCCACTTCCCACGAGCTCCGTGAGCGCGATGGCATGCCCGGGCGCGACGTCTGTCCTCTGCAGCGACGGCGGTCTCAAGCACGGCGGCGGCGAGCTCGGATCCGAGCGGCGCCGTCGATCTAGCGCACGCGCGAGCTACCAGAGGGGACAGGGAGGAAGGTAGAGGCTCACCGCGTGGCTAAGTAAAGCCGGTGGCAGCTTAGAAGTGCCGGGGTGTTGCCGGAGACGACGGAGGCCCGCAGCGGCCGACGATGAGGAAGAAGGAGATTCCGGCGATGCTTAGCCTCCGGGGACCAGCAGAGGCAACTGGCGATCGGGCGAAGATTGGCGGTTCTCCTGGACAGCTCGGAAGGTCGCGCCGGCGCCGGTGGCCGCAAGGTTGACGGGGCGGTGGCGACGGCTGTGTTCGTGGAGGGAGAGACAGAGGAGGGAAAAGGCGAGAGAGAGACGATGGGGGGAAAGGGAGAGGGTGCCGAATGGGAGAGGGAGGCCAGGGGGGTGGATGGCGCCGTTCTTATCCCCTCCGTCACCTGCTACGCCGCGGTGGCGAGCGGTGAGCGGCGCGGCGAGGTCTGGCCACGGCGGGCGCGACACGGCGGCGGGAGCAGGTAGGCGAGGCCGCTAGTGGGCTGGGCGGCGCGGTGGCTCCGGCCCAGTGGCCAGGTAAGTGGGCTGCTCCCCTTTTCTCTTGGCTGTGTTTTCCTGTTTTGTTTTTTTTTCTTTATTTATTTTTTATCTTGAAATAGTTAGGCCACTTTAGCCTTTTTGTAAAATATGAGACTAGGCTCAAATATTAACGTGCAGTGTAAGCTTTCCCCAAAAATTGGTTTGGGTGAATTTGGACTTCACTTGAAAATGATATGATTTTAAATGTGTTGTATATTACTGTTTTGTTGCTGTTTCATATGGTTTGAGTCTTGTATTTAATCCAAATATTATTGGTGATAATTTTATGAGTGCTTCTGGAATATTTGCAAAGTTTTGAACAATTTTCCCATAAGGCTTGGTCAACTTCATATTTCACTTTGGAAATTGAGTTGATTTTCAGAGTTGAATTTGTATTGAATACTTAACCCATGTGACTTGGCACTGCAAATGGTCATGACTTGGCAAGATTAACAGAGTGTCACAGGGCTCATTACAAGGGGGTGTTACAAAGCATGAGTTGCAACGCCGCTAGCAAAGGTCCCAAACTCGGAGACGTGCTTCTCCAGATCGGGCCGCTAGTTCACTGGACCCTCGATCTTGGAAGACTGTGTTTGTATCGTCGCCATGTTGGAGTCGAGTTCGCTGCGGAACTCGTTGATGGTGGACAAACGTCAGCTAATGAAGGTAGAACTTGACTGATGGATCCATGGCTTCCAGTTTAAGACCTGCTTGATGGAGGCTCCACGTCTCGACGAACTGCACCAATGCATGGGAAAGAGGTGATAGCTATTTCTGATACCAGGTGTTAGAGAGGCGATGTGGTTCTCTCTTGAACTCCCTCTCTCTTGGGTTTGGATTATAGGGAAGCGGTTACAATCGAGACATGGTGGGCCTCTTCAAGGTTGAATGGCAATGTAGATATGTACAAGAAAATAAAATCATCAAACTCTATCACGAGGAAGAAATTTGCTGGCGTCAGCGGAGGCTTCAGACTTGGCTTTTAAAAGGAAATGCCAACACTAGCTCTTTTCACGCGATTGCCAATGGTCGTAAAAGAAAACCTTGATTCCGCTGCTCATCACGAAGGTTGGGGGGATCTCCTCAGTTGAAAACCTCCAAGAGCTCATTTACAACTTCTGCATTGAGTTACTTGGAGTGGAGGGGTCTAAATGGGCTGGGCTCGCTTAGGGTTTTTGGAACGTTGGCCTCACAAGCAAATAATGGTCGAGGGGATCTCTCTTTCTTTCTCAGATGAAGAAATGGACACAACGCTTAAGGCTATGGAAACCGACATGATGTCGGGTCAAGGGTTCAACAATGACGACTGTGGCTCCAGGGGCGCTGGTCCTTAGGGGCACGTGCACAATGACTTTCCGGCTGTTATCGACAAGGTCAGGCCGGCTCCTGTAGGGAGGACCGACTGCAGCGCTTCGGCGCCTCGTTCTGGCGGCATTAGTGGTTGTTCGGTAGTCTAAAGACCTCGATGTGATTTTTATTATGTTTTGGGTGCTTTGTACTTCTTATGAACTTTTATAATAGAACCGGATGCTTTTTACGCAGAAAAAATATGTGTATGTGAAACTTAAAGTTTGATGAAGAAAAGAGATGCAAATGTGGTCCGAGCAAAACAAAGAAAAATCTATTTTTTTTTACAGTAACAAAGAAAAATCTTGTCAATAAGAAGAGCTAGGTTATTTTACACGGGCACAAAGACTTGTCTTCGAATGCTCACCTGCGCTGGTCAACAACGTAGCTGCCGATATGGTCACATCACTTTGAATGCTTACACCAGATTTATGAGAATACTTAGCTACGTGAGAGACACACGTGACACGTTGACCAGCTAACGATATTCTTCCAGGTCTTCCCGCCAGTCACGATGGATCGGGACGTCGCAAGTCCCTTTCAGGCAGGCGATCATCATCAAGACATCAACCGGTTTTCCACGGCAGTTCCAAAATCGAAATGCCGACGGAGGAAAAAGACGAAAGCGACGGTCATCCCTCGCCGCATGCCTCCAAACCACGGAAATGGTAGCGTCCACGGAAATGGAGAATCGCGGCGGACTTTGTCCTCCGAAAGCGCCGTTAACTGCGAAGGCCCCGCGTCTTTAGAGCTGAGCTGTGTTATCTGTAACCAGTACTACTCCTTGTTTCTTTTTTGCAACTCGTGGTAATCAGTATGGCTCCATGCACATGCGTTCATATCCATGTCGCAAGGGGAGCGTTGGGCGGCTCTTTATTGCCACCGGCCGAGGTGCCAGAGGCAGGCCCGGTCCTGAGATTTCGGGGGCCCAGGGCGAAACTCGAACACGGGCCCTTTAATATAGGCATCAAAATAATCAATATATGTTTACATAAAATGTTATCAATAAACATTGAAATACATGCAAAAACAACATTCATATCAAATAACATATAGGTATCATCTGAAAAATATCAAGCATTCTTAGATTTTTTTTTTGCGGGTACATTCTTAGATATTGTTATGAAAGAGAAGAGACATTTTTAATCTAACATCTCGCCGTTGAATGAGTAGTGACCTAGTGTGGCCTCCCCTCGGCCTCCCGATAAAGCGTTGGTCACTGGAGGTCGCACATGAAAAACAAGCCGCATTGTATTTACCATCCTGTGAGCCAAATTGAACTCGTGCTCGAATCTTGATCCTAAAAAAAAATTGACCTCATGCTCGTTGACACATGGCGAACTATAATTTTGGTATGGTGAAACCGACCAACAACAAAGAATATTCTATAGCTTAAAATGTACGATTTCATTTTGCGGACTGATTTTCCGCTGCTGCAAGTACTAATTGATCGCTAATTCCCTGTTTTAGAAAGAATAAAACGGATAGCCTTTTTTTAGGCGTACATAAAAGGATAGCTTTTTTAAGGGCACAAAAAACTATAGTTTTTCTTGTTCTTTTGAGCAGAACATAAAAGGATATTTTTTTTCTTTTGAGCAAAACATAAAAGGATAGCTCTTTTTTAGGGTACATAAAAGGATAGTTTTTTTTTTGAATCTCTGCCCAAGCCTGCTGTGACCCACCACCAAAGAAAAAAAGGCCCAAGGCCCGTCTAAGGAGAAAACGTTTCAGCCTTCTTCTTCCTCATGGAGACACGAACGAGCTTCCAGGCTTCGATGGCGCCTCCAGCAGGTTGTGGTAGAGGTGCTCACACACACCTGAGTGGGGCCCCCTTGTGTTGGGGGGCCCGGGGCGGCCGCCCCTCCCGCCCCCCCTCAGGGCCGGCCCTGGCCAGAGGGAGGCGGTTGCGTAATCAGCGCCGAGAACGGCTCAAAACCCAGCCATCTCCACCAGCTGCTTAATCCAAGGCGAGCAAGCAGCTGCTAGTAGCTCGCACCTGAAAATTCCTAGACCTTCGCCCGTGACCACTTTCATCAGATATAAAGATATTCGTTCATGTGAGCCTCAGGTAGATGAGCATCTGCCTGTATAGGTGTATCATACTATCATGGATGCTGCTGCTCCTCACATCGTCGGTGAAGCTGCACCGTGCGAGCGCTGGCACCGGAAATTGACCGGCGAGTGCATGCCCTGGTGGTGTGTCTTGTCGCCGATCGTCGGGATTCCACATCCATGGCAGAAGATGGCGGCGAAAGCCGAAAGGTCCAGGGCGACGCGACTCGTAGACTAATCATCGAGCGAGCGTGTAACGTACATGTGGCAGTTAAGACGATGAGAGGCAGACGAGGAGGAGGAGCCCTCTCCCTGTCTGCCTCCTGGAAAGGTCGTTTTTAGTTACAGAATTGGGGAATATTTTCACGTTATCTAAAAATTCCGCGTGCTTTTTTTTTAGACCACGAATTATATTAAATACAAAGAGTACAATCAGTACAAACACACGTGAAAACCACTAGACAAACTAGACTAAGACAAATGTCCAGAAAGCTACGCAGCAACGATCCCAAGAAAATAAAATTTACGAAAAGTTCCCAAGAGATCTCTGCACACATTGAAGCCAACAACCGCTTCCAAATTCCAGCGTCGCCAAAGCGTTCACTGAAAGAGAAGAGGATCCTCCGGCATCTTAAGATCCAGAACAGCAACATCACCAAAATGGCTTTCAAAGCCGATGAAAAGACCCGCTGCATGCAGCCAGGCACTTGTCGCTGTGGCATGTCGGCCGGGGAACTTCCCCATGCTGGCCTGGACCCGAATCCATCGCCTCCCACCGATGAAGTCGGGGGAGAACGCTGGAACCGCTGTCGTCGGACCACAAAACCCGCTCCTGGACCATCATCTTGTCCTGACCGATGGCACCGCTGCGAGAGACGGAAGCCACCAACGATACAAAGAACAACATATCTCACCGTCTCGAATAGCCGGCAAGAAGACAAAGCTACCGGCTTCTCGACGTCGTCATGAGGATCTTCGTCGCAGTGAGGAAGAAGCCGAAGCAGATTTATTCGATGGCGCCGTCCTCATCATTCCAGCGCCACCAAACAAAACATAGACCCTATCTACATAAACACCATGGAAGAAAAACAGGATCCTCCCCCTCCACCTGCCGCTGGAGCAGCGAATAGAGGGGCAAAGGTTGTGTCTTCACCGGTGTTCCGCAAGGGTACTGTCGTCTCCCGATCGCCTTGTTTTTCTCCCACGCGCTTTAGTTAATTTTTGGACGACCATGAAGATGGAAAGTAAGGTCAATTTTAACCGATAATAGGGGATGATCCGGCCGAGTAAATCTTAGTTTACTGCACTAACTTTCCTTTTTAGGGGAAACTCCACTAACTTTTGGCTGGACCTAACTGATCCCTTAAATATAACGGAGTATAATTTTGTTTTTTCTAACTTACTCAATTCTAGTTTATATTGCAACTACATATTAGCAAACATATAGAAACTAAACATATATATGAAGGTTCAAGCAAATCACGAATATAGTTTACAAACCGAATTCAAATTTACACATCGAATTATTCAAATTGGCTTATGCATTTTGTCGAGCACTCGTTGTGCGTCTCCGCGGCGAGCAGCAACGATGATGACCATGTCAGTGGCGCGCCACCGAGGAGGTGGCCGGAGGAGTAAGCCGTGCACGGAGGTGGCCCGAGGGGGAACCTAGTCGAGGCCTGAAGGAAATATGCCCTAGAGGCAATAATAAAGTTATTGTTTATTTCCTTATATCATGATAAATGTTTATTATTCATGCTATAATTGTATTAACCGGAAACATGATACATGTGTGAATACATAGACAAACAGAGTGTCACTAGTAAGCCTCTACTAGACTAGCTCGTTAATCAAAGATGGTTATGTTTCCTAACCATAGACATGAGTTGTCATTTGATTAACGGGATCACATCATTAGGAGAATGATGTGATTGACTTGACCCATTCCGTTAGCTTAGCACTTGATCGTTTAGTATGTTGCTATTGCTTTCTTCATGACTTATACATGTTCCTATGACTATGAGATTATGCAACTCCCGTTTACCGGAGGAACACTTTGTGTGCTACCAAACGTCACAACGTAACTGGGTGATTATAAAGGTGCTCTACAGGTGTCTCCGAAGGTACTTGTTGAGTTGGCGTATTTCGAGATTAGGATTTGTCACTCCGATTGTCGGAGAGGTATCTCTGGGCCCACTCGGTAATGCACATCACTATAAGCCTTGCAAGCAATGTAACTAATAAGTTAGTTGTGGGATGATGCATTACGAAACGAGTAAAGAGACTTGCCGGTAACGAGATTGAGCTAGGTATTGAGATACCGACGATCGAATCTCGGGCAAGTAACATACCGATGACAAAGGGAACAACGTATGTTGTTATGCGGTTTGACCGATAAAGATCTTCGTAGAATATGTAGGAACCAATATGAGCATCCAGGTTCCGCTATTGGTTATTGACCGGAGATGTGTCTCGGTCATGTCTACATAGTTCTCGAACCCGTAGGGTCCGCACGCTTAAAGTTCTGTGACGATTTGTATTATGAGTTTATGTGTTTTGATGTACCTAAGGTAGTTCAGAGTCCCGGACGAGATCGGGGACATGACAAGGTGTCTCGAAATGGTCGAGACGTAAAGATCGATATATTGGACGACTATATTCGGACATCGGAAAGGTTCCTAGTGGTCCGGGTATTTTTCGGAGTACCGGGGAGTTACGGGAATACGGGGAAGAAGTATATGGGCCTTATTGGGCTTTAGGGGAGAGAGAGAGGTAGGCCGTGCGCCCCCCAAGGCCTAGTCCGAATTGGACTAGGGGAAGGGGCTGCGCCCCCTCCTTCCTTCTCTTCTCTCTTCCCCTTCCTTCTCTCCTACTCCTACTACTTGGAAGGGGGGGAATCCTACTCCCGGTGGGAGTAGGACTCCTCCAGGGCGCGCCATAGCTAGGCCGGCCCTCCCCCCTCCTCCACTCCTTTATATACGTGGCCAGGGGGCACCCCATAGACACAACAATTGATCATTGATCTCTTAGCCGTGTGCGGTGCCCCCCTCCACCATAATCCACCTCGATCATATCGCAGCAGTGCTTAGGCGAAGCCCTGCGTCGGTAGCATCATCATCACCGTCACCACGCCGTCGTGCTGACGAAACTCTCCTGTGAAGCTTTGCTGGATCGGAGCTCGCGGGACGTCATCAAGTTGAACGTGTGCTGAACTCGGAGGTGCCGTGCGTTCGGTACTTGGATCGGTCGGATCGTGAAGACGTACGACTACATCAAACGCGTTGTGCTAACGCTTCCGCTTTCGGTCTACGAGGGTACGTGGACACACTCTCCCCTCTCGTTGCTATGCATCACCATGATCCTGTGTGTGCGTAGGAAATTTTTGAAATTACTACGTTTCCCAACAGTGGCATCCGAGCCTGGTTTTATGCGTAGATGTTATATGCACGAGTAGAACACAAGTGAGTTATGGGCGATACAAGTCATACTGCTTACCAGCATATCACACTTTGGTTCGGCGGTATTGTTGGATGAAGCGGCCCGGACCGACATTACGCGTACGCTTACGCGAGACTGGTTTTACCGCCGTGCTTTGCACACAGGTGACTAACGGGTGTCAGTTTCTCCAACTTTAGTTGAACCGAGTGTGGCTACGCCCGGTCCTTGTGAAGGTTAAAACAGCACTAACTTGACGAACTATCGTTGTGGTTTTGATGCGTAGGTAAGAACGGTTCTTGCTCAGCCCGTAGCAGCCACGTAAAACTTGCAACAACAAAGTAGAGGACGTCTAACTTGTTTTTACAGGGCATGTTGTGATGTGATATGGTCAAGACATGATGCTATATTTTATTGTATGAGATGATCATGTTTTGTAACTGAGTTATCGGCAACTGGCAGGAGCCATATGGTTGTCGCTTTATTGTATGCAATGCAATCGCCCTGTAATTGCTTTACTTTATCACTAAGCGGTAGCGATAGTCGTAGAAGCAATAGTTGGCGAGACGACAACGATGCTACGATGGAGATCAAGGTGTCGCGCCAGTAACGATGGTGATCATGACGGTGCTTCGGAGATGGAGATCACAAGCACAAAGATGATGATGGCCATATCATATCACTTATATTGATTGCATGTGATATTTATCCTTTATGCATCTTATTTTGCTTTGTTTGACAGTAGCATTATAAGATGATCTCTCACTAAATTTCAAGGTAAAAGTGTTCTCCCTGAGTATGCACCGTTGCCAAAGTTCGTCGTGCCGAGACACCACGTGATGATCGGGTGTGATAAGCTCAACGTTCATCTACACCGGGTGCAAGCCAGTTTTTGCACACGCAGAATACTCGGGTTAAACTTGACGAGCCTAGCATATGCAGATATGGCCTCGGAAAACTGAGACCGAAAGGTCGAGCGTGAATCATATAGTAGATATGATCAACATAGTGATGTTCACCATTGAAAACTACTCCATTTCACGTGATGATCGGTTATGGTTTAGTTGATTTGGATCACGTGATCACTTAGATGATTAGAGAGATGTCTATCTAAGTGGGAGTTCTTGAGTAATATGATTAATTGAACTTAAATTTATCATGAACTTAGTAGCTGATAGTATTTTGCTTGTCTATGTTGTTGTAGATAGATGGCCCGTGTTGTTGTTCCGTTGAATTTTAATGCGTTCCTTGAGAAAGCAAAGTTGAAAGATGATGGTAGCAATTACACGGACTGGGTCCGTAACTTGAGGATTATCCTCATTGCTGCACAGAAGAATTACATCCTGGAAGCACCGCTAGGTGCCAAACCTGCTGCAGGAGCTGAACCAGATGTTATGAACGTCTGGCAAAGCAAAGCTGATGACTACTCGATAGTTCAGTGTGCCATGCTTTACGACTTAGAACCGGGACTTCAACGACGTTTTGAACGTCATGGAGCATATGAGATGTTCCAGGAGTTGAAGTTAATATTTCAAGCAAATGCCCGGATTGAGAGATATGAAGTCTCCAATAAGTCCTACAGCTGCAAGATGGAGGAGAATAGTTCTGTCAGTGAGCATATACTCAGAATGTCTGGGTATAACAATCACTTGATTCAACTGGGAGTTAATCTTCCGGATGATAGTGTTATTGACAGAATTCTTCAGTCACTGCCACCAAGCTACAAGAGCTTCGTGATGAACTATAACATGCAAGGGATGGATAAGACGATTCCCGAGCTCTTCGCAAAGCTAAAGGCTGCGGAGGTCGAAATCAAGAAGGAGCATCAAGTGTTGATGGTCAACAAGACCACCAGTTTCAAGAAAAAGGGCAAAGGGAAGAAGAAGGGGAACTTCAAGAAGAACGGCAAACAAGTTGCTGTTCAGGAGAAGAAACCCAAGTCTGGACCTAAGCCTGAGACTGAGTGCTTCTACTGCAAGCAGACTGGTCACTGGAAGCGGAACTGCCCCAAGTATTTGGCGGATAAGAAGGATGGCAAGGTGAACAAAGGTATATATGATATACATGTTATTGATGTGTACCTTACCAGAGCTCACAGTAGCACCTGGGTATTTGATACTGGTTCTGTTGCTAATATTTGCAACTCGAAATAGGGACTACGGATTAAGCGAAGACTGGCTAAGGACGAGGTGACGATGCGCGTGGGAAATGGTTCCAAAGTCGATGTGATCGCCGTCGGCACGCTACCTCTACATCTACCTTTGGGATTAGTTTTAGACCTGAATAATTGTTATTTGGTGCCAGCGTTGAGCATGAACATTATATCTGGATCTTGTTTGATGCGAGACGGTTATTCATTTAAATCTGAGAATAATTGTTGTTCTATTTATATGAGTAATATCTTTTATGGTCATGCACCCTTGAAGAGTGGTCTATTTGTATTAAATCTCGATAGTAGTGATACACATATTCATAATGTTGAAGCCAAAAGATGCAGAGTTGATAATGATAGTGCAACTTATTTGTGGCACTGCCGTTTAGGTCATATTGGTGTAAAGCGCATGAAGAAACTCCATTCCGATGGACTTTTGGAATCACTTGATTATGAATCACTTGGTACTTGCGAACCATGACTCATGGGCAAGATGACTAAAACGCCGTTCTCCGGAAATATGGAGCGAGCAACAGATTTGTTGGAAATCATACATACTGATGTATGTGGTCCAATGAATGTTGAGGCTCGCGGCGAGTATCGTTATTTTCTCACCTTCACAGATGATTTGAGCAGATATGGGTATATCTACTTAATGAAACATAAGTCTGAAACATTTGAAAGCTTCAAAGAATTTCAGAGTGAAGTGGAAAATCATCGTAACAAGAAAATAAAGTTTCTACGATCTGATCGTGGAGGAGAATATTTGAGTTACGAGTTTGGTGTACATTTGAAACAAAGCGGAATAGTTTCGCAACTCACGCCACCCGGAACACCACAGCGTAATGGTGTGTCCGAACGTCATAATCGTACTTTACTAGATATGGTGCGATCTATGATATCTCTTACTGATTTACCGCTATCGTTTTGGGGTTATGCTTTAGAGACGGCTGCATTCACGTTAAATAGGGCACCATCTAAATCCGTTGAGACGACTCCTTATGAACTGTGGTTTGGCAAGAAACCAAAGTTGTCGTTTCTTAAAGTTTGGGGCTGCGATGCTTATGTGAAAAAGCTTCAACCTGATAAGCTCGAACCCAAGTCGGAGAAATGTGTCTTCATAGGATACCCAAAAGAGACAGTTGGGTACACCTTCTATCACAGATCCGAAGGCAAGACTTTCGTTGCTAAGAATGGATCCTTTCTAGAGAAGGAGTTTCTCTCGAAAGAAGTGAGTGGGAGGAAAGTAGAACTTGATGAGGTAACTGTACCTGCTCCCTTATTGGAAAGTAGTTCATCACAGAAACCGGTTCCTATGACTTCTACACCAATTAGTGAGGAAGCTAATGATGATGATCATGAAACTTCAGATCAAGTTACTACCGAACCTCGTAGGTCAACCAGAGTAAGATCCGCACCAGAGTGGTACGGTAATCCTGTTCTGGAGGTCATGTTACTAGACCATGACGAACCTACGAACTATGAGGAAGCGATGATGAGCCTAGATTCCGCAAAATGGCTTGAGGCCATGAAATCTGAGATGGGATCCATGTATGAGAACAAAGTGTGGACTTTGGTTGACTTACCCGATGATCGGCAAGCCATCGAGAATAAATGGATCTTCAAGAAGAAGACATACGCTGATGGTAATGTTACTGTCTACAAAGCTCGACTTGTTGCGAAAGGTTTTCGACAAGTTCAAGGAGTTGACTACGATGAGACCTTCTCACCCGTAGCGATGCTTAAGTCCGTCCGAATCATGTTAGCTATTGCCGCATTTTATGATTATGAAATTTGGCAAATGGATGTAAAGACTGCGTTCCTGAATGGATTTCTGGAAGAAGAGTTGTATATGATGCAACCTGAAGGTTTTATCGATCCAAAGGGTGCTAACAAAGTGTGCAAGCTCCAGCGATCCATTTATGGACTGGTGCAAGCCTCTCGGAGTTGGAATAAACATTTTGATAGTGTGATCAAAGCATATGGTTTTATACAGACTTTTGGAGAAGCCTGTATTTACAAGAAAGTGAGTGGGAGCTCTGTAGCATTTCTAATCTTATATGTGGATGACACACAATTGTGCTCTGTATGCTATTTGTTACATGGACATCTGGGATGGAAGAACATGAGGTTTGATGATGTATATTTTTTGCTTGTTCTATGTTTTATTCCCAAATCTTTTTCTTTCCTTGGTATGCTTAATCTGTTGTTCACATTTTCATTTGTACCAAGAAATTATTCCTCAATTCCGGCAGTTTTTTGCTACAAACTGGCGAAGTCTGACATCAATGAAGAAGTTTTTGAGGGTCTTCAGAAGATGTTTCAAACAAGAAGAGAAAGGCGCCGTTAGTTATGTGCGAAAGCAAACTACAAGCGGCTAAGATGCATCGATTTTTGTCCCATGAATGTGCACCAGAACTACTTTTCAGTCTCCTGTCTCATGTTTGAAAAACTTTGAAGTCACCTTTCTCAAGTCTGGAAAACACTTTCCCCTGCCTGTAACTAAACTAGCTGATTATGAGGAGCACTTTCCAAGTGTTTCATTATTCCCTGGGATTGTACTAAAGTTTTTTACATATAAATTGTGTCACTAGTACTATGTTTTTACAACATGTTTTCTGAACGCATTTTTATGTGATCCACATTTGTGTTGTTCATTTATTGTCTTACAATTTGTTGCTAACGGAATCAACAACATTGTAGAAGTATAATTACACTTTGTTTTACAGGAGAGAACAGAACGCGCTGATGCCGTTAATGTTTCCAAGGTGTTAATGTTTATACATCACAATTTTTGGGGACCATTTGCTGTCATGTCTCTGCTCGTGCGCATGTACAACTACAGGTTGTTTCACCTTTTGTCATTGATGACATGACAAGGTGATTTGCTGTGAGCCTGACAGTTTGCAACGATCCTGCTAGTATTTTTTTGCTTAACGCCGTTCTTGACACACAATTTGGAAATCATGCACTCGCCAAAGCAGACAGGGCAACGTTGTCAATCTAAAGAAGAAGAGAAAAACAAATAGAGAAAGAGGAGGACAATGTTTGTCAATCATGCTCTCTGGGGAACATTTTTCATCAAAGTTTATTTATGAAACCTTATTCAAGGAACATTTTTCTTTTTCAAAGAACCCTTTTGAGAACGTTTTGTAATGTGTCTAAAACTTTCATAAATGTCCAAATCATTTATCCGGAACATTTTTATTGAATTATGGAACATTTTTTAAGAATGTTTATTCAAGAACAATTTATATAATGTTCAAAACATTTATAACAATGTATTTCAAGAACATTATTGAGGGACCATTATTTAGTGAACATTATTAGGGAACATTTATTAAACAATTTTTTCCAGGGAACATTAATGAGGGAACATTATTAAACTAACTTTTTTTCAGGGAACATTAATGACAGAACATTTATTTGATGAACATTATTAAAGTAACATTTTCAGGGAACATTTTTATTTAAAGAAATGTTTTTACCCTATTGAGAATGTTTTTGAAATATTAGGAATTGTAGAAATTGTAGAACATTTTTATATTTTTCTTTTATAAGAACATTTTTTTAAAATTGTAGAACATTTTTTAGGAATGCATATTCAGAACAATTATAAATTGTTCAGAATTTTTATAACTATGTATTCCAAGAACATTATTGGGGGAACATAATTAAGGGAACATTATTAAACGAACAATTCAAAAAATGTTCTTACATAATGATCATCAACAAAACATTCTTGAAACAATGTTTATAATTGTTCCGAATTTTTTATAACATTGTTTTTTCCAAGAACATTATTGAGGGAACATTATTGAACGAACATTTTTCAGGGAACATTAAATGAGGAACATATTTGGGGAACACTAGTCAGGGAACATTTTTTAGGGACATTATTCAGGGAACATTATTTTATTTAAATGAATTATTTTTACCATTTTGAGATTGTTTTTTAAATATATCTATTTTTTATTAATGTCCCAGATCATTTTACCTAGGAACATTTTTTTTTGAATTATGAACATTTTTTAAGAATGCTTATTCAACAACAATTTTTAAAATGTTCAGAATTTTTATAACAATGTATTTCCAACAAAACTATTGAGGGAACATATATGGGGAACATTATTAAACGAATTTTTTCGGTGGAACATTAATGAGGGAGCATTATTTGAGGAACATTATTAAATGAACATTATTTAGGGAACATTATTTGGTGAACATTATTAATGGAACATTCTTGAGGGAATACTTTTTTAGGGAACATTTTTCCTGAATTCACGAACATTGTTTGAATCTGTGATCCTTTTTTATAGTGTCAACTTCAAGGGAAATTGTACTGCAGATTCAACTGAAAGGAATCTCTTCCATGTGGATTTTTTTTCCTTAAAGATACAGTTTTTTCTGTTTTTCTCTTGCTTCTCCAGTGATAGTTTCTTGCAATACCTTCAGCTGTAAAGAAGGTCCAAAAACGGCAGAAACAGTTTGATGATGCCCTGGTGATATACAATTTTTTTGCATACATTTTTCTTGTCTTTGATGGTGCCCTGGTGATACTTTAATCACTGACACTTTGATGAAGCTCTAAGCTTACATCAATTTTTCAGAACGAGTTGATACAGAAGCTTGAGCCAGCAGATTTTTTTGTTTGTTTGTAAAATAAGCTTACATCAAACTGTTTTAGAACCCATCTATGGAAGGTATTGCAGTTTTAGAATCAACTTGCAGTTGTGACAACACAGAATATTTTGTAGTTTTATAGCTGAAACAGCATTACAGTTTAAAAAGTTGAATCAGTTCAAACGTACAACGTTTGCTTGAGAAACAGCTGAGGCAATCATTTTACAAAACATTCCTTTTTAAGTTGCTTGTCATTTTTTCCGCATTTTCGAGTAAATTTCGAAGGGAATCATTTTTCGACCAACATATGAACACAACTTAGGTAACTTCATGGTCTCCAGTCAAAGAAATTATTTGGACATAGAAATTCCTTTTTTCTTCAAGCTGTTTACCTATCCAATTTTTTTTCCTATTTCCAACTAACCTATTCTCCTTTTTCTGAAGGGTCTCAACGCAAGAGTGAAAGGAATAGTCCATGAGGAAATTGTTGTCTTACTGATATGTTCTTCTGTTTTTTATCATGCATTAGTTGTGAGGAAGGTTTAATTCTGCAGAATAAGTTTGTAAAGAAGCTCAAGATTTGTATACTTTTTTTCCATTTCAGTTTTCATGTAGGTTTTTTCGATGCTCCTCTTCTAGAACTGTTTTAGAAACAGCAAACCTTTATTACAACCAGCAGACCTTTATTAGTTGTTACAGCCAATGGTCTTTTTTGGCAGTTTAAATTCTTTACAACCAGCAAAAACAGCAGAACACTTTATTAGAATGAAGTTTCATTTGTAATAAAAGAAACTTGATGATCCTGTAGCTTACAACTGCTTTCTGAAACGCAGAAACAGAGAAACAACAGAAGCAGTTCACAGAAACAGAAGAACCGCGTGCCAAGAATGCGTTCGGGCCCGTAGGTGCGCGAAACGTACAAACATTTAAACGGCGCAGACGCGGCCCAGTAAGCCCGAAAACGAACTACCCTGTGCGAACCCCAGCTAGTTGACACAGAATGCGTCATATAGGACCTTCCCGAGGGGCTGCGCCCCCTCCTTCCTTCTCTTCTCTCTTCCCCTTCCTTCTCTCCTACTCCTACTACTTGGAAGGGGGGAATCCTACTCCCGGTGGGAGTAGGACTCCTCCAGGGCGCGCCATAGCTAGGCCGGCCCTCCCCCCTCCTCCACTCCTTTATATACGTGGCCAGGGGGCACCCCATAGACCACAACAATTGATCATTGATCTCTTAGCCGTGTGCGGTGCCCCCCTCCACCATAATCCACCTCGATCATATCGCAGCAGTGCTTAGGCGAAGCCCTGTGTCGGTAGCATCATCATCACCATCACCACGCCGTCGTGCTGCCAAATTCTCCTATGAAGCTTTGCTGGATCGGGCTCGCGGGACGTCATCGAGTTGAACGTGTGCTGAACTCGGAGGTGCCGTGCGTTCGGTACTTGGATCGGTCGGATCGTGAGAGTACGACTACACAACCGCGTTGTGCTAACGCTTCCGCTTTCGGTCTACGAGGGTACATGGACACACTCCCCCTCTCGTTGCTATGCATCACCATGATCCTGTGTGTGCGTAGGAAATTTTTGAAATATCTACGTTTCCCAACAGTCCATCCGAGCCTGGTTTTATGCGTAGATGTTATATGCACGAGTAGAACACAAGTGAGTTGTGGCGATACAAGTCATACTGCTTCCAGCATGTCACACTTTGGTTCGGCGGTATTGTTGGATGAAGCGGTCCGGACGACATTACGCGTACGCTTACGCGAGACTGGTTTTACCGCCGTGCTTTGCACACAGGTGACTAGCGGGTGTCAGTTTCTCCAACTTTAGTTGAACCGAGTGTGGCTACGCCCGGTCCTTGTGAGGTTAAAAACACACTAACTTGACGAACCTACGTGTGGTTTTGATGCGTAGGTAGAACGGTTCTTGCTAGCGCCCGTAGCAGCCACGTAAAACTTGCAACAACAAAGTAGAGGACGTCTAACTTGTTTTTGCAGGGCTGTTTGATGTGATATGGTCAAGACATGATGCTATATTTTTTGTATGAGATGATCATGTTTTGTAACTGAGTTACTGCAACTGGCAGGAGCCATATGGTTGTCGCTTTATTGTATGCAATGCAATCGCCCTGTAATTGCTTTACTTTATCACTAAGCGGTAGCGATAGTCGTAGAAGCAATAGTTGGCGAGACGACAACGATGTTATGATGGAGATCAAGGTGTCGCGCCAGTAACGATGGTGATCATGACGGTGCTTCGGAGATGGAGATCACAAGCACAAAGATGATGATGCCATATCATATCACTTATTTGATTGAAGTGATGTTTATCCTTTATGCATTTATTTTGCTTTGTTTGACGGTGCATTATAGATGATCTCTCACTAAATTTCAAGGTAAAAGTGTTCTCCCTGTGAGTATGCACCGTTGCCAAAGTTCGTCGTGTCGAGACACACCACGTGATGATCGGGTGTGATAAGCTCAACGTTCATCTACAACGGTGCAAGCCAGTTTTTGCACACGCAGAATACTCGGGTTAAACTTGACGAGCCTAGCATATGCAGATATGGCCTCGGAACACTGAGACCGAAAGGTCGAGCATGAATCATATAGTAGATATGATCAACATAGTGATGTTCACCATTGAAAACTACTCATTTCACGTGATGATCGGTTATGTTTACTGATTTGGATCACATGATCACTTAGATGATTAGAGAGATGTCTATCTAAGTGGGAGTTCTTGAGTAATATGATTAATTGAACTTAAATTTATCATGAACTTAGTACCTGATAGTATTTTGCTTGTCTATGTTTGTTGTAGATAATGGCCCGTGCTGTTGTTCCGTTGAATTTTAATGCATTCCTTGAGAAAGCAAAGTTGAAAGATATGGTACAATTACACGGACTGGGTCCGTAACTTGAGGATTATCCTCATTGCTGCACAAAAGAATTACGTCCTGGAAGCACCGCTAGGTGCCAAACCTGCTGCAGGAGCTGAACCAGATGTTTGAACTGTCTGGCTAAGCAAAGCTGATGACTACTCGATAGTTCAGTGTGCCATGCTTTACGGCTTAGAACCGGGACTTCAACACATTTTGAACGTCATGGAGCATATGAGATGTTCCAGGAGTTGAAGTTAATATTTCAAGCAAATGCCGCATTGAGAGATATGAAGTCTCCAATAAGTTCACAGCTGCAAGCTGGAGGAGAATAGTTCTGTCGGTGAGCATATACTCAGAATGTCTGGGTATAACAATCACTTGATTCACTGGGAGTTAATCTTCCGGATGATAGTGTTATTGACAGAATTCTTCAGTCACTTGCCACCAAGCTAACAAGAGCTTCTTGATTCCTAACCATAGACATGAGTTGTCATTTGATTAACGGGATCACATCATTAGGAGAATGATGTGATTGACTTGACCCATTCCGTTAGCTTAGCACTTGATCGTTTAGTATGTTGCTATTGCTTTCTTCATGACTTATACATGTTCCTATGACTATGAGATTATGCAACTCCCGTTTACCGAAGGAACACTTTGTGTGCTACCAAACGTCACAACGTAACTGGGTGATTATAAAGGTGCTCTACAGGTGTCTCCGAAGGTACTTGTTGAGTTGGCGTATTTCGAGATTAGGATTTGTCACTCCGATTGTCGGAGAGGTATCTCTGGGCCCACTCAGTAATGCACATCACTATAAGCCTTGCAAGCAATGTAACTAATAAGTTAGTTGCGGGATGATGCATTACGAAACGAGTAAAGAGACTTGCCGGTAACGAGATTGAGCTAGGTATTGAGATACCGACGATCGAATCTCGGGCAAGTAACATACCGATGACAAATGGAACAACGTATGTTGTTATGCGGTTTGACCGATAAAGATCTTCGTAGAATATGTAGGAACCAATATGAGCATCTAGGTTCCGCTATTGGTTATTGACCGGATACGTGTCTCGGTCATGTCTACATAGTTCTCGAACCCGTAGGGTCCACACGCTTAAAGTTCTGTGACGATTTGTATTATGAGTTTATGTGTTTTGATGTATCGAAGGTAGTTTGGAGTCCCGGATGAGATCGGGGACATGACGAGGAGTCTCGAAATGGTCGAGACGTAAAGATCGATATATTGGACGACTATATTCGGACATCAGAAATGTTTCTAGTGGTCCGGGTATTTTTCGGAGTACCGGGGAGTTACGGGAATACGGGGAAGAAGTATATGGGCTTTATTGGGCTTTAGGGGAGAGAGAGAGGTAGGCCGCGTGCCCGCCCAAGGCCTAGTCCGAATTGGACTAGGGGGAGGGGCTGGGAATATCCTATTTGACGCATTCTGCGTCAAAATGTCGAGGCGCCGCACACCCCTCGACCAGATTTGGGCCGGCCTTTTTATTCCCTCTTCGTTGTCCCTCTTCTCCTCCCTCGTGCGACTCTTTCATCGTTCCACAGAGAAGACTTCCTACTTCGTGCCCAGATCCCCTTTCCTCCCTCGTGCGGCGGCTGCTTCATCTGCCTCTTCCTCCGGGATCCTACTCCGGCAAGACGCCGCCGCCCTCGTAAGCAGCCGACGGGCCTCTCTCCCCCCGATTCGTCCGGAGAATCGCCCATGAGATCTGGCTGACGTCGTCGCAATGGATGTTTATTTTGCAGGTAGCCAGTGGCTCCGTCGTCGGCATCGGCGTGGTCTAGGGCTCCATCAAGCTTCTTCAAGCTCCGTCAAGCTCGGCATCCTCAAGGTAACGCCCCCAATTCCCCCTTTGTGTTCCTTCCTCTATGTGTGGTACCCGCGTGATCCTAGTGGTCCAGTGTTGCTAGGGTTTGTAGGAGGCTTTGGTCCTAGTGGTGGAGCGATTTTGTTTTTGCATTTTTTTCGATCTGATTGGTTGAATCTGAGATTAGAGAAGGGGGTTGCCTTCGGAGATTGGATTCAGGGTATGATGCGGCTTGATGACGACAGGGGGTTGCATGTTCGTGCATTGGCTTTGGGATTTTGTTGTTTTGTTGTTGATGATAGGGAGTTGTGAATCATAATGCAGAAGTTATTCTCTCTTGTTTCTATGTCTTGTTAGTTTCTATAATGTAGCAGCATCATGTACCAGTTCTGGATACTTGTTACCATGTATTTATTGTTCAGATGTTTTGTCATGTGAAACTGTTTCTCATTGTTATCTGAGAGCTGCGTGTGAGGTCTAGTTGAACATTGCATTTCTAGTTTATAGAATCCTTTAAGTTGCTGAGTTTGATGTTGCTTAGGCAAGCATGTACAATAAGTTGGTTGCATAAGTCACTGGGGCATCTATCATTTATGTGTATAGATTTAGGTTCTTTGTTCCCAAGCTCTTCTTCCTGAGAGTTGATTTATTCCATTGGACTTTGTCCTGCATCAACAATCTCTTCGAAACTGTTAATTTCTTCGATTCAAGGAGTTCTGTTCCTCAAAATCAAGTCAACAAATTAACATCAAACCTGGTTCGTTTTCTTCTTCTTTGTTACTCTTTTGCATTCTCAAATGTTTTTTCTGGTACCTTCCTGTCAGCTTTTGTATGACTACAGTTTCCACATAATTTTACTGTTGCTTTTTTCGATGAAAGTACTGCGCTTGTTGAACCCTAGTTTTTCTTTTAATACAGATCATCAACTTGAGCACCCTTTTCAAGTCTTATGATCCAGATGCAAGAATGTTGAGAATTTTGAGTGCGTGATTTCACCTGAGAACTACCCCAGCAAAACAACCCGTGAGTAAAACAATATTATTATACTTCGTCCAGTGTTCTTTGTAACTATTTTATTCACTTCTCATTTTTTCAAACAACCACTTCTTTTACTGAAAAGATGTTTTTTTTGTACAGGCACAATTGTGCTCTGTATGCTATTATGTACATGGACATCTGGGATGGGAAGAACATGAAGGACTTTGATGATGTATATTTTTTGCTTGTTCTATGTTTTTATTCCCAAATCTTTTTCTTTCCTTGGTATGCTTAATCTGTTGTTCACATTTTCATTTGTACCAAGAAATTATTCCTCAATTCCGGCAGGTTGTTGCTTACAAACTGGCGAAGTCTGACATCAATGAAGAAGTTTTTGAGGGTCTTCAAGAAGATGTTTCAACCAAGAAGAGGAAGAAGCGCCGTTAGTTATGTGCAGAAAGCAAACTACAAGCGGCTAAGATGCATCGATTTTTGTCCCATGAATGTGCACCAGAACTACTTTTCAGTCTCCTGTCTCATGTTTGAAAAACTTTGAAGTCACCTTTCTCAAGTCTGGAAAACACTTTCCCCTGGCCTGTAACTAAACTAGCTGATTATGAGGAGCACTTTTCCAAGTGTTTCATTATTCCCTGGGATTGTACTAAAAGTTTTTTACATTATAAATTGTGTCACTAGTACTATGTTTTTACAACATGTTTTCTGAACAGCATTTTTAATGTGATCCACATTTGTGTTGTTCATTTATGTCTTACAATTTGTTGCTAACGGGATCAAACAACATTGTAGAAGTATAATTACACTTTGTTTTACAGGAGAGAACAGAACGCGCTGATGCCGTTAATGTTTCCAAGGTGTTAATGTTTATAACATCACAATTTTTTGGGACCATTTGCTGTCATGTCTCTGCTCGTGCGCATGTACAACGTACAGGTTGTTTCACCTTTGTCATTGATGACATGACAAGGTGATTTGCTGTGAGCCTGAACAGTTTGCAACGATCCTGCTAGTATTTTTTTGCTTAACGCCGTTCTTAGCACACAATTTGGAAATCATGCACTCGCCAAAGCAGACGAGGGCAACGTTGTCAATCTAAAGAAGAAGAGAAAAACAAATAGAAGAAAGAGGAGGGACAATGTTTGTCAATCATGCTCTCTAGGGAACATTTTTCATCAAAGTTTATTTATGAAACCTTATTCAAGGAACATTTTTCTTTTTTCAAAGAACCCTTTTGAGAACGTTTTGTAAATGTGTCTAAAACTTTCAATAAATGTCCAAATCATTTATCCAGGAACATTTTTATTGAATTATGGAACATTTTTTAAGAATGTTTATTCAAGAACAATTTATATAATGTTCAAAACATTTATAACAATGTATTTCAAGAACATTATTGAGGGACCATTATTTAGTGAACATTATTAAGGGAACATTTATTAAACAATTTTTTCCAGGTCAGGGAACATTAATGAGGAACATTATTAAACTAACTTTTTTTCAGGGAACATTAATGACAGAACATTTATTTGATGAACATTATTAAAGTAACATTTTCAGGGAACATTTTTATTTAAAGAAATGTTTTTACCCTATTGAGAATGTTTTTGAAATATTAGGAATTGTAGAAATTGTAGAACATTTTTATATTTTCTTTTATGTAAGAACATTTTTTTAAAATTGTAGAACAATTTTTTAGGAATGCATATTCAAGAACAATTAATAATTGTTCAGAATTTTATAACTATGTATTCCAAGAACATTATTGGGGAACATAATTAAGGGAACATTATTAAACGAACAATTCAAAAAATGTTCTTACATAATGATCATCACAAAACATTCTTGAAACAATGTTTATATGTTCCGAATTTTTTATAACATTGTTTTTTTCCAAGAACATTATTGAGGGAACATTATTGAACGAACATTTTTTCAGGGAACATTAAATGAGGGACCATATTTGGGAACACTAGTCAGAACATTTTTTAGGGACATATTCAGGGAACATTATTTTATTTAAATGAATTATTTTTACCATTTTGAGATTGTTTTTTAAATATATCTATTTTTTATTAAATGTCCAGATCATTTTACCTAGGAACATTTTTTTTTGAATTATGGAACATTTTTTAAGAATGCTTATTCAACAACAATTTTTAAAATGTTCAGAATTTTTATAACAATGTATTTCCAACAAAACTATTGAGGGAACAATATATGGGGAACATTATTAAACGATTTTTTCGGGGAACATTAATGAGGGAGCATTATTTGAGGAACATTATTAATGAACATTATTTAGGGAACATTATTTGGTGAACTTTATTAATGGAACATTCTTGAGAATACTTTTTTAGGGAACATTTTCCTGAATTCACGAACATTGTTTGAATCTGTGATCCTTTTTTATAGTGTCAACTTCGGAAATTGTACTGCAAGATTCAACTGAAAGGAATACTTCCATGTGGTTTTTTTTTTCCTTAAAGATACAGTTTTTTCTGTTTTTCTCTTTGCTTCTCCAGTGATAGTTTCTTGCAATACCTTCAGCTGTAAAGAAGGTCCAAAAACGCAGAAACAGTTTGATGATGCCCTGGTGATATACAATTTTTTTGCATACATTTTCTTGTCTTGATGGTGCCCTGGTGATACTTTAATCACTGACACTTTGATGAAGCTCTAAGCTTACATCAATTTTTCAGAACGAGTTGATACAGAAGCTTGAGCCAGCAGATTTTTTTGTTGTTTGTAAAATAAGCTTACATCAAACTGTTTTAGAACCATCTAGTGGAAGGTATTGCAGTTTTAGAATCAACTTGCAGTTGTGACAACAGCAGAATAATTTTGTAGTTTTATAGCTGAAACGCATTACAGTTTAAAAACAGTTGAATCAGTTCAAACAGTACAAACGTTTGCTTGAGAAACAGCTGAAGGCAATCATTTTACAAAACATTCCTTTTTAAGTTGCTTGATCATTTTTTCCGCATATTCGAGTAAAATTTCGAAGGGAATCATTTTTCGACCAACATATGAACACAACTTAGGTAACTTCATGGTCTCCAGTCAAAGAATTATTTTGACATAGAAATTCCTTTTTTCTTCAAGCTGTTACCTATCCAATTTTTTTTCCTATTTCCAACTAACCTATTTCCCTTTTTATTCTGAAGGGTCTCAACGCAAGAGTGAAAGGAATAGTCCATGAGGAAATTGTTGTCTTACTGATATAGTTCTTCTGTTTTTTATCATGCATTAGTTGTGAAGAAGGTTTAATTCTGCAGAATAAGTTTGTAAAGAAGCTCAAAGATTTGTATACTTTTTTCCATTTCAGTTTTCATGTATGTTTTTTCGATGCTCCTCTTCTAGAACTGTTTTAGAAACAGCAGAAACCTTTATTACAACCAGCAGACCTTTATTAGTTGTTACAGCCAATGGTCTTTTTTGCAGTTTTAAATTCTTTACAACCAGCAGAACCAGCAGAACCTTTATTAGAATGAAGTTTCATTTGTAATAAAAAACTTGATGATACCTGTAGCTTACAACTGCTTTCTGAAACAAGAAACAGAGAAACAACAGAACAGTTCACAGAAACAAGAAAACGCGTGCCAAGGAATGCGTTCGGGCCCGTAGGTGCGCGAAACGTACAAACAGTTAAACGCGCGCACGCGGCCCAGTAAGCCCGCAAAACGAACTACCCTGTGCGAACCCAGCTAGTTGACACAAATGCGTCATATAGGACCTCCCGAGGGGCTGCGCCCCCTCCTTCCTTCTCTTCTCTCTTCCCCTTCCTTCTCTCCTACTCCTACTACTTGGAAGGGGGGGAATCCTCCTCCGGTGGGAGTAGGACTCCTCCAGGGCGCGCCATAGCTAGGCCGGCCCTCCCCCCTCCTCCACTCCTTTATATACGTGGCCAGGGGCACCCCATAGACACAACAATTGATCATTGATCTCTTAGCCGTGTGCGTTGCCCCCCCTCCACCATAATCCACCTCGATCATATCGCAGCAGTGCTTAGGCGAAGCCCTGTGTCGGTAGCATCATCATCACCATCACCACGCCGTCGTGCTGACAAAACTCTCCTATGAAGCTTTGCTGGATCGGAGCTCGCGGGACGTCATCGAGTTGAACGTGTGCTGAACTCGGAGGTGCCGTGCGTTCGGTACTTGGATCGGTCGGATCGTGAAGACGTACGACTACATCAACCGCGTTGTGCTAACGCTTCCGCTTTCGGTCTACGAGGGTACATGGACACACTCTCCCCTCTCGTGTGCTATGCATCACCATGATCCTGTGTGTGCGTAGGAAATTTTTGAAATTACTACGTTTCCCAACAGTGGCATCCGAGCCTGGTTTTATGCGTAGATGTTATATGCACGAGTAGAACACAAGTGAGTTGTGGGCGATACAAGTCATACTGCTTACCAGCATGTCACATTTTTCGGCGGTATTGTTGGATGAAGCGGTCCGGACCGACATTACGCGTACGCTTACGCGAGACTGGTTTTACCACCGCCGTGCTTTGCACACAGGTGACTAGCGGGTGTCAGTTTCTCCAACTTTAGTTGAACCGAGTGTGGCTACGCCGTCCTTGTGAAGGTTAAAAACACACTAACTTGACGAACTATCGTTGTGGTTTTGATGCGTAGGTAAAGAACGGTTCTTGCTCAGCCCGTACAGCCACGTAAACTTGCAACAAACAAGTAGGGACGTCTAACTTGTTTTTGCAGGGCATGTTTGATGTGATATGGTCAAGACATGATGCTATATTTATTGTATGAGATGATCATGTTTTGTAACTGATTTATCGGCAACTGGCAGGAGCCATATGGTTGTCGCTTTATTGTATGCAATGCAATCGCCCTGTAATTGCTTTACTTTATCACTAAGCGGTACATAGTCGTAGACAATAGTTGGCGAGACGACAACGATGCTATGATGGAGATCAAGGTGTCGCGCCAGTAACGATGGTGATCATGACGGTGCTTCGGAGATGGAGATCACAAGCACAAAGATGATGATGGCATCATATCTATCATTATATTGATTGCATGTGATGTTTATCCTTTATGCATCTTATTTTGCTTTGTTTGACGGTAGCATTATAAGATGATCTCTCACTAAATTTCAAGGTAAAAGTGTTCTCCCTGAGTATGCACCGTTGCCAAGTTCGTCGTGTCGAGACAACCACGTGATGATCGGGTGTGATAAGCTCAACGTTCATCTACAACGGGTGCAAGCCTTTTTTGCACACGCAGAATACTCGGGTTAAACTTGGCGAGCCTAGCATATGCAGATATGGCCTCGGAACACTGAGACCGAAAGGTCGAGCATGAATCATATAGTAGATTATGATCAACATAGTGATGTTCACCATTGAAAACTACTCCATTTCACGTGATGATCGGTTATGGTTTAGCTGATTTGGATCACATGATCACTTAGATGATTAGAGAGATGTCTATTCTAAGTGGGAGTTCTTGAGTAATATGATTAATTGAACTTAAATTTATCATGACTTAGTACCTGATAGTTTTTGCTTGTCTATGTTGTTGTAGATATGGCCCGTGCTTGTTGTTCCGTTGAATTTTAATGCATTCCTTGAGAAAGCAAAGTTGAAAGATGATGGTAGCAATTACACGGACTGGGTCCGTAACTTGAGGATTATCCTCATTGCTGCACAAAGAATTACGTCCTGGAAGCACCGCTAGGTGCCAAACCTGCTGCAGGCTGAACCAGATGTTATGAACGTCTGGCTAAGCAAAGCTGATGACTACTCGATAGTTCAGTGTGCCATGCTTTACGGCTTAGAACCGGACTTCAACAACATTTTGAACGTCATGGAGCATATGAGATGTTCCAGGAGTTGAAGTTAATATTTCAAGCAAATGCCCGGATTGAGAGATATGAAGTCTCCAATAAGTTCTACAGCTGCAAGCTGGAGAGAATAGTTCTGTCGGTGAGCATATACTCAGAATGTCTGGTTATAACAATCACTTGATTCAACTGGGAGTTAATCTTCCGGATGATAGTGTTATTGACAGAATTCTTCAGTCACTGCCACCAAGCTACAAGAGCTTCGTGATGAACTATAACATGCAAGGGATGGATAAGACGATTCCCGAGCTCTTCGCAAAGCTAAAGGCTGCGGAGGTCGAAATCAAGAAGGAGCATCAAGTGTTGATGGTCAACAAGACCACCAGTTTCAAGAAAAAGGGCAAAGGGAAGAAGAAGGGGAACTTCAAGAAGAACGGCAAACAAGTTGCTGTTCAGAGAAGAAACCCAAGTCTGGACCTAAGCCTGAGACTGAGTGCTTCTACTGCAAGCAGACTGGTCACTAGAAGCGGAACTGCCCCAGTATTTGGCGGATAAGAAGGATGGCAAGGTGAACAAGGTATATGATATACATGTTATTGATGTGTACCTTACCAGAGCTCGCAGTAGCACCTGGGTATTGATCCTGGTTCTGTTGCTAATATTTGCAACTCGAAACAGGGACTACGGATTAAGCGAGGACTGGCTAAGGACAAGGTGACGATGCGCGTGGGAAATGGTTCCAAAGTCGATGTGATCGCCGTCGGCACGCTACCTCTACATCTACCTTCGTGATTAGTTTTAGACCTGAATATATTGTTATTTGGTACAAGCGTTGAGCATGAACATTATATCTGGATCTCGTTTGATGCGAGACGGTTTTCATTTAAATCTGAGATAATGGTTGTTCTATTTATATGAGTAATATCTTTTATGGCCATGCACCCTTGAAGAGTGGTCTATTTGTATAAATCTCGATAGTAGTGATACACATATTCATAATGTTGAAGCCAAAGATGCAGAGTTGATAATGAAGTGCAACTTATTGTGGCACTGCCGTTTAGGTCATATTGGTGTAAAGCGCATGAAAAACTCCATCCGATGGACTTTTGGAATCACTTGATTATGAATCACTTGGTACTTGCGAACCATGCCTCATGGGCAAGATGACTAAAACGCCGTTCTCCGGAACTATGGAGCGAGCAACAGATTTGTTGGAAATCATACTACTGATGTATGTGGTCCAATGAATGTTGAGGCTCGCGGCGGTATCGTTATTTTCTCACCTTCACAGATGATTTGAGCAGATATGGTATATCTACTTAATGAAACATAAGTCTGAAACATTTGAAAGCTTCAAAGATTTCAGAGTGAAGTGGAAAATCATCGTAACAAGAAAATAAAGTTTCTCACGATCTGATCGTGGAGGAGAATATTTGAGTTACGAGTTTGGTGTACATTTGAAACAAAGCGGAATAGTTTCGCAACTCACGCCACCCGGAACACCACAAGCGTAATGGTGTGTCCGACGTCGTAATCGTACTTTACTAGATATGGTGCGATCTAGATATCTCTTACTGATTTACCGCTATCGTTTTGGGTGTTGCTTTAGAGACGGCTGCATTCACGTTAAATAGGGCACCATCTAAATCCGTTGAGACGACTCCTTATGAACTGTGGTTTGGCAAGAAACCAAAGTTGTCGTTTCTTAAAGTTTGGGGCTGCGATGCTTATGTGAAAAAGCTTCAACCTGATAAGCTCGAACCCAAGTCGGAGAAATGTGTCTTCATAGGATACCCAAAAGAGACAGTTGGGTACACCTTCTATCACAGATCCGAAGGCAAGACTTTCGTTGCTAAAATGGATCCTTCTAGAAGGAGTTTCTCTCGAAAGAAGTGAGTGGGAGGAAAGTAGAACTGGATGAGGTAACTGTACCTGCTCCCTTATTGGAGTAGTTCATCACAGAAACCGGTTCCTATGACTTCTACACCAATTAGTGAGGAAGCTAATGATGATGATCATGAAACTTCAGATCAAGTTACTACCAAACCTCGTAGGTCAACCAGATTAAGATCCGCACCAGAGTGGTACGGTATCCTATTCTGGAGGTCATGTTACTAACCATGACGAACCTACGAACTATGAGGAAGCGATGATGAGCCTAGATTCCGCAAATGGCTTGAGGCCATGAAATCTGAGATGGGATCCATGTATGAGAACAAAGTGTGGACTTGGTTTGACTTGCCCGATGATCGGCAAGCCATCGGAATAAATGGATCTTCAAGAAAAGACAACGCTGATGGTAATGTTACTGTCTACAAAGCTCGACTTGTTGCGAAAGTTTTTCGACAAGTTCAAGGAGTTGACTACGATGAGACCTTCTCACCCGTAGCGATGCTTAAGTCCGTCCGAATCATGTTACTATTGCCGCATTTTATGATTATGAAATTTGGCAATGGATGTAAAGACTCGTTCCTGAATGGATTTCTGGAAGAAGAGTTGTATATGATGCAACCTGAAGGTTTTATATCATCCAAAGGGTGCTAACAAGTGTGCAAGCTCCAGCGATCCATTTATGGACTGGTGCAAGCCTCTCGGAGTTGGAATAAACATTTTGATAGTGTGATCAAAGCATATGGTTTTATACAGACTTTTGGAGAAGCCTGTATTTCAAGAAAGTGAGTGGGAGCTCTGTAGCATTTCTAATCTTATATGTGGATGACATATGGTTGATTGGAAATATATAGAATTTCTGGATAGCATAAAAGGATACTTGAATAAGAGTTTTTCAATGAAGGACCTCGGTGAAGCTGCTTACATATTGTGCATCAAGATCTATAGAGATAGATCAAGACGCTTAATTGGACTTTCACAAAGCACATACCTTGACAAGTTTTGAAGAAGTTCAAAATGGATCAGGCAAAGAAAGGGTTCTTGCCTGTGTTACAAGGTATGAAGTTGAGTAAGACTCAAGGCCCGACCACTGCAGAAGATAGAGAGAAAATGAAAGATGTTCCCTATGCTTCAGCCATAGGCTCTATCATGTATGCAATGCTGTGTACCAGACCTGATGTGTGCCTTGCTATTAGTTTAGCGGGAGGTACCAAGTAATCCAGGAGTGGATCACTGGACACCGGTCAAGAACATCCTGAAATACCTGAAAAGGACCAAGGATATGTTTCTCGTTTATGGAGGTGACAAAGAGCTCATCGTAAATGGTTACGTTGATGCAAGCTTTGACACTGATCCGGACGATCTAAATCGCAAACCGGATACGTGTTTATATTGAACGGTGAGCTTGTCAGTTGGAGCAGTTCTAAACAGAGCGTCGTGGCGGGATCTACATGTGAAGCGGAGTACATTGCTGCTTCGGAAGCAGCAAATGAAGGAGTTCATATCCGATCTAGGTGTCATACCTAGTGCATCGGTCCAATGAAAATCTTTTGTGACATACTGATGCATTGCCTTGGCAAAGGAATCCAGATTTCACAAGAGAACCAAGCACATCAAGAACGCTTCAACTCCATCCGGGTCAAGTCCAGGTGGGAGACATAGAGATTTGCAAGATACATACGGATCTGAATGTTGCAGACCCTTTGACTAAGCTCTTCCCCGAGCAAACATGATCAGCACCAAGGCTCCATGGGTGTTAGAATCATTACTGTGTAATCTAATTATTGACTCTAGTGCAAGTGGGAGACTGGAGGAAATATGCCCTAGAGCAATAATAAAGTTATTATTTATTTCCTTATCATGATAAATGTTTATTATTCATGCTAGAATTGTATTAACCGGAAACATGATCATGTGTGAATACATAGACAAACAGAGTGTCACTAAAGCCTCTACTAGACTAGCTCGTTAATCAAAGATGGTTTGTTTCCTAACCATAGACATGAGTTGTCATTTGATTAACGGGATCACTCATTAGGAGAATGATGTGATTGACTTAACCCATTCCGTTAGCTTAGCACTTGATCATTTAGTATGTTGCTATTGCTTTCTTCATGACTTTACATGTTCCTATGACTATGAGATTATGCAACTCCCGTTTACCGAGGAACACTTTGGTGTACCAAATGTCACAACGTAACTGGGTGATTAAAAGGTGCTCTACAGGTGTCTCCGAAGGTACTTGTTGAGTTGGCGTATTTCGAGATTAGGATTTGTCACTCTCCGATTGTCGGAGAGGTATCTCTGGGCCCACTCAGTAATGCACATCACTATAAGCCTTGCAAGCAATGTAACTAATAAGTTAGTTGCGGGATGATGCATTACGAAACGAGTAAAGAGACTTGCCGGTAACGAGATTGAGCTAGGTATTGAGATACCGCCGATCGAATCTCGGGCAAGTAATATACCGATGACAAAGGAAACAACGTATTTGTTATACGGTTTGACCGATAAGATCTTCGTAGAATATGTAGGAACCAATATGAGCATCCAGGTTCCCTATTGGTTATTGACCGGAGACGTGTCTCGGTCATGTCTACATAGTTCTCAACCTGTAGGGTCCGCACGCTTAAAGTTCTGTGACGATTTGTATTATGAGTTTATGTGTTTTGATGTACTGAAGGTAGTTCGAGTCCCGGATGAGATCGGGGACATGACGAGGAGTCTCGAAATGGTCGAGACGTAAAGATCGTATAATTGGACGACTATATTCGGACATCGAAAATGTTCCTAGTGGTCCGGGTATTTTTCGGAGTACCGGGGAGTTACGGGAATACGGGGAAGAAGTATATGGGCCTTATTGGGCTTTAAGGGAGAGAGAGAGGTAGGCTGCGCGCCCCCCCCCAAGGCCTAGTCCGAATTGGACTAGGGGGAGGGGCTGCGCCCCCTCCTTCCTTCTCTTCTCTCTTCCCCTTCCTTCTCTCCTACTCCTACTACTTGGAAGGGGGGAATCCTACTCCCGGTGGGAGTATGACTCCTCCAGGCACGCCATAGCTAGGCCGGCCCTCCCCCCTCCTCCACTCCTTTATATACGTGGCCAGGGGGCACCCCATAGACACACCAATTGATCATTAATCTCTTAGCCGTGTGCGGTGCCCCCCTCCACCATAATCCACCTCGATCATATCGCAACAGTGCTTAGGCGAAGCCCTGCGTCGGTAGCATTATCATCACCGTCACCACGCCGTGCGTGCTGACGAAACTCTCCTGTGAAGCTTTGCTGGATCGGAGCTCGCGGGACGTCATCGAGTTGAACGTGTGCTGAACTCGGAGGTGCCGTGCGTTCGGTACTTGGATCGGTCGGATCGTGAAGACGTACGACTACATCAACCGCGTTGTGCTAACGCTTCCGCTTTCGGTCTCACGAGGGTACGTGGACTCACTCTCCCCTCTCGTTGCTACGCATCACCATGATCCTGTGTGTGCGTAGGAAATTTTTGAAATTACTACGTTTCCCAACAAGGCCCCTGTCCATTACCAGAGGAGTAAGCCGTGCACAAGGCGCCGACTTCAGAGGCGATGCGCCAGAGTAAGGAGGTGAACCACCAACTGGTGGGCAAGCTCACGGCGTGCTCGCCAACATCTCCAACACCAACACCTTCCTATCGGCGACGCCCGCCTCTCACTACAACCACCGGCCCATCGGTGTCACTCCTCCGCAGCCCCTACACACACCTCCGCCTCCCAGAGGCCCTCGAGGCATGCCGGCGAGGTCGGCGAGGCCGACCGACCGGTGGTGGGGGGGCGCCCGGCGGTCGGGAGGATTTAGGGTCAAGGGAGCAAGCAGGAGAGGCAAGGAGAGCCACCAGATTTTACTTTGTCACCTAGAGGTCGAGTTATTTTGCTCCTGGGATAGGCGGAGAGTAAAAATTTCCTCTAACCGGTTTAGGAGGTCGGCTAAGTGTCGATTAAGGTAAACCAAAATTTTACTCCTCGATCGCCGGATAGGAATTTTACTCCTCTATCATTGGATAGGGGATCGACTAGAGTTGGCTAAGCAGGTCAACGGGAGCAGGGTGGTGCGGGACTGCCGCTGTCGAAGATAGGAGTCGGGGGTTTAAGCGATGGCATTGGGCGATGGCATCACAACAATGGGTTGCGTCTAGGGGAGAGGGGTGTGAGGAAGTTGCGAGGTGCAGAGGCTGGCAGTTAGAAATGGGTTAAAGAGAGGAGAGAGGGATGAGAGATGAACCATGTTGTTGGCTGTTGGACGATGGTCCATGCTTCATATTTTTGATTGCCAGTATTCTTTTTCATATACCTGATACCTGATATAGGCGCTCTTTTTTAGAGAAACTCATCCGCGTGTTGTTGTGAGAATCGGTTGATGAAAATTTGAGTTGATAATATAAAGCAAAAACTAAAAGTACATGTCTTATTTTATTTAATTATATATTTTGTAAATATTTATTGAATATAAGTAGAACGGTTGAATAAAAAATATATTCCATATATGGTTAAATGTTGTGGTGGGGTTTTTTTCATGCATGATTGCATGTTGAGGTGGGTCTTATCTTATTTATATTATATTGATGAGTTGGCTTGCTACCATATTGAGATAAATAAGTCAGTGGAGATAACTCTCTTAGTTAGGTATTATAATATATTTATATATATATATATTATATATATATATATTATATATATTATATATTTTTTTTTTTTTGATTGGGGATATAAAATTTTTAACATTTCTAGAGTAGAAATAGAGCTATTCAGCGACAAAGCTATAAAATACATTTCAGCTCATTTCTAGAGTAGAAATGAGCTATTCCTAGAGTAGAAATGAGCTATTCCGTGGATTAAAATGATCGCTATTCAAAAAATGTTCGCGATTCAAAATTGTTTAGGAAAACAAATGTTCATATTTGAAAAAAACATGTATTTATTTATTTCATCATTGAAAATAAAGGGGCAAATTCAAAAATTGTTCATGAAGTTTTAAATTTGTTCACAAAAATAGAAAGTTTGCCGATTTCAGAATTTGTTTCCAAATTTCAGGAAAAAACTTCATCATTAACAAATGTTTGCTGATTCAAAAAATGTTCATCAATTCGAAAAATGCTAATGCATTTGAAAAAAATGTTCGTCCAAAACAAAAGAATACATTCATTATTTCAAAATTTGTTTGCCGATTAGAAAATGTTCACAGCTTTCAAAAATGTTTGTGAAATGCTAATAAAATTTCACAAATTCGAAAAATATTTACAATTTGAGAAAATATTAGCGAATTCTTATAAAATGTTCACGAATTCAAAAACGTTCAGGATTTCCAAAAATTCGGATTCAACATATGTTCACAATTTGAAAGATGTTCCCAAAAATGAAAAAAGAAACCAAAAATTATTAAAAGAAGAAGAAGAAAGAGAAAGGAAAAAAAAGAGAAAAGGAAAAAAAAAACCAAATGAGCTAGCCGAACAAAAAAGAAAATGCACATTTCATGATTTGGCGCGCACTGCCTGTGGGGTGTCTTGTCACTAGTCGTCGGGATTCCATCCACGGCAGAAGATGGCGGCGAAGGTCCAGGACGACGCGACTCGTAGACATCATCGAGTGTGTAACGTGTGATGTGACAGGGCGTTAAGACGATGAGAGTCGGACGAGGAGGGGAGCCCTGGCGGACGCATCTCTCTTTGTCTGCCTCTGGAAAGGTCGTCACAGTTCCAGAATCGGGGGTATTCTTCACGTTAGCTAATAATCATGTACATGAAATATTCCGTGGGAGTTAAATCGATTTTTGGACGACCCCAAACATGGGGGTGACACAAGGAGCGCCATTGATGAGCGTCGACCCCGACAAGGCCGATCCAGGACCTCGCCGAAGAAGGGGGATGACGCGGCAGCGATCTGTAACGTACCGAGCGAAGGCAAGTAAGTAGGTTAACGGTGTGGGGTGTGTGCAAGATTGCTGCCGTCGAGGGGTTTAGAGGGATGGCCTTGGTGATGCCAGCACACGGTGGGCTACCGGTTTAGTGAGGAGGGTGGGAGGCGGTCGTGAGAAGGGAGGCCGATGTTAGGGCTGGGTTGGAGGGCGTTGGGCGAAGAGGAAAATGAGGAAGAAAATGAATGGTGTATTGTCTTTTGTGGTCTTGGATGATTTTATTTTTTTTGCAGGATGTTGGATGATATAAGGCTCCATATTTTAAACTGAGGTAACTTTTTCATATACCTCATGAATAGGCGCTCTTTTTTAAGATTGGGGGATAGGGTTTTGCATTGAGAAGTCCTCCTAGGGGTCGCCTGCATATGTCAAACAGAACGAGGCGGCGCCTAAGGCGAGTTGCTAATGGACAACCCACTCTACAATCCTCGGGTTTGCTTTGATTTTTTCTCTTAATTTCTATTCAGACTTTTCGAAAAACCGATTGCCAGATTTTGAAAGGGATTTAGATAAGAAAAATACCCTTTTAAAAAATACAAGCATATTAAAAAAAGTGCAGCGTGTTATTAAAAAAAGCTAACAATACACTGAATCGCCATATGTAAAAATATTCAGCATGTTTAAAAATCGTATGTATTTCGGAAAATATTCAACGTACATTAAGAAAAGTTTAGTTTGTATTTGGAAATGTTCACCGCTATTAGAAAAGTTTATAATTCAACAACTATATAGAAAAGGAAAATTAGCAAGAAGAAAAAGAAAAAAAGAGCGAAATCTGAAAGAGAAGAAAAAAAAATAACTGAAACAAAAAACCAAGACAAAAACTACAAAAGAAAAAACAAACAAAAACCATTAGCAGCCAGCCACCGAAAACACACACGCGAATGCACACGAACAAGGCCGGCTCACCTCGCTCCGCTGCGAGCCTGGACTCGTTATTTTGCCGCTTGGCATTTACTCGTTAACGTGCATTTTGTTAACTGACGTTAAGACGCTCTTACCTCGGCTACCCATATATTATTTAATTTCTGTAAACTCTCCAAAACCGTGTAGGGTACCGGCTTCAAACTCGCTACCTCTGCGTTCGGCCACTAGTATCTCATCTGCTAGGAAACACTTGCTTTTTTCTTTCTTTCTTCATTTTCATGGTTTTTTTCCTGAAGTTTTTACTCTGGTTTTTCTTTTTTCTCAAAATGACTTTTTATTTTACTTTTTTTTCTCAAAATGATTTTTTTCTTTCTTTATCCTTTTTCTTTTCTATTTTCCTTTTTCCTTAAATGCGTGGATTTTTTTTCAAATTAATGGACTTTTTCTGAAAAATTGATGAACCTTTTTTCCTAAAATCCAAGAACATATATTTAAGTTCCTGGACTTTTTCCCAAACTTTGAACATTTTCTCAAATCGAGGAACTTATTAAAAATTTCTGAATTTATAAAAAAAAAATCAACAAATTTTTGTTCAAGTCGATGAACAATTTTAAATTCAATGAACTTTATAAAATTGATTAAAATTTTCAAATAAAGAAAAATTTCAAATTCCATGAAATTTTGTATAAATTTGATGAAGTTTTTTCAAATTCAATGAATTGTTCAGTTTGTGAAATTTTTCTTCAAAATTAATGATTTTTTCAAAATTGATGAACTTTTTTTTTCCCAAAATCGATTACCTTTTTACAATTTTGATATTTTTTTTCCAAAATGGATCAATTTTTTCAAAATCGAGGAACTTATTTTCAAAATTTGAATTATTTTGAAGTTTGTGAACTTTTATTCAAAATCCTGAGCTTTTTTTAATTCATGAGTTAAAAAAAATCATTTTTTGTGATTTTTCAAAAGCCAAAGGTTGACCGATCAACTGCTCACCGTTAACCGAGTGAGCAAAGTACGCGAGCGGGTGACTGCGTGATTATGCAAGCGAGCGAGGGACTGTTTCGGCCAGCCCACGGGAGCGGCTGCGTGAGCGCCAGTTAGGAGCACCCTATGTCTCGCTTGAACTTGAAGCATTTTTTGTGTTTATACTAGATAAATGCCCGTGCGTTTGCAACGGATATAAACATTCCAGTACGTTAGCTATGACTTTACCTACTCATTTAATATGATTAATTAAAATATTTACCAAATCTTTCCTGTGATTTAGGTACCTAATAAATTTATAATTATTTAATAATCACTACTATTTGGTAAGAACTTATTGGTTTATCATCAAACCATAACTTTATTTGGCAAGTCAATTAAATGCGAGACAGCTAATGGGTTTTCAGGAAATCAGTGAAAAAAGATACATATAGAAGATAAAATCAAGTGGAAAGAAAGGAAGGAATGTACATAGCGTTGGACAAAGGACAAGGTGAACAGCAAAATTGCGTTATTTTTAAGTACAGAATTTTTTACTTTCTTGTGCTTCAATATTCGCAATATGTTTATTTTAAAATCCCTTTATATACAAAAGTTAAAAATGTTATCATGCATTAAGAAAGTTAAATTTGTATCGCAAAAATGTTTGTGACTATAAAAAATGTAAATGCGTATGGAAAGGTAGAAATAGAAATATATGTTTTCAAATGTTTTTAAAAAGTTAGTCGTGCATTTACAAATTTAATGTGATAGAAAATTTGTTTTGCAAAAAATATATACAAAAGATGTACAATGTGTATTGCAAACTAGACATAAAAAATATAAGTTTTCAAAAATATTAATCATGTCCCCAAAAACAAATGTTAATAATGTATTTGGAGAGTGTTAAACAGTATAATAAAAAATATTCTTAATCTATAAAAAATGTAGAATGTGTATGGAAAGTAATACTAAAAATATTGTTTAAAAAATGTTAATCATAAATTTGGAAATTTTGTAAACCTGTTATCTGAAATGTTCCTGACGTATCCAAAAAAATATTAGAAAACTAGACATAAAATATATGTTTTAAAGTTAATGTTAATCATGTATTTTCAAATGTTAAATGGTATTAAAATGTTTTCTGGTCTATAAAAAAAGTATAACATGTATGAAAAATAGACTAAAAAATATAAGTTCTGAAAATTTTTAATCATGTTTGGCAAATATTAAATATGTATATTTTTTTATGGTTGGTGTATACAAAAATGTACAAAGAAAACCTATAAAAAGAGAAGAAACACAAGAGAGAAAAACAGAAATACAAAGGAAGAAAAGCAAAAAACAGTAAAACAAAAATAACAAAAAATAAAGAGACATCTAGTGTTGGCATGGCCAGAAGACCGTCTAGGACCACCGCGAAGACGTTTGTGTTCATCGGCACCGCTTCACAACTAGCTTATCGAGTTTGTCGTGGTCGAGTTTTTGCCCGCCACCCTCCCTCGTCGCCAACAAGGGCAAGGTGAGGGCGGGACACCCCAGGGGAGGCAGCCGCGGTGGAGGAAGCCAGTCACTGTGCCGAAGGGCTGTCGCGGTCCCTCTGCGCGCTTTCGTCATTGAAAGGACCATGGAGGACGACGATTCCGACGACATCGGCAACAGCGATAGAGCGGATGACGATGAGGTCCCACCGGCCAGGTGTGGCATGTGGTACGAGGTTTAGGTCCCGTAGTTTTCTTTAGTTTTTTTTTTTCAATTTTAGTTGAACTTGTCAAATATCATCCCGTTTGATGTATTATTCGAACTTTGCATGAATTAGGCCCAGTTTACGTGAAATTCGTTCAATTTGTTTAATTTTTGTTTGAAACGTGGACCGATGCTTCGGGTATGCAATTGAATGCCAGCTTTCGTATCCATGTCCGTAGACGGACAGCGAGTCCGATTTGTAGGACGGCGTTGAAGATGCCTACACTTGGTCACATTGCATATGATACTAGTGTACTCCAGAACGCATAATGCATAGACTGGTATCATATTACTACCTCCGTTTCTAATATAAGTCTTTATAGAGATTTCAATACGAACTACATACTATGTATATAGATATATTTTAGAGTGTAGATTCACTCATTTTTCTTCGTATGTAAGAGCATCTCCACTCGCGCCCCAACAGGCCCCCAGGGCGAGTTTTTTTCGCGCCGCGCCGAAAAAAACCCCCAGTCGCGCCCCCAGAACGCCGAAATCCGCCGGCTCGGCCCAAATTTTGGCCCGACGATCCCAGGCCGAACCCAGCGCACTGGGAGCGCTTGGGGGCTCCGGCGGAAGGAAAATCGTGCCTGGGCCCCCACTGTCAGTGAAAGCATCTTGCACGTCCAGATTCGCCCCCCCCCCCCGCACACGCCTTCCGCCGCCTCACCGATCCCAGCGCCGCCTACCTACCCACCGCCGCTAGAGGTCCGTTCCCCCCCGCCAGAAAGAGAGGGTTCACCGCGGCAACCCTCCATCCCGCTCCCGGGCGGCTTTCCAGCGCTCCGGCCACGCAGGGCGGGGTTACCGGCGGCTGCGCGCCTACCAATGCTGAAGACACTGCTCGATCCTAGCACAGAATGCAGCAAGAGGATTTCCTGGATGCTTGAAAGCATCGACTGCATGCATTGGAAATGAAAAAACTGTCCATTTGCTTGACAGGGGATGTACAAAGGCGCCAAGGCGGTTGCAGTGTGGTACTTGAGGCAGTGGCCACACAGGACCTCTGGATTTGGCACTCCTTCTTTGGTATGCCAGGAACTCACAATGACATCAACGTACTTGTAGTGCTCCCCTGTCTTTGCACCTTGTTGAAGGTCATGCTCCTCCGTGAACTTCGAGGTCGCGGCCCGTAAGCCCGCAAAACGACTTACCCTTGCGAACCTCAGCTGTTGACACAATGCGTCATATAGGACCTTCCCGAGGGCTTCGCCCCCCTCCTTCCTTCTCTTCTCTCTGCCCCTTCCTTCTCTCCTACTCCTACTACTTTGGAAGGGGGGGAATCCTCACTCCCGGTGGGAGTAGGACTCCTCCAGGGCGCGCCATATGCTAGGCCGGCCCTCCCCCCCTCCTCCACTCCTTTATATACGTGGCCAGGGGCACCCCATAGACAACAACAATTGATCATTGATCTTCTAGCCGTGTGCGGTGCCCCCCCTCCACCATAATCCACTCGATCATATCGCAGCAGTGCTTGGCGAAGCCCTGTGTCGTAGCATCATCATCACCATCACCACGCCGTCGTGCTGACAAAACTCTCCTATTGAAGCTTTGCTGGGATCGGAGCTCGCGGGACGTCATCGAGTTGAACGTGTGCTAACTCTGGAGGTGCCGTGCGTTCGGTACTTGGATCGGTCGATCGTGAAGACGTACGACTACATCAACCGCGTTGTGCTAACGCTTCCGCTTTTCGGTCTACGGGGTACATGGACACACTCTCCCCTCTCCGTTGCTATGCATCACCATGATCCTGTGTGTGCTGGAAATTTTTGAAATTACTACGTTTCTCCAACGTGGCATCCGAGCCTGGTTTTATGCGTAGATGTTATATGCACGAGTAGAACACAAGTGAGTTTGTGGGCGATACAAGTCATACTGCTTACCAGCATGTCACATTTTTCGGCGGTATTGTTGGATGAAGCGGTCCGGACCGACATTACGCGTACGCTTACGCGAGACTTTGGTTTACGGCCGTGCTTTGCACACAGGTGACTAGCGGGTGTCAGTTTCTTCTCCAACTTTAGTTGAACCGAGTGGGCTACGCCCGGTCCTTGTGAAGGTTAAAAACAACACTAACTTGACGAACTATCGTTGTGGTTTTGATGCGTAGGTAGAACGGTTCTTGCTCAGCCCCGTAGCAGCCACGTAAAACTTGCAACAACAAGTAGAGGACGTCTAACTTGTTTTGCAGGGCATGTTTGATGTGATATGGTCAAGACATGATGCTATATTTTATTGTATGAGATGATCATGTTTTTGTAACTGATTTATCGCGCAACTGGCAGGAGCCATATGGTTGTCCGCTTTATTGTATGCAATGCAATCGCCCTGTAATTGCTTTACTTTATCACTAAGCGGTAGCGATAGTCGTAGAAGCAATAGTTGGCGAGACGACAACGATGCTATGATGGAGATCAGAGTGTCGCGCCAGTAACGATGGTGATCATGACGGTGCTTCGGAGATGGAGATCACAAGCACAAAGATGATGATGCAATCATATCATATCACTTATATGATTGCATGTGATGTTTTCCTTTATGCATCTTATTTGCTTTGTTTGACGGTAGCATTTAAGATGATCTCTCACTAAATTTCAAGGTAAAAGTGTTCTCCCTGAGTATGCACCGTTGCCAAGTTCGTCGTGTCGAGACAACCACGTGATGATCGGGTGTGATAAGCTCAACGTTCATCTACAACGGGTGCAAGCCTTTTTTGCACACGCAGAATACTCGGGTTAAACTTGACGAGCCTAGCATATGCAGATATGGCCTCGGAACACTGAGACCGAAAGGTCGAGCATGAATCATATAGTAGATATGATCAACATAGTGATGTTCACCATTGAAACTACTACTCATTTCACTGATGATCGGTTATGGTTTAGCTGATTTGGATCACATGATCACTTAGATGATTAGAGAGATGTCTATCTAAGTGGGAGTTCTTGAGTAATATGATTAATTGAACTTAAATTTATCATGACTTAGTACCTGATAGTTTTTGCTTGTCTATGTTGTTGTAGATAGATGGCCGTGCTTGTTGTTCCGTTGAATTTTAATGCATTCCTTGAGAAAGCAAAGTTGAAAGATGATTGGTAGCAATTACACGGACTGGGTCCGTAACTTGAGGATTATCCTCATTGCTGCACAAAAGAATTACGTCCTGGAAGCACCGCTAGGTGCCCAAACCTGCTGCAGGACTGAACCAGATGTTATGAACGTCTGGCTAAGCAAAGCTGATGACTACTCGATAGTTCAGTGTGCCATGCTTTACGGCTTAGAACCGGACTTCAACAACATTTTGAACGTCATGGAGCATATGAGATGTTCCAGGAGTTGAAGTTAATATTTCAAGCAAATGCCCGGATTGAGAGATATGAAGTCTCCAATAAGTTCTACACTGCAAGCTGGAGAGAATAGTTCTGTCGGTGAGCAATATACTCAGAATGTCTGGTTATAACAATCACTTGATTCAACTGGGAGTTAATCTTCCGGATGATAGTGTTATTGACAGAATTCTTCAGTCACTACTGCCACCAAGCTACAAGAGCTTCGTGATGACTATAACAATGCAAGGGATGGATAAGACGATTCCCGAGCTCTTCGCAAAGCTAAAGGCTGCGGAGGGTCGAAATCAGAAGGAGCATCAAGTGTTGATGGTCAACAAGACCACCAGTTTCAAGAAAAAGGGCAAAGGGAAGAAGAAGGGGAACTTCAAAAGAACGGCAAACAAGTTGCTGTTCAGAGAAGAAACCCAAGTCTGGACCTAAGCCTGAGACTGAGTGCTTCTACTGCAAGCAGACTGGTCACTAGAAGCGGAACTGCCCCAAGTATTTGGCGGATAAGAAGGATGGCAAGGTGAACAAAGGTATATGATATACATGTTATTGATGTGTACCTTACCAGAGCTCGCAGTAGCACCTGGGTATTGATCCTGGTTCTGTTGCTAATATTTGCAACTCGAAACAGGGACTACGGATTAAGCGAGGACTGGCTAAGGACAAGGTGACGATGCGCGTGGGAAATGGTTCCAAAGTCGATGTGATCGCCGTCGGCACGCTACCTCTACATCTACCTTCGTGATTAGTTTTAGACCTGAATATTGTTATTTGGTACAAAAGCGTTGAGCATGAACATTATATCTGGATCTCGTTTGATGCGAGACGGTTTTCATTTAAATCTGAGTAATGGTTGTTCTTTTATATGAGTAATATCTTTTATGGCCATGCACCCTTGAAGAGTGGTCTATTTGTATAAATCTCGATAGTAGTGATACACATATTCATAATGTTGAGCCAAAGATGCAGAGTTGATAATGATAGTGCAACTTATTGTGGCACTGCCGTTTAGGTCATATTGGTGTAAAGCGCATGAAAAACTCCATCCGATGGACTTTTGGAATCACTTGATTATGAATCACTTGGTACTTTGCGAACCATGCCTCATGGGCAAGATGACTAAAACGCCGTTCTCCTGGAACTATGGAGCGAGCAACAGATTTGTTGGAAATCATACTACTGATGTATGTGGTCCAATGAATGTTGAGGCTCGCGGCGGTATCGTTATTTTCTCACCTTCACAGATGATTTGAGCAGATATGGGTATATCTACTTAATGAAACATAAGTCTGAAACATTTGAAAGCTTCAAAGATTTCAGAGTGAAGTGGAAAATCATCGTAACAGAAAATAAAGTTTCTCTACGATCTGATCGTGGAGGAGAATATTTGAGTTACGAGTTTGGTGTACATTTGAAACAAAGCGAATAGTTTCGCAACTCACGCCACCCGGAACACCACACGCGTAATGGTGTGTCCGACACGTCGTAATCGTACTTTACTAGATATGGTGCGATCTAGATATCTCTTACTGATTTCCGCTATCGTTTTGGGTGTTGCTTAGAGACGGCTGCATTCACGTTAAATAGGGCACCATCTAAATCCGTTGAGACGACTCCTTATGAACTGTGGTTTGGCAAGAAACCAAAGTTGTCGTTTCTTAAAGTTTGGGGCTGCGATGCTTATGTGAAAAGCTTCAACCTGATAAGCTCGAACCCAAGTCGGAGAAATGTGTCTTCATAGGATACCCAAAGAGACAGTTGGGTACACCTTCTATCACAGATCCGAAGGCAAGACTTTCGTTGCTAAAATGGATCCTTTCTAGAAGGAGTTTCTCTCGAAAGAAGTGAGTGGGAGAAAGTAGAACTTGATGAGGTAACTGTACCTGCTCCCTATTGGAAAGTAGTTCATCACAGAAACCGGTTCCTATGACTTCTACCCCAATTAGTGAGGAAGCTAATGATGATGATCATGAAACTTCAGATCAAGTTACTACCAAACCTCGTAGGTCAACCAGAGTAAGATCCGCACCAGAGTGGTACGGTATCCTATTCTGGAGGTCATGTTACTAACCATGACGAACCTACGAACTATGAGGAAGCGATGATGAGCCTAGATTCCGCAAATGGCTTGAGGCCATGAAATCTGAGATGGGATCCATGTATGAGAACAAAGTGTGGACTTTTTGACTTGCCCGATGATCGGCAAGCCATCGGATAAATGGATCTTCAAGAAGAAGACAAGCGCTGATGGTAATGTTACTGTCTACAAAGCTCGACTTGTTGCGAAAGTTTTCGACAAGTTCAAGGAGTTGACTACGATGAGACCTCTCACCCGTAGCGATGCTTAAGTCCGTCCGAATCATGTTAGCTATTGCCGCATTTTATGATTATGAAATTTGGCAATGGATGTAAAGACTCGTTCCTGAATGGATTTCTGGAAGAAGAGTTGTATATGATGCACCTGAAGGTTTTATATCATCCAAAGGGTGCTAACAAGTGTGCAAGCTCCAGCGATCCATTTATGGACTGGTGCAAGCTCTCGGAGTTGGAATAAACATTTTGATAGTGTGATCAAAGCATATGGTTTTATACAGACTTTTGGAGAAGCCTGTATTTACAAGAAAGTGAGTGGGAGCTCTGTAGCATTTCTAATCTTATATGTGGATGACATATGGTTGATTGGAAATGATATAGAATTTCTGGATAGCATAAAAGGATACTTGAATAAGAGTTTTTCAATGAGACCTCGGTGAAGCTGCTTACATATTGTGCATCAAGATCTATAGAGATAGATCAAGACGCTTAATTGGACTTTCACAAAGCACATACCTTGACAAGTTTTGAAGAAGTTCAAAATGGATCAGGCAAAGAAAGGGTTCTTGCCTGTGTTACAAGGTATGAAGTTGAGTAAGACTCAATGCCCGACCACTGCAGAAGATAGAGAGAAAATGAAAGATGTTCCCTATGCTTCAGCCATAGCTCTATCATGTATGCAATGCTGTGTACCAGACCTGATGTGTGCCTTGCTATTAGTTTAGCGGGAGGTACCAAGGTAATCCAGGAGTGGATCACTGGACACCGGTCAAGAACATCCTGAAATACCTGAAAAGGACCAAGGATATGTTTCTCGTTTATGGAGGTGACAAAGAGCTCATCGTAAATGGTTACGTTGATGCAAGCTTTGACACTGATCCGGACGATTCTAAATCGCAAACCGGATACGTGTTTATATTGAACGGTGAGCTGTCAGTTGGAGCAGTTCTAAACAGAGCGTCGTGGCGGGATCTACATGTGAAGCGGAGTACATTGCTGCTTCGGAAGCAGCAAATGAGGAGTTCATATCCGATCTAGGTGTCATACCTAGTGATCGGGTCCAATGAAAATCTTTTGTGACATACTGATGCCAATTGCCTTGGCAAAGGAATCCAGATTTCACAAGAAACCAAGCACATCAAGAACGCTTCAACTCCATCCGGGATCAAGTCCAGGTGGGAGACATAGAGATTTGCAAGATACATAGGATCTGAATGTTGCAGACCCTTGACTAAGCCTCTTCCCACGAGCAAAACATGATCAGCACCAAGGCTCCATGGGTGTTAGAATCATTACTGTGTAATCTAGATTATTGACTCTAGTGCAAGTGGGAGACTGGAGGAATATATGCCCTAGAGGCAATAATAAGTATTATTTATTTCCTTATCATGATAAAGTTTATTATTCATGCTAGAATTGTATTAAACCGGAAACATGATACATGTGTGAATACATAGACAAACAGAGTGTCACTATAAGCCTCTCCTAGACTAGCTCGTTAATCAAAGATGGTTATGTTCCTAACCATAGACATGAGTTGTCATTTGATTAACGGGATCCCACTCATTAGGAGAATGATGTGATTGACTTAACCCATTCCGTTAGCTTAGCACTTGATCATTTAGTATGTTGCTATTGCTTTCTTCATGACTTTACATGTTCCTATGACTATGAGATTATGCAACTCCCGTTTACCGAGGAACACTTTGGTGTCACCAAATGTCACAACGTAACTGGGTGATTAAAAGGTGCTCTACAGGTGTCTCCGAAGGTACTTGTTGATTGGCGTATTTCGAGATTAGGATTTGTCACTCTCCGATTGTCGGAGAGGTATCTCTGGGCCCACTCAGTAATGCACATCACTATAAGCCTTGCAAGCAATGTAACTAATAAGTTAGTTGCGGGATGATGCATTACAAACGTAAAGAGACTTGCCGGTACGAGATTGAGCTAGGTATTGAGATACCGCACGATCGAATCTCGGGCAAGTAATATACCGATGACAAAGGAAACAACGTATTTGTTATACGGTTTGACGATAAGATCTTCGTAGAATATGTAGAACCAATATGAGCATCCAGGTTCCCTATTGGTTATTGACCGGAGACGTGTCTCGGTCATGTCTACATAGTTCTCGAACCTGTAGGGTCCGCACGCTTAAAGTTCTGTGACGATTTGTATTATGAGTTTATGTGTTTTGATGTACTGAAGGTAGTTCGAGTCCCGGATGAGATCGGGGACATGACGAGGAGTCTCGAAATGGTCGAGACGTAAAGATCGATATATTGGACGACTATATTCGGACATCGAAATGTTCCTAGTGGTCCGGGTATTTTTCGGAGTACCGGGGGAGTTACGGGAATACGGGGAAGAGTATATGGGCCTTATTGGGCTTTAAGGGAGAGAGAGAGGTAGGCTGCGCGCCCCCCCCCCAAGGCCTAGTCCGAATTGGACTAGGGGGAGGGGCTGCGCCCCCTCCTTCCTTCTCTTCTCTCTTCCCCTTCCTTCTCTCCTACTCCTACTACTTGGAAGGGGGGAATCCTACTCCCGGTGGGAGTATGACTCCTCCAGGGCACGCCATAGCTAGGCCGGCCCTCCCCCCTCCTCCACTCCTTTATATACGTGCCAGGGGGCACCCCATAGACACACCAATTGATCATTAATCTCTTAGCCGTGTGCGGTGCCCCCCTCCACCATAATCCACCTCGATCATATCGCAACAGTGCTTAGGCGAAGCCCTGCGTCGGTAGCATTATCATCACCGTCACCACGCCGTCGTGCTGACGAAACTCTCCTGTGAAGCTTTGCTGGATCGGAGCTCGCGGGACGTCATCGAGTTGAACGTGTGCTGAACTCGGAGGTGCCGTGCGTTCGGTACTTGGATCGGTCGGATCGTGAAGACGTACGACTACATCAACCCGCGTTGTGCTAACGCTTCCGCTTTCGGTCTCGAGGGTACGTGGACTCACTCTCCCCTCTCGTTGCTACGCATCACCATGATCCTGTGTGTGCGTAGGAAATTTTTTGAAATTACTACGTTTCCCAACAGGCCCCTGTCCATTACCAGAGGAGTAAGCCGTGCACAGAGGCGCCGACTTCAGAGGCGATGGCGCCAGAGTAAGGAGGTGAACCACCAACTGGTGGCCAAGCTCACACGGCGTGCTCGCCAACATCTCCAACACCCAACACCTTCCTATCGGGCGACGCCCGCCTCTCACTACAACCACCGGCCCATCGGTGGTCACTCCTAGCAGCCCCTACACACACAGCTCCGCCTCCCAGAGGCCCTCGAGGCATGCCGGCGAGGTCGGCGAGGCGCGTCGACCGGTGGTGGGGGGGCGCCCGGCGGTCGGGAGGATTTAGGGTCAAGGGAGCAAGCAGGAGAGGCAAGGAGAGCCACCAGATTTTACTTTGTCACCTAAGGTCGAGTTATATTTGCTCCTGGGATAGGCGGAGGAGTAAAAATTTTACTCTAACCGGTTTAGGAGGTCGGCTAAGTGTCGATTAGAGGTAAACCAAAATTTTACTCCTCGATCGCCGGATAGGAATTTTACTCCTCCTCTATCATTGGATAGGGGATCGACTAGAGTTGGCTAAGCAGGTCAACGGGAGCAGGGTGGGTGCGGGACTGCCGCTGTCGAAGATAGGAGGTCGGGGGTTTTAAGCGATGGCATTGGGCGATGGCATCACAACAATGGGTTGCGTCTAGGGGAGAGGGGTGTGAGGAAGTTGCGAGGTGCAGAGGCTGGCAGTTAGAAATGGGTTAAAGAGAGGAGAGGAGGGATGAGAAGATGAACCATGTTGTTGGCTGTTGGACGATGGTCCATGCTTCATATTTTTTGATTGCCAGTATTCTTTTTCATATACCTGATACCTGATAATAGGCGCTCTTTTTTAGAGAAACTCATCCGCGTGTTGTTTGAGAATCGGTTTGATGAAAATTTGAGTTGATAATATAAAGCAAAAACTAAAAGTACATATGTCTTATTTTATTTAATTATATATGTTGTAAATATTTATTGAATATAAGTAGAACGGTTGAATAAAAAATATATTCCATATATGGTTAAATGTTGTGGTGGGGTTTTTTTTCATGCATGATTGCATGTTGAGGTGGGTCTTATCTTATTTATAATTATATTGATGAGTTGGCTTGCTACCATATTGAGATAAATAAGTCAGTGGAGATAACTCTCTTAGTTAGGTATACTATATATATATTCTATATATATATATATTATATATATATATATTATATATATTATATATTATTTTTTGATTGGGATATAATTTTTAACATTTCTAGAGTAGAAATAGAGCTATTCAGCGACAGAGCTATAATAATACATTTCAGCTCTATTTCTAGAGTAGAAATAGAGCTATTCCTAGAGTAGAAATAGAGCTATTCCGTGGATTAAAAAATGATCGCTATTCAAAAAATGTTCGCGATTCAAAAATTGTTTAGGAAAACAAATGTTCATATTTGAAAAAACATGTATTTATTTATTTCATCAATTTGAAATAAAGGGCAAATTCAAAAATTGTTCATGAAGTTTTAAAATTTGTTCACAAAAATAGAACAAAGTTTGCCGATTTCAGAATTTGTTTCCAAATTTCAGGAAAAAACTTCATCATTAACAAATGTTTGCTGATTCAAAAAATGTTCATCATTCGAAAAATGCTAATGCATTTGAAAAAAATGTTCGTCCAAAACAAAAGATACATTCATTATTTTCAAAATTTGTTTGCCGATTAGAAAATGTTCACAGCTTTCAAAAATGTTTGTGAAATGCTAATAAAAGTTCACAATTCGAAAAATATTTACAATTTGAGAAAATATTAGCGAATTCTTATAAAATGTTCACGAATTCAAAAACGTTCAGGATTTCCAAAAATTCGGATTCAACATATGTTCACAATTTGAAAGATGTTCCCAAAAATGAAAAAAGAAACCAAAAATTATTAAAGAAGAAGAAGAAGAGAAAGGAAAAAAAAGAGAAAAGGAAAAAAAAAACCAAAATGAGCTAGCCGAACAAAAAGAAAATGCACATTTCATGATTTGGACGCGCACTGCCCTGTGGGTGTGTCTTGTCACTAGTCGTCGGTTCCACATCCACGGCAAAGATGGCGGCGAAAGGTCCAGGACGACGCGACTCGTAGACATCATCGAGTGTGTAACGTGTGATGTGACAGGGCGTTAAGACGATGAGAGTCGGACGAGGAGGGGAGCCCTGCGGACGCATCTCTCTTTGTCTGCCTCTGGAAAGGTCGTCACAGTTCCAGAATCGGGGGTATTCTTCACGTTAGCTAATAATCATGTACATGAAATATTCCGTGGGAGTTAAATCGATTTTTGGACGACCCCAAACATGGGGGTGACACAAGGAGCGCCATTGATGAGCGTCGACCCCGACAAGGCCCGATCCAGGACCTCGCCGAAGAAGGGGGATGACGCGGCAGCGATCTGTAACGTACCGAGCGAAGGCAAGTAAGTAGGTTACCGGTGGGGGTGTGTGCAAGATTGCTGCCGTCGAGGGGTTTAGAGGGATGGCCTTGGTGATGCCAGCACAACGGTGGGCTACCGTTTAGTAGGAGGGTGGGGAGGCGGTCGTGAGAAGGGAGGCCGATGTTTAGGGCTGGGTTGGAGGGCGTTGGGCGAGAGGAAAATGAGGAAGAAAATGAATGGTGTATTGTCGTTTGTGGTCTTGGATGATTTTATTTTTTTTGCAGGATGTTGGATGATATAAGGCTCCATATTTTAACTGGGTAACTTTTTCATATACCTCATGAATAGGCGCTCTTTTTTAAGATTGGGGGATAGGGTTTTTGCATTGAGAAGTCCTCCTAGGGTCGCCTGCAATGTCAAACAGAACGAGGCGGCGCCTAAGGCGAGTTGCTAATGGACAACCCACTCTACAATCCTCGGGTTTGCTTTGATTTTTTCTCTTCAATTTTCTATTCAGACTTTTCGAAAAACCGATTGCCAGATTTTTGAAAGGGATTTAGATAAGAAAAATACCCTTTTAAAAAATACAAGCAATATTAAAAAAAGTGCAGCGTGTATATTAAAAAAAGCTAACATACACTGAATCGCCATATGTAAAAATATTCAGCATGTTTAAAAAATCGTATGTATTTCGGAAAATATTCAACGTACATTAAGAAAAGTTTAGTTTGTATTTGGAAATGTTCACCGCTATTAGAAAAGTTTATAATTCAACAACTATATAGAAAAGGAAAATTAGCAAGAAGAAAAAGAAAAAAAGGCGAAATCTGAAAGAGAAAAAAAAAAATAACTGAAACAAAAACCAAGACAAAAACTACAAAAGAAAAACAAAACAAAAACCATTAGCAGCCAGCCACCGAAAACAACACGCAATGCACACGAACAAGGCCGGCTCACCTCGCTCCGCTGCGAGCCTGGACTCGTTTTTTGCCGCTTGCATTTACTCGTTAACGTGCATTTTGTTAACTGACGTTAAAGACGCTCTTACCTCGGCTAACCCATATATTATTTAATTTCTGTAAACTCTCCAAAACCGTGTAGGGTACCGGCTTCAAACTCGCTACCTCTGCGTTCGGGCCACTAGCTATCTCATCTGCTAGGAAACACTTGCTTTTTCTTTCTTTCTTCATTGTTCATGGGTTTTTTTCCTGAAGTTTTTACTCTCGTTGTTTTTTCTTTTTTCTCAAAATGACTTTTTATTTTACTACTTTTTTTCTCAAAATGATTTTTTTTCTTTCTTTAATCCTTTTTCTTTTCTATTTTCCTTTTTCCTTAAATGCGTGATTTTTTCAAATTAATGGACTTTTTTCTGAAAAATTGAATGAACCTTTTTTCCTAAAATCAAGAACATATATTTAAGTTCCTGGACTTTTTTTCCCAAACTTTTGAACATTTTCTCAAAATCGAGGAACTTATTAAAAATTTCTGAATTTATAAAAAAAAAATCACAAATTTTTTGTTCAAGTCGATGAACAATTTTAAATTCAATGAACTTTATAAAATTGATTAAAAATTTTCAAATTAAAGAAAAATTTTCAAATTCCATGAAATTTTGTATAAATTTGATGAAGTTTTTTCAAATTCAATGAATTGTTCAGTTTGTGAAATTTTTCTTCAAATTAATGAATTTTTTCAAAATTGATGAACTTTTTTTTTTCCCAAAATCGATTACCTTTTTACAATATTTGATATTTTTTTTCCAAATGGATCAATTTTTTCAAAATCGAGGAACTTATTTTCAAAATTTGAATTATTTTGAAGTTTGTGAACTTTTATTCAAAATCCTGAGCTTTTTTTAATTCATGAGTTAAAAAAAATCATTTTTTTGATTTTTCAAAAGCCAAAGGTTGACCGATCAACTGCTCACCCGTTAACCGAGTGAGCAAAGTACGCGAGCGGGTGACTGCGTGATTATGCAAGCGAGCGAGGGACTGTTTCGGCCAGCCCACGGGAGCGGCTGCGTGAGCGCCAGTTAGGAGCACCCTATGTCTCGCTTGAACTTGAAGCATTTTTTGTGTTTATACTAGATAAATGCCGTGCGTTTGCAACGGATATAAACATTCCAGTACGTTAGCCATGACTTTACCTACTCATTTAATATGATTAATTAAAATATTTACCAAATCTTTCCTGTGATTTAGGTACCTAATAAATTTATAATTATTTAATAATCACTTACTATTTGGTAGAACTTATTGGTTTATCATCAAACATAACTTTATTTGGCAGTCATTAATCCTTTTGAGAACGTTTTGTAAATGTGTCTAAAACTTCAATAATGTCCAAATCATTATCCAGGAACATTTTTATTGAATTATGGAACATTTTTAAGAATGTTTATTCAAGAACAATTTATATAATGTTCAAAACATTTATAACAATGTATTTCAAGAACATTATTGAGGGACCATTATTTAGTGAACATTATTAAGGGAACATTTATTAAACAATTTTTTCCAGGGAACATTAATGAGGGAACATTATTAAACTAACTTTTTTTCAGGGAACATTATGACAGAACATTTATTTGATGAACATTATTAAGTAACATTTTCAGGGAACATTTTTATTTAAAGAAATGTTTTTACCCTATTGAGAATGTTTTTGAAATATTAGGAATTGTAGAAATTGTAGAACATTTTTATATTTTCTTTTATGTAAGAACATTTTTTTAAAATTGTAGAACAATTTTTTAGGAATGCATATTCAAGAACAATTATAAATTGTTCAGAATTTTTATAACTATGTATTCCAAGAGGACAAGAACATTATTGGGGGAACATAATTAAGGGAACATTATTAAACGAACAATTCAAAAAATGTTCTTACATAATGATCATCAACAAAACATTCTTGAAACAATGTTTATAATTGTTCCGAATTTTTTATAACATTGTTTTTTCCAAGAACATTATTGAGGGAACATTATTGAACGAACATTTTTTCAGGGAACATTAAATGAGGGAACATATTTGGGGAACACTAGTCAGGGAACATTTTTTAGGGACATTATTCAGGGAACATTATTTTATTTAAATGAATTATTTTTACCATTTTGAGATTGTTTTTTAAATATATCTATTTTTTTATTAAATGTCCAGATCATTTTACCTAGGAACATTTTTTTTTGAATTATGGAACATTTTTTAAGAATGCTTATTCAACAACAATTTTTAAAATGTTCAGAATTTTTATAACAATGTATTTCCAACAAAACTATTGAGGGAACAATATATGGGGAACATTATTAAACGAATTTTTTCGGGGGAACATTAATGAGGGAGCATTATTTGAGGAACATTATTAAATGAACATTATTTAGGGAACATTATTTGGTGAACATTATTAATGGAACATTCTTGAGGGAATACTTTTTTAGGGAACATTTTTCCTGAATTCACGAACATTGTTTGAATCTGTGATCCTTTTTTATAGTGTCAACTTCAAGGGAAATTGTACTGCAAGATTCAACTGAAAGGAATACTTCCATGTGGATTTTTTTTCCTTAAAGATACAGTTTTTCTGTTTTTCTCTTGCTTCTCCAGTGATAGTTTCTTGCAATACCTTCAGCTGTAAAGAAGGTCCAAAAACAGCAGAAACAGTTTGATGATGCCCTGGTGATATACAATTTTTTTGCATACATTTTTCTTGTCTTTGATGGTGCCCTGGTGATACTTTAATCACTGACACTTTGATGAAGCTCTAAGCTTACATCAATTTTTCAGAACGAGTTGATACAGAAGCTTGAGCCAGCAGATTTTTTTGTTTGTTTGTAAAATAAGCTTACATCAAACTGTTTTAGAACCATCTAGTGGAAGGTATTGCAGTTTTAGAATCAACTTGCAGTTGTGACAACAGCAGAATAATTTTGTAGTTTTATAGCTGAAACAGCATTACAGTTTAAAAACAGTTGAATCAGTTCAAACAGTACAACGTTTGCTTGAGAAACAGCTGAAGGCAATCATTTTACAAAACATTCCTTTTTAAGTTGCTTGATCATTTTTTCCGCATATTCGAGTAAAATTTCGAAGGGAATCATTTTTCGACCAACATATGAACACAACTTAGGTAACTTCATGGTCTCCAGTCAAAGAAATTATTTGGACATAGAAATTCCTTTTTTCTTCAAGCTGTTACCTATCCAATTTTTTTTCCTATTTCCAACTAACCTATTTCCCTTTTTATTCTGAAGGGTCTCAACGCAAGAGTGAAAGGAATAGTCCATGAGGAAATTGTTGTCTTACTGATATAGTTCTTCTGTTTTTTATCATGCATTAGTTGTGAAGAAGGTTTAATTCTGCAGAATAAGTTTGTAAAGAAGCTCAAAGATTTGTATACTTTTTTCCATTTCAGTTTTCATGTATGTTTTTTCGATGCTCCTCTTCTAGAACTGTTTTAGAAACAGCAGAAACCTTTATTACAACCAGCAGACCTTTATTAGTTGTTACAGCCAATGGTCTTTTTTGCAGTTTTAAATTCTTTACAACCAGCAGAAACAGCAGAAACCTTTATTAGAATGAAGTTTCATTTGTAATAAAAAGAAACTTGATGATACCTGTAGCTTACAACTGCTTTCTGAAACAGCAGAAACAGAGAAACAACAGAAGCAGTTCACAGAAACAGAGAAAACGCGTGCCAAGGAATGCGTTCGGGCCCGTAGGTGCGCGAAACGTACAAACAGTTAAACGCGCGCACGCGGCCCAGTAAGCCCGCAAAACGAACTACCCTGTGCGAACCCGCAGCTAGTTGACACAGAATGCGTCATATAGGACCTCCCGAGGGGCTGCGCCCCCTCCTTCCTTCTCTTCTCTCTTCCCCTTCCTTCTCTCCTACTCCTACTACTTGGAAGGGGGGGAATCCTACTCCCGGTGGGAGTAGGACTCCTCCAGGGCGCGCCATAGCTAGGCCGGCCCTCCCCCCTCCTCCACTCCTTTATATACGTGGCCAGGGGGCACCCCATAGACACAACAATTGATCATTGATCTCTTAGCCGTGTGCGGTGCCCCCCTCCACCATAATCCACCTCGATCATATCGCAGCAGTGCTTAGGCGAAGCCCTGTGTCGGTAGCATCATCATCACCATCACCACGCCGTCGTGCTGACAAAACTCTCCTATGAAGCTTTGCTGGATCGGAGCTCGCGGGACGTCATCGAGTTGAACGTGTGCTGAACTCGGAGGTGCCGTGCGTTCGGTACTTGGATCGGTCGGATCGTGAAGACGTACGACTACATCAACCGCGTTGTGCTAACGCTTCCGCTTTCGGTCTACGAGGGTACATGGACACACTCTCCCCTCTCGTTGCTATGCATCACCATGATCCTGTGTGTGCGTAGGAAATTTTTGAAATTACTACGTTTCCCAACAGTGGCATCCGAGCCTGGTTTTATGCGTAGATGTTATATGCACGAGTAGAACACAAGTGAGTTGTGGGCGATACAAGTCATACTGCTTACCAGCATGTCACACTTTGGTTCGGCGGTATTGTTGGATGAAGCGGTCCGGACCGACATTACGCGTACGCTTACGCGAGACTGGTTTTACCGCCGTGCTTTGCACACAGGTGACTAGCGGGTGTCAGTTTCTCCAACTTTAGTTGAACCGAGTGTGGCTACGCCCGGTCCTTGTGAAGGTTAAAACAACACTAACTTGACGAACTATCGTTGTGGTTTTGATGCGTAGGTAAGAACGGTTCTTGCTCAGCCCGTAGCAGCCACGTAAAACTTGCAACAACAAAGTAGAGGACGTCTAACTTGTTTTTGCAGGGCATGTTATGATGTGATATGGTCAAGACATGATGCTATATTTTATTGTATGAGATGATCATGTTTTGTAACTGAGTTATCGGCAACTGGCAGGAGCCATATGGTTGTCGCTTTATTGTATGCAATGCAATCGCCCTGTAATTGCTTTACTTTATCACTAAGCGGTAGCGATAGTCGTAGAAGCAATAGTTGGCGAGACGACAACGATGCTATGATGGAGATCAAGGTGTCGCGCCAGTAACGATGGTGATCATGACGGTGCTTCGGAGATGGAGATCACAAGCACAAAGATGATGATGGCCATATCATATCACTTATATTGATTGCATGTGATGTTTATCCTTTATGCATCTTATTTTGCTTTGTTTGACGGTAGCATTATAAGATGATCTCTCACTAAATTTCAAGGTAAAAGTGTTCTCCCTGAGTATGCACCGTTGCCAAAGTTCGTCGTGTCGAGACACCACGTGATGATCGGGTGTGATAAGCTCAACGTTCATCTACAACGGGTGCAAGCCAGTTTTTGCACACGCAGAATACTCGGGTTAAACTTGACGAGCCTAGCATATGCAGATATGGCCTCGGAACACTGAGACCGAAAGGTCGAGCATGAATCATATAGTAGATATGATCAACATAGTGATGTTCACCATTGAAAACTACTCCATTTCACGTGATGATCGGTTATGGTTTAGCTGATTTGGATCACATGATCACTTAGATGATTAGAGAGATGTCTATCTAAGTGGGAGTTCTTGAGTAATATGATTAATTGAACTTAAATTTATCATGAACTTAGTACCTGATAGTATTTTGCTTGTCTATGTTGTTGTAGATAGATGGCCCGTGCTGTTGTTCCGTTGAATTTTAATGCATTCCTTGAGAAAGCAAAGTTGAAAGATGATGGTAGCAATTACACGGACTGGGTCCGTAACTTGAGGATTATCCTCATTGCTGCACAAAAGAATTACGTCCTGGAAGCACCGCTAGGTGCCAAACCTGCTGCAGGAGCTGAACCAGATGTTATGAACGTCTGGCTAAGCAAAGCTGATGACTACTCGATAGTTCAGTGTGCCATGCTTTACGGCTTAGAACCGGGACTTCAACAACATTTTGAACGTCATGGAGCATATGAGATGTTCCAGGAGTTGAAGTTAATATTTCAAGCAAATGCCCGGATTGAGAGATATGAAGTCTCCAATAAGTTCTACAGCTGCAAGCTGGAGGAGAATAGTTCTGTCGGTGAGCATATACTCAGAATGTCTGGGTATAACAATCACTTGATTCAACTGGGAGTTAATCTTCCGGATGATAGTGTTATTGACAGAATTCTTCAGTCACTGCCACCAAGCTACAAGAGCTTCGTGATGAACTATAACATGCAAGGGATGGATAAGACGATTCCCGAGCTCTTCGCAAAGCTAAAGGCTGCGGAGGTCGAAATCAAGAAGGAGCATCAAGTGTTGATGGTCAACAAGACCACCAGTTTCAAGAAAAAGGGCAAAGGGAAGAAGAAGGGGAACTTCAAGAAGAACGGCAAACAAGTTGCTGTTCAGGAGAAGAAACCCAAGTCTGGACCTAAGCCTGAGACTGAGTGCTTCTACTGCAAGCAGACTGGTCACTAGAAGCGGAACTGCCCCAAGTATTTGGCGGATAAGAAGGATGGCAAGGTGAACAAAGGTATATGTGATATACATGTTATTGATGTGTACCTTACCAGAGCTCGCAGTAGCACCTGGGTATTTGATACTGGTTCTGTTGCTAATATTTGCAACTCGAAACAGGGACTACGGATTAAGCGAGGACTGGCTAAGGACAAGGTGACGATGCGCGTGGGAAATGGTTCCAAAGTCGATGTGATCGCCGTCGGCACGCTACCTCTACATCTACCTTCGTGATTAGTTTTAGACCTGAATAATTGTTATTTGGTACCAGCGTTGAGCATGAACATTATATCTGGATCTCGTTTGATGCGAGACGGTTATTCATTTAAATCTGAGAATAATGGTTGTTCTATTTATATGAGTAATATCTTTTATGGCCATGCACCCTTGAAGAGTGGTCTATTTGTATTAAATCTCGATAGTAGTGATACACATATTCATAATGTTGAAGCCAAAAGATGCAGAGTTGATAATGATAGTGCAACTTATTTGTGGCACTGCCGTTTAGGTCATATTGGTGTAAAGCGCATGAAGAAACTCCATTCCGATGGACTTTTGGAATCACTTGATTATGAATCACTTGGTACTTGCGAACCATGCCTCATGGGCAAGATGACTAAAACGCCGTTCTCCGGAACTATGGAGCGAGCAACAGATTTGTTGGAAATCATACATACTGATGTATGTGGTCCAATGAATGTTGAGGCTCGCGGCGGGTATCGTTATTTTCTCACCTTCACAGATGATTTGAGCAGATATGGGTATATCTACTTAATGAAACATAAGTCTGAAACATTTGAAAGCTTCAAAGAATTTCAGAGTGAAGTGGAAAATCATCGTAACAAGAAAATAAAGTTTCTACGATCTGATCGTGGAGGAGAATATTTGAGTTACGAGTTTGGTGTACATTTGAAACAAAGCGGAATAGTTTCGCAACTCACGCCACCCGGAACACCACAGCGTAATGGTGTGTCCGAACGTCGTAATCGTACTTTACTAGATATGGTGCGATCTATGATATCTCTTACTGATTTACCGCTATCGTTTTGGGGTTATGCTTTAGAGACGGCTGCATTCACGTTAAATAGGGCACCATCTAAATCCGTTGAGACGACTCCTTATGAACTGTGGTTTGGCAAGAAACCAAAGTTGTCGTTTCTTAAAGTTTGGGGCTGCGATGCTTATGTGAAAAAGCTTCAACCTGATAAGCTCGAACCCAAGTCGGAGAAATGTGTCTTCATAGGATACCCAAAAGAGACAGTTGGGTACACCTTCTATCACAGATCCGAAGGCAAGACTTTCGTTGCTAAGAATGGATCCTTTCTAGAGAAGGAGTTTCTCTCGAAAGAAGTGAGTGGGAGGAAAGTAGAACTTGATGAGGTAACTGTACCTGCTCCCTTATTGGAAAGTAGTTCATCACAGAAACCGGTTCCTATGACTTCTACACCAATTAGTGAGGAAGCTAATGATGATGATCATGAAACTTCAGATCAAGTTACTACCAAACCTCGTAGGTCAACCAGAGTAAGATCCGCACCAGAGTGGTACGGTAATCCTATTCTGGAGGTCATGTTACTAGACCATGACGAACCTACGAACTATGAGGAAGCGATGATGAGCCTAGATTCCGCAAAATGGCTTGAGGCCATGAAATCTGAGATGGGATCCATGTATGAGAACAAAGTGTGGACTTTGGTTGACTTGCCCGATGATCGGCAAGCCATCGAGAATAAATGGATCTTCAAGAAGAAGACAGACGCTGATGGTAATGTTACTGTCTACAAAGCTCGACTTGTTGCGAAAGGTTTTCGACAAGTTCAAGGAGTTGACTACGATGAGACCTTCTCACCCGTAGCGATGCTTAAGTCCGTCCGAATCATGTTAGCTATTGCCGCATTTTATGATTATGAAATTTGGCAAATGGATGTAAAGACTGCGTTCCTGAATGGATTTCTGGAAGAAGAGTTGTATATGATGCAACCTGAAGGTTTTATCGATCCAAAGGGTGCTAACAAAGTGTGCAAGCTCCAGCGATCCATTTATGGACTGGTGCAAGCCTCTCGGAGTTGGAATAAACATTTTGATAGTGTGATCAAAGCATATGGTTTTATACAGACTTTTGGAGAAGCCTGTATTTACAAGAAAGTGAGTGGGAGCTCTGTAGCATTTCTAATCTTATATGTGGATGACATATTGTTGATTGGAAATGATATAGAATTTCTGGATAGCATAAAAGGATACTTGAATAAGAGTTTTTCAATGAAGGACCTCGGTGAAGCTGCTTACATATTGTGCATCAAGATCTATAGAGATAGATCAAGACGCTTAATTGGACTTTCACAAAGCACATACCTTGACAAAGTTTTGAAGAAGTTCAAAATGGATCAGGCAAAGAAAGGGTTCTTGCCTGTGTTACAAGGTATGAAGTTGAGTAAGACTCAATGCCCGACCACTGCAGAAGATAGAGAGAAAATGAAAGATGTTCCCTATGCTTCAGCCATAGGCTCTATCATGTATGCAATGCTGTGTACCAGACCTGATGTGTGCCTTGCTATTAGTTTAGCAGGGAGGTACCAAAGTAATCCAGGAGTGGATCACTGGACACCGGTCAAGAACATCCTGAAATACCTGAAAAGGACCAAGGATATGTTTCTCGTTTATGGAGGTGACAAAGAGCTCATCGTAAATGGTTACGTTGATGCAAGCTTTGACACTGATCCGGACGATTCTAAATCGCAAACCGGATACGTGTTTATATTGAACGGTGGAGCTGTCAGTTGGAGCAGTTCTAAACAGAGCGTCGTGGCGGGATCTACATGTGAAGCGGAGTACATTGCTGCTTCGGAAGCAGCAAATGAAGGAGTTCATATCCGATCTAGGTGTCATACCTAGTGCATCGGGTCCAATGAAAATCTTTTGTGACAATACTGATGCAATTGCCTTGGCAAAGGAATCCAGATTTCACAAGAGAACCAAGCACATCAAGAGACGCTTCAACTCCATCCGGGATCAAGTCCAGGTGGGAGACATAGAGATTTGCAAGATACATACGGATCTGAATGTTGCAGACCCGTTGACTAAGCCTCTTCCACGAGCAAAACATGATCAGCACCAAGGCTCCATGGGTGTTAGAATCATTACTGTGTAATCTAGATTATTGACTCTAGTGCAAGTGGGAGACTGGAGGAAATATGCCCTAGAGGCAATAATAAAGTTATTATTTATTTCCTTATATCATGATAAATGTTTATTATTCATGCTAGAATTGTATTAACCGGAAACATGATACATGTGTGAATACATAGACAAACAGAGTGTCACTAGTAAGCCTCTACTAGACTAGCTCGTTAATCAAAGATGGTTATGTTTCCTAACCATAGACATGAGTTGTCATTTGATTAACGGGATCACATCATTAGGAGAATGATGTGATTGACTTAACCCATTCCGTTAGCTTAGCACTTGATCATTTAGTATGTTGCTATTGCTTTCTTCATGACTTATACATGTTCCTATGACTATGAGATTATGCAACTCCCGTTTACCGGAGGAACACTTTGTGTGCTACCAAATGTCACAACGTAACTGGGTGATTATAAAGGTGCTCTACAGGTGTCTCCGAAGGTACTTGTTGAGTTGGCGTATTTCGAGATTAGGATTTGTCACTCCGATTGTCGGAGAGGTATCTCTGGGCCCACTCAGTAATGCACATCACTATAAGCCTTGCAAGCAATGTAACTAATAAGTTAGTTGCGGGATGATGCATTACGAAACGAGTAAAGAGACTTGCCGGTAACGAGATTGAGCTAGGTATTGAGATACCGACGATCGAATCTCGGGCAAGTAATATACCGATGACAAAGGAAACAACGTATGTTGTTATACGGTTTGACCGATAAAGATCTTCGTAGAATATGTAGGAACCAATATGAGCATCCAGGTTCCCTATTGGTTATTGACCGGAGACGTGTCTCGGTCATGTCTACATAGTTCTCGAACCTGTAGGGTCCGCACGCTTAAAGTTCTGTGACGATTTGTATTATGAGTTTATGTGTTTTGATGTACTGAAGGTAGTTCGGAGTCCCGGATGAGATCGGGGACATGACGAGGAGTCTCGAAATGGTCGAGACGTAAAGATCGATATATTGGACGACTATATTCGGACATCGAAAATGTTCCTAGTGGTCCGGGTATTTTTCGGAGTACCGGGGAGTTACGGGAATACGGGGAAGAAGTATATGGGCCTTATTGGGCTTTAAGGGAGAGAGAGAGGTAGGCTGCGCGCCCCCCCCCAAGGCCTAGTCCGAATTGGACTAGGGGGAGGGGCTGCGCCCCCTCCTTCCTTCTCTTCTCTCTTCCCCTTCCTTCTCTCCTACTCCTACTACTTGGAAGGGGGGAATCCTACTCCCGGTGGGAGTATGACTCCTCCAGGGCACGCCATAGCTAGGCCGGCCCTCCCCCCTCCTCCACTCCTTTATATACGTGGCCAGGGGGCACCCCATAGACACACCAATTGATCATTAATCTCTTAGCCGTGTGCGGTGCCCCCCTCCACCATAATCCACCTCGATCATATCGCAACAGTGCTTAGGCGAAGCCCTGCGTCGGTAGCATTATCATCACCGTCACCACGCCGTCGTGCTGACGAAACTCTCCTGTGAAGCTTTGCTGGATCGGAGCTCGCGGGACGTCATCGAGTTGAACGTGTGCTGAACTCGGAGGTGCCGTGCGTTCGGTACTTGGATCGGTCGGATCGTGAAGACGTACGACTACATCAACCGCGTTGTGCTAACGCTTCCGCTTTCGGTCTACGAGGGTACGTGGACTCACTCTCCCCTCTCGTTGCTACGCATCACCATGATCCTGTGTGTGCGTAGGAAATTTTTGAAATTACTACGTTTCCCAACAAGGCCCCTGTCCATTACCAGAGGAGTAAGCCGTGCACAGAGGCGCCGACTTCAGAGGCGATGCGCCAGAGTAAGGAGGTGAACCACCAACTGGTGGGCAAGCTCAACGGCGTGCTCGCCAACATCTCCAACACCAACACCTTCCTATCGGGCGACGGCCCGCCTCTCAACTACAACCAGCCGGCCCATCGGTGTCACTCCTCCGCAGCCCCTACACACAGCTCCGCCTCCCGGAGGAGGCCCTCGAGGCATGCCGGCGAGGTCGGCGAGGCCGACGGCGACCGGGTGGTGGGGGCGCGCCGGCGGTCGGGAGGATTTAGGGTCGAAGGGAGCAAGCAGGAGAGCAAGGAGAGCCACCAGATTTTACTTTGTCACCTAGAGGTCGAGTATATTTGCTCCTGGGATAGGCGGAGGAGTAAAAATTTTACTCTAACCGGTTTAGGAGGTCGGCTAAGTGTCGATTAGAGGAGTAAAACCAAAATTTTACTCCTCGATCGCCGGATAGGGAATTTTACTCCTCTATCATTGGATAGGGGATCGACTAGAGTTGGCTAAGCAGGTCAACGGGAGCAGGGTGGGTGCGGGACTGCCGCTGTCGAAGATAGGAGGTCGGGGGTTTAGAGCGATGGCATTGGGCGATGGCATCACAACAATGGGTTGCGTCTAGGGGAGAGGGTGGTGAGGAAGTTGCGAGGTGCAGAGGCTGGCAGTTAGAAATGGGTTAAAGAGAGGAGAGGAGGGATGAGGAAGAAGATGAACCATGTTGTTGGCTGTTGGACGATGGTCCGATGCTTCATATTTTTGATTGCCAGTATTCTTTTTTCATATACCTGATACCTGATGAATAGGCGCTCTTTTTTAGAGAAACTCATCCCGCGTGTTGTTGTGAGAATCGGTTGATGAAAATTTGAGTTGATAATATAAGAGCAAAAACTAAAAGTACATATGTCTTATTTTATTTAATTATATATGTTGTAAAATATTTATTGAATATAAGTAGAACGGTTGAATAAAAAATATATTCCATATATGGTTAAATGTTGTGGTGGGGTTTTTTTCATGCATGATTGCATGTTGAGGTGGGTCTTATCTTATTTATAATTATATATGATGAGTTGGCTTGCTACCATATTGAGATAAATAAGTCAGTGGAGATAACTCTTTAGTTAGGTATATATATATATATAATATATATAAATTATATATATATATATATATATATAATATATATATATATATCTATATATATATATATATATATGATGGGAGGATATGAATTTTTTAAATTTCTAGAGTAGAAATAGAGCTATTCAGCGACAGAGCTATAATAATACATTTCAGCTCTATTTCTAGAGTAGAAATAGAGCTATTCCGTGGATTAAAAAAATGATCGCATATTCAAAAAATGTTCGCGATTCAAAAAATTGTTTAGGAAAACAAATGTTCATAATTTTGAAAAAAACATGTATTTAATTTATTTCATCAATTTGAAAATAAAATGGCAAATTCAAAAATTGTTCATGAAGTTTTAAAATTTGTTCACAAAAAATAGAAAAAGTTTGCCGATTTCAGAATTTGTTTCCAAATTTCAGGAAAAAACTTCATCAGTTAAACAAATGTTTGCTGATTCAAAAAATGTTCATCAATTCGAAAAATGCTAATGCATTTGAAAAAAATGTTCGTCCAAAACAAAAGAATACATTCATTAATTTCAAAATTTGTTTGCCGATTAGAAAATGTTCACAGCTTTCAAAAAATGTTTGTGAAATGCTAATAAAAGTTCACAAATTCGAAAAATATTTACAATTTGAGAAAATATTAGCGAATTCTTATAAAATGTTCACGAATTCAAAAAACGTTCAGGATTTCCAAAAATTCGGATTCAACATATGTTCACAAATTTGAAAGATGTTCCCAAAAATGAAAAAAGAAACCAAAAATTAATTAAAAGAAGAAGAAGAAAGAGAAAGGAAAAAAAAGAGAAAAGGAAAAAAAAAACCAAAATGAGCTAGCCGAACAAAAAAGAAAATGCAGCATTTCATGATTTGGACGCGCACTGCCCTGGTGGTGTGTCTTGTCACTAGTCGTCGGGATTCCACATCCACGGCAGAAGATGGCGGCGAAAGGTCCAGGACGACGCGACTCGTAGACTAATCATCGAGTGTGTAACGTGTGATGTGACAGGGCGTTAAGACGATGAGAGTCGGACGAGGAGGAGGAGCCCTGGCGGACGCATCTCTCTTTGTCTGCCTCTAGGAAAGGTCGTCACAGTTCCAGAATCGGGGGATATTCTTCACGTTAGCTAATAATCATGTACATGAAATATTCCGTGGGAGTTAAATCGATTTTTGGACGACCCCAAACATGGGGGTGACACAAGGAGCGCCATTGATGAGCGTCGACCCCGACAAGGCCGATCCAGGACCTCGCCGAAGAAGGGGATGACGCGGCAGCGATCTGTAACGTACCGAGCGAAGGCAAGTAAGTAGGTTAACGGTGGTGGGGTGTGTGCAAGATTGCTGCCGTCGAGGGGTTTAGAGGGATGGCCTTGGGTGATGCCAGCACAACGGTGGGCTACGGTTAGTAGAGAGGGTGGGGAGGCGGTCGTGAGAGAGGGAGGCCGATGGTTAGGGCTGGGTTGGAGGGCGGTGGGCGAAGAGGAAAATGAGGAAGAAAATGAATGGTGTATTGTCGTTTGTGGTCTTGGATGATTTTATTTTTTTTGCAGGATGTTGGATGATATAAGGCTCCATATTTTAAACTGAGGTAACTTTTTCATATACCTCATGAATAGGCGCTCTTTTTTAGAGATTGGGGGATAGGGTTTTGCATTGAGAAGTCCTCCTATGGGTCGCCTGCATATGTCAAACAGACGAGGCGGCGCCTAAGGCGAGTTGCTAATGGGACAACCCACTCTACAATCCTCGGGTTTGCTTTGATTTTTTCTCTTCAATTTTCTATTCAGACTTTTCGAAAAACCGATTGCCAGATTTTGAAAGGGATTTAGATAAGAAAAATACCCTTTTAAAAAATACAAGCAATATTAAAAAAAGTGCAGCGTGTATATTAAAAAAAGCTAACAATACACTGAATCGCCATATGTAAAAATATTCAGCATGTTTAAAAAATCAGTATGTATTTCGGAAAATATTCAACGTACATTAAGAAAAGTTTAGTTTGTATTTGGAAATGTTCACCGCATATTAGAAAAAGTTTATAATTCAACAACTATATAGAAAAGGAAAATTAGCAAGAAGAAAAAAGAAAAAAAATGCGAAATCTGAAAGAGAAGAAAAAAAAATAACTGAAACAAAAAACCAAGACAAAAACTACAAAAGAAAAAACAAAAACAAAAACCATTAGCAGCCAGCCACCGAAAACAACACAGCGAATGCACACGAACAAGGCCGGCTCACCTCGCTCCGCTGCGAGCCTGGACTCGTTTATTTGCCGCTTGGCATTTACTCGTTAACGTGCATTTTGTTAACTGACGTTAAAGACGCTCTTACCTCGGCTAACCCATATATTATTTAATTTCTGTAAACTCTCCAAAACCGTGTAGGGTACCGGCTTCAAACTCGCTACCTCTGCGTTCTGCCACTAGGCTATCTCATCTGCTAGGAAACACTTGCTTTTTTCTTTCTTTCTTCAGTTCATGGGTTTTTTTTCCTGAAGTTTTTACTCGGTTTTTCTTTTTTCTCAAAATGACTTTTTATTTTACTTTTTTTCTCAAAATGATTTTTTTCTTTCTTTATCCTTTTTCTTTTCTATTTTCCTTTTTCCTTAAATGCGTGGATTCTTTTCAAATTAATGGACTTTTTCTGAAAAATTGATGAACCTTTTTCCTAAAATCCAAGAACATATATTTAAGTTCCTGGACTTTTTCCCAAACTTGTGAACATTTTCTCAAAATCGAGGAACTTATTAAAAATTTCTGAAATTTATAAAAAAAAATCAACAAATTTTTGTTCAAAGTCGATGAACAATTTTAAATTCAATGAACTTTTATAAAATTGATTAAAAATTTTCAAAATTAAAGAAAAATTTCAAATTCCATGAAATTTTGTATAAATTTGATGAAGTTTTTTCAAATTCAATGAATGTTTTCAAGTTTGTGAAATTTTTCTTCAAAATTAATGAATTTTTTCAAAATTGATGAACTTTTTTTTTCCCAAAATCGATTACCTTTTTACAAATTTGATATTTTTTTCCAAAATGGATCAATTTTTTTCAAAATCGAGGAACTTATTTTCAAAATTTTGAATTATTTTGAAGTTTGTGAACTTTTATTCAAAATCCATGAGCATTTTTTAATTCATGAGTTAAAAAAAATCATTTTTTTGTATTTATTCAAAAGCCAAAGGTTGACCGATCAACTGCTCACCCGTTAACCGAGTGAGCAAAGTACGCGAGCGGGTGACTGCGTGATTATGCAAGCGAGCGAGGGACTGTTTCGGCCAGCCCACGGGAGCGGCTGCGTGAGCGCCAGTTAGGAGCACCCTATGTCTCGCTTGAACTTGAAGCATTTTTTGTTTTACTAGATAAATGCCCGTGCGTTGCAACGGATATAAACATTCCAGTACGTTAGCCTATGACTTTACCTACTCATATTAATATGATTAATTAAATAAATATTTACCAAATCTTTCCTGTGATTTAGGTACCTAATAAATTTATAATTATTTAATAATCACTTACTATTTGGTAAGAACTTATTGGTTTATCATCAAAAACATAACTTTATTTGGCAAGTCAATTAAATGCGAGACAGCTAATGGGGTTTTCAAGGAAAATCAGTGAAAAAAGATACATATAGAAGATAAAAATCAAAGTGGAAAGAAAGGAAGGAATGTACATAGCGTTGGACAAAGGACAAGGTGAACAGCAGAACATTGCGTTATTTTTAAGTACGAGAGATATTTTTACTTTCTTGTGCTTCAAAATATTCGCAATATGTTTATTTTAAAATCCCTTTATATACAAAAGTTAAAAAATGTTAATCATGCATTAAGAAAGTTAAATTTGTATCGCAAAAATGTTTGTGACATATAAAAATGTAAAATGCGTATGGAAAAGGTAGAAATAGAAAATATATGTTTTCAATGTTTTTAAAAGTTAGTGGCATTTACAAATGTTAATGTGAATAGAAAATTTGTTTTGCAAAAAATATTACAAAAGATGTACAATGTGTATTGCAAACTAGACAAAAAAAATATAAGTTTTCAAAAAATTAATCATGTCCCCACAAAACAAATGTAATAATGTATTTGGAGAGTGTTAAACATGTATATATAAAAATATTCTTAATCTATAAAAAATGTAGAATGGTGTATGGAAAAGTAGATAGCTAAAAATATATGTTTAAAAAATGTTAATCATAAATTTGGAAATTTGTAAACCTGTATATATGAAATGTTCCTGACGTATACAAAAAAAATATTAGAAAACTAGACATAAAAAATATATGTTTTAAAAATGTTAATCATGTATTTTCAAAATGTTAAATGTGTATATAAAATTGTTTCTGGTCTATAAAAAAAGTATAACATGTATGAAAAAATAGACATAAAAAATATAAGTTCTGAAAATTTTTAATCATGTGTTTGGCAAATATTAAATATGTATATTTTTTTATGGTTGGTGTATACAAAAAATGTACAAAGAAAACCTATAAAAAGAGAAAGAAACACAAGAGAACAAAGAAATACAAAGGAAGAAAAGCAAAAAACAGTAAAAACAAAAAATGAACAAAAAAATAAAGAGACATCTAGTGTTGGCATGGCCAGAAGACCGGTCTAGGACCACCGCGAAGACGTTTGTGTGTCATCGGCACCGCTTCAACAACTAGCTTATCGAGTTTGTCGTGGTCGAGTTGTTGCGCGCCACCTCCCTCGTCGCCAACAAGGGCAAGGTGAGGGGCGGGAGCACCAGGGAGGCAGCCGCGGTGGAGGAAGCCAGTCGACTGTGCCGAGAGGGCTGTCGCGGTCCCTCTGCGCGCTTTCGTCATTGAAAGGACCATGGGGACGACGATTCCGACGACATCGGCAACAGCGATAGAGCGGATGACGATGAGGTCCCACCGGCCAGGCTGGCATGTGTACGAGGTTTAGGTCCGCGTAGTTTTCTTTAGTTTTTTTTTTTCAATTTTAGTTGAACTTGTCAAATATCATCCCGTTTGATGTAATATGTCGAACTTTGCATGAATTAGGCCCAGTTTACGTGAAATTCGTTCAATTTGTTTAATTTTTGTTTGAAACGTGGACCGATGCTTCGGGTATGCAATTGAATGCCAGCTTTCGTATCCATGTCCGTAGACGGACAGCGAGTCCGATTTGTAGGACGGCGTTGAAGATGACCTACGACTTGGTCACATTGCATATGATACTAGTGTACTCCAGAACGCATAATGCATAGACTGGTATCATATTACTACCTCCGTTTCTAAATATAAGTCTTTATAGAGATTTCAATACGAACTACATACATATGTATATAGATATATTTTAGAGTGTAGATTCACTCATTTTTCTTCGTATGTAAGAGCATCTCCACTCGCGCCCCCAACAGGCCCCCAGGGCGAGTTTTTTCGCGCCGGCGCCGAAAAAAACCCCCAGTCGCGCCCCCAGAACGCCGAAATCCGCCGGCTCGGCCCAAATTTTGGCCCGACGATCCCAGGCCGAACCCAGCGCACTGGGAGCGCTTGGGGGCTCCGGCGGAAGGAAAAATCGTGCCTGGGCCACCACTGTCAGGTGAAAAAGCATCTTGCACGTCCAGATTCGCCCCCCCCCCCGCGCGCACACGCCTTCCGCCGCCTCACCGATCCCAGCGCCGCCTACCTACCCACCGCCGCTAGAAAGGTCGTTCCCCCCCGCCAGAAAAGAGAGGGTTCACCGCGGCACCCTCCATCCCGCTCCCGGGCGAGCTTTCCAGCGCTCCGGCCACGCAGGGCGGGGTTACCGGCGGCTGCGCGCCTACCAATGCTGAAGACACTGCTCGGATCCTAGCACAGAATGCAGCAAGAGGATTTCCTGGGATGCTTGAAAGCATCGACTGCATGCATTGGAAATGAAAAAACTGTCCATTTGCTTGACAGGGGATGTACAAAGGCGCCAAAGGCGGTTGCAGTGTGGTACTTGAGGCAGTGGCCACACAGGACCTCTGGATTTGGCACTCCTTCTTTGGTATGCCAGGAACTCACAATGACATCAACGTACTGTAGTGCTCCCCTGTCTTTGCCAAGCTTGTTGAAGGTCATGCTCCTCCGGTGAACTTCGAGGTCAATGGGCGCCACTACAACAAGGGATATTACCTAGCAGATGGCATCTATCCGAGATGGTCCACATTTGTGAAGACTATCTCAAACCCTGTCCAGGAGGCAAGAACTCCCACTTTGCCAAGTGTCAGGAGGCTTGCAGGAAGGATGTCGAGCGGGCATTTGGTGTGCTCCAATCTCAATTTGCTCTTGTCTGGTACCCCGCTCAGACCTGGTCGAAAGACCAAATATGGGAGGTCATGACTTGCTGTGTCATCTTGCACAACATGATCATTTAGAGCGAGCAAGAAGAGCCAGTGTTTGACACTGAACCATATTACAGGCAGGGTCCTCTTGCCCAAGTTGATCACCAGCTACTGGGAACCTAGACTGCCTTCCTCAATATGCGTCAGGAGATCCGAGACCCACAGGTGCATCAACAACTGCAGCACGATCTGGTGGAGCACCTATGGAGGCTCAAGGGCAACGCCTGGCTCGACGTGTGATGAAATATGACTTTTTATTTGTTGAACTATTTGATTTGTATTGATTTGTTGAAATATTAGATTTGTATTGATTTTTTTGTGATGAACTATGTGATAGCTTCTGTTGAATTTGTGTCGAAGCACGCCGAATATGGGCCGAAATTGGTCCAATTTGCACCAAAAGTAGGCCGAAATTGGGCCAATTTGCGACGACAGTGGGCGGAAATCGACGCCTGAGGGGCGATCTTGGGGGACGGCTGGCAAACCGACTGCCCCCACGCCAATTTTTCCGCCGGCGCGCCCCCAGGCGGCGCTATTTCAAGCCCCTGGGGGGCCGAACGAGTGGAGATGCTCTAATACAACGCATAGTGCATAAATTGGTATCATGCTGATCTCATTTATTGTCATACATGGTGAAAGAACATGTGGTGCCCCCATGTCTGGTTTTGGTAATTGATGACATTCTCTATGGACTAATGGTTGACTTGAGTTATATTTGAAGGATTTGTCCATAGGCATTTCTTGAAGTCCATGTGTTGGTTTCAAGGAGTTTATGAGTTGGCCAAGGTGCTTTTCAAGGAATTATCCAAAGATTGGGTTGGCCATGTGAGAGTTGAGCCTATTGCAAGTATGTCTTGAAGAAGAAGATTGTATGAACATTCATGTTTTCCTTCAAGACATCATCCTAATGAAGAGAGTTGGAAAGATACAAGGTTGATCAAGACTAAGTACAAAGAGTGATTCAACTTGATCAACACACAAAGCATAGAAGATGTACCAAGCGGGATCAAGTGATCACATGGTATGGTAAGCATTGTCCATTGCACTTTATGTACGAATCTGTGGTCTATGTGAGAGTTGTTTGTGGGGTTAGGTATGTTTCCATGGTCGTACATCAAAAGGAAGATATCATATAACCCATGGAGGATGACATCAAGTGGTGATCGTCATCAAGATTGTGGTGTGCAAGTTCAAGTGGAGCATCACGAAGAGATCGTGCTTGAAGCTTGCCGTCCATTGTGGTGACAGTGGACTTGTGAAGATGTGTGCTACTTCTTGAGCTTGCGTTGGTTTTTCCCTTGAAGAGAAAAGGGTGATGCAGCAAAGTAGAGATAAGTATTTCCCTCAGTTAAGAACCAAGGTATCAATCCAGTAGGAGATACACGCAAGTCTCCAATCTATGCACCTGCACAAACAATCAAACACTTGCACCCAACGCGATAAAGGGGTTGTCAATCCCTTCACGGTCACTTGCAAAGGTGAGATCCGATAGAGATAGATATAAAAGATTACTAAAACGTAAAACAAAATAAAAGTAAATAAATAGCAGCAAGGTATTTTTGGGTTTTTTGGTTTATAGATTTGAAAATATATGATGGAAAATAGACCTGGGGGCCATAGGTTTCACTAGAGACTTCTCTCTTGAAGGCAAATAATACGGTGGGTGAACAAATTACTGTCGAGCAATTGATAGAAAAGCGCAAAGTTATGACAATATCCAAGGCAATGATTATGCATATAGGCATCACGTCCGTGTCAAGTAGATCGAAACAATTCTACATCTACTACTATTACTCCACACATCGACCGCTATCCAGCATGCATCTAGAGTATTAAGTTCATAAAGAACGGAGTAAACGCCTTAAGTAAGATGACATGATGTGGAAGGATAAACTCAAGCAATATGATGAAAAACTCCATCTTTTTACCCTTGATGGCAACAATACAATACGTGCCTCGCTACCCCTACTTTGTCACTGGGTGAGGACACCGCAAGATTGAACCCAAAACTAAGCACCTCTCCCATTGCAAGAAGAACCAATCTAGTTGGCCAAACCAAATCGATAATTCAAAGAGAAATACAAAGATATCAAATCATGCATATAAGAATTCAGAGAAGATTCAAATAATATTCATAGATAAACTGATCAGAAATCCACAATTCATCGGATCTCGACAAACACACCACAAAAGAATATTACATCGGATAGATCTCCAAGAACATCGAGGAGAACATTGTATTGAAGATCAAAGAGAGAGAAGAAGCCATCTAGCTACTAGCTATGGACCCGAAGGTCTATGGTAAACTACTCACGCTTCATCGGAAGGGCAATAGGGTTGATGTAGAAGCCCTCCGTGATCGAATCCCCCTCCGGCAGGATGCCGGAAAAGGCCCCAAGATGGGATCTCACGGGTACAGAAGGTTACGGCGGCAGAAAAGTATTTTGGTGGACGCTTCTGGTCGTTTGGGAATATTTGGGAATATATAGAGGAAGAATTAGGGTTAGAGGAGCTCTGAGGGGCCCACAAGCCCTCAGGGCGCGCCCCTGGCTTGTGGAGTCCTCGGGACTCCCTTGCCTTCAACTCCAAATTTGCTGGGTGTCTTCTGGTCCAAGAAAAATCAACGCAAAAGTTTTATTCCATTTGGACTCCGTTTGATATTCCTTTTCTGTAAAACTCAAAAATAAGGAAAAAACAGAAACAAGCACTGGGCTCTAGGTTAATAAGTTAGTCCCAAAAATAATACAAAATAGCACAATAATGCATATAAAACATCCAAAACAGATAATATAATAGCATGGAACAATCAAAAGTTATAGATACGTTGGAGACGTATCAATTTGCCGAAGAGTGGCTCACCCATAGTTGAGTATGGGGGAGCAATCAACTAGTCTTCATCGACCCAACGCAATCAAGAAAGGTGGTCCATCTTGAGGAGGACAAGATCGTCAGCATCTAGCTCAAGTGGATTATGCGTAAGGCAAAGGTTTGCCCTTGATAGGTTTTACATTTTACCGGTCTCGTGGTGGTAGTTGGGAGACTGGGTTATAGGATCAATTGCCGTACTATCAAGGGGGGCTCTCAAGTGAGTAGCTTGATCGTATCATTCATAGAGAGCTCAAACCATTGCATCCTTGCATCATCTTTCTTGGTTCTTGTTTGGCTTTTATCTTTGTGAGGTATTAGAGCTTGTGGTTATCTTCGTGACAAGCTCCATACCATCGAAAACTGATTTCCTATGCATCTTCTTTTGCGTTTCCAGTGTTGGAGTTTTTGCCGGTCTTTTTTGAGAAAGGGTTCTCACCATTTTATTTTGGGTATTTTCTCAATTGCTATTTATTGATATTTATATCAAGATTGTGTTATCCCTTGTCTTTAGCTTTCCAACAAACTTGGTTTCATCAAATTTGGAGTTCGTTTGCAAAAATTGTGGCCGTTTCAATTTTACCGGTTCTCGCTTCTCTCTGCCCTCTGCGGGTGCCCGGGGTCACCCGAGCCCCTCCATAGAGACCTCTCTGACCGGTCCAGGTGCTCGGGGTCTCGCCCCCCGGGTGCCTGGGGTCATCCGGGGCGCTCCCTCTCCTCCTCGGATCACCCCGGATGCCCGGGGTCTTGGACCCCCGGGTGCCCGGGCTCCTCCGCCACCTCCTCTCGGCCTCCTCCGGGTGCCCGGGGTTGGGACCCCTGGGTGCCTGGTGCCCCTGCCCTGTTTCTTTCCCTGTGTGTCCGGGTGCCCGGGGTTTTCTCCCGGGTGCCCGGGGTTGTATGGCTTTTTCTCAGTTGGGTCCGGGTGCCCGGACCTCTTTTGTCCGGGTGCCCGGGGTTACGGCTGTGTGCAACGGCCACATTTTTCTTGGGGGTATTTATACCCCATTCTTCCACCTTCAACCCTAATCCTCTTGCAAGTTTTTCCCCCACCATTGTTGATCTCATGGAGCTTGCTATCTCTCAATCCCTCCATGGATTCTTGCTAGTTTGGGGGGGGGGGGGAAGAGAGAGGAGATCTAGATCCACATTTGCACCAATCACTTTCTCCTCTATGTGAGGGGAAACCCTTGGATCTAGATCTTGGAGTTCTTGGTGTTCTCCTTCTTGTTCTTCCTCTCATATTCTTCCATAGCTTTCATTGCTTTGGTGGGATTTGAGAGTGAGGGACTTGGGCACTTATTGTGCCCTTGCCATTGCATTTGGTGCATAGGTTTGAGTTCTCCACGGTGATACGTGGAAGTGAAGTTTGAGAAGCTTTTTACTCTTGGGTGCTTGGTACCCTAGAGCTTGTTCCTCTTGGGTGCTTGGGCGCCCTAGACGGTTGGTGGTGCCTCGGAGCTCAATCATTGTGGTGTAAAGCTCCGGGCAAGTGTCGGGGTCTCCAATTAGGTTGTGGAGATTGCCCCGAGCAATTTGTACGGGTTTCGGTGACCGCCCCCAAGGGTTGCCAAAGTGTACGGGTTCGGTAAATGCTCCCAAGGGTTGCCACTTGTATGGGTTCGGTGACTGCCCTCAAGGGTCCCTTAGTGGAATCATGGCATCTTGCATTGTGCGAGGGCGTGAGGATATTACGGTGGCCCTAGTGGCTTCTTGGGGAGCATTGTGCCTCCACACCGCTCCAAACGGAGATTAGAATCCGCAATGGTGTGAACTTCAGGATACATCGTCGTCTCTGCGTGCCTCGGTTATCTCTTACCCGAGCCCTTTACTTATGCACTTTGTGATAGCCATAGTATGACATGATATATATCTTGCTATCACTTAGTTGTTTATCTTGCTCAGCATAAGTTCTTGGCGTACATAGGTGAGCCTAGTCGATTTAGGTTTTGTGCTTGACAAATTAAACACTAGCTTTATTCCGCATTTGCTCAAGCCTAAACCATAATTATTTTAAAGCGCCTATTCACCCCCTCCCTCTAGGCGACATCCACGATCATTCAATTGGTATCATAGCCTCGTCTCCCTTTATTAGGCTTAACCGCCTAGAGAGTAAAGATGTCGACTAGGGGATTAGGATTCTCTGACACTCTTAGTTTCGATGGCACAAATTTTTATGTTTGGGTAATTTGCATGCTTAATCTCTTTAGGGTCATGGACCCAAATTTAGAGAGAATTGTAGATATGGGTTTTTCTCCTCCAAAGGATCATCAAAGATTATCTATAGAGGATGAGAAAAACTCTTATCTCAATGCTCAAGCTTCTAATGTGCTTTTTGATGCTTTGAGCAATGTAGTTATATTTCAACTCATGCCATTCCGGGATGCTCATGAGTTGTGGACAAAGCTTCAAGATAAATATGGTGTGTGCAAGATTTGTGTGGATGATTGTTCTCCCTCCACCTCCGGCCGCATGGTGTTCTCAACTTCTTCTACTTCACCTACATGTGGATTGCCACAAGGTAATGATATGGTGAGTAGTGTTGGTCAGTGCAATGATGATAGTGTGCTTATTGTTGATTATCCTTCATCACTATCTTATTGCAATGGTCCTTCTTTGGACTTCAACACTTCGAGCTCTCTAAATGTTTCACATGCTTGTGTTGATAGTCCTTGCATATCATGTAGAAATTGCTTGACTAAATCTCATGATGATATGCTTGCTATGTCTTGTTGCCATGATAAAAATGCATGTATTTCCTCGAGTTGTTATGCTAACAATGTAGAGGAAACCCAACACTCCATGAAACAAGATGTGGTCTTAAATGGTGCTTCAAGTGATCCTACATCATCATCTATTGTTTCTCACTTTTGCCTTATGGCTAAGGCTTTGAAGGTATCTCCTACTTCGAATCCCAATTTTTCTCTTGATGATGATGTTGATGCTAATGAGGATGAGAATATTAATGAAGAGAATGATAATGTTGCTTCCTCAAAAATTAAAGGGGAAATGGTTTTTAAAGCTCTTCATAAGAATAAAATTGCTAGTTCCAACTTCATGGAAATCATGTCTATTGCCATTGAGGGCAAGAAATACATTGAGGAGTTGGAATCTCATCTCGAGGAGCATGAGGTCACCTTTGAGAAAATGGAAGGTCATGAGCGTGACTATGCTAATGAAATTGCGGACCTATCCAGCTCTTGAACTTGAACAAACCACCAAGAAATCTCTTGAGAAGACTTTTGCTCTAGAATTATCTAGAGTGAGGGAATCTCATGATAGAGCTCTTGAGGTGGCCAATGATTTCGAAACTAAAAATGAGAAGCTTGAAGTTGCGCATGCTAAACTCCTTTAGGACTTTGGGCACCTCGAAAATGGCTCTAGGGTCATTAAGAGTGAGCTCATCGGACTCACCGAGTCTCATGCCCAACTTAAAGCTTCATATTCAAAAGAGCTTGCCAAGTTGCCTTCTCCTCTTGTTGTTAATGATGATTCTTGTGCTACTAACTCTACTTTTTGTGAAGCACCCATTTTGAAGGAGAATGTTGAGCTAAGGGCTCAACTTGAGTTGCTATCTAGCAATTATGGGAAATTGGAAGAAAGTCATGAAAAGATCTCATGATGATCTTCTAGTATCCCATAATATGCTAAAGATAGCTCATGAGGCTATTATTGCTAAGGTAACATCTAGTGAGCCTCATGTGGATACTAGCACTACTTCAAGTCAAAATGCTATATTGCCATGTGCTAGTCCTTGTAATTCATCTACTCACAATGTTGCTATATCTTGTGATGAATTTGAAGGAAATATGCCCTAGAGGCAATAATAAATTTATTATTTATTTCCTTATTTCATGATAAATGTTTATTATTCATGCTAGAATTGTATTAATCGGAAACTTAGTACATGTGTGAATACATAGACAAACAGAGTGTCCCTAGTATGCCTCTACTTGACTAGCTCGTTAATCAAAGATGGTTAAGTTTCCTAGCCATGGACATGTGTTTTCATTTGATGAACGGGATCACATCATTAGAGAATGATGTGATGGACAAGACCCATCCGTTAGCTTAGCACTATGATCGTTTAGTTTGTTGCTATTGCTTTCTTCATGACTTATACATGTTCCTCTGACTATGAGATTATGCAACTCCCGAATACCGGAGGAACACCTTGTGTGCTATCAAACGTCACAACGTAACTGGGTGATTATAAAGATGCTCTACAGGTGTCTCCGATGGTGTTTGTTGGGTTGGCATAGATCGAGATTAGGATTTGTCACTCCGTGTATCGGAGAGGTCTGTACATCACTATAAGCCTTGCAAGCAATGTGACTAATGAGTTAGTTGTGGGATGATGCATTACGGAACGAGTAAAGAGACTTGCCGGTAACGAGATTGAACTAGGTATGAGGATACCGACGATCGAATCTCGGGCAAGTAACATACCGATGACAAAGGAAACAACGTATGTTGTTATGCAGTTTGACCGATAAAGATCTTCGTAGAATATGTAGGAGCCAATATGAGCATCCAGGTTCCGCTATTGGTTATTGACCGGAGATGTGTCTCGGTCATGTCTACATAGTTCTTGAACCCGTAGGGTCCGCACGCTTAACGTTCGATGATGATTTGTATTATGAGTTATGTGATTTGATGACCGAAGTTTGTTCGGAGTCCCGGATGAGATCACGGACATGACGAGGAGTCTCGAAATGGCCGAGAGGTAAAGATCGATATATTGGAAGGCTATATTTGGACATCGGAAATGTTCCAAGTGATTCGGGTATTTTTCGGAGTACCGGAGAGTTACGGGAATTCGCCGGGGGAAGTAGTGGGCCTTAATGGGCCATACGGGAAAGGAGAGAAGGGCCTCAAGGGGTGGCCGCGCGCCCCCCCATGGGCTGGTCCGAATTGGACTAGGAGGGGGCGGCGCCCCCCTCCTTCCTTCTCCCCTCTTCCTCCTTCCCTCCTTCTCCTACTAGGAATAGGAAAGAGGAGGGGAATCCTACTTGGACTGGGGAGTCCTAGTAGGATTCCCCACACCTGGCGCGCCCCCTTTGGGCCGGCCACCTCTTCCCTCCCCTCCTTTATATACGTGGCCAGGGGGCACCCCAATAGCAGATCAAAGTTTCTCTTAGCCGTGTGCGGTGTCCCCCTCCACAGTTACACACCTCGGTCATATCGTCGTAGTGCTTAGGCGAAGCCCTGCACCGGTAACTTCATCATCACCATCGCCACGCCGTCGTGCTGACGAAACTCTCCCTCGGCCTCAGCTAGATCTAGAGTTCGAGGGACGTCACCGTGCTGAACGTGTGCAGATCGCGGAGGTGCCATGCGTTCGGTACTTGATCGGTTGGATCGCGAAGATGTTCGACTACATCAACCGCGTTACTAAACGCTTCCGCTTTCGGTCTACGAGGGTACGTGGACACACTCTCCCCGCTCGTTGCTATGCTTCTCCTAGATAGATCTTGCGTGATCGTAGGAATTTTTTTGAAATACTACGTTCCCCAACAAAATTGCTTTCCTTGCCTTGTTGCTCTAATGATGAAGCTTATACTTCCTCTAGTACTTGTGTTGATACTAACCATGTATAGGAAATCAAAGAGCTCAAGGCCCAAGTCACTTCTTTGAAGAAAGACTTGGAAAAGAGTCATGATGGGAAGTCCACACTCAACAATATCTTGAGTTTGCAAAAATCCCCCAATGACAAAGGTGGACTTGGATTCAACTCCAATAAGAAGAAGAAGTCCAAGATCAACAAGAAGAAGGGCCAAGATCAAGTCAAGAATTTGGCCAAGATTATTTGCTTCAAGTGCAAAATTGAAGGGCATCATGTTAGATCTTGCCCATTGAAGAAGGAGGCCATTAGTGAAAAGGGAAGAGGCCACAAGTTCAATCTCATGCTCAACCACAAGTTGAAGAAAGGCCACTTCTCAAGAAGACTCAAGGCAATGATCTTCAATTTGAGAAGTCAACTAAGAAGAAAGAAAAGAGTAGATGTTGCTACTTATGCCGTGAGAAGGGTCATCTTGCTTCTTCATACACGAATGGTACTTTATCCAACCCGATTCTCATTGATGATATTTATTCTCTTCGGAAGGATAAGGTTGGTAATGTGGTTGCCAAGTTTGTTGGTACTCAAAGTGGTGTCAAGCAAAGAACCATTTGGGTTGCCAAGCCTATTGTGACTAACCTCTTAGGACCCAACATGGTTGGGGACTAACAAGCTCAAACTTGATCAATAGGTGATGTTGGAGGGCATTGGAGACTTGACTACATTATGAAGATTAAGGGGTCTTCATCATTCATACTGTTTCAAGCCAAGTCATTTGGATTATCAAGTTTCTATCTTATATTCAATGTGCCTCTTTGCGGTAACTTGTACTTAAATTGTTTACAATAAAAGTTACTTGCCCCTTTGCATGTTTTGGTTTTGTACCTTGCATGTGTTTGTATATGTTGTGCTTCCAATTTGCCTATCTTGAATAATCAAGTACGTGTATGTTGTTTGCATATCATGTACGTGTGAGTGTTGTGTTGAGCCTATTTGCATCTTTTTTGTATCTTAGTTGGCTCTTGTGAGAGATTAATGGAACATCCCATTTTGGGGGAGTGATGTGCTTTGTGCACTTCACAATCCTATAAATGTTTGTACATGAGGAATACCACCTAGTATTGATATTTCAAGATTATCTAGTCTCCATGTGGTATGTCTTCTCATGAGAAATTCAAATTCTAAACAATCCATTAATTATCTCTTGTTGCTTTTTAGTTGCCTCTTGTTAAGTTTTCATTGGTATCACATTATGGGGGAGTAATATGCTATGTGCATATTACAAGCCTAGAAAATGTGTACATTTGAGGTAGTGCCACTTAGATTTGATATTGTAAATTATCTTGTTCCTAGGTGGCATGCTAGCTCTGCAAGTTGCAATTTGCTTGTGTTCTTTGTGTGAAGTTGATGTTGCATATCTTTGCAACCTACCACCGGGGATTATTTCCAAATACTTCTTGTCTCTTGACAATTGGTACTCATTTATGTGGTAGAAATTGTTAATCATCTTTACGTTGGCTTTTGTTTTTATTTGCCTTATCTCTTGCCAAGGATTGTGTCAACTCCCATTGTCTTCCATACCACTTGTGGATCTTGTTAATTTCTTGATCTTGTCTAGTGTTTTTCTCGATATAGGGAAAGTGGTGATCCCATCTTGTGCATTTTTGTTTTCAAATGTAAATTCTCTATAATGCACAACGCTTGGGGGAGCTATCCTATTTTCTTTAGAACACTCATCTTGTGATCCTTACCAAGCGTGTGTTGGAGGAAGGCAAGCCATTTCTCTTTGGTACCTTGTGCCATCATGAAACTTTGTAGAGGGCTTAGTTTGTTTGAACCATCCTCTCTTTTGGGAGTTCGATATCTTTCATTTTGCATGTATCAATGGATATCTCATTCCTTGATGTCTCTTTTAATTGATATCTTCCAAGTGATGATCTCTCCATTTGGTATCCTATTCTCTCTTGGTATTTATTTTTCATTGGGTATCGGTTCTTGAAGTCTTGAGCATGCATATTTACTTCATGTATTTTCTTGGGCATTCGTTCTTTCTTTGACCCAATATGCAGGGGAAACTCCACCAAGTCTCAAATTGGATGAGATGTGCATGATATTCGGTTTCATATATATAAGCACATATGTATGTGGAGTTTGTCCTATGTATTGTTGGTTCTCTAACTCTTTGGTCCCAATGAGTTTGGGTACCATTTTGTTTGTGGTGTTGTTCTAGGAAGAATTGGAGATGCATTGGATGCTCGGCTCACTCACAAGGAAGGTGGTGTCACCATGTGCTTATTGAGATCAAGATAGGATGATCAATGAACTACTATCTACTACCTTCTATTGGTATCTTCTACATCATTCCAATGTTATCTCAGTAACAAGTACCTACTTCATGCATTCATTTCTTGCATTCAACCTTGTGTGGGTTGCATCATGGCATGAATTTATTGATTCCTTCTTGTGTTACTTGTTTCCTTTCTCAAAGCATCCCAACAATGATCTCTTGTTGCTAGTTGTGATGTCTTTAATGTTCGTGTGTGGAGTTCATTGATATATAATAAGACAATATTAAGCCTTGTGCTATGCTTTCATGCAAAAATCTTATTGGTATATTTATGACTTCCTTTTGGATATCGTGTTCCTTCGTGTTGTAACTATTTTGGGTGTACATCCTTCTTTGTAGATATATATCATCATGATGTTCATCTACCTAGAACATTATACACTTGAGAGAAATTACATCTCTAGATGATATCCTTTCTTTCACGTCCACCTTGTCTTTCTTATTTTATTTCTTTGGTGGCTCCGTGAAAGCTTTTGCCTTGAGTGCGGTTCTTATCTCGTTGCATCTTGATGCACTCTTTTGTGGTGAAGATCTTTTTTCTCATGCTTGTCTTGACGAGGCTTTGCCATCTTAATTGGTATCCCTCGTCTTGATGAGGCCTTCATTTTCTATCTTCACCATGGGGTGTCACAAGCTTGGTTGTTATTTCGCTTTTTTTGTGAGCTTGTGAATCCTTTTGCTAGTTGTGTGTGTGTGGGAAGGGCATGTCTTGCACCTTGTATCTCATTCATTCAAGACTATGCTGATGCTTAATGTTCATCCTTATATTAGTCTTCTCAAGTGCTTTGCCATGACTCACACACATCATTTTGGTTGAGTATATTCTTAAGTTGCCTCTTTTTCATGTTGCTCAACCATGTGCTTATTGCAAGCGCTATGCCTTGTTTATTATCTTTGCTCACTTGCACTTGTTGTGAGTTTATATTGACGTTGGGGGAGTGATGATCCTATTTTGTGAACGGTGTATCCATATACAAAAATGAATATTGCACAAATCATGGGGAGCCTCTCTATGTTCCTTAGAAAATTCCTATGCTCATATCATAATATCTTTCTTTCTTGTGGCTCGTAGGATCTTTTGACTACTTGTGTCAATTGGTATCTTTTGTTTGCTTGCTTCTCTCTTTGGTATGTCTTTGTGCCATATCATCCTTTTGCAATCTTTGGATCCTCAATATAGTTTGTCTTCCTCCAACTAGCTATCATTGGATATGTGTATTTCATTGCACTCATATTTTGATAAATACACACTTTATGGAGGAACACATATTATATTGGCCTTCTAAATTTTTCGCCCATTTTGGCAATCGATGCCAATGGGGGAGAAATTTCAAGAGTTTACTTTGGAGAGCTTAGAGGGTTTTTGGTATCTTGCTTTGGTTTTGTTCCTAAGCATTTGCATCTCATGCTCATGCATTATTAGTTGTTGCCTTGCATGGTGATGTTTAATTCCTTATATAAACTCTCTTGAAAGTGATTGTCATCAATTACCAAAATGGGGGAGATTGAAAGAACATGTGGTGCCCCCATGTTTGGTTTTGGTAATTGATGACATTCTCTATGGACTAATGGTTGCCTTGAGTTATATTTGAAGGATTTGTCCATAGGCATTTCTTGAAGTCCATGTGTTGGTTTCAAGGTGTTTATGAGTTGGCCAAGGTGCTTTTCAAGGAATTATCCAAAGATTGGGTTGGCCATGTGAGAGTTGAGCCTATTGCAAGCATGTCTTGAAGAAGAAGATTGTGTGAACATTCATGTTTACCTTCAAGAAATCATCCTAATGAAGAGAGTTGGAAAGATACAAGGTTGATCAAGACTAAGTACAAAGAGTGATTCAACTTGATCAACACACAAAGCGTAGAAGATGTACCAAGCGGGATCAAGTGATCTCATGGTATGGTAAGCATTGTCCATTGCGCTTTATGTACTAACCCGTGGTCTATGTGATAGTTGTTTGTGGGGTTAGGTATGTTTCCATGGTCGTGCATCAAAAGGAAGATATCATATAACCCATGGAGGATGACATCAAGTGGTGATCGTCATCAAGATTGCGGTGTGCAAGTTCAAGTGAAGCATCACAAAGAGATCATGCTTGAAGCTTGTCGTCCATTATGGTGACAATGGACTTGTGAAGATGTGCCGAAGAGTGGCTCACCCATAGTGGAATATGGGGGAGCAATCAACTAGTCTTCATCGACCGAACGCAATCAAGAAAGGTGGTCCATCTTGAGGGTGACAAGATCGTCATCGTCTAGGTCAAGTGGATTATGCGCAAGGCAAAGGTTTGCCCTTGATAGGTTTTATATTTTACCGGTCTCGTGGTGGTAGTTGGGAGACCGGGTTATAGGATCGATTGCCGTACTATCAAGGGGGGCTCTCAAGTGAGTAGCTTGATCGTATCATTCGTAGAGAGCTCAAACCATTGCATCCTTGCATCATCTTTCTTGGTTCTTGTTTGGCTTTTATCTTTGTGAGGTTTTAGCGCTTGTGGTTATCTTCGTGACAAGCTCTATACCATCGAAAACCGATTTCCTATGCATCTTCTTTTGCGTTTCCAGTGTTGGAGTTTTTTCTGGTCTTTTTTGAGAAAGGGTTCTCACCATTTTATTTTGGGTATTCTGTCAATTGCTATTTCTTGATATTTCTATCAAGATTGTGTTATCCCTTGTCTTTAGCTTTCCAACAAACTTGGTTTCATCAAATTCAAAGTTCGTTTGCAAAAGTTGTGGCCGTTTCAATTTTACCGGTTCCCGCTTCTCTCTGCCCTCTGCGGGTGCCCGGGGTCACCCGAGCCCGTCCATAGAGACCTCTCTGACCGGTCCGGGTGCCTGGGGTCCTCCGGGGCGCTTCCTCTCCTCCCCTGATCACCCCGGGTGCCCGGGGTCTTGGACCCCCGGGTGCCCGGGCTCCTCCGCCACCTCCTCTCAGCCTCCTCCGAGTGCCCGGGGTTGGGACCCCCGGGTGCCCGGCACACCTGCCCTGTTTCTTTTCCTGTGTGTCCGGGTGGCCGGGGTTTTTCCCCCGGGTGCCCGGGGTTGTATGGCTTTTTCTCTGTTGGGTCCGGGTGCCCGGACCTCTTTTGTCCGAGTGCCCGGGGTGGCGGCTGTGTGCAACGGCCACATTTTTTGGGGGGTATTTATACCCCCTTCAACCCTAATCCTCTTGCAAGCTTTCCCCCCCACCATTGTTGACCTCTTGGAGCTTGCTATCTTTCAATCCCTCCATGGATTCTTGCTAGTTTTTTGGGAGGGGGGGAGGAGATCTAGATCCACATTTCCATCAATCACTTTCTCCTCTATGTGAGGGGAACCTTTTGGATCTAGATCTTGGAGTTTTTAGTGTTCTCCTTCTTGTTCTTCCTCTCATATTCTTCCATAGCTTTCATTGCTTTGGTGGGATTTGAGAGTGAGGGACTTGGGCACTTAGTGTGCCCTTGCCATTGCATTTGGTGCATAGGTTTGAGTTCTCCACGGTGATACGTGGAAGTGAAGTTTGAGAAACTTTTTACTCTTGGGTGCTTGGTACCCTAGAGCTTGTTCCTCTTGAGTGCTTGGGCGCCCTAGACGGTTGGTGGTGCCTCAGAGCTCAATCATTGTGGTGTAAAGCTCCGGACAAGCGTCGGAGTCTCCAATTAGGTTGTTGAGATTGCCCCGAGCAATTTGTACGGGTTCCGGTGACCGCCCCCAAGGGTTGCCAAAGTGTACGGGTTCGGTGACCGCCCCCAAGGGTTGCCATTTGTATGGGTTCGGTGACCGCCCTCAAGGGTCCCTTAGTGGAATCATGGCATCTTGCATTGTGCGAGGGCGTGAGGAGATTACGGTGACCCTAGTGGCTTCTTTGGGAGCATTGTGCCTCCAACCGCTCCAAACGGAGATTAGCATCCGTAAAAGTGTGAACTTCGGGATACATCGTCGTCTCCGCGTGCCTCGGTTATCTCTTGCCCAAGCCCTTTACTTATGCACTTTACTTTGTGATAGCCATAGTATGACATGATATATATCTTGCTATCACTTAGCTGTTTATCTTGCTCAGCATAAGTTGTTGGCGCACATAGGTGAACCTAGTCGATTTAGGTTTTGTGCTTGACAAATTAAACGCTAGTTTTATTCCGCATTTGCTCAAGGCTAAACAGTAATTATTTTAAAGCGCCTATCCACCCCCCTCTAGGCGACATCCTCGATCGTTCACATGGCACATACAAGCACATCATTTAATACTATTGTTGATTGATACTCATTCTATAGTGACCTCATTTATTGCCATACATTACACGTACATCATTTAATATGATATGGTACTATTATATCATGATATTCAATCCTTGCTTTCTCATAATTGTGTGTCATCCCAATAAAAATGACTAATTGATACAACTTCCATCCCAAAATACTTGCCTTTGATTCGTTCAGATATGGATGTAGACAAATTTAGTGTCTAGATAAATCCTTATTTAAACAAATCTACAAATGTAAAGAAATAATTTCCCTGCAAAAAACAAATAATTTGTAACGGAGGGAGCATGCATGATATATATAGAGGTAATATCATCGGGAGTCATAGAACTTGTACTCAATGTTCAGTTTGGTGCTAGAACTTTAAAAATACGGATTTGTGGTCACCTAACTTGACATCACGTGCAAATACGATCACAAAACACGTATGCGGACATATCATGGTGTATGGCCCCATCTGTCAGTGAGTGATGGCGCTCGGCCTACTCATTTTTGCACAAAACACCCTCGCATTTTTTATTTGTGTAAAAAAACCGACCACCACATTTTACACAAAACCCCCTCGCTTTTTTTATTTGCAGAAATGATAACCTTTGTACTGGATAAAGGTATGAAAATTAAAACAAAAAATAGGGGCACCGGTTCTCAAACCCTAACCAATGATCACAACACAAGCAATGTTGAGGATATCGCTTATCGTTAGCGTCTCGGTCAGCTGGGGATTAGAGATTAATCGGAAATCGGCCGATTAATCGATTTTATCGGTCGACTATTAATCGGCCATTTTTTGCAAATCCGAGGTTCCCAATAATAAAAATATGCTATATTCAACATCAAAACAATATTGGATAGAAGTGTTACCTTGATTTATAGCCTTTGAATCTTCGTATAATGACAAACAAAATAGGACAACAATACATATTGCGTAACAAGGACCACAGAATACAAATAAACATAGTTTTTTCAAACATAGTGTTCTGAATAGGTCCGATTTATCGGTAGATTCCCGATAAATCGCTTGTCATAGGGATAAATCGGGCCAAACGATAAACGGTGAAGATAAGGCATAATCTTATCGGTCACCCCAAGATTAGCGATAAATCAGACGATAAATCGCTGAATCGGAAGATTTTTTGAACAGTGAACACAAGCCACTCTAACCAATCTAACCTTCATGTTCCCATATCATGAATGGATCGCAACCTACATGTATTAAACGTGGAGCTTAAATCACATTCATTCTTTCCCATCTATGAGCAGTGGGTCCCACCTGTCATTACACAGTGAAAATGCACATGAAAAAGTGTGGCCGCCAGCTCTCTAACCCACAAACAAAGAGTAGCATACAACACGTTCTAGCCACTACAACCTGCGCGTGTACACATCTACACTGAATAACTATTCTTAATGTATTAGAAACTTGTAGATAGTATGTAAACTATAACTTCAGCAATAAAAATAACGTCTAAATATACGCGTGTTATAAATATTGTACATACAGAAATAACCTACTTTTAAATTTGTTCATGCATTATTTAAAAAATATTCATATATTTAAATATAATTTATGAATTATAAAAATGTTTGCATCATTCAAAATAAATTTGTGTCCCAAAATTACAATTAAAATGTTATTTTAATTATACAAACATTTCAATAACCATTTACAAATTTGTATATCTTAATGTTTGTATAACTAAAAATATTCATAATTTAAAATGTACACTGTTTATATGAATATTCAATTGTTTCTAATATTTCAGTTATATATTTTTTAATATAAGTCATGTGTAAAAATTATACACAAGTGAGTATTCGTGAATATTTAGTAAATGCTTGAATTCATCATTTTACATAATTCAAAAATATAAGCTATGAGTGTATAATTTTTTTGATTCCTTAAACATATTTATTAAATAAAAAATTCAATGTCGGTATTAACTAAATATTTTTTATATAATACACAAGCTTATATTTAAATGTTTTTATTTACTAATGATTGTTCTTATGTATAATGTTTTTCTACCATAACTTTACTAATTACGTTTTACAAATATCTTCAAAATAATAACAAGTGCAAAATGAGCCGCAGTATCTGCAGCTCATTTAAACTCCACATGCGTCCGCACTCAGTACATGTATATTTGTGGTACGTGGATTGGCTAGAGTGTCTCGGCTTGTATACGTCGGTCTGGTGCTCGAGACCTGTCTTCCTTTAAAAAAAATTGTATCTAAGCTCCACCGTGAATACATGTAGGTTTGCTATCTTACCAAACATTAGTACGTGAAGGCTGTTTTTCCTAGATTGGCTTGTGTATAGTAAACGTGGGTGTGCAACATGGTTCGAGACTCGGTGCTCCCAATTTTTATACCTATTTGCAGTACAGTGGTCAGCTCTTTTGCAAATAAAAAAGCAAGGTGGTCTGGTGTAAAAATGCATTGCAGTGGCCACTTTTCTCGCAAATTAAAAAAATGTAAGGGTGTTTTGTCCAAAAATGAGTCGACGGAGCGCCATGGCTCACTGACTGATGGGGCCATACACCCTATACATCCGCATACGTTTTTTCTAACCGTATGTGCACGTGATGTCAAGTTACCATAAATCCGTATTTTCAAAGTTGTAGCACTAAACTGAACATCAAGCACAAGTTCTACGACTTCCAGTAATATTACCTCATATATATATACTCCCTCCATTCTAAAATATAGTGCGCCCGCGCTTCCCGAGGTCTAACTTTAACTATAAATTTAACCAACGAGACCGACTCCGACAGGAGAAAAAATTATATAATTAAAAACTTTTTTTAATACGAATTCACTGTTATAACTTTTGCTCCCGTCGCAGTCGGTCTCGTTGGTTAAATTTATAATTAAAATTAAAACACGAGAATAAAAAAAGCACTATATTTTAAAACGGAGGGAGTACTTCCGTGTGATCAACCTAGACAATGTGTTGGTGTGAAAAGAAAGCTTTCCCCGGGCTGACAAGGCTTCAGATGGAATGATTACTGCAGGAGAATTTCTTTAGCTTTTGGACTCATCCTGGTGTCCTAGTTGAAAGCTAGGGAAGTATAGGCAGGCATCTCCTGATGTCAGAATGACGGGCAAATCCAAGAAAAAGATTTTGCAGTCTGGTTCTCACATCACGAGGCCTCCTCACATCACCAGCGTAGTAGTACCTTGTTGTTCTCCGCCTCCGTTCCTCCTCGCCGTCGTCGAGCATTGCGCCTCCCTTCTCAGGTGCCGCCTTCTTCTCGTATTCCATCGCTCCCCGGCCGGCGGCTGCAGGTTCCACTGTTTTGTTTTCCCTTTCGATCGTCACATTACGTACTTATACGACAACTGATTCCTTAGACCAACATGGAGCGCGGCAACAAGAATGCGAGGGTCAAGAAGGCAAGGGTGGACGAGCCTCTGCTACTGCCAGCCAATGTCAAGCAAGAAGTGGCAGTAGCTGTAGAGCCAAATGGAGGAGGAAGAGGTGGTGGTGCGGTTGTGGCTGTTGATGTATAAATGTATTGTCTAGTCTCTTCCATCAGATCGGTTTTTTGGTTGCATTGGCTAGAACATACACTTCTACATGATATCAAAGTCAAGAAGTTTTAAGTTCAAGACCCGGCTGACGCAATTAAATCGACCGCGCTCCACTGCCCCGTCTGCTCCGATCGCCTGAGGCCTCCCGTCTTCCAGGTTTCTCTTCCTGTTCATTAGTTCGATCCATTTATGGTATGGTTTCCTGCATTCGCATGTGTAATCCCAATTTTATTTCATCTGTTCACGCATGCAGTGCGCGGTCGGCTGGCACATGGCCTGCAGCAGATGCCAGAGCCAGCTCCCCGGCAAGCAGTGCCACTCGTGCGACCAGGGCGGCGCCTACGTCCGGTGCCCCCTAATGGACGGCGTCGTCTGCTCCGCCAGGGTCCGGTGCGCCCACCGCCAGCACGGCTGCTGTTGGTAAGCCATGCATGTGACGGTGGCGACCGGCTTGAGGGCGACCAATTCGAGTCTGTAGCGTGTGTGCGCACTCGAGTCCGACACGTAGGGCAGAGCCGTTGGCAAGTGTGCCGGCCAAGTCTGCTGGATGCATGCACGTAGTTAGTTGGAGCGCATCTCATGCTCGACCGGATCGTTGCCGTTGAGGGATGATGCGTAGGTGCTATATATACGTGCATGCATGTAGGAGTCAGCAGGTAGTTAGCTGGTTAGTGGGCGGTGGGCGTGCGTGCGTGCGTGGTGGCCGCTATGTGGTAGCTAGCTGTGTGGTTGTGTGAGTGCACTTGGGTATAAAAGGACCCTTCCCATGTACGGAATCATGCGCCGGTATGTGCCGAGCCAAGTGAGAGGGGTCTAAGGAAGATGTAATCTCCGTCGTGACCGTGGTGTGCGCCCGGTCGACGTGAGAGTTCTTCCGGATTGTGCTGCGTCTGTGCGTGTGTACCTCCATGTATGTGTTTGAGGGAGTTGAGTTGAATAGAGACCAACATACAGGCCGTTCGTCGGCCGGGGCGTTCGTCGCTATAACCAAGTGTGTTTTGTTCATCTTCTTCTACATCCATCTGACGTTGCTCGCCGGAGGGCTACTTGGTGTTTGTCGCCGGAGGGTTTGTCCCAACATTTGGTATCATGAGCCAGTTCATCATGGGATTCGGCACCATCGCCGGAGGCGCACTGGTCGTAGCCGGCGGCGTTTGCCGACGGCTGCGCGGTGAAGCTTCGGGCCATGTGTCGGCCTATGGAGGTGCGTGGTGCTGCGGCGGCATGGCGAGGAGGCCGTGGAGGACCTGCACGGAGGCCCCGGAGGTGTGGCACGGTGCGGCGGCGTGGAGGCCACGACGGCCATGGCGAGGCGGCTGTGGCGGCGACGCCAATGGAAGCAGCAGCGTCAACGACGGCGATGAACGGCGAGCAGACGGCACGTCGAAGCGGGCCAGAAGACACGTGGCGGCATTGGGCGGACGAGACGGCGACGACGAGCCAGGGCTCCTATCGGCAGGTGGGGTGGCCATGTCATGGCTTAGGGGGTGAGTGTTGATAAGCCATGCATGTGACGGTGGCGACCGGCTTGAGGGCGACCAATTCGAGTCTGTAGCGTGTATGTGCACTCGAGTCCGGCACGTAGGGTAGAGCCGTTGGCAAGTGTGCCGGCCAAGTATGCTAGATGCATGCACGTAGTTAGTTGGAGCGCATCTCATGCTCGGCCGGATCGTTGTCGTTGAGGGATAATGCGCACGTGCTATATATACGTGCATGCATGTAGGAGTCAGCAGGTAGTTAGCTGGTTAGTGGCCGGTGGGCGTGCGTGCGTGCGTGGTGACCGCTATGTGGTAGCTAGCTGTGTGGTTGTGTCAGTGCATTTGGGTATAAAAGGACCCTTCCCATGTACTGATTCATGCGCTGGTATGTGCCGAGCCAAGTGAGAGGGGCCTAAGGAAGATGTATTCTCCGTCGGGATCATGGTGTGCGCCCAGTCGACGTGAGAGTTCTTCCGGGTTATGCTGCGTGTGTGCGTGTGTACCTTCATGTATGTGTTTAAGGGAGTTGAGTTGAATAGAGGTCAACATACAGGCCGTTCGTCGGCCGGGGCGTTCGTCGCCATAACCAAGTGTGTTTTGTTCATCTTCTTCTACCTCCATCTGGCGTTGCTCGCCGGAGGGCTACTCGGTGTTTGTCGCCGGAGGGTTTGTCCCAACAGCTGCGAGAGCCACATGGCCTACTACGAGGCCCGCGACTACGAGGGCGTGTGCCCGCACGTGCCCTGCTCCTGCACGGAGCCCTGCTGCGCCTTCGCCGGCTCGCCGCGTAGCCTCCTCGCCCACCTCACCGACGCGCACTCCTGGCCCGTGCACACCATCCGCTACGGCACGCACCTCGGGCTCGGCGTGCGGGCGTCGGAGCCGCGGGTCCTGCTCGTCGCGGCGGAGGAGGACGAGGCCGTGTTCCTCCTGGCCGACGGCGCGCTCGGGCCGGCCAGGGCCGTCTCGGTGGTGTGCCTGAGGGCCAACGGCGAGGCGGGTCAGTAGTACGGGCTCAAACTCTGGGCACACGGCAGCAACCAGCGCGCCATCATGCTGGACTGTGAAGTTGCCAGCAGCGATGCGCCGGGCGAGGTCGCCGTGGAGACGGTGGAGTTCCTGACGGTGCCGCCGGCCATGATGACTAGTTTAGTGAAATTGCTTCACGAACGATAGTTCGTGCACGACTTCTGAATGATACTTTCTCCTCAACTACGCTTCGGCATGCACGCTTGCTGTTCACGCTGCCACGTAAGGATCGTGCATGCATCGGCCGCTCGTCGTCGTGTGTATAGCAGGGCGCGTCGTCTTCCTTTCTATGCGGATGCACAACCTTTCACATGAAGTTATAATAGGAGTAATCCAAATCTTGGCGAAGCTCATGCTCAATAGTCATGTTGTGCAAGATCACGACAGCAATCATGATGTACCAAAGAATTCTTAGTCTCAGAACCTAGCTGGTCCTTGCACAATACTCCACATCCTTCGTAGCAGCTATGGAAAAGCATAGCTGGAGGGGCTTAATTCTGTCGAACACCTTGCCGGCAGCGAGCTCAATTTCGTCCAGCGTAGCTTGCCAGGGCCGAGACGCACGTTGGGCCGAGGAAAGAACAGGGACACGTGTGAGTATGGATTGTCCTTTTTCAGTTTCATGGTTTTACCGATTTCTTTTTGTGCCCCCCCCCTATTTTTGCTTTCTTCCTTTTTTACTTCCTTTTAAATTGTAATTTTCTGATGTTTTTAAAAATGGTGAGCATTTATGAAAATACACAAAAAATATTCAAAAATGTGCGAGTATTGTAAAATTCATAAATATTATTTTAATACGTGAACAATGTAAAAATCATGAACATTTTCTTAAAAATTGTAAATATTTTTAAAATACTTGAACCTTTTCAAAAAATCATGAACATTTATTTACTTCATGAACACGTTTTAAATCCGTGAACATTTTTTGGGTAGTTAAAATGTTTTAAATCCATAAATAGTTCATAAAAAATCCATGAACATTGTTTTTACCCCATAAGCATTTTTTAAAATTGGAATTTTTTTTCAATTAAAAATTTGGCTGAGATAAAATAAACTAGCTGAAAAACTGAACAGAAAGAGCAAAATCGCCAAGTACAAGAAGCGCTACTTGGGCCACAGTCCAGCCCACATTATATAGGCATTTCACGCTTAGAGCGCTAAATAGGAGCTCCCTTGTGGACCCCTAAAAAAAAGAAGCTCCCATGATGAAGCCTACAGCCTCGCTGATGAATGAACGGAATTTCGGAGTTTCACTAAAAAGCAATTTTTAGAGTTGATGCTGCCATATAATCATGATTATGGACTCTTTTGTTGTAGATCATGCACTTGCTCGGTTTTTCTTGTAAGATCTCAAGTTTCTGCGAGTTCTGAGCCTCGTACCTTTAGGGGTTCAAACGTTAACCGTCAAGCACGACTGCATTTGTGGCGAGCATATACTTTGACTTATGTTATCGTTGATAGTGGAACCCAATCTTTTTCAAGGATCGTACGGAAAACAAAAATACACTTTGATTAGTCGGTTATTTAAAAATGCAGCTCGGATCATGAACACCATGATGAGGTCACCTACTACATGTAGGTGTTAAGGACCTGTCATCTGGGGCCCACCTAGGGCCTACACCATCATTGGTAGGTCTAAGGACCACATGAACATTCGGATGCAAATAACAGGAGGTCCACTCAGACACCTCGACGGCACTCAGACATCCACTCTCCAGTTGGCACAAGCGCCATCACTCGGACGAGAGAGGTGAAGGGACGACGTGGGAGCTGCAACGGTCGAGGAATCCTAAGTCATTCTTAAAATAGAGTCATGGCTATCGTTACCTGTAACTGCTGTAGTTGTGACTATTTATACCAGTAAATGCCATAGTTATGGGCATTAAACACCACAACGACGTGTCCCTGCAAAAAAATACCACACCGACGTGGGAGTGCTGGAGGCCGCGGCGCACTCTATATAAGCCACTCTCCTCCTCCTGAGCCGGGGTTAAGGAATCTCTATAATCATATCCCCCAAAGAAAACAAGCCTCAGGGCACGAGACGTAGGCTGGTACCTCCTCTGAGAGGGGCCTGAACTCGTAAAACACTGAGTGTTGCACCTACGTTGTAGCTAGGCTCTGCCCCCTCTTTCGTACCCCTAGTACTCATTGTCAGGATCGTAACCCCGATAGTTGGCGCCCACCTTGGGGTCAGCGTCTAGCAATTTTACGGCACAAGTGGAATTTCTTCATCATCATTATCATCATGTTAGTCGGCGGCGAAATCCGTTTCGGAGCGCTCAGCTTCATTGCCGACGACTTGATGTGGCTTTGTGAGGCCCCGCTAGACGTGGAGGCGCTGCCCATCCGTGGCGCAGCGCACTTCCGTGCATCTTCGTTTGGAGTCCTTCTCCGGCAGCCATCGGTTCCGTACCGAGTGGCCCCTCTACTCCTCGCTGTGCGCCGTCACAAGCGCTCCGGACGCTCACACTGCAGCGTTGGATCAAGCACGCCATGGCTCTTTAAGCCGCGACGGAGCATGTGGCAGCTCTCGAGTCCGACGAGCCCGCCCTCAACCTTTCTGATGGACTTCACGACAACTCCTCCGTCGAGTCCGAGTGAGAGAGCGTCGAGTTGATGGCGGATGTCCTCATGGCAGACAACGCGGAGCATCACGCGCCCCGGGGTACACGGGCCCCCGGGATGGCTGCGCGGGCACTTCTCGCGGGCACACCAACGGCGGCGGGGAGGATGAACTTCCCCTTCGTCACGAGCCGTACGTCCCTCAAGCTCTCACTCGGGAGCAGCGCGAGGAGCTCCGCCAAAGGAATGAGCAGGCTCTAAACACCCCCATCACCGGGACGACTCCTGAGGCTCTATCCATGAAGTCGGCGCGCTTGGCCACTCTGGTCAAGCGAGACCGCCTTGAGCGGCTGCAGAAGGAGCTGGATGACCGTGCCCATCGTCAACCTAGTTCCAATCGGCACAAGCACTGGCTTTTCCCGAGTGATCAGCCTCGGAAGACCAGGTCCTTAGTACTCCACTGCAAAATTTAGCAACGGCTACTCGAATCGCTGATTCCATCCAGCCCTCCGGCTCAACGGCTGGGGAGGGGATCCGTCAGATCCAGGCACTCCTGAAGACGGCGCAGTCGCAGAACATGGCGGTGTCCTAGTCGAGAGATCGCATCCACAGCACGTCGGTACGCGCCGAGACCATTCAGTCGGCCCACAGGCCACTTGGCTCTAGGAGGCGTCGGGCTTCGTCCTCTTCGAGAGATCAGTACGATGATCGGAAGCGTGATCGCGTCGCTTCACCACGGCGACACGATGATTATGATCGCACCCTGATGTCCCCGTCGTGAGACGTCTCATACGGGCGCCAGGCCTATGACGACAGACAAACACGCGGAGGTGATCGGAGGCCGAGTCCACCACACCACGCAAGGGACTCCCGAGACACACAGTTCAACGCGAGATCCGTTCTCACTCAAAATTTGGTCGGGGGCGGGGTCGGGCCCTGAGAGAAGGCCTTGATGTGATGCACCGAGTGGTTCCGCATCCTCCAGCCCCGAGTGTTTTAGTCGGTACATTCGGGCTGCAGAGATTCCCAACAACTTCAGGTTGGCGACGGGGATCAGCAAGTTCACTTGCGAGTCTAAGCCAGAGATCTGGTTGGAGGACTATTGGGTGGCCGTCTAGATCGGCGGCGGCAATGACAACGTGGCCATGAAGCACTTGCCATTGATGCTTGAAGGGTCAGCTCCGGCTTGGCTCACTCAGCTTCCACCCGGCAGTATATTCTGCTGGGATGAGCTCACTCGAGTCTTCGTCAAAACCTTTGAAGGCACATACAAGCGGGCGGGTGGATTGGCTGAGCTGCAACACTGCGTCCAGAGGCAAAATGAGACTCTCCGAGAGTATATCTAGCAATGGACCACCCTGCACAATACGATGGAGAACGTCGCCGAACACCAGGCGATCTGTGCCTTCAAGGCCGGAGTCAGGTACCGAGAGCTGAATCTGAAGTTTGGCTGTACTGAGATCCCGACTCTCAGTCAGGCCATGGAGATAGCCAATCGGTACGCCAATGGTTAAGAGGAAGACCGACTGAGAAGTGGCAAGAGCCGAGCAAGCGATGCAAACCAGTCGGATAACAGCAAGGGCAAGAAGCACAAGTGAAATGCCGAGGCCACCAGAAACGCTGAGGCTACGGCTCTGGGCAGCCAAAGCAAAGGCCCTCCAAAGCAAAAGAAGGAATGGAAAGGCAAGAAGCTTGTTGCTCTGAAGAGTTACATCCTTAATCAGCCTTGCCAGATCCATACCAAGAAAGACGAAGAGGGCAACTTGATCTTGCCCAAGCATACCACTCGGGAGTGTAGGCTCCTGAAGCAAGAGATGTGGCAGGATCCCTCAGGGGACAAGGATGAGGATGACAATGACGACGGAGGCAAAGGCACCTCCGGGTACCCCAACATCGAGAAGGTCTTGATGATCTTTGCCGACATCGAAAGCAAGAGCCGCCTTAAGGTTATAAACTGAGAGGTCAACATGGCAGTTCCGTCTGCCACAAATATCTCGACTGGGAGAAAATGCCCATCACCTTTGATTAGTCGGATTACCCGGCGCATATACCGACCCCGAGCGGCAGGCTTTGGTAGTCAATCCGGCTGTGCGAGGGGTCTGACTGTGCACGGTCCTGATGGACGCCGGCAACAAGCTCAACATCATTTACGCCGACACTCTGGAGGCAATGGGCATTCCGATGTCCCGACTCAGCAAGAGTAGCATGCAGTTCCTCTGGGTAATCCCCGGGAAGAAGGCCAAATCACTCGGGCAGATCGCCCTCTTATTCGGCGGAGAAAAGAACTTCAGAAAGGAGCGATTGACCTTCGAGGTGGTAGAATTTCGAAGTGCTTACCATGCCATCCTGGGTAGGCCCGCCTACGCACGTTTCATGGCCAGACCATGTTATGTCTATCTTAAACATAAGATGCCAAGGCCAAATGGTGTGATCACCATCACAGGTAACCGGAAGCTAGCTGAGGAGTATCTCCAGAAGGGCTCCCAGATCACTGATGAGCAGATGGCGTTGGCCGAGTTGGATGAATACAAGAAGGCAGTGGATTCGAGTGATCTGCTGAAGTCCAAGAAGCCGACTGTGGAATTCGCTTTCCAGTCGGCCCGAGACACGAAGCCAATGCATGATCACCCCAAGGATCCGAATGCCGCCCCGACCAACATCTCCACCACACTTGATAGAAAATAGGAAGGCGAGCTCATCCAGTTTCTCCATGAGAACTGGGACATCATTGCATGAAAGCCTTCTGACATGCTGGATGTTCCTAGGGAACTAGCTGAGCACCGACTCCGGGTCGATTCGAAGGTGAAGCCTGTCAAGGAACACCTATGACACTCCTCCATCGAGAAGCGCAAGGCGATTGGCTAGGAAATCATGCGACTCTTGGGCGCAAAGTTCATCCAAGAGGTGTACCACTCCGAGTGGCTCGCCAACGTTGTCATGGTGCCAAAAAATAATAACTCCCTCCGGATGTGCATCGACTTCAAGCACATCAATTGGACCTGCCCGGAAGACCATTTTCCTCTCCCCCGCATAGATCAGATAGTGGATTCTACTGTCTGGTGTGAGCGACTCTCGTTTCTGGATGCATACTTTGGGTACCATCAGATCCGAATGTATGGTCCAGATGAAATAAAAACAACATTCATCACCCCATTCAGGTGTTTTTGTTATATCACTATGCCATTCGGATTGAAGAATGCGGGGGCAACATTCCAATGCATGATTCAGAAACGCTTGCAAAAGCAAATCAGCCGAAACATGGAGGCCTACATGGATGACATCGTGGTTAAGTCCAAGAAAGGTTCCGACCTCCTGACTGACCTTGCCGAGACCTTCGCGAACCTGCATCGCTATGGGATTAAGCTCAATCCGGCTAAGTGCACTTTTGGGGTTCCGTCTGGCAAGTTACTCGGTTCCTCGTTTCTAAACGTGGGATCGATGCCAACCCCGAGAAGATCGGCACAATCGTCAAGATGAAGCAACCAGAACGTCTACACGACGTACAAAGGCTCACGGGCTGTCTAGCAGCCTTGAGTAGATTCATCTCACGACTCGGTGAAAAAGCCCTGCTGCTTTACCGACTGATGAAGAAATCTGACAGGTTCGAGAGGACTCCTGATACGTCTCCAATGTATCTATAATTTTTTTATTGTTCCATGCTATTAAAGTATCAGTCTTGGATGTTTTATATGCATTTACAAGCAATTATATATCATTTTTGGGGACTAACCTATTAACTTAGTTCCCAGTGCTAGTTGCTTTTTTTGCTTGTTTTTGGTTTTTTAGAATATCAGTACCAAACGAAGTACAAATGCCATGAAACTTTTTGAAGATTTTTCCTCGACATAAGAGACCCTGGAAGCTTCGGGAGAGGACCAGAAGATGGAGCAGTGGCCCACGAGGCACCACGGCGTGCCCAGGGGGTGGGCATGCCCTGGTGGCTTGTGGGGCCCACGTGGCTCCGTTTGACCTAACTCTGCCTCTATAAATTCTCTAAAATCGGGAAACCAACAGAGAGCCAGCCAAAATACTTTTTCCGCTGCCGCAAGTTCCTGTTCTCGCGAGATCCCATCTGGAGGCCTTTTTGGGCACTCTGCCAGAGGGGAAATCAATCACGGAGGGGCTCTACTTCAATCTTGCTGCCCTTCTGATAATGTGTGAGTAGTTTACCACAGACCTACGGGCCCATAGTTAGTAGCTAGATGTCTCTCTCTCTCTTTTTGATCTTCAATACAATGTTCTCCTCGATGTTCTTGGAGTTCTATTCGATGTAATCACTTTTTGCGGTGTATTTGTTGGGATCTGATGAATTGTGAGTTTATGATCAGATATCCATGAATATTATTTGAATCTTCTCTGAACACTTTTATGCATGATTATTATAGCTTTGTATTTCTCTCCGATCTATTGATTTGGTTCGGCCAACTAGATTGATTTTTCTTGCAATGGGAGAGGTGCTTTGTGATGGGTTCGATCTTGCGGTGCTCAATCCCGGTGACAGAAAGGGACATGACACGTATTTGTATCATTGTCATTAAGGATAAAAAGATGGGGTTTATTCATGTGTGAGTTTACTTTGTCTACATCATGTCATCTTGCTTAAAGCGTTACTCCATTCTTTATGAACTTAATACTCTAGATGCATGCTGGATAGCGGTCAATGTGTGGAGTAATAGTAGTAGATGCAGAATCGTTTCGGTCTATTTGTCTCGTACGTGATGCCTATATACATGATCATTTCCTTGGATATCGTCATGATTATTTGCTTTTCTATCAATTGCCCAACAGTAATTTGTTTACCCACTTATGCTATTTCCAAGAGAGAAGCCTCTAGTGAAACTATGGCCCCTGGGTCTACTTTTATCATATATTAAAAATCCTAAAAATACCTTCCTGCAGTTTTACTTTATTTGTTTTATTTTGTATTTTTGTTCAATCTATCTATCAATTACTACACAATTTAATCTTGCAAGTAACCGCCGAGGGATTGACAACCCCTTGTTCACGTTGGGTTGCAAGGATTTGTTATTTTGTGTGCAGGTGCTGCTAACGAGGTGTTGCATGGTTCTCCTACTGGATTGGTAACCTTGGTTCTTAACTGAGGTAAATACTTATCTCTACTATCCTGCATCATCCTCTCCTGTTAGGGGAAATCCCAACGTAGTTTACAAGTAGCAGGAAGAATTTCTGGCATCGTTGCCGGGGAGACATCATCAACATATATCAAGTACCATCGCATAAACTTTCATCTCCTTGCATTTACATTATTTGCCATTTGCCTCTCGTTTTCATCCCCCCCACTTCTAAAACCTTTTCACAAAAACACAAAAAAAAATTGTTTGCCTTTTTGCTTGTTTGCTTGCTTTTTGCCTTCATGTCAACACTCAAAAGAACAGGGAAGAAATAAGAAAAATAAGATGGATCCTCATCCACTTGCTAATCTTTTCAAAATATCCAATTATGATGAACCAATTACTAGTGAATTGAGTGCACTTGATTATCTCTATGAAGTTTTGCTTGAAAGTCATGAATCTAAAAATTGTGATGAAGTGCTAAAAGAAGAAATTTATAAAGCGATTCACGATAGCTCCTTGAATGAAAAGCATGATTGCAATAAAGTTATTATAAATTATATTAATGTATGTTAATGATATGCAAAACCCCAAACTCTTGGGGATGATGATTTTGTTATGTCCACTACTCATTGTAATGATCATGATTGGGGTGATGCTTCTTATGATCTTGAAAATTTATTTAAGCCTCATGATGAATATGAAATTGATAATAATGTTTGAAAGTGGGTTTGTAAGAGTGTCAACTGTAGGAAAAAAGAATCCCACATATTTGGAGAGTGTTCAATCTTATGAAATTATTGATAAAAGTGGGTTTGGAGAGGTCATGACTTTAGTTGATGTTAATCCCACTATTTTGGAAGAGTACAAAAACTTTATGTATGTGGATCATAAAGAGAAAATTTTATATGATAGCTATATTTTTGAATTTGAGTATGATCCGACATGAAATAATTATGCGAGAGAAAAATATGGTTGTAGAAATCTTCATGTTACTAAATTACCTCTCGTTCTGTTGAGATTGTTATTTTTTCTTTCTTCTTCCTTACATGTGCTAGATATTGCTTGTCTTGATAATTTGTTTTCCTATAGAATTCCTATGCTTAGGAAGTATGTTAGACTTAAATGTGTTGGTCACATGTTTCATGATGCTCTCTTTGTGTTTCAATTAATATTTTTCATGTGAGCATCATTAAAATCTCAAGCCTATCTTAATGACTATAAGGAAAGAGCTTGTTGGGAGACAACCCAATAGTTATCTTTTTCTGGTTTTTATGTGCACACAATTATTCTAATATTATGGTTGAGTTTTTGTGTTTTAAATTAGTGTTTGTGCCAAGTAAAGCCTTTGGGATTATTTGGATGATAGTTGCTTTGATTCTGTGCAAAAACAGAAACTTTTGCGTCCAGTAGCAGAATTGTTCAAATGTTATGGAGCGTGATAAAATTATGAATTTTTTAAAAATAATTGATATACAAATTTACCATGTTTTCCTAATTTTTCAGAATTTTTGGATTTACAAAAGTATGGTCATTGTTCGAATTACTACAGACTGTTCTGTTTTCGACAGATTCTGTTTTCGTTGCGTGGTTTGCTTGTTTTGATGAATCTATGGATTGTATTGGGGGGTATAAGCCATGGTGAAGTTAGAATATAGTAGTTATAATTCAATAATAAAATATGAATGGGTTTGCAACAATACCTAAAGTAGTCATTTGCTTTATTATACTAATGGATCTCACGAAGGTTTTGTTGACTTTTGTGTGCTGAAGTTTCCAAGTTTTGAGAGGAGTGGCAAGAGCCTAAGCTTGGGGATGCCCGAGGCACCCCAAGGTGATATTCAAGGACTCCCAAGCAACTAAGCCCGGGGATGCCCCAGAAGGCATCCCCTCTTTCTTCTACCGACCATCGGTAATATTACTTGGAGCTATATTTTTATTTATCACATGATATGAGTTTTGGTTGGAGCGTCGTGTATTATATGAGTCTTTGCTTTGTTTGCTTTTTAGTTTGTCACAATTATCTTTGCTGGACACACCTATTTGAGAGGTACACACATTTTTCATGATTTGGTAGAATACTCTATGTGCTTCACTTATATCTTTTGAGCTAGGCAGTTGCTCTAGTACTTCACTTATATCTTTTTGAGCACGACGGTGATTATATTTTAAAGAAATATATGAAATCTCATGCTTCACTTATATCTTTTTGATAGTTGATAATAGTAATGGTAATTTGCACAAGATATGAATTTGGTCCCAATGTGATGAATATTCAAGAAGGATATAATAAAAAAAATTCATGTAGATCATTGGATATGATAAGTTTAATTCCTTGCAATAGTTTTGCGATATGGAGATGATAATATGTGAGTTATGCTAGTGAGTAATTGTGATTTAGTAAGAATATTGGTGTTAAGGTTTGCGATTCCCTATGCATGCACGTAAAGTTAATAGTTATGCAACGAAGTTACATCCTACTTATGGTGCATTATTTAGTGTTAGTTATTCTTAATGCATGTTTCTGATCTTTTTTTGTTTTTTGGTTGGTTGCTTCTTAATTATTTGCTAGCCTTCATTTGTACTAAGCCGAAATATTGCTTGTGCATCCAATTCCTTCAACCCAAAGTTGTGCCAAATGAGTCCACCATACCTACCTATAAGCGGTATTTACATGTCGTTCCAAGTAAATTTGCATGTGCCAACTCTAATCATTCAAAAAAAAAATCCGTTTTGTATGCATGTACCGCTCATGAAGCGACAGGGGGTGGTCAATATCTTTCATGCTATATGGGTTATTCTTAAGATGAGTGTTTATTCACTTGTCATTACATGAGAAAATGGCAAGGTAATAGGGATGCCCAGTCCCGAAATGAAAAAAAAATCCTTGGAAAGTTGAAAGTTTGGAAGGCACCAGTGGATACGGCTAGCCATGGATTGTGAAAGAATGGTGGAAAGGAAATAAACTTTATTTTCTGTTTGGGAACCGCCTATAATGTGTCTAGCATGGGAGATATTGAAAACTTTTGGTCGTGACGTTGACAGGAAAAGCATGGCTTTCTCAAAAATAATTTTATCTCTATTTTAAACCTTGAGCTCTGGCACCTCTATAAATCTCTACTTCCCTCTGCGAAGGGCCTATCTATTTTACTTTTATGCATTTTATTATTTTGAGTCTCCATCTTCTCTTATAAGGCACCAACTGGAGAGCACTATTGTCATACTTATGCATTGGGTGTAGTTAATATTGAGTGTGTTTCATGAATGGATCAATGACTGAGCATAATGGGCTAGGGATAACTTTCTTTAGCGTTGATATTTTGAAAGACATGGTTGCTTGTTGGTATGCTTGAGTATTTATATTTTATGTCAAACTATAGACTATTGCTTCAATCACTCAAGTCCAAATATCCATGCCACAAAGAAAAGATTATATGATGACTATGATGGGTAGCATTCCACATCAAATTTTTTGTTTTTATCATTTACCTACTCGAGGACGAGCATGAATTAAGCTTGGGGATGCTTGATACGTCTCCAACGTATCTATAATTTTTTATTGTTCCATGCTATTATAGTATCAATCTTGGATGTTTTATATGCATTTACAAGCAATTATATATCATTTTTTGGGACTAACCTATTAACTTAGTGCCCAGTGCCAGTTGCTGTTTTTTTGCCTGTTTTTGGTTTTTCAGAATATCAGTACCAAACGAAGTCCAAATGCCACGAAACTTTTTGGAGGGTTTTTTTTCTGGACATAAGAGACCCTAGAAGCTTCGGGAGAGGACCAGAAGATGGAGCAGTGGCCCACGAGGCACCACGGTGCACCCAGGGGGGTAAGCGCGCCCTGGTGGCTCATGGGGCCCACGTGGCTCTGTTTGACCTAACTCCGCCCCTATAAATTCTCTAAAATCGGTAAACCAATAGAGAACCAGCCAAAATACTTTTTCCGCCGCCGCAAGTTCCTGTTCTCATGAGATCCCATCTGGAGGCCTTTTCCGGCACTCTGTCTGAGGGGGAATCAATCATAGAGGGGCTCTACATCAACCTTGCTGCCCTTCCGATGGTGTGTGAGTAGTTTACCACAGACCTATGGGTCCATAGTTAGTATCTAGATGGCTCTCTCTCTCTTTTTGATCTTCAATACAATGTTCTCCTCGATGTTCTTGGAGTTCTATTTGATGTAATCACTTTTTGCGGTATGTTTGTTGGGATCAGATTATCCATGAATATTATTTGAGTCTTCCCTGAACTCTTTAATGCATGATTATTATAGCTTTGTATTTCTCTCTGATCTATTGATTTGGTTTGGCCAACTAGATTGATTTTTCTTGCAATGGGAGGGGTGCTTTGTGATGGGTTCGATCTTGCGGTGCTCAATCCCAGTGACAGAAAGGGACATGACACATATTTGTATCATTGCCATTAAGGATAAAAGGATGGGGTTTATTCATGCGTGAGTTTACTTTGTCTACATCATGTCATCTTGCTTAAGGCGTTACTCCGTTCTTTATGAACTTAATACTCTAGATGCATGCTAGATAGCGGTCGACGTGTGGAGTAATAGTAGTAGATGCATAATCGTTTCGGTCTACTTGTCTCGGATGTGATGCCAATATACATGATCATTTCCTTGGATATCGTCATGATTATTTACTTTTCTATCAATGCCCAACAGTAATTTGTTTACCCACCGTATGCTATTTTCAAGAGGGAAGTCTCTAGTGAAAACTATGACCCCCGGGTCTACTTTTTTCATATATTAAAAATCCTAAAAATACCTTGCTGCAATTTTACTTTATTTATTTTATTTTGTATTTTTTTTCAATCTATCTATCAATTACTACACAATTTAATCTTGCAAGTAACCGCCGAGGGTTTGACAACCCCTTGTTCGCGTTGGGTTGCAAGGATTTGTTATTTTGTGTGCAGGTGCTGCTAACAAAGTGTTGCGTGGTTCTCCTACTGGATTGATAACCTTGGTTCTTAACTGAGGGAAATACTTATCTCTACTGTACTGCATCATCCTCTCCTCTTCGGGGAAATCTCAACGCAATTCACAAGTAGCAACTCCCGAAGTGCAGGCCGCGTTCTAGGAACTCAAAGCCCTGCTCTCCACCCAGCCGGTGCTAGCTGCTCCGAGCAGCAAAGAGCCCTTGCTCTTATACATTGCGGCCACGAGCCAAGTTGTTAGCACTGTGCTCACTATAGAGCAGGAGGAACAAGGCAACGCCTTCATACTCCAACGGCCAGTCTACTACATCTCAGAGGTCTTGACCCCTTCTAAGCAGAGGTATCGACACTACCAGAAGCTGGTATATGGAATCTTTCTGACTGCAAAGAAGGTGGCTCATTACTTTCAAGAGCACTCGATCATGGTGGTAAGCGACGCCTCTCTGTCCGAGATCATGAACAACAGAGACACCATGGGCCGAGTGGCGAAGTGGGCCATCGAGCTCCTCCCATTGGACATCAAATTTGAAGCCAAGAAAACATGTCGAAATCGGGGCTCCGCGGACCCGAACATGGTTCGAACTCTGGGGCATGAGTGAAGGATTCTGCCAAGCTATGACTCACTGCTCACCGCCTGGCTCCGTCGAGCCCGAGCGAGCGGGAAGAAGAAGTGGACGTAGTGGTTTACCCAGGTTCGGGCCACCTTGCGGTGTAAAACCGTACTCCTGCTTTGTGGTGGATTACCTCGCGAGGAGGATGAGTATGAACTAGTACAAGCATGAGCTGCCTCAGGAGAGCTCGAGGGGTGGTCGATCTCCTCCCCTCTACGGTGGGGACCAGCCTATATTTATAGTGGCCTTGGTCCTCCTCCCTCATAGCTTAGGCGGGAAGGGATACCACAACGGCCAATTTGAAGGGGGGCAGGAGTACACCCTATCCTGACTAAAGGTGGTCTTCGCCTGCAAAGCTTCTAGTCGTGACGCAGTGGTGGGCTCGGTGATGACCTCCATCCTGCAGAGCCCGTGGTCTTGGTCTTGTTGCACTGGAATGGAAACCTTTGGGGGATTCCTTGGGAACCCGCGTACATCCTTGCCTCCTTAGCACCAAAGAGGAAACTTTCCTGGAGTGCGCCCTGATGTCTACTACGCAACTTTATTCTTGTAGACTCGTGTTGGGCCTCCAAGCGCAGAGTTTTGTAGGACAATAGCAATTTTCCCTCAAGTGGATGACCTAAGGTTTATCAATCCGTGGGAGGCGTAGAATGAAGATGGGCTCTCTCTAACAACCCTGCAACCAAATATGTAACACCCTCGGTGATTAGCAACAGTAATCACTTTTCATAATGACATGTTAACATGATTAACAGTGCATAATCATCATTAGCATCATATTGCATTTCAACTTCTAAGTCAAAATTCAAATTTAAATGAAAGTGAAATATAAATGTTGTCCAACATAAAAACTAAAATGTTCAATAAATAACAAATATTGCAGAGGCTAGTCTAAAACTGAAACCAACAAATAATAAAATAATTAGGTGGCTCTAACATAATTAAAACAGCTAGGATTAATGCATATTAATTATTATAAAATTTGTGGGAGCTCCAATTGTCTCCAAACTAATTTTTGGTAGTGTTAGGTAATGCCTAGTATTTGTTGGAGCAATTGTTATGTTTTACAAAAATCATTTGGTGGCCTAACTATTTACTAAACTGAGAAAAGAGAATAAAGAAAAAGAAAGATAAAAAGAAAAACGAAACAGAAAAAAAAGAAAAAAAGGAAACACCCCTCCCCCCCCACGGCCCAACTGGGCCACCGGCCCACCTCTCCCCTATATGGCCTCCCCCAGGAGGCCAAACCCTAATCCCCACCCCCCACCGACAGAATCCCCCCCACCCCCTCGCTCACTCCCCCCCACCCGATCCAGAACCGGATCGGGCCAGCCCCGCGCTCGCCGAGCCCTCGCTCCCCCCCGCGCGCTCGTCCCCGACCGCGCCCCGATGCCCCGACGCGCTCAACCGACGCCGCCGCCGCCTCGCCGGACTGCCCGTCCACGCCTCCCCCTCGACGGCTCCCTCGAGCCTCGCCGCCCCCGTTCCCCTGCAGCGCCTATGAGCACCGCCGCCTCCTCTCCCCTCCCATCTGTCGTCGCCGTCTGCCGCACCGGCTCGACCCTGCTGCACCCTCCTCGCGCTCGCTCGCGCCCCTCGCGCGCCCATGGCCGTGCACGCTTGCGCCGTCCACAGCCACTGCTGCCCTTCCCCATCCCCGCTGCAGCTCCGCCTCCGCCTCCCCTCGCCCTCGCAGCGTCCGCACCTGGCCTCGGCCGTCGCCGCCGTGCTGCTCCTCCTCCTGCCGCCCGCGCACCCATCGCGCGCTCGCTCGCGCGGGGCCGCGCCCACAGCTGCTCGCGGCTCCGGCCAACGGCGCCCAGCCGCTTCCGCCGCGGCTCCCGCCCCGCTGTTGCTTCTGCCGCTGTGAAGCTGCTGCTGCTACCCTGCACCACCGCGCCCCGCACCGCCCGCTCGCGCCGCTCGGCCGCTCCGGCCGCGTCCCAGCCTCGCCTCACCTCGCTGCTCCCCACGCCGGCGCGCGCGCCCGTGGCCAGCACCCAAGCTCGCCCCTGGCCGCGCCCGCGCCCGCTGCGCCGTATCGGGCTGGCGCCCAGCGCACGTCGCCCGCGCCCGTTAGGCCCCCAGGGCCTATGACAAATGGGGCCCGGCCCAAAAACGTTTTAGGAAAAAAAAAGATAAAAATAAAAATAATTAAATTAATTAATTAGTTAATTAATTAGTTAATTAATCCTGATTAGGTTAATCTAATTAACTAGTTAGTGTTAATTAAACAGTAATTAGTAATTAACTTAATTAACCTTGCTGACATCAGCATGATGTCATGCTGATGTCATCGCAACACTGTTTCGGATAATGTTGAATTAAATAAATTCCAGAAATTAATAAAAACTTTAGAAAATCATATTAAATAATCCGTAACTCTGATGAAAATACTTTATACATGAAACTTTCTCAGAATTCCGATACGAACCCGGATACGCCCTCCGTATTCCCGTCAGACGCCCGCAGCTATAAGAACGTTGAACTTTTAGACCGTTTTTAGTAAATGAATAGTGCCCAACTTTAATTAAATAAATCCGAATAAATTCCTAAATTAACTAAATCATTTAGTTAGGCAGTAGAACACCCCGGCATATCATTTAGGCATGTCATACATGTTGTTTGCATTATTGCCGTGAATTTATTGTTTCTCTCCCCCTCCTTCTCTCTCTCAATAGACGCTGAGACCGACGGCGCTGCACCTGGATACGACTACTCTACCGACGAGCAGCCCGTTGACGACCTTCCCCTCTTGCCAGAGCAACCAGGGAAGCCCCCCCCCCCTTGAGCATCCAGATATCGCCCACTTTATTCTCCTGCTTGCATTAGATTTTGCTACTGTTAATGTATGCTCCTATTCTGATGCATAGCCTGCAGTTGTAACCTGTTCATTGCTACCTTACCTGCCTATGATAAACTGTTTAGTATAGGTTGGTAGTGAACCATCAGTGACCCCACCACCTTATTCTTGTTGCCCCTGCTTGATCATCGATGACTCGATCAATGTGATCGTCGACCAGAGACCGACACCTCACTTCACACCCCCTTAGTTGTACGACTCTGCATAGTTATTATCGAGTGCCGAGGGTGATACCTTGTAACGCACTCACGATGAATACTCTGCAGTGTAGCTGTTCGGTCGTGGTCATCGAGGGTGATTCCTCCTTCTCCACTTCCGATACGACTCTGTCGTGCAACCCTCAGTGTGAACCTCGAGGGTGATACCTCATACGTTCACCCTGATGATTTCGTCGAGTGGAATCCGCCGAGGGTGATTCCTCGGGTTTCCCCCTTGATGTTATGACCACACGATTACTTGACCTCTGTTACAGGCGGGTCCACCCTGGTGGGTACCCACTGGGGATCTATGATTTTCGGGTGTGCCGGAAGGGCACTCGAGTGTGACATTGTGGCGGAGCATCAGAGACTCTGATTGTCTCCGCTTGATACTAATTGAGCCTATTGGATTTGGGTGTGTGATCTGAGTGGGTCGACGTGCCCTATACGCACTACCACCACGCGGGATAATGGTTATGGGACCCTCTGCGAAGTACGTTTCTCCGAAAGCTCGTCTGACGTCACGATTCACCGTGCAGGCTGATTGTCGGGATTGGGCTGGATACTTCACTGACGAGTTCAGTGTCGCGCCTGCACCCCGGCCAGTCTCGCAACGCGCAGGGTGCCCAGGGCGATGGCCCGAGACCTCTGGGTGCATAGGTTAGTCCGGCGTGCTGACCTCTCTGCCGAGCCTAGGTAGAGCGCTGCTTCGTGTTGATCTTCCGAGGACGGGCATTACCCAGCAAGTGTGTCCGGCCAGAGTTGATCGAGCGTGTTGGGTAACAGTAGTGCACCCCTGCAGGGATGAATCTTCTATCGATAGCCGGTCCTACGGTAAAGGACACTCAGTTTGTGTATCCCGATCTACTACTTAAACTGGATACTTGTTACTTAATTGAAGCTTCGATATCGCTTTCTCGCTTGGGAGTCGAGGAAGGATCTTTAAGCTGTACTTCAATATGTTTGCTAAATAAAATGCTATTCTACTCTCTTCTACTGCTGCAAGATGATGGCCTTGTGAAGATGTTTGAAGATGCTAGTCTTCGATAGGACTAGGCCCTCTCTCTATTCTGGCATTTCTGTAGCCCAGTCCACTTATACAGCCTTTCTCCATTGATAATGTTGCATATGTAGTATAGATCCTTGCTTGCTGAGTACTTCGGATGAGTACTCACGGTTGCTTTACTTTCTCTTTTCCCCATATACCCCACATTGATGATACATCAGACGATGGAGTCCAGGAGCCAGATGCCACCACCGGAGCCTACTACCAGGAGGGTCCAGAGGGTACTTACTACTGGATCGAGCCAGATGACCAGGAGTAGGATCGGAGGCTCCCAGGCAGGAGGCCAACGCCTTTCGATCTAGTGTCGCTATTTGTGCTAGCCTTCTTAAGGCAAAACTTGTCTAACTATGTCTGTACTCAGATAATATTTGTATGACTGACTTGTGTATTCGGATCTTCGGATCCCTGGTCTGTAATATTGTGGACCTCCGTTTAAATTGTGTTAGAGTTGTGTTGTGATATCTTCCCGTGAGTCCCTGTGCTTGATCGTACACGTTTGCGTGTATGATTAGTGTACGATTGAGTCGGGGGCGCCACAAGTTGGTATCAGAGCTGACTGCCTGTAGGAAGCCCCCCTCCAAATTCCTTGGCCGAAGTTGAGTCTAGACATCGAAAAACTAATTTACTAACTTGGTTGTGTGGCTTACGGGCCCACGTTGCCAACTGGGTGGTATTAGGATCTTTTATTCCTCGTCTATACTCTGGGACTCTGATCTCTCTTCTACTTGGGTTAAATAAATTTTACTAACGCCGACACTTAGGATCTCGTAAATCCTGTCTACCCGGAGAGCTGGATATCTGTGCGATTTCCCTGTCATTGATCTGATTAGTCTGATAATCATTTTCCTTTCCATTGTTTTGTTTAACCTTTCTCTCCGAGTTGTATTAAACTTCTCATTGTCATTTGACAAATCTGAATTTCCTCTATTTCAAATGGACCGTTTGTTTCCACAACGTCCTACAACACAGCTTGTGCTTCGCACTTGGGCTCGTAATGCCCCTGGGTTTCCAGCTGTCCTGATCGCTCTCATGACCAGACTTGGTTACCGTTGGTATCCTGAGTACTTGGTCTACGAGGATTACCGTGAGTTTAATCAGGAGCAGTACCATGCTGATGTTCGTATCTATGATCAGCAGAATGACTCAGACACCGAGCTACACCTTTTCAATGGTATCGGCGTGACGATTGAGATGGCAGTCCATGATGCCGCCTACTCTGCCGTCGCACGTCTCCGAGGACAGTTCAGCGATATCTTGGATGACTCTGAATTCCGATACATTTCGTATGCCCCTGCTGGAGATGCTACTGGATACTACACAGCTATCTGTGCCCCGTTCGAGCCTCGTCGCTATGACCCGCGCGTTCTGATTCAGTGCACTCAGGCTCTGGATCGCACTGTTCGGGCTCTTGCCGTCGAGTTGGTTGCCACTCGAGCATGTCTTTACGATGCTATGACGCAGTTGCTACCCGCTGTTCGCGCAGGGATACATCCTGAGCACATCCTTTATCCACGCAGGACTCAGATGTATGCTGGTATTGATTGGCCTGCTGTTGGAGGTCATACACCTACACATGGACCTCTTCTTACAGCTCGAGACCGGATTCTGCATCAGAGTGCACATGGAGCACAGGATCCTTCCGCGACGAACATTCGTCGTCAGCACTTGCAGTTACCCCGTTTCGGTGGTTTTCTCCGACGTTGATGTAGCCTTTGCTATGTCTCATTGTGTACTTCCTTACCGCATGCCTGCGCGCCGCCTAGTATGTCTAGCTTTTGAATTTGCGTCGTTATGCTGTCCGCATGTACCCGACTCTGTGTATGGATCTGTATGTCTTAATCGACTACTATTATGTATCTGATACACTGCTTAAAGAATTGTCGAGTTACATCATGTTTGTCACTAAATGCTTGCAATTGCTTTTACTAAACTACCCCCTGTTGATACTTAGCAGGATGGTTAGACCAGGTGGTCGTGGTCGTGGTCGTGCCCCTGAACGCCCACCACCGCCAGACTATATGGCGGCTGTGATGCAACAGTTTGAGCTTAACCGCCAGTTCATGGTTGGAATCATGGCTCAGTTTCCGCATCAGAACAACCAGAACCAGAACCCAGCTTCAATAACTTTGACAGAGTTTATGCGACTCAACCCAACTCAGTTCCGCAATTCTGACAAGCCACTGGATGCTGATGACTGGCTCCGCGACATCACTCACGAGATGGAGTCAGCTAATGTCGCCCCTGCCAACTACGTCAACTTCGCGGCCTTTTTCTTAAAAGGCCCCGCTGCTCAATGGTGGGACACACACAAGCGTACTCTGCCAGTTGGAACAGTCATCACCTGGTATGAGTTCCAGGCTGCTTTCCGTACACGTTACATCCCTCAGGCAATTATGGAACGCATGAAGACCCAGTTCCGTAACCTCACTCAGGGCAACAAGACTGTCGAAGCTTATCAGCGGGAATTTCTAGACCTCTCCCGCTATGCTGAAGAAGACATCGCCACAGATGCACGCAGACAAGAGAAGTTCCGTAATGGACTGCACCCCGACCTCAAGCTTGCACTAGCTGCTCAAGACTTCAATGACTTTTCAACTCTGACGAACAAGGCTATTCTTGTTGAGACAGCTCAGATGGAATACAAGGACTTGCAGAAGCGCTATCGTGATGCTGGCTCATCTTCGGGCTCAGCATCGAAGCGTCGAGTTTGGATTCCCAACAATGCATTCCGTTCCAATACCTCTACGCCAAAGAACAACTATGCTTCACCACGTCTGCCTCCTCCACCACCGAGGCAGCCAAAAACTCAAGCTATTCAAAACAATGCTCCTCTTCGTCCTGAAGATGGTCTATGCTTCAAGTGCCGCAAACCAGGACACCAGGCTAAAGACTGCCGCCAGAATCAGAATCAGTTAGCCTTTCCCCGTGCTGGCCGTGGCAATGGTCGTGGCAACAACCAGACCCGCAACTATAATACTGGGTCTGCTGCACATGGTCGTGGACACGCCTACAACATTGACATTGAAGAAGTCCAGGATCAACCTGCTACTGTGATGGGTACCCTTCTCGTTAACTCAGTACCTGCTTCTGTTTTATTTGATTCAGGAGCATCACATTCATTCATCTCTGGAAAATTTGCATTTATGCATGGCATTCGATATGAGAAAATGCATACTCCGTTAGTCATTAAAACTCCCGGAGGTCACTGTCATGCTGACGTAATAGCACCTGACGTTACCGTCGAAATTAAAGGGTTGGAATTCCTTGCCTCGCCCATCGTCTTGAAGTCTTCCACCATAGACCTCATTCTTGGAATGGATTGGTTGAAAGCTCACATTGCTTCGATCAATTGTGCCACTAAAGTCGTCCAACTTCTTCACCCCACCGATGAGATAGTGAACTATACCGCCCGCATTACTCGGGACGCTGAAGCTCAGATATATGCTCTGAATGCTTTGAACGCCTCACCTCTGGAAGGAATCGAGAACGTTCCTGTCGTTCGAGATTTTCCAGACGTCTTTCCAGAAGAACTTCCAGGAATACCCCCGGCTAGAGCTATCGAGTTTGTCATCAACTTGAAGCCTGGCACCGTCCCTATTGCCAAGCGACCTTATAAGATGCCTCCGCATCACCTACTCGAGCTTAAGGAAGAAATCAACAAGTCGCTTAAAAGTGGTTTCATCCGCCCCAGTTCCTCTTCTTGGGGAGCACCTTCACTCTTCGTTAAGAAGAAGGATGGAACTAACCGTTTGGTTGAGGATTATTGGCCCATTAACCAAGCCACAATCCAGAATAAATACCCACTACCCCGGATCAATGATCTTTATGATCAACTCGCTGGATCATCGGTGTTCTCTAAACTCGACCTGAGGTTGGGTTATCACCAGATCCGTGTCCGTGAAGAGGATATTCCCAAGACTGCATTCGTCACTCGTTATGGCTCCTATGAATACACCGTCATGTCATTTGGCCTAACGAATGCCCCAGCTATGTTCTCCCGTCTGATGAATTATATATTCATGGATTACCTCGACAAATTCGTCGTGGTTTATTTGGATGATATTCTGGTTTATTCTAAGAATAAAGAAGAACATGCTGAACACCTCCATTTGGTACTAGAAAGGCTCCGAGAACACCAGTTGTATGCCAAGTATTCCAAATGTGAATTTTGGCTTTCTGAAGTAACTTACCTTGGACATGTGATTTCCAAGGATGGAATTGCTGTTAACCCCGAACGAGTTCAGGCTATTCTTGACTGGACTCCCCCGAAGAATGTTAAGCAAGTCAGAAGTTTTCTCGGACTTGCAAGTTATTGTCGTCGATTCGTTGAGAACTTTTCCAAGATTGCAAAACCATTGACAAATCTGCTTCACAAAGGTGTTAAATTTGAGTGGACAGAAAAATGTCAAGAAAGCTTTCAGACACTAAAAGATAAATTGACATCTGCCCCAGTATTAGCACCCCCGGATTCCCAAAAGGATTTCGTGATATACTGCTATGCCTCCCGTCAAGGATTAGGCTGTGTCCTAATGCAAGAACGCAAGGTGATTGCTTATGCCTCCCGACAATTGCGTCCTCACGAAGAAAATTACCCAGTGCATGATCTCGAACTTTCTGCGGTTATTTATGCCCTGAAGCTATGGCGACATTACCTTCTCGGTAACCGTTGCGAGATATATACGGATCATCAAAGTTTGAAGTATTTATATACTCAACCAGATCTGAACCTTCGTCAACAAAGATGGCTCGAGACAATTGCCGATTATGATATGAATATCTCATACACCCCTGGCAAGGCAAATGTAATGGCCGATGCTTTGAGCCACAAGGCTTATTGCAGCAACCATATGGTTCAGGAATCACAACCTCTTCTTTATGAAGAGTTTCGTAAATTGAACCTCCATATTGTTCCACAGGGTTATCTCAATACCCTCGTTGTCGAACCAGATTTAGAACACAACATCAAAACTATGCAAAGGTATGACTCTGAAGTTGAAAGGATCAAGTGATTCCTTGAAAAAGGAAAACCGTCGGAGTTCCATCTTGATAATGATGGGATCCTATTTTTCCAACACCGTCTCTTCGTACCTAAGTTCAAAGATGAGAGAGAACACGTTATGATGGAAGCTCATGACACTCCTCTATCAATTCATCCTGGTAGCACAAAGATGTACCGTGACATTTGTCAGAGATACTGGTGGCCTAATATGAAGCGAGATATTGCTCGTTATGTTTCTGAGTGTGACGTTTGCCGCCGCGTTAAAGCTCAACATCAAAGGCCCGCAGGAACTCTGCAACCCCTTGCAATTCCTGAATGGAAATGGGACAAGGTCCAAATGGATTTCATTACAGGTTTTCCCAAATCCCAGAAGGGTAATGATGCTATATTTGTCGTCATTGACCGATTCTCTAAGGTTGCTCACTTTCTGCCAGTTAAGGAGACAATCACTGCTAGCCAGTTAGCAGACTTGTATGTTTCCCGAATTGTGTCACTCCACGGTATTCCGTTGGAGATCAGTTCTGATCGTGGCAGCCTCTTCACCTCCAGATTCTGGAATAGTTTCCAAGAAGCTATGGGAACACATCTGTCTTTTAGCACCGCTTTTCACCCTCAGTCACAGGGTCAAGTTGAACGAGTTAATCAAGTGCTCGAAGATATGCTTCGAGCTTGCGTCATCTCCTTCGGTAAGAAATGGGAGGAATCTCTCCCGTATGCTGAATTCTCTTACAACAATAGCTATCAAGCTAGTCTGAAGATGGCACCGTTTGAAGTTCTATACGGTCGTAAGTGTCGAACCCCTCTGAATTGGTCAGAAACTGGGGAACGCTCACTCGTCGGACCGGACATTATTCAGCAAGCAGAAGATCAAGTCTGCATTGTCCGTGAACATTTGAAAACTGCCCAGTCTCGTCAGAAGAGCAACTATGACCGAAAGCACCAGGAAATAGTCTATCAACCTGGCGAGCAAGCTTACCTCCGCGTCACTCCGTTGAAAGGCACTCATAGGTTCGGAATCAAAGGCAAGTTAGCTCCTCGCTACATTGGCCCGTTCCGTATTCTTGCCCGTCGAGGAGATGTGGCATATCAATTGCAGTTGCCGCCTAATCTTTCTCAAGTACATGATGTTTTTCATGTATCCCAACTCCGTCGCTGCTTCAAGGATCCTATTCGAGCTGTGGATCACGAAGTGCTTGAATTACAGGAAGATCTGTCTTATCCAGAATATCCCATCCATGTTCTTGATGAAACTGATCGTCGGACTCGTCAAAAGTCAATCAAATTCCTCAAGGTTCAGTGGTCAAATCATTCTGAAGATTAGGCCACTTGGGAACGCGAGGATCGTCTTCGTGAAGAATACCCCTCTTTCTTTTAGTTTTCCTCTTAATTCTCGGGACGAGAATTCTTAATAGATGAGGAGAATTGTAACACCCCCGGTGATTAGCAACAGTAATCACTTTTCATAATGACATGTTAACATGATTAACAGTGCATAATCATCATTAGCATCATATTGCATTTCAACTTCTAAGTCAAAATTCAAATTTAAATGAAAGTGAAATATAAATGTTGTCCAACATAAAAACTAAAATGTTTGATAAATGACAAATATTGCAGAGGCTAGTCTAAAATTGAAACCAACAAATAATAAAATAATTAGGTGGCTCTAACATAATTAAAACAGCTAGGATTAATGCATATTAATTATTATAAAATTTGTGGGAGCTCCAATTGTCACCAAACTAATTTTTGGTAGTGTTAGGTAATGCCTAGTATTTGTTGGAGCAATTGTTATGTTTTACAAAAATCATTTGGTGGCCTAACTATTTACTAAACTGAGAAAAGAGAATAAAGAAAAAGAAAGATAAAAGAAAAACGAAACAGAAAAAAAAAAGAAAAAAAGGAAACCCCCCTCACCCCCCCCCACGGCCCAACTGGGCCACCGGCCCACCTCTGCACTATATGGCCTCCCCCAGGAGGCCAAACCCTAATCCCCACCCCCCACCGACAGAATCCCCCCCACCCCCTCGCTCAGTCCCCCCCACCAGATCCAGAACCGGATCGGGCCACCCGCGCCCGCGCTCGCCGAGCCCTCGCTCCCCCCGCCGCGCGCTCGTCCCCAACCGCGCCCCGACCCGACGCGCTCAAACCCGCCGCCCGACGCCGCCCCCACTCCGGACTCCCGTCCACTCCTCCCCCTCACGGCTCCTTTCGATCCTCTCGGCCTGCCCCCGTTCCCCCTGCAAGCGCCTGTGAGCACCGCCGCCTCCTCTCCCCTCCCCTCTGTTGTCGCCGTCTGCCGCACCGGCTCGACCCTGCTGCCCCCTCCTCGCGCTCGCTCGCGCCCCTCGCGCGCCCATGGCCGTGCGCGCTTGCGCCGTCCACAGCCACTGCTGCCCTTCCCCATCCCCGCTGCAGCTCCGCCTCCGCCTCGCCTCGCCCTCGCAGAGTCCGCACCTGGCCTCGGCCGCCGCCGCCGTGCTGCTCCTCCTCCTGCCGCCCGCGCACCCATCGCGCGGTCGCTCGCGCGGGGCCGCGCCCACAGCTGGTCGCGGCTCCGGCCAACGGCGCCCAGCCGCTTCCGCCGCGGCTCCCGCCCCGCTGCTGCTTCTGCTGCTGTGAAGCTGCTGCTGCTACCCTGCACCACCGCGCCCCGCACCGCCCGCTCGCGCCGCTCGGCCGCTCCGGCCGCGTCCCAGCCTCGCCTCACCTCGCCGCTCCCCACGCCGGCGCGCGCGCCCGTGGCCAGCGCCCGGGCTCGCCCTTGGCCGCGCCCGCGCCCGCTGCGCCGTATCGGGCTGGCGCCCAGCGCCCGTCGCCCGCGCCCGTTAGGCCCCCAGGGCCTATGACAAATGGGGCCCGGCCCAAAAACGTTTTAGGAAAAAAAAGATAAAGATAAAAATAATTAAATTAATTAATTAGTTAATTAATCCTGATTAGGTTAATCTAATTAACTAGTTAGTGTTAATTAAACAGTAATTAGTAATTAACTTAATTAACCTTGCTGACATCAGCATGATGTCATGCTGATGTCATCGCAGCACTGTTTCGGATAATGTTGAATTAAATAATTAAATAAATTCCAGAAATTAATAAAAACTTTAGGAAATCATATTAAATAATCCGTAACTCCGATGAAAATACTTTATACATGAAACTTGCTCAGAATTCCGATACGAACCCGGATACGCCCTCCGTATTCCCGTCAGACGCCCGCAGCTATAAGAACGTTGAACTTTTAGACCGTTTTGAGTAAATGAATAGTGCCCAACTTTAATTAAATAAATCCGAATAAATTCCTAAATTAACTAAATCATTTAGTTAGGCAGTAGAACACCCCGGCATATCATTTAGGCATGTCATACATGTTGTTTGCATTACTGTCATGAATTTATTGTTTCTCCCCCCTCCTTCTCTCTCTCGATAGACGCTGAGACCGACGGCGCTGCACCTGGATACGACTACTCTACCGACGAGCAGCCCGTTGACGACCTTCCCCTCTTGCCAGAGCAACCAGGCTAGCCCCCCCCTTGAGCATCCAGATATCGCCCACTCTATTCTCCTGCTTGCATTAGATTTTGCTACTGTTAATGTATGCTCCTATTCTGATGCATAGCCTGCAGTTGTAACCTGTTCATTGCTACCTTACCTGCCTATGATAAACTGTTTAGTATAGGTTGGTAGTGAACCATCAGTGACCCCACCACCTTATTCTTGTTGCCCCTGCTTGATCATCGACGACTCGATCAACGTGATCGTCGACCAGAGACCAACACCTCACTTCACACCCTCTTAGTTGTACGACTCTGCATAGTTATTATCGAGTGCCGAGGGTGATACCTCGTAACGCACTCACGATGAATACTCTGCAGTGTAGCTGTTCGGTCGTGGTCATCGAGGGTGATTCCTCCTTCTCCACTTCCGATACGACTCTGTCGTGCAACCCTCAGTGTGAACCTCGAGGGTGATACCTCATACGTTCACCCTGATGATTTCGTCGAGTGGAATCCGCCGAGGGTGATTCCTCGGGTTTCCCCCTTGATGTTATGACCACACGATTACTTGACCTCTGTTACAGGCGGGTCCACCCTGGTGGGTACCCGCTGGGGATCTATGATTTTTGGGTGTGCCGGAAGGGCACTCGAGTGTGACATTGTGGCGGAGCATCAGAGACTCTGATTGTCTCCGCTTGATACTAATTGAGCCTATTGGATTTGGGTGTGTGATCTGAGTGGGTCGACGTGCCCTATACGCACTACCACCATGCGGGATAATGGTTATGGGACCCTCTGCGAAGTACGTTTCTCCGAAAGCTCGTCTGACGTCACGATTCACCGTGCAGGCTGATTGTCGGGATTGGGCTGGATACTTCACTGACGAGTTCAGTGTCGCGCCTGCACCCCGGCCAGTCTCGCAACGCGCAGGGTGCCCAGGGCGATGGCTCGAGACCTCTGGGTGCATAGGTTAGTCCGGCGTACTGACCTCTCTGCCGAGCCTAGGTAGAGCGCTGCTTCGTGTTGATCTTCCGAGGACGGGCATTACCCAGCAAGTGTGTCCGGCCAGAGTTGATCGAGCGTGTTGGGTAACAGTAGTGCACCCCTGCAGGGATGAATCTTCTATCGATAGCCGGTCCTACGGTAAAGGACGCTCAGTTTGTGTATCCCGATCTACTACTTAAACTGGATACTTGTTACTTAATTGAAGCTTCGATATCGCTTTCTCGCTTGGGAGTCGAGGAAGGATCTTTAAGCTGTACTTCAACATGTTTGCTAAATAAAATGCTATTCTACTCTCTTCTACTGCTGCAAGATGATGGCCTTGTGAAGATGTTTGAAGATGCTAGTCTTCGATAGGACTAGGCCCTCTCTCTATTCTGGCATTTCTGCAGCCCAGTCCACTTATACAGCCTTTCTCCATTGATAATGTTGCATATGTAGTATAGATCCTTGCTTGCTGAGTACTTCGGATGAGTACTCACGGTTGCTTTACTTTCTCTTTTCCACATATACCCCACATTGATGATACATCAGACGATGGAGTCCAGGAGCCAGATGCCACCACCGGAGCCTACTACCAGGAGGGTCCAGAGGGTACTTACTACTGGATCGAGCCAGATGACCAGGAGTAGGATCGGAGGCTCCCAGGCAGGAGGCCAACGCCTTTCGATCTAGTGTCGCTGTTTGTGCTAGCCTTCTTAAGGCAAAACTTGTCTAACTATGTCTGTACTCAGATAATATTTGTATGACTGACTTGTGTATTCGGATCTTCGGATCCCTGGTCTGTAATATTGTGGACCTCCGTTTAAATTGTGTTAGAGTTGTGTTGTGATATCTTCCCGTGAGTCCCTGTGCTTGATCGTACACGTTTGCGTGTATGATTAGTGTACGATTGAGTCGGGGGCGCCACAAAATAACAAACAGTCTCTTGTGTCCCCAACACACCAAATACAATGGCAAATTGTATAGGTGCACTAGTTTAGCGAAGAGATGGTGATAAAAGTGTAGTAATGATACTAGATATTGATTTTTGTAATAGGAACAATGAAAAACAGCAAGGTAATGAGGAACAAAAGTGAGCACAAACAGTATTGCAATGCTTGAAAATAAGGCCTAGGGTCCATACTTTCGCTAGTGCAATCTCTCAACAATGCTAATATAACAGGATCATATAACCATCCCTCAACGTGCGATGAAGAATCACGCCAAAGTTCTTATCTAGCGGAGAACATAAGAAGAAATTGTTTGTAGGGTTCGAAACCACCTCAAAGTTATCCTTTCTGATCAATCTATCCAAGAGTTCGTACTAAAATAACACCAAGTTATCCTTTCCGATCAATCTATCTAAGAGTTCGTACTAAAATAACACAATATGATACACATGAACCAACTCTAATGTCACCTAGATACTCCAATGTCACCGTGAGTATCCGCGAGTTGATTATGCGATATGCATCAAACAATTTCAGATTCATAATACTCAATCCAACACAAAGAACATCAAAGAGTGCCCCAAGATTTCTACTGGAGAAACAAGGACGAAAACATGCATCAAGCCCTATGCATAGATTACCCCAATGTCACCTCGGGAATCCGCGAGTTGAGTGCCAAGACATAGATCAAGTGCTCTCAAATCCATAAAAAGTATTCAATCCGATAAAACAAAATCTCAAAGGGAAAACTCAATTCACCACAACAAGATAGAGAGGGAGAAACATGATATGATCCAACTATATTAACAAAGCTCGCGATACATCAAGATCGTGCCATATCAAGAACATGAGAGAGAGATATTAAACAGATAGCTACTGGTACAAACCCTCAGCCCTAAGGGTGGACTACTCCCTCCTCATCATGGTGGCCGCCGAGATGATGAAGATGGCCACCGGTGATGATTTTCCCCTCTGGCAGGGTGCCAGAATAGGGTCTAGATTGGTTTTTCGTGGCTATAGAGGCTTGCGGCGGCGGAACTTCTGATCTAGGGTTATTTTTGGGGGTTTCTGTATTTATAGGATTTTTTGGCGTTGGTTTCACACGAAGATGGGCTTCGAGGGGGCCACAATTCACTAGCACATGGGCAAGGCACCTGGCGTGCCCTGGTGGGTTGTGCTCACCTCCTTCACCTTCTGGTCCTCCCACGAAGCTTCTAGTGCCTCTTTTGTTCCGAAAAAATCATCAAAAAGTTTCGTTGCATTTGGAGAACTTTTATTTCTGCACAAAAAATAACACCATGGTAGTTCTGCTGAAAACAGCGTCAGTCCGGGTTAGTTCCATTCAAATCATACCAAAACCATATAAAATTGTTGTAAACATGGCATGAATACTTCATAAATTATAGATACGTTGGAGACATATCAGCATCCCCAAGCTTAATTCCTACTCGTCCTCGAGTAGGTGAATGATAAAAGAAATAATTTATGAAGTGTGAATGCTAGCAAAGTGCATAAGTTTGATCAATGATAATTTCAATCACTTTTCCTAGCATCATAACAACAACTCTTTCTCATGAAACTCATCATGATAAAGTTGCAATTGAAAACGGAATTTTTGATGTGGAATGCTACCTATCATATTCCTCATATACTCTTTTGTTTTATAGCATGGACTTTTGGACTTGAATGATTCAAAGCAATAGTCTATAATTTAACATGAGGACATTAATACTCAAGCATATCAATAAGCAACCATGTCTTTAAAAATATCAACACTAAAGAAAGTTATCCCTAGCCCATCATGCTAAATCATTGATCCATTCATGAAACACACTCGAATATTAGCTACATCCAATGCACAATTATGATCATAGTGCTCCCTAGTTGGTGCTTTATAAGAGAAGATGAAGACTCAAATAAAAATAAAAATTGCATAAAGTAAATAGATAGGCCCTTCGCAGAGGGAAGCAGAGATTTGTAGAGGTGCCAGAGCTCAAAGCTTAAATTGTGAGATAAAATATTTTGAGAGGCATGCTTTTCCCGTCAATGAAAATGACCGAGTAATTCCCAATACTTTCCATGCTAGATACATCATAGGTGGTTCCCAAACATAAAATAAAGTTTATTCATTTTTCCACCATTCTTTCACAATCCATGGCTAGCTGTATCCACGGCTGCCTTCCATACCAACACTTTCCAAGGAATTTATTATTTGACAACATAAAGTAAATTTCTTTTTCATTTCGGGACTGGGCATCCCTATTACCGCCACACTCTCGTGAAATGACAAGTGAATAAACACTCATCTTGAGAATAACACATCTAGCATGGAAAATATTGGCCACCCCTGCAGCTTCATGAGCGGTACGGGCACATAAAAAGGAAATTCATTTTGAAAATTAGAGTTGGCAAAATTTACTTGGTACGACATGGAAATACCGCATATAGGCAGGTATGGTGGACTCATTTGGCACAACTTGGTTCAAGGAGTTTGGATGCACAAGCAGTATTCCCGCTTAGTACAAATGAAGGCTAGCAAATAGATTGAGAAGCGACCAACCAAGAAACAAAAACGATCATAAACGAGCATTAAACATAACTAACACAGAATAATGCACCACAAGTAGGATATAACTTCATTCCATAACTATTGACTTTCGTGCTTGCATAGGGAATCACAAACCTTAACACCAACTAGTAGAATGCCCATGCATTGCCACGGGCTTTTAAAATATTTTGCTAGAGTTATATAAACATAAAGCATGTTAAATTTTACGTGTAGAGAAAAGCTAGCACAAGCACAATTGGATAATAATTGAAGTCCACTTCACTTGCAATGTAAATTGATAACAAAAAGGCAATTTGACAATGTATACATATAGAGTTATTATCCAACTGAAAATCAAATACAAATTAAGGTTTACTTGATCGCTTAAGAAATTCTCGCGCAATATATAAATTGACATGTTTAAGCTCGTTGGAATACCAGGTAGAAATAAACGTTGGCACGTAGATATATCAAAATTCCAGCCAGGTTGCTTTATTTTAAGTGTGTTGTTGAATTCCCTCGCAACTCTATTCCTATTCCTTCAGATTCATTGGTCACGGCGAGAAAACCTCCAATCCAACATGTCCCAGATGAAGTAGTTTTACTGTGGAAGATGGAGAGCCCATTGGCTCACTCCCATGGGGCGACATCTCTTTGTTGTCCCTTTCAGAATCTAAGGTATTTTCTTTGATATCATCTTCCATTTTATTTTGTTAACCATTTTCTCTTCCAACATGAAATTTATATTTCTCAACAATATTGTATTGACCTAGTTTTATGTTATTTAGATACTTGATGAAGAAATTGTGGCTGAGGATCGTCCAATGGAGATTCCTGACCCCCAATTCTCTGGTATAGAGGATAGCACCAATCTCAGGTGTCACCATAGGGAGCTGCCAACGAAGAAGGTAGCAGGAGGAGGTTTCAAGAATGCCCTCACAACGTTCATCTAGTTAAACACCCGTGCGTTGCTATGGGCGACAAATAGATGTCTACATGACATGGATAACTTTAAGAGTGGCACTGTTCTCTACCCCCAATACCCTAGTTTCGCTACCATGGCAACCTGCCGAGCTTGACCTGTTGTCACCCCTATTTTCTCGAACATTGTCTTGCCACTGCATAAGCTTCAAATTCCTTTTATTAACCACAAATTAAGATGGTGAAATAAAATCAGCTTGGGGGCTTACAATTTAGGATGTTATTCCATGTTCAGGTCAATTTACACAAAAAATCAGATGTTACAAAGCTAGCTTACATGAGTTGGAAAAGATGCACAAACAAGGAAGTGAATTAGAAACACTAACATTTCAAAAAACATAAGAAAGATGGCGTTTAGCCTTTGCGTGAATACTTCAACAGTAGGAAAAGATCTTTTATCAGAACATATTTATAGTTCTTGGGAACACACAAAAGGAAACAAAATGCAAGCACAGAATAAGCAAATATATGGTTTGCAATGAATAAGCAAACAACTACATGAGTAACCTTAATTTTGTAGACACAAATATACATCTAGGTCATCACATACATGGAACTCCGTGGATTAATTAAGCACACTGTGTGGCTCACGCCTGGTGTGACCAGCAGTGTCTGGACATCTCTACAACAACGGCGGCTACAAAGCCTAGCAAATCTAGAGCAAAATTGCAAGGTAGGGTAGGTAAGGCCATGAGAATCGCATAAGTGGGATTCTCATCTGAACGGCAGGGTGTCAATGTAGCTGGTGGCATTTCCTTTCATGCTGTGCGCGACTCCAGGAGCACCTTGAGTCAATCAATGATGGGGAGTTCTTCTGCACGGCAGTGGCAAGGATTGCACCATCACTGGAAAGTTGCATACCCAAAGGCAAGGTTAAGCACGGCAGCAAACATTTCATTGAAGAATGATTCAGTGAATAACCGATCAACCAAGAAATCTGCAATGCTACTTCGATTATCTATCATTTAAGAAGACATTCCATATTGAAATAATAATTTTGGTAATGTACTAAAATGAATTTTGATATGGTTTTTGGTGAGTATAGTTAGATGCTTTGGAAGTTCTTCGATATCGGAAAGTAGTTTTTCCTATTACCATAAAGCACAACATTATTTCATTAGGAGGCTGATGTCTACTACGCAACTTTATTCTTGTAGACTCGTGTTGGGCCTCGAAGCGCAGAGTTATGTAGGACAGTAGCAATTTTCCCTCAAGTGGATGACCTAAGGTTTATCAATCCGTAGGAGGCGTAGGATGAAGATAGTCTCTCTCAAACAACCCTGCAACCAAATACAAGAAATCTCTTGTGTCTCCAACACACCCAATACAATGGCAAATTGTATAGGTGCACTAGTTCGGCGAAGAGATGGTGATAAAAGTGTAATATGGATGGTAGAAATATATTTTTATAATCTGAATAAATAAAAACAGCAAGGTAGCAATTGATAAAATGGAGCACAAACGGTATTGCAATGCTTGAAAATGAGGCCTAGGGTCCGTACTTTCACTAGTGCAACCTCTCAACAAAGCTAATATAATTGGATCATATAACCATCCCTCAAAGTGCGATGAAGAATCACTCCAAAGTTCCTATCTAGCGGAGAACATAAGAAGAAATTGTGTGTAGGGTACGAAACCACCTCGAAGCTATTCTTTCCGATCGATCTATCCAAGAGTTCATACTAAAATAACACCAAATAATTTCAGATTCATAATACTCAATCCAACACAAAGAACCTCAAAGAGTGCCCCAAGATTTCTACCGGAGAAACAAAGACAAGAACGTGCATCAACCCCTATGCATAGATTACCCCAATGTCACCTCGGGAATCCGCGAGTTGAGTGCCAAAACATATATCAAGTGAATCAATACGATACCCCATTGTCACCACGGGTATTCATAGCAAGACATACATAAAGTGTTCTCAAATCCATAAAAGTATTCAATCCGACAAAACAAAATCTCAAAGGGAAAACTCAATTCATCACAATAAGATAGAGAGGGGAAAACACCATATGATCCGACTATATTAACAAAGCCCGCGATACATCAAGATTGTGCATCTCAAGAACACGAGAGAGAGTGAGAGATTAAACACATAGCTACTGGTACAAACCCTCAGCCCTGAGGGTGGACTACTCCCTCCTCATCATGGTGGCCGCCGTGATGATGAAGATTGCCACCGGTGATGATTTCCCCCTCCGGCAGGGTGCCGGAACAGGGTCTAGATTGGTTTCTCGTGGCTACAGAGGCTTGCAGCGGCGAAACTTCTGATCTAGGGTTACCCCAAGGGTTTTTGGAATATTTGGCAATTTATAGGGCGAAGAGGCGGTGCGGGAGGCCACCGAGGTGGGCACAACCCACCGGGGCGCGCCTGGGGGCCCAAGCGCGCCCTGGTGAGTTGTGCCCCCCTCGAGGCACCCCCAGGTGCTTTTCTGGCCCATTGGATGTCTTCTGGTCCATAAAAAATCCACAAAAAGTTTCGCGGTGTTTGGACTCCGTTTGATATTGATTTCCAGCGATGTAAAAAAAAGCAAAAAACAGCAACTGGCACTGGGTCAATAGGTTAGTCCCAAAACAATGATATAAAGTTGCTATAAAATGATTGTAAAACATCCAAGAATGATAATACAACAGCATGAATACTTCATAAATTATAGATATGTTTGAGACGTATCAGCATCCCCAAGCTTAATTCCTACTCGTCCTCGAGTAGGTAAATGATAAAAGAAATAATTTATGAAGTGTGAATGCTAGCAAAGTGCATAAGTTTGATCAATGATAATTTCAATCACTTTTCCTAGCATCGTAACAATAATTCTTTCTTATAAAACTTCTCATGTTAAAGTAGCAACCAATTCACATGTTAAGGTTCAAACAATGAATTCTCTTGAAACTCAACAACCTATGTTCTCAGTCACCAAACAATTGCAATTCAACTTATTCAACAGAGTCTAAGTAAGAGCTCCACATAGTCAACCATCATATAGTCTTCTATGATTGCTAACACTCACCGCATACACATGAGCAAAACGTTTCAACCGGACACATAGAAAGATGGGGGCTTATAATTTCGCCTCCCAACGTATTCACCTCAAGGGTGATGTCACCAATAATAACTCATGCTACCCATATCCAACTGGATATATGTGCCTAGATCTTTCCTCACCACATGATGCTTGCCAAAAGAGAAAAATAAAAAGGAATAGAGAGAAAAACTTTGAATCTTGCATAAAAGTAAAAGATAGGCCCTTCGCAGAGGGAAGCAGAGGTTGCCATGCGCTTATTTGCTTGTATGCTCAACCCCTTAGTGCAAAAGAACGTCACGTTATATTGCCCCTTATGATAGCAACCTTTATTATGCAGTCTGTCGCTTTTATTCTTTGCCATCACAAGTTTGTACAACGCTCAATTTCTCTTACACTAAATGATCTAACACTTTTAGAAGCAATTTTTATTGCCTTATCGCACCGATGACAACTTACTTGAAGGATCTTACTCAATCCTTAGGTAGGTATGGTGGACTCTTGAAAATAAGATTTGGGTTTAAGGGTTTTTGGATGCACAAGTAGTATCTCTACTTGGTGCGGAATTTTTGGCTAGCAAAGATGGGGGGCAAGCACCACATGTTGAAGGATCTATGACAATATAAATTCTATGTGAATATGAACAAACATAAACCATTATGTTGTCTTCCTTGTCCAACGTCAACAATTTTGGCATATAATATTTTGATGGGGGCTCACAATCACAAAAGATTTCCAAGATAGTGTATTTGCATGTGAAAGTTCTCTTCCTTATAGTAATCATTCATGAATTGCTTGTATGACCAATATTGTGATTGTCAAGCTTTAAAAGATTTCACTTTCTAAACCCAATGTGAAGGTACCACTAGGCATGATATGAACATATGAAGCACATATAATTTCAACTTTAGGATATTCAATTCATTCAAAAATTTACTCATAGGATATAAGTGAAGCACGAGAGTAAATGACAAACTACTCCAAAAAGATATAAGTGAAGATCAAACGAGTAGTCATGTAAATGGGTAGCTATTTGAGAACTCTCTTTTATTTAAAAACTTTCAGATCTAAGTATTTTATTAAAACAGCAAACAAAACAAAATAAAATGACAATCCAAGAATAGCACACATCATGTGAAGAAGCAAGAACTTAGGCTCAACCGATACTAACCGATAATTGTTGAAGAAGAAAGGTGGGATGCCTACCGGGGCATCCCCAAGCTTAGATGCTTGAGACTTCTTAGAATATTAACTTGGGATGCCTTGGGCATCCCCAAGCTTGAGCTTTTGTGTCTCCTTAATTCCTCTCATATCACGGTTTCCCTAAATCTTAAAAACTTCATCCACACAAAACTCAACAAGAACTCGTGAGATAAGTTAGTATAAACCAATGCAAAAACCTTATCATTCTCTACTGTATCAAATCACTAAAATTATTATACAACATTGCATACTAAATGCCTATGCATATTTAATACTCCTATCCTCAAATAGAATCATTAAACAAGCAAACATATGCAAACAATGCAAACATAACAGCAATCTGCCAAAACAGTACAGTCTGTAAAGAATGCAAGAGTATCAATACTTATTTAACTCCAAAAATTATGAAAATTTACCACACTGTAGAAAATTTATCAGATCTTATTGTGAAAAAAGTTTCAACATTTTAACACATTCTTACTTTTCTCGGGAATTTTTGCAAAATTGATAAAATTTCTGTTTTGAAACAGCAACTCATATACTTGCAAAATAAGCATAGTAAAGGCTATCCTTGACATTTTTATTGAAAAGAAAGATGCAAAACATTATTCTAAATAACAGCAAGAAGATCCTAACAAGAAAATGATGCTCCAAGAAAAACACATATCATGTGACGAATAAAAATGTAGCTCCAAGTGAGGTTACCGATAATGTTGGTGACGAAAGAGGGGATGCCTTCCGGGGCATCCCCAAGCTTAGTTGCTTGGATCTTCCTTGAATATTACCTTGGGGTGCCTTGGGAATCCCCAATATTATGGTCTTGTCACTCCTTATTCTCCTCATATCGTCATCTCACCCAAAACTTGAAAATTTCAATCACACAAAACTTCAATCACACAAAACTTAACGGAACTTCGTGAGATAGGTTAATATGATAAAGAGCAAACCATTTCACTTTGGTACTGTCAAAAGACAAGATTAATAATTGTTTCCACACAATGCCTACTGTAGCATATCATTTCCACAATTTATATTGAGCAATATAAGCCATAGAAACTAGAAAACAAGCAAACTATGCATTGAAAACAGAATCTGTAAAAAACAGAACAGTCTGTAATAATCTGTACTCCAACCATACTTCTGCTACTCCAAAAATTCTGAAAAATTAGGAAAACGTAGAGAATTTGTATACCCATCAACTTTAAAAAAATTCAGAGTTTTTTGATGCTCCAGTGAATTAAAATAATTCTGTTACTGGGCGCAAAAGTTTCTGTTTTTGCACAGATTCAAGTCAACTATCATCCATACTATCCCAAAGGCTTTACTTGGCACTTTATTGAAACAAAAGCTACAAAACAAGATCACTACAGTAGCCTAACCATGTTAACACAAAAAAAGTAGGAAAAAGTGTTGGGTTGTCTCCCAACAAGCGCTTTTCTTTAATGCCTTTTAGCTAGGCATGATGATTTCAATGATGCTCGCATAAAAGATAAGAATTGAAACACAAGGAGAGCATCATGAAGCATATGACTAGCACATTTAAGCCTAACCCACTTCCTATGCATAGGGATTTTGTGAGCAAACAAGTTATGGGAACAAGAATCAACTAGCATAGGAAGGCAAAACAAGTGCAACTTCAAAACTTTCGACATAAAGAGAGGAAACTTGATATTATTGAAATATGTAGAAGCATATATTCCTCTCTCACAATAATTTTCAGTAGCGTCATGAATGAATTCAACAATATAGTTATCACATAAAGCACTCTTTCCATGATGCATAAGCATAGAAATTTTGCTACTCTTCACATAAGAAAATTTATTCTCATGAATAGTGGTGGGAGCAAACTCAACAAAATAACTATCATGAGACACTTGATTGGCATGATCAATTTGAGCATTAAAATCATGATGACAATTTTCATGGTTATCATTATTCTTTATAGCATACATGTCATCAGCATAATCATCATAGATAACAACTTTGTTTTCATAATCAATTGAAACCTCTTCCAAAATAGTGGATTCATCACTAAATAAAGTCATGACCTCTCCAAATCCACTTTTATCAATATTGTGAAAAGATTCAACACCCTCCAAAATAGTGGGGTCATTAACTAGAGTTGACACTCTTCCAAACCCACTTTCATCAACATAATCATCATAAATAGGAGGCATGCTACCATTATAACAAATTTGCACATCAAAACTTGGGGGACTAAAAATATCATCTTGATTAAACATAGCATCCCCAAGCTTGTAGCTTTGCATATCATTAGCATCATGGATATTCAAAGAATTCATACCAACAACATTGCAATCATGCTCATCATTCAAAGATTTTTTTGTCAAACATTTTATAGAATTCTTCTTCTATCAATTGAGCACAATTTTCCTTTCCATCATTTTCACGAAAGACATTATAGAGATGAATAATATGATGCAACCTCAATTCCATTTTTTTTGTAGTTTTCTTTTTATAAACCAAACTACTGATAAAACAAGAAACTAAAAGATTTAATTGCAAGATCTAAAGATATACCTTCAAGCACTCACCTCCCTAACAACAGCGCCAGAAAAGAGCTTGATGTCTACTACGCAACTTTATTCTTGTAGACTCGTGTTGGGCCTCCAAGCATAGAGTTTTGTAGGACAGTAGCAATTTTCCCTCAAGTGGATGACCTAAGGTTTACCAATCCATGGGAGGCATAGGATGAAGATAGTCTCTCTAAAACAACCCTGCAACCAAATACAAGAAATCTCTTGTGTCCCCAACACACCCAATACAATGGCAAATTGTATAGGTGCACTAGTTCGGCGAAGAGATGGTGATAAAAGTGTAATATGGATGGTAGAAATATATTTTTATAATCTGAATAAATAAAAACAGCAAGGTAGCAATTGATAAAACGGAGCACAAACGGTATTGCAATGCTTGAAAATGAGGCCTAGGGTTCGTACTTTCACTAGTGCAACCTCTCAACAATGCTAATATAATTGGATCATATAACCATCCCTCAAAGTGCGATGAAGAGTCACTCCAAAGTTCCTATCTAGCGGAGGACATAAGAAGAAATTGTTTGTAGGGTATGAAACCACCTCGAAGCTATGCTTTCCGATCGATCTATCCAAGAGTTCGTACTAAAATACCACCAAATAATTTCAGATTCATAATACTCAATCCAACACAAAGAACCTCAAAGAGTGCCCCAAGATTTCTACCGAAGAAACAAAGACAAGAACGTGCATCAACCCCTATGCATAGATTACCCCAATGTCACCTCGGGAATCCGCGAGTTGAGTGCCAAAACATATATCAAGTGAATCAATACGATACCCCATTGTCACCACGGGTATTCATAGCAAGACATACATAAAGTGTTCTCAAATCCATAAAAGTATTCAATCCGATAAAACAAACTCTCAAAGGGAAAACTCAATTCATCACAACAAGATAGAGAGGGGAAAACACCATATGATCCGACTATATTAACAAAGCCCGCGATACATCAAGATTGTGCATCTCAAGAACACGAGAGAGAGAGAGAGAGATTAAACACATAGCTACTAGTACAAACCCTCAGCCCCGAGGGTGGACTACTCCCTCCTCATCATGGTGGCCACCGGGATGATGAAGATGGCCACCGGTGATGATTTCCCCCTCCGGCAGGGTGCCGAAACGGGGTCTAGATTTGTTTCTCGTGGCTACAGAGGCTTGCGGCGGCGGAACTTCTGATCTAGGGTTACTCCAAGGGTTTTTGGAATATTTGGCAATTTATAGGGCGAAGAGGCGGTGCGGGAGGCCACCGAGGTGGGCACAGCCCACCGGGGCGCGCCTGGGGGCCCAGGCGCACCCTGGTGGATTGTGCCCCCCTCGGGGCACCCCCCAGGTACTGCTCTGGCCCATTGGATGTCTTCTGGTCCATAAAAAATCCACAAAAAGTTTCACGGTGTTTGGACTCCGTTTGATATTGATTTCCTGCGATGTAAAAAACAAGCAAAAAACAGCAACTGGCACTGGGCACTGGGTCAATAGGTTAGTCCCAAAAAAATGATATAAAGTTGCTATAAAATGATTGTAAAATATCCAAGAATGATAATATAACAGCATGAATACTTCATAAATTATAGATACGTTGGAGACGTATCAGAGGCCAATAGTAAGTCTTTCCTATACTATAAAGCACAACATTTCATCAGGATTCAGACTATTCCTCAGATTGTGTGAATCATAAAGCTAATTAGGATTGCATCAACGAACAAAGTGTACCCATAAATAAAAGCAAACAAAGTGGAAAATAAAGAGGCAATGCTCCAAATACATTGTAGGGTCCTATCTATACAAAAAGGACACCCCCATGCAATCATGAGGGCTTTATAAAATGACCAAAACACATGGGTACATATTTTCTCTACAAAACAAAATAACACAAATTTAAATGTTGCACAAAAATTTGAGAACATGATCTCCCAACAGTATTGACAACAAATTACATCAACAGGAAAGTCAAATGCACACATGTATAGATGTACATAGAAGCAGTAGCGGAGCTAGACAAGTTTCCCTTTTTGTATTAGCTATTTCAATGTCTCCATGCCCATGTGGCAATTCTTCCATCAATGGTGATGTAAGACCCTACTCAGGGAAGCGACATGCTTCTTCAAAACAACAACAACAATAACAAAGCCTTTAGTCCCAAACAAGTTGGGGTAGGCTAGAGGTGAAAACAATAAACGAGCCATGCAATGTCAAAATGCAACACTATGGTCTAATACCTCAATCAAGCAATTCGCCATGCACCGTCTCCATCCTCGATGGACCTCTCCCTCGGATAGTTGTTTCACATGGAAATACCACCTATTATAAATGCACCATTCTATTACCTTCTTACTACAAGATGTGTGTGACCAACAACTTCAACTCAGAATACCTGATCAATGGAGTGGTATCTCCTAGGTGCAGAAGTTTCTAAAAGGTCGATGGAAACTTCTAAAAAGTAAATGTTACAAAAGCACAAATTTTTCTGAAGTATCAAGTATGTATGATATAATGAATTCACTACATTGATAAATTAGGAATGTCGCCTAAACTTATAAGTAGATGTTGACGCTACTGATGGAAATTGTTTGTTGACAATAACTCAAGAACCTAGTTACCATAGGGAACATATTGGTTCCGAAAATCTACAAAAAAGGATATGTTTCTTTCTGTATAGCAGTAGACATGCCCTGCGCTCAATATAGCAGGCAGGGGCAAGGTGATTAGGTGTGTGCTGTTTGCACGACCTGGATGTGTGCTGGGTGTGTGACTGTGCGGGCAGAGAGCAATGTGGTGTAGCCACTCCTCCATTCAGTTATAAATAGAAAATATAAGGCAAACTCAACACATGGGGAAAAACATTGAGTACCTTGTGTACATTATGTCTATGGTTGATTTAAGCACACTGTGTGGCTCACGCCTGGCGTGATCAGCAGCGTCTGGACATCTCTACAACAACGGCGGCTACAAAGCCTAGCAAATCTAGAGCAAAATTGCAAGGCAGGGTAGGCAAGGCCATGCGAATCGCATAAGTAGGATGCTCATCTGAACGGCAGGGTATCAATGTAGCTGGTGGCATTTCCCCTCACGGTGTGCGTGACTCTAGGAACACCTTGAGTCAATCAATGATGGGGACTTTTTCTGCACGACAGTGGCAAGGATTGCACCATCACTGGAAAGTTGCATAACCAAAGGCAAGGTTAAGCACGGCAACAAACATTTCATTAAAGAATGATTCAGTGAATAACTAGTCAACCAAGAAATCTGCAATGCTACTTCGATTATCTGTCTTTTAAGATGACATTCCATATTGAAATAATAACTTTGGTAATGTACTAAAATGAATTTTGATATGGTTTTTGGTGAGTATAGTTAGATGCTTTGGAAGTTCTTCGATATCTGAAAGTAGTTTTTCCTATTACCATAAAGCACAACATTATTTCATTAGGAGGCCAATAGTAAGTCTTTCCTATACTATAAAGCACAACATTTCATCAAGATTCAGACTATTCCTCAGATTGTGTGAATCATAAAGCTAATTAGGATTGCATCAACAAACAAAGTGTGCACATAAAGAAAAGCAAACAAAGTGGAAAATAAAGAGGCAATGCTCCAAATACATTGTAGGGTCCCATCTATACAAAAAGGACACCCCATGCAATCATCAGGGCTTTATAAAATGACCAAAACACATGGGTACATATTTTCTCTACAAAACAAAATAACACAAATTTAAATGTTGCACAAAAATTTGAGAACAGGATCTCCCAACAGTATTGACAACAAATTACATCAACAGGAAAGTCGAATGCACACATGTATAGATGTACATAGAAGCAGTAGCGGAGCTAGAAAAGTTCCCCTTTTTGTATTACCTATTTTAATGTCTCCATGCCCATGTGGCAATTCTTCCATCAATGATGATGTAAGACCCTACTCAAGGAAGCAACATGCTTGTTCAAAACAACAACAACAACAAAGCCTTTAGTCCAAAACAAGTTGGGGTAGTCTAGAGGTGAAAACAATAAACGAGCCATGCAATGTCAAAATGCAACACTATGGTCTAATACCTCAATCAAGCAATTTGCCATGTGCCGCGTCCATCCTCGATGGACCTCTCCCTCGGATAGTTGTTTCACTTGGAAATACCACCTATTATAAATGCACCATTCTATTACCTTCTTACTACAAGATGTGTGTGACCAACAACTTTAGCTCAGAATACCTAATCAATGGAGTGGTATCTCCTAGGTGCAGAAGTTTCTAAAAGGTCAATGGAAACTTCTAAAAAGTAAATGTTACAAAAGCACAAATTTTTCTGAAGTATCAAGTATGTATGATATAATGAATTCACTGCATTGATAAATTAGGAATGTCGACTGAACTTATAAGTAGATGTTGATGCTACTGATGGAAATTGTTTGTTGACAATAACTCAAGAACCTAGTTACGATAGTGAACATATTGATTCCAAAAATCTACAAAAAAGGATATGTTTCTTTCTATATAGAAGTTGACATGCCCTGCGCTCAGTATAGCAGGCAGGGGCAAGGTGATTAGGTGTGTGCTATTTGCACGACCTGGATGTGTGCTGGGTGTGTGATTGTGCGTGCAGAGAGAAATGTGGTCTAGCCACTCCTCCATTCAGTTATAAATAGAAAATATAAGACAAACTCAACACATGGGGAAAAACATCGAGTACCTTGTGTACATTATGTCTATGGTTGATTCTTCTCCAACAACTCAAGATCTGAGTCCCGCATGTGTCCACTATGAGAAATTAAGGAAGGCGAGCAAGACTCTGGACCTGTGATGGTTGACTTATGCATCCATAACTTGATAACTAAGCACCAGGGGAAAACCATGTGTTCTTAAATAAGCAAAGTGTTGCCAAATAAATCTACCTTGGGGGAAGAAGAGCGGCACCACATACATGATGCAAAATAACGAGAGCTCCTATTGGTTCCACATCACCTTCTCATTCCTCGACCTGGTCAAATATCTGGTGAAACGAATCCACCTCATTCACGTGAATGACCTAACATGGTTAAAATGGTCACACAAAAATTGCTTTTCAAATGGTAATATTACCAGGACTAATCCATGAATACAATGTATGCAACTATGCACAGTAAAGATACTTAAAACAGTTACTGGACTAAACTCACTGATATAGAGCTATCAAAATATCAGAGGGGCACAAATTTACAAAATAGATAACCACACACAATCTCCCCTTTCTAAACTATGTATATATATCCATGAATAGTATGAAACTATGGATAGAAAATAATCTTAAATCATTAGAAGGCGGGAATTAATTTATGTAAATATCCGTAAATAAGAAAAGGGTGGACACTGAAGAAACCAGAGCCAAGGCTCAAAGCTTGAACAACGATCAAAGCAGACTTCAGCCTTGTGGTTGCCGCATAGGATCACCACACTGATAACACCAACTCTCTTCCGTCCTCTTAGTTTCTTGACAAAAAATCATATTGCTATTTGCACATTAGGGAGTTAATTATGCTTCAAGCATTCCTCAAACCAAATCGGCAATATGTAGGCCTAAAATATCAGCAGGCAACCACACCGATTTCTATAGCTGAAATATAGTGTTTTGATTTGTGTACCCATAATGCAGAATAACCTACTGTTCTATTTGGCGGTTAAATAAATAAACATTATTGTTTTTGGCTAGTGCCTGTAGAGCTACTAAATGATAGTCACTGTATATTTCTTCAGAAATGACACAGCCGGGGGGGGGGGGGGGGGGTCACATATGGAGCTTAGAAAGAAAATTATAAGAATTGATTGGTCGTAAATAACGCTAATTGTATTGGTTGCCACCAATGTCGACTTAAAAAGAAAATTATGGAGCTTCAGTTCATATGCATCTAGTCATATAAAAAAATAAGAACACATGCTTCAGCTCCTGTTATTTCAGTCACAAATAAAATCACCACCAAAAATCAGAAGGCAGACTATCGTTGTTATATTTGTTGACTTGATTGATTACTGTAGGTTAACACACCCAACTGGAATTAACCTGCAATAGGATAAAAGAAATTAAGATTTGAGACATGTGTTATAGGGTTCATTGAAGAGAGATGAGGGAGGTACCATAGCAAATCATTGGTCGCATAGTATGACACTCACCTTTCCATTTGCCAATGAGACCTCAGGGATTCATATACATAAAAGTTGATTGCTATACCAGGTCCAACTCCCTGTAACTCGTAAAAGTTACTAGCAAGTCAACTAAAAAACAATTCTCAGTAGAAGCATACGGCTTACCAATAAGGTGGACCAAAGGCCTTTATACAATCCTCTACCACTCTCTTCTCTACAAATTGTAGACAACGTGTGAAAGATGCCCTTGTAATACCTAGTGGTTTTCTGCAGAATTTTATATACAGGAAAGTTTAGCTTACTAAAACCCGTTCCTTTGGTCTGTAAAGCTGCATTGCATGAAAGCGTTACCTAAAGATGCTCCAAGTTCTAACTGGAAGTTATATTGATTGATTGGTTGGCTTAGTGTTATTCACAAAAGGAAGAAAAGCATCACCTGTGTTGTCAGGTGAGTTCGAACAACATCCAATGGGTAATACAAATCTTGCAAGTTAACATACTAAAATTCAGTGCAAGAAGAATGGCAAGCAAGTTGCCGCTCCCGTGAAGAAGCCCAAAGCTGAACCCAAGCCTGAGACTGGGTGCTTCTATTGCAAAGGAAATGATCACTGGAAGCAGAACTGCCCCAAATACTTGGCGGATAAGAAGGATGGCAAAGTGAACAAAGGTATATTTGATATACATGTCATTGATGTGTACTTTACTGGTGTTCATAGTAGCCCCTGGGTATTTGATACCGGTTCAGTTGCTAAGATTAGTAACTCGAATCAGGAGTTGCAGAATAAACAGAGACTAGTTAAGGGCGAGGTGACGATGTGTGTTGGAAGTGATTCCAAGGTTGATACGATCAACATCACACACTCCCTCTACCTTCGGGATTAGTGTTGAACCTAAATAAATGTTATTTGGTGTTTGCGTTGAGTATGAATATGATTTGATCATGTTTATTGCAATACGATTATTCATTTAAGTCAGAGAATAATTGTTGTTCTGTTTACATGAATAAAACCTTCTATGGTCATACACCCAATGTGAATGGTTTATTTAATCTCGATCGTAGTGATACACATATTCATTATATTGATGCCAAAAGATGCAAAGTTGATAATGATAGTGCAACATACTTGTGGCACTGCCGTTTAGGTCATATTGGTGTAAAGCGCATGAAGAAACTCCATGCAGATGGGCTTTTGGAATCACTTGATTATGATTCATTTGATACTTGCGAGCCATGCCTCATGGCCAAGATGACTAAAACTCCGTTCTCCGGAACAATGGAGCGAGCTGATGACTTGTTGGAAATAATACATACCGATGTATGCGGTCCGATGAGTATTGAAGCACGTGGCGGGTATCGTTATTTTCTGACCTTCACAGATGATTTAAGTAGATATGGGTATGTCTACTTAATGAAACACAAGTCTGAAACATTTGAAAAGTTCAAAGAATTTCAGAGTGAAGTGGAGAATCATCGTAACAAGAAAATAAAGTTTCTACGATCTGATCGCGGAGGCAAATATTTGAGTTACGAGTTTGGCCTTCATTTAAAACAATGTGGAATTGTTTCACAACTCACGCCACCTGGAACACCATAGCGTAATGGTGTGTCCGAATGTCGTAACCGTACTTTATTAGATATGATGCGTTCTATGATGTCTCTTACCGATTTACCACTATCGTTTTGGGGTTATGCATTAGAGACAGCTGCATTCACGTTAAATAGGGCACCATCTAAATCCGTTGAGACGACACCGTATGAACTATGGTTTGGCAAGAAACCTAAGTTGTCGTTTCTTAAAGTGTGGGGATGCGACGCTTATGTCAAAAGGCTTCAGCCTGATAAGCTCGAACCCAAATCGGAGAAGTGCATCTTCATAGGATACCCTAAAGAAACTATTGGGTACACCTTCTACCATAGATCCAAAGGCAAAAAATCTTTGTTGCTAAGAATGGGTCCTTTCTAGAGAAGGAGTTTCTCTCGAAAGAAGTGAGTGGGAGGAAAGTAGAACTTGATGAGGTAATTGTACCTTCTCTCGAATTGGAAAGTAGTACTTCAGAGAAAACCGTTCCCGTGATGCCTACACCAACTAGAGAGGAAGCTAATGATGATGATCATGAAACTTCAGATCAAGTTACTACAGAACTTCGTAGGTCGACCAGAACACATTCCGCACCAGAGTGGTACGGTAATCCTGTCCTGGAAGTTATGTTATTAGACCACGGCGAACCTATGAACTATGAAGAAGCTATGATGAGCCCAAATTCTGATAGATGGCTTGAGGCCATGAAATCTGAGATAGGATCCATGTATGAGAACAAAGTGTGGACTTTGGTGGACTTGCCCGATGACCGGTAAGCCATTGAGAATAAATGGATCTTCAATAGGAAGACGGACGCTGATATCACTGTCTACAAAGCTTGACTTGTTGCAAAAGGTTTTCGACAAGTTCAAGGGGTTGACTATGATGAGACTTTCTCACCCGTAGTGATGCTTAAGTCCGACCAAATCATGTTAGCAATTGCCGCATTTTATGATTATGAAATCTGGCAAATGGATGTCAAAACTGCATTCCTTAATGGATTTCTTAAAGAAGAGTTGTATATGATACAACCAGAAGGTTTTGTTGATCCTAAAGGTGCTAACAATGTATGCAAGCTCCAGCGATCCATCTATGGACTGGTGCAAGCATCTCGGAGTTGGAATATACGCTTTGATGAGGTGATCAAAGCATATGGTTTCATACAGACTTACGGTGAAGCCTGTGTTTACAAGAAAGTGAGTGGGAGCTCTGTAGCATTTTTGATATTATGTGTGGATGACATATTGCTGATTGGAAATGATATAGAATTTCTACATAGCATAAAAGGATACTTGAATAAGAAACTTTCAATGAAATACCTCGGTGAAGCTACTTACGTATTAAGCATTAAGATCTATAGGGATAGATCGAGACGCTTGATAAGACTATCAATGAGTACATACCTTGATAAGATTTTGAAGGAGTTCAAAAGGGATCAGTCAAAGAAGGAGTTCTTGCCTATATTGTAAGGTTTGAAGTTGAGTAAGACTCAAATCTCGACCACGGCAGAAGATAGAGAGAGAATGAAAGTCATTCCCTATGCCTCAGCCATAGGTTCTATAAAGTATGCCATGCTGTGTACCAGACCTATTGTGTACCTTGCCATGAGTTTGGCAAGGGGGTACAATAGTGATCCAGGAGTTGATCACTGGACATCGGTCAAAATTATCCTTAGTTACCTAAGAGGACTAAGGAAATGTTTCTCGGTTATGGAGGTGATAAAGAGTTCGTCGTAAAGGGTTACGTCGATGCAAGCTTTGACACTGATCCAGATGACTCTAAATCTGTATATGTATTGAAAGTGGGAGCAATCAGCTAGAGTAGCTCCATGCAGAGCATTGTAGACATAAAAATTTGCAAAATACATACAGATCTGAATGTGGCAGACCCGTTGACTAAACTTCTCTCACAAGCAAAACATGATCACACCTTAGTAATCTTTGGGTGTTAATCACATGGCGATGTGAACTAGATTATTGACTCTAGTAAACTCTTTGGGTGTTGGTCACATGGCGATGTGAACTATGGGTGTTAAATCACATGGTGATGCGAACTAGATTATTGACTCTAGTGCAAGTGGGAGACTGAAGGAAATATGCCCTAGAGGCAATAATAAAGTTGTTATTTTATATTTCCTTATTCATGATAAAGGTTTATTATTCATGCTAGAATTGTATTGATCGGAAACCTAAAAACATGTGTGAATACATAAACAAACACCATGTCCATAATGAGCCTCTACTTGACTAGCTCATTGATCAAAGATGGTTTTGGTTTCCTAACCATGGACATGAGTTGACATTTGTTAACGGGATCACATCATTAGGAGAATGATGTGATGGACAAGACCCATCCATTAGCTTAGCATAATGATCGTTCAGTTTTATTGCTATTGCTTTCTTCATGTCAAATACATATTCCTTCGACTATGAGATTATGCAACTCCCGGATACCGGAGGAATGCCTTGTGTGCTATCAATCATCACAACGTAACTGGGTGATTATAAAGATGCTCTACAGGTATCTCCGAAGGTATTTGTTGAGTTGGCATAGATCGAGATTAGGATTTGTCACTCCGAGTATCGGAGAGGTATCTCTGGGCCCTCTGAGTAATACACATCATAAGCTTGCAAGCAAACGACTAAGGAGTTAGTCATGAGGTGATGTATTACAGAATGAGTAAAGAGACTTGCCAGTAACGTGATTTAACTAGGTATGAAGATACCGACGATCGAATCTCGGGCAAGTAACATACCGATGGACAAAGGGAATTACGTATGTTGTCATAACGGTTCGACCGATAAGGATCTTCATAGAATATGTGGGAGCCAATATGGGCATCCAGGTTCCGCTATTGGTTATTGACCGGAGAGGTGTCTCGGTCATGTCTACATAGTTCTCGAACCCGTAGGGTCCGCACGCTTAACGTTTGATGACGATATAGTATTATATGAGTTATGTGATTTGGTGACCGAATGTTGTTCGGAGTCCCGGATGAGATCACGAACATGACGAGGAGTCTCGAAATGGTCGAGAGGTAAAGATTGATATATAGGACGATGGTATTCGGACACCGGAAGTGTTTCGGGGGTCACCGGGTACTTATCGGGTCACCGGAAGGGGTTCCGGGCACCCTCGGCAAAAGATATGGGCCTTATGGGCCAAGAGGGGAAACGCACCAGTCACAAGGGGCTGGTGCACCGCCCATATGGGCCGGCCTAACGAGGAGAAGGAAAGGGGAGAAGGGAAAGGAAAGTGTGGATTAGGATTCCTACTTCCTTCCCTCTCCCCCTCTCTTTCTTTCCCCTTTGCGAAAACATGGCAGGGGGGGGGGGGGGCGCAGGGCAAGGCAGGGCCCCTAGGGGGCCGGCGGCCAGCCCTAGGGCACGCCCTGGCCTCTCCCCTCCCCCTCCCACCTATATATATATGTGGGAGGGGGCGCCTAGCACACCCCAGACAATTGCCTAGCCGTGTGCGGCGCCCCCCTCCACAGTTTACACCCCCGGTCATATTTTCGTAGTGCTTAGGCGAAGCCCTATGAAGATCACTTCACCATCACCGTCACCACGTCGTCGTGCTGACGGAACTCATCTACTACGTCGACAACTTGCTGGATCAAGAAGGCGAGGGACGTCATCGAGCTGAACGTGTGCAGAACGCGGAGGTGCCATACGTTCGGTACTCGATCGGTTGGATCGCGAAGAAAGTTCGACTACATCAACCGCGTTGTGAAACGCTTCCGCTTATGGTCTACGAGGGTATGTAGACACACTCTCCCCTCTCGTTGCTATGCATCTCCTTGATAGATCTTGCGTGCGCGTAGAATTTTTTTTGTTTTCCATGCAATGTTTCCCAACACTCTGTGTCACGCCCAATATGCGATCCTATCCGAGAGGAACTCGAAGGTCCCACCAAGGATAGAACCGCATATTGAAGATGCTTTTGCAAGGTGGATATCATTACATCGTACCATATACAACTCAAATGGGGATACATACCAAAGGCATACAATTGCCACATGAATACATCAAACGTCATACAGAAGAGCAACATCCGACTACGGATGAAACACGAACGAAAAACTCAAACGACATCCACCCTGCTAGCCCAGGCTGCCGACCAAAAACCTATCCCCTGAATGAAGAAGAAGCAGAAGAAGAACTCCAAACAAGTAAACATCGCTCTCACGTCACGAGCATCGCATTACCTGTATCTGCAACTGTTGTTGTAGTAATCTGTGAGCCATGTGGACTCAGCAATCCCATTACCATGGGTATCAAGACTAGCAAAGCTTAATGGGAAAGGAATGGATAAGTGGTGAGGTTGAAGCAAGCGACTAAGCATTGTATGTTGGCTAACTTACGAGTACAAGAATAAGAAGAGAAACTACGCATAACGGTCGCAAACTAGTAATGATCAAGAAGTGATCCTGAACTACTTACGAGTCAAACATAACCCCACTGTGTTCTCTTCTCGAACTCACTCGAAAAGAGACAGTCACGGTTACGCACGTGGTTGGTGTATTTTAATTCGGATCTGGTGTCAAGTTCTCTACAACCAGATATTAAAAATTCCCATCTGCCACATAACCGCGGGCACGACTTTCAAAAGTTTAAACCCTGCAGGGGTGTTCCAACTTAGTCCATGACAAACTCTCACGATCAGCGGAGGCAAATCTCCATCTTGGGGACAACCCGATCAAACTCGGAATCCCGGTGCACAAGACATTTCGACAATGGTAAAACAAAACCAGCAAGACCTCTCGACGTGCCGACACCCTAATAGGAGCTGCGCGTATCTCGTCTCAGACCACGATCGGATGGGTCAAGCTACGAGTAAAACCAGACCTCAAGTTTCCCCGTGGTGGCCCCGCAGGTTGCCCGGTTTGGACCAACACTCATGAGGAGCACTGGCCCGGGTTGTTAATTAAGAGTCCTCGGGTGCTAGCCAGTCCCTATGCAAGTTTTAGTTGTTATTAGGCAAAAGGTAAAACCAATGTTGGGCCTTGCTGGAAGAGTTTTATTCAAAGTGAACTGTTAAGGGGGGCCCATAAACCCCGACCATGTTAGGAACGCAAAATCAAGGAGCATAACACCGGTATGACGAAAACTAGGGCGGCAAGAGTGGAACAAAACACCAAGCAAAAGGCCAAGCCTTCCACCCTTTACCAAGTATATAGATGCATTAATTAAATAAGAGATATTATGATATCCCACGATATCCATGTCCCAACATGGAATAACCTGCAACTGCACCTGCAACTAGCAATACTATAAGAGGGGCTGAGTAAAGCGGTAACCTAGTCAAACAATGGTTTGCTAGGATGGTGAAAAAGGTTAGAGGCTATCATGGCAATTTGGGAGGCTTGATAAACAAGTGGTAGGTAGCGCGACATAGCGATAACATCGAGACAACTAGCATAGCAAAGATAGTAGTGAGATCCAAGGGAATGATCATCTTGCCTGAAATCCCGCTAGGAAGAAGATCGAGTCCAAGAAGTAGTCGAACCAACGTAGTCGAATGAATCCTCACGATCGCAACGAAACAGGAACTATCGAGAAGAAGCACAACCGGAAAGAAGCAAACAACACGGTAAACACACAACAGATAACATGGCATGATGCTCATCCAAGTATGATGCATGACAAGGCTACATGAAGCTACTCATGGCAAGAGATGATGCATACAAGAACCCCACATCAAAGCAAGTTTAAATGAGGCCGGAATCAACATACAACAATTCCGAAAACTCCGCATATGTAAATTTCAAATTTGGTACTGATCTGATTAAAGCACAATGTTAAAGTTATTAAACAGCAAGTTAAAATGCACCATGATGATCTACACGTTTTTCTGATCAAGTTACATATAAAGTTCAATTTAATTCGGAGCTACGGTCTAGAAGATATGAGCAACACAAGTTAACCATGGCATTGATGCAAAATACATGTAAACATCAACCACAATCACTCAAATCATGGATGCAACAAGATAATATGAAACTACATGCAATTCTAAGCAAGTTTCATATAGAGCATGCTCAAAACGGAGCAACGGTTCAACAGATACACTCAAAGCAAGTTTAAATGACAATCTGCCCAAAACAGCAGTAGGCATATGGCAAGCAAGAGAATAACATGCTACAGGAACTATATGAGCACAAACTTGATATGCACTTAAATTACAGGTTACATACTTCAAATAAATTTAAGGTTCAGGTACATAGGCATCAGGATTAAACCAATATGATCAATGCAAAATATAAAGTTCTGCTACAGATCAGGACTTAGTGAAAACTGGGCATATACATGAGCAGAGTTAATATGATGGCATGTTGGAGACATGAAACAAATATGCTACAGTGCATGCACATGGAATCAAAAGGCATAGCATGCTAGTACATATCATGGAGCTCAAATCACACAACATGGAATATATATAGGAGCAACATGTTCATGGGAATCATCAAGAAAAGATGCAAACATGAAATAGCAGATTCTCAGACTTGGTGAAAATCTGGGAATGCAAAACAGTAACATTATGGTGCTGACTTTGGAGGCACATAACAGTAAGCATAGAAATTTTAATAACCATGAAAAGGTCATGTACATGTAGTAGACATGACATACTTCCAATTAAATCAAAGACACAATTTATAGGATTCATAGATTAATTACAAAGAGCTTTGCAAAATGGAACATGCTGTTAATAGACTGACAGTTATATTTTTAAGCAATTTGAGAGCATGAAAAGAACAAGCTACAGTAGTCTATAATTGCAAACAAGGACATGGATGGATATAGCATAACATGTTATTCAAAACATTCTTACTCAACATCTCTAGATTATGCATATATTTGATGGTAGTATCAAGTAAACCTGGCATCACAATATAACCGATTCAGACTTGGCAGAATTTACCGTCTCTAAAAACAGCAAACAACGAGTAACCCACTTTGCAAGTTTGTGCTTGTCACCACAGGGTATATCATGATAAGTGGATTATACCAATGCAAAGGTGACATGATTATGCTTCTAAACATGTAGGCATGTTTCTTAAAAGAAAAATCACACAAAATGCTATGAAAAAGACAAAATGACAAGTTACAACAGTTTTCTGCACTTAATATCACTTAGCACTTTCGCAATGATGATAATGGCATCAAGATGAATCCTATCTAAAATTAAAACACGACCATCATGTAGAGTATGAAGAGCTAAACAAATGCATATCAAGAACATCACTATAGGATAAACATGTACAAAGTTACAAGCAGTTTAACATGCACACATGATGATATGTGACAGAAAAGACACGGGCGTTTTTCAGAGAAAAACAGAGCAGGCGCATGTTACTATACGATGCCCGGGGCGAGGGATAGAGGGGTAGGCCACGGCTCACCTTGCTGGGCTCGGCCCAGGTCGATGGTGGATTGGGCCGGCGCAGAGCAGGCCGGCGGGATCTGGGCCGCGGGGAGTCGGACCGGGCCTGGCGTAGAGAAGGCCGAGGCGGGGCCCACGCGCAGGCCACGCGCGGTCAACGCGACGACGGGATCGGGGCTCCTCCCGATTGATCTGGAGGGCGGCGGCGGACTTGGCACGTTCCCCGGCGAGGGCGGCGTGGCTTGTGGCGGGGATGGAGCAGATCGGGCCTCCGAGCGCCAGATCTGGCCGGAGTCAGGACGGAGGCGAGCTCGAGCTTCGGGCGTTCATGGCGGCTCCTTCAGACGAGAGAAGAGAGAGGCCAGGAGGAGTTAGATCGAGAAGGAGAGCAAGGGAGGGAAAAGGGCGGCTGGGGCACTTATCTCCGGCGAGGGTCCGGTCACCGGCGGGCGGCAAGGTCGAAGGAGGGCGCAGCGGCGGGGTCGGCGAGGCGCGAAGGGAGCTGCGGGCGATGGAGTCCCCGATCCAGATCGGGATCGAGCGGGAGGCTCCGGGCGCGGGCGGCGGTGCGGGTCTGGGCCCTGGCGGGCCCGCGATGGGCTTGTCGGGCCGCGACGAAGTGGGAGATGCAGGGGCCAAGGTGGCGCGCGGCGGCTGGCTGCACCCAACGCAGATGGCGGCGGGGGTGAATGGCGGCGCACCATGTGGCGGAGGCTGGGTGGCCAGAGCGGAAAACAAGGAGGAGCGGCGATGTTGATGATTGGGCGGCGCGGAAACTGAGGAAGGGGATGGCTGCTGCCCAAAATGGCAAGGAGGAGGTTTATATAAGGTAGGTTAGGGTTAGTGGGGATTTAGGGGGGTTTCGGACGCTCCGATGATGATCGGACGACTCCGGACGGAGGGAGGGGTCTAGGTAGGCCTAGTGGGCTGATTGTGGCTGTGTGGAAGGCCGTGGGCTGCGGGAGAGAAGAGAGAGGCCCGGCGACTATTTCCGGATACCGAAAATGTCCGACGTTTGACCGGCTATAGTGCCGCTATATGTTTAACGGTTGGGCTATCAAACGGACTCCGAATGCGACGAAATTTGGCAGGCGGTCTACCTACACTAAAACAAGGTTGCACGCCAACTTTCAACCCATTCTGAGAACATTTTTATCCCACTTATAAAATAATATTTCGGAGGTGCCGCGGGCGCGTGCGAGTGTGTCTGGGCTCAGAACGGACAACGGAGAGAACTGGGAGACCCGGACGAATGCAAGTTTCGAAAACATGCATATGAAACGCACATGATGACATGGCAAAGTGCAACACGCAAGCGAATGACATGGCAACGATGGCGAATAACTGGAAGACATCTGGCGCATCGGTCTCGGGGCGATACACTCTGATCTGGCGCTTCTTTGAGAAGGTGATGACACAACATAAAATTAAATAGATAGTCCCTTTGCAGAGGGAAGCGGTGATTTGCAGCGGTGCCAGAGCTCAGATTTTTAAAACAGAGATAAATGAAATTTTTGATAAATGCACCCTTCCTGTTTACTTCGTGACCATTGGTTATCGATATCTTCCATGCTAAACACATTAGTGGCGGTTCCCAAGCGATAAAAGTAAAGGTTTACTCCCCCTCCACCAACAAACACACTCCACGGCTAGCCGAATCCACGGGTACCGTCCATACCAACATCAGTCCTGGAGGAGTTTTGTTTAATTATTTGCAATTTTTGAATTCAGGACTGGGAATCTCTATTACCGCCCCTCTCGTGCGAGGACGAGTGAATAAACACTCATCATGAGAATAACCCGCTTAGCATGGAAGATATTGACTACCTCCTGTCACTCCATTAACAATCCAGGAACACAAAAACAGATGTTTATTTGAAGTTTTTAGAGGTGGCACATGCAAATTTACTTAGAACGGCAGGGTAATACCGCATATAGGTAGATATATGGTGGACTCATCTGGAATAACTTGGGTTTAAGGATTTTTGATGCACAAGCAGTTTTCCGCTTAGTACAGGCGAAGGCTAGCAAATAGGTTGAGAAGCGGCCAGCTAGAGAGCGAAAATGGTCATGAACATGCATTATGCATAAGTAACATTGGATACTAGCATGAGTAGGATATGAACACCATGAACATAAATATCATAGAGGTTATCCTGGTTTTGATTCAACTACATGCATGAACATGTGCCAAGTCAAGCCACTCGAACATTCTGAGGAGGATACCATATCATCATACCACATCACAATCATTTTAATGCATGTTGACATCCAAGATAAATCATTATCCACTCCTAGCTACTTAAGCATGGCATGAGAAACTATAATCTCTAGTTGTCATTGCAAAGATGTTTTATCATAATATGCTGAATCATGGATATTAGGTTAAACATATTTACAAAAACAGAACAAGTTGAGTTCATACCCGTTTCTCTCTGCCACGGCTAGTTCATCAAATATTGTCATTATTGCCTTTCACTTGCATGACCGAATGATATGAAAATAATAATAGTGCAAGAGTGACATGGACTAAGCTGGAATCTGCAAACATTTTATTCAAGAGGAGAAGGCAAGGCAAATTGAGCTCTTTTTTAGATCAACAATAATGCATATGAGAGCCACTCAACATTTTCATCGTGGTCTTCTCCTCGGTATGACTCAATAAAAGGAAAAGAATTTCAGAGAAACACCCTGAAATATTTTTGGAGTTTTTAGTTTTTTCTCGAACAAAGCAAATTAAAGAGAAAAAATGAGAAAAACTATTTACACGGGAGAGCTCCCAACAAGCAAAAGAAGAACAAGGAAATCTTTTTGTGTTTTCTTTTAAATACTACAACTAACTACACTAGAAAGAAAAACCGAAAAGAAGCAAACAACATTTTTTTGTGATTTTCTCAAAGTTTTTCAACACACAAGAAGAAAGCGAGAAAATAAATCAAGCATGGATAATACATTGAAAAAGTGTGAACACCGACAACTGGAATGAAATGTGCGAACATGAAGGAAATGTCGGTGGGCATACGTACTCCCCCAAGCTTAGGCTTTTGGCCTAGCTTGGTAATCACCGTCTGTAGCCTGCGTAATAGTTGGAGTGATAGCTCACGGATGCTCTTGGTGCAGCCTCCTCAGCCTACCGAGCGGCCACAACCTCGACGTTGTGTACACGGGCCTCTGATAACCCACATGTATAGGCGATCACAACAGTTTTCGAGGGTAGAGTATTCAACCCAAATTGATTGATTCGACACAAGGGGAGCCAAAGAATATTTGCAAGTATTAGCAGCTGAGTTGTCAATTCAACCACACCTGGAGATTAATTATCTGCAGCAAAGCGATCAGTAGCAAAGTAGTATGATAGTTTTGATAGTAGTAGCAACAGCAATAGTAACGGTAACAGTAATAGAAATGATTTTGTAGCAAGTGCAAGAGTAACAATAGAAGTGGTAACTTAGCAAGAACAATATGAGAGAAATTCGTAGGCATTGGATCGGTGAATTCGTAGGATGATATTCATCATATAATAGTCATAACCTAGGGCGATACAGCACTAGCTCCAGTTCATAAATATAATGTCGGCATGCATTCCGTAAATAGTCATACGTGCTTATGGAAAGAACTTGCATGACATCTTTTGTCCTACCCTCCCGTGGCAGCGGGGTCCTATTGGAAACTAAGGGATATTAAGGCCTCCTTTTAATAGAGAACCGGAACAAAGCATTAACACATAGCGAATACATGAACTCCTCAAACTACGGTCATCACCGGGAAGTGTCCCAACTATTGTCACTCCGGGGTTGCCGGATCATAACATGTAGTAGGTGACTATAACTTGCAAGATCGGATCTAGAACATAGATATAATGGTGATAACATAAACGGTTCAGATCTGAAATCATGGCAGCCAGGCCCAAAGTGACAAGCATTAAGCATGGCAAAGTCATAGCAACATCAATCTCAGAACATAATGGATACTAGGGATCAAGCCCTAACAAAACTAACTTGATTACATGATGAATCTCATCCAACTCCTCACTGACCAGTGAGCCTACGAAGGAATTACTCACTCCCGGTGGGGAGCATCATGGAATTGGCGATGGAGAAGGGTTGGTGATGATGAAGATCGAAGATCCCCCTCTCCGGAGCCCTGAACAGATTCCAGATCTGGCCTCCCAATGAAGAACAGGAGGTGGCGGCGGCTCCGTCTCATGAAACGTGATAATTCTTTCTCCCCGATTTTTTTCTCCAAAAATATGACTTTATAGCATCAGGGTTGGAGTCTGCGGGGCCACCAGGTGGGGACAACCCACCTGGGCGTGCCTGGAGGGGGGCGCCCTGGTGGGTTGTGCCCACCCAGGTGCCCCCCTCCTGTGGTTCTTGGCTCCAGAAATTTTCTTTTATTATATAAAAAATACTCGAGAAGTTTCGTTCCAATCCGAGAACTTTTATTTCTGTACAAAAACACCACCATGGTAGTTCTGCTGAAAACAGCGTCAGTCCGGGTTAGTTTCATTCAAATTGTGCAAATTAGAGTCCAAAACAAGAGGAAAAGCGTTAGGAAAAGTAGATACGACGGAGACGTATCAACTCCCCCTAGCTTAAACCTTTGCTTGTCCTCAAGCAATTCAGTTGATAAACTGAAAGTGAAAAAGAAAAACTTTTATGAACTCTTTTGCTCTTGTTTACATAAATAAGCTTAAGTAGCACCTAGGTTTTTAGCAAAGATTATAACTAACCATGTCGACAATAACACTTAGAAATTATATTAACTCATAACAATGGCATAATCAACTAGCGAGCAATAATAAGATATCTCAAACAACAACACTTTGTCAAAGCAACCATGATATAATATGACAATAGTGTTATCTCGCTAGCCCTTTCTAAGACCGCAAAACATAAATGCAGAGCACCTCCAAAGTCCGAGCAGCGACTAAACATTGTAATTCATGGTAGAAAAGATCCAGTCATGATGCACCCAACATTAGCTATACACAATGCATGAGGATGACAATAGTGCTCTCAGGTTCTGGCGCTCACTTGAGAAGGTGATGACACAAGATAAAAGTAAATAGATAGTCCCTTCACAGAGGGAAGCAGTGATTTGCGGAGGTGCCAGAGCTCAAGTTTTAAAACAGAGGTAAATGAAATTTTGAGAAATGCACCCTTCTTATTTACTTCGCGACCATTAGTTATCGGTATCTTCCGTGCTAAACACATTAGTGGCGGTTCCCAAGCGATAAAAGTAAAGGTTTACTCCCCCTCCACCAACAATCACACTCCACGGCTTGTCCAAAACAACGGGTGCCATCCAAACCAACAACATTCCTGGGGGAGTTTTGTTTAATTATTTGCAATTTGAATTCGGGACTGGGCATCCCTATTACCGCCCCTCTCGTGCAAGGACGAGTGAATAAACACTCATCATGAGAATAACCTGCTTAGCATGGAACATACTGACTACCTCCTGTCGCTCTATGAACAATCCAGGCACACAAAAGGATATTTATTTGAAGTTTTTTTTAAAGGTGGCACATGCAAATTTACTTAGGACGGCAGGGTAATACCGCATATAGGTAGATATGGTGGACTCATCTGGAATAACTTGGGTTTCAGGGTTTTGATGCACAAGCAGAATTCCCACTTAGTACAGGCGAAGGCTAGCAATTAGGTTGAGAAGTGGCCAGCTAGCGAGCGAAAACGGTCATGAACATGCATTATGCATAAGTAACATTGGATACTAGCATGAGTAGGATATGAACACCATGGACATAAATATCATGGAGGCTATGTTGGTTTTGATTCAACTACATGCATGAACATGTGCCAAGTCAAGCCACCTGAACATTCAGAGGAGGATACCATATCATCATACTACATCACAATCATTTTAATGCATGTTGACATCCAAGATAAACCATTATCCACTCCTAGCTACTTAAGCATGGCATGAGAAACTATAATCTCTAATTGTCTTTGCAAACATGTTTGATCATAATGAGCTGAATCATGGATACTGGGTTAAACATATTTACAAAAACAGAACAAGTTGAGTTCATACCCGTTTCTCTATGCCACAACCAGTTCATCAAATATCGTCGTTATTGCCTTTCACTTGCACGACCGAACGATATGAAAATACTAATAGTGCAAGAGTGCTGTGGACTAAGCTGGAATCTGCAAACATTTATTCAAAAAGAAGAAAACAAGGTAATATGGGCTCTCTGTTAGATCAACAACAATGCATATGAGAGCCACTCAACATTTTCATCATGGTCTTCTCCTCGGTATGACTCAATAAAAAGAAATTTAGAGAAACACATTGAAATATTTTTGGAGTTTTTGGTTTTCTGAAAGAAAGCAAATTTAAGAAAGGAAAAACAAAAACGAGAAAAACTATTTACACGGGAGAGCTCCCAACAAGCAACAGAAGAACAAGGAAATCTTTTTGGGTTTTCCTTTTAAATACTACAGCTAGTTATACTAGAGAGAAGCAGGAAATATTTTTATATTTTCTCAAAGTTTTTTTTACACACACAAGAAGAAGGCGAGAAAATGAATCTAGCATGGATAATACAATGAAAAAGTGTGGACACCAACAACTGGAATGAAATGTGTGAAAATGAAAGTAATGTCGGTGGAAATACGTACTCCCCCAAGCTTAGGCTTTTGGCCTAACTTGGTAATCACCACTCGAAGAAGCCATGGGGCCCTATGTTGAAGTGTTGGGGAGCTGGTACCTGAGGGTCCTATTCCTGAGGCTCCGCCTATGCCGCAGCCAGGTTGTTCCGGTAGGCGACAATGTCCTCACGTATAATCTTGTATCCGCCCCTGGCAATAGGATCAAACAAAGCAGGTGCAGGCAACGGAATAATATCATGAGTGTCCTCACTAAAAACAAGGCTATAAGGAAAATCACTAGTAGTGTTCTCGCCATCAATAAATTGGTGGTGTGCCATAGCCGAGCAATCTAGATAAACCTTGGGTAAAGGATAATCATGTTGGCGTATCTGAATGTTAAAGTGACTTGCCAAGCGAGTAGCATAAATACCACCATGTATCTTACCCTTGGATCTGTTAATGTGTAGGCGACGTGCCACAATAGCTCCCAAGCTATAAGTGTTGTCGCCGTAAAGTGCACGACGTAAAACAGCAAAGTCAGGCGCGCTGAGTGCACCTACCTTCTCTCTAGCAAGCAAACACTTCACAATGAATAGAGCAAAATAATGCACAGCCGGAAAGTGTAAGCTAGTGGCAGTGACAGCCGATACCCCTCTCTCATCCCCCACAGTCAGAGTGTGGCAAAAACTATCAAACTCTGCGGGCCTAGGCTCTACTAATTCCCCGTCAGAAGGGATCATGCATATGTCACAAAACTCAGAAAGTGGTATCTGATGGGGTTCAGCATATAAGTCAAACTGCACCTCAGGAGGATTATTCCTACTCAAGAAATAAAAACTTTGCACAAAGGAATTTGTGAGGAGATGATACTGTTCACATTCAGCTGCGATGAAGTCGGTGAGGCCGGCATTAGCAGCATATTGTGCAAACTCTTGAAGGATTCCGGCCCCTTCCATGAATGGGTTACGCGGCCATTCGCACGGCCGTACCTCCGCCATCCTCCGGATGCGGAGATCACTGTCAGATGACTCCCCAATAACACCCTTGGAGTTCTTCTTGGAAGCAAACTTCCTAAAGATACTCATCTTTTTCCAAGCAACAATCCCCCGAAATAGTTTCGGAAACGGAGCTTCGAGCAAAGAGATCGAAATCCACAGGTTTGAGAGCAAGAACACAAGAGAGAGAGCAATGGTGATTTTTTTCTGGAGGTAGGTGATGATGTGGGACGAAGAGATAAGTGAGGGGGGCCACGTGGGGGCCACAACCCACCAGGGCGCGCTTGGGGGTGCTGGCGCACCCAGGTGGGTTGTGCCCACCTGGAGCACCTCCCTCTGATGTTATTTGCACAAAAAATTCTTAAATATTCAGAAAAAATCGTATTAAATTTTTAGAGCATTCTAAGAACTTTTATTTTTGGGTCATTTTTTATTGCACGGAAAATTCAGGAAACAGGCAAGGCATGACATTTTATTTTATTTAACTAATATAAACAGAAAACAAAAGGTAGGAACAGTAGGTAGTGCTCACTGAATTCATCAACTTCATACCTCTCAAAAATGATTTATTAATAAGGTTGATCAAGTCTTATTAACAACCACTTTCGATTAGCATGAAACCGAAGAACTTTTGTAAAACACTAAGTTACCTCAATGGGGATATGGATGTCCCAAACAATAAGCATTTCATATTTCTTTTTGGCAGTAGGTAGAGGTAGTTGAAAACTTCCAATAGTGATCGTCGGAGATTTTTCAATAACATTAATACCATTCACTTGGAATTGTTTCTTCGGAAAGTGCACCGTATGTTCATTACCATTGATATGAAAAGTGACCTTGCTTTTATTGCAATCAATAATAGCCCCTGCAGTATTCAAGAAGGGTCTACCAAGGATAATCGACATGTTGTCGTCCTCGGGCATCTCAAGTATAACAAAGTCAGTCAAGATAGTAACATTAGCAACAACAACGGGCACATCCTCACAAATACCGATAGGTATGGCAGTTGATTTATCAGCCATTTGCAAAGATATTTCAGTAGGTGTGAGTTTATTCAAATCAAGTCTTTTATACAAAGAGAAAGGCATAACACTAACACCAGCTCCTAAATCACATAAAGCAGTTTTCACATAATTTCTTTTGATGGAGCAAGGTATAGTTGGTATTCCCGGATCTCCAATTTTTTTAGGTACTCCATCCTTGAAAGTATAATTAGCAAGCATGGTGGAGATTTCAGCTTCCGGTATTTTTCTCTTATTGGTGATGATGTCTTTCATGTACTTTGCATAAGGAGGCATTTTCAAGATATCAGTCAAGCGAGTACGCAAAAAGAATGGCCTCAACATTTCAACAAAGCGTTCAAATTGTTCATCATCTTTCTGTTTGGTTGACTTAGGTGGAAAGGGCATAGGTTTTTGAACCCATGATTCTCTTTCCTTACCATGTTTTCTAGCAACAGAGTCTCTTTATCATATCTTTTATTCTTGGGTTGTGGGTTATCAAGATCAACTGCTGGTTCTATCTCAACATCATTATCTGGTTCTTTATTATTTGTTTGAGTGTCTTCATGAACCTCATCATTGTATTTTTCATTATCAGAAGGTGAGTGTTCACTACCAGATTGAGTTTCAGCATCAGAGATAGAGACTTCATTATCATTATCAGGAGGTTTTTCAACTTCAGGTTCACTAAAGGCATGTAAAGTCCTATCATTTTTCTTCTTGTTTTTCTTTTTAGAAGGACTAGGTACATCAGTGTCAACTCTTTGAGAGTCTTGTTCAATTCTTTTTGGGTGTCCCTCAGGATAAAGTGGTTCCTGAGTCATTCTACCTCCTCTAGTCATTACTCTAACAGCATGATCATTGATATTATTATTCATTTCATCAAGCAACTCTCTTTGAGATTTAGCAACTTGTTCTAATTGAGTTTAAACCATTGAAGCATGCTTTCCTACACCTCTAACATCATTTGAGATTCTAAATAACAAGTCACTCAAGCGAGCAATCATATCATAATTGTATTTCGTTTCATAACATTTGCATTGAAGTGATCTTGCTTTCTAATGTAATTATCAAACTCATAAAGGCATTGACTAGGATGTTTATTATAAGGAATATCACCTTCATCGAACTTTAGTAAAGAATTTACCTCTACCACCTTAGGTGGTGGTGGTGTTTCAAGCCCATGTATTTCTTCGATTGGTGGTAAATTTTTAACATCCTCTGCTTTAATACCTTTTTCCTTCATGGATTTCTTTGCCTCTTGCATATCTTCAGGACTGAGATATAAGATACCCCTCTTCTTTGGAGTAGGTTTGAGTGGTGGTTCGGGAAGAGTACAATCATCATAATTTTTCAATATGTTATTCAATAATTCTTTAGCTTGTTCAACAGTTCACTCCCTGAAAACACAACCAGCACAACTATCTAGGAAATCCCTAGAAGCATCGGTTAGTCCATTATAGAATATATCAAGTATTTCATTTTTCTTAAGAGAAAGATCAGGCAAAGCATTAAGCAATTGGAGAAGCCTCCCCCAAGCTTGTGGGAGACTCTCTTCTTCAATTTGCGCAAAGTTAAATATTTCCTGTAAGGCAGCTTGTTTCTTATGAGCAGGAAAATATTTTTCAGAGAAGTAATAAATCATATCCTGGGGACTACTCACACAACCAGGAGCAAGAGTATTATACCAAGTCTGAGCATCACCCTTTAATGAGAATGGAAATAATTTGAGAATATAATAATAGCGAATCTTCTCATCATGAGCAAAAAGGGTGGCTATGTCATTCAACTTAGTAAGATGTGCCACAACAGTTTCAGTTTCATAACCATGGAAAGGATCAGATTCAACCAAAGTAATTAACTCTGGGTCAAAAGAGAATTCATAATCCTTATCATCAACAAGGATAGGTGAAGTATCAAACTTAGGATCACATTTCATTCTAGCATTCAAAGTCTTTTATTTATACTTGCATAATATTTTTTCCAGATCATCTCTATCCTTACAAGCAAGAATGTCTCTAGTTGTCTCCTCATCCATAACACAACCTTCCGGTACCTTTGGCAATTCATATCTAGGAGAACTAGGTCTAATAGGTGTTTCAAGATTTTCAGTTTCAAGCTCTTCATCAGTTTCAACAATTTCATCAGTTTCAACATTCTCAAAAGCTTTAGTTCTAGCAAGTTGTTCATCAAGAAATTTACCTAGTGGCACATTATCATCAAGCAAGGTACTAGCATCATCATGAGTAGCATTCATAGCAGAAGTAGCAACATCAATAACTTGCAACATATCAGAGTTGATAGCACGTGGTGGTGTTGCAAGTCTACTTATAATAGAAGGTGAATCTAACGCGGAGCTGGATGGCAGTTCCTTACCTCCCCTCGTCTTAGAGGGAAAAATCTTAGTCTTAGCATCCTTCAGATTCTTCATAGTGATAATTTGATAATAATCCCAAGTGACTAGACAAATATAGCTATGGTCCCCGGCAACGGCGCCAGAAATAGGTCTTGATAACCCACAAGTATAGGGGATCGCAATAGTTTTCGAGGGTAGAGTATTCAACCCAAATTTATTGATTCGACACAAGGGGAGCCAAAGAATATTTGCAAGTATTAGCAGCTGAGTTGTCAATTCAACCACAGCTGGAGATTAATTATCTGCAGCAAAGTGATCAGTAGCAAAGTACTATGATAGTTTTGATAGTAGTAGCAACAACAATAGTAATGGTAACAGTAATAGCAATGATTTTGTAGTAAGTGCAAGAGTAACAATAGCAGTGGTAACTTAGCAAGAATAATATGAGAGAAATTCGTAGGCATTGGATCGGTGAATTCGTTGGATGATATTCATCATATAATAGTCATAACCTAGGGTGATACAGCACTAGCTCCAGTTCATAAATATAATGTAGGCATGTATTCCGTAAATAGTCATACGTGCTTATGGAAAGAACTTGCATGACATCTTTTGTCCTACCCTCCCGTGGCAGCGGGGTCCTATTGGAAACTAAGGGATATTAAGGCCTCCTTTTAATAGAGAACCGGAACAAAGCATTAACACATAGTGAATACATGAACTTTTCAAACTACGGTCGTCACCGGGAAGTGTCCCGACTATTGTCACTCCGGGGTTACCGGATCATAACACGTAGTAGGTGACCATAACTTGCAAGATCGGATCTAGAACATAGATTTAATGGTGATAACATAAACGGTTCAGATCTGAAATCATGGCACCCGAGCCCAAAGTGACAAGCATTAAGCATGGCAAAGTCATAGCAACATCAATCTCAGAACATAATGGATACTAGGGATCAAGCCCTAACAAAACTAACTTGATTACATGATGAATCTCATCCAACTGCTCACCGACCAACGAGCCTACGAAGGAATTACTCACTCCCGGTGGGGAGCATCATGGAATTGGCGATGGAGAAGGGTTGGTGATGACGAAGATCGAAGATCCCCCTCTTCGGAGCCCTGAACAGACTCCAGATCTGGCCTCCCGATGAAGAACAGGAGGTGGCGGCGGCCCCGTCTCTTGAAACGCGATAATTCTTTCTCCCTGATTTTTTTCTCCGAAAATATGACTTTATAGCATCAGGGTTGGAGTCTGCAGGGCCACCAGGTGGGGACAACCCACCTGGGAGCGCTTGGAGGGGGCGCGCCCTGGTGGGTTGTGCCCACCCAGGTGCCCCCCTCCTGTGGTTCTTGGCTCCAGAAATTTTCTTTTATTATATAAAAAATCCTCGAGAAGTTTCGTTCCAATCCGAGAACTTTTATTTCTGCACAAAAACAACACCATGGTAGTTCTGCTGAAAACAACGTTAGTCCGGGTTAGTTTCATTCAAATTGTGCAAATTAGAGTCCAAAACAAAGGAAAAGCGTTAGGAAAAGTAGATACGACGGAGATGTATCAGCCTCGCTCTCAAGAACATAATACCTTCCTTTGCTGTGAAAATCAAAGAGAGCAGGCGCATGCAAAAAGGTGTGCACAATGGAAACTTTATTGAACAACAGGTTATACGTATAATTATTGATTTCACCCTTAAGGAACTTATGGCGCTTCATGGCCTCAAAGTCTAAGTACTGAGTGGGAAGGATGGGATCATTAGGCCAAAGTGATACAACAAACTCCTCTGCTAAACGTGAAGCATAAATCCCACCATAAAAATCTCCACTACCGGCGTTGTGTTGCAATCTGCGTGCAACAATCGGTCCAAGGTTATAACATTTAACGCCGGTGAGAGTAGTGTGTATGAGGCTCAAGTCTGGAGCACACAGTGCACTACAGTCTTGCTTGCCTACCATGCATTTTCCATTAAACAGTGCAAAGTATTTAATCGATGGGAAATGAATACTTTTTATTCTACCTTGTGTCACTCCTCTATCCTCGCCGTAACAAATGTTAATCAAGAATGACTCATACTCAAACCTTGGTGGTTCATCCAACAAACCCCAATATGGGATTTTACACACACCACTAAACGCGTCTAGAGACATGGTAATTGAACGATCATAAAGTTTAAACAAAACTCTAGATTCACGAGGATGAAATTTAAACTCTTTAGTAAATGATTCTGTGAGACTAAGATACTGGTTGCACTTATCTTCAATGTAGGGACCGAGCTCGGCATTGTGAACATATTGCTCAAACTCTTCTTTAATACCTGCACTCACCATAAAATCATTGCATGGCCATAGGCAGGATTTGGTAGCCCTTATTGAACTTGCGCTTGGTTCAACTTAAGATTGACGGGTTGAGCCCCTACTAGAAGATGCTTTCGAGGACCTCCTCCTCGAATAACTCCTTCCAAAGAAGTTCATCATATTTGCGTACAATTTTCTGAAAAATTTTGGGTCACAAAATTTTTGTCAACAAAACTTCACAAGATTGATAGCAACTACTCATAGATATGTATAGAGGCTATATTGATCATTCAAACTACTTAGAACTCTAAAATTCAACATGCAAGCTCATCTACAGCAGCACCAAGAGTAGCTAATTATTCACAATATAATCCACTAAAGCAAAACCTAATTGGACCAATGGAGGAGTCACATACCAAGTAGCAATCCCTCAAAACAGTTTTGGAAACGGAGCTTCGAGCAAACAGATCGAAATCCGCGGGTTTGAGAGCAAGAACACGAGAGAGAGAGCAATGGTGATTTTTTTCTGGAGGTAGGTGATGACATGGGCTAAAGAGATAAGTGAGGGGGCCCACGTGGGGACCACAACATACCAGGGCGCACCTGGGGCTGCTAGCGCGCCCAGGTGGGTTGTGCCCACCTGGTGCACCCCCTCTGATGTTATTTGCATCAAAAATTCTTAAATATTCAGAAAAAAATTGTATTAAATTTTCAGGGCATACTTAGAACTTTTATTTTTGGGTCATTTTTTTTGCACGGGAAATTCAGAAAACAGACAAGACATGGCATTTTATTTTATTTAACTAAAAATCAGAAAACAAACGTTAGAAACAGAAAGTTGTGCTTACTAAATTCATCAACTTCATACCTCTCAAAAATGATCCATTAATAAGGTTGATCAAGTCTTATTAACAACCACTTTCGATAAGCATGAAATCGAAGAACTTTCGTAAAACACTAAGTTACCTCAACGGGGATATGCATGTCCCCCACAATAAGCATTTCATATTTCTTTTTGGCAGTAGGTAGAGGTAGTTGAAAACTTCCAATAGTGAGTGTCGAAGATTTTTCAATAACATTAATACCATTCACTTGGAATTGTTTCTTCGGAAAGTGCACCGTATGCTCATTACCATTAATATGAAAAGTGACCTTGCTTTTATTGCAATAAATAACAGCCCCTACAGTATTCAAGAAGGGTCTACCAAGGATAATCGACATGTTGTCGTCCTCGGGCATCTCAAGTATAACAAAGTCAGTTAAGATAGTAATATTTGCAACAACAACGGGCACATCCTCACAAATACCGATAGGTATGGCAGTTGATTTGTCAGCCATTTGCAAAGATATTCCAGTAGGTGTGAGTTTATTCAAATCAAGTCTTTTATATAAAGAGAAGGGCATAACACTAACACCAGCTCCTAAATCACACAAAGCAGTTTTGACATAATTTCTTTTTATGGAGCAAGGTATAGTTAGTATTCCCGGATCTCCAAGTTTTTTAGGTACTCCATCCTTAAAAGAATAATTAGGAAGCATAGTGGAGATTCCTGCTTCTGGTATTTTTCTTTTATTAGAGATGATGTCTTTCATATATTTTGCATAAGGGGCCATCTTTAATATATCAATCAAACGAGTGCGCAAAAAGACTAGCCTAAGAATTTCAGCAAAGCGTTCAAATTCTTCATCATCTTTTTTATTAGTTGATTTAGGTGGAAAGGGCATGGGTTTTTGAACCCATGGTTCTCTTTCTTTTCCATGTTTTCTAGCAACGAAGTCTCTTTTATCATATCTTTTATTTTTAGGTTGTGGATTATCAAGATCAACAACTGGTTCTATCTCCACATCATTATCTGGTTGTTTATCATTGTCTGGTTGAGTATCTTCATGAACATCATCATTATCTTTTTCATTATCACTAGGTGAATTTTCATTAGCGGATTGAGTTTCAGCATCAGAGATAGAAACATCATTATCATTATCAGGAGGTTTTTCTATTTCAGGTTCACTAGAGGCATGCAAAGTCCTATCATTTTTCTTTTTCTTCTTCTTTTTAGAAGGACTAGGTGCGTCAGTGTTAATTCTTTGAGAGTCTAGTTTAATTATTTTAGGATGTCCCTCAGGATAAAGTGGTTCCTGAGTCATTTTACCTCCTCTAGTTGCTACTCTAACTGCAATGTCATTTTTATTATTATCCATTTCATCTAGCAACTCTCTTTGAGATTTAGCAACTTGTTCTAGTTGAGTTTGAACCATAGAGGCATGTTTTCCTACACCTCTAACATCATTGGAGATTCTAAATAACAAGTCACTCAAGCGAGCAATCATATGAGAATTATATTTCAATTGTTTCATAACGTTTTCATTGAAGTGATCTTGCTTTCTAATGTAATTATCAAACTCATAAAGGCATTGACTAGGATGCATATTATAAGGATTGTCCCTTTCATTAAATTTCATTAAAGAATTTACCTCTACCACCTTGGGTGGTGGTGTGTTAAGTCCATGTATCTCTTCAATAGGAGGTAAAATTTTAACATCCTCTGCTTTAATACCTTTTTCCTTCATAGATTTCTTTGACTGTTGCATATCTTCCGGACTGAGATATAAGATACCCCTCTTCTTTGGAGTGGCTTTATGCGGTGGTTCAGGGAGAGTCCAATCATCATAATTTTTCAATATATTATTCAATAATTCCTCAGCTTGTTCAACAGTTTGTTCCCTGAAAACACAACCAGCACAACTATCTAGGAAGTCCCTAGTAGCATCGGTTAGTCCATTATAGAAGATATCAAGTATTTCATTTTTCTTAAGAGGATGATCAGGCAAAGCATTAAGCAATTGGAGAAGCCTCCCCCAAGCTTGTGGGAGACTCTCTTCTTCAATTTGTACAAAGTTAAATATTTCCTGTAAGGCAGCTTTTTTCTTATGAGCAGGAAAATATTTTTTAGAGAAGTAATAAATCATATCCTGGGGACTATGCACACAACTAGGAGCAAGAGTATTGTACCATATCTTAGCATCACCCTTTAATGAGAACGGAAATAATTTGAGAATATAGTAATAGTGAATTTTATCCTCATGAGCAAAAAGGGTAGCTATATCATTCAATTTGGTAAGGTGTGCCACAACAGTTTCAGTTTCATAACCATTGAAAGGATCAGATTCAACCAAAGTAATCAACTCTGGGTCGACAAAGAATTCATAATCCTTATCATCAACAAAGATAGGTGAAGTAGCAAACTTAGGATCACATTTCATTCTAGCATTCAAAGATTTCTCTTTCAGTTTGCATAATAATTTCTTAAGATCATCTCTATCATTGCAAGCAAGAAAATCTCTAGCTGTCTCCTCATCCTTAACATAACCTTCAGGTAACTTAGGCAATTCATATCTAGGAGAGCTAGCTCTAACAGGTGTTTCAAGATTTTTAGTTTCAGGCATTTCATCAGTTTCAACAATTTCATCAATTTCAGCATTCTCAATATCTTTAGCTCTAGCAATTTGTTCATCAAGAAAATCACCTAGTGGCACACCATCATTAAGCAAGGTACTAGCATCATCATGAGTAGTATTTATAGAAGTAGCATCACCAATAACTTGCGACATATCAGGATTAATAGCATGTGGTGGTGTTGCAAGTCTACTCAAAACAGAAGGTGAATCAAGTGCAGAGTGTGATGGTAGTTCCTTACCTCCCCTCGTCCTAGAGGGAACGATCTTGGTTTTTGTATCCTTCAGATTCTTCATGGTGATAAATTGATAATAATCCCAAGTGACTCAACAAATATAGATATTCTCCCCGGCAACGGCGCCAGAAAAAGGTCTTGATAACCCACAACTATAGGGGATCACAACAGTTTTTGAGGGTAGAGTATTCAACCCAAATTTATAGATTCGACACAAGGGGAGCCAGAGAATATTTCCAAGTATTAGTAGCTGAGTTGTCAATTCAACCACACCTGGAGATTAATTATCTGCAGCAATATGATCAGTAGCAAAGTAATATGATAGTTTTGATAGTAGTAGCAACAACAATAGTAACGGTAACAGTGATAGCAATAATTTTGTAGCAAGTGTAATAGTAACAGCAGCAGTAGTAACTTAGCAAGAACAATATATGCAAAATTTGTAGGTATTGGATTGGTGAATTCGTTGGATGATATTCATCATATAACAGTCATAACCTAGGGCGATACGGCACTAGCTCCAGTTCATAAATATAATGTAGGCATGTATTCCGTAAATAGTCATACGTGCTTATGGAAAGAACTTGCATGACATATTTTGTCCTACCCTCCCGTGGCAGCGGGGTCCATAAGGAAACTAAGGGATATTAAGGCCTCCTTTTAATAGAGAACCGGAACAAAGCATTAGCACATAGTGAATACATGAACTCCTCAAACTACGGTCATCACCGGAAAGTATCCCGACTATTGTCACTCTGGGGTTTACAGATCATAACACGTAATAGGTGACTATAACTTGCAAGATCAGATCTAGAACATAGATATAATGGTGATAACATAAACGGTTCAGATCTGAAATCATGGCACCCGGGCCCAAAGTGACAAGCATTAAGCATAGCAAAGTCATAGCAACATCAATCTCAGAACATAATGGATACTAGGGATCAAGCCCTAACAAAACTAACTCGATTACATGATGAATCTCATCCAACTCCCTTACCGACCAGCTAATCTACGAAGGAATTACTCACTCCCGATGGGGAGCATCATGGAATTGGTGATGGAGAAGGGTTGGTGATGACGAAGATCAAAGATTCCCCTCTCCAGAGCCCCAAACGGACTCCAGATCTGGCCTCCCGAGGAAGAACAGGGGTTGGCGGAGGCTCCGTCTCGTGAAATGCGATAATTCTTTCTCCTTGATTTTTCTCTCCGAAAATAGGATTTTATAGAGTCAGAGATAGGGTCAGTGGGGCCACCAGGTGGGCACAACCCACCTGGGCGCACCAGGAGGGGGGGGGGGCGCCCTGGTGGGTTGTGCTCACCCAGGGCCCCCCCTCCGGTGATTCATGGCTCCAGTATTTTTCTTTTATTCCATAAAAATTCTCTAAAAAGTTTTGTTCCATTCCGAAAACTTTTTATTTCTGCACAAAAACAACACCATGGTAGTTTTGCTGAAAACAGCGTCAGTCCGGGTTAGTTTCATTCAAATCATGCTAATTAGAGTCCAAAACAAGAGTAAAAGCGTTAGGAAAAGTAGATACAACGGAGATGTATCATCCCACATGTCGGCGAATGAAAGTATTCTTTCTGATATCGTGGACGAGCAAGGAAACTGGGTGGTATAATGTCAGTGCTCTTTTATACTATTCATTTGTTTATTTTTGATGAAAGCTATTGTCTCCACTATTGAGGAGGAGTGTGAAACACGGCAGCCCAGTGAACTTGGCCTCCATGTTCACAACTCCCTCCGTCCATGAAAGACTGTACATATAGAGATTTACACATTGACCAAGAGGAACCGGAACTCCATGGCATAATTAATGCCCAAAAGTAGCAGACTTATGTGTGCATGCGACCATTGAGAGAAGAAGATTAAATGAAGGTTGTTGCATGCTGTAACTAAGGATAGACATGTAGCCTATAGCTAGAGCACAAGTTGGTGCATTAGTCAATCAACACCGATTAGATTAAAGGCTAAGGCTGGCCATAGTGGTGGTATCTTAGCCGGTATCATACACTCGGGAATAGCAAACATGCTGATGTGGCATAGAATTAAAGAAGAGAGAGAGAGGGTTAGAGAAACATAGGTAGATACCATATTATGTTAAATGCTACGCTCCTTTGTGTCATGCATGGCAATAAATATGATCATCTATGATACTACTCTATGATACTATGCACTATGAAGGTAGTATCATACACTAGTATCATGTGCATGATACTAGTATGTGATACTTCCCACTATGAGTAGCCTAAGTGCATTGGAAGTGTAGATGTACACTCTTTGTTGGAAAAATTTCTAATGCTAGATGTACAGTTTTTCATGGACCGAGGGAGTACACGTGCATGCACTCACATACACAGTCAGGGTGGTTCGCGCGCAAGGGTTGGACTCCTGTCGCGCCTGCATAAAGTTTTGTTTAACTGATTTCTTTGCTCTGCCAACCGACAGGTGGGACCCAAAAACCAGGTGTCAATTTAACCAGTCAGAAAAGTGCCACGTCGACTATGTGGCCGGTCAGCAGGGTGCAATACGATGCTCTACGATGAGCTAGTGACCGTATAATCACCGCAAAACTATATAGTGACCGTAATGAGCGTATTGTTACATATGTTGACCACCAGTGTATTTTTCTCGTTTCAAATTAAGCCATATTAACCGAAAAGGACGCAGTATGGACTAGTACTACTTTGATGTGTCCCATCAACTCGCAGAATGAGGAGAAGCTTGCTTACTACGCCCTCTCCCTCGCCCACGCGCGGTGGCTCACAGGACGAGGAGAAGCTTGCTTACTATGTACGCCTACGCCCTCTCCCTCACCCATGCGCTCATTGGCTCGCAGGACGAGGAGAGGGTTTTGACTGCAACGCCCTCTCCCTCTCCCTCGCCCTCGCGGTGGACGTGCAATAGTTCATTCGGTGTCAGATTGCCAGAACCATATTGTACTGTAGTATCATCATTGTTGGACCTTCCGAAGAGGCGAAGAGCCAAGTGCAAGGTTCACAGGAGTACGAACCGTAGAACCTCCCGGCGGGCGATCATATTTGGGCTATCGTAGGTTTACTCAATTGCAGTCCCACATGTCAGTGAAAATGCAAGACAACGCGTATCCCCTTTGGTGAGCGGCGTGCCAGACCCACTATCGGGGGTGTTACATGAACGCGATAGGCGTGCTTTAAGTGTGCCGCCTTTTCCTTTTCAACTTGCAAAGTGTAACATTTTCTACTCTTTTCTTTTGCTTGTTCATGCGATCGATCGATAGAAATCCAGAACAAAATGACGAGGGCGGGGCTTTCCCTCGCATTAGGCGGGCTAGTTAGCCTAGTGGGTTTTGAGTGATATGACTTGCTACAGTGCCGTCCAGTCTTCACGTGTGGTAGAAGTATTGCTAGTACAGTAAGTTTTCTTGAAGAAGCGGATTCAACGAAGTCATGATGGTTCCTTAGTCCGATGACTTGAAGATTTTGTTAACTTGACTTAATGACTTGAAGATTTTTGTTTCTTGACTTGATGACTTGAAGATTTTGGCACTTTTTCGGGTTCATTTAGCATATTTAGGCCATCATGTGCATTTTGTAGAAATTTACTACCATCATCCTTATTTATTGCCCCCCTTAGTATATTGTGCCAAACTTTGACCATAGATTGAACTAAGAAAATAATAATGCATGTCACCAAAAATTATATCGTTGGATTCGTATTTGAACATAGTTTCTAGTGATATTATTTGTAGTTACATGCATCGGCATTTTGTTAGATAAATCTAAAGTCAAAATTTACACTACTAGGGAAAACCCTAGCAGTAGCGCAGGTTTTAGGTATATCCATAGCACGGGGTCCCGCGCTACGGATACGGCATTACAGCTAACCTGTATCAGTAGCGCGTGATGGCCCGCGCTACTACTATACATTCATAGCAGTAGCGTGCTCTGACGCAAAGCGCTACTGCTAATAGCTGCAGCGCTTTGTGTTGAGCCACGCTACTGCTATACTTCGGTAGCAGCAGCGTGCTTTGCAGCAACGCGCTGCTGCTAATAGCTGCAGCGCTTTTGGTTAAGCCGCGCTGCTGCTAGTTTTGTTAGTTTTTGATTTTTTTTCTGCATATTTGTTTTGTATTTGAACAGGCTTTATACAATAATCTTTAGCACATACAAATGTCATCATCATACACATACAAATGTAGTCGTAGCATATACATACAAATAGTCTCATCAAATCATGTCATCATCATAATCATCATCCAACACAAAGTGGTCTCTCGTCATCATCTCGAAAATAGCGATACAAGTATCGAATACTTGCAACTACATCGTCATCCATCTAAACAATGATATACGCAAGAAGAGCTATCACTATGAATGATAGCGGAACTATGCAGTACACGAGGCGGCGGTTATGAGTCCTCTCTCGCACTAGCGTGAACCTCAAGTAACTAGCTTCTGCTTCTTGTCTGCTTTTGAAGCCTTTATGGCTAGCGCCCGAGACCCCCTCCACTTGCGCCTGACACTCAGGCCACTCGCCGTACACTCCCGGAACCTTCCCTTTGTACACGACATAGCACTGCTTCTTCGCCATCAAGAATCTAGGTACCTGTTAGAGATGCATCTTCATCAAGAGAATGTACAATCATATATGCAACAAAATATACTTGAGCAACACGAAAAAGAAAGGGTTAGCAACTAGATGCAACATATAGTAAACATACAAATAATGAACGCAGTTTCATCGTACGCAAACTAATTAACTAGAGGTACGTAGGTCATCGTACCCAAACTAACAAAGTAGCATTACGTAACTTCGGCAAGGACCATGGACATCACAAAGTTTCATCACTATAGAAAGTATTCAAGTTCAACCGACACATATCATCATCATCGGCAATGTAAATCACTAGAAGTTCCATCCTTCCATATCATCGAGGATGGACACTAGCTTATTGAATGGGGTGAGGTCCTGACGTTGCATGCCTATGCGAGTTCGGACGTCATCTCGCGATATAGGGCCGTGGTGGAACATCCCCTTCTCATCGACGACTTCTTTCATGATGATCGTCGCAATGTCCCTCTGGATGCGAAAGAAGTCATCTCTAAGTTTATAATCCGCTTCTCCATGAGATTCTACCCACTTGCGGATATGATCATCGTTTCTGCTTGTCATGCGAAGCTTTTGGTGATCCGTTGTGAACTCCATCATGAGATGGAGGAGGTAGAATCCATCGTTCTTGCTTGGTTTTGGGACAAGGATGCAGCAGAAGTTAGTTTTATGCGAGAAGCCCTCAAGCTGAAGCCTTGGAGAGCATCATCTAGAATATTCATTATGTGGGTGTAGTCCTTCTTCTCGTAGTTTCTGGTAGGGTCGAAATACACGGCGTGGGAAACTCGCGGGTAAATAATGATAAGGACGGCGCGCCTGTTGCTGTGGGGAAAAAACACCTCAAATTATTCTCCATATGAGCGAGAAGGAATGATTGAAATGTACAAAAGGGTTGTTCGGCACTGCTTACTTTGGATGATAAGGCAGGAGGACAATTTCCTGGTCCTTATTCTGTACCGTGAAGTTTTCGAGGTACGCCCTAGCAGTTTTACGCTCAAAGACGCCAAGACTCAAGAAGGACTCATGCATGTAGTATGGATCCGCCACACAGATTTGCGAGACTTCTTCTCTCTTCATGACGGAGCTCATATGTAGCGCAAAAAGGCGGACGATTGTAAAATCGAGCCGCCTTGTCAGAAACATCTCGAAGATATGGTCAAACCGCAGGAAGAACACCTCCGCGGGCCGTGTGTCGATGTAGCACTTCCCCTCAGGCACACGAGCCGCGTATGTCGGATATCCTGGATCCTTCGAGGCTAATAGGCTTTTCTCAGTCGACAACACATGGTCGTGCAGTCTCCTGAGATCCCCTGATAGTGCCTCCAGCGGTTTTGGCGGTAGCATCGGCTCGCCCGTGACATGGAACATGGCCGCACCTTTGACGGGTACACGCTCTTCAAAATCCACCGTCTGGCTGCTTTGTGCTCTGGCTTGTTTGTAGGCAGCTGAGCCTATCTTCCCCGGTCTCTTCCTCTCCTTTTTCTTGGGCTGACCTTCCAGACCCTTCCTTAACCCCTGCCCCAATGTTGTTGGGCTAAGCACTATACGACCCCCGGCTAGTTGAGCCTATGTTGAGGCGGCATCTTCAGGCGTGTCCTGTGAGGATCGCATGAAGAGAGACTTCTTGCAATCCCTGCTAGGACGTTCCTGCCCGGGCAGATCATCCATATCCTCATCAGCATGCTGATAGCCCGAGTCGTCATATGGCTGACTCATCACATCTAAGTCACCGTCATAGGCGCATGTATTGAGGAACCTCATTGGGTCCTCCTCCATCTCATCATCCATTCTTTGTTCTACGGGGGCAATTACATCAGCCACTATTGGACCCCCTTCATCACGTCGTCCGCCGCTCTCACCCAGCACTACAGGCGCCGGTAATTGCGTAGGCGGGGTGGTGGTGTCCATACCTGCTTGTTGATGTGTGGTTATTGGCGTGCTCTCGACCGGCTCCAGACGAAGAAGATTCTTCGGCCATAGCAGCACCCAACCCTTGCAGCTTCCAATCCGCAGCGGGGTCTCGTCGTCCTCTCCCCCTAGCCATACTAGAGGAGGCAAATCCTTGTGCCCCGATTTCACACTCGACAAGGTAACCCTGAAGTGCCCACGGGGCATCAGCTGGCCATGGAACATGAGTTCCAAGGGCTTCGTTATCACCGCCTTTCCCACGTCCACCTTCTGGCCTTTGATCAAGTAGAGTATGGTGCACGGGGTTTCGTCGGCCTGCAAACACATCTCTGCGGGGTAAAACATTCGAAAGGCAACGAAAATGGAATATTCTAGATATATGTTGGTGCGACATGTAATTACCGTGAGGGTGTTGAGCTCAGCCAAAGACGAAGGCCCGCCTAGCGCGCCAGAGACTGAGGACGGGCTGCTATGAGCGGGTGCCGGTGCGGGTGCGGGAGCAGGCCTGGTTGCGTGAGTAGGTGATGGTGCGGTGGTGTTGTTCACCGAGTTGCTCCCGACGAAACTGGGCATGGGGAAATCATGTACCATCTTGCCTGGATTTTCCTTCGTCCAGTTGATGATAGCCGGGATCAAGTTAGTAGCGAAATCATTTCTGCAGGCATGTACAGCTGCATCGACTGCCTGCTGTAGCAACTCATTTTTCTCCTCAGCTGCTTTTTTCGCGTCCTCAGCTGCTTTTTTCTCGAATGCAAGCTTCACCTTCTCGTCGATGTCCGCCTGACTAAACTTCTTTTTCTGCTTCTTGGCCTCTGGGCCCTCGTTGTAAAATACCTTCCACGCGGCGCCGTCTCCGACGCCGTGCACACATCCATATTGCGGCCGCTAGCCCAAAGGGTGTCCCTTAAGTTCGTTCAAGGCCCGGTTGAGAGGGGTGTCCCACTTGGGCCTCATCAGCGAAGTAGGGCTTTCGGCTGCAAGCTGGTGTTGCTTCTCCTGCAAAAGGAACGTGAACTGTTTACGAATGTGTAGTCGACTTGATCAGAAGCTAAATGTAAGGTGGTAAAAGAATAATTACCAGTATTCTAATCAATTTCCTCGTGATCAGGTCCGTGTAAAAACCCTTCTTTTCCTTGTCCCACTTGTAGCGGGCCCTGATGAAGTCACGCTCCAAGGGGTTGGTGAACTTCGCGAAGGGGTCTGGGAGACCCGTGGCTTCATGTTCCACGTCCTCCTTATCCCATATGGGCCTTTTGCCAAGGTAGCCACGGCTTCCGAGGCGATGCTTCCCCGTGTTCCTTTGCTGAAGGCTCTTGAATTTCGTAGCCTTAGCCTTGGCTGCCTCGGTAGCGCAAGTGTCCTTGAACTTTTTGAACTCCTCTTCCGTAAGTGTCGGATTTTCCTCCAGAATCTTGGACAGGGGTTCCTCAGCCTCAATAGCTCGTTTCACCCTCCCTTTCCAGGAGGCCAAATCATTGCTGAACATGCCCATGGCGTGATTGTTAATCTTTTTCATCTTTGGATCATCCGACGGTTGTTCTGTGCTATCATCCCGGTCGGGGAACTTGAATCTCTTATGCAACTTCGTCAGGAGCAACTACCTCAAATGTTCTTTACTCCTTAAGTCATCATCGTTGATGCTCGCGCATTCCTGTAGGATGCATCCTACTTGGTTCCCATAGCACTTGCGAGGTTCTTCCGGCTCTAATGGCTCAAACTTGCCAGGGGCCATCTTTGTGATCACCAGTCGTCCGATGCCGAGTTTGTTAGGTTTTCGTATCCTCTGCTTCTTCTGCTTCTTCTTTTCGGTAGCGTCATCGGCGCCGGTACCTTCCCCGCCGGTATCTTCCCCGTCGGTACCTTCCCCGCCGATCTCGGCGCCGCCATCGGTGCCGGCGCCGTCGGTGTTGATGTCGGCGTCTGTACCATCATCGAGGCCGACCTGTAAACCTTGACTGTGCTTAGCAGACAAAAAGTTGAGGTACTGTTGTTCACCCTCCTAATCCATCTCGTCTGCATCTTGGTCAGAAGGCCCGGTTTCTTCGTTGTTCGACATGTTTCCTATGATTAAGTCTCCTCGTTTAATTCTAAAACTATAAAAAAAAATGAGAAATGACATAAAAAAAGATCTATGTTTGCCGGAATGCCGTTTCCCAGCAAATCCTAGCACTCGATATGCCTACTTTCTAGCACAAGTCATGACAAAATTCACGGAAAATTTCGGGATGACCTTTGCTAAAAAGTGGACATATCGAGTGCCTGAAATTCACCGGAACGGAAATGAATCAACATTCCGGTGAAACATAGGCCACTCGGATCATTTACCCTGCACATAATCATCATTTTCCAAATATGACATGTCCAAATGACATGTCCAAATTCCAAATATGACATGTCCAAATTCCAAATATGACATGTCCAAATCACATGTCCACATATCACATGTCCACTTCAAATTTGCATATAAAAGGAAGACAAATATAGAACTTGAAGAAAAATGCAAGAAGTCATTTTTCTTCACAATATTTGAAACTAAATTCAGCCTACCTAAATTTGAAACTAAAAAATAGCAACAATTGCTTTAACTAAAAAATTTAAATAGCAACAGTTGCTTTAACTAATCTGTCCACTTCAAATTTTGTTTTTTTAAATAGCAACAATTGCTTAAACTAAATAATTTAAATAGCAACAGTTGCTTTAACTAATCTATCCTAGGTTTCATACTAATTCTAATTAACTAACTAGCACTATAAAATTTAAACAACAACAATTGCTTTAACTAAAAAATGCAAGAAACCTATATAATCAATTCTGTTTTTTCTTACACTAAAAAATAGCCTAGGGTTCATACTAATTCATATTAACTAGCACTAAATAGCAGAGAAGAGGGGAGGGGAGAGGGCTTACAGAGGGCAGAGAGAGAGATGGGGTCGGGCGAGATGGCGTGGCACCGAGGCAAGGCGGGGTCGGGGGAGACGGCGCGGCACCGAGGCGAGGCGGGGTCGGGGGAGACGGCATGGCACCGAGGAGAGCGGTGGGGTCGCGGGGACGCCCCACACCCCTGGAGCGGAGAGGCCAGACCCCCCAACCCCCCCCCCCCCGGAACAGAGGAGAGGGGCCCGACGGCCCGATCGCCGCCGGGGAGACGACGACTCCGGCGAGGGAGAGGGCGCGACACCAGGCAAGGGCGGGCTCCGGCGGCGACGAGGGGGGAGAAGAGAGAGTGTGGATTTGGGGGAAGAAGCAGAGGCGGGAAGCCCGCTGGGGGGTTAAGTGAACATAGCAGTAGCGCAGTTCCTCAAAACGCGCTATAGCTAAGTTAGCTATAGCGTGTTTCGCCAAGCAGCGCTACTGCTATCACCGATAGCTATAGCGCGTTTTACTAAAAGGCGCTACTGCTATGTTGACTACCTGTAGCTCTTTTTTAGAAAAGCGCTACTGCTATAACCAGTACCTATAGCAGTTTTCCTGTTTTGTTTCTTCTATTTTCTTTTCCTTTATTTTCTCTTCATTTTCTTTTCTTCTTTTCCTTTTCTTTTCTTTTCCCACTTTTCCCGAGAGCAGGAACGAAGGGAAGGTGATACAATGTATATAAGTAAGGCGATATATATATTGCATCATTTGACGGTTAAGTATGTATACAAAATAGAAACATATATATTACACCATTTGACCCATGCATAACTGTTAAGTGTGTACACAAAATAGGAACATATATATTACATCATTTGACCAATAACGGTTCCTCAGTGTCGACGTTTTCGTTTTTGAGTGAGCTTCTTTCCCTTCTTGTTCGTTGAAGAATAATTGAGCCCCTCATTGTGACTTTTCCTTTTCCATGGAGTACGATGTTTCTTAGGTAATGTAGTATTCATTCTTCTTTTGACGTATACTTCATAGTCATTGTCATCTTCCCTCATTGGGTTGCCGTACTGGTAGTAGTCTTCCTCGTTGGCGACTCCATCCATTCCAATGATGTTCCTTTTGCCTCTCCTCACGACAACACAGCTGGGATTGCATGGGTCGGTTATGAAGAAGCATTGTGTCACGTGCTTAGAGTGTACCCATGGATCATTTTTTGCGATAGCGTTCACGGTAGCGCTCTTGGCGTTGGGTATAGTCATGGTAGTGAAATACCGGTTTTCTCTTTCGACATTCTTAGCCCATCTGACACGGAACATCGTCGCGTTGTGCAGTCCAGAGTAATCAAGCTCCTAGATCTCCTCGACCCTTTCGTAAAATCTCTCAGTTGCGCCGTTGTCGCTGCCGGTCATGCATTCCATTGTCACCCTTGAGTTCTGATCATCACTGTCCATATCTTTTGCCTCCATGTAGAACGTGTATCCGTTGATATCGTATGCCTGATAGGTGACGAGGTTGGGCGAGGGGCCATGTGCTAAGGCGTATATGAGCAATCCATCCTTAGAGCCCTCTTCCGGGGGATTAGCAATAATATGCTCTTTCAACCAATGCAGGAAAGTGGAGTTGTGCTCTCTAGTAACTTCTTTGCGATAGTTTCTTTGTGCAGTGCCACGAAAGGATCTACCTGGTCTAGGTGTTGTAGCACTACCAAGTTTGCTCTGTCAAAGTCGTTGCGCCGATCTGAGTAGGCCACATGCAGTTCCCTGCGACCGTTGGAGTGACCTTCTCCTTTGAGCCTCCCATCGTGCTTGTTAACGGGCAAACCAACACCAGGTGGCCGGTCTGCGCCTTATAGAAAATTCTCACAAAAAGAGATGCACTCTTGTGTCAGATAGCCCTGGACGATGCTTCCATTTGGACGGGACATGTTACGAACGAATCCTTTGATGATCCCATTCATCCTCTCAAACAGCATCATGTTGTGCAGGAATGATGGCCCCAGGTCTATTATGTCGTCCACAATATGGACACACAGATGCACCATGACGTCAAAGAACGCGGGCGGGAAGTACATCTCAAGCTCATTTAGTATCACAACGATCTCTTCCTGTAGCCTTCGGAGCTGCTTCACACTGATTGACTTTCGAGAGATGACATCGAAAAAGTTGCAGAGACCAATAAGCGTGTCACGGACGTGCTTGTCCATTATCCCTCTAAGGGCAACAGGTAGTATCTATGTCATCATCACATGACAGTCATGGGACTTCATCCCGCTGAACCTTTTCTTCTTCGTGTCTAGATATCTGCTTATCTTCCCACAGTAACCGGAACTAACTTTGATTCCGGTAAGGCACTTGAAGAATTGATCGATCTCAGCCGGACTTAAGGTGAAGCAAGAAGGGGGGCAATAATCCTCTTCCTTTACTTTTTTGCCCTTCTTCTCCCGCGCCTCTGTCTCCGTCTCTGTCTCCTCTAACTTTTTACGGGGCGGCATGTGCAGATCTTCCCTGATTTTCAAATCTTGCAAGTCTTTTCTTGCCTTCAGCCCATCCTTGGTCTTATCCAGCATGTTCATCAGTGTCGCAAGCAAGCTCTCAAGGACATTCTTACAGATATGCATTTGATCAAGGCAATGAGGCGTGTCGAGTTTGTGCCAGTACTCCTAGTTCCAGAAAACAGACCTCGTCTTCCATACCTTCTGCAGCAGCTCCGGCGCCTTTTTCATCGTCTTTCCCGGCGCGGGGCACTGTTCCCAGTTTTTCAACAGCTCATCGATTTCGGCACCGCTCCACTTACATGGAGGTCCTCGATGCTCAGCCTCACCATTGAATAGATCTCCACGGTTTCTCCACGGGTCGTCCTTCTTGAGCCATCTTCGATGCCCCATGTACACGATTTTCCCAGACCCACCATCTTTCCTTGATGTTAGCTTCTGAGACGTCGTATCATCCATGCACCGCGTGCATCCGCCATATCCATGGCACACCTGGCCTGCGACATATCCGTAACCAAGATAGTCGTGCACCGTCGTGATCAATGCGGCTCTCATATAGAAATACTCGCCTTTGCTGGAGTCCCATGTCTTGGCCGGTGTTTTCCATAACGTGTCTAACTCCTCTTGAAGTAGCACCAGATACAGATTAATAGTATTTCCTTGTTGTTTCGGCCCTTGAATCAGCATGCTCATGTGTATGTACTTTGACTTCATGCACAACCAGGGGGGATGTTTTACATCATACAAACACGGGCCATGTGCTATGGTTGGTGTTCTGGTTGCCAAACGGATTCATGCCATCGGTAAACGCGCCGAGCATGATGTTCCTTGCATCACATGCGAAATACCGATATTCGCCATTGAACGCTCTCCACTGGCTTCCATCCACGACGTGTCCCAGCTTCGGATCATCTCCATCATTGGGCTTCTTCCTCTCCACGTGCCAGCGCATGAGCTTTGCTTCCTTGGGATCTATGAAATACCGCTGTAGACGGGGAGTGATTGGTAAGTACCATAAAACTTTCTGGGGAGATTTTTTCCCGGCCTTCTTGTATCGAGAAGCATTGCACACCGGACAGCTTGTTTTTTCCACGTGGTCCTTCCGATAAATTATGCAATCGTTGATGCATGCATGGTATCTAACGTGCGGCAGATCAAGAGGGCACACAATCTTCTTGGCCTCATCCACACTAGTAGGACATAGATTCCCCGCGGGAAGAACATCCTTTAGGTACTTGAGAAGCTCATCGAGGCTAGTGTCGGTCGATTTGTTTTTAGCCTTCATCTTCAGGAGTTCGAGCGTGAAACTCAAGCGGGTCACCTCGGGATTGCAACCATGATACAATGGAGTGTTCGAGTCTAACACCAGTTGCTGCAGCTTGGCCTCCTCTCTAGAAGCAGCTCTCTCAGTACTCATCTCCTTGCGAAGCAGTGCTTGAACATGAGGGTCCCGCACGATTGAACTTAGTACCGGCGAATTCTGTGGTGTGGAATCCACGTTCTCTCCGCCGCCATGTACGGCCCCTTCTCCGCCGCCATGTCCGGCCCCTTCTCCGCCGCCATTATCGATCATCTCTTCGTCTTGCCCCATGTCGTCATTGCCTGCCCCGTCGACGTCCTCAACATCATCATCCTCATCTTCAATTATCCACCGAGTATAGCCATCCATGAAACCAGTCATGAGCAGGTGCGCTTCGACACGACCATCGTCATAGGGGTAGAGCCAAACTTGTCCTTTGCATCTTCGACACGGACATAAAACCTCTGTCAGGTTATTTTCTTTCATGTCCTGCACCGCCGACCGCAACCACCTGTCCACCATTGTTCCACTGACCATCATGAACGCCTGCACAGTAATAATAAACAAATTGATTATAAAAATGCATGCATGCATCAAAGTCATACAAAAATTCGGCATGACCTTCCCTAAAAATAGGACATATAGAGTTTGCCCAGAATTCGCCGAAACGGAAATAAATCGACATTTCGGCAAAACATAGGCAACTCACAAGCACAATTCGGCGTCAACTCATGCCTCACACACAATTTCCATCATATCGCCCGATAATGTCATATCGCACACACATACACATATTTCCATTCTTGCAAAAGCATAAATTTTTAATCACCTATCTCGAGATTGAGCACAGTGAGATGATGATGTAGTTAGGGAGATTAAAAGTGGACAAATCTCTTCTTGACAAGGCTAGATCTAGTTAGGGGGCACATAGGTCACTTCACTAAATGCTACATCTACCTAGCTAGCTAGTTTGGGAGGAGACAAGTTCAACTAGTGGAGGGGAAAGGAAAAAGAGAAAGAAGATGCATTAATGGAGGTGGTGTAGTTAGCTAGGAGTAATAAAGAGAGAGAAAGGTAGGTAGAAGAAGGAGAGTAATGGGAGGGAGAAGTAGTGAGGAAGAAGCAAAGTGAGGGAGAGAGGAGGTGGGAGCTAGGGGAAAGTGAAGGAAGAGAGGATGGGGGAGGGGGGAGGGGGGTGGAAAAAGGTGGTGGCTGCGGTTTAGCAGTAGCGCTGGGTGTAAAACACGCTGCTGCTAATAAGATAGCAGCAGTGCGCTTTTGGCAGACGCGCTACTGCTAAGCGGGGCCTGCCATGTGGCCAGGTTCAAAATTAGCAGTAGCGCCCTGCACAAAAAGCGCGCTACTACTATTACAGTAGTAGTAGCGCGGTTAATGTGGACGCGCTACTGCTAAACCTCACTTGGCGGGAACGGTCGGACAATTTTACTAGTAGCGTTGTTCTAGCGAGCCGTGCTACTGCTAATTCTGTAGCAGTAGCGCCACTTTGTGACACGCGCTGCTGCTAATTAGCAGTAGCGCCCCTTCTTGTCCAGCGCTACTGCTAAGATTCTGTGTATAAGGTTTTCCCTAGTAGTGTTAGCACAAAATGTGACGGGACCAATAAACCAAGACGGAGGTAGTAGCGCAGAAACAGCAAATCCCAGCTACAGCTACACAGGTGTGATGATAGGGATGTGGAATGCCATTCGATCATCGTGCACGTGCGCGATCCGCGTGGCTGGGGTGGCATCCAATCAGAAAGCAAACCACAATAGGGTCAGCGCTCACAGTTTCCAGAGGCTACGGGAATTAACCGTGTGCGGTAATAAATGTCCAGGATTGAAGGGGAATCCAAATTTCCTTCGTCGTCTGTCCTTGAGCTCTTGACAAACCAATGCACTATACGGTTGTCCGGCCACTCCGCCCGAGATCTCTCTCCAAGTGTCGTTCATGCCATCGCGCCGCACACTAACCGGTAAGGAAGGGATGGCTTCCCGCCGCGCCGAGTTCCTCGCCGCCCACGACCACACACAAAATGGTAAGGAAGCGATGGCATCCCGCCATGCCGAGTTCATCGCCGCTCGCGACCACAGATGTACGTGGCAGACTTTGAAGCTGCCAAGGCCGAATGGGCGGTAGAGCAAGCGGCGGCCAAAGCCGCACAGAGGGAGGGGAAAAGACAAAAAGCACTCAAGAAAAGAGAGCCCCGCCGCCGCAAGAAAGATGAGGACGCACGCGCTGCGGAGGAGAGCTCGGCGGAGATCCAAGCACGGTGGGGTGTCGCTGGCAAGGCCAGGAAGGAGAACGACGTCGTCTGGCCAGCATGCCACGATGCCTCCACCTGCCAGAAGCACGACGGTAGCTATCGCGACGCTGAGGAGAGCTGGGCAGAGATCCAAGCACGGTGGGGTGTCGCTGACAAGAACGACAAAGAATGATTACCTCTGGCCAGCATGTGAGTAGTAGTAGTAGTAGTTAAGTGTGTGTCTCTGTGTCGCCCGTACATTTTTTAATTAATTACGAGCATCTACCAGTACTAGTTACTACTATAGTATTATATAGGAATTTAAGTTGGTGTACATTGTCGATAAGCGGCATACTTTTAGGCCTTTGAGCGTTGCTTAACATGTGTTCACTGAAGTTTTAGAGCTGGGCCCCGGCCCTAAATCCACTCGGCAACGTCCGCCTGGGAAAAAAATGACCAACCGGGTCATAGCGGTGCACCCGCAGCCACCCGAGTGCCCCTCATCGTCGGCATCTTAAGGGGCATCAACTTGCAACTACGGGCATGCCGTGCTAGAGAGACCCCCCCCCCTCAGAATTTAAGCACACACGACATTTACTGCGACTAGGATTAGTTTGTTTTTCGGGTGCAAGGAACAACCCGGACTAGCGGACCTCGTCGCCCATTTTTGGGCTCGACATCGACAGCTACGTGCGTGACATGCCTGCATGCAAATCTTGCGTGGGCAAACCATGCGAGGCGGAGCGGTAGGCTATCGAACTACAACCTGCAAGTTGTAGCCATGTTGTAGCATCATTAAGTATAGCCAAGAACGGGCTATATAGAGTTGCCATGTCACATATAGTGAACCTAATAGCCAACACGTATATAGTCATCCTAAGAGTGCTGTACAAATGCATGGCTCACCATACACTCTCACAATGTTTCTTCGAGTCTGTGCTGCAGCCCGCTTCCCTTCTCTCTCATCAAACTCAGCACAAATATAATAGTTTAATCCTTATAGCCTGCTGACTGTACCTTCATACTCCGCTGGTGTACAGTACTGTAGTAGTACTATGCACTGTGTGGCACGAACGTTCCCACATGTCAGTGATATGCCGTGCGGAAGCGCGTCAAGTGATATGACCTGCTACAGTGTCGTTCAGTCTACGCGTGTGGTAGCAGTATTGCTGGTATACGTACAGTGGTTTTCTTGAACAAGCGGGATTCAACGATGCCTGATGGTGCCTTCGTCCGAGCAACTTACAGTGGGAAAGGTTGGGCCTGTGATTTGATGGCTCATTAGTCATTATTACTGTGGTGCGACGACCGGTGTGACTCTCCCCTGGAGTTCTGCGTGATGCACTCTAGAGTAATTTTGTTGCATGGCAAGTGGACCAGGATGGTCGACGTCCCACATGTTGGCGAACAAAAGCATTCTTTCCGATATTGAGGAGGAGCAAGGAAACCATGTGGTATAGTGTCACTGTCGATTTATGTTTATTTTCTATATTTTACGAAAGCTAGTGTTTCAACTCTTACGACCGGTGCGAAACATGGCACGTGCTGGATGTCCCACACGTCAGCGAAAGGAGTAGGACATGAACAGCGTGGTAGAGCGTCTCCACTTCTTCCACTTCTAGGTCAGAGTCCACACGTAGTACTAGTATATAATGATACAAAGTACGACTCGGAGACACAGACACGTCTAGTTGGAAGGTATCGGACCATACACGTAAACAAATATCCAACCTAATATGTGTCTGCAATTAATATAGTAGAGTACTTAAGCACGTACATCATAATATCACCGTGCATTGCACATAACATTTAGTGGTAGTAAGACAAATGCCTATATGCCACGCAGGTTCATACTATTTGTGCCTGGCTACTTCACTTAATGTGCTACATTACTCAGGTTCGTACATCCCTGCGTACATGTCCATCTCGAAGTTCCAGTCCCACGTGTTCTTCATAGATGGCACAATCCATAACGGTGGGCAACGAGAGTCCATATCATCGCAGCTTCTGAGTGTGGCTCCCCATAATGGAGACTCATCCAAACTGAAGCGGCATAGATCAGGGATAGGGGCGTTCAAGATATGAATCCGTCGGTGCATAATGAAAATGCACCCGTTCTTCATGAACGGCAGGCCGTCGGCATCATGCACGGAAGGTGGCATCATTTTCACTATGGGGTAGCTCTCCCCAATGAAAACTGAGTACTCTCCAAGTGTGTTCATCCGCACCCAGGTAGCATCATGGGGGTCGAACACGCCACCGTCCATCTGGTACACCTGGCATCTCAAGCCTGGATTCATGGTGACGTGCATGGTTAAGGTCCATGCAGTATAATAAGGTGACGTAAGTAGAGGGTACGGATTAAAATAAAATGCTTCATATTGCTTATTTCTATGAGAGGGAAGGGAAGCAATGTATAGACCAGCTGCGGCACGGGCTATGACAAACAATTCGAGAGTGTTACGTGGGCCATGTACATTAATTAAAGTAGGAGTAATTTTGTTTGATGGGATTCTACCTAGTACTACACGAAATTGCAATTGTTAAGTCCTATATAGTTTATTACAATTGGCATTATAAAGTTGCGTGGATGACTATCCCAATCAATAAAAAAAGGAAAGTACTACTCCTCCTCTTGGAGTACGCCCTACTCGACATGTACTGAAATGTTATAAGATGACATGGCAATAAGATATACGATAGATCCTGGCTCTACTACTCTTAGATCGGAGAGAATGGATTACCTGGGTACATGATCAGGGTCTGATCATGATAGATCGTGGCACCTTGTTGCCCTTCAATGGTACCATGGGTAACGACGACTAAGATAGTACGTTCCAACTAGGTGTCGTCAGCTACAAGGTTCCAAGTTAGACCAAATGCCCCATGCACATCCACGATCGGCGATCTGATTTCGATCGGGGGATAACTTTGCCCTGCAAAATCGTGCAAACAAGGCGGAATTCATAGAAACCGGATGAAAATCATTCAAAAACTTTTCGTATAAACCAGACAAAATACATTACAGTTTTCATACAAACCAGAGTAAAACCTACTCTAAACATATTCTAAATGATAGCCGACGTCCGTCCCCCATGTTCGGGCATACGCCCCCCCAGAACTGAAGCTCCGGCTATTGCCTTCGCCTTTTCTTGTTTCGACTCGGCGCTCTCCAGCTCCGCCCCCGTAGCCTTCTCCTCCGGAGCTCCAGGAAGTTAAGATTTCTACCTCCACGTCACCGCCAATCGGAAAATCGGCCCTCGATGTTGTGCCCAATGAGCTTTAGATTTGACGGGAGGGGAGAAGCAGTGGCCTTCTTGGGACCCAAGCGGCGGCGACCTGCCATGCACTACTCTTCCTCCCTGCCTACGAATGGCGATGAGCGGTGGCAGGTGGGCGGACGGGTGACAGCAGAGTAGGTTCCTCGGCAACTACGTGTCATTAATGTGGGAGGCGCACGGATGAATGGACGGCCGTGGTGTTGTTTCAACGCGGAGCAGTCGCGTGCACCGGGAAGGGGCGCTCTCTCGGTCATCGCGCTGCTTCAAAGCCGGCACCAATGAGAGGTCACCTCCGCTCTGGCCGGGCATTATTGCGGAACTAACGTTGTGGGGCGGCCCTGACCATTTCAGGCGGGAAGCGTGCGCCGGCAAGGGAGGGGGTTTGGGTGGGCCAGGGCGGTCAGACGCGGGAGTGGTCGTGGTAGGATTTTGTACCGTTTCATGCGTAGTACTACCTCCGTCTGGGATTATGCGTCCCGTGAGCCATGGTAGAGCAATATAAATGACCAATAAAAAACTACTACATGCATGCAACGATTTAATTGAAATGCATGCAATTGTGGTTAAAAAATTGCACCCAGTTTCCTAAAAAATTGTGGTTAAAACGTTATTGAAATGCATGCATGCATGACCAATATAAATGACCAATCAAAAAGTACTAGTACATGCATGCAACAATTTAATGCTCATTGTAATCTCAACATGTGATTACAATGAAACAAGTCCCCTGGTTTGTCACCATGAAGATGCGGTTATAAAGGAGCACAGTGCCTTCGTACTCGTACGGCAACAAATCGGCCGCAGACACCATGGTCCACCTTTGACCGCTATGTGCAGGGTTCGTGAAAGCAATCGCGATGTCGAACACCGGGATGAGAGTGTAATTTTGGTAGGCGCTCGACCTTATCGGGGCTTCCGGGATTGCTATCTTCTTCAATCTCACAGTGGTTCCATCATACCAATTCAGGCGATGGCCCATTGCATGGCCGATCCCAATGTTGGACAAAGGTTCTACGGGAACAGTGTCACCGTTGTAGATGTTGTGCAGATTGATGTTGGTACCCTCCCGTACATATGCAAGCCAATCTCCATTGGCACCAAGCCTAACCTGTGAAACAGTGGGCAGCAGGGGAATTATGAAATGGACACGAAAGTAGTCTTTAGAATGCATTTACTAATTGATCAAACTCATCACTTACCTGCTCATCGGACAAAATCCGAGTGCCCCTAAACATCGGCATCTCAAGGGGCGTCAACTTGCAACTACGACCATGCTGCACTGGAGAGACCCCCCAGGAAACATCCTCGTCCTCGAGGACGCATGGCAGACCAACTAGCATGGCCTTCTCCCACACATATTTACGCACCTTCTTAAAATATTTGGTGCAAGTACCACTGAGTCTTGCGGATGTGAGGAAGTCGAAGCGACTTATGATTTCTCCCAAAGGATCATCGTCCAAGGTCTCCCAACCTCGATGAGGATGAGAAGCACCACCGCCTTGCAAATCCATGGCAATGGCGATGAACTGCCTTGTCCCTTGGGGTGCTGGTTTACACGAGAGGAGATGGTAACTGCAGGGCTTCGTCCCTTCGGAAAGGATGTTCAGCGGGCGTGCACTAGTGTAGTTTATATTTGAGATTAGGGAGCTGGCGGGCAGTTCATTGTATGGCACGTTCGCGTCCATCCACTAGCCCAGAATTAAAGCACACACGACATTTACAGCGACTGGGATTAGTTTGTTTTCCGGGCGCATGGACCAACGCGGACTAATGGACCTCGTCGCCCTTTTTTTAGCACGACTTCGACAACTATGTGCGTGACATGCGTGCATGCAAATCTTGCGTGACCAAACATCATGCGAGGTGGAGCGGTAGGCTGTTGAACTACAACATGCATGTTCTAGCCGTGTCACTCTACTGGTGTACTATGCATTGTTTGGCACGAATGTTCCTTGGAGCTCGTGCTGCAACTGGCGTACTACTCCACAGCCCGCTTCCCTTCTACTTCCTCTTCCACCACCCGGGCACGTCCGCGGGAAGCGACCGGTCAACCCTAACATAGTAGTACTACTGAGTAGCACAAAAGATGCATGCATGACCACTAAATTTTCCTTTCTCTTATCTCTATGGAATAAATGCAGCGTGAGACTCAAAGCCCTTTAAGTATGAGTATAATGGAAATCTATTTTTTTAGATGAGCCATATAAACAAGAAAGGAGGGAGTATTAGAATTATGTTTTTTAACAAACAAAAGGTGCTCGCCAAGCTTTCATTCATTCATCTTAAAAGCAGTTTACACTGAGGAGTAGTACTAGATATCTCAAATCCATACATACCATGCAATAGTAGAACTAGTACTAAGTACATAACCTAAGCTAGACCACACTTCTCGTCGTCAAAGATGGGTAGGCGGCCGCATGCTGCAACTCTAGCTCCTCCTGCTCCTCCTCCAGTTTGCCGAACATCTCGTTGATCCCCCACTCCTGCTGGCGGTGGAAGCGGCGATTGGCCTCCACCTCGGCCTCTGACTGGATGGACTTGAGGATGGCCTACTGTTCCGCCGCCCCCGCGTCGTCATGCTCCTTCGGCTCCGCCTCGCCCGTGTCGTCGTCCTCCTCCTCCGGCTCCGCTTCACCCACGTCATCGTCCTCCTGTTCTGGCTCCGCGTCGCCCTCGTCGTCGTTCTCCTCCTCTCGCTCCATGTGCTACTCTTCTTCCACCACCTCCTCCTCCGGCTCCAGCTAGTCTGGATTTCGGAGGCAGGGCGGCTGTGATCCGGGCTTCGCGTCGCCTCTAGATCTCCGGAAGCAGATCAAAGTGCCACTCCGGCGGGGGCATGGCGTGTGTCGTTACCTTCGGCCGGGCCATGGCTATCGGGCGACGATGACTGGAGAAGAGGCGGCGGGAGGGGAATGAATGCGGCTGCTATTTGGGTTCGTCGTCCGGCTTAAATAAATGCGCTCCCTCACGTGTACCCGCGTGTGCACAAATTGTACACATACGGTTCTGTTTAGGGGGCGTCACGTAACTGGTATGTGTGTGAGATTCTGAGAGACATAGTGTGTGTGTGCGCCTCTACTCTTCGAACATGTACTCCACCTTTTGCATCGGGATATAAGTATAATGGTTAGTACACTTTAGCTTGTGATTTACCGTTTACACGGCCATATTAATGTAGTTGTGTAAAAAAAGTCACTTGCTGCTCGTGATTTGCATTATATAATTATGAGAAGTTTGCTAACTACTAAAATAAAGTGGAATTTGTCCATGTTATATAAGTAAATTAAGGTGATTGATTATGATACGGGTAAGGTTGGACGAAGGGTGGTAGGAACAAATGCTCCACCTAGAGTATGTGTGTGTGAAATGGAGTCTTATAGTGTGTGTGAAACTGAGTCTTTGGTAGGGAAAGTGCTTAAGTGTGTGTGGCTTCATCGTAGAGAGGTGACATGTAAGGCAGAGGCCTGCAACGAGGGGGGTACAAGAGAGAAGAGGCCCGTAAAGAGGGAAGAGAAGGAGTGTGCGTGTGAGAGGATTGGACATCGAGATAACGTGTTTGTTCGAGAGACACCGAGGAAGACTACTATCGATGGTGCATGTAGGCAGGAATTAAACGAAGGGATAGTCTTATTGGTTTTTGGGATAGAGGGAAGGAGTGGGAGAGGGGGTAGCTAGAAGGAGATAGTTAAGTGTGAGTGTGTGTTTTAGAGAAGAGACCCATCCATACGGAATTCATGTGCACACAAGAAGAGAAATATTCGATGTGGGGTGAGGGTTGAGGGTAATTAACTACGTATGGAGACATATGAGACCTTTGAACGTGCATGTGTGAGAGGTATACATACGTGGGATGTGTGTGTGTGTGTATGTGTGTGCGCGCATGATCGAGATAACAGAAAGGAGACATAAGTCATGAGATCAACGGGATGGGAGAGATGGATCGGTATGAGTATCACAGTATGCATGCATGTGAGAGTGGAGGGAAGAAGGCCCGATGATTGAGCATGTGTGTTTTTTTCTTTAAGAGAGAGTGGCGTGGGCTGGAGCATGCATCTATGGCAAGGATAGAGAGCGAGACACAACGTGTGTGCAAAAGAGATCGACCTGTAGGTGCATGTATAGAGAAACACATATAGTGTGCGTGATAGGAAGCAAGAGTGCGTGCGAGATAGAAAGGTTGACGGAGAAACAAATAGATAGAGGGATAGAGATGCTAGCTAGAAGGACATTAGCTAGTTTGTGTGTTAGAGTTAATAGTCGAGTGGTTCAGAGGGGTGAATTATGTGTGTGAGAGAGAAAGATAAAAGGAGGGTGCATGAATGCATGTAGAGAGAAACAGATATAGTGTGCGTGATAGGAAGCAAGAGTGCGGGCGAAAAAGAAGGTTGGTGGAGAAACAGAGAAATAGAAAGATAGAGATGCTAGCTAGACGGAGATCGGCTAGTGTGTGTGTTAGAGATAATAGTCAAGTGGATCAGAAGGCTGAGTTATGTCTGTGGGTGGGAGAGAGATAGAGAGAGGGTGCATGTGAGTGACATACAAACGAATATCAGAGAGAAATGAGATCCCGAGAGACGGAGTTTTGTGTTTGCGAGAGAGAAAGATATTTCACAAGGAGAGTCGTAGCTAGAGAGACATATCAGGGAACGCGAGATATCCCTAGGGAGAGAGGGTGTGTGAGCGGCATACCAAGGGTATGGTGGAGAGAGATGAGACCCTGCAAGACGGAGTTTGTGTTTGTGTGTGTGTGAGAGAGATATTTAAGTGGGAGAGTGGTAGCTACTGAGACATAGGAAGCGCGAGACATCTATGTGTGAGAGGGTGTGTGTGAGTGGCATACATGGGAATAGTAGAGAGAAATGAGACCCCGGGAGACGAAGTTTGTGTTTGTGTGAGAGAAAGAGATTTCACAAGGAGAATCATAGTTAGAGACACATAGTAGTGAGCAAGATATACTTCGAGAGAGATAGAGTGAAGGTCGAGGGAGAGAGTACCGTCAGTGTGTTACGAAGATAAAAGACTGTTGTCGACATACAAGTAGCATGAGAGATACCCGTGAGTCGGTGAAGGCGTATAGGTCTAGAGAGATATATAAGCATGAGTGATAGCTATATGAGATGAATATCTGGATTAAAGGGGATTCAAATATTCAAACTAGAGATCAGGACATCGATAAATATCATAACAAAAATTGGTCTATCGAACATGCATATTCATTTGAATTTGGGGACACGTGTAATGTTATTTGGTTTATCAATATTAGTGATCCATATATTTTTTTAATTAGAGACAATGCATGCTTTGTATGCAATTAATGTCTAAACGGGATTACACTATATATATGCTACATGTGTCAAACACATTATACATGTTTGAGAAGTAAAAAAACCGCATGAAACATACATTAATTGGAGACATCTAGCGAGGAATGCATACATTGGATTTCAACATAAAGTGGTTTCAAATATTTGAAAAGTCAATTTAAGATGGATTCAGCCTTATGAATCTAAGATCATGCCATTTGTAAACCATATTTATGTATAAAGGGTGTTGTGCTTTTGAAAGTATATATAAAAAAATGATGTATACAGATTTGTATTGGAATACAAAATGGATCCTACCCGGAAAAAAAGAATACAAAATGGATTCAAATTGAGTTGGCACGGTAAACATGCAATCTTTTTCTCCAAAAATTTGAACGAAGCAGCGTAACTCGCAGTAACCGCCCGAAACCAAAATCAGGGAGATGGAAATTACTGCCTATCCGTGACACGCAAAACCAGTCAGCTCGATTTCTATAGGTTTCGATAGGGGCAGGCTTGTAATTTCACTCAAATGTGACATAACCGCCTCTCACCCAGATTCATACACGGCGGTCGCCAAAACAGAGTTTCTCCTCGGCCGAAATCGCCTCTCACCTCCCCCGGATTCATACTGGGTGGGCGCCAAAACAAGCTCTCCTCGACCGAAATTTCCGTCGTCAAATATTCGGTGTATGCGAGATTACCATCCTAGCCCCAACCGACCAATATTGCTGTGATGTAGGAAAATATAAACGGGGGCTAAGTTTGTAAATTTCCTCGCATTTGAGGCAAGCGCGTCCTGAAGACATGGTTCCCCCTACCTCTCTCCCTCCATTTCCCCATTCGTACTCCGTGGGCGCCAAAACACCCTCTCCACCCCAGTTTCCTCTGTTCGCCACCCCATCCACTGCCGACCTCCTCCACCATGCCGGAGCTAATACCCCGATGCCGTCGTCCATTACAAGAGATCGACCTCTCTCATCCATGGCTTCGGACTAGGATCCTTGCATCGTGTCCTCTCGCTTCATCCGCACCATCATCCACCTTGTCGAGGCCGCTCGTACGACCGTCTCGTCCACCGTGCCAGGATATTCCCTCACCGCCACTGTCTGCCCTCCTAGATCTGCTTCCACGCCGCCGACAGCCATCGCTACCGCAGCACCCTCAACGTCTCAGCAGATGCTTACAGCGCCACACCAGAGGCGGTACTCTTTCGTATCTGCTCAAGTTACTTATCTCAGCAAGAAAATTGGTCGCCACTGCTTTACTATGATTTCTTGTCCATCACTTAGAATCTTACTTGTTAGTTGAAACCAAACATTGGTTGCGAAGTTGCCTTTGTCTGGTTTGCACCTTCAGATCTGCCATGGCACTCTCACCACTATACTCGCAATGCTTATGGTTTTCCCCTTTTATATTCCGCATTAGCTTAAATGAAAGTCGATTGAATTTCAATTTGGGGTCAGTCCATTTTTGGGAGTTCGCCGGAGGGAAGGAAGGGGCTCGCCGGAGGGCTGCCCCATTATCTATCTTAGGGTTTCGGGTGGGGACAGTGGTTGTGGGGAGTGGTCGATGGGCTATGGTGGAGCCTCGCCGGAGGCAAAACTTGATGCGGGTGGGCGGGTGGGGGTGGGGTTGGCTAGAGGGATGGCCGGGGGCGTCGGAAGACCGGAGGTGGTGGACGGTTTAGGGGAGGGCGGGGGCCGGTGGTTCGGCCGGCGGCCCGTGCGGTGGTCTGTAGGGGAAGAATAAGAGGCGAGGAAGAAGAAGGGTTAGGAGACGTAGGATCTTCATCCAACCACCTGAAATGGTCGACTGACCCAAATGACGAAATTCAGGTGACTTGCGTCAAGACATTCCCATATATTCAGTACCATCATCGTAGGTGCTTCGAGACGTGCAAGCAGTGCTCCTCAACCCATCAAGCTAAACAACATGCCACTCATAATTCCAAACTTAGTTGCTCAAATACGAATCTGATATGATACTAACATGTTGTACCAAAACAGAGAATGTTTAATTGGTCAGCTAATGTTCCTACTTTACTTTTGAAAAGCACGTGCACCACATATCGAGGGACAACAGGGAGTTGCATTCTTTATGCGCTCTGGTTCATCATGTGTGGGCAACGAACATTTTATTATCCAAAATCTGCTTGCTCTTCTTTAGCATGCTCCTCTTCTATTCTTCTTTAATAAGTACTCCCTCCGTTCCTAAATATAAGTCTTTGTAGAGATTCCTCCAAGGACTACGTACGGAGCAAAATGAGTGAATCTACACTCTAAAATGTATCTATATACATCCGTATGTGATCAATAGTGGAATCTCTATAAAGTCTTGTATTTAAAAACAGAGGGAGTATAATATTAGTACAGTATGTTCCTTGTAGTGAAGAGGAGAAGGGATATTTGTAGTGTACAGGTCTATTTGGTCGCTTGTCATTGACGCTTTCAACTCTTCGTGTTGGTCTGTCGTAATATCCAGTAAATGCTGGGAGCTGTGTCGCCTTTGAGAGTTACACTGATAGTAACAGTACTGCGCCTTGAGTTGTAGAGAGCTGGTACCTGAAGCCTTTTTAGCCGTTCCGGCATAGCACATATTTTCCAGCAAGTTCCACTTTCCTAATTTTACTCGTGATGCTTAGGGGTTTCCCATTATATCTACACTATGATCTGTGTAGGTGCTTTGTGTCGTACTAGCAGCAGTCCACTCTTGAAGCTAAACAACACATGAATCATACGTTCAAAGCTTACGTCTTCAAATACGAATGTGATACGACACTGACATTAGTTAACAGATACACATTTAATTGGTCAGCTAATGCTCCCACTTGAGTTTCCAAATGCATGTGGCCACATATAGAGAGACATCATGGAATGAAATTTATTTGGGCGCTCTGATTCATCATGGGTGGGCAACCAACATTGTAGAGAAAGAAGCGGAATCTCAATAATATGCTTCCCCTTCTATTCTTTAACATGTTCCTCTTCTGTTCTTCTTTAGTAAGTATAGTATGTTCCTTGTTAGGAAGGGGAGCAGGGACATCTGCAGTCGACAACTCTATTGGGCTGCTTGTGCTACATGATTTCAGCACTTCGAGTTGGTCTACCATAATATCCAGGAAATGATGGGAGCTGTGTGGTCTTTGATAGACTAGACTGATAGTAACAGCAGTGCGCCTTCAGATGAATAGAGTTTGCCTGTAGGTGATCGATAGGCTTTATATTAGTAGCGGTAATACAACCCCGTATTTTCCAGCCAGTTCCGCTTTCGCAATTTTTTTATGATTGTTATGGTGTACCCCTTTTATCTACACTACGATCTGCCTAGTGGCTGTGCGCTCTCGTTATCATGGTTTGGCAATAAACTTTCTATATAGTATATTATGAACCTATCATCTGCCAACTATCCTTACATCTGGAGATCCCAAAAGGGTACCTATTTTTTGTGTAGTTGTGCCAGATTATATTAATCTACACACCATATTACAGCACACATGGGCTCCCTCATCAGAATCCACTTATAGCACACAAGGGTTTACAGGGAGCCCCTATTATATTAGAATATCCTCTTCATTGCAAAGATAATCTCACTACTATTTATGTTTTCATGCTTCTCAGATATTGTACGTAATCACAATGAATATAAGAATGCGCACATTAGAAGAATATTGCGGAATAGTTCAATGTGTAACAAACTTGGCATCAAGGGATTGAGGTCCATTCTGGATGCAATGAAACCCATGCTCCCGACCTACAGATTCGTATTCAGCATATAATCCTTATGACTATTTTGAGCTCAAGGAGTCAAAGGCATATGGCCTATCATGTTCACCCAATAAGGTGCCTGTTCTAATTTGGCAAGGTTTTATTGGTTGCACGTATCTTGCATAAGGTGTCTTGTATTTCTTCTGTTTTGTTGCACCGCCATCTGCTTAGTTTACTCATGATATATGTGAAGATGCCATGCCCATCCATTATCAATACCTATTCCATTTGTCATCATACTCCCTCCGTCCTAAAAAGCTTGTCCCTCAAATGGATGTATCTAGCACCAAGTTAGTGCTAGATACATTCATTCAATGCACAAGCAAGCTTTTTTGGACGGAGGGAGTACCATGTTTTTCCATTCAAATGTTGTTCTTGTGTTTCAGACATCCAAAAGGAAGAGGGTGATTGCAGAACCTAAGGGATTACAAGCAAAGTCCTTGAAAAAGGTGGTGGTACCGGAGAAATCAGATAGCACCCCACTTATATTGGCGATAGAACGAGCGCCGCAAAACCTAGGATATCGCAACTATGTTGCTCGCTGCTTTTCTCTTGTTAGTACATGTTGGCCTATCGTTGTACTTACATTCATACTTGGTGGATTATGTGACATCATTGTGCATTATAGCTTGCTTATCCACTGTTCGCTCCAAATTATGAGATCTATATTAATGCTTACATTAATGTAGAATAAACCCAATGCTTATGAAGAAGTTTTGCTCTGCATTGTTCTTGTAAGTATCTGTTGTCCTTCATCACTGTACTTATATTGTCATCTAGTTGTTCATGTACACTTTACAGGTTATTCCCTTGCCCTCCATTTTCTACACATCACATATATATTTACTATTGACAAAATATTGAATAAAACCAATGCTACTGAAGAAGTTTAGCTCTGCATTGCTCTTGTCAGTGCCTTTTGCATGTATGCTGTACTTACATTTATAGTCTGCATCTTAGCTTTAATAATCTCCATTTCTTCCTATATTATCACATCTATATTTACTCTGAACAAAATGTAGAATAAAGGCAATACTCTTGAAGAAGAGTTTGTGGTAAAGTTCTTGAATTGCCCCCCCCCCCCCAATCAGTATGGACAAGGGCTTTGTAGAGCCGGTCTTCACTACTAACGTAAGTTTGTCCTCCTCGAGCCTTCAAACTTTGTTGTGTATATTTGGATAGCTATGACAGCAAGCTGTTTATTTTTGTCATCTGCATCAAATTACATGTCCAAAGTTTATTACGAAGAAGTACATAAACATAAGTTTGTCCTTCTCAATTTCAGTTTTTAGTTGCACAACCTAGTTCCTTATTCATACCATGTAAATTAAACTAAACATAGCAAGTTATCTTCTTTAGCACAGGATGTATGCTTGTGTTCTTGATATGTAATCCAGTGGTGTGGTGAAACTACCAACTCCAGCACAATGTCATATCCTGCTATGTCTTAACTATGAACAATGCCATATTATGTTAATGTTATTTAAATCATGCCTCTTTATTTACCAATCTGAAATGGTATAAATTGACAGTACACTCACCATTCATGCTTATACGTTGTTTAGCACTACATGTATGCTTGTGTTCTTAATCTGTAATCCAGTGGTGTGGTGAAGCTGGCCGCTCCTGCACAATGCCATTTCCGGCCGTCTTAACTATGAACAATGCCTATTATGTTAATGCTATTTTAAACAGTGTCTCTTTATTTTTGACTAAGAAATGAGATGAATTGACAACACTGATGCTAATACGTGCAAAACCTATTATCTACCTACTTGTTTCTCTTTCAGGGTGACATCACTGATGCTAGGAAGAACTGCCACAATGATAGTGAGACAAACCCATTGCTTGTCCCTCCAACATATATTCCAGAGAATAAGGCAACACATCTTGAGGATAGCGATACAACCCCAAAGTCATGTCTTGATGTAGTGTCAAACTTACTCACTAATAGCAGTGACACAAGGTCGATGAAGTCGCCGCCTGCATCTGTTCGACTTCTTCAGTCTGAAATTCAAGCAGAAAGACATGCTTTAGCTCAAATCCGACTGGAACTCCAATCTCTATGCAAGATTAACCATAAGTATAGGATGTCTATTGATGCTATGCAGCTTGAGTTGGTGGATATAAGCGTCAAAGAAGCGCAGTCTCATCAGGTTGCTAAGCTGCTTGCGCTGCAGCTCCTCGGCAGGGCTAACCTTTCTTGAACTGTGTTGAAGTGCTATCGGTTCTGTCTATTATTTTGTCAGCGTGTTTACTTCCACTGGTGGCAACCTGCCCAGTGTATGTAATCCGCTGTCTGGTTGCCCTTTATTATCACTGGCGGCAAACTTTGATGCCCAGGGGATGTAATATGCTGTAATTTCTTTGTTGTATAGTCTAGGTTTATTCTTCATCACGATGTTGTAATTTATTTTCTGTATATGCTGTCGTCGCTCTGAGAAAAGGTCGTAATCTTCGATTGGAGCGCAATTAGCCAATATGTTAGGTTTATATATAAAAAATTCAGTACTAAAACTGGCCGACCGCCAATCAGTATGAATGGGCGAACCGTGGGCCTACAATCATCTTGTATCTTTAGTAGGCCTAGACTTAATCTGGCCCTCTATTAGTTTCAGGCTTTAAAAGGCCGAGTAAAGCACTTGCCTTAATTGGGCCAGAAAATAAAATGGGCTTTTAACAGGCTGAGATGTAGATTGAGCCTGAATTGTGTCGAACAAATCACAGGCCGACAACAGGCTGGAATATACATCGGCCCATTATTGGCCCAGTGATATGACGGGCCATTAACAGGCCATAATGTTGTTGGGCCTTGGTGGGCCCAATTTCTGGACTGGCTGGAAGCAGGCCGAATGCATAGCGGGCCAAAATTAGGCCCAACACAATCAAGGGCCTTTTACGGGCTGATAGGCAGTTTGGGCTAAAATGTATCCACGAAGACTACGGGCTGTTAAGAGGCCGAAAGTCACTACGGACCATCATTAGGCCCAGATGCAGCTCGGGCCTTTAAATGGCCGAAAGTGAAACCGGGCCAAAAGAGGCCCATATGTACACAGGGCCGCTGACAAGCCGAAAGTAATATCGGGCCGAACTGTTAAACGGGCCATTAACAGGCCAAAGAGCAAAGCAGGCCCCCAATTGGCCCAAAGGCATAGTAGCTGTTAAAGGGTCGTATCTGTTATGGACCGTAATTTGTCCCAAACTATTGCAGGCCGTTAATGGGCCGGATCTGATATGGGCCATAAAATGGCCTAGAATATTGCAGGCATTTAACGGGCCATATCTGATGGGGGCCACAATTTGGTCCAGAAAATGAATGGGCCGGCTCATTAGATCTGACAAAATCTTGTGGGCCTTTTTCTGGGCCGGCTTTTAAACCTATATGGGCCTCTATTGGGTCGTCCCACGTGTCAACATTTCATTGGCGACTCCTGTTCAGTGGACGGTTGACATCTGTCCCAATGAGGAGCTGACACGTGGATCCTCCGGCGAATGAGAATTTTACATGTGGAAAATCCCCATTGGCCAGGGCTGTTAACGGGTTATAGAATCCAAACCAGAACCCGATAGCTTAACGGCGACCCATTATGGTGGATCCACGTGTCGGTTACCCTTGACGAAAACACTTCCATGACGGGCCATTTATCGTCATGGAAGTGGTCACTTCCGTGATGATAATTTTGGTATTGTCATGGAACACTTCTACGACAGCATAGGTATGACTATCTTGATTATGTCATAAAATCATCATGGATGTACATGCATGACAGAAAACTTGACCTACTATGACAAACATGTATCATCATGGAAGTGGTTTTTTTTGTAGTGCAAGCTTGTTCCTCCTGGGGGTGCTACTGAGTGGGTAGCTAGAGAGTACTTCAAGATCTGGTATTGGTCTAGCTTGTTCCTTCCATTGGCGTCCGTACGGATGCTCATGAGCCAATGTTTCGGTTTCTCCTTTGGGTCTTCCGACTGACTGTTTCTTGCGTGTCGCAGAGGACCTGTGAGATGGGATCCTACTATGCTGCAATGGAGAAGGAGGTGACATCCCTTCGACTTGATCTCTTAGAGGCTGAGAAGTTCAAGAGCACCCGACTGGAGCAATAGAAGAAAACCATGGGAGGTAAGATATTTCCTCTGACTGGTAGCTAAATAATATTTTTCCCTTTTGATCCGAATCATTTCGCTCCGTCAGATGTTCGTAGCAAGAACACCCAACTCGTAATGAGGCTCAGGACTTCTATTTCTTTCGAAACCATGAAGCAGGCTCTGGAGGGCGAAGACAAGGATCTGGCGTTGGCCCAGAAGGAAGCCAGGACCAAGACCAAACTTGCCGAGGAAAAGCTGGCTTCAGTCGGCAAGCTGGAGGGTGAGATCAAGGACCTCAAGGCTGTTGTTTCGCCCAGGAGACGCAAACTCTGGAGGAGAAAGTCACCCGGTTGACCGAAAAGAAGGATGCTTTGGAGGCGCACATGAGGAAGTTTTTGAGGAGTTTAGCGAGAAGCTTCATGGTAAGTTCTTCCTTGGCCGAGTGAAATCCATATGCCACTAAATCTTCTTCAATCATTCTCTCATGGACCCTCCTTTTTTTAACCAGAGCATTGCTACAATAAGGAGCTGGAGCTGGAGCTGGAGCGGCTTGAGAGAGATCTGAATCCTGCTAGGTCCCTTGTCGCCGACAAGCCGACCCTCGCTATCCTCCGGTTGTAAGACCGTTTGGAGAACGCGTTGGGCTATATCACTCGGACCCGAGGTGCCATGGGTCGGATCGACAAGGAATTGCAGCTAGACGAAGAGACTCAGATGGACCTGGAATCGGTGATGACGAGGCTTAACGAAGTCCCCGCTCGGGTGAAAGCTTGGAAGAAGTCTGCCACCCGGAGTGGAGCTGATGTGGCACTGTCACTCGTCTGTGTTCATTGCAAGAATGTGGACGAGGAGAAGCTGAAGAACCTCTGAGTGGTGAACAAGAAGAATCTTAAGTTTGAGGATTTCATGGAGGCCTTTGCTGAAGCCGCCACTCGCATCGCCGATGGGATCGACCTGGAGACCTTCGTTGACCCCGCTAGCCCTTCGCCTGAGGCCTAAAACACTTGATTGAATTTGCCCCGGAATGCCAGGTGGTTGATGTAATGAAATAGTCTGCCGAGCTTTGGGCTCATTTTGTCTTGGAAACATTTGGATCGAATCTTTGGTTTGAAACCCTTTGAGTCTCTACTTGATTCTTGTGTTTTGTTTGACTTTAGGCGAAAGCTGGTTCGCATCTAAAGCCCCCGAGTGTGGAGTAGATCCCACTCAGACTATTTTGAACTTAGGCGAATCTGGTTCGCGGCTAAGCCCCCGAGTGTGGAGCAGATCCCACTCAGACTATTTTTGAACTTAGGCGAAAGCTGGTTCGCAGCTAAGTCCCCGAGTGTGGAGCAGATCCTCACTCAGATTGTTTTTTAACTTAGGCAAAAGTTGGTTCGCAACTAAGCCCTCGAGTGTGGAGCAGATCCCACTCGGACTATTTTTGAACTTAGGCGAAAGCTGGTTCGTAGTTAAGTCCCCGAGTGTGGAGCAGATCCTCACTCGGATTGTTTTTTAACTTAAGCAAAAGTTGGTTCGCAACTAAGCCCCCGAGTGTGGAGAAGATCCTCACTCGGATTGTTTTTTAACTTAGGTGAAAGTTAGTTAGCAGCTAAGCCCCCGAGTGTGAAGCAGATCCTCACTCAGATTGTTTTTTAACTTAAGCAAAAGTTGGTTCGCAACTAAGCACCCGATTGTGGAGCAGATCCTCACTCGGATTGTTTTTTAACTTAGGCAAAAGCTAGTTCGTAGCAAAGCCACCGAGTGTGGAGCAGATCCCACTCGGACTATTTTTAGCTTAGGCGAAAGCTGGTTTGCAGCTAAGCTTTCTCACCTCTTCACCCACTGGAGGTGCGTTAGTTTCCGAATGCGATTAGTCATCTGAGTGAAATGCGACCGTGGGTCGAACTAGACGATATATGGGAAAAAGCGAGACTTTTATTCATCTAAGTTCATTTGGATTAACTATTACAAGGGAGAAATTTTATTCTAAGTATAAAACTTGTGTAGCAAATCTGCGTTCCAAGCTCTGGGCTCTTCTATCCCTCTGGTGAAGTTGTACAGTCTGTATGCTCCATTGTGTAAGACCTTGGTTATGGCGAATGGTCCCTCCCAGGGGGGTGCCAGCTTGGGAGGTTTCTGTTGATCTACTCGGAGGACCAGGTCTCCTTCCTGGAAGGCACGTCCTCTAACGTGTCTATCATGGTAGCGACGCAAGTCTTGTTGGTACAATGTTGATCTTATAAGCGCTAGCTCATGTTCCTCCTCCAAAAGGTCTAGGCCATCCTCCCTTGCTTCTTCAGCTTCAGCTTCTGAGTAAAGATCCACTCGGGGAGAATTATGGAGCAGATCACTCGGTAAAACTGCTTCTGACCCGTACACCATAAAGAATGGGGTGTGGTTGGTGGATCGATTCGGGGTCGTCCACAGGCCCCAGAGGACCAACGGTAACTCAGTCACCCAGGCCCCTGCCGCGTGAGTCAGATCATGCATGAGGCGAGGTTTCAACCCTTGGAGTATGAGTCCATTCGCTCTCTTGGCTTGTCCATTCGACTGTGGGTGCACCACGGAGGCGTAATCGACCCGAGTGCCTTGGATGTAACAAAACTCGCGGAACTCGTCCGAGTCGAAGTTAGATCCGTTGTCGGTGATGATACTGTATGGGACTCCGAATATGAAGATAATCTCTTTGATAAACTGAATCGCGGTGGCCGAGTCCAGCTTCTTTATTGGCTTGGCCTCGATCCACTTGGTGAACTTGTCCACTGCCACCAATAGGTGCGTGAAGCCACTCGCTCCGGTCCGAAGAGGGATGACCAAGTCGAGTCCCCAAACGGCAAACGGCCAAGTGAGGGGGATAGTCTTCAGGGTGGACGCCGGCATGTGCGACTGGTTCGCGTAGAACTGGCACCCGGTGCATTGATCCACTATGTCTCGGGCGGCCTCATTGGCTCGGGGCCAATAGAATCTGGCTCTGAATGCTTTGGCGACTAAGGCCCGAGAGGACGCATGGTGCCCTCACGTTCTCGAGTGAATCTCCTACAGAATTTGCTGTCCTTCCTCCGATGATATGCATCGTTGAGTGACTCCAGTCGTACTTTTCTTGTACAGTTGATCTCCCATGATGGTGAAAGCCTTAGATCGGCGAACAATCTGGCGGGCTTCATCTTCGTCTTCTGGGAGCTCCTGCCAGAGCAGGTAGGCCAGGTATGGCTCGGTCCACACGGGAGTGATGACAAGAATATCTTGGACCAGGTCAATTACTGCGGGAATGTCCACTTCAGTCAGATTGGAAGGTCCGACTCGTTGTGGGGGCTCTTCCACAAAAGGATCTTCCTTGATCGTGGGCGAGTGCAGGTGTTCCAAGAATACATTCTTGGGTACCGTCTTTCGAGTTGAGCCCATTTTGGCCAAATCATCAGCCGCTTGATTCTTGAGGCGTGGCACGTGATGGAGCTCCAGCCCTTTGAAGTGTTTCTCCAGTTTCCTGACGGCGTTGCAATATTCGGTCATCGCAGGGCTGCGGATATCCCACTCTTTCAAGACTTGGTTGACCACTAGATCTGAGTCACCATAGACCATCAATCGGTGAATTCGCATAGAAATTGCCATTCGCAGCCCATACAGGAGAGCTTCGTACTCAGCTTCGTTGTTGGAGGAGTCGAAGTGAATCTGAAGTACATAACTAAGTCGGTCGCCTTTAGGAGACACCAAGACCACTCCAGCCCTGGAGCCATGGAGCATCTTGGAGCCGTCGAAGAACATCGTCCACTGTTCGGGAACACTCAGGATAGGTTGTTCCTGCTCGATCCACTCGGCAAGGAAATCCACCAGAGCTTGTGACTTGATGGCTTTCTTGGCTTCGAACTTGATGTCCAGCGGAAGGAGCTTGATGACCCACTTAGCCACTCGGCCAGTGGCATCTCTGTTGTTCATGATCTCAGACAGAGGGGCATCGCTTACCACCGTGACCGAGTGTTCTTGAAACTAATGCGCCACCTTTTTTGCAGTTAGGTAGATTCCATATGCTAGCTTCTGATAATGCGGGTGTTGGCATTCTGGGATCGGGGGTACCCAGATCTGCCTGCCTATGGCCCAGCGCGTGGGCTCATCAACGGCCCGGTATGGCCCAGCTACAACAACTCCAAGACAAGACCCTCATGAGGTCCCCCGGCCTCGCGAGGAGAATGACACCAAGACCTCCAAAGGAGCTGCCTCCCCAAGCTGCCTCTCGAGGAGTGGAGATCTCTTTGCATGCCTCCCGCCTCATGAGGCCATGATGATGTAAGCCATGATGACCAAGGCCTGGCGGGCGCCAGTGGGCGTAGTGGGGACAGTTTCCTCTTCGGTGCTAAGGGAGCAAGGGCAGGCGCAGGTTCTTGAGGAAGGGCCCAATGCTTTCCATTCCGGTGCAACGAGAATAAGACCATGAGGTCGGCAGGACAGATGTCATAGCCGAACCCACCACTGTGTCATGGCCAGAAGCTTTACAGGCGAAGACCACCTTTTGTTAGGATAAGATGTACTGCTTGTCCCCTTTCAAAATTGGCCGTTGTGGGATCCCTCCCCGCCTAAGCTATGAGGGAAGAGGACCAATGCCACTATAAATAGGAGCTAGCCATCACCGTAGAGGAGGACCGATCCATCCTCACTATCCGAGCCCTCGCGAGGCTGCTCAACCACTGTACTAGTTCATCCTCTACCTCCTTGTGAGGCCAATCCACCAAAAGCAGGAGTAGGGTTTTACACCTCAAGGTGGCCCGAAATTGGGTAAATCTCCGTGTTCATCTTCTTCCCCACTCGCATGAACTCGACGAGGCTAGGCCATGGTGTGGCGAGCCCGAGCATAGGGCTGGTTGAGATCTTCGCACATGCCCTAGAGTTCGAACCTTCTTGGGTCTGCGGAGCCCTGAATCCGACATTTGGCGCGCCAGGTAGGGGCGTGTCGAAGCTCTGCCTCTTCATCAACCATGCTCCGTCCTCGCCCCGCTACGTTTATGGTGAAAGCTCGCCGAGCTCGTGCTGAGCATTGGGCCGCTCGCGTCGCCTAGGTGGCGCCCCTTGGCCGTGGTACTCCCTGCCGCACCGTTCCCCCATGGCTAATGCGGTCACTGGCGCAGCCGCTCGTCGGTGGCAGAACCCATCAACACCACCCTTCGCGTAGCGCAACGACCGCGCCACCAGGCCCACCTTCGGCCCCGCCACGGCGTCTTTCCCCCGCACCCATTGTGGGCTGACATACGCGCAGGCCGCGCTCCTTGTGGCACGAGTGTTGTTGCGCTACCGCCCTGCTGGTGGTGACTATGGTGCTTGGCTCGATAGGGTCGCTGAGCTGTTAGACGCTGCTTGTGGGGGCGCGAACCTTTTCGCCCCCCACCTGTGTTGCAGCCCCCGCCTCGAGTCCGCGCTTGCCCCTGTTGCATCTGCTCGTCTCTCCGGGGAGGACCTGGGGAGCCCCACATCGGTGGGGTTACGGACGGGGTGCCCCCTCCAGCCCGAGGGTTGCTCCCCCGGGTGTCAGTCGGGATAAGTGGCCCCCCGCGGGAGGTGCCACGGCAGGCCACCTCCTGGCCGGCATGATCCGATGGCGACGATGATGGTCGACGAGGCGAGGGAACCCGGAGGCTGATTTCAAGCACAAGCGCATGGGCAAGGAAGCAAGTGATATCACAAGCAGGCATGGCGCCACCACTACCCGTGTGTCGCAACCGAACAAGCTCGCCAAGGGAGCAGGAGTAAGGCCCACGCGCACCATCCCCGCTGGCTCAGTCGTGAAGATCGTCAAGGCCTCGCGAGACCAGGGTCCCTCATGAACCAATGCAGCGCCCCCAACTGCATCATTAACAGTGACAACTCCCGGTTACAACCCATCTCTTCAGAACATATTGTGTTAACCTTGGAGCGCAGGTGGATCACACTTCGATGGCGCCACCATGGAGCAACGGCCAGACCAAGCGCGCCAGCACGGAGGCCCTTAGGGGCCTCAAGCCAAGGAACTTTGAGAAGAAGCTGGAGGCCTGTGGAAGGGGTTGGCGCGGTGAGCTTCAGCCCGTGCTGTGGTTCATCTACACCACTGTGACTAAGCACGTCGGCGAGACCCCATTCTTCCTCATCTACGGGGCTGAGGCAATTGGCATTCGACGAGGCGCTTCAGGATGCCTCGCGGGGAACGGATCTCGTGCTCGGGGCGGAGGGCCGTCGCCAAGCCGCGCCGTCGTTGCCGCAACATCTGCCTCCGGACCCCAAAGTCAGAGACCCCGTCCTGAGGCGGGTCCTCTCCAGGGAGGGCCTCCATAGGCTCTTGCCTAGGAGGGAGGGCCCGTTCAAGGCTGCTCGCGTCTCCGGGCCCGGCGCCGCGCGCTCGGAGACGAAGGGCGCGGTCCCCGTCCGGAATACTCGGAGCACCCTACGCCTCCCCAAGCCCTACCTATGACACTCTCACGTAATAATGAGTGGGGCTATGCATGCCCCGGAGTCTCCCTTAGTGCCGCCTCTCGGCCTCATGGGGGCTCCCAACCACACCCAAGTGGAAGCCCCATGCTTTGCGCTGGCGGACGACACGGTCGAACAACGACTATGCCCACGCCCAAGTGGAAGCCCCATGCTCCGCGCTGGCGGATGACACGGTCGAACAGCGACTATGCCGATGCCCAAGTGGAGGCCCCATGCTCTGCACTGGTGGGAATACTAGTATAGCAAATGGACACGGCTTTTTCTTTCGCTCACTCTTGTAACCAATTTGCCACTTCTCAAAATGAAATTTGATGTTTTTGCTTCTTTATTCGAAAGGGTTGGGGTTTTTTCCTGCATGGTTTTCTGTTCCTCGAGCTTTTTAAGAGCAACAACGGCTGCCTGACACCCGCCTCCCGATCGTCTCGCGAGTGTGGGCTAGGCCGGAATCATTATTTCGTGCATGCATCACAAAGGGGTTTCTCCCAAAATACTTTTACATCCTCATGGGGTCATACTCAAAATCTTGACAGGCGAACAGGAAAAAGACAACCTAGGGAGACATGCGGTTGCCATCACTGCTGTCGCCATCGCTGCCGTTAGCCTCGCGCCCCTCGACCTTAGGCTGGCCCCCGCCGCCTGCAGGAGTGAACTCCGCCATCAGGTCATCCATGTGATCCTCCACCCAGTCTCCCAAGGCGCCCTGAATCACCTCGGGCATGGGGGCTGTCACGGCCTCGAAGTCGAAGCGAAGAAGGTGGCTGAAGACGCGTGAGGATGATCGCGCGAGAAGATTGTGGCTTTTCTCTTCGATGAGCTGGCGTACCTTCTCAGCCCCACCTTCAAGGCGCTCCACGACTCTAGTGAAGAAGCCGAGGTAGCCGGCGTCGTCAGCAACGAGCGGGCTGGAGACGCGCTCGTCGCAGATGCTGCTCAGGGCCCGACCGGCCCTCTGCTCAAGGGCCAGGAACATCTGGGAGCACGTGTGTTGTAGTCCCCGGGCTCGGTTCGCCTCATCCGATGCCCGCTATACGAGGGAGGTGACGTCCGCCACCTGCTCGAAGAGGGAAGACAGCTCCGCTTCGGCTATGGCCTGGGAGTTCAGCGTGGCTTTCTCGCGCCGCTCCGCTTCGGCCAACTTCTTCTCGAGCCCGTCGGCCTCGCCCTCTAGCTCGTCACGCCATTTGCAGAAATGGGACTCCTGAAGCTTCAGCTTCGCATGATAGTCCTGGCGAAGGGCCCGGCAGACCCCTGTGATCCTCTCGCTGGCCTCCTCCTGGACCCTCGCCTCCTGGGAGGCCAGAGCGGCCTCGACAGTCATCAATGAAAGTTTGATCCTGCGAAAGGGTTGCCGAGCCATGAAGTGGAACTCCGCGCCCTCCGGGAGGCATTGGAGCTGGTGGCGTCGGAGCAGGACTTGGAGTGCGATCGGCTGGAGCTGGTGGCGTCAGAGGGCTTGATGAGTAGAGATTAAGGAAAGCAGAAGACTTACTCATCCGTGCTGATCCACTTCCTCTTCTTCAAGGCCCGCGCGGTCGGACTGGCGCGGCCACCACGCCTCCTCCTCCTCAGGGGAGCATGGGGGCCCAAAGTCGGTGCACCGGAGTTCAGCGCGCGGTCCCCCGCGCCTGGGGCAATGGACGCGTCCTTAGGAGGAGCGCCTTCCTCACCGTCCGGAGCTGCATAGATGGACTGCTGCGGGGTAAGCGCCTCAACACGCCACTCCGCGGTCGCTCCGGGGGCTTCAACCTTAGGACCCCCAGTGCTAGGTTCCACCAGGAGGGGGTTGTCGCGAGGCCCCACATGGCCCTTGGGGAGCAGCCCCCACTCATCAAAGCATGGCATCGCTTTGGCGTAGGCTTCCCCGTTTGGGTAATTGTACAGGGGGAGCCCTTCCCGAGGGAGCGCAGCAGCTTCTCCGCCGGTCAGGAGGCGGAGTATTCCGCGCAGCGCACTGGAAGGAAGCAGAGCCTCCTGAAGCCTCATGGAGTCCTCGCGGCCGATGAAGGCCCACATTGGGCGGGAATGACGCTGGAGGGGAGCTACCCGCCGTCGAATGAACTCCCTCACCACCATCGCCATCGTCACGCCCGCCTTCCTCAAGTCAGCAAGCCTGGCCATGACCCACGCAAGCTGAGGGTCGATAAGCTTCGCGTGCTCCCAGCCGGAGCTCAGCTTTGTAGGGGCCGTCGGAGCATGGAGCAGGGGGCTGTAAACGGCGGCATCAACGTACACCCACTGCCTCCGGAAGCCCTCCGCTTTCGGGTGGAGCTCAGCATCAACACCCGCGCCCGCTGTCGCTTCCACCACTTGGAGCGACACGCACACCGAGCACCGCTCGCCGGCGACCATTTGAAGGGAGAAGAAGTGGCGGAGCAAAGCCACGGATGGGGCAATGCCCACGAAGGCCTCGCACAAGAACGCGAAGGCGGAGAGGAGGACAATGGACTCAGGGTCGAGATGCAACACGTGGACCAGGTAATGCGTGAGCACAGCGTTGAAGAAATCTGAGAATGGCGGCAGCAGGCCGGCGAAGATGGCATGAAGATGAAGGGAGATGTTGGTGACCTCCAGGTCGACTGCAGGCCGGGAGGTAGGCCAGATCTTCGTCTCCGTCCATTCATTGGAATCGGCGGTGATCACCTGTCGGACCTTGTCTAGCCCCTCCAGATTGAGCACGATGGACCAGCCCAGTGTGGGTTCTAGCCCCACCGGGTGGCTCATTGCCGGCGAGGCCTCACCCCTCTTTTTCTTGGGAGCCATGGCGGCGCGGCGGGGCGAGGCAGGCGCGAGATCCGGTGGGCGAAGCGCGAGCTTGTGAAAGAAGGGAGGAGCGGAAGGTGGGCGCGCTGCATGGCAATGATGGCCCTGTAGCGCGCGCCAGGCTTTTTGTCAGCTCGGGCGGTTGCCGAGGCGACGTGGGGAAGTGGAGACCTCCGCGTCGAGCCTGGCCCACAGGTGATTGGGGGCCCGCGGCACTTCACCCTTCGCTCCTTGCTTTTGCTTCGAAGCCAGGACGAGCACGCCTTGGGCTCGGGGCTACTGTCGGCGTTCTGGGATCAGGGGTACCCAGATATGCCTGCCTGTGGCCCAGCGCGTGGGCTCATCGATGACCCGATATGGCCCAGCTACAACAACTCCAAGACAAGACCCTCGCGAGGTCCCTCGTCCTCGCGAGGAGAATGACACCAAGACCTCCAGAGGAGCGGCCTCCCCAAGCTGCGTCCCGAGGAGCGGAGATCTCTATGCAAGCCTCCCGCCTCGTGAGGCCATGATGACGTGAGCCATGACGACCAAGGCCTGGCGGGCGCCAGCGGGCGCAGTGGGGACAGTTTCCTCTTCGGTGCTAAGGGAGCAAGGGCAGGCGCAGGTTCCCAAGGAAGGCCCCAAAGCTTTCCATTCCAGTGCAACGAGACCAAGACCATGAGCTCGGTAGGACGGTTGTCATCGCCGAGCCCACCGCTGTGTCATGGCCAGAAGTTTTGCAGGCGAAGACCACCTTTCATTAGGATAAGATGTATTGCTTGTCCCCTTTCAAAATTGGCCGTTGTGGGATCCCTTCCCACCTAATCTATGAGGGAAGAGGACCAAGGCCACTATAAATAGGAGCTAGCCATCACCGTAGAGGAGGACCGATCCATCCTCACTACCCGAGCCATCGCGAGGCTGCTCAACCAGTGTACTAGTTCATCCTCTACCTCCTCGTGAGGCCAATCCACCAAAAGCAGGAGTAGGGTTTTACACCACAAGGTGGCCCGAACCTGGGTAAATCTCTGTGTTCATCTTCTTCCCCGCTCGCACGGACTCGACGAGGCTAGGCCGTGGTGTGGCGAGCTCGAGGCTAGGGCTGGTTGAGATCTTCGCACACGCCGCAGAGTTCGAACCTTCTTGGGTTTGCGGAGCCCTGAATCCGACAGCGAGTACCTTTGCTTGGAAGGGGTCAGGACCTCAGAGATGTAGTAGACTGTATGTTGGAGCTTAAAGGTTTTGCCTTGTTCTTCCCGTTCCACGGTGAGGACCGTGCTAACAACTCGGCCTGTGGCCGCGATGTATAGGAGCAAAGGCTCTTTGCTGCCTGGAGCAGCTAGCACCGGCTGGGTGGAAAGCAGGGCTTTAAGTTCCTGGAACGTGGTCTACGGTTCGGGAGTCCACTCGAATCTGTCAGTCTTCTTCATCAATCGGTAAAGCGGCAGGGCTTTTTCACCGAGTCCTGAGATGAATCTACTCAGGGCTGCCAGCCAACCTGTGAGGCGTTGTACGTCATGGAGACGCTCCGGTTGCTTCATTCAGATGATAGCCCCGATCTTCTTAGGGTTGGCATCAATTCCATGTTTGGAAATGAGGAAACCGAGTAATTTACCTGCGGGTACGCCGAATGTACACTTAGCTGGGTTGAGCTTGATCCCATAGGTACGCAAATTTTTGAAGGTCTCAGCGAGGTCTGCCAAGAGGTTGAAACCATTCCTAGACTTTACCACGATGTCATCCAAGTAAGCCTCCATGTTCCGACTGATCTGTTTCTTCAAGCATTTCTGAATCATACGCTGAAACGTGGCTCCAGCATTTTTCAATCCGAATGGCATAGTGATATAGCAAAAACACCCGAATGGGGTGATGAACGCTGTTTTTATTTCATCAGGACCATACATTCGGATCTGGTGGTACCCGGAGTACGCATCCAAGAATGACAACCGCTCACACCCGACAGTAGAATCTACTATCTGATCTATGCGAGGAAGAGGGAAATGATCCTTCAGACAGGCCCGATTGATGTGCCTAAAATCTACACACATCCGGAGAGTATAATTCTTCTTTGGCACTAAGACGACGTTGGCGAGCCACTCGGAGTGGTACACCTCTCGGATGAACTCGGCGGCTAAGAGCAGTGCTATCACCTCACCAATCGCCTTGCGCTTCTTGGCTGAAGATCATAAAAGGTGCTTCTTTACATGTTTCACCGTCGAGTCAACATGGAGTCTGTGCTCGGCCAGCTCCCTGGGAACACCTGGCATGTCAGAGGGCTTCCATGCGAAGATGTCCTAGTTCTCACGGAGGAATTGGACGAGCTCGTCTTCCTATTTGCTATCAAGGGTGGTGGAGATGTTGGTCGGGGTAGTGTTCGGGTCTTCGGGATGGATGCGCACCGGCTTCGTCTCCTCGGCCGACTGGAAAGCAGATTCCATAGTCGGTTTCTTGGACTTCAACAACTCGCTTGTGTCCACCGCCTTCTTGTATTCATCCAACTCGGCCATCGCCATCTATTCATCAGCAATTTGAGATCCCTTCTGGAGACATTCGTCGGCTAACTTCGGATTGCCCGTGATAGTGATCATGCCTTTCGGCCCTGGCATCATAAGTTTAAGATACATGTAACATGGATGGGCAATAAAACGTGCGTAGGCAAGCCTACCCAGGATGGCATGATAAGCACTTCGAAAGTCCACCACCTCGAAAGTCAGCCGTTCCTTTCGGAAGTTCCTCTCCTCGCCGAATATGACGTCGAGAGCAATATGACCAAGTGATTTAGCCTTTTTCCCAGGGATTACTCTTGCTTAGCCGGGTCATCATGATACCCATCGCCTCCAATGTGTCAGCGTAGATGATACTGAGCCCACTCCCGCCGTCCATCAGTACTTTGCGTAGTCGGACTCCTCCCATGACTGGGTCTACCACCAAGGCCTACCGCCCGGGGGTCGGTATGTGGGCCGGGTGATCTGACTGGTCAAAGGTCACCGGCGTCTTGGCCCAGTCGAGATATTTGGTGACAGTCGAAACTGCCATGTTGACCTCTCGGTTGATGACTATGAGGTGACTCTTACTCTCGATGTCGACAAAGATCATGAAGATGCTCTTGATGTTGGGGTACTCGGAAGTACCTTTGGCTCCATCATCGTCATCTTCATCCTTGTCTCCAGAGGAATCTTGCCGCATCTCTTGCTTTAGGAGTCGACACTCCCGAGTGGTGTGTTTGGGCAAAATCAAATTGCCCTCCTCATCTTTCTTCGTATGGATCTGACAAGGTTGGTCAAGGATATCGCTCTTCAAGGTGACTTGCTTTTTTTCCCTTCCAATCTTTCTTCTGCTTTTGGGAGCTCTTTTTACCTTGCCCGGCCAGAGCGGCAGCCTCGGTGCTCCCTCCAGCATTATCTTTTTGTTTGTGCTTCTTGCCCTTGTTCTCCAACTGATGAGCATCGCTTGCTCGGCTTTTACCACTCCTCAATCAGTCATCTTCTTCACCATTGGCATACCGGTTGGCTATCTCCATAGCCTGACTAAGAGTCGGGGTCTCAGTTCGGTCGAACTTCATGTTCAGCTCCCGGTATCTAACTCCGGCCTTGAAGGCGCAGATTGTCTGGTGCTATGTGATGTTCTCCACCGTTTTGTGTAGGGTGGTCCATCGCTGAATAAACTCTCGGAGAGTCTCATTCTGCTTTTGCGCGCAGTGTTGCAGCTCGGCTAGGCCACCCGGTCTCTTGTAAGTGCCTTCAAAAGTCTTGACAAATACCCTCGCCAGGTCATCCCAACAGAATATGCTGCCTAGCGGGAGGTGAGTAAGCCAAGCTCGAGCAGAGCCCTCTAGCATCAGCGGCAAATGCTTCATGGCCACATTGTCGTTGCCACCGCCGATCTATACTGCCACTCGGTAATCTTCTAGCCATATCTCAGGCTTGGACTCGCCAGTGAATTTGCTGATCCCCGTGGCCAAACTGAAGTTGTTGGGAATCTCAGCCGTTCGTATGTAACGGCTGAAGCACTCGGGACCTGATCGTACGGAACCACTCGGTGCGTCGTGATCTTGGCCTTCTCGCAGGGCCCGGCCTTTGTCGACCAGGTTCTGAGTGAGAATGTATATCCCGTTGAATAGCGGGTCTCGAGTGTCTCTCATCAGACAAGAAGGACTCGGCCTGCGGTCGCCGCCGTGTGTCCGTCTGTCGCCGTAGGCTGGTGCCCGTATGTGACATCCCGTGGTGGAGGCATCAGGGCAGGATCGTAGTCATTGTTATGCCAGGGTGACGCAACTCGATCGCGCCTCTGATCTTCGTGACGATCTCTGTAGGAAGAAGTGGCTCGGCGCCTGCCCGAGCTGAGTGGACTATGAGCCGACTAGACGGTCTCCCCACGCACGGATGTGCTATGGATCCGATCTCTGGATTGGGACACCGCCGCATTCTGCGACAACGCTGTCTTGAGGAGCTCGTCCCGCTGCTCCCAAGTGAGAACCTGAGGTACATACGGCTCGTGGCCCGGAAAGCCGCCGTCGGTGTTGACTTGGGACGTACCCGCATGGCTGTCTGTGGGTTCCATGTAACCCGGGGGTACGCAGTGCTCGGAGTTATCTGCCATGAGAATCTCGGCGGTCGACTCGATGCTTTCGGATTCGGACTCCTCTGAGGAATCGCCGAGTGATCCATTAGAGAGGTTGAGGGTGGGCTTCTCGAACTCGAGAGCCGCCACTTGTTCTGCCGCTGCCTGGGTGGCAGCAGCGTGCTTGATCCAGCATTGCAGCCGTGAACGCCCGGAGCGCTTGCGACGACGCGCAATGGTGGGGTGGATAACCACTTGGTACTGAGCCGAGGGCTGTCGGAGAAGGACTCCGTAGGAGGAAGCACGAAAGTGCATCGCGCCACGGATGGGCAACGCCTCCACGTCCAGCGGGGCCTCACATAGCCACGCTCAGTCGTCGGCGATGAAGGAGATCGTCCTGAAGCGGATTTCACAGCTGACTGACATGATGATGAAGAAATCCACCTACACTGTGAAACTTTGCTAGACGCCTAGCCCCACGATGGGCGCCAACTGTCGGGGTTATGATCCTGACAATGAGTACTAGGGGTACGAATAAGGGGTAGAGACTAGCTGTGACGTAGGTGTAACACTCGATGTTTAACGAGTTCAGGCCCCTCTCGGCGGAGGTAAAAGCCCTATGTCTCATGCCCTGAGGCTTGCTTTGTTTCATGGATATGGTTACAGAGATTGAACATGCCCGGCTATGTAGAAGGGTGCGACTTATATAGGGTGCGTTGCAGCCCCATGTCTTCCATGCTGCCGAGGCAATTAATGTCATTGAATGAGACAGTTACTAGTGTAATGAGCCTCTACTACAGCAGTTACAGGTAATGGTAGCTATAACTCTATTTAGTGGATGACATAGGATTCCTGGACCATTGCAGCTCCTAGGACGCCCTTCTGTCCTCTATGTCCAAGTGGTAGTCCATTAGCCGAGTGACACGTGATCGTCCGAGTGTCGCAGAGCCGTCCGAGTGAACCACCTGATGTATGCATCCGAATGCTGGCATGGTCCAGGGACCTACCTATGATGGTGGTGGGCCCTAGGTGGGTCCCAAATGATGGGTCCTTGACCCTACCTTTATTAGGTGACCACATCAGCAGCCTCGGCGGACGCGGGGGCATGCAGTGCCGATCTGGCGCAACTCTCGGCCGCACGGGCATCATCGCTCCAGGGCATACGGGCATGTCGTCCCCTCCCGGTGCTTTGCCAGTGCCGCCCGGAGGGTCGGCCAACAAGGACGCGGGGGCTCACCACGCGGCGCTCCCTGCCGTGGTCGCGACAGCTCCAATCATGGGCGAGGGGGCGACGCTCCACCCCCCGCTGGCCGAATCCAACTCAGGGCGTGCAGCGGCGCAGCCTCAAGCAGTGCCGACCCCCATAATTCAGTAGGCCGAGGCGTCAGTCACCCTTGTCATGTCGCGGGAGCCAGGCATGGAGAAGGACCCGGAGCCCCTGGTGCCCCAAGCAGGTCGCACCACGGCCTAATCGGCCACGGTCCCGACTAGTGCACCAGCGCCGTTCCCCTGTTAGGTCCTCACGCTTGCGAACTGCGGTGCCCTGATCAGGCATAGGGACCTGGCCGATGCTTACATCGCGCTCGGCCGGTTCGAGGTCGACCTACGAGATGCCGATAGGCGCCTTGCCAAGGAGCGCATGGGGCGCGCCTCAGCGTGGCTCCAGGTCGATGCGGCGACCAAAGAGGCCTGGGGCCAGGTCTAGGCCACCACTGTAGAGAGCAAGAAGGAAGCCGCCGAGGCTAGGGCGGCCCCTGATGATGCGCTGCCTAAGGCAGCGGCGGCCGTCAAGCGTTGCGGCGAGGCGGAGGCCGACCTGAAGGTGCTCCAGGAGGAACAGGCCACGCGCACGCAGTAACTTCAGCAACGGGAGGACGACCTTAAGGCTCGCGAGGTGAAGCTTGCAGACCGTGACTTGATACGTCCATTTTGCATCATGTTTTCCTATTGTTATTTAAAATATTTTTATGCATAATAATGCTTTTTGGAGCATTTCTAATGCCTTTTCTCTCATATTATGCAAGGTTTACACAAAGAGGGAGAATGCCGGCAGTAGGAATTCTGGAACTGGAAAGGCTATGTCAGAGTTACCTATTCTGCATATCTCCAAATGAGCAGAAAATTTACGGAGAATTGTTTTGGAATATATGAAGAATATTGGAGCAAATAACTACCAGAGGGGGCCCACCCGGTGGGCACAACCCACCTGGGCGTGCCAAGGAGCCCAGGCGCGCCCTGGTGGGTTGTGCCCTCCTCGACCCACCTCCGATGCCCCTCTTCTGGTATATAAGTCATTTTTACCTAGAAAAAATAAGGAGAGGACTTTCGGGACAAAGCGCCACCGTCTTGAGGTGGAACTTGGGCAGGAGCACTTTTGCCCTCCGGCGGAGCGATTCCGCCGGGGAAACTTCCCTCACAGAGGGGGAAATCATCGTCATCACCAACAACTCTCCCATCTTTGGGAGGGCCATCTCCATCAAAATCTTCAACAGCACCATCTCCTCTCAAACCCTAGTTCATCTCTTGTGTTCAATATTTGTACCGGAACCTTAGATTGGTACTTGTGGGTGACTAGTAGTGTTGATTAGTTGATTACTATATGGTTTATTTGGTGGAAGATTATATGTTCAGATCCATTATGCTATTTAATACCCCTCTCATCTTGAGCATGATTATTATTTGTGAGTAGTTACTTTTGTTCTTGAGGTCATGGGAGAAGTCATGTTGTAAGTGATCATGTGAACATGATATGTGTTCGATATTTTGATGATGTGTATGTTGTGATTCCCTTAGTGGTGTCATGTGAACGTCGACTACATGGCACTTCACCATACTTGGGCCTAAGGGAATGCATTGTGGAGTAGTTATTAGATGATGGGTTGCTAGAGTGACAGAAGCTTAAACCCTAGTTTATGCGCTACTTCGTAAGAGACCGATTTGGATCCAAAAGTTTAATGCTATGGTTAGATTTTATCTTAATACTTTTCTCGTAGTTGCGGATGCTTGCGAGGGGGTTAATCATAAGTAGGAGGTTTGTTCAAGTAAGAACAACAACTAAGCACCGGTCCACTCACATATCAAATTATCAAAGTGGCGAACACGAATCAAATCAACATGATGAAAGTGATATGGTGAAATTCCCGTGTACCCTCAAGAACGCTTTGCTTATCATAAGAGACCATTTTGGCCTGTCCTTTGCCACAAAAGTATTGGGCTACCCATCTGCACTTTATTTACCATTACCATTACTTGCTCGTTACAAATTATCTTGCTATCAAACTACTTGATACAGACTATTTCAGTGCTTGCAGAAAATACCTTGCTGAAAACCACTTGTCATTTCCTTCTGCTCCTCGTTGGGTTCGACACTCTTACTTATCGAAAGGACTACAATTGATCCGCTATACTTGTGGGTCATCAAGGCTCTTTTCTGGTGCCGTTGCCGGGGAGTGAAGCGCTCTTGGTAAGGGAAAATTATTACTAAGTGCTAAAATTTATTGTCACTTGTTACTATGGAGAATCATCCTTTGAGGGGTTTGTTCGGGGCATCTTCACCTCGACCGGAACCACAATTATCTACCCCTCAATCTACTGCACCTACTGAAAATATTGGTTATAAAATTCCTTCGGGTATGATAGAACAACTGCTAGATAATCCTTATGCAGGAGATGGAACTGAACATCCTGATATGCACTTGATATATGTGGATGAAATTTGTGGATTATTTAAGCTTACAGGTTTGCCCGGAGATGAAGCTAAGAAGGTTTTCCCTTTATCTTTGAAGGGAAAAGCATTGGCATGGTATAGACTATGCGATGATATTGGATCTTGGAATTGGAATCGATTGAAATTGGAATTTCACCAAAAAAATTATCCTATGCATCTAGTTCATCGTGATCGGAATTATATATATAATTTTTTGGCCTCGTGAAGGAGAAAGTATCACACTAGGTTGGGGGAGGCTTAAGTCAATGTTATATTCATGCCCCAATCATGAGCTCTCAAGAGAAATTATTATTCAGAATTTTTATGCTCGACTTTCTCATGATGATCGATCCATGCTCGATACTTCTTGTACTGGTTCTTTTAAGAAGAAGACTATTGAATTAAAGTGGGATCTTTTAGAAAGAATTAAACGCAACTCTGAAGATTGGGAACTCAGTGAATAGCGATGCTTTTCACAAGTTTAGCACTAAATATGGACTTGACTCTGAGATAGTAGCCCCTTTCTGTGAATCATTTGCTACTCATGTTGATCTCCCTAAGGAGAAGTGGTTTAAATATCATCCCCCTATCAAAGAAGAAATTAAAGAACCCGACATAGCTAAAGATGAAACTATTATTTATAATGTTGACCCAGTTGTTCCTCCTGCTTATATTGAAAAACCACCTTTCCCTGTTAGGATAAAGGAACATGCCAAGGTTTCAACTGTGGTTCGCAAAATTAATATTAGAGAACCTAAACCTGCTGAAAAAATTAAAGTAGAACCTAGTGTTGCTATGGTTAAAGATCTCCTAGTAGAAAATATTGATGAGCATGTTATTTACTTCTATGATGAAGCTGCTAGAATTGCCAAACCCGATGAAAAAGATAAACATAGACCTGTTGTTGGCATGCTTGTTGTCTCAGTTAAAATAGGAGATCATTGTTATCATGGTTTATGTGATTTAGGTGCTAGTGTGAGTGCTATTCCTTTTACCTTATACCAAGAAATTATGAATGACATAGCACCCGCTGAAATAGAAGACATAGATGTTACTATCAAACTTGCTAATAGAGACACCATCGCACCACTTGGGATTGCTAGAGATGTTGAAGTCTTGTGCGGGAAAATAAAATACCCTACTGATTTTCTAGTTCTTGGTTCCCCACAAGATGACTTATGTCCCATTATTTTTGGTAGATCTTTCTTGAACACTGTCAATGCTAAAATAGATTGTGAAAAACAAACTGTCGGTGTTAGCTTTGGTGATGAGTCTCATGAGTTTACACAAAGAGGGAGAATGCCGGTAGCTGGAATTTTGGACCTGGAAAAGCTACGTTAGATTTACCTATTCTACACATCTCCAAATGAGCTAAAAATTTATGGAGAATTGTTTTGGAATATATGAAGAATATTGGAGCAAATAACTACCATAGGGGGCCCACTAGGTGGGCACAACCCACCTGGGTGCGCCAAGGAGCCCAGGCGCGCCCTGGTGGGTTGTGCCCTCCTCGGCCCACCTCCGGTGCCCCTCTTCTGGTATATAAGTCATTTTGACCTAGAAAAAAATAAGGAGAGGACTTTTGGGACGAAGCGCCGCCGTCTCAAGGCGGAACTTGGGCAGGAGCACTTTTGCCCTCCGGTGGAGCGATTCCGCCAAGGGAACTTCCCTCCTGGAGGGGGAAATCATCGTCATCGTCGTCATCAACAACTCTCCCATCTTTGGGAGGGCCATCTCCATCAACATCTTCAACAGAACCATCTCCTCTCAAACCCTAGTTCATCTCTTGTGTTCAATCTTTGTACCGGAACCTTAGATTGGTACTTGTGGGTGACTAGTAGTGTTGATTGAGTAAAATGCAAGTGCGGTCCTAATTCTTTCCTAGAAGTGTCGATAGGGTCCTAATTCTTTCAAAATACACATCTGGGTCCTAAATCTTTCTAAGTTGTTCACGCGAGGTCCTTTTTTCGACTGACCGCCGCTGACCAGCTCGTGTGGCGCTTTGATCGCCGCCACGTCGACACCCGAGCCCAGGCGGTATAACGACCAGCCGTGCATTTTTGAAAAGAACCCTCCAACCCTAATTTCTTCACAACTGCGGTCCTTTCCTCTTCTCCACTTCTCTTTGGCGCACAGGGGCGATCGACGGCGGTGGCGCTGCTCCGGTGGGAAGAGCCGGTCATCGCAGGCGTTTTTTCGACGGCGGCACTAGGATGGTGCCCGTGTTGCAGCGACCCGGAGATCCTCCTCCGCGACACAGTCAGTGTCGTGCCCGTAACCCTAACCCTCGATCCTCCTTTTTTTTTGCGAATTTCGATTTAGCTCGAATCGATGGTAGTATTTGACTGAATCCCTCGCTATCTAGGACCATAAGAGGAGGTTTTCACCGTAGAAATCAACCATAAAAATGAGCTCATTCATCTTCTTCAATACATCTACATACACCATAGTGCTTTGCATTTCTCCTGCAAATTCCTCTTCCACCTCTATTTCTTCACTTGCAATGACACCAGGCGAATCAAAACTGCTCAATCCATGGCTGACGTACCCAGCTCTGACCAAAAAATCCTCATAGTTGTTTGGTCCATCTTCCTAGTAATAGTATTGGCAAGGATTTGGTGGAACCTGTTAGAATTGAGTACACAAATTAAGCAAACAAGAAACACAAATGAAACATCAAATCGAGGAAACCTAAAAAATGAGCAAATAACCAATCTTACACGGTGATTGGGGCACTTGTAGCAAAACCTGCCAGGATTTGCTTCCGATTTTGACACGAGACGAATCGTAGATCGAATGCGGCAGCAGACCCGCTGGTACCAGCGATGAGAGGGGCGGCGAGAAAAGGACTAATGCCGGAGGTGGAAGAGACGCTTGGACAACCTTCTTCCAGCGGCGCTTCCCGGCAAACGAGCTAGCGGCGGCGGACATGGCGGCAACGGCGACGGCGACGACGCCAAAGAGAGGGAGAGAGCAAGCACAAGACCTAGGGACGGGGTAATGCGAAAAACAGAAGATCCAGGGGGAGCATTGCATAAATGCCCAACCGCTAGGCGCGGGAAATCTCCCTCCTGGGCCCTGGTGTCGACATGGCGGCGGTCAAAGCGCCACGCAAGCTAGTCAGCAGTGGTGAGACGAAAAAAGGACCCCGCGTGAACAACTTAGAAAGATTTAGGACCCAGATGTGCATTCTGAAAGAATTAGGACCCAATCGACACTTTTGGGAAAGAATTAGGACCGCACTTACATTTTACTCCATCTTGTATATGATTACTATATGGTTTATTTGGTGGAATATTATATGTTCAGATCCATTATGCTATTTAATACCCCTCTGATCTTGAGCATGATTATTATTTGTGAGTAGTTACTTTTGTTCTTGAGGTCACGGGAGAAGTCATGTTGCAAGTAATCATGTGAACATGATATGTGTTCGATATTTTGATGATGTGTATGTTGTGATTCCCTTAGTGGTGTCATGTGAACGTCGACTACATGGCACTTCACCATACTTGGGCCTAAGGGAATGCATTGTGGACTAGTTATTAGATGATGGGTTGCTAGAGTGAAAGAAGCTTAAACCCTAGTTTATGCGCTACTTCGTAAGGGAACGATTTGGATCCAAAAGTTTAATGCTATGGTTAGATTTTATCTTAACACTTTTCTCGTAGTTGCGGATGCTTGCGAGGGGGTTAATCATAAGTAGGAGGTTTGTTCAAGTAAGAACAGCACCTAAGCACCGGTCCACCCACATATCAAATTATCAAAGTAGCGAACACGAATCAAATCAACCTGATGAAAGTGATATGGTGAAATTCCCGTGTACCCTCAAGAACGCTTTGCTTATCATAAGAGACCGTTTTGGCCTGTCCCTTGCCACAAAAGGATGGGGCTACCTTGCTGCACTTTATTTACCGTTACCGTTACATGCTCGTTACAAATTATCTTGCTATCAAACTACTTGTTACCGACTATTTCAGTGCTTGTAGAAAATACCTTGCTGAAAACCACTTGTCATTTCCTTCTGCTCCACGTTGGGTTCGACACTCTTACTTATCGAAAGGACTACAATTGATCCCCTATACTTGTGGGTCATCATGACTCCACGCTGGCGAAGGTGGTCACTAAGCAGCCCGCGGAGCGCGAGTGCCTGACCAAGCTGCAGGAGGAGGTGACCAAAGCCCAAGCGTCCCACGCCAAGCACATCTCTGAGGTAACGGCCCGGCTGGACACCAGGGAGAAGATCCTTGCCGACATCAGAGGGAAAGCGATAGCGGACTGCGACGCCTTCTCTTCCCTCGAGTTCAGGACTCGCCAAGCGCTGCAGTCTATGTGTAGGGGAGGATTTGAGGATCCACTCGCGACCCCCGAGGGCGGCTACGCAGAGCTCTCCTCCAAGCTCACCATGGAGCTCGAAGGCACCGCTGCCCAGGTGGACTCCATCCTGGAGGAGGAGTGCCGCGACCTCTTCTCCGTGGCAACAACGTGCGTCTTCGGCCACCTTTACCTCCGCGACTCCAGCTTTGACTTTGACGCGGTGATAGGCCCCGTTCCTCACGAGTCCCGCGCCAACACGGCGGAAGCCGTGGAAGGTCATGTGGCCATGTTGCTGGGGAAGTTCACCTGCGACATCGATATCAGTCCTACTGTGGCCGAGGCGGCCGGCGGCGATGGCGGCAATGGTCCCTCTTCCTAGGCTTATCCTGCAAAAACTGATCGTGCCTCATGGAGGCGTAAGACTTTGATTGAATTTGTGATACATTTGGTGCCTGTAATAACTATTTGAACTCCGTAATTTCCTTTTTGTGCTTAATTTCCTTCCTGCTTGCCTTCGTGCTCTGCGTTAGTAGGGCCCAGCCCTGCGCATACCTCGGTCATCATTGGAATGTCAGGTCGCGATGCCTGGACAAAGCGAAGGGGTAAGGGGCTATGGGACTAGTGAGGCCCCTGAGTCGCGATGCTCAGGGGTCCCCTTTGACGTGCAAGCGGCCCGCATGAAAGAAATGTGGGCAACGACAAGGTTAGCTCGGTGTCCTTCCTACCTTTCTCTCATCAGCCTGCACCTGGGGGTTACGTGAGGAGACCAGACATCATGGACCTTGGTGGGGTGAAGTGCGCGGGAGTAGGCCCGCAAGTCAGAGCCCGGTTCCTTGGGTTTTTCGGTGCTGCTGGGACTGACCAGAGTAGAGGCACCATGTGTGGCCCCCGTTCACGTCAGGCCCAGGGGAAGGTTATGAGTAGCATTGTCGAAGAGCCAAGAGGCCATCCTGAGGTTGATGCAACCCATTGGGCGCCCCCAGTTGTTCATCCACCAGCGCGGAGCACGGGGCTTCCACTAGGCGTGGGCATGGTCGTATTGCAACCGGATCCGCCAGTGCTGAGCATGGGGCTTCCACTAGGCGTGGACATGATCGTATTGCGACCATATCTGCCAGCGCTGAGCATGGGGCTTCCACTGGGCGTGGGTTGGGAGCTCTGTGCTAGAGTCTCCGGGCGTGTACATCCCTGTTTTGTTCGTACACGTGGCTGGCACGGCAGAACTTTGAGGAGGTGTATCCGGACGCTCGTGAGCCAGCGTGGGGCTCAGATCGTCCTACCACACTCGGGTAGATCTTCACGAAGTAGGCGATCTCCTTGCCCTTACAAACTTCTTGGTTCAACTCCACAATCTTGTCGGAGGCTCCCAAGCGACACCTAACCAATCTAGGAGACACCACTCTCCAAAAGGTAATAGATGTTGTGTTGATGATGAACTCCTTGCTCTTGTGCTACAAATGATAGTCTCCCCAACACTCAACTCTCTCTCACAGATTTGGATATGGTGGAAAGATGATTTGAGTGGAAAGTAGAAATCAAGATTCTTGTGGTTGGATTGGAATATCTTGATCTCAATACATGAGTAGGTGGTTCTCTCTCAGAAAATGTAGGCTCAAAGTGTAGGCATGTTCTGATGGCTCTCTCACATATGGAGAAGGGGGTGGAGGGGTATATATAGCCTCCACACAAAATCCAACCGTTACACACATTTGACCCAACTCGGTCAGACCGAATAGAAGAACTCGGCGAGACCGATTCAGTTCAAAATGTGAACGTTAAGGATCTCGGTGGGACCGACTGGAACAACTCGGTGGGACCGACTGGAACAACTCAGTGGGACCGATGTGCTAGGGCTAGGGCAAAACCTCATCTCGGTGAAGCCGATTGTGTGAACTCGGTGAGACCGATTTCAGCAAAGAGCAAACAGAGAGTTGGTCAAGCAAACTCGGTGTGACCGATCGCTCATTTCGGTGAGACCGAAATGTTACAAAACGGAACCAGAGAGTTTGCAGGGCCATCTCAGTGAAACCGAGATCCTTATCGATGTGACCAAGGTATTAGGGTTTCTGGTAGTGGCTATGTCAAATGAACTCGGTGGCGCCGGATAGAAGACTTCGGTGGGGCCGAGTTTGACTTTGGGTTTTGGACATATTTGGTAATGAGAAAGTGGTTGAGGGCTTTGGAGCAATATCACGAAGCATTTTGAGCAAGTAGATCATTAAGCAACACCTCATCCCCTTTTAATATTATTGGCTTTCCTATGGACTCAATGTGATCTTGGATCACTAAAATAGAAATGAAGAGTCTTGAGCTTTTGCCAATATGTGTCCTTAGCATTTTGAGGGGTCCACATCTCTAGTTCATGCCATGCCATTCATTGAACTTTCTGAAATATTAAACATGAATGGATATTAGTTCAATGACCTATATGTTGTTATGAATTACCAAAACCACCCGGGGATTAGTTGCACTTTCAATCTCCCCCTTTTTGGTAATTGATGACAACATATAGATCAAAGCTTTGACAAATGATAATATGAATGAAATACATCATCGCTTTGAGAAGTATGTGATAAGCAAGAGCTCCCCCTAAATTTGTGCATTATTTAAAATTTGCTTTTGAATGCAAATGCACAATCGATTAGGATCATGGGTCACTCTTCCATGTCACATACATGTTGGTGGAGCGCTCAAAATGATAAGAGTTAAATAACATGCACTCATCACCAAGGGTACAAGTGATTGATCATACACAAACATTCATGGATATAATCATGCAAGCACACATTAAGCATAATATGATCAAACACATGATCACATAAGTATCTCACGAGCATAACTCAAATTGTAGCATAGGAAACAACCAAACGACCAAAGTAGCAAGAGTGCCAAGGAAAATAAAACCAACAAAAGCAAGAGGCACTCTCTCTTTCTCTCTCTCGAAGCCTATGATCTATACACTTTCTCCCCCTTTAGCAACAAGTTACCAAAAAGTTCAAAAATGTATAGTGCTATACGACACTCTAAGCACGATCTCCGGGAGCTCCTGAAGTGGTCTCCTGGCTTGTCGCTCCGGTGTCTATAGACGGCGTGGAGAGGAGGGCATCTGCAAATGCCTCGGTAGAAGTCTGTGTAGCTGGAGGAGTTAACACTGGAGGGGCAACTGTGGCAGTGGCTGCAAGTGCTGAAGTGGTAGTCCTGGAGTCTCTAGCAATTGGCACAGCTGATGATCTTTGTGCCCTTGGCACTCTCTAGAATGTGTCTGTTGTGAGTCTATCATCCATGTCCTCAGCATCCTCTTGAAGCTTCTCCACAATGGTCTGGATCTCAGTGACCTTCACATCTAGGTCATGAAACTTTGTCTCAATAATCCTCTCAAGACTTTCCTGATTTTGAGACAAGGCGGCCAAGCTCTTCTCAATTCTCACGGTAGCCTCAAGCAGATAACTAAGTTGATCTTGCTTGGTCTTGAGATTCGCAACTGAAGCATCTGGGGCACTTGCTACCTTTGCTGCTTTTGCAGCCTTTGCTCTCTCTATCTGCTCCTGGGCATCTGCACAAGTAGGATGTGAAGCATCCATGACAACCTCGTTGTCCTCAAAGTCTGGCCTCAGGGGAAGATGCTCTTTGTCTAGTAGATATGTCCCAGTTCCCATCTTGGAGTTGATCAAAGTCTAAATGTGTGGGGCATATCCACAAGACCTCTTCTGGTCGGCTGCTGTCCTCTTCACTGTCTCTACAATCAAGCTCATGACCTTGAATTTCTGTGGGACAACAAACATATGAAGCAGGTTGATGGAGTGACCACGTATCATCCTATGATCTCCTGACTTGGGCAATAGAGTGTGCCTCAAGATAGTGTTCATGGTGGTCAGACCAGCAAGCAGATAGTATATAGAACCAAGCTTGTGTGTCTCCAATGCTTTGTCAGGAATTGGCTTGTACATGTTAGCCATGGAGTTGTGATCCTTCCTAGGCTTACCATACACATCAATATCATCTTCAGCTTCTTCAAGAGCATTGATCAACTTGGACCATTCAGAGATTGTTGACTGATATCTGGTTCCTTCCGTCATCCACACTATCTTACCATCAGGGTAGAAGTGGGCAGTGGAGTAGAATTGCATTATCATCTCATCGTTCCACTTTGTCAACTTCTGACCAACAAACTTGTCAACACCATTCATTCTGAAGCTCTCATGCACATGAGAAAAGTAATCTTCATTCTCATTAATATATTCCCAGTCCACCCATTTCATGTCACAAATAATGGGTTTCTTGTCCAATAGGACAGTCTCATAGAAGTCTTGCTGCTCTCTGGTATGAAAGCGATAGTCCACAGCAGTCCTTCTCCTAGTGGCATAAGGATCATTTTGCCTCCATAGTCTCAAACCACGATCCTTTCCCAGTTTCATGTTCTCTGCCACAGGATGATCATCACTGTGATCTGGGATCTTGGGCTTGAGTTTCCTGGGCACTAGTGGCTCATCATCTTCATGAACTTCAGGCACTGGGGCCTTGTTTATTTTCAGCAGCTGATATATTCCTTGTTAATCTCTTGGTAGCCGTTGTCTTGAGGGCTTGAGCTGGAGCTGAGGGCTTGGGGGCAGACTTGGGCTTAGAAGGAGCAGCCCCAGTCCTGATGGCATCCCCCATCAGCTTCTGTGTCTTGGCAGGAGGTGCAGCAGGCTCTTGCTCCTCCTCTTCTTCTTCTTCATCCCTCATCATGGATGATCTGCCAATCACTCTGGCAATGGTCTTCCTGACCCTTTCCTTCCTCTTCTTTCCACCAGCAGCTTCTTCTTCCTCTCTGGGCTCAAGTGTAAACTGCATTGTTTCTTGAGTTGAGGCTCTGGCCTTGGACATTAGAGTCCTCTTAGCAGGAGCCTTTTTGGAAAGGCCTGGCTTTGTGGTAGCAGCACCAGCATACTCTTTCACTGGTACAACGAGGTGCTATACAAACAGTTTTTAACCCCTTTCTGCGACGGTGTTTTGAACCGTCGCCAAGTGAGTGACTGTGATAGGGGGGTCCTTCCCACATGACCCAGAAACTGTCGGGGATAGGCCCTCCTGGCACACACGCTCGGCAAAATGAGGTCGTGTGTGACAAGCGAGCGATCAAATACGGTTATACATACAGTTGTGCTAAAAAACTACAATTATACATGACAGATCGTTTCCGGTTGTAAGTACATCCCACACAGTCAGTCCCGGCTAAACGTTTCCATTCGTATGTACATTCCACATAGTCAATCCAAGGAATACGTTTCCGTTAGTATGTACATCCCACACAGTTAATCCAAGAAGTACGTTTCCGTTCGTATATACATCCCACACAGTCACTCCAAGGAAAACATTTCCGTTCGCAGGTGCATCACACACAATTTTCCCCACTAAATCATTTGTGATAGCGTTGCCATTGCACACGATATTAACAATTTTATCGTTTGCGTTATTGAATGCATCACACACGGTGCGTAGAAGAAACTGTGTGGCAAAGGCTGTCCATCACACACTTTTTATGTGGTAAACATTTGCGCAAGGTGGCCTAACACAAACAGTTTTCAAGAGGATGTCGTGTGTGATTGTTCATTGATCCAACACGGTTTATTCCTAGAAACTGTGTGCGTTGTCTGAGGTCATCGCCCACGGTGTTTTCTCAATAGCCGTTTGCAATAGAAAAATCCAATTAGCGGGCTAATTGGCCATTAGCAGGCTAATTACCTGTTATTAATAATCCATTTATTAATCTAATTGACATTTCGTATTAAGCACACAATATATTTCATTTTCATATTAAGGAAGCAGGATTTAATAATTGAAATACATTAGAGTACAACATCATATAGCTTCAGCACTCAGCTACCCCATTACACAACTGCACCAGCACCAAGTTTCACATGCAACATCTATTACCTTTCAAAATTAGCATCATAGATGGTACATAGATAGATGAATCTCATCTGGAAAACTACTGAAGCAGAAGGCAAATATTGAGCCTTCATTGATGTTGAAGGTCTTTGCAACTTTATGCCAGTGCCTGTGGATGATTGACCGTCCATCCTTCGTCCTCTTCAGGAACACTTCAATATTGAACCGTGGGTGTTGTATGAATACCTTCCTCGCCTCCTGAGTATACAGGTGGTTTGAGAGGTAATCATCACTGAACTACTTTGGAAAGGCCTGGAAACAAGGATGTGCATAAATATCTTCTCTATATTGGAAATGGGGCAAATGAATAAAAAAGGCAAGGTATAATAGTTAGTACCATCCTGTAGTGAACTGATGTCTTCTTCATTGTGCAGACAAAGATCTTGTTGTTTTTTGTTGCTAATTTTTTTGTCCTAACAATCTTTCTGAGTTTCTTGACTTAACTGATATTCATGGACAACTCATTTCCCCATATGCAAAAAGGGTCGAACAGTGGGTCAAAACCTCTTACAGCAGGACCTACATGTGCAAGACCAAATTGTTAAAAGCCTAAATATTAGAATGTTTCCTGCAATTGCACAATAATGTGCTATTAGACAAAGGACCATGCATGTGCAAACCTCGATTGTAAACCTCAGTTCTTCCCATTGTTTCCCTGCAACACATATAAGGTAGTTAGTGATCAGGTTAAGTGAGGGTTCGCATGCTATCAGTAAAATATGTTGACGAAAAATAAGCACATTGCAGATTCATCAGATTAATTCAAGCCACATGGAAAACCCATTTATCCAAACCAAGCATGATTAAGAACTAGGAAATATAGCAATTGTATATGTTTCTCATGTATTAAGTGCAGCCAAATTCGATTTATTCCTCACATGCACAACAATACAAAATTCTACCCACGACAATTGGACATCGCATTGCAGAATTGAACCAAGCAGTTAACTAAACACCGCAACAAATGAACCAAACATTAACTGAGCACCACATTGCACGATATAACATACTCCTAATAGAAGATCAGACAGTTAACCAAACCAAGCATGCTTAACAACTTGGAAATATAGCAATTGTATTTGTTTCTCATGTATTTAGTACAGCAAAATTTGATTTATTTCTCACATGGTATACAATAACAGAATGCACCCACAACAATTGAACATCGCATTGCAGAATTGAACCAAACAGTTAACTAAACACCACAACAAATGAACCAAACATTAACTGAGCACCACATTGCACAATGTATAACATACTAGAAGATCAGACAGTTAACCAAACCAAGCATGCTTGACAACTTGGAAATATAGCAATTGTATTTGTTTCTCATGTATTTTGTAAAGATAAATTTAATTTATTTCTCACATGGAAGACAATACAAAATTGCACCCTGAAGAATTGAACATCACATTTGCAGACTTGAACCAAACAGTTAACTGAACACGACAACTAATTAACCAAACAGTTAATAAGTGAGCACCACATTGCACGACATATAGAACACATACACTAGAGCAACATATTGCATGGTAAAAGTAGATAGGACAATTCACTAGAATTTGTTAAGGAAAGGCAAGAATAGCACATGCAACGGGTAAACCGAGCATGCTTAATTGGCGTAGCTAGCAAACTGAACATAGGTCCTTATAGTGAGCTAATAAGACAAGCTACTCCTCATCGTCGGAGATATCGATGATGATTGGCTCCTTGGACATGGAAGAGGACGAGGCCTCCACATCGTGGGTGCCCTCATTGTAGTGGTGAGTTCCCTGAGCCGCTCCGAGAACCAACCTGCTGCCTCTCGGGTTGAGGTAAGCACGGGCACGCTGAGAAAACACCTTGTAGTCTTCGTCGAAGGCACCGACGGTGGCCTCGAGGAAATGCCATGAACTATCGTTTAAAGCAGCCAACTGTGTCGTGGCATCGGCACGCGAGGCATCGATGGTGGCCTCGACGATGAGGTGCTCCTCCAAGATCTGGGGGTCGGCACGAATGGCAGCCATCGCGACCTCATCCACGTGCGCGGCCGCGATTTGCTTCTCCGCTGCCAAATGCTCCTTGAGCTCCTGGCTATACTGCGTGCACCATGGCTTAGGGCGGCGCTTATTTGGGGGAGGGGTCGGTGATTTGGGTGGAAGGTGTCGCGCCGGTGGTCTGGGCATGTGGGATGTGGAAGGAGGAGGAGGATGAGGGTCGGGTGTGGATTACCTGCCTGGATCGACGAGGCCGAGCAGCATGAAGCACGAGGGTCGCCGACGAGGAGGCGGCGCTGCAAGCAAGGAGTGAAGGTTTCAACTTGGAAAGGAAGGCGGAAACAGGGGAAATGTGGCTTTTGGTAAGGGGAAGGGGGCGGGGAGGTAGATATTTTCGCGGAAGCCAAAATTTTTGGATCGGTGCAGCGAAAAAACTGGCGCGCAAAGTGTCATTAGACACGGTCCCTTATTCAGCACTGTGTACAATATGTGAACATCACAAACGATTCATATAGCTTAACCCATGTGTGATGAGTTTGAATGTCAAAAATTTTGGTTCGAATTTCCCTGGTTACAGTGGTCATCCACATCATTGCATAATTTGGGTACACAAAGGAGACTACAGCACACCCACACTTCTTAATCGAGCAAGTTTAGCAATTAAACAGAGCTAGCTGACCTAAACATTACTCTAACAAATTAAAGACCGGCGCTATTAATTAAACAAAACAAAGAGTACTACTACGGCTGGTAATCGTCGATCTTCGCCGCCTCCTCCATGTCCAGCTCGCGCCCGACGATCTCCTGGGGAAGGGGCTCCATGGCATCAATCGCACCATACTCGGCAAGCATCTCGCCATCCGCATCCGCCATATCGTTGGAATAGGCCGCCACGAGCTGGGTGTGGGCGGCCGCGATCTGGGCTTGGGCGGGCTCCATCGTGGCAAGGTATGCCGTGCAGGAACGGACGACTGCTCAAACACTCTCGGTGATTGCCAACTCTTCGGCCGTGGGTTGCCGACCATTGTCGAAGAAGCTTCATTCAATTTGTGCGATGACCGCCATGAGCTGGGCGTGGGTGGCCTCGACGTGGTCATGGGCGGCCTCCATCGGGGCTAAGGCCACTGCTGCATAACGGACAGCTGATGTGCCGCTCTCGCCAGTTGCTATCCACGAGGCAGATGTTGCTGCCACCACCTGGGAAGCAACAGCAGCCGTTTGGGCTACCTTGGCCGCACAGTCGTAGATTGCGGCCGCGCTCACGAAGCTTGTTAGCATGCGCCTGGCGGCTGTGGCCGTGCTCTCGCCGGAGTGGGCCGCCGAAGTTACCCTCACGAACCGGGTCCACATCCCCATCTTTCACCGGCGATGATTGAACAGTGAAATAATATTTGGGGAGCGAGCTAGTGTGCTTGACATGCCGGCTATGGACTGTAGCTGACGCACCTTCTCGCGTAAGCCGTATGCGTACTATACTCCAACGGTGCTCCAAGATATTTTGTGTTGCATCTCACACGGTTGGTGATAATAAACTGTGTGCGATCTACTTGATTTTTTGTCTTGATTTGAATTACATAATGGGGTCACAGCTGCAAAGGATGGTGTTTGAATTGCTAGAACTTTTATCTGCAGTGAACATGCAACTATAGGTGTGTTGTCAAAGAAATTGGAATTATTCAGGGTTCGTTTGGACATTTTTATACATTAACTTGGTTTTCTAGGCAATTCAGGTGCACAATTCAAAATTAAACTACATGCACATGCTCCGGTGCACCAAAATGGGTTGTAAAATGATATATGTGTCCATGGGTTGATGCTTATGTCCCATGCAAGAAATGGGGATGAATTTTAAACACCACGGCACCGTGGCTCTCCGGCAAACATTGAGGTGCTTGCTTTTGTAATTCTAGTAAATCCAAAACTCGTCTGAAATTCATGAACCTTGGCATGCTATCATGGAATTGCATCAACATGCTGGGGTAAAAAATGTTGTCCCATTTGGGGTAGGTTATGGTATAAGCTTCTCACAAACCAGAGCTTCTCACAAGAAGCATCATGGTTCTGGTAGGGAAACATGTCACCTTTGTGGAGAAACGATATCCATTGCCTGTTCTTGCTTTCAAAACATTTCTAGTGTCAACGTAGAACAACAGGAGTGTTGTGTCATTTTTTGGGATTTTTTGTGGTTCGCTTGGACATTTTTATACAGTAACTGAGTTTTCTATGCATTTATGTGCATAATTCAAATTTGAACAACATGCACATGCTCCAGTGCATATAAATGGGTTGAAAATCTAATGTGCGTCCTTGGTTGCAACCTTAGGTCCCATGCAAGAAATGGGAATGAATGTCAAACACCTTTGCCACAGTCGCTCGGCCGCTAACATTGAGATACATGGTTTTAAAATTCTAGTAAATCGAAAACTCGTCTGAAATTCATGAAATTTGACATGCTATCATGGAATGGCATCAACATGCCATGGTAAAAATATTGTCCCATTTGGGGTAGGTTGGGGTATAAGCTTCTCACAAACCAGAGCTTCTCGCAACAAGCCTCATGGTTATGGTAGGGAACATTTCAGCTTTCTGGATGAAACGATATCCGTTGCCTCTTCTTGATTTCAATTTTTTCTCTAGTGTCAACATAGAACAACAGGAGTGTTTTGTTAAATTTTCGAATTTTTCAAGGTTCGTTTGGACATTTTTATACATTAATTGAGTTTTCAATGCATTTATGTGCATAATTCAAATTGGAACTACAGGCACATGCTCTAATGCATATAAATTGGTTGAAAAATCAAATCTGTGTCCTTGGTTGCATCTTAGGTCCCATGCAAGAAATGGGAATGAATGTCAAACACCCTGCCACCATCGCTCGGCTGCAAACATTGAGATACATGGTTTTTATATTCTAGTACATCCAAACCTTGTCTGAAATTCATGAAACTTGGCATGCTATCATGGAGCGGCATCAACATGCTGTGGTAAAAAATTTGTCCCATTTGGGGCAGGTTTGGATATAATCTTCTCACAAACCAGAGCTTCTCACAACAAGCCTGATGGTTTCGGTAGGGAACAAGCCACCTTTGGGGACGAAACGATATCCGTTGCCTCTTATTGCTTTCAAAATTTTTCTAGTGTCAACATAGAACAATAGGAGTGTTGTGTTAAATTTTGGATTTTTTCGGGGTTCGTTTGGACATTTTTATACATTACTGGGTTTTCTAGGCATTTTATGTGCATAATTCAAATTTGAACTACATGCACATACTCCAGTGGATATAAATTGGTTGAAAAATAAATTTGTGTCCTTGGGTGCATGCTTAGGTCCCATGCAAGAAATGGAATGAATGTCAAGCACCTTGCTACTGTCGCTCGGCCGCAAACGTTGAGATACTTTGTTTTTAAATTCTAGTAAATCCAAAACTCATATGAAATTCAAGAAACTTGGCATGCTATCATGGAGCGGCATCAACATGCTGTGGTAAAATTGTTGTCCCTTTTGGGGCAGGTTTGGGTATAATTAAGCTTCTCGCAAACAAGAGCTTCTCACAACAAGCCTGATGGTTTCGGTAGGGAACGTGCCACCTTTGGGGACGAAACGATATCCGTTGCCTCTTCTTGTTTTCAAAAATTTTCTAGTGTCAACATAGAACAACAGGAGTGTTGTGTCAATTTCTAGGATTTTTCGAGGTTCGCTACGATATTTTTATACGTTAACTGGGTTTTCTAGGCATTTTATGTGCATAATTCAATTTTGAACTACATGCACATGCTCTAGTGCAGAAAAATGGGTTGACATATCAAATGTGTGTCCTTGGGTGCATGCTTAGGTCCCATGCAAGAAATGGGAATGAATTTCGAACACCAGTGCACTGTTGATTGCCGGCAAAACGTTGAGATACTTTGTTTTTAAATTCTAGTAAATCCAAAACTCGTCTGAAATTCATGAAACTTGGCATGCTATCATGGAATGGCACCTGACATGCTATGCTATTTTTCGTGTCCATTTTGAGAGAAGGCGCACTCGAATAACAGCCAACAATGGCATTTTGAAACAAATAGCTACCACTGTAACATCTCAAACATTTTGTATAATTTAAATAATGTGCGTTCTGTTAATCATTCATGTGACGCCATGCCTCACTCTTTTAATGGCTACGAGGTGCCGTGCGGATAGAAGCTTGACTGAAAAGGAGGCGTGCAAGCTGTACTCCAATGCACAGGCTCACCGGGAAGCGTGCGAGCTGTACGCCACACAGGCTCATTGGGAAGCAAGCCCTTTGACTTCCATGGCTGCCCGCCTTGCTCGCATCCTCTCCATTAATGGTGCCCAAGCCATAGTTTAATATGGTTTTTAATATAAAACACTCATCGCAAATGTTTTAGTTAGAACACCCGTATGCAAACTGACAGCTTCCCCAGGAAGCCAAGGGAAAATGTGCCTAGCAGGATTTGTGCAGCTCTTGATCGCAAACGTTTTAGATAGAACACCCGTATGTAAACCGACAGCTTCCCCAGTAAGCCAAGGGAAAATGTGCCGAGCAGGATTTGTGCAGCTCTTCATCACAAACATTTTAGATAGAACACCCATATGCAAAGTGAGAGCTATGGTCTTCCACAGTAAGCCAAGGGAAAATTCGCCGCGCAGGATTTGTGCATCTCTTCAACGCAAACGATTCAGATAGAATAAGGTATGCAAAGCGAGACTTCGGCGCTAAGCCAAGGGAAAATGTGCCGAGCAGGATTTGTACCTCCCTTCAATGCAAACGGTTTTTTCGGATGACCCATGTGCAACCACGTACAGACAATTTGGTAAGATTTGCATATGTCATATTGGGTATATTGCCATTTGTTAAACTGGAAAGAATGACATTTGTTGATCTAGTAACATTGCCATTTGTCAACCCTGTAACACTACCATTTGTCAAAATATGTAGCTAAAAAACATTAGCACTATCTAATTTTTGCAACTAAAATTCAGTAATTAAGCATAGATTTCATTCATAGATTAAGCAGTCATTCTTTATACAAATAGTTCAACTCGACAGCTAAACCGACCAAACTTTTCCCCAATTGTTACCAACCACGTACTGAAAGAGCTAGTTCAACTATATATACTAGCTAATTTTAAGTACGTTGTACAGTTCCACCACATCTATAGTCAGATGAACTGAACAAAATAGCCCCTAAATACTACTACTACGGAGGGGCTTTGTACTACTTCCGGCAGCCTCTCCTCTGTCGAGCGTGCTCAGTAAGAGGCAGAGGAGGAGGAGCCTACCGATGAGCTGGACAACTGCAATACGATGCCTGCCGCTGCTGCACCTTCAATGATGCTCACCTCGAACGCCCTCTGCTGCTCCAGACGACCCCTCTCGAAGCGGTGGTTCTCCTCGTAGATCTCCTGATTCCTCGCCTCTGTGGCGGTGTGTGTTGTGGCCATGGCGGCGGTAAGGCTCTTTGCATGCTCGACGAGGCGCTCCTCCTCCCGCAGGAACTCGATATAGCGCGCAAGGTCGCTGACTCATGTTCGGGCCTCCACCTCCGCCTCCTGCCTTCGGGCGGCGGTGGCGGAGCGGGTGATGACCCCGGCGGTCGACGGTGGGCTGGCGGCCATGGCGGCCGACGATGGGGTGGCAGCCACGACCACCACCTCCCGCCTTCGGGCCGCGGTGGTGGAGCGGGTGATGGCCACAGTGGCTACCAGTGCGGTGGCGGCCACGACGGCCACCTCCCGCCTTCGGGCCGCGGAGGTGGAGCGGGCGATGGCCCTGGCTTTTGACGATGGTGTGGAGGCCACGGCGGCCGACAACAGCTGCCGACGGGCAGCGGCGGCAGAGCGTGTGTTGGGTGTTCCGTGAACACCCAACAGGGACGCCACACGCACTACACTACGCCGGGGACTGCGCCACCACTACAGTGTAGCCTCCCAGTTGGAGCCGTCCTCTATGACTGCGGAGTGGCTGAGCGACGATGACGGACCGGTGCCATTAGCGATTGTGGGAGAAGCAGATGAGATAAGCTACAGGGAGGGAGGGGAAAATGCCACGCAGGACTCGCCGGTCGTGAGGGTTTATATAGCAGGCCGGTAAGCATTGGGATTTTGGGGGGTTTCACCGAGTCGCGCGGGAAGCTTGCGCGGGAACCTTCTCGGTTGCGCGGGAACAGGCTCACCACTGTTTGGCCAAAAGAATGCCCCCGTGCACTCCTGAAGCTTATGCTCGAAGCCGTCTGCGGCAGCGGGGTGACAAGACGTGCGAGAGGAGGACGAAAGGACACGTACACATACGGTTAATAAAAAAATGTTTGCGATTTAATTACCTACTGTACCCCATCCTAGTTTATAAGTAGGATTTAACTAATAAAATACGAATGCATGTCGCCAAAGATTATATCGTTGGATTCATATTTGAACATAGTTTTCAATTATATAATTTTTATAAGATGCATTAACATTTTGTTGGTTAAATTTAAGGTAAAAGTATGGCACAGAATATAAAGGGGACTAATAGACCAAGACGGAGGTAGTAGCACACGGCCGCTCTCTACGCAGCGACGCAACTGCCGGCTGGCTTGTAGGCGATCATTCCCTGCATGTTCAACTGCTTTATGCATGTGGTTGCTCGCGGTTGAGGCGGCCGCGGCGCGCTCTGCTCGCGTCCCGCCGCGCGCGCTCTGCTCTCGCATCTCTCCGGGCGCTTTTCCCTCCTCCCTCCGTGCGCGCTGCCAGTGTTTGGGGCTGGCGCATGATCACGTACGTTCCTGCGCATGCGGTTGCGCCGGGCGCGGCGCCACGATGCAGTTCCCGCTGCAAAAACTGCCATGCGGATGCGACGAGAATCCAGGCCGCCCGGCCCCCATTTATTCCTCCGGCCATTTACCTTCATCTCTCGCGCCACACGACACAATAAGCACACCCACGATGACAGATACAGAGAGGACATCCAGCGGTTCCAATGGCGCTCAGACCGGTCGACGACGACAACGGCGGGCAGTTCACCACGCATCATGTAGTGGACACCCACGTGAGGGGGAAGGCCCTCTCAGTGGTGTACATGAACAAGCCAGTCTCGGCGGAGAGCTCCATCCTGAAAGCACACGTGCTCCCTAGGTGGTTTTGGTAATTAATGTCAACATATCTCTTATTGGACTAATACTTCTATCTAGTATATTTCAGAGAGTTCAACAAAGGCGTGGCATGGACAAGAGGATGTGGAACCCCTTCAAAAATGCTAAGGACACATATTGGTTCAAGCTCAAGACTCTACTCTTTTCATTTTAGTGATCCAAGATCACATTGACTCCATAGGAAAAGCTAATACTATTAAAAGGGGATGAGGTGTTGCTTAATGGCTTGCTTGCTCAAAGTGCTTAGTGATATGCTCAAAAAGCCCTCAACCACTTTGTTATTTCCACATATGTCCCAAACCTAAAGTCAAACTCGGCCCCACCGATTTGATCTATCCGGCGCCACCGAGTTCATCTGACATAGCCACTGCCAGAAACCCTAATCAGTTTGGTCTCACCGAGATGGGCTTACAAACTCTCTGTTGCCTGTTGCAATCATTTCAGTCCTACCGGGATATGCAATCGGTCCCACTGAGTTTGCTTGACCAACTCTCTGTTTTGCTTATTACCAAAATTGGTCTCATCGAGTTTGTGTAATCGGTCAAACCGAGTTGAGGTTTTACCCTAACCCTAGCACATCGGTCCCACCGAGTTGATGATGTCGGTCCCACCGAAAATCCTAACGTTCACATTTTGAACTGAATCGGTCTGACCGAGTTTCACTATTCGGTCCAATCGAGTTTGGTAAATTGTGTGTAACGGTTAGATTTTGTGTGGAGGCTATATATACCCCTCCACCCTTCCTCCATTCATGGGGAGAGCCATCAGAACGTGCCTACACTTCCAGTACTCATTTTCTGAGAGAGAACCACCTACTCATGTGTTGAGACCAAGATATTCCAATCCAACCACAAGAATCTTGATCTCTAGCCTTCCCCAAGTTGCTTTCCACTCAAATCATCTTTCCACCAAATCCAAATCTGTGAGAGAGAGTTGAGTGTTGGGGAGAGTATCATTTGAAGCACAAGAGCAAGGAGTTCATCATCATCACACCATCTATTACCTTTTGGAAAGTGGTGTCTCCTTGATTGGTTAGGTGTCACTTGGGAGCCTCCGTCAAGATTGTGGAGTTGAACCAAGGAGTTTGTACGGGCAAGGAGATCGCCTACTTCGTGAAGATCTACCCTAGTGAGGCAAGTCCTTCGTGGGCGATGGCCATGGTGGGATAGACAAGGTTGCTTCTTCGTGGACCCTGCGTGGGTGGAGCCCTCCGTGGACTCGCGCAACCGTTACCCTTCGTGGGTTGAAGTCTCCACCAACGTGGATGTACGATAGCACCACCTATCGGAACCACGCCAAAAATCTCCGTGTCTCCAATTGCGTTTGCACACTCCAATCCCATACCTTTACATTCTTGCAAGTTGCATGCTTTACTTTCTGCTGCTCATATACTCTTGCCATGCTTTCTTGATATGTATTGTGAATGCTTAAACTTGTGCTAAAACTCCACCTTAACTTGAAGAAATTTAAAATTGCTACCTTTATTTGTTGAGGGTCTAATCACCCCCCCTCTAGACACCTCTTCTCGATCCCTTTCACATCCAAACTATGGAGCAGTTGCTTGCTGAGCACAAGTACTAAGTGGTCGGCTTTGAACTCAAGTACACCATCGGTCATGCCGGGCATGATCAGAAGGTTGACGTCACCTAGTTGTGCGTGCGACATGACGTCCTCGTCTACCACTACCACCTGGCCACAAGGCCTTGCGAGCGTTTCTCCAGGTTTATCAACAACTCCGACTATAGTTTCGCTACGGTGGACACCACCAATGATCTAAAAGCGCTCAAGGTTTCGTGCTTGAAATGCCAGAATCTTGTCAACATCCAGGACCACTACAAGGTCTGTGGCAGCGACAACAACAAACAAAACTCCCTGGTTGACCTTGCCTCAGCCATCATCGGCCCCTACTACGTGAAGATGAAGGATGAGAGCAAGAAGGACAAGAACGCCTAGCATAGTGTTTGGCATGAGAGACTGGATGAACAACACGTCAAGTATGCGGCCAAGGACGCGTACACAAGCTACAAGATGTACATGCGGATCATTGACATGAGGGAGTGTCTTCTTCCTGCCCCAGACGAGGGATCGAGCCATAGAGCAGTGGCAGGAGCGTCACAAGAAGTAGATGACTAGACGATCGTTTCTCCTAGTTTAGAATACATGCAATTGTTTATTAAGGTGTGTGCGAATGATCTGTATAGTCACTTATGTAATTGGATGTTTATTTCAGTTATATATATATATATATGTGTGTGTGTGTGTGTGTGTGTTATTCTTCTGTAGACAGAGCAAATCACATGGCTTATTAGTAGCAATTGTCTGTGTTATTATTGGTCTTCGCACACATTTCTGATTACGGACCTGTTTGCCGCGTATCACACACATCTTGTTCAGTTGAACTGTTTCTGTTGTTTTGGCTCATCGCAAATAGTTCATCTGAGTGAACTGTATGCCCTCCATCGCACACACCTTGATCTGGCTGACCATTTCTATTGTGTTGCCTAATCACACACAGTTCATCCTAGTGAACTGTATGCCGTATATCGCACACACCCTCATCTGGCTGCCCGTTTCTGTTGTTCTGCCTCATCGCAAACAGTTCTTCTGGATTAACCGTTTGCCACGCATTGCACACGCAACTAAAATCCAAATTGTGTTTGATGTATCCGCCATCACAAATGTTTTGCATCTTTTTTGACGTTTTTTACATCACCGTTTGTGATTAATGCATCGCACACAGTTTCGTCGAAGGGTCTGGTCATAGTGTCGCATTAGCAGCATCCTGCAGTAGTGTTTGTTGAGCACCTTCTTCTTGGAGGTCACTTCCTCCTCAATCAAAAAATCTTCATCTTCACTTTCAGAAGTTCTTTTCTTCCTTTGCCTAGTAGCTGCCTTAGGCAAGTTGCTGGGAGTGCTTCTGCTCCCCTCATCATAGCTACTATTGGGACTAGTGCCCTCACTAAGATTGAGCTGCTCTTTAGACTTGTTCTGACTGTCAATGCCTTCTGACATAGCTGCAACTGATCCTACGAATGTTTGGGTGTGGATAGAGTAGACGAGCATCACAAAGTACAACTTGTTTTTGCAAAAATTGAGACAAAAACATAACTTTAGTTTTCCGCAGAAAGCATTTCGGAGCTACCGATTTGACAAACTCGGTGATACCGAAGCACTAACAGAGTCTAAACATGCAGTTTCGGTCAGACCGATATGCAGTTCGGTGACTCCGAGATGCTAGGGTTTCACAGAGAAAGTGATTTCGGTCTCACTGATTAGTACACTTCGGCCAGACCGAGTTGTACTTGTGCAATGTCCAGGGCCAATCGGTGTGACCGAAATCCTCGGATCGGTCGGTCCGAGATGGGTTCGGCAGAAACCTAACCCTAAGTTTTTGCATCAAATCTATTCTAAGGAATTTATTTGCTGGATAGATTGATCTCATACGTGGGAAGAACAAAGGCATTATACTTTGTGCAATAATCGGAGTAATAGATAGCACAAAGGGTCGAATCCGTACCCTGAATTGGTGACGGATCGCTACGGCGGCAACGGCGGTGAAGAAACTCATTGACAGCGGCGGAACCAGCGGCGGAGGGTCACTGGCGAAGACAGCAATGATCCGGAGACCAAGGGGGCGGCAGTGCTGGGCCGCGAGCTCGCGCGGTTTGAAGTAATTTTCAACTGTACAGGTACGCGAGATATAAATACCCAGATGCTGTCGGTGGCACCGAGTGGAACGTCTCGGTGGCACCGAGATGCAAAACTGCTAGCAGTTCCTGCAACTTGGTGAGACCGAATCGTTCTAATCTGTGGCACCGAGATGAAAACCTAGATCAACTTACTGATTTCGGTGAGACTGGGTTGGAAGTTGGTGTGACTGAAAATCATTAAGGGGTTTTGGAAGTTAAGCCCTTGACGCATCGGTGGCTCCGAGTGCTCCTCACCCGGAGGATCCGAAAGTGACTTGTTCAAACCTTGTGATGTAGCATGAATAGAGTTTGAGACGAGAAAAAGCATAGATAGCTAGAGGAAGTACTTAGGCATTCTTGTCCATCCATTTGGCAAAAGAAAATCCAAACAACAAATGGATGTCCTCGAATGGAGAAAATTATGCAACCAACATGCTCACACAATAAGATAGCAAATAAAACATGTGGCAAAGCATGCACATACACTCTAGCATCTGTCAAGCAATTGGTGATGACTAGGTCATCTATATATGAGTATATTGACTTAGGAGTCAAATGAGAACATTTGATCATAGGTCATACTCATCGTTTAAGCACAAGTGGGGTTACCAATTTTACATAAAGCATTGTTGTGTTCACATCATTAGAGTTGCTTTAGCTCAATTTTTTAGAGCAAAGCTCCCCCTAGATGTGATATCCCCCCTAAGAGGGATGAACTAACCTTGGGTTTTGTCGATGATGACTTCATGTAGATGTTGAAGATGTGGATGCTCAATGTTGATGTAGATCTTTTTGAGCAATCGATTGGAGTGTTGCACTTTCAATACCTACATGGGTTAGTCCCACAAGGAACATACAAGGATATCCATAGACATAGAGTGAAACACACATATGATGATGTCCATGAAAGCATTAGGTTACCTTGTCCCTTGTCTTACCAACAAGAGGGTTTGTGACTCCATGAACTAGTGCAAGATATGAAAGTTGATTACACTTGTCCTTACCAAAATGAATGTGAGTGAAGTATGTTGGCGGAGTCACCCTCAAGAACTCTCTAGTTCTTCTTCTTTGGGATCCACATCAACTTGATGGGAATCCTTGGAGTTGTAGTCATACTTGATGAAGTAGAACTTGACGCAGTCTTGGGAACCCACTTGACCATGGCCTTAGGAGCTTCTTCAAATGAATCAATCTCTTCTTGAAGTTTGTCCTTGCCTTTTAGCTTGTGGTCTAGTGGTGGAAGATCATCTTGAGCTTGTGTTCCCCTGAAATAAGTGGGGTCATACTTCTCTTATTGAGGAACAAACTTCGTCTTGGGGTATTGATCTTCTTCCCACTCAACTCCATTGGTATTGAACTTTCGTTCAAAACCAACACTTTGATTCTTCCGGTGCCTTCCTTGCTTGCGTACAATTTCCTCAAATTGCTTACTTCTGGCAAGGCTCTTGTAAACACCTTTCTCTATAACTCCTTTCAATAAGCTATTTTCTTGCTCAACTGTAACTTGGCTAAGAGAATCATTAGTGGAATCAAGAGAACTACTAGAAGCAACAATATTGGATTTAACATTGTTATTGTTACTACTAGAGGAAGAATCTTTCTTGTTCTTATTGCTAGATTTTACTTGTGGCATATAAGTAGACAAGAGTAAACGCTTGGCAATGTAAGAAGAACTCTTCTTTCGAAGATCATCATTGATTGCTTTTAGGAACCCATGCTCTTGCTCTAAATATAGCTTCTCGAAGCGTAGCTTCTCATGAGTCCTTAGAAGCTCTCTATGATCCTCTAGAGTTGTTTCATGAGCTAACTTAAGAGTGTTTAGTTTGTCGGTGTTCTAGGAACCAGGGTATCCAGACTTGCCTGCCTGCGGCCGACAGTGTGGCTCCCTCGGCAGCCTGGTATGGCCCATCTCCAAGACCACCAAGACAAGACCCTCGTGAGGCGCCAGGCCTCGCAAGGAGGACGATACCAAGACCTCCCGAGGGAGCGGCCTCCCCAGGCGGCCTCCCGAGGAGCAGAGATTTGTATGCAGGTACCCAGCCTGACGAGGCTACGATGATGTGAGCCATGATGACCAAGGCCAGGCAGGTGCCAGCGGGCGCAGAGGAGGCAATTTCCTCTTTGGTGCTAAGGAGGCAAGGACAGGCGTGGGTTCCCGAAGAATCCCCCAAAGGTTTCCATTCCGGTGCTACAAGACCAGGACCACAGGCTCGGCAAGGTGGAAGTCATCACCGAGCCCACCGCTGCGTCACGACCAGAAGCTTTGCAGGAGAAGACCACCTTTTGTCAGGATAGGATGTACTACATGTCCCCTTTCGAATTGGCCATTGTGGTATCCCTTCCCACCGAAGTTTCAAGGGAAGAGGACCAAGGCCACTATAAATATAGGTTGGCCACCACCATAGAAGGGGTCGACTCATTCTCACCCCCGAGCCCTTGCGAGGCAGCTCATCCACTGTACTAGTTCATCCTCAACCTCCTCGTGAGGCCAATCCACCACAAAGCAGGAGTAGGGTTTTACACCGCAAGGTGGCCCGAACCTGGGTAAACTGCTGTGTTCATCTTCTTCCTTGCTCACGCGAATCCGGCTAGGCTAGGCTGTGGGGCGACAGGCTCTAAGCTTGAAAGGTTGTGATCTTTGCACACGCCCTAGAGTTCGAACCTTATTGGGCCTACGGAGCCCTGAATCCGACATAGTTCTTTAGTTAGACGCTCAATCTCCTTCTTATCATTATCATTCGTTTCATCTTGACTAGCATGATTAATAGCAATTTCATCATAGTTTTCATCACTAGTCACTACTAGGGAAAAGCCTAGCAGTAGCGCGGGTCTAAGGGCTATCAGTAGTGTGGGGTCTCGCGCTACTGATACGGCGCTACAACTAATGTTTAGTAGTAGCGCGTTTTGACCAGCGCTACTGCTATACCTACTTAGCAGTAGCGCTGTCCATACCAGCGCTACTGCTAAGTGGCTTAGCAGTAGCATTTTCCTGTCCAGCGCTAAAGAGCGCTACTACTATATTTTCACTTTTTTTGGTACGTATTTGTGATGTTTTTGTATAGGTTTTATACATTATTCTAATCATATCATAAACATGCAATATGCTCATCATATCATACACCTAATAGTCTCATCATATCATCCAACACAAATCATGTCGTCACATCATAATCACGATATAGCGATACAAGTTAACTGACATGTCTCATCATACATAATGTAGTACTTCTTGAGGCGCTGGTTCGGATCCCTCTCTCGCACTAGTGTGAACCTAAACTAACTATTTTCTGCTTCGGCTCTGCTATCGAACCCTCTCTGGCTGTCACTCGGAAACCGATACACCTGGGCCTGACACTCAGGCCACTCGTCGTATACTCCTGGCGTAGCACTTCTTCGCCATCGATGATCTATGTACCTGCATCGTCACATGAGTCAATAATATGCAACATATATAGTTGACCAACAGAAAGAGACAGAGTTGGCAAAAATAGAAGCAACATATCATAAGTATAAATAACAAAGTTCATCGTACCCAAAATGCCCTAACTAGAGTGATCTTCGCTAGTTGAGGAGGATGGTTTAATTACATCACAAAGTTTCGTCGTGCATAACTGAAAGTTTCATCATAGAGAAAGTATGGACTAAACAGACACATTGTCATATATCGTCAGTCATTCCAACATGTCGTGCCATCCATCCAAATCAGTGAGATAGTCCCTGAGCAAAGTGAAAGGCTTCAGGTCGAGACGCTGAGCGGCTACGCGTGTTTGGACGTCTTCCCGCGACATTTGCCCTTCTTCGTAGAACAACCCTATTTTTTCGAGGACCTCCTTCATGATGATTTGGGCAAGTTCACGCTGGATGTGATAGAACTCACCTCGGAGTCAATGATCCGGGACATCTCCTAGTTTCTATGCCCATTGCAAAATATTGGCATCGCCGGATCTAGGTGACATGTGAAGGTTCTGGTGATCCCGTCTATACTCCAGCATGTGGTGGAGGACATAGAATCCATCACTGAGAGTACCACTCGGTTGCTGGATGCAGCAGAAGTCGGTCTTATGGTCGAAGGCGGGCGCGAGGTTCCTTGTCTTCTTGAGCCAGATCTCTCCAGCCCATAGGCCGTAGCTTAAGATAGCACTGTCAAGAACAGACTTGATGTGGGTGCAATCCTTTTTCTTCATGTTCTTCGACGAGTCCAAGTAAAGAGCGTGGGAGAATTGGGGGTAAAGGATGATGAGGACGGCGCGCCCGTCGTTGCGCAAAATAAGTACACCTCAAATTAGCCTCCACGCGTGCAAATGAATGATTGAAATCGAAGGAAGGATATCCGCGGATGACTTACATGGGATGATAAGGCACGAGAATCGTCTCCTTGTCCTTATTGCCGACCATGAAATCAGCGATGTAGTTACTCGCGTATTCACGGTGCTTTGGGCAGACTGCCAAGAAGCCCTCGTGCATGAAGTACGTGTCAGCAACATAGATATAAGGTATTTGCTCAATCCTGATGATGTAGTTCATGTACAAGGTAAAAAGGCGGACAAACATAAAATCCAGCTTTTTCAAGTGAAACATGTCAAAGATGTAATCGAATCAAAGGAAGAACTTTTTCGTGGGGAATGTGTCGACGTACAACCGTTGCTGCGGAACGTTAACCACGTAGAGCGGTTATCCTGGATTTTTCGAGGCGATCAGGCTTTTCTCTCTCCGCAGCACATCGTCATGAAGTCTCCTTAGATCGCCGTATATGGCCTCTACCGCTGCCTTAGGTAGGATCGGATCACTGGGGATATGGTATTTCACCACACCTATGATAGGTATACGGTCTTCAACCCGAGGCTGCGGAGGCGGCTGGCTCATAGAAGCAGCTTTGCCTTTCTTCGGTCTCTTCCTATGCTTCTTTGCTACTAGAAGTGAACCTATCATACGTTCATCCTCTGGCAATTTAGGCACCAACTCATCATGCTCAAACCCTGAGTACTCATACTACTGAGCCATCAATCCTCCGTCGTCATAGGCGCCGGTATTGAGATACTGTAGAGGGTCATCGTCATCCTCGTCGATGGCATCATGCATTGCTTCTTCGACGGCAGCGACGTCATCAGCCATTAATGGAGCCTCTTCCTCACGCCCTCCGCTATCATTCGACACGACAGGCGATGCTAATTGGGTAGGTGGGGTGTTTGTGTTCATACCTTGCTGAGGCTGCGTGGTCGTGGGTGTGCTCCCGGCCGCCTCCAGACGAACCAGACCCTTCGGCCACAACAGGACCCAACTCTTGCAATCCCCAAGCCGCCGCGAGGTCTCGTCGTCATCTCCCCCTAGTGCTACCAGAGGAGCCAAATTCTTGTGGTCCAGTTTGACAATGTCCACCAAAACCTTGAAGACGTCAGGGGGGATCGGCCGGCTGTGGAACAATTCTTCCTTCGGCTTCACTATCGTCGCCTTTCCCACGTCCACCTTCTGGCCGCTGATGGTGTACAGTATGGTGCACGGGGTTACGTCGCCCTGCAAAGACATGTCTGCGACATGAGACATCCGAAAGGCAACGGAAATAATAGATTATACATATATTGAAGAGGGCCGATGTGACAGGTACCATGAGGGCGTTGAGCTCAGCCAAAGACGTTGCCCCGCCGAGCACGCCAGAGACGGAGGACGGGCTGCTATGAGCAGGTGCGGGAGCAGGTGCTGGTGCAACGCTAAACGAGCTGCTCCCGAAGAAGTTGGAAAGGGGAAAGTCCACTGCCTCTTTATCTTGATTTTGCTTGCTCCAACTCACACTAGCCGGAATCAAGACACTATAAGAAGCTGCCATTTCCTCTCTTGCGGCAGCTACTGCTGCTTTGACTATCTCAACTGATTTCTTATCCACCGCAATCTCAACCTTCTTGTCGATGTTTTCTTCGTTTAACCTTCGTCTTTCCTTTCTCTCCTCGGCGGTCTCACGGCAGTACTTCTTCCACATGGCGCCGTCTCTGACACCGTGCACGCGTCCATACGATGGCCGAGTGTCCACCGGGAGTCCTTTCAATATGTTCAAGGCCCGGTTGAATGGTGTGTCCCACTTGGGCCTCGCCAACGCCTCAGACTGCGAGTCACTTTCGGCCGTAATCCTGTGCTGCTCTTTCTGCCAAAGGAACGTGGATCGTTTACAAATGTGACTAAACGTGCAGTCGAATTGATCAGAATCTAAAATTAGGGGGTAAATTAATAATTACCAGTAGTCTCATGAACTCCTTCGTGACCGCGTCTGTATCGAAAACCTTCTTGACTCGGTCCCAACGGTACCAGGCCCTGATGATGTCACGCTCCTGCGGGACGGTGAACTCCGCCAAGGGGTCTGGGATCCCCAGACTTTCGCGTTCCGCATCCTCCTTGGCCCATATGGGCCTCTTCCCCACGTAAACATGACTTCCGAGGTGGTGGCACCCCTTGTTCCTCTCTTGAAGCCCCTTCATGTACTATGACTTTTATTTGGCAGCTTCAACAATGCAAGCCTTTTTGAATATTTCGAACTTCTCTTCTGTAATTGTCGGATTATCCTTTACAGTCTCGGAGTAGGGTTCCTCTTTGATGATGATCCAATGTTTCACCCTTACTTTCTAGGTGGACAACGCACCGCTAAACTTGCCCATGGCGCGTCTATTTATCTTCTTCATTGCTGGGTCTTGCCACAGTTGAGTATATTTGATTTCATCCCGGCCCGGGAACAAGAATCCCTGGTGCAGCTTATGATGTAGGGTAGAACCCTAGATGCCCGATCTTTCATGATTGGAGTGGATCCCGCGAAGAACACGAAGAACACGAGGGGAAACACAAGGGGAAACATGAGAGGAATCACTCAAACCAACAAGATTTGATTACACATGTGCTCGATCCTCGAAACACAAAGAGATACATGATCCACGATCAACAAAGGACGATACAAGTAGCAAGTTCTTCTCCGAGAGGAGGTCTTGAGGGGTCTTCCCATGAGGGGTCTTGAATCCACTTGGGGGATCTTCTCCGTAGAGGTCATGAACTCCAATGGAGAAGGGTATCAAGTGGATGAGCAAAGCTCTATCTCTCAAATGAGCTAATCCTTTGCTAACCCTAACTAGGAGGAGGTGCAGGAGTATATATAGTCTAGGGCCACGAAGGCGTAAGTGAGGAGTACATGGGCTTCGGCCCAACACACTGTGCGCAGACAGGCGTCTGATGTCCGACGGCTGTCGGTCGTCCGGTCGCTCGCGGGCGTCCGGTCGTCCAGAAGTCTTCGGACTTCCGACATTTTGGCTCTGGTCCGGTAGTGCCGGATTTCCGGTCGACGTCGGTCGTCCAGACGCTGATGAGTGTCGGACGTCCGGTGTTTGGCGGTCGTCCGGGTGCTGTAGGTTGCCTCGGCTGGAGTTGATCTGGCTGGTGGAGTCTCCAGGCGTCGGACGTCCGGAGATCATCGGTCGTCCGGAGGTCGTCGGACGTCCGAGAGCTGTGGCTTCCTGGCAGCTCTTCCTCTTGTTCCTCGTGCTTGGTGTCCTCGCCGTCTTGTCCAATGCTCCTAGCTGTCCCATGGCCTTCCTCTTGGTTCCTGGTCATGAATAGCACACACGTTGGAGGTAGTAGCCATGTCTCACATGCGGGAAGTGAGGGTTCGGAGAGGAGCGAGTTAACCTTGTGTCCAATGGCGTATGTTTGAGGTCTCGTCATATGTCCTCTTGGGTCTTGGGGAGTCGTCATAGTGTACATGGGGATGACCGTAGGATGCTCCGCATCATCTCCCCCCCTTGGGAAAGATCCGACCTCGGATCATGATCTTCATCACCATGGAAATGGTTGTCGTGGACGGTCTTGTAGTTGGACGAAGTTGAAGACATGTCGCAGTCCAAGTGCTCCAAGGTGTCTCCGTAGTGGTATTCATGCAAAAAGAGCAAACACAAGCGACACTTGGAAATACCATGGTTATCGCACAAAAGGTGTCCATATAGTAAGCATGAGTCTGTGCGACAAGATTGTTCATGACAAGGCGCATGAAGCTTATCAAGATGATATAGAATGATATGCAAAGCATTCAAGGGAGCAAAAGCATTTGTAGTAAGCACAAAGTTGTTGGGAATGTGATTAATGCGACCATTGTGCAAAATGATGTCATAATGGGACGGTGTATCAAAAGCATGAACATGGTAATTGGTGCTCAATGTGATTATGTTATCATGCAATTGATGGTGGGCAATATGATCATGATGTATGAATATGCCATCTAGGAAGATCACAACAAATTTGCTATGGAAGTGCACAAGATTATATATCATGGATGACATAGAAATACAAGATGCAACAAGGCAATCATAATGCAAGTCAATCCATGCATAAAGTGCAAACTTGTCATGGGTATTGTCATACCATGGTTCGATGTTGTGGTAGAAGTGGTGGTCCAGTGGTGCTTCCAAAGTAGGTGCATCCACTAAGTGCGAGTGTTCCTCAAATTGAAGGTCCATAGGGTCCATCTCCAATGTCGCTCTTCCGTTCGCGATATGTATCATGTAGACAACAAGTAGGAAACAACAATGAAAGAATGACCCACCCAATATGCATATTTGAGGATGGCTCAAATGGAAGGAGTTCACCTTAGGAATATTCTGAAAGATGTTGGAGTTGCACATCAAGTACGCCTTCACATAACCAATATGTCTCATGACGGCTTCGCCTTGTGAATCCTTCAAAATGAAAGAACATGACAAACACTTGGAAAAACAAATGAGGTTAGCGGAAAGGCCAAACCAAACATTCGTGTGGTGAAATACCCAACAAGTGTTTTTATCATTCTTATCATAAGAAAGGACATGGGTGTAGGGCATGGTATGTAGGCATAAGATGCTAGCACAACCAAAGAGATTAAGCTCAAATAAGCAAGCATGCTTCACAAGTAAAATGTCCACGGCTCCAAGATCAGCAATCAAAGCATGGTTGCACTCACTACATGTGAAGATGAGAGATGCAACTATTGGAGGCAAGGGATAATGATCAAGATAATTCAAGTGAGAGCATGAACATATATGCTATCAACCCAATGAAATGACCAAGAATGGATCATGGGTGATGCAATCAAGCGAATAATCATATGAATCAACTCATGCAAGCTAGTAGTGCGAAGATGCAACATACTAGAGGTAATCATGGCAATCATATCATGTGTGCAAATAGTGGGCATATATAATGCACATGACATATCACAAGCGTGAAAGCAAGATATGAGAAAAGTATCATCATTGTATTGGCAAGAAGTCCTATGTAGATAGCGATGGAACATCATGACTCTCCCAATACAAGAATCAACAATAGCATGTGGCACATGGTAAACATGGTAATAGCAACAAGGATCTCCAACAAGCATGCAAATACACACAGAAGTAGTATAATGGTGAATCATATGTAAGTGCAAGCAAGGGTCACAATTGCATGGCAAAGGCCTGGAAAGAGGCATAACATGCAAAGTGAACACGATACAATGGGCATAAAGTAACAAGTGATATATAGCCCATAGCCGTGTGAGAGCCAAGTAAAAGATATGCGCGTAGTCCTTGCGCGAAGGGAACGGTGGTAAGGATAGTCCATGGGATCCCAAGTCATCGTTGCTCTCAAGAGCTTGTTTCGTCAACTCTTGGGATTGAGAGGTTAATGAGTATATGTGAGTACCTACACAAAACAAAGGCAAAAGGAAAATCGTGTGTGCGTGGTATATGTACACATCATCCATCGTGATGCGCACCTGCATGTGTTGGTTAGCACAAAATAGCCAATGCTCAAATAAATGAGATGCGTGATATAGAAACATGTCATCCATCATGAGAGGTTTGTTATTATGCATAGCATAATGGAGACTCAAATTGTGTAATGCATCATGAGAAATATGTAGAGCATTGTTATTCATGGAATGCATGTGGTGCACACAATCATGGGAACCATGCAAAGTATGAAATGCATCAAAATCTCCTAATATGTATGAGGAAACTATGGGGGTCTCCTCATGAGCATTAGTGGAAACATCACGTGGAGAATATTGACAACATCCAAAACAATGCATATCTAAAGCAATGTGTTCATGGCATGGCATAGTAGATGAATTGCGCAAATCATGTAAAGGAAGCATAGCAATATCATCACAAGAGAAACACATACCAATAACCATCATCTCGTCATCTATGCCATAAGTGCAAATGGGATTTATTTTAATGGGGCATGCATAGTTACTATGTTGAGATTGTAAAGATGCAATATGGGAGATCTCACTCATAGCATGTGACAAGTTTAATGGATTGACAAACATGATGTGACCGATAGAATTTTCACATGATATCCTATGGAGCATAGCATCACAACTAGGCAATTCAACATGCTCATCATCATATTCATCATAAATGGGTGGCATATCGAAACAAGACATAGTTTGCGATGAATCCATAAGGTGATCAACATCATGCAGGCAATCATTCACAAGATAGTCCACTAGTGGGACAAGAGAAGTACCATCACCTATGTTACCTTTAGAGCTCTGCTCATGTGTTGTAGGTGAGGTTGCCAAAATTGACACTTGGTCAATATCTTCATCAACTTGATGGTACCATGTGGGGTTGCAATATCGTCCATCATGGCCATCGGTTTTCCCATTGGAGGTATGGACTTGTCGAGGATTAGCGCTTCGTCTTGTTGGAGATCTAGCACCAAAAAGGAAAACACACTCGGAGTAGAGGTTAAGTCGTTAGAAATCATAGTGGCCTCACGTGCCCTCTCAACTACCTCACTCACTAAGTGTTGTGGCTCACTCACTTCCACCATGATGCTCTCACTCGTATGGTTGGTGGAGTCACTCAAATGGCTCTCAACCTCACATAGGATGTGTGGCATGCTCTCGTGTGTGGGGCTAGTGGTTGTCACACTCATCCTCTCATAGGAAATGCACTCAATGTCATATATGGTGGAGTCACTCATATCACTCATGGGGTGGTGGCTCTCCTCACATGGCAAGTGGGGCATCTCGTCATATGTGGGTGTCGAAGAGATGTAGGTGCAAATGTCTCCATGCTTAACTCCTATCGCCGCCTTGGTTGAAGGGATAGTCCCATGCTCAACCTCCTCATCCATAACGCCTCCAAAGATGAATGCCGTAGGAGGTGGCAAATCATCACTCTCCTCCGAGACAAAAGATAAAGTCTCATGCGCGGTCTCGTAGCTTGACTCGGAGTATGAGTCCCGTTGGGGCGCCGTCTTCATGTTGTTGAAGGGGTTCGCACTCGTCGTCGTGGTCAAAGGGGATGGCCCTTGCTTGACCTTCTTGTTGTTGTCTTGTATGAGGCCCATATGATGTGGCACCTCGTAGCTCGTCTCCATGACCGAAGGGATTTTCCCATGCTCGGCCATCTTCCTTGAGGGGCTTCCGAAGATGGAAGTGTCGCCCTCGCTTGTAGGTGGTTGCCTTGGACTTGAAGATGTCCATGTAGGCGTACTCATGGGAAGTAGGCGAAGATGCCGTACGTCCAAAGGCGAAGATGCCTTGATAACACTTGGCGAAGATGCCGAAGTGGTAGTCGTAGCCGTAGCTTCCTCTTGGTGGTGCTTGTCTCGTGGTCTTCTCTTGTGCTCACGAAGTTTGGACATAGCTTGATGTAGAGCTTGTTGGGACTTGTAGGTTTGCGCGTCTTGAGCATCTTCATGTTGATGGTGTCGTTGTCGTACTTGAGCTCGTAGTAGATGTCGTTCGTCGTCGTCGTGCACATGATGCTTGGAGGTGACTTGCCCTTCATGATGATGTGGATCACGATTGTGATGATGGTCGCCATGTAGATGTGGACGTGGACGAATTGCGCTTGCATCGCTTGGGCGCTTCGAAGATGGTCGACTTGCTCGCCGTCGCGTTGAAGATGACGAAGGGGAAGTAGACTTGACCAAGGCTCGAATCTCCTCCATCCTTGCATCTTGCTCCTCCTTTTGCGTGGAAAGCTTGTTGTCGAAGTAGTCACTTCTCCTTGCTTCGGAATGTCGTAAGTCGATGGTGATGTTCTCAATGACTTGCATTGCTCGTTGTAGTCCGAAGTTTGGAGTTTTGGTGTTGTAGTTGTTCGCGCCGTCGTTGTTGTGGAAGACCGGAGATGAAATGTATTGCCTATCCATCACAAGACTCGAGCAAATATGTGTGGGAGAAAGAGAAGAACTAGACCAAATGTACCTTACTCGATGTTGAAAATGGATCAATGATCACTCAATAATGTATCAAGAAAATAGCACAATTGGTACCGGTTCTCGTCAATTCTCACACCTACACAAGTAAGGCTTATGGAGTAGCTTGGTGAGGATAGTGGCACAAAAATTTGATGCAAAATGTTAGAAAGAGTCAATAATGTTGAAAGAGATTCACAAATTCACAAGTGAAATAAGTAGACCAATAGCAATCAATGGTACATGGAAACACACACGAATAGATAAATGGGGTCGTGCAACCAAGGAATGAGCTCAAAATGTGGAATCCACGAAAAATGCTCTTGTTGCACAACTCTAGAGAGACGCTAGCACGATTGCTCAATAGGTAGATACGACACTTGTGCACAACCTATAGGAGACAAAAATGCCACGACTTCCTATCCCAAGCATGACATATGTATGATGTTCCGGTGTTTCTCACACGATGATCCAGGATGATCATATATGACAATCTTATATGCAATGTGGTATGATGCTATGGCTATTGCTTACAAGCTTCTTTGCTCTTTCTCTTTTGCTTAAAATCTTATTCTTTTTTTATGGCCACTATGCGAAATGCACAAACCAAGATAGCAATTGTGTATATGCGGGAACAAGTTTGTCACACAAGAGATGATATGATGATACCAAGATGATACCAATATGATATGGTATGTATGCAATGGAAGGTGTAGATGGATGATCACTAATGTGCACAAGTAACATTGCTGGCAATACTCAAATGGCTTGTCTCGATAGGCAAGTGACGCAAAATGGACTAGGGGTTATCAATGCAATGGCAAGGGGAATATACAATGATGTCGTCGAGGTTACCGTTGAGGGTTTCTCGTTTGTAAGCCACGGACAAATGATGGTGAAGTGGTCAAAGTCGATGACGACCTCGTGGCGATGATGAGTGGCAGTGTTCTCGATGTCAAACTGTTCCTAATTAGCCGAAACACCTTAGGAAATGAAAAAACCGCAAACTCAAAATCTCAAAGGCAAATGTCAAATGGTGGTAGCGGGATGCGGTGGTGGTTTTGCACTCGGCAATGCGGAAGTGGAATGATGGGTTATGCGAGTCAAAGTTGAAGTGACCGTCCCTAAGTAGCCGAAACACCTTAGGAGGCACAAGCCACAACTCAAACAAGCTCAAACAAAATTGGGTTAAGTTGGGGTGGCGGAAGTGTATGGTGGACTAGGTTATGTGGAAGTGATGGTAGTGGTTGATGACGAAGTAACCATCCCTAAGTAGCCGAAACACCTTAGAAGACTCGAGTCACTACTCAAGCAACCACAAATGCTATATGGAACAAAATGGGTTAGGTTGCGGAAGTCGGTGGTGGTTATGCGGATGATGTGGTGAAGGCCCTAGGCAAAGATGCCAAAGTTCCAAAAATTTGATGGAGTCAAATGGTGGTGGTAGTATTTTTTTTGGGAAGGGGGATGTCAAGAGCTTCAAAACGAGCTAAAGAACATCAAAATCCGAGTCCGGATGAATTATTTATGGCCGAAACAAAAATCAGCCGAAGTCAAAATCTACAGGTGTCGGACGTCCGAGAAACGTCGGACTTCCGAGGATTTTTCTCTGGTTAGGGGTGTCGGACGTCCGAGACTTGTCAGAAGTCCGAGGTTTCGGCTCTGGTCAGAGGTTCCGGTCGTCGGGTAAAGCTCGGACGTCCGGTGTATCGGGGTCAACGCGAGATTTGTGTCCCGGGACGCGATTTTGGGCGGAAATTAGGGATTTCGGGGGCAAAATTGAGGTGATTTCGTGGAAGAAAAGTGGGGAAACTTGGGGAAAAGCTAGATCCACTCGAAACACAATAAATCGATGGATCAAACTCAACAAAACATTATCAAACAAACAAATCAAAAAAAAATTGGGGCTATTTTTGGTGGGGATTTTCGAAATTGGGGAAGAACACAACAAAATTAGGCTAGAAAAAGAGTTTTACGGGCTCCAAATTCGTGATCAACGTGGCTCATGATACCAAGATGATGTAGGATAGAACCCTAGATGCCCGATCTTTCATGATTGGAGTGGATCCTGCGAAGAACACGAAGAACACGAGGGGAAAATACGAGAGAAATCACTCAATCCAACAAGATTCGATTACACATGTGCTAGATCCTTGAAACACAAAGAGATACACGATCCATGATCAACAAAGGACAATACAAGTATCAAGTTCTTCTCCGTGAGGAGGTCTTGAGGGGTCTTCCCGTGAGGGGTCTTGAATCCACTTGGGGGATCTTCTCTGTAGAGGTCGTGAATTCCAATGGAGAAGGGTATCAAGTGGATGAGCAAAGCTCTATCTCTCAAATGAGCTAATCCTTTGCTAACCCTAACTAGGAGGAGGTGGAGGAGTATATATAGTCTATGGCCAGGAAGGGGTAAGTGAGGAGTACATGGGCTACCGCCCAACACACTGTGCACAGACAGGCGTCGGACGTCCGATGGCCGTCGGTCGTCTGGTCGCTCGCGGGCGTACGGTCGTCCGCAAGTCTTCGGACTTCCGACGTTTTGGCTCTGGTCCGGTAGTGCTGGATTTCTGGTCGGCGTCGGTCGTCCAGACACTGATGAGTGTCGGACATCCGATGTCTGGCGGTCGTCCGGGCGCTGTAGGTTGCCTCAGCTGGAGTCGATCTGGCTGGTGGAGTCTCCAGGCGTCAGACGTCCGAAGATCGTCGGTCGTCCGGAGGTCGTCGGACGTCCGAGAGCTGTAGCTTCCTCATAGCTCTTCCTCTTGTTCCTCGCGCTTGGTGTTCTCGCCATCTTGTCCAATGCTCCTAGCTGTCCCGTGGCCTTCCTCTTGGTTCCTGGTCATGCATAGCACACACGTTGGAGGTAGTAGCCATGTCTCACATGTGGGAAGTGCAGGTTCGGAGAGGAGCAAGTTAACCTTGTGTCCAATGGCGTATGTTCGAGGTCTCGTCATATGTCCTCTTGGGTCTTGGGGAGTCGTTATAGTGTACATGGGGATGACCGTAGGATGCTCCGCATCAGCTTCCTTAGGAGGGAGTGCTCCATATTTGGTATCTTCTTTAATTTCTCATCGTTGATGGTGGAGGTTGCCCGTAGGATGCAGCCTATTTGATTGCCGTAGCACATGCGCGCTTCTGCAGGCTCTTTTGGCTCAAAATTGTCGGAGTCCACCTCCGTGACCACCAGTCTAGTAGTATTGAGCTGGTTTGGGCGTCGTATCCTCTTCGGTTTCGATTCTGTACTGGCTTCGCCAGTCTCGGCGCCGGTGTCGATGTCGGTCTCAGCGCCGGTCTCAGCGCCCGTCTCGATGTCGATGTCAGTCTCGGATGTGACAGGTGGGCACTGCAACAACTGTTTCTCCTCGAGATAGTTCAAATAGGCGCCTGCCGCCTCGTAGATGTTGCAATCACCAGAACTCTGTCCTTCATCGTTGCTAGCCATGTTTCCTACGATTAAATCTAGTCAATTAATTCTAGACCTATTAAAATGAATAATGACATAAAAATAGGCCTATGTTTTGCAGGAATGTTGATTCATTCCCGTTGCGGCAAATCCCGGGCACTCGATATGTCCTAGTTTGTAGCACAAGTCATGCTGAAATTCACGGAAAAATTCGGCATGACCTTTGCTACAAAGTGGACAAATCGAGCGCCTGAAATTTTCCAGAGCGGAAATGAATCAACATTCCGGCAAAACATAGGCTACTCAGAATCATTCCCTGCAAACAACAAAAGGCCACTTGGGCACAATCGAACCACTTCAATGTTGCATATAACAGGACCACTTAAGAACCTATACATGAGCAACTAATAAAAAATATGTCCTAATAAAAATTATTAACCCTAGAACTCAATTTCTGTCCTAAATTTCAAATTATGAACCCTAGAACTCAATTCCAATTATGTCCTAAATTTCTGTCATAATAAAAAATCAGTAAAAATTAAGAACCTATTGGACTTGCAGCACTAATAGAAATTTATATTTTTATATTGAATTTTTTATCTAAACTAAACCCTACTGCCCTAAGTAACATCTAATTCAAATTTTAAGTGTAGAAGAAAATTCAGTTAAGTACTAATAGAACAAAATTCAGTTAACTTTAGTGCTCTATAATGATGAAATGAAAAAAAATTAGTTAACTACTGATTTCATTCATTTAACTTCACCTAATTAACGTACTGTACCACTACTACTAGTAGCACTACTAACCTAATTAACCAAGTAAAACCCTACTGCCCTAACTAAAAAACATCTAATTAACATCTACTACTACCACTACAGCCCTAACCTAATTAACATCTACTAGTACCACTATATACTACTAGCAGCACTGCTGCAACATTTTCTTCAATTTGTTCTTTTAAAAAAACATCTATGAAAACAAAAACCATAATTAAACCCTACTGCCCTAGTTAAACCCTACTGCTCTAACTAAATTTTTGCTCTAAACCCTACTGCCCTAGTTAAACCCTACTACCCTAACTAAATTTTTGCTCTAAACTAAATTTTTGCTCTAACCTAGCCAACCTAGCTAACCTAGCTAGTTAACCAAATGAACCTAATTAACCTAGCTAGTTAACCAAATGAACCTAATTAACCTAGCTAGTTAACCGAAATAGTTAACCTAGATAATTAACCTAATTAAACTAGTTAACCTAGCTAGCTAGTTCTCTGTCAAATCCCTAGTCCATGAGAGAGAGAGAGAGGAGGGGTGGTGAGCTTACAGAGGATACTCAGGGAGGTGGCGAGGGCGTATCCGGTGACGGCGAGGGAGGCAGTGGTGGTGAGGGAGGGAGGGGCATCGAGGGTGGCTCCGGTCAATGGCGGTGAGTGCGGCTCCGGTGGCGTTGAGGCCGCGCGGCCCCGGTGGCGTCAGGGGCGGCTCCGATGGCGCGCGGCGAGGGAAGGCACCAGCGGGAGCGATGGGAGGGCGCGCGGAGGGCGACGGCGAGTAGGGCGACGACGGTGATAGCAGAGGTGCGAGTGGGGATTTGGGGGAATTTGCTGAGGGAAAGAAGAACCGCGCGGGGGTTAAGTCAAACATAGCGGTAGCGCCGGTCCAAAAAAGCGCTATAGCTAACGTAGCTATAGTGCTGGATACCAAAACACGCTACTGCTATAGGCAGTATCTATTTATTTTCCTTTTGTTTTGTTTTTTCCTTTTCCTTTTCCTTTTCTTATTTACTTCTTTTTTTCCTTTCTCCTTTATTTAAGGAACTTATCTATAGCGGGGGTACAAAGAACGCGCTACTGCTACTTTAGCTATAGCGCTTGTTCTGAACGCATGCTACAGCTATGCCTTTCTCCTTTATTTTTCCTTTTCTTTTAGTTTCCTTTACATTTTCTTTTTTCCTTTCTCCTTTTCTATTTCGTTCATTTTCATTTACTTTTCTATTTGTTTTTCATTTTATTTTCTTTTCATTAGCAGTAGCGCTTTCCCCAGAAAGCGCGCTGCTACAACCAACTTAGTGGCAGCGCGTTTTGCGTAAGATCGCTACTACGATTTCTAGCCTGCCGGCAACAGTGTGGGAATTGTAGTAGTAGCGCTTTTTCTCGCAGAGGCGCTAATGCTACCACCATAGCTGTAGTGCGTTTTGAGGACAAGCGCTACGGGTAAGTAGCAATAGCGCTTTCTTTTGACCAGCACTACTGATAATCCTTTGTGTATAAGGTTTCCCTAGTAGTGAGTGTTGTCAACAAGTAAATCATCATCACCTAGCAAATCATCTTCATCACTATTGAAATCAACATACTCGGGGTGTGATACCTTAGGGCCTTTAGCCATGAAGCATCTTCCAATTCCTTCATTTGGTGTGTCAAATATGTCATAGGAGTTGGATGACACAAGTGCAAGTCCGGCAACACCTTCATCTTGAGTATATTCGGAGTCGGAGTGATAGCTTCTCTCGGAGTAGTTGTCAGAGTCGGAGCCGGATACCCATTCACCAACGTGAGCTTGATGTCTTCGTCTTGTGTAGCTCTTTGATGACTTCTCCTTCCTTTCTGAATCCTTGCTTCTATGAGAGGGTCTTCGTTCATAACGATCATCTCTACTCCTTCTCTCTCTTGGTGGTGATTCATCTCTTTTACTTCTTCTTTTTGGTGAATCTTCTGTTTTCTTGTAGGGAGCCGTACACTCATTGGAGTAGTGTCCGGGTCTTCCACAATTGTAGCAATTACGATCAGAACTAGAAGATCTTTTGTCATTGTAGGATCTTGACATGGAGCTTCTCTCTTTGCTTCTATTCTTGTTCAACATGTTGAAGTTCTTCACCATTAAGCTCAATTCTTCATTGAAGACTTGTTTCTCACTTGATGTTGTAGGAGCATCACTTGAAGCTTTGTAAGCACCACTTGACTTGTTGTGGAGCTCTTCCTTATCCCTGAGTGACATCTCATGAGCAACAATTCTACCAATGACTTCTGTGGGCTTGAGATCTTTGTAATTGGGCATCATTTGGATCAAGGTGCACACGGTATCATATTTTCCATCCAAGGCTGTTAGGATCTGTCGGTGTTCTGGGAACCGGGGTACCCAGACTTGCCTGCCTGCGGCCCATAGTGTGGCTTCATCAGCGGCCTGGTAAGGCCCTTGTCCAGCATCAACAACACAAGACCCTCGCGAGGGGCCAAGCCTCGCGAGGCGGACGACGCCAAGAGCTCCGGAGGGAGCGGCTTCCCCAGGCCGGCTCCTGACGAGCGGAGATTTCCATGCAAGCCCCACCTCATGAGGTTCAGGTGACGCAATCCATGACGACCAAGGCCAGGCGGGCGCCAGCAGGCTGTAACACCCCAAAATTCGGGTTATCGATTTTTGTGCTGTTATTCCTTCCTAGCTTTCCTCCCAAAACTTTTCCTCTGGAATCTGGTGAATGACCAGGTGAATCCAGACAATCCTCAGCCTCTCCATGAATTTCTCATGTTCTTGTGCCAGCCAACCTTCCGTCAGTAAACCCCAAACCTCATTTAAACCCTAGTTTCAAAATATTGGAACTAGAAATCCTGCCTTTGTGTTTACAAAAGAGCTCTCATTTTCCTTGCTCTGTTAATCCTCTCAAAATTTCCAGAAATCCTTCTTCATCCATAAACCCTAGATGTGTAAAAATATTGCCAAGTCATATGCAATATTTCTCAGCTAGAATTAATTCCTTTTTCTGTCTTTCTGAGGAATTAAATCCAGGAAAATATCTATCATCTCCAAAGTTCATAAAAACTTGTGGAGAAATTCTTAAGGATTATATTGAGCTCTCAAAAAAATATTGGCCATAATTAAATAGGGGAAATTGCTTTTTCCTATTTTAAGCCAATATTTCAATTTGGGGCCTTTGCAAAGGAACTACCATTTTGGTAGTTAGGAAAAATCCCAAATAATTTGTGGAGCTTACCCTATCCATATATTCACCATTTCCATCAAAAAAACAAGTTCCGCCAACTAAATTTGAGCACAACATCCATTTGCAAACTCTGTCCAGATTTCCTGTTTGCAAAGGAAGTGATTGATTCCTTGATCTCCTTGGGCTGAAATTTTTCAGGGTGATTCATTATGAGATATTACCCTTGGATACCAAAAATCAGTCCATTCCATCTAACCAATATTTCTCAGTAAGTTATCTAATTTTCTGTTCAGATTGCATCATTATGAAGGAAGTACCTTCATAGTTGATCAATTTGAGCTGAAACTTTTCCAGCTAGCTCTCATAACCAAATCATCAGCCTACACCAAAAATCGTCCATATCCATCCAGCCATTTGACCCCAGCATCCTCATCTTCATTTTTGGTCAGTGGGCAAGGTTACAAAGGAAGCACCATCTAGACCTGTCCATTTATGCTGAGTTTTTGCCAAGATGGTCACCTTAGTGGATGATTGACCCCTGCCAAAGATCATGCCAAGAGGTGCACTGTGCTGGCCACACCATATGTCAAACACCTTGCTGCTGGGAACTATTTTACCTTGGTTTAGTCACTTCAGACCTCTCCCGTGGCTTCCAGCTACTTAGGTAAACCCCAGTAAGAGAGGAGAACACTCCAGACATGGTTTTATTGTGTTTTGGTGCCAAGTGCACGTGGTGCCGGTGGTGACCGTCGACGTTGTTGGCAGAATCGGTGCTCTGGGCACCAGATCCTTCGAGAGGCCACTTCCTGCAGGCCGCAGCTCGTCCGGGAGTGCCGACGAGCTGCCCACCACTCGTTTACGCTGTTCGGTCACCTCTACCCCTTGTCCCCTAGCTCGTGGACGTCTCTGCCTACCTTGATTCGCCGCCGGATCGCCGCCACGGCACCACCCTTCTCGGAGCTTCGGCCGCCATCTAGAGCTCCTCTCCGTGGCTATAAATAGCATGCTCCCGAGCTCACCCTCCTCACGAGCGAAGCCCCAGCCCGCCCACCTAAAAGCTACTGAAGCTCTCTACCTTTCCTATGGCGGTGAGCTCGCCGCCAATCTCGTTAGCCAATCCAGCCCCTTGGCCCTCCCCCTCTTCTCCCCCTGCGTCCCTGGCCACTCCCTGGACGCCGCAGACCGCCACTGCCCACCACTCCGCCGAAGAAACCCTGCCGGCATGGCTTCCCCCACCACCTTCGGCCGCCGCGGCTCAGCCAATGGAGGCGACGCTGCGAGCCATCTCCGACGGCCCTGCGGCCACCCTTGAAGGTGGAAGAGCCGTGCGAGTCCGTCCCGCTCGTCGACAGCTCCGGCCGGCCAGCGAGACACCGGCATCGAGCACGGCCTGAGCAGCCATGGCGCCCTCCCTATAGCCGGTCGGGGGAAGAGGATGACCGTGAGGAGGAGAGAGAGAGGATGGGGTAGGACCCACCTGTAAGTGACCGCGAGCCCGGGCCCAGCTGAGTAAGTGGAAGCGCACTCGATGAGTTACGCTTTCGGTTCCCTGAAAGCACATTTTCTAAAAGGCGCTTTCACTTTCCAGCTGGCGATCGAACCTGCTATTTTGTGAACGTTCACTCGCTAAGCACTGAAATGGACAGTTTCTGTTTTTTTTACACTTAACGAACGAACGACCGTTTCTTCGTGACCGTAACTCCGATTGAGGTAAAACCAACGCCCACGTCTTCAGTTCGTCGATCCCGTTCTGATGGCATCATTTTCATAATGTTTTCACACTGTGAAAATGACCAATTTGCCCTTGCCCTTCGATCAGCCCCTTCGAGAGGGAAACCTTTCCGGCAAATCTTTCCGGAGTTTTATCGCACTTCTTCCCGGCGTATTCATCAACCCCCAAGCAAGCCAACCTCTTATCATGAGCTCTGGTCTTGCGTGATGACTTTGCTTGCACCCTGTGTACTCATCGTAGTACATCTATATCGCATGTTAGTCTGCATTTGCATACACCTGTTATGTCATCTGTATTAGATGTTACCATTACCTATCATCTAATGTCATGACTTGTTTTCATTCCATATCTTGCCATGCTAGTAACAATATTTTGAATACCATTATCATGATAGTACCATGCTTTGATCTCATGCCATGTTTGTCAATGTTGTCATGATTCTGCTATGCTGATGTTAAGTGATTGTTCATGCTTATAATTGTTGATGTAATGGTGCGAATGATGGAGATGTTAAATTGAATTTATAAACCAAACTTAGCTGGTTGATCCAGAGTCACCAGTCCGGGCTTATCCGTGCAGCCACATTTGCCGGTATGGGACGGCCTTGACTTGGTCTAGCTTTGTACTCTTTCACCGGTACCACCATCTAAGGAAGGTTATGCGTGCGTGCTGCCCTGATCAGGTAGGCGGCGATAACCTTGTGAGCCCAGTTGATTGTTTAGCCCGGGAGTCCCTGTTTGGGACAGTTGTGTTGGCCACGACGGTGGTAGGTGTCAAGAGTGACACAGGAGCCACCCAGGACATGACCCTAGGAGGGTATGATTGTTGGTGGTACGATGGAGTAGTCATGGGTTAGGCAGGTTTCGTTGGAGCAACGCTGGTCCACCTGAATGGGATCACGAAGTCAGGTGCTCCATGGTGTGGGTAAAGTGTACAACCTCTGCAGAGTGTAAAATCTATTCGAATAGCCGCGTCCACGGTATTGGACAGCCCATCCAGACCTCACTAGGTGGTCAACCGTAACAAAGATAATAATGATGAAAGAACTTGTCTTATGTTCGGAAGTGCTCAGTGGATCATGAGTATTCCGAGGGTTGTGGGACAGCCCAGCAGAGAGTAAGTTGGTATTCGGTAATAGTAAGTACTGTAAGCATCTAATGTGATCGTTGCCATGCTATGATATGTAGTTGATATGCCTGATCCATGTTATGCCATGCTTGATCCATGTTCTCCTGTTAATTCCATGCCATGTTTAGAATAAATCCTTATAATAGCATAGGGCTTGCTTTGTCATCTGCTTGTTTGGATGCTATGTATTTGGTTGTCTTGCGAGTACATTCAAAGTACTCACCTGGCCTTGCACATGGACAGTTGCAAGAGAAGATCCATTAGGCTAGATCATAACCCAGCCAGTCCTGTGAGATGTGGAGCCCAGCCAGAGACGTTGTTGCCGCTGAACCAAGACCTTCGCTGCCATTTTAGTTAGCCTTAGAGCTATGTAATATTGTTGTAAGCAACAGTATTGTAATACTCCATTTCATTTAATAAAGCCATTTTGTGCCTAGAATTGCTGTATCATGTCTTTGACGTGCGCCAGGTCTTATCCTGGGGCTGGCGTGCGTCGGCCCTCTATCGGGGTGCCACAAGACGTGGTATCAGAGCCAGGCTGGCTGTAGGTTACCCTAGCACCAAACCACCCCTATTTTCAACCGGTAGTGAGCCCAATAGAGTTGACCCATCCCTGGCATCCGACATGGCCACTATTGATCAATAGGCAGAGTAGTCGGAGGTGACGTATCCCTACCCAGTTGTCCGCCCACCCAGCCACCCTGGATTGGACCGCGACCCTACGCCATTGTCGGTCGTGCCGGCGTATCTTCTACTCGGTATGAGAAGGATCCATGCCATGCTGGTGTGTTCCAGCCTGACTGCCTATTTGACCCCCCCACCTGCGAGTCGCAGCTGTCTCCATTCAGCAAGCCAGATCCCCGCAAGAGACCCAGACTGGTATCCTCAAACCAGTAGCCATGGCCAGTTCTTCCAAAGAACCCACTTTCCATAGCCGAACCTTGGCTAATGGTTATCCCGGCTTTCCTCCCATCCTTTCAAGTATGCTCACTCAAACCCTTGGTTGTAGTACTCCTCCGGTGTATCTGGTGTCCCAATTGGAACCCGTTCCCCACCTTTGCCAATTCTATGCAAATGCGCATATCAATCCAGGTCCAGCAGTGGATGGGAAGCCCATGATTTTTCAGGGCAAACCCATGCCCACCCCCACATTGGCTGTCCAGATAGCTGCTGCGGAAGCCATCGCTCGTCTTCGTTTCTAGTGTCCGCAAGTAGCGGAGATGCGGGAGTTTTGCTACTTTCCCTCTGCAACCAGCACAGGCTGTGAGTTCTTCGGCATAGTCGAGGATGTTGACCCGGCAATAGTTTGTCTGGTTCAGTTCATTGCTGCCCAGGGACTACTGCTCTCCGTCATTCTTGGAGAGTTTAAATCCATTGACCATGACACCACTCGGGTTGTTACGGAAGCATACTGTGCGGCCCGTCAAGCTGCATCCCAGACCACCAGTTCCCTGTCGCCAAACCCAGTGCCACCTTCGCGACTATTACCACCCTCGCAATCCGTGAACCCATGTCGACCCGGCATCATCCACCCAAATTCCATTCGAGGAGCTATTCGGCGTCTTCGTCATCGGGATGTGTTCCGTCAAGTTCCCACTGCAGCTCCAGCAATTGAGCCCCAACCCATAGAGGTGTCCGACGATGAAGATGGAAGTTGGCTCAGCCTTCGTCCCCCAGGAGAGCCCCAGCAAGAGTAGGCCCATTTGTGGCTCCGGCAGTGAGCGAAGCCAGGAGATGCCGCGAGTATGTGTGTTGCACAGACTGTTTATCTGTCCTCGTCTAGGATTAGGACCCTGTAGTTCGGAGTGAGTTGTTGCTGTTAGTTGCTTAGTAAGGTTGTGCTTTGTTGTATTACTTGTACTGCTTGTGCCTGTGTGCTGTTGTAATGTTGTGTATACCTGTTTGCTCTGTGTGTTTGGTTCATCTGTCACTCTGTTAAGCAGAAATGTTTAACAGAGCCGGCAGTGGATTCTTAACAAGATTTTAGTCAATAGAACACTTACACCTAACAACATTGGACTCGCCCGCAGTCCCTAATAAAATGCGAGCTGGTGTAGGTGTATGTATACCAGGAGTACATACACCCGCTAGCATTAAAACACCTTAGTGTAATCTGCTCGATATGCTTCTTTCCTCTGTCTCCATTTTGCTACTAAATGCATTTTGCATTTGCTTTCATATTAGTCTGAATAGATTGCATGTGTATCATGTGAGCAATGTCTGCATGCCAAGTTTCTTCTCCCGAGTACAGCCGCCACAGTACTCGGGTATAATGCAAAACCACCTATCCATACCTATTTGTGCTTACTCCATTTGCCAGTCTTCCTGAACCCAGTGTTCTGGAAAACCAGCTCTGTCCAATAATTTTCCCGGTCCCAAAATCTTTTTCTCAGCACCCAATTGCAATCTCGGAGAAATTCTGAGAAATTTTATTGCAGCATGAACCATTACAACCCCTTCAGTCTAAGATCTAAACCGCGATTCTACCTCATCCCCCACTCGTTGTGGATGTTGTTCAGCGCGGAGCAACCAGCAGTGTGGGCTCCACACTGGTAGAGCTCCATTGACCACACCGCACTAACCACAGACCCAGCGGCGCCTCTGTCACCATCTTGTGTAATGCTGACCGTCCACCCCTCGCCCCGCCACAGCCCGTGCTTATTCCGCCGGTCTAAGACGGCATAGATGATCACCAGCCACTGCTCGGTTAGCGGCATCCCGACGATCATCGAGGATCATCACACACAGCAGCAACGAGAAGCCAACCAATGCCGCCAACAGACTCACCAAGAGGATGGTGATTAATTCCGAACCCACGTCCGCCATTAACGCCTTACCTCGCGCTCCTGCAACCAGAAGGAGAAGGAGAAGAGGAAGAAGAGGTGAGTTAGGATGTGAGGTGGAGAGAAGAAACTGCCGTCGTTTTTATAGTCCAAGTCTGGTGTACGGTGAGCGAGGTCCAGGAGAACCGCACGTCGCTCGATCACCAGCGTCCAGGAGGCGAATCCGCGAGCAGTGCCGCTCGGCGCTGGCCCGCGATGGGAGTGCTCTCTGTGTCAACCACGTGCACGCCACGCACTATCGTCGTAGGGAGCTTTATGCCCCAGGAGCTACGCGTGCGCAATGCCTAGCCGCACTCAGGACAGCAAGGGAGTGAGAGAGAGACGTTGGCTGGAGAAAGAATAAGGCTGCCAGTGGGCCCTAGGCCCACCTGTCAGCGAGAGAGTCCACTGTTCATTGCGGTGCCCCAAGCATTTTTGGAAGAAGGAAATTCTGCTTTTTCTAAAAATGTCAGGGCTACCCAGCAGCACCTACCCGTGGAGTAGATCCCGCGATATCCGTATCTCGATCTGGGTGTACCAGTTTTCGATACTCTTAACTCGGTTGGTTTCAACTACCTGGTTAAGACCCAACCCAGAGGTTTTTCCAGGAGGCGTAATCTCTGTTATGAGCTAACCCTAGGAATCTCGAGGACGAGATTCTCTTAAGGGGGGAAGGTTTGTAACACCCGAAAAATCGGGTTATCGATTTTTGTGCTGTTATTCCTTCCTAGCTTTCCTCCCAAAAAATTTCCTCTGGAATCTGGTGAATGACCAGGTGAATCCAGACAATCCTCAGCCTCTCCATGGATTTCCCATGTTCTTGTGCCAGCCAACCTTCCATCAGTAAACCCCGAACCTCATTTAAACCCTAGTTCCAAAATATTGGAACTGGAAATCCTGCTTTTGTGTTTACAAAGGAGCTCTCATTTTCCTTGCTCTGTTAATCCTCTCAAAATTTCCAGAAATCCTTCTTCATCCATAAACCCTAGAGTGTGTAAAAATATTGCCAAGTCATGTGCAATATTTCTCATCTAGAACTAATTCCTTTTTCTGCCTTTCTGAGGAATTAAATCCAGGAAAATATCTATCCATCTCCAAAGTTCATAAAAACTTGTGGAGAAATTCTTCAGGATTATATTGAGCTCTCATAAAAATATTGGCCATAATTAAATAGGGGAAATTGCTTTTTCCTATTTTAAGCCAATATTTCAATTTGGGGCCTTTCCAAAGGAACTACCATTTTGGTAGTTAGGAAAAATCCCAAATAATTTGTGGAGCTTACCCTATCCATATATTCACCATTACCATCAAAATAACAAGTTCCACCAACTAAATTTGAGCACAACATCCATTTGCAAACTCTGTCCAGATTTCCTGTTTGCAAAGGAAGTGCTTGATTCCTTGATCTCCTTGGGCTGAAATTTTTCAGGGTGATTCATTATGAGATATTACCGTTGGAAACCAAAAATGAGCCCATTCCATCTAACCAATATTCCTTAGTAAATTATCTAAGTTTCTGTTCAGATTGCATCATTATGAAGGAAGTACCTTCATAGATGATCAATTTGAGCTGAAACTTTTCCAGCTAGGTCTCATAACCAAATCATCAGCCTACACCAAAAATCATCCATATCCATCCAGCCATTTGACCCCAGCATCCTCATCTTCATTTCTGGTCAGTGGGCAAGGTTACAAAGGAAGCACCATCTAGACCTGTCCATTTATGCTGAGTTTTTGCCAAGATGGTCACCTTAGTGGATGATTGACCCCTGCCCAAGATCATGCCAAGAGGTGCACTGTGGTGGCCACACCACATGTCAAACACCTTGCTGCTGGGAACTATTTTACCTTGGTTTAGTCACTTCAGACCTCTCTCGTGGCTTCCAGCTACTTAGGTAAACCCCAGGAAGAGAGGAGAACACTCCAGACATGGTTTTATTGCGTTTTGGCGCCAATTGCACGTGGTGCCGGTGGTGACCGTCGACGTTGTCGGTAGAATCGGTGCTCTGGGCACCAGATCCTTCGCGAGGCCATGTTCTGTAGACCGCAGCTCGTCTGGGAGCACCGACGAGCTGCCCACCGCTCGTTTACGCCATCCGGTCACCTCTACCCCTTGTCTCCTAGCTCGTGGATGTCTCTGCCGACCTCAATTCGCCGCCGGATCGCCGCCACGGCACCACCCTTCCTGGAGCTTCGGCCGCCATCTAGAGCTTCTCTCCGTGGCTATAAATAGCATGCTCCCAAGCTCACCCTCCTCACGAGCGAAGCCCCAGGCCTCCCCTACGAGCTACCGGAGCTCTCTGCCTCTCCTATGGCTGTGAGCTCGCCACCAATCTCGTCAGCCAATCCAGCCCATTGGCCCTCCCGCACTTCTTCCCCTGCGTCCCTGGCCACTCCCTAGACGCCGCAGACCGCCACAGCCCACCACTCCACCGGAGAAACCTTGCTGGCGTGGCTTCCCCCACCACCTTCGGCCGCCGCGGCTCGGCCAATGGAGGCGGCGCTGCGAGCCATCTCCGACGGCCCCGCGGCCACCCTCGGAGGTGGAAGAGCCATGCGAGTCCGTCCCGCTCGTCGATAGCTCCGGCCTGCCAGCGAGACGCTGGCATCAAGCACAGCCCGAGCGGCCATGGCGCCTGCCCTATAGCCAGTCGAGGGAAGAGGACGACCACGAGGAGGAGAGAGAGAGGATGGGGTAGGACCCACCTGTAAGTGACCGCGAGCCCGGGCCCAGCTGAGTAAGTGGAAGCGCACTCGATGAGTTACGCTTTCGGTTCCCTGAAAGTGCATTCTCTAAAAGGCACTTTCACTTTCCAGCCGGCGACCGAACCTGCTATTTTGCGAATGTTCACTCGCTAAGCACTGAAATGGACAGTTTCTGTCTGTTTTTACGCTTAACGAACGAACGGCCGTTTCTTCGCGACCGTAACTCTGATTGAGGTAAAACCAACTCCCACATCTTCAGTTCGTCGAGCCCGTTCTGATGGCATCATTTTCATAATGTTTTCACACTGTGAAAATGAACATTTTGCCCTTGCCCTTCGATCAGCCCCTTCGAGAGGGAAACCTTTCTGGCAAATCTTTCCGGAGTTTATCGCACTTCTTCCCGGCGTATTCATCAACCCCCAGGCAAGCCAACCTCTTATCATGAGCTCCGGTCTTGCATGATGACTTTGCTTGCACCCTATGTATTCATCGTATTACATCTGTATCGCCTGTTAGTCTGCACTTGCATACACCTGTTATGTCATCTATATTAGATGTTAGCATTACCTTTCATCTAATATCATGACTTGTTTTCATGCCATATCTTGCCATGCTAGTAACAATATTTTGAATACCATTATCATGATAGTACCATGATTTGATCTCATGCCATGTTTGTCAATGTTGTCATGATTCTGCTATCCTTAAGTTAAGTGATTGTTCACGCTTATAATTGTTGAGGTAATGGGGCGAATGATGGAGATGTTAAATTGAATTTATAAACCAAACTTAGTTGGTTGACCCGGAGTCACCTGTCCGGGCTTATCCGTGTAGCCACATTTGCCGGTATGGGACGGCCTTGACTTGGTCTAGCTTTGTGCTCTTTCACCGGTACCACCAACTAGGGAAGGTTATGCATGCGTGCTGCTGTGATCAGGTAGGCGGCGATAACCTTGTGAGCCCAGTTGATTGTTTAGCGTGGGAGTCCCCGTTTGGGACAGTTGTGTTGGCCACGACGGTGGCAGGTGTCAAGAGTGACACAGGGGCCACCCAGGACATGACCCTGGGAGGGTATGATTGTCGGTGGTACGATGGAGGAGTCACGGGTTAGGCAGGTTTCGTTGGAGCAACGCTGGTCCACCCGAATGGGATCACGAGGTCAGGTGCTCCATGGTGTGGGCAAAGTGTACAACCTCTGCAGAGTGTAAAATCTATTCGAAGAGCCGCGTCCATGGTATTGGACAGCCCGTCTAGACCTCACTAGGTGGTCAATCGTAACAAAGATAATAATGATGAAAGAACTTGTCTTATGTTCGGAAGTGCTCAATGGATCATGAGTATTCCGAGGGTTGTGGTACAGCCCAGCAGAGAGTAAGTTGGTATTCGGTAATAGTAAGTACTGTAAGCATCTAATGTGATCATTGCCATGCTATGATATGTAGTTGATATGCCTGATCCATGTTATGCGATGCTTGATCCATGTTCTCCTGTTAATTTCATGCCATGTTTAGAATAAATCCTTATAATAGCATAGGGCTTGCTTTGTCATCTTCTTGTTTGGATGCTATGTATTTGGTTGTCTTGCGAGTACATTCAAAGTACTCACCTGGCCTTGCACGTGGCCAGTTGCAGGAGAAGATCCATCAGGCTAGATCGTAACCCAGCCAGTCCTGTGAGTTGTGGAGCCCAGCCAGAGACGTTGTTGCCGCTGAACCAAGACCTTCGCTGCCACTTTAGTTAGCCTTGGAGCTATGTAATATTGTTGTAAGCAACAGTATTGTAATACTCCATTTCATTTAATAAAGCCATTTTGTGCCTGGAATTGCTGTATCATGTCTTTGACGTGTGCCAGGTCTTATCCTAGGGCTGGCATGCGTCGGCCCTCTATCGGGGTGCCACACAGGCATAGTACAGCAGGTTTCCTCTTCGGTGCTAAGGAAGCAAGCGCAGACGCGGAGTCCCAAGGAATCAGCCAAAGGTTTCCATTCCCGTGCTACAAGACCAGGACAGCAGGACGGTGGTCATCGCCGAGCCCACCACGACGTCACGACCAGAAGCTTTGCAGGCGAAGATCACCTTTCGTCAGGATAAGATGTACTACTTGTCTCCCTTCAATCTTGGCCGTTGTGGGATCCCTTCTCGCCTTCATTTTGGGGGAAGAGGATCGAGGCCACTATAAATATAGCTAGGCCACCACCATAGACGGAGGAACGGGATCATCCTCACCAGCTCACACCAGCACAAGAACACTCCTCCTGAGGTTGTTCTCCCTCTGTACTAGTTCATCCTCAGCCCACCTCGAGGCCAATCCACCACAAAGTAGGAGTAGGGTTTTACACCGCAAGGTGGCCCGAACCTGGGTAAACTGCTGAGTCCCTTTCCTTTCCTGTTCATCGAGCTAGGTGATGAGATCGACGAGTCGGCAGGCTGGGGAGATTGAGTTCTTCGCATGCACCCCAGAGTTCGAACCTTTCTTGGGTCTGCGGAGCCCTGAATCCGACATGATCTTCTTGATGATGAATTTGTCGGTCATCTCTCTGCTTCCTAAGCTGGCAATCTCATTTGTGATGAGGGCAAGCCTAGAGTACATCTCAGCAACTCCTTCACCATCCTTCATCTTGAACTTGTCAAGTTGACTTTGAAGCACATCCAATTTGGATTCCTTCACGGACTCGGTACCTTCGTGCATATCAACCAAAGTATCCCAAATTTCATTAGCATTCTCAACGCGGCTGATTTTGTTGAATTCTTTGGGGCACAATCCGTTGAAGAGAATATCGCAAGCTTGAGCATTGTATTGCAACATCTTCATTTCTTCCACGGACGCTTCACGATCCGGTTCTTTTCCATCCTCGAAGAAATCACCTTGCAAGCCAATGTGCACAATAGCCCAAACGGCGGGGTTATGACCAAGAACATGCATTTTCATCTTATGCTTCCAACTAGCAAAATTCGTACCATCAAAGTAAGGACCTCTACGGTGGTAATTTCCCTCTCTAGACTCCATACTCTCCTAGGTTATGAAACCAAGGCTATGATCACCAAAGCTATGGAAATCAAGGCAAATGGAGACCAAAGCTCTGATACCACTTGTAGGATCGAAAGTAGGTCTAGAGGGGGGGTGATTAGACTACTTGACCAAATAAAAGTCTTACCTTTTCCCAATTTTAGTTGTGGGCAGATTTTAGCAATTAACACAAGTCAAGCAATCAACCTACGCATGCAATTCTAAGAGTGTAGTAGCGGAAAGTAAAACATTGCATATGAAGGTAAAGGGAAGGGTTTGGAGAGTGCAAACGCAATGAAGACACGGAGATTTTTGGTGTGGTTCCAATAGGTGGTGCTATCGTACATCCACGTTGATTGAGACTTCAACCCACGAAGGGTAACGGTTGAGCGAGTCCACGAAGGGATCCACCCACGAAGGATCCACGAAGAAGCAACCTTGTCTATCCCACCATGGCAATCGCCCATGAAGGACTTGCCTCACTTGTGTAGATCTTCACGAAGTAGGCGATCTCCTTTCCCTTACAAACTTCTTGCTTCAACTCCACAATCTTGTCGGAGGCTCCCAAGCGACACCTAACCAATCTAGGAGACACCACTCTCCAAAAGGTAATAGATATTGTGTTGATGATGAACTCCTTGCTCTTGTGCTTCAAATGATAGTCTCCCCAACACTCAACTCTCTCTCACAGATTTGGATATGGTGGAAAGATGATTTGAGTGGAAGCAACTTGGGGAAGGCTAGAAATCAAAATTCTTGTGGTTGGATTGGAATATCTTGATCTCAACACATAAGTAGGTGGTTCTCCCTTAGAAAATGTAGGCTGAAAGTGTAGGCATGTTCTGATGGCTCTTTCACATATGGAGAAGGGGGTGGAGGGGTATATATAGCCTCCACATAAAATCCAATCGTTACACACATTTGACCCAACTCGGTCAGACCAAATAGAAGAACTCAGTGAGACCGATTCAGTTCAAAATGTGAATGTTAGGAATATCGGTGGGACCGATGTTCTAGGGCTAGGGCAAAACCTCATCTCGGTGAAGCCGATTGCGTGAACTCGGTGAGACCGATTTCAGCAAAGAGCAAACAGAGAGTTGGTCAAGCAAACTCAGTGTGACCGATCGCTCATTTCGGTGAGACCGAAATGTTACAAAAGGGAAACAAAGAGTTTGCAGGGCCATCTCGGTGAGACCGAGATCCGTATCGGTGTGACCGAGGTGTTAGGGTTTCTAGCAGTGGCTATGTCAAATGAACTCGGTGGCGCCGGATAGAAGATTTTGGTGGGGCTGAGTTTGACTTTGGGTTTTGGACATATTTGGAAATGAGAAAGTGGTTGAGACCTTTGGAGCAATATCACTAAGCATTTTGAGCAAGTAGACCATTAAGCAACACCTCATCCCCTTTTAATAGTATTGGCTTTCCTATGGACTCAATGTGATCTTAGATCACTAAAATAGAAATGAAGAGTCTTGAGCTTTTGCCAATATGTGTCCTTAGCATTTTGAGGGGTTCACATCTCTGGTCCATGCCATGCAATTTATTGAACTTTCTGAAATATTAAACTTGAATGGATATTAGTTCAATGACCTATATGTTGTTATGAATTACCAAAACCACCCGGGGATTAGTTGCACTTTCAGTTGCGCCTAGATTTTTGGCGCGGAGCGTGATGGTGAGACCTAAGTTAGGAGGATGACTTGCGCCGAACTAGCATCCAGAGGTTATCGCATGAGAAGTCCAGACACCATGGACCCATAGGAGGTGATGTGGACAGGGCCGGCCCGCCAGACAGAGCTCGGTCGCTTGGATTTATCAATGCGGCAGGGACGGACCCGAGCATAGATGTCATGCCAAGTCTTCTCATGCAACAATCCGAGGAAGAACACTCGGCGTGCGCCTCCCGCGGTTGCGAAGCACCAAAATTGTGGTTGTACGAACTGAGCCACGCGCCCTTACTCACCTACCCTCGATGAGCTCATGCGAGGACAAGGCACCAAGGACCCCAGGAGGTGATGTGCACCGGAGCTGGCCCGCCAGACAGAGCTCGGTCACTTGGATTTAACAATGTTGCAGGGACGAACCCGAGCACAGACACCGTGCAAGCCCTTAATCATGAGGCGGTCGAGAGTGGGCTCGCGAGGGCGCGATGACATTCATGGTGACGAAGCACCAGACACGTAGGTCAAAACATCAAGGAAATCTTATCGAGGCATGGCCAGTTCTGATACATGAGCAAAGCGATGCTGCTGCAGGGGCGTACCCTTATAGCCTAAGGGTAATGCAGCCCGTGGGGCGCCCTCAATTGAACAAACCAAAAAGTCGCCTGGTAATGATGCTGCAGAGGCGTCGAGGTAGTCGATGAAGCGTGTCATGGAGGTTCACTCCTCACGAGCCGGATGGCTCCGGAGGCTTGGGAGGCTCGCGAGGCCCAGGGGGCTCGCGAGGGTCCGGGGCCTCCTGAGATGCCACCGCCAAGCATCGGGCCTCATGAGACGCCATGGCACGCTGTGCCAGACGCTGGTACGACGCGCCAACGTTCAGCAGGCCGAAGGGCATGCCGACGTAGTTGCAGGGCAATCACCCACTCCGGCTGACACGCGACGGCCAAAAGAGGTCCTAGGAAGCGGCCCTGTTGAGGCCTGGGATGTCGAGGCAGACGCGTAGCCTGTCGCCTGCATCAGGGGCGGCAGCTGCACTGGTGGGGCTCGCGGGCCGGCGCTCGCCGCGCATGGCTTGCGCTTCCTGAAGTTCCTCGATTGCCTTGGTGATGAATTCTTGTGCTCCTGGTGCCTCGCGCCTCGTTCTTTGCTTGTGGGGGCACGTGTCGAAACACGTCTCCAAGTGGTGCCCGAGCACCTCCCTCGTCGCATTGGTCAGGTATGAGGCTCTCCAGATGGGAGCCCCCGAGCCCGTCCTGAGGGACACGCCAGGCGCGCCTTCCTATGCGGGAGGGAGAGGTGCCCCGGCAGCAGGCGCAGAGCCCGAGGCGTCACCGGCGGGTTTTTTGGTCTCAGGACGGCTCTTGGGGAGGAGCTGCTTCTTCTTCGTAGGGGCAGCCTCAGCGGGTGCAGCGTCACCTTCGTCATCTGAGTTCTCAGCCGCCGCGGCCTGGTAGGGATGCTCAAGGGAGCAGACCGCATCCTTGTCATCACAGGTGATAGTGATGACGCCGCTGCATCCTGGCATCTTGAGGATGTTGTAGCCATGGTGGGTAGCCGCCATGAACTTGACAAGGGCACGGTATCCCAGGATGGCATTGTACGGGAGGCCGATGTGGGCCACATCAAAGTCGATGATCTCCGTATGGTAGTTGTCGCACTTGTCGAAGGTGACAGGGAGGCGCACCTGCCCCAGGGGAGTGGTGTTGTCGTCGGTCACTCCAGAGAATGGCTTGGTGGGCATCAGTTGGTCGTAAGGCACTTGAAGCGTCTTGAAGGTCTCCACGGAGAGGACGTTGACGCCGGCGCCGCCATCGATGAGCGTCTTGGTGACTGAGACATTGCCGATGGTGGGCGTGCACAACATGGGGAGTGCACCAGCAGTAGCTGAATACCTGAGGTGGTCCTTGGAGTCGAAGGTAATGGCATACTGTGACCACTTGAGGGGCCGCGCAGCTTCAAGCCTCGGGTGGGCTGCATTCACCTCACGAGAGAACTATTTGAAGATGTGGTTCGAGGTGGGTACCTGAGCTCCGCCAAGGATGCAGGCAATCGCGTGAGGCTCCTGGTAGCCCCCGGGCCCTTCGTCTTGCTGGTTGTCATTGTTTCTCCTGTGCAACAGCGGCAGAGGTGGAAAGCTAGCGTTGCCCTGAAGACGGGCCTCACGAGGCTGATCGTGCCAGGTGCCATCACGAGGCTAGTTACGCCAGCCACCCTCGTGAGGCTGATGGCGCTAGCCCTGATGGGTGTTGCGGTTGTCCCAGCGGCCTCCGCCGTGGCCTCCTGCACGACCAAAGCCACGGTCGCTGCGCTCGGGGCGGCGGCCCAGGAGCTCGTCCCGGAGCGCCCTAAGCTCCTAACAGTCATCGGTGTTGTGGGTGTACACGTTGTGGAAGACGCAGAACGGGCGGGCATCCTTGGGGGGATCGTCGCGATCACGGCCGTGCTTCAACTCAGGCTCTACTGCCAGCATGGTGGGGCCATTGCGCTTTGCTTCCTTGGCCTTGGCCTTCTTGTCTTCGGGATCGACGTCTGGGTGCTTGAGGAGGAAGAGGCGGCCTTCTTCGGCCTTGGCGCACTTGTCGGCCAGATTGAACAGCTCCAATGGTGAGCATAGGTCATCATTGATGGCGAGCTCCTCGCTCATCCTGACGTCTGTGACGCCTTCTGTGAATGCGGAGATGATGGCCTCGTTCGAGGCCTTCGGGATCTTGAGGCGAACTTGGGTGAAGCGTTGAATGTACTTGCGGAGGGTCTCGCCCGGATGCTGCTTTATGCGTCGCAGGTCATTGACGGTGGGCGCGCGGTCACGGGTCCCTTGGAAGTGGCGATGAACCGCTCGCGGAGCTCATCCCACGAGGAGATCGACCCCTCCGGGAGGTGCATGAGCCCGGAGCACGCGCTGTCCTTGAGGGCCATGGGAAACCAGTTCGCCATGACCTTGTCGTCGCCATTCGCTGCCTCGATGCTCAGCGCGTAGAGCTGGAGGAACTCCGTAGGGTCGGGGATGCCGTTGTAGCATGGGGCCAGATCTCGCTTGAACTTGACCGGCTAGACAACACGACGCAGCTCACGAGTGAAGGCGCGGCAGCCCGCCGCACTCACGGGCGCGGCCCGCGCGAGAGGGGCATGGTCCTGGCGCCCACACGCGGCAGGCTCCAGAGAAGCCCGGTCTTGGTGCTTACGCGGCGGTGCCAATAGTGCACGCGCGTCGTACTGCGGCTGCTGCACAACCTGGCAGCTGCCTCGTCCCGGGCTGGCGCCGACGCTCCACGCGGTGGGTCGCACGGGCATGCGTCGTGCCATGGCTCGACGTCGGCGCAGCACAGAGGAGGAGGCTGAGGCGCACCATGAGCCACGTCGCCCTGCACGAGACAGCGTGGGACGGAGCGAGTGGGAGGGCGCCGGGGCCTCGCCAACGACATTGACGAGCTCGGTGATGCGGCTCAGCCAGGCAGTGTAGCCTTCGTTAGCGGGGCGGTAGCGCAGCAGCTCGTGCGCCATCAGCAGCGTAGCCTACATGTTCGTCGGCCCGCGACGAGCGTGGGAGGACGAAGCTGTGGCGGGAGTGTGGGACGTCATGGCGGTGCGGCCATCATGCTGCCCGGAGGGTGGCAGCAAAGAGTCCTGCTGCTCATGAGCGGCAGGGTCAGTGGCGGCGTTGGCTGCGGCAGAAGCGGAGCGGCGAGGGGCACCGTGGCCCACCGGTGCCGTCTAGGCGACACGGGCGGCCTGGCGCTTGGCGCAAACTTGATGATCGTCGACCATGGGAGTGGTGAAGCAAGGATGGAGCGAAGCAGAAGGAGAACTTCGACACGCCTCTACATGGCGTGCCAAATGTCGCAATCGGGGCTCCGCGGACCCGAACAAGGTTCGAACTCTGGGGCGTGAGCGAAGGATTCTGCCTAGCTACGACTCATTGCTCACCGCCTCATGGCCTAGCTCCGTCGAGCCTGAGCGAGCGGGAAGAAGAAGTGGACGCGGTGGTTTACCCAGGTTCGGGCCACCTTGCGGTGTAAAACCCTACTCCTGCTTTGTGGTGGATTGCCTCGCGAGGAGGATGAGTATGAACTAGTACAAGTGTGAGCTGCCTCGGGAGAGCTCAAGGGGTGGTCGATCTCCTTCCCTCTACGGTGGAGACTAGCCTATATTTATAGTGGCCTTGGTCCTCTTCCCTCATAGCTAAGGCGGGAAGGGATACCATAGCAGCCAATTTGAAGGGGGTAGGAGTACACCCTATCCTGACTAAAGGTGGTCTTCGCCTGCAAAGCTTCTGGTTGTGATGCAGTGGTGGGCTCGATGATGACCTCCGTCCTGCCGAGCCCGTGGTCTTGGTCTTGTTGCACTGGAGGGAAACCTTTGGGGGATTCCTTCGGAACTTGCGTACGTCCTTGCCTCCTTAGCACCAAAGAGGAAACTGTCCTGGACAGCGCCCGTTGGCGCCCTTCTAGCTCTGGTCATCATGGATCATGTCACCACGTGCCTCGCGAGGTGGGGTGCCTGCCTACAGATGTCCGCTCCTCAGGAGGTAGCCTCGGGAGGCCGCTCCTCGGGAGGCCTCGATGTCGTTCGCCTCGCGAGGCGGGGGCCCTCTCGAGGGTCCTGCTCGTGAAGTCTTGCTGCTGGGCCGCGCCAGGCCGTTGGTGGAGCCACGCGCTGGGCCATAGGTAGACGGGTCTGGGTACCCCCGGTCCCAGAACAGCGACAAAGCCTTCAAGTCGCAAGCCCTAGTGGATTTTTTGGTCGAGTGGGTGGAACAGGAGCAGCTCGCCCCAAGTCTCCCCGAGCACTGGACAACGTTCTTTGATGGCTCCAAGATGCTCCTTGGCTCTGGAGCTGGAGTGGTCCAGGTGTCCCCTAAATGCGACCGTCTCAGCTATGTGCTTCATATCCACTTTAATTCCTCCAACAATGAGGCAGAGTATGAGGCTATTCTGTATGGGATGCGCATGGCAATCTCTCTTGGGATCCGCCGACTGATGGTTTATGGTGACTTGGATCTGGTAGTCAACCATGTCATGAAAGAGTGGGGTATCCGAAGTCCAACAATGATAGGCTACTACAACATGGGCAGAAAACTGGAGAAGAACTTTGAAGGGCTGGAACTCCACCATATCCCGCGGCTCAAGAACCAGGCAATTGATGATATGGCCAAAATTGGTTCTACTTGGAAGGCAGTCCCGAAGAACATGTTCCTGGAGGACTTGCACTTGCCCATGATCAAGGAAGAACCTTTAGTGGAGGAGCCCCCACAGCCAATTGGGCTATCAAATTCGACTGAGGTTGACATTCTAGCAGAGATCGGCTTGGTCTAGGAGATACTTGTGATCATTCCTGAGTGGACCGAACCATATGTCGGCATTCTGAGAATGGGGGTACCCAGACCTGCCTGCCTATGGCCCAGCTATAGGACTCCACGAGCAAGACCCTCGCGAGGGCCCCTGGCATCGCGAGGTGAACGACGTCAAGACCTCCCGAGAAGCAGCTCCCCGAGCCTGCCTCCCGAGGAGCGGAGATCTCTATGCAGGTACCCCACCTCACGGGGCTCTCGATGACGTGAGCCAAGATGACTAAGGCCAGGCGAGTGCTAGTGGGGGCAGACCAGGACAGTTTCCTCTTTGGCGCTAAGGAGGCAAGGACAAGCGCGGGTTCCCGAGGAATCGCCCAAAGGTTTCCTTTCCAGTGCAACAAGACCAAGACCACGGGCTCGGCAGGACGGAGGTCATCACAGAGCCCACAGCTGCGTCATGGCCAGAAGCTTTGCATGCGAAGACCACCTTTCGTCAGGATAAGCTATACTCTTGTCCCCCTTCAAAATTGGCCACTGTAGTATTCCTTCCCGCCTAAGTTATGAGGGAAGACAACCAGGCCTAGTATAAGTATAGGCTAGCCTCCACCGTAGAGGGGGATGGATCCAGTCTCATCCTTTGAGCCTTCGTGAGGCAGCTCATCCACTGTACTAGTTCATCCTCAACCTCCTCGTGAGGCCAATCCACCACAAAGCAGGAGTAGGGTTTTACACCGTAAGGTGGCCCGAACCTGGGTAAACCACCGTGTCCACTTCTTCTTCCCGCTCACGCGTACTCGACGAGATTAGGCCGTGAGTGCGGCGAGCTGTGCGACATCGTGAAGCGAGATCCTTCATACACGCCCCAGAGTTCGAACCTAGTTTGGGTCTGCGGAGCCCCGATTCTGATATTTGGCGCGCCAGGTAGGGGCGTGTTGAAGCCTCCGTTTCTTCATCGACCACTCTCCGTCCTCGCTCCGCCGCATCCATGGCCGAAGCCCGCCGAGTTCGCGCCGAGCGCTGGGCCGCTCGCGTCGCCCAGATGGCACCCGTGGGCCACGGTGTTCCTCGCCGCTCCGCCTCTCCCATAGAAAATGCCTCCACCGACCCCACTGCTCATGAGCAGCAGGACTCGTTGCTGCCACCCTCCATGCAGCGTGACGGCCGCACCGCCACGCCTTCCCTCACTCCCGCCACATCGTTGTCCGCCCACACCGGTCGCGGGCCAGAGAATGTGCAAGCCGCGCTCCTCATGGCGCGTGAGTTGCTGCGCTGCCGCCCTGCCAATGAAGGCTACGATGCCTGGCTTGGTCACATCACCGAGCTCGTCAACGCCGCCGGCAAGGCCCCGACACCCTCCCACTCACTCCGTCCCCCGCCCTCCCGTGCGGGCGACGTGGCTCATGGCACGCCTCCGCCTCATCCTCTATGCAGTGCCGACGCCGAGCCTAGGCGCGGCACGCCGCGTGGGGCGCCCGCCCCGGCACGGGATGAGGCCAGCTGCGAGGTGGTGTAGCAGCCGCAGTACGACGCGCGTACGCTCCCCACACCGCCACGCCAGCACCAAGACTGGGCAGCTCTGGGGGCTGCAGCACAGGTGCGTCAGGACCCTGCTCCCCTCGCACGGGTCGCGCCCGTGAGCACGGCGGGCAGCCGTGCTTTCACCCTGCGCCGCGTTGTCTAGCCAGGCAAGTTCAAGCCAGACCTCCCCCGCGCTACGACGGCACCCCGGACCCTGCAGAGTTCCTCCAACTCTACTCTCTGAGCATCAAGGCGGTAAACGGCGATGACAAGGTCATGGCGAACTGGTTCCCCAAGGCTCTCAAGGACGGCGCACGCTCCTAGCTCTTGCACCTCCCGGAGGGGTTAATCTCCTCTTGGGATGAGCTTCGCGAGCGTTTCATCGCCAACTCCCAAGGCACTCGTGACCGTGCCCTCACCGTCAACGACTTGCGGCGCGTGAAGCAGCAGCCGGGTGAGACCCTCCGCAACTACATTCAGTGCTTCACCAACGTTCGCCTCAAGATCCCGAAAGCCTCAGACGAAGCCATCATCTCGGCATTCAACGAGGGCGTCACGGACGTCAAGATGAGCTAGGAGCTCGCCATCCATGATGACCTATGCACGGCGCTGGAGATGCTCAACCTGGCGAACAGATGCGCCAGGGCGGAAGAAGACCGCCTCTCCCTCCCCAAGCACCCTGACTTCGATCCCAAAGACAACAAGGCCAGGGCCAAGGAGGTGAAGCACAAGGGCCCCACCGTGCTGATAGCAGAGCTTGAGTTGAATCGCGGCCGCGACCGCGAAGAACCAGCCAAGGATAACCGCCCCTTCTGTGTCTTCCACAATGTTCACACCCACAAGACCAATGATTGCTAGGAGCTCAGGGCACTCTGGGATGAGAGCCTGGGTCGCCGCCCCGAGCACGGTGACTATGGCTTCGACCATGGAGGAGGCCACGACGGAGGCCGCTGGGACAACTGTAACCGTCGTCAGGATTGGCGCGACCAGCCTTGCACGGATCATTGGCGCGATCAGCCTTGCGACGGCCCCTGGCATGATCAGCCTCGCGAGGCCTGTCCTCAGGGCAACGTTGGCCTTCCTTCGCTGTCGCTGCCGCCAAGGAGGAACGATGACAACCATCAGGACGATGGGGCTGGGGGCTTCCAGGAACCACGCGCGATTGCCTGCATCCTTGACGGCGCCTAGGCACCAGCCTCGATCTGCTTCTTCAAGCAATTCTCTCGTGATGCGAATGCGGCCCTCCCGAAGCTTGAGGCCGTGCGCCCCCTCAGGTGGTCGCAGTACTCCATCACCTTCGACTCCAAGGATCACCTCAGGCACGCGGCCACTTCCGGCGCCCTTCCCATGCTATGCATGGCCACTATCAGCATCGTTTCTGTCACCAAGACTCTCATCAATGGTGGCACTTGTCTCAATGTGCTCTCCATCGAGACCTTCGAGATGCTTCAGGTGCCATATGACCAGCTCATGCCCACTAGGCCATTCTCTGGGGTGACCGATGGTTCCATTGTTCCCCTGGGGTAGGTGCGCCTCCCTGTCACCTTCGGCAAGCGCGACAACTACCACATCGAGCTCATCAACTTCGACATAGCCCACATCGGCCTCTCGTACAATGCCATCATTGGGTACCCTGCCCTCGCCAAGTTCATGGCGGCAACCCACCATGGCTACAACGTCCTCAAGATGCCAGGCTGCAGCGGCGTCATCACTGTCGCCTGTGATGAGAAGGACGTGGTCTGCTCCCTTGAGCACGCCTACCATGCCACGGCGGCAGAGAACCCTGATGATGAGGGTGGCGTCCTGCCTCCTGAGGCCACCCCCGCCAAGAAGAAGCAGCTCCTCCCCAAGAGTCGTCCGGAGGCCAAGAAACCCCGTCGGTGATGCCTCAGGCTCCGCATCTGCTGGCAAGGCGCCCCTTCCTCACGCATAGGAAGGCGCGCCCGGCACCTCCCTCAGGATGGGCTCGAGAGCTTCCGTCTGGAGAGCCTCTGACCTGACTAGTGCGACGAGGGAGGTGTTTGGGCACCACTTGGAGGCGTGCCTTGACGCGCGCCCCCACAAGCAAGGAGCAAAGCGTGAGGCACCAGGGGCAAGAGAGTTCATCACCAAGGCAACCGAGGAGCTTCAGGAGGCGCAAGCCATGCGCGGCAAGCGCCGCCCCGCACCCCCCACCGATGCAGCCGCCGCCCCCGACGTGGGCGAATGGCTGCACGTCTGCGTCAACATCCCGGGCCTCAACAGGGCCGCTTCGCAGGACCTCTTCTGGCCCTCGCACGTCAGCCGGAGCGGGGGCTACCCCTGCAACAACGTTCGCATGCCTTTTGGCCTGGTGAATGTGGGCGCTACGTACCAGCTCCAGGCACTGCGTGCTATGGCGTCTCATTAGGCTCGACGCTCGACAGTCGCGTCTCAGGAGGCCCCGGACCCTCGCGAGCCCCCCGGGCCTCGCGAGCCTCCGGAGCCGTCCGGCCCGTGAGGAGCAAGCCTCCCCGACAAGCTTCATTGACTACCTCGACGCTCCAGCAGCATCATTGCCAGGTGACGTTTTGGTTTGTTCAATTGAGGGTGCCCCTCGGGTTGCATCATCCTCAAGCTGCAAGGGCCCGCCCCTGTAGCTGTGTCATTTCATTCATGTACCTTGAACCAGCTATGCTTCATGAATTATTTTGCCTGTTGACCTCGCACTCGACGTCGCGTCACCTCTGGAGCCATCGCCCCATGGGTTGTGCGTGCTGCCAACTCCCCTCCTAAATGTCCCATGAGAGGGGGCTACTGGCACGGCACATGTGCTTGGTTCCGTCCCTGCAGCGCTAATAAACCTAAGCGACTGAGCTCTAGCTCGCGGGCCGGCCCCGTGCACATCACCTCACCAGGTCCTTAGTGCCTTCGTCTTCTCACGAAACGATTCCTAGTGGATCACACACGCTGTCCCTTGTATCTTGTGATGGGTTAATATGCAGGAACCTCAGGAGACAGGCGCTCGAGCGGCCCTGATGACACCCTGCCACCTCAGGAGGGTTCGCTTCAATCGAGCAGTTGTTCGATCCGCAAAGGCTAAGTAAATCAGTCTGTTTGCCTCAGTTGCTGGCCAAGGCCCTCTTTCCTATCAACCCCCACAAGGCGAAACCATTCCTTTTCCGTGCAAACCGCTTGCACGTTAAAAGGGGGGCTCTTGTGCATTGCGCCTCAGGAGCTCCTACTGGCTCTCAAGACCTCACCCCCTGGCCTTGTCCACGGCATCGCGACCTGGCATACCAGCGGCGGCTGAGCCCCGCTCGAGGGCCGGGTCCCGAGGACGTAGAGTATCAGGGTGAGCAAAGATATGGGGGGTAAGCCTGGCGAGGGAATACAGGAAGAGGGGTGCAGCCCGGCAGCGCAGTAATTTTTCAAAGTATAATGGGCGTCAATCTTTTCACGCACCCCTAGCGAGACTTGTGTTGGTTCATTACAGAACAGAAAGCGTACACATGATCAAAAGCTCCAGAGAAGCACGCCCGCATGACGCAGGAACCCACCAAGGGCCACGAGCGCACCAAGCTAAGTTATCTTGTTCACGCCAGGCGTGAACCTTACCATTAACGCTTTACCTGGACTTTCGCGACCTCGTTTGGGCAAGGAATCCCCCTCTTTTATCTTTCGGGAGCTGCTTGCGCATCATAGGGGACCTCGTGAGCATCGCGTCTCAGGATCTCTTACCGGACCTCGGGTCGCTCACTTCCTGGCCTTGCACACGGCATCACGACCTGGCATACCAGCGATGGCAGAAGCTTACCTGGGGACTGGGTCCCGTCGATGCAGAGCACCAAGCCATCGTAAGATCAAAAAGGGGACCCATGCCCATAGGAGAAATGCCAATGTAATTTGAAAACATGAGCCGGAAATGCTATGTTAAAGGAGCAAGTGCCGCAGTTCCTTACACGCCCCCTCGGGGCCCTTCATGACTTTGATGCAGGAAATAAAAGCAAAAGAAACGGCCTCCCGAGGGCCGCAACTCATGAGGCGCTGACTCCAGTGTCGCAGCGCCTAATCGGTGTCCTCCTCCTCCTCCTTGACCGGGGTGCGGCGACGTTGCGGTTGTCGTAGTCGTCGTCGCTCGAGCTCCCCTTGGAGGAGGTGCCGCCACTGCTGGAGGCGTCGCGACCATCACCGAGGGCAAGTTTGCCGCCGAGGACATCGCTGCCACAATGGCCGTCGTCGTCGGAGAGGTGGTCGTCGTCGCTGCTATCGCCCTCTGGGCAGCACCCTAAGCATCCGCCGTCTTCCTCGAAGATCTTGATGAAGAGCGTCGCTGCCCCGTCGTACTTGAAGTGGAGGGTGTGCCTCCCCTTCAGGCCACGGGTGCGGGCGAACATCTGCCACCCGTGGGTCAGGTAGATGTAGCCGAGGGGGTGACCTCGACCTCCGCCCATGAAGATCGGTTGCAGCGGTCGTCAGGCTGCAGCCACAGCCCAACGGGTCCTCCCGCCGGCAGCTCCTCTGCGAAGGAGCACGGGAGCTGAATCCAGGTACGCGGCAGGCTCTCCATCCACACCACGAACTCATGGGCTATGTCATCCGAGTGGGCCCACGAGCGAGGTGGTCGGGTGGCCACCGCATGCCTCCCCCTTGGCCTCGGTCGCCGCAGCTGCCGGAGCCGGTGCGAACCATCAATGGAGGGCGCCCATGCCCCCGAGATGATGCTATGGCCGTAGCTGTGGACTTGCGAGGGAGGTCGCGCCCCCTCTTGGGTGGAGGCGACTCCGGTCCCTCCTTGGGGGCCTTGCCCTTCTCCTCAGTGGTGAACCTCCTCACAGGTGCCATGGTTGCTGCGGCTAGGATTAGTGGCAAACGGGCGAGTAGACAGAAACGGGATGGGGCTCTGCCCCCTCGCCCTCTTATAGGCAGTCAAAGAAGGCCAACCGGCGCCCCTCCACCTTCGCGCGATGATGGCTCCGCAGCGTGCGCCGGGCTTTGTGTCAGCCTGGGCATGTGCCGAGGCGACGTGGGTAAGTGGAAGCGTCTGCGTCCCGTTGTGCGCCACGCGTCAAGCCTGGCCCGCAGGCGATCGGGGCCCATGTTGCTTCGCCCCTCGCTCCTTGCCTTTGCTTCAAAGCCAGGCCGAGCTCGCCTTGGGCCTAGGGGCTACTGTCGGCATTCTGGGAATGGGGGTACCCAGACTTGTCTGCCTACGGCCTAGCTACTGGACTCCACGAGCAAGACCCTCACGAGGGCGCTCGGCCTCACGAGGCGAACGACGTCAAGACCTCCTGAGGAGTAGCTCCCTGAGCCTACCTCCCGAGGAGCAGAGATCTCTATGCAAGTACCCCACCTCACGGGGCTCACGATGACATGAGCCATCACGACCAAGGGAAGGCGGGCACCAGCGGGCGCAGACCAGGACAGTTTCCTCTTTGGTGCTAAGGAGGCAAGGACAAGCGCGGGTCCTCGAGGAATCCCCCAAAGGTTTCCTTTCCAGTGCAACAAGACCAAGACCACGGGCTTGGCAGGACGGAGGTCATCACCGAGCCCATAGCTGCGTCATGGCCAGAAGCTTTGCAGGCGAAGACCACCTTTCGTCAGGATAAGCTGTACTCTTGTCCCCCTTCAAAATTGGTCACTATGGTATTCCTTCCCGCCTAAGTTATGAGGGAAGAGAATCGGGTCTAGTATAAGTATAGGCTAGCGTCCACCATAGAGGAGGATGGATTCATTCCTCATCCTTTGAGCCCTCGCGAGGCATCTCATCCACTGTACTAGTTCATCCTCAACCTCCTCGTGAGGCCAATCCGCCACAAAGCAGGAGTAGGGTTTTACACCGCAAGGTGGCCTGAACCTGGGTAAACCACCATGTCCACTTCTTCTTCCCGCTTGCGCGTACTCGATGAGATTAGGCTGTGAGTGCGGCGAGCTATGCGACATCATGAAGAGAGATCCTTCATACACGCCCCAGAGTTCGAACCTAGTTTGGGTCTGCGGAGCCCCGATCCGGCACCATACATTGCATATTTGCTCAGGCAAGAATCCCTGGAGGATGAGGTCGAGGCTCGTCAGATCGTCCGCCGATCGAAAGCCTTCACCGTCATGGGTTATCAGCTCTACAAGAAGAGCACCACTGGAGTCACTCAATGCTGCATTTCCACTACAAAAAAAACCACTTCCGTGATGATACATGTTTGTCACAGTAGGTCATGTTTTCTGTCATGCATGTACATCCATGACGATTTAATGACAGAATCAAGATAGTCATACCTGTGCTGGCGTAGAAGTGTTCCATGACAATACCAAAATTATCTTAATGGAAGTGTCCACTTCCATGATGATAAATGGTGCGTCATGGAAGTGTTTTCGTCAAGGGTAACCGACACATGGCATCCACCGTAATGGGTTGCCGTTAAGCTACCGGGTTCCGGTTTGGGTCCGATAACCCGTTAACAGCCCTGGCCAATGGGGATTTTTCACATGTAAAATTCTCATTCGCCAGAGGATCCACGTGTCAGCTCAGTGCTGGGACAGATGTTATCTTGCGAATGGATGAGATGCGCCTATGATACGTCGACATGTGGCTCGGCCCAATAGTGGCCCATTTAGGTCAAAAGGCCGGCCCGTTTGGCTTGGTCAAAAGGTAGTGGCCCGACCCACAGAAAGCCTGTTAACGACATGTTCGCATATAGCCCATTTACAGCCTGCTAACTCATGGCCCGTTATAGCCTATCCGAATTAGGCCTAGTAGCGTCATCTGGGCCATTCAATATGGTTCCAGCCCATTGTAACTTTCGGCCCATGTATGGCCCATGACGTCTTTCGGCCCATATGAGGCCCTTTGTAACTCTTGGCCCATAAACGGCCCGTGGTGAAACTGGCCCATAATGAATAGTATATCACTTTATACCCATTAACGGTCCATTATTCCATTGGGCCTTTTCCAGCTCGTGTTATCTTTCGGCCTTCTAAGGGCCCATTTATTATTGGGCTCATTTCCAGCATTCGATTACTTATGGTCCGTTACTGCCCTGTTACGCTTGTGTGCCAAATTCAGCCCGTGGTTAAACTCGGCCCGTCTGTGGCCCGTTAATCCGTTGATCCGATTTCATAGCGTCATCAAATATGGCCCATTAACGACCCGTTATGCCTGCCGATAGAATTAAGCCCGTTGTACACATCGGCCTATTAACGGCCCATTATGGTTGGCCCATAAACAGACGATTCCCATTCTAGCCCGTTTACGGCCCATATTACGGCACATTAATGGTCCATGAATAGTACGACCCATATTTGGCCAATCGATCATACAGCCCGTAGAAGGCCCATTGAATCTATGGCCCATAGAAGGCCCATGGTCACTACAGCAGATAGCAGGACCATGGTTACAATGGTCTGTATGTTGCCCATGGTTATTGTGGCCTAGTTTTAAAAAATAGGTTATTGCGGCCACTAGGAAACCGAGAAAAAATAACTGCAGAACTAGAAGCAAACAAATAAATAAGACTAACAAAATAAATAAGCAAGAAACTAACGCTAGGATATTACGGCGATTACACAGATTACATCCACTGGGCATCAATGTTTGCCACCAGTGCAAATATAGGGAACAAAGCAGCATATTACATACACTTATTGTCAAAGTTGACGACCAGTGCAAATAAATGCCGCAGCAAAACAAGTCCAGAACTGAACCATTTCATAAGAGCTCAAGAAACAATATCCTAGGTACCCACCATGCTGGCAAGATGCTTAGCAAGCTTATTAACTTTATCTTGTTTGGCACTTAAATCCTCCAGCGCTTGCTGTTGCACCAGAAAGTATGCATCTGAATTCTGCAGGGACTTCCTCAGTCCTTCGGCTTTGTGTCGCAGCACATCTGATCAATGTCTTTCAACTTGAAGTTTAGACTCAAGAAGACAAACTGATTCAGGCAGCGAGTTCGAAGAGCTTGTGCCTGCAGTAGTGGCCAGTAACTCGAACACTAGATTAAGACAGGACTTTGGGGTTGTCTCGCTGTCTTCAAGATAGTTTTTATCAGCTCTCTTGGAGACCAACAGGGATGTCTCACTATCTTGAACCTTATCTGCATTACTTCCTTTACCATTGCATGACGGGGTACTCTTCTCCAATATTTTGTCCGCATACTAAAAGAGAAACAAGCAGACACATCAAAGGTTTACCATGTTGTATATGAAACTCATTTTGGTAAATCAGTTCAGTAGTAAAGTGGACAGGATAACAGCATGAAACAAACATATATCAATGTACCATGGTCACTGTATGGTCTATATCATTCTAGTTTATGTTGCCAAATCAAGATAGAGACACAGTTCAAATCATACATGTTTAAGACAAAGCAGCATAGACAGAATATAAGTGTGGGAAACTACACATCATTAACAACACTTGCAATGTGCATGACATGAGAACATTACTGTTTATTCAATTGAAACTGAAATCAACATAGAGCAAGTTACAACAGCAAACCAGTTAAAGAAACAGGTTTAAAACATACCTGCTGTGCCATTGGAGTTTCAGTTCCATCCTTCAAATTTGAAATTAGTTGGTATGAGTAAATACAGTGATGCAAGAGCAAAGGAGTATGAAGCATAGCTACGGAACCTGACCTGAGAACAATTCTTCTGCTTTAAGCGCTGAGTTGGGGTTCGGAGTGGTGGTCCTCATGCTTTGGGCACTACAGTTTCCTTACTAACTTCTCGTGTTTGGGTGCTTTGTGGTGGAGACGGTGCTGTGTCAACTGGAACTGGGTTACTATCTGCTGGGGTTGGGGTTAGAAGGGGTGTAGCTGGTTCTCTGTCCAACTGGATAGGGGTACAATCTGTGAGAGTCTGGGTTATGTGTGGTGGGGCTAGTTCTTGGGCAAGTACAACCATGGTTCTATCTGCATCGACTGGTAGCACTATCTTTTCTGAAGACTATGTTGTTACTCCATTAGATACTGCCATCACCCCTCCAATTCAAATGGCTGATAAACAAGAAAAGTAATTGAATGTACAGACATTGTATGATAGACAGGTGCAATGGATAGTGGGGAATAAAACAGGGCATGAAATAATTCACATTTATGTTGTCTAACCAAACAGGATAGCATGACACAATTTCACATATATGATGGCTAACTAAACAGGATAGCATGACACAATTTCACATATATGATGGCTAACTAAATAGGATAGAAAGACATAATTCAAAATATGATGATTATGTAAACAGGATGACATGATATAACTATATGATGTGTTTATTAAATAGGTTGGCATGCCATAATTCACATACATGCCGCCTATGGAAACATGATGGCATGATATAATTCACGGATAGAATGACATAATTCAAAATATGATGACTATGTAAACACTAAACAGGATGAGATGATATAACTATATGATGTCTTTATTAAATGGGTTGGCATGCCATAATTCAGATAAATGCTGTCTATGTAAACAAGATGGCATGATATAATTAAAATATATGATTTATATACTAAGCAAGTAAGCAGATGGCAATCGCATATATGATGTCTAAACTAAGCAGATGACATTCAATATTGTGTATATGATGTAAAAACTGAGCAATGCAAGACAACATATGCATGATATGAGTAATATAACCCTGAGCATACACCTCAGGAGGGAAATAGGACTGGTCATCTATCTCTGAATCCTCCTCTGAGGAGCTATCTGTAACCAGCAAGATGTCTGCTTCAGCAGGTAGCACTGTCTACTCTGAAGACCTTGTTTTCACTCCAGATACTTCCATCACCGATTCAAATGGCTGATGCACAGGAAGAGTAGTTGAATATACAAACATTGTCGACAAATGGAATACGTAATACAAAAAAGGATGGCATGATATAATTCACATATATGATGATTGGCTAAACAGCATGGCATTGCATAATTCACATATATAATTACCTGCAACAAGATAGCATTGCGTAATTCGCATATATAATGTCTTGCAACAAGATGGCATTGCATAATTCACATATATGGTAATTAGACACTAAACATGTGGCATTCACACAAAGCATGTCTAAACTAAGCAAATGACATAGCAATGCAAGACACCATACGCACGATATGAGCAATATAACCCTGCCAAGTTAGAGCATACACCTCGGGGGGGGGGGGGAATAGGACTGGTCATCTGTCTCTGAATCCTCCTCTGAGAAGCTATCCATAACCAACAAGATATGTGCTTCATCAGATAGCATTGTCTGATCTGAAGACCTTGTTTTCTTTCTAGATTTTTCCATCACCGTGTCAAATGGCTGATGCACACGAAGAGTAGTTGAATGTACTAACATTGTTGACAAATGTAATACGTAATGAAAAAAAGGATGTCATGATATAATTCACATATAAGATGACTGGCTAAGCAGGATGGCATTGCAAAATTCACTTATATGATGCCTGGCTAAACAAGATGGCGTTGCATAATTCACATATACGATATAGAAATTAAATAGATGGCATTCACACAAAGCATGTCTAAACTAAGCAGATGACATATTTGATGTATAAAGTAAGCAATGCAAGTCACCATATGCATGATATGACCAACATCAGCATGCCAAGTTAGAGCAAAGACCTCAGGGGGGTAAATAGGAGTGGTCTGCTCCTTCTGAATCCCCCTCAGAACAGTTATCTTTCTCTTGATTACAATCTGAAATGGGGGGAGGGGGGTTGCCTTTGCACCCACCATGCAGCGGCGTCTGCATGAAATTTTCTTGCCACGCAAGGCTCATCTCTTTTGCTCTACATGTTCAGTTCCATTGTATACAATAACTGACATGCATAGGAATAAAACATAGTGAGATTATGTAAGGAGTGCATGCAGAAATCCAGAGTGATGGTAGCAACCTGTGGATAGACCCAAAACTAATGATAGCAGGCAGAAAATAGCTTCAGTTAAAAAATACAGATAATGGCTTCTTTACTGTTTGTTTCCCACCCAACATGAAACTCATAGTTGACACCAGAGATTAACCAGATAGTAGACATATACTATTGATTGTGGCCCCGATATGTACCCCATAACCATTTAAAAACTCAAGTTTGAGCATTAGTTTGGAGCTGACTCAGAGTCTAATTGGTGAACAGGACGATAAAGTAGCATGTAATATTAAGCGATGCATAACGTAAGCATACATGAAAGAGTGCGGCCTCTCTTGCGGACCCGTGTAGTCCTCAAGGTCATCTGCTCAGTTGATGATGATAATGCAGTTGTTGTGGCGGCCAGCGGCGGGGAAGAAGATCTGAGGCGGCGAAAGGCAGTCTGGAGGGCGGATCCCTGCTGTGGTGGACCCTCCCATCGTTGGAGCAGCTGAGCTGGGGTGGGCGATGGCGCGGCAGGAGCGGTACAAACCACACAAGGTTTTCTTTGACAACTATCTATAAGAGAAGTAATTCTGTAAGGGCTCGTTTGAATTGGAGGATTCTAGCAACCCAAGGATAGGAAAATACACAGTGATAGGATAGGAATGCATGTGCAAAACAGATAATTTAAAATCACAGGATTTCTGTCAATCTGGGTATTTGGTTCATAGGAATTGGAAGGTCACAGGAATGCAAAGAAGCATGGTCAAATTAAGTCAAACCACAAGAAAATGTACAGTTATAATGTTATTATGCTACTATCACTTAGTCTTCTTCTTCATGAATAGGAATTTAAAAAGGAGGGCTAATTGGATATTAAAATTCCTACGGTTTTTCTTTGAAAGAGACACTAAAGGAACAAAACCTACAGTTTTCCTTTGATCCATTCCTTTGAACCAAATGCATGAATAGTAGTACCATAGGTAACTTTCTAATTCCTATGTTTTTCCTTCACTTTTCCTTTCAACCACTGACAATTCTATTAGACAGGCTTGAACAGGCAAAAGCCTACACTCCAAAAAAAAATTTGTGCTACTTCTACTACTTTGGACCCAGGCCACTGCCCTACTAGCTCAACTCCCAGGTCCATCTACACATGCATAGCTCAAACGCGCAGAAATAAATAATGATGTCTTTCAAGAGAGTCCATCACGGATAGCTAAGTTGCATGGTACCTCACTGCTTGTTATATAGGAGAAACTAATCATATTCCACGTTACTATGCGTGCTCAGTGGACAATATATATAACATGTAGAGTAAAAAAGCGACGCAACAAGTGTAAAACCTCTTTGGCAAAGCCATGTCGATCTCAGCATCATTGGGTTGGTCGCTAAGGATGCTGTGGCTGATGTGGCATTCGGAGGAGGGGAAGAAGATCTTAGGCGTCTTGAGATGGAGCCAAGGGTGCTGCTTTGCTATGATGGAGGGTTCATTGGAGCAGCTCCAGTGAGGTGTATGACGGCGAGGCTGAAGCAGAACAAGAGAGACAACGTTAACCTGAAGTGGTATTCTAATAGCATATCTAGTAGATGATGTAAAATACATAACCAAAAAGTGTTAGATGTAAAATAAATCAGTGGCTCATCTCTGAACTTAAGTATCGAAACTGAATTTATCTGTCGAAACTGCATTTTACTGTCGAAACTGAATTTTGCTGTCGAAACTGAATTTTACTGTCGAAACTAAATGCACTAGTAGCAGAAAAGCAGTGCACTAATAGTTTTGGCCGCTCGAGCACTAGTGGCAGAGTAGCAGTGATCTAAACCGGTAGCCGCTCCAGCAGGGAACGTACTACCAGAGAGAAACCAGGGCAGAGCTGCAGCGCGTGCGAGAGCCGGGGAAGCTGGTCGTGTAGCAGCACCTTAGGTAGCAGCAGGAGGATCTCGAGCGAGAGCCGAAGCTGCTGCTCGTGCAGCAGCAACGCGAGCAAGAGTAGACCAGCAGCGCAAGCAAGAGCAAGAGCAGCAGCGAAAGTAAGAGCAAGAGCAGACCAGGCAGGGGACTGAGAGCAAGAGCATAGCAGCAGCGCGAGCGAGAGCCGAAGCAGCAGCAGCAGGGCCAGCACGAGTCGGAGCAGCAGCAGCAGCTCCTACTGATGTGGACGTCGTCACTGAGGGAGCGACATCATGGAGGAAGTGGCCAGCGACGCCATCGTAGATGGAGCCGCGCCATGGCGGCTCGGGACCGAGCGCCGGCAGCACCGTGAGATCGAATCAAGAAGAAAATGGAGCAATTAGTGTAGAACCTCTTTGGTGGTGCCGATTAGGCCTCAGCTTCATCCGAGGAATCGATGATGGTGTTGCTCTTCTGGTGGTGCATGTGAAGACGGCGCTGTGGGAATGGAGGTGGCGCGATAAACGAGGCAAACGTCGGGGCAGCTCCTTGGAGGTGGAGGACAAGATGGCTGAACCGGCGGGACGATGAGATCAGTAGTGGATCCTCATCCGGTGTGGTGGATGAGGGACGTCAAGCTGTTGTTGTGGATGATTTCATCGGGGAAGAGGCTCCGGCTGGGTGGTGGATGGAGGAGGGTGTGGGGCTTCGTGGGTTTTCGCAGCCTCGATGTACGAATGGGGGCGGAGGGGATGGGAGGGGGGAACCATGGCTTAGGGACACGCTTGTCCGAAATGTGAGGTAAGTTACAAAAGTACCCCCACCGATTTGAACTAGGCGGTTCTTTCGGTTCAGGGGTATCACGGGAATTTCGCGTGTCGGGATTTTGCAGGTGGTGGGAGTTTTCGCGCGCGTTGTAATTTTGGGATAGCAAGGCGCGGGTTGAGATGGACGGAGTTTTCGGAGCATAACGAGACAAAGATATATCTTAAAATTTTGGGATAACAAGGCGCGGGTTGAAATTTCCGGACAAGCCCAACATGTACTGTACCAAATCAATTCGCACTTCCCTCGACGAAAAAACCAAAAAGAAATCAATTTGCACTACATAAGAGAGTCTAGTCCTGTTTTACAGTATGAGTTACTACAAATGCCATTAAAAGCTTTGAATCCATGTTATGTTCAATTAAAATATTTCACTACGTGTGTAATGCATGTAACCTGCTACTCAATTGAACATTTTAGTGCATTCCAAATGTATATACTACCGCTTCAATATGAACTAAATTTGAATTCATTTCTCTATTTGAATAAGATCTACAATCGTGATTGTTGTCAAGTTAAACCATTTGAATTTGTTTCTCTAGTTTAGTAAGATCTACAATCATCATTGTTGTCAAGTTAAACCATCATTTGTATATTATCTTCACAACACACCACATGATTGCTGTCGACTTAGAAATGAACTATGTGTACTATATGAACTCGAACTCGAATTTTTGAATCCACTTTATGTTGATTTCAAATCACAGTACATTTCAAGCTCTAGCTAGATCTTCATAATCTAAACCATGTCTCATATGTATAATGTGCTTATCACATAATGTATGGTGCCCCGCCCCTATGCCTACAAGTATTTAGCTGTGAGCTACAAATGCCACAAATTATCACAAATTCACATAAAATATGAGATTGTTCGATATATAGTATGGTTTAGATTGTTCGATATTTAGTTGTGAGCTGCAAACGCCACACATTATCACAAATTCAAATAAAATGTGAGATTGTTCGATATATAGTATGGTTTAGATTGTTAGATATTTAGCTGTGAGTTGCAAACGCCATGCTTTATCACATTATAGTATAACATGTCCAAAACCACATCACGTGTATCACCGCTATATTCATGCATGCATAGGTTTATAACACTATGATCTCTTATTCAAATATATGAATCCACTTTCATAACAAATTATGATATTTGTTAGTCTCTTACACCCACACAATCCTCTAACCTTTGTAGCTAGCACTAACTTTCTCTCATGCATGCACATCCCCTCCTCGCACTCCCCCTCCCTCAACATTCTATCCATCGCACACATTCATTTATTTTCTTTAGGTCGTTCTCCCACGGTCTCCACAACTCCTTCTTTCCGACACACATCGATCAATAACACTACAAAAAAAGACACATCCATGACATTATGGCCCAAACGAATTTTTTTCCTGTCATGCTTATGACACTTCTATGATGATAATTGTGAATAAACACGTATCATCATAGATGTGGTGGGCTCCTACTTCTATGACAAAAAGTCATGACAGAAAATGGGCTTTTCATCCTGGGCAGGCAGGGGCCACACCTGCATGACATTCTTTGGTCCATCCATGACATAAAAAATCATGGTAGAAGTGAGGGCGAGGAAATTTTCTCGGAGTTCCCGGTCACGGTGGGTGGTCGGGGCCGAGCGATGCAGTGTGGTTTGCACGTTTCTCTCATACGTGTGCATGTGTGCAAGGCATTCGCTAACTGAAGCCAAGCGCGATGGAGAGGCATTCGCTTACTGAACCCAAGCAATCGATATCGCCCTCGCACCACCTCTAGCCACTGAAGCCGATCGATCCTTCGCTACCTAACTGAACCCGAGCGATTCCTTCGCTGCCTAACTGAACCGGATCGATCCTTCTCACTGCTTACTGAAGTAGAAGGCACCCGTACGTGCGAGACGTAGCCGGTTGGGTTGCCTCTCGATGAACAGTGCCCATTGCTGCCTCGCGCGCGATACACGTAGACACGAGTTGAGATGCATCAATCGATTGAGCCTGTTGGTTGGCTATGGATGAACAGTTCCCCGAGGGGGTTGGATGAACAAGACCCCGAGAAGGCCGCCACAGCCCAGCCGGTTGGGGCGGATGAACAGGACCACATGGAGGGCTGGAAGAACAGTAGCCGGTGGGGGCTGGAGGAGGTCGACGGTGGATGAAAAGTAGCCCGTGGAGGCTGGAGCGAGGCAGTAGACGGTGATGAACAGTAGCCCTGAGAGTCTCGTTTTGTGGTACACCACACCCCTCCCAATGAACAGGACCCCATTTCGACCGTAGGCGCTCGAAGAGTAGTCCGTTTCCTTCGTTTTGTGGTATGCCACACCCCTCCAATGAACAGGACCCCGTTTTGACCGTAGGATGTCGAAGATAACTCTGTTTTGTCTATTTTACGGTACGCCAGACCCCCAAGCTGATGAACAGGACCCCGTTTCGACCGTAGGCGGCTAAATAGAAGGTCGTTTCCTCCGTTTTGTGGTACGCCAGACCCCTCCCGATGAGAAGAACCCCGTTTTGGTTGTTCCGTCCAAGCCGGTTGGCTCCCGATCGATGAACAGGACGTGTTCCGACCCAGTCGGCTACCTCCCGATGAACACGACGCTGTTTCTCTGTTCCGACCCAGCCGGTTGGCTGCCAATGAACAGGACACAGTTGCTGTACACGTTCAAGACCCCGCTCGTATGTACGTATGTGGCCGTATTTTTTGCCTGAACTGCTACATCGGGGGCTCTACTACGACACGTGCCGCTACTTACTCGGCCATGGTTCATCCTTGCAGAGAGACCGATCAACCAGTATATACGTACACATTCGTGACCAGACAGATAACCCTACATTCAGTTTGACCGGGTGGGTCCCAGCTGTCAGGGAGGATAAGGAGGCACTCCCTTGCGTGCGAAGATATATGTGGTGGGTCCCAGCTGTCAGGGTGAGGAATCATTTTTTTTGCGCGTAATAAGGAGGCGCTTCCTTGCGTGCGAAGATATAGCTAGAGGGTCCAGCTGTTAGCCTCACCATGTACAGTCGTCTTCCGATGGCTGTCGTTCATTGACAACATTGACCACGCCGCGCTGAGAGCACCAAGATGGTGGACGACGGTGAGGCCTGCTAAGGGAACGATGCGGAGCCGAGGAAGATGAGGTAGTGGATGCCCACGCGGAGGGGAGTACGAGGGTTCACTGGTTCCGCTGCGGTGTGAGGCTGCCGTCGCCAGAGAATAACATGGGGTGTGGGTGAGTAGAGGGAAGGCCTGGCCGGCGGTGGGATTATGGTGGGGCGGTGAGGCCTGCGCGGCAGCACTGCCGCCCATGGGAAGCAGGAGCAGGCAGTCCCGCCGGCACTGGTTTGGGCGACTAGAGCAAGAAGACCAGAGGTTGAAGAAGCAGCATGGCTGTTGGATTAACATCCAACGGTCCAGCTGCTAGAATCATTTGTTGACTAAATTGACAAAGCCCTGCGTACGCGTTAGCTTAGTAGGCCCACATGTCAGCCACCAAATTTGCCGGGTCCCAGCTGTCATCGGGAGGAATAGTTTTTTTTGCATAATAAGGAGGCACTTCCTTCCGTGCGAAGATTGCCGATGGGTCCCAGCTGTCAGCAGGAGCAATCATTTTTTCGCGTAATAAGGAGGCACTTTCTTATGTGGGTCCCTACTGTCAGCCTCTTCACTTACATCCCTCTTTCGTTGGTTGTCATTTGTTGACCATGTTGACCATGCCGCGCCGAGAGCACCAACGCGGTGGACGACGGCGAGGCCCAGGAGGGGAACGACCCGGAGCTGGAGAAGCCACAACAGTGGATGCCCACGCTGAGGGGAGTACGAGGGCTGACTGGTCGGTTGCGGGGTAAGGCTGTCATTGCTAGAAAATAACAGGAGGTGCTGGTGGGTAGAGGGATGGCCTGGCCAGCAGTGGGAGTAGGGTGCGCCGGTGAGGCCTGCGCGGCAGCATAGCCGACCACGGAAGGAGGGAGCAGGCAGTCCCGCCGGCACTGGTTTGGGCGGCTGGAGCAGGAAGATCGGAGATTGGAGAATCACGATGGCGGTTGGATGGACATCCAACAGTCACTGCTCTGTGTTGACTAAGTTGACAAAGCCTTGCGTACGCGTCAAAAAAATTTAGGACAGCGTCAGCGTCAACCTAGTAGGTCCACAAGTCGGCCTCCAAATATGTGGAAAACAGCATACAACCCATTTGCCATTATTTTAATAATTTATAGCCCATTTGCTAATTCTTAAGGATATCTTGAAGCCCATATTCTTTTTGTTAGCATTACGACCATATTCTGGCCACAGCTAAAAAATTCAAATTTTTTTTGCATATTTCGGTCGGGTCTGAACTCTTTTAATCAGGAAATTTCGAGTCACATTAAAAATAATTTTATTTCAAACTAAAATACAATGAAATTTTCCCCGCCAAAAAAACAATGAAATTTAAATTCTTGAAATCCTAAAAAAAATGAAATTTTAATATAGTTGCCGGTTTTCTGTGTTTTTAAAATTTACAACCAATTTCTTAATACTTTTATAGTCCATTTTCTGGGGAAGCCGAATACATCCTCCTCGTCTTTAAAGATTTGCAGCCTAGTAGGGCTGAGAAAAGCAAGTAGGCCTTGGTTCGGTATTGTCCAAAAAAAATAGAACTGGGCTAGCCATTTTCAGAAAGAAAAAAGATATCAACTGGGCTCGTCAGGTGCTTAAATAAAAGCATGGGCTAGATGGGCCACAGCCCCCGCACAGCGAAGTTGATACCCTACTCCGTCTCTACAATTGGGTGAGCTGCTGGGTCCCTGTTGTTACAATATTTTTCTCTTTAATAAAGGAAATGGCAAGCCATTTTGCTTGTTTCAAAGAAAATATGATAGTCACAACCGAGTTGAAAAGGGCAACAACATCTAACTCAAGCATACAAACGGTACAAAAGCCCAAGAATTAATTGTTCATCAGGTTTAGGCAAAACCCAGACTGAACATGGCAATCACATCTAACCCAGCCACTATTTTTGGCAGTCACAAACAAATGGATCGGTCTGATCCATAAAATCAACATCATGTGCCAAAAAGTTTACTGGAATATGACCACAAGTTGTTGTAAATAGAAGCCGAGCACATTCAGAAGCCCATTTGTCCACCTGAAACTTCTTTTTTTGCTGTTCAACATATCCATCCATGAGAAATTTCTTGTTGAAATACTTAAGCCTCATTGACAATAGTAACCTCACATTCAACAGGAAGAATGTGACCAAGCGTTTGTTTGCCTGGTTGGATGCATATCCTTCCATCGTTATTGTCCTCAAACGAATGTCATGAGAACTGAGAAAATCCCGGTGCTTATTACACCACCGATTGGTTATATGTTTTTCTCCATGTGTTAGTGCCTACGTAGAGATGAAGATTGAAAACAGTTAAGGTCTAAAAAAATAGAGTGTCGAAAGAGCGACAGCTGAACGGTAATTCTAGTACAATATATATGGGCTTTCAATGTGCATGAAATAATCGCCTTTATGTACAAATTTTCCAGACATGGAAAGCATCGCAACATTCTGATATATAAGATCTTGACAAAATCCAGCACCATTAGGCTATCGATGGACGAACTCTACATTGAGCATATAACATAATACTAGTATCCAAAGTGTACTCCAATATGATATGAAACTTATGCGCACAAATGAAAAATGCAGCTTGTGATTACAAAAGTGTAGATGATAATATACATTACATGAATAAGTGTGGAGCCAAACACCATGTCGTGATGTTTAAACGGATCACGAATTACACCCAAGGTCTCAAGTTTAGGCGCAGAGATGACAGTTATTTGCAAAGGTTTATAACAATTATCAAGGAGCAACCTTTGAAGTGAAGGGGCATCTTCGATGATGAGCTGTTGTCCTTCAAAAAAAATTCTGATGCTTTTAAGGTGAGGCGACTTTATTTGGAGACAATGGATACGGATTTCTAATCCGAAAACAAGCAGCAAGCGCTCCAGGGCAGGGCAACCGGAGTGGATGATGCTGTGTAGTGAGGCCTCCGACAGATCAACCACCACAAGCAAAAGTCTTTTTAGCAGTGGGAGTCGAATCATTAGTACCAGATTGTTTGGTAGATGGCACTAGGCTATGGTGAGGGTGTGGAGAGAGGAGGAAAACCATGAGATGGACAACGGTGGTGTGGGCACAAATACATGGTGTTTGGGTCGCGATATGTATTTTTCGTAGTAATGGTAGAACTCAAGCTGCTGCAGTTTTTTGAATTTAGTGGATGTCAGCCAAGCGTCCACCGTGCAGAGTATGGATAGCATGTAGCATGTCGAGATGCAGAGGCGTTGAACGGGGCCTGGTGGGAGCAGATGATGGCTCTGAGGAGTTTAAAATCACGAACGACAGATAGCTGACGATGGTCGAGATTAAGGGGCATGGCGCGCCATAGAGGGCGCCACCGAGTTGAGAGGACTTGGGTGCGGCAGCAATCCTTGATGGGGAGAAGCAAGATGATCTCCCCAAGGATGGCGTTCGGGTCCATCCGAGATTCTACGTTTCCTCAGATCCGGTGTGGGGGCTGCCGCTTCTCCCCGCGTTGCCGGGTGTGGGATCTACAACCGGCGTCGCCGCTGGCAGGAGCTTCATCTTCTTGGCGCTGGGGCCATCTGACTCCATTTTCCTTGCGGGCGTCGCACCGAGATAACAGGTTTGAGCAGATTATTGAGAGACAAGCCTAATGGCAGTGCGAGTGGGGAAGAAGGAGGGATGGGGTTTTCTGTAGGAGCGAGGAAGAAGAGGAGCAAGCGTTTTCTGTACGACTGAGGAACAAGGTGAGCGGGGGTTTTCTGTACGAGTGAGGAAGATGGGGAGCGGGGGGGGAAAAAAAAATTGGGGGGGCGACGGAAGCGGGAGAGTCCAGCGAGCTGCAGTATAAGTGGAGGCGAGGAGGAAGGAGGGTTTTTCTGGGATCGCCCCTCTTGAAGAAATATGGGTTTTTCCTCGCAAAAAACAAAAACAAATGGGCTTTAAGATGGATTGGTGTGGCACCCCGGCTCAGAAGAAATCGAAACGCCCCGTATTCCAGCCTAGAGACAAGTCTTCTGGAATACAACACTGTTGGCATAGAACAAATCAGCTCTTTATTACTATGGATAAGGTTACAAGGATACATGGACTACATCGGCACGGCGATACTACGCCTGCCCAGGGTAGCTCTATGCTAACAGCGGAACAACCCGAGGAAACAGAGTATCCTCGGCAGCGGAACAACGACGGCGGTGGTGAACTCCACTCCGCAGGGACTCTGGCTGGAACGCGTATCCTAGCTCGCAAACTCAGAATCCTTGACAAGCAAGCAATCATGGCATGACCTGCAAACTGGCATGACACGCCGGCTGAGTACTTTGAATGTACTCGCAAGCTCACAGCAACCAAAGCAGTCAAGACAAGCAACAGCATGGCATTTATAGGTTAAGCAGGCGAAAACATGATGATGCTAGAACAATATAAGCAAGGAATGGCATATACTACATGCAACAGGTTGCAACTTACTCTGTCGTGAGGTTACCCCATAACCATCACCTGTAAGAACTTACCATCGAGTGTGCCACATGATAACTTTGGGACCAACCAAACTTGGTATTGCAATACCGTAGTGATAACATGATCACAAGGAGCTTGGTCTTTACTGAGATCACCACGTAACACCAAACCAAATCCGATATCCATGATACCACGGTGATCCTCTCGTGATCACGATCAACCAACATCGGTATCCTCGATACCGCGGTGATCCTCTCCCGATCACATAAAGATCAACCAACTTCTTTCTCATCGAACGGGGTTGTTATAAGCAAGATTATTATTCTGTTGACCCATAGTGTGTCCTACTATGAGCTGTGCCCATATCCGAGGACGCAGCTATCGATAGATTATACTCTCTGCAGAGGTTAGTACCCTGTACCCACACCACGGAACTCATGGCCTCGTGCTCCCATTCGGGTGGACCAACGATGTTCCGACAAAACCCAATCTATTGCATGGCACTCTCCCGGCCACTCCGACAAACTCCCCTTTAGGCTATGTCATGGGTGACCCCTGTGTCCTTTCGATACCTGCCATCGTCATGGCCAAACAAAACTATCCCAAACGGGGACATGCGCACAATACCAAAACTGGGTTCACAAGGTTATGGCCGCCTACCTGATCAGGGTAGCACGCACCCATAACCTTCCCTAGTTGGAGGTACTAGCGAGAGGCATGACAATAGACCGAGTTAGGGCTGCCCCATCCCGGCAAGTGTGGTTGCACTAGTGGGCTCGATTCGGTTCGCACTGTGACTCAGCCAACAGGTGTTCAAGTTTGATTAACATCCGGTTGAATTTGAATGATGATGTGCTGAGTCATGATAACATAATGAAACCATATTGCATATGAACATGATATAACCTAAGCAGGGATGGGAAGCATAATATCTGGATCATAGTAACCACATCATGCAAGCATTTAACCAGCTAAATGCAGACGAGCATGGTGAGCATGAACAACATCATTATGTTCATAACAACCATTAAATAAACATGCAGACATGTCATCATCCCGGCTTGAACTACTGCAAGTATTAATCATGAGCATAATGCTACCAATGAGTACTTGATAACTGGCATGTCATATGAGTATATAGAAATTAACATGCACACATTAGATAACTATTCAAGTATGAACCATAGCTACTGCAAATCCGTCATGCAAGTGGCTGTCGTGGCTTGCCTGGGGATGAAGGAATCCACTGGGAAGAAGTGCAGAGAGTCCGCGGAGACGAATGCCGGAAACAGTTCTCTCTCGAAGGGGGCTGTTTACGGGCAAGGGCAAAATGGTCATTTTCACTATGTCAAAACAGTATGAAAATTATACCAACATGACGAGCTCGACGAGACGAAGAAGTGAGCTTTGGAATCACCTTGATCGGGGTTACGAACAAAGAAATGTGAATGCTTTTCGGCCAGGGACCTATCTGCAAATAAATTAATTGCCACTGGGTCCCTAACAAAAAAAATTTAGCGAAAAGAATAAAGGGAACTGGGTTGACTGGGCCACCCGGGCCGAATTTGGCTGCCGCCGCCGCTGCCTACTGGGCCAGCCCGCACCACAGCTGCCCATTTTTATTTTAAAAAAATGACGGGCCACTGTGGGCTAGGCCCATCTTATCTTCCCTCCCTCTCCTTCTTCCTCCATCGAACAGAGCAGAGGAGCAGAGGAGGGGTGATCGGCCGGCGGCGTTCCCCGGTGGCTCCGGCTGTCTCCGGCCAAGAGGAGGGCACCGGCAGACGCGGGGCGATGTGCCGCTCCCGAGTGGAGCAGCAGCAGCACCGGAGATGAACGGGGCGACAGCGACTCACGAAGGCCGGAAGCAGAGGCGGCGGCCGGGCCATGGGAAACACGACCACAAGGGCTCCGACGAGAAGCAGAGGGAAAGGGGAGGAGCGCCGGAGGGTGGGGGCTCTTCTGGTGGTGGAAGAGTGAAGGAGGGAGGAGTGGCTCGCCGGAATTTAGCCGAGGCTCGCCGGCGGCCATGGCAACCAATCGGGGCAGGGAAGAGCTTCGGGGCTTGGGTAAATGGCTAGGGAGGGGTAGTGGAGGACGGTGGTTGGGATGGTGAGCTCGGGAGGGCTCGAGGATGCCTATTTATAGGCGAGCGGCGGAGGAGGCTGAGCACGGCCGCGGTGACACGTGCTCCGGCGTCTCAGCGCTTCGGGAGCTCGCCTGGAGGAGGGGAGAGGCTTCCAGGATGATCACGGAGGGGCGGAGAGGGTTCAGGCGAGGTCGAGAGAGCTCGGGAGGGCGCGGGTGATTGGACGTTATGGCGACAGAGGAGATAGGTCACGGGCGCGGCGGCTGCACCGTGAATGAGGGGACGGGAGACGGGGAGACTTATCCAGGGAGGAAGAGGACGGCGAGGGGAAGCTGTTGGACATGACGAGGCAAGCGGAAACGACAAGCGGAGGAGGGGCCCGAGCTAGCAAACACGCAGCCCGCGTCCATGGCTTGCCAGGGCGGTGGTCACCGCGTGGACGCGGCGGTGCCACGTGCTCTGGTTGACCAATTCATGTCTGGTTGATCAGTCATTCGAAGGATAGAGTCAAGGAGGAAAGAGACAGGCATAGTGGAGCTTGAGGTGACCACAGCTAGCAGATCTTATCAGGAACAACAAGGTGTTTGATGCTTGCTGAGGAAGACTTGTCTGGTGATTGACTCTGATCTTTGGCTGAGGGTGATCATATACTAAGATGAGTATTGTGGCCAAGTTTGAGGTCAAATGAAGAAGTTTAGCTAGCACTTGCAGTTCAAACGACCTCACTGACCAGAATTACCAATCTTGAAGTGGCACTCACCTCAAGTGTTGACTTTGGTTGAAAATGGGCATAGGATGATGATTTAGTCATATGAGAATGCCATAAAAATTTCATGCCATTTGGACAGGCCAAAATGGTACTTCCTTCACACAGCATCCCACTGGACAGAATCTTAGAAAAATTCTAGGGAATTATTGGATAGATCAAATGTGCCCAAATTTAGTAGATAGCTGACATATAGGTAGAACCATGTTCTGGAAATTATTCATGAATTATAGAGCAATAAAAATTATAGTTGCTTCACAACCCAAAATAATTACCAGAAACAAAGATTTGATGCTGTGATCACATAGATAATGGAATGATGCTCAAATTTTGTGGAGAGCTATTATTTGAGCATATGAAGATGCTTGCAAAATTTCAACTCATTTGGATATGCCTAGCTTGCACCTCCTTCGCAAGGCCTCTATTTGAATAGAAACTTTGAAAAAATTGCTCAGGAATATTCACTAGGCAAATGAAGTTGAAATTTAGCATGTGGCAATGATATGGATAGGAAAGAGTGTCCAAAAAGTTTGAGAGCAAGCAAGCAAAGATAATGGGTACTTGCTTCACAAATGGCCAGCTAGGGCAGAATCAGAAAAGAAGTATTGATGAAATATTTTGAACATGGCAAGGAAGGGTTTTGACATATCCGAGGAATATATGACCCAAACAATTTATGGGAATTATTTGGGAATGTTTGGAATGATGGAAATGTGGGTTGCTTCACAACCCAGGGAAGATAGGGTTATTCCTTTAACAAGAAAAAGGAATATTCCCGAGAAAAAGAATATTGGAATTGGTCCAAGATGGAAATGGCAAGGTCTTGGGATGGTTTTGAGATTGACAAGCCACTTGGAAGAGGAATCGAGGGTGATTTCTCCAGGTTTCAAGACCACTAAGCCACCGAAGGGCAAATCCAAACCAAAATCAAAAGAAAAAGAAAATGGGCAAAATCCAGGGTGTTACAATAGGCTTTTGTATCGGCCTAGTCAGCTGCCCATGTTTCATATTTGACGGCCTTAACACTAGAGGCAGCCCATTAGAGACACTCTCCAGCTCTCCAGCTTATTGCCCATCCAAAAGAAAAAAAAGTGATGCCTCCAGCTTATGGCTCCTCATCGGTTACATTTTTCAACTTGAAAAAAAGGTATAGCTCCTTCTCGGGCCGGCTTGCCATCCACCAAATTAGAGGATGTGGTACTTCATGCAGACACTCACACTGGTCATAGCGCAGGAAAATGAGGGGTCAAATAACAGGTCCACAATATAGATTGTAAAGGTTGACACGCTAGTCAACATTCACACTAAACTAAGCTTCACAAGATACGGTATGCATACTAGCTAACATTCACAAGCACTTAAGTTCATCATGTTTACGCATCTAAATGATTCACAAGACTATAACCAAGACAAAGCTGTGAGAAGGTGTAGAAATAAAGAAAAAACGATCGATACTTCTCTGAGCAAAGGGCCTCCCTATGAACGCATTAATTTCCTGGCCATGCTTCTTTCTGCTCAATGTTGCGTGCACTTTGAGCATGTTGGCTATTGGCAACTCCACAGCTAGCTTGATGGCTCATCTTGCAATTTACGCTGACACATTGCAGCAAACAGAGGAGGCAATAGAGATCACTCAACATCAGACCATTTTGTGCAGTTCCACTGAAATCATCTTCATTGTCCTGAATGTGAAAATAAGGAAAGCACTGTACTTAAACGGTGTTGCAAAACAGTAGCACATATCAATAGCTCGGCATGAAAAAACACGATCATCTGGACGAAGGGGATACTGACCTGCGTGATGAAGATTATGCATAATTTTATAGGTGGTTAGTTGATTTCCACCTTGGGATCTCCTATGATGGCACGGAGGAAATTCTATGCAATCGATGAGCGCAATTCCTTCCGTGTGGCTGTAGAAATTTTGTCTGACTAACCCCAATATAGTTTTTGTGCAGTTCCACTAAAATAATGCACCGCTGTTTGCATGACCCCTACTCGCCGGCCAGGCCATCAATGACTCGGTCTCTTTTAGATTGCATTGACGGCGTGGCTGCAGTGCTTGTTTGCTACTCCACACATGACAGGCTCGTTCCACACTGCAATCAGCAAGTCAACGTACGAATAAGCTTATTTCATCTTGCGTTGGTCATATGTTATCAATGGCATTACACTGACAGTATGAAAAGGTGCCATTAACTAAGAAGTGCCATCACATCAAATCAACACTGGCACTTGATTAACGGGGGCTTACATTAACATGCATAACAATTGCATTATTACTCTGTGATGACAGATTGAGAGTAGCACTTGATCAGTACATATGTGCACGGTTAACAGGAACGATCATTCTAACAAAGGGTGATACGGAAAGGAGAAAGACATCGTCGTGTCAACCATTGTGCAATTAAATTTTGTGTAGTTCCACGGAGATGCAGCTATGTTACCGGTGTCAGATTTTAGTGTAACAGCCCAAAACACTCTTTATGAGAAATAAAGCAAGACAGAAGCGTTTCATAAAATGGTGGTGGCATTGATTCAGTTTATTAATGGCAATAGATTGACAGCAGCATTACTTAACAGCGACATCACATTAATAGTGGCATTGTTTCATTTTACCTGTGATGTTAGATTAACAGTAGCAGTAAGGGTATAGGGACAGGGGAGGCACAAGCACGTTTTACATCCACCGAGGCATAAAGTGGTGAGGCAGAGGTGTTGCCGAGTGCGGCAAATTTAGGTGGTGTTCGAGTGTTAGATAAGCCGACGGAGCTAGCTACATGGGGAGCTTTGTAATACTAGAAGAAGCTCCACATGTAGGATGCAGCATGGGGAGCAATCCTAACTTGATGGAAAAAATGGGATGCAGCGACGTGGGGAGCTAGGCCATTAGAACAAGGCCGGTTCTAAAAGAAGTTATACCTCCGGTCGGCGGGATGTGGTGAGACAGGCGGCGGGATCTGCCAACACGACGGTGGGAGCAAGGGTGCGGAGGGCCTCCCACGCTGGCGCCAGGTCAGAGAAGACGGTGCGCGTCGGCTTCCTCCCTCGCCACCGGTGACCACCAACGGAAGGAATCCGACCGGATCTGTGACAACCGGAGAGAAGAGAGAGAGAGAGACAAAGAGAGTAGACACCGCCATCTTGTTTAGGTTTGGAGAGGGTAAGAGAGTGAGAAGAAGAGAGCAACTAAAAGCACAAGTGCTCCCTGGGTGATTTTGGTAATTAATGTCAACATATCTCTTGTTGGACTGATACTTTTATCTAGTGTACTTCAGATAAGTTCAACAATGGCGTGGAGAGGACAAGAGGATGTGGGACCCTTTCAAAATGCTAAGGACACATATTGGCAAAAGCTCAAGACTCTTCATTTATATTTTAGTGATCCAAGATCACATTGAGTCCATAGGAAAGCCAATACTATTAAAAGGGGATGAGGTGTTGCTTAATGGCTTGCTTGCTCAAAGTGCTTAGTGATATTGCTCCAAAAGCCCTCAACCACTTAGTGATATTGATTCTACACTTTTTACTAAAATAGTTAATGGTGAATTATTTGTGTGCCAAATTTACGTGGATGATATCATATTTGGTTCTACTAACCCCCTCTTTAGTGAAAAGTTTGGAAGGCTAATGTCGGAGAAGTTTGAGATGTCTATGATGAGTGAACTCATATTTTTCCTTGGTTTGCAAATCTAGCAAACTAAGGAAGGTACCTTTGTTTCTCAAACAAAGTATACCAAGGATCTTTTCAAGAAGTTCAACATGCAAGAAAGCAAAGGTATGAAAACAGCCATACCTACTAGTGGACATCTTGACTTGACTAAGGATGGCAAACTGGTTGACCAAAAGGTTTACCGCTCTATGATTGGTTCATTGTTATATCTATGTGCCTCCCGTCCCGATATTATGCTAAGTGTGTGCATGTGTGCACGATATCAAGGGGCCCCTAAAGAATGTCATCTCAAGGCCGTGAAAAGGATAGTGAGATACTTAATTCATAGACAAAACTTTGGAATTTGGTATCCTAAGAGGTCATCTTTTGATCTTGTTGGCTACTCCGATTCGGACTATGCCGGTGACAAGGTTGATAGAAAGTCTACTTCGGGTACTTATCAATTTCTTGGTAGATCCCTTGTGTCTTGGTCCTCCAAGAAACAAAACTCGGTATCCTTATCCACTGCCGAAGCGGAATACATTGCCGCCGGATCATGTTTTGCTCAATTACTTTGGATGACCCAAACCCTTAAGGATTATGGGATACATGTGAAACATGTTCCATTGCTTTGTGACAATGAAAGTGCTATTAAAATTGCTCACAATCCCATACAACATTCTCGAACTAAGCATATTGAAGTTCGTCATCATTTCATTCGAGATCATGTTGCTAAAGGAGACATCAATCTTAAGCATGCTCGTACCGATAAGCAATTGGCGGATATATTCACCAAACTGCTTGATGAGAAAGTGTTTTGCCGTTTGAGAGGTGAATTGAACATCATTGATGCCTAAAACTTGGAGTAGAAACTCCATTTGGATACATGCAAGGCATGAGCCTTTTATGACTAATCATTGATATTTCTCTTATGATGATAATCATATGTCTTGGATCTATACTTGTACCCTTGTATGTTATCTAACCCTTGTAGGTACTTGTATGAACTCAAATCTATGAGGTTGCAAGCCACTCACATCTTGAGCAACCTCTACATCACCAAGTCCCTATGACATGGTTGTTGAATTCAAGGAAGCATGAACTCACTCAACATATCCTTTGACAATTTCAATATATCAAATTTCATTTTGTATCAAGTTTCATGATTGTCATTTTGGATACACAAGTGCTCTTCCCTGCAAGACTAACCCATGTAGGAAGATGAACTTAAATTACTAGGGTGCTCCCAACTCTTGATGAACAACATCAATCTTGAGCATCGAACACAAGTTCAACTACATGATCAAGATCAACACCACAACCCAAGGTATGTCATTCCACCTTAGAGAAGTTTTGCTCCAAGTCATGAGCTAAAGAAACTCAACAAGGTGTGAATACATCAAAATGCTTAAATGAAAAATGGTAACCCCATTGTCGATGTCAAAACCGGCCGATCTCGGGTAGGGGGTCCCGAACTGTGCGTCTGAGGATCGAAGGTAACAAGGGACAAAGGGAACACGATGTTTACCCAGGTTCGGGCCCTCTTAATGGAGGTAAAACCCTACGTTCTGCTTGATTGTATTTGATGAGTATGGGGGTTACAAGAGTTGATCTACCTCAAGATCCTAATGGCTAAACCCTAGCTGTCTAGCCTATGAAAATTTTGATGGCCTCCACGGACCAAACCCTCCAGTTTATATAGGCACCGGAGGGGGCTAGGGTTGTACAGAGTTGGTTTACAGAGGAAGGAAACTATACATCCGGACGCCAAACTTACCATCCACGCAAAGGAGAGTCCCACCCGGACACGAGGAAAGGTCTTCTGCCTTGTATCTTCACGGCCCATCAGTCCGGCCCATGTCACATAGCCCGGCCACCCGAGGACCCCGTAATCCAGGACTCCCTCAGTAGCCCCTGAACCAGTCTTCAATGACGATATGTTCGGCGCGCAGATTGTCTTCGGCATTGCAAGGCGGGTTCCTCCTCTGAATACTCCAAAGTGATCTTCTGAATAAAAGAACTGTATCCGGCTCTACATGACAGTCACAACCCTCAACCACGAAGGTGAAATACTTAGTCAAAGTAATGTCCATCAACTGACAACTTTTTCGGTGAAATGTCACATCTAGCTTCTTTATCATTTCGAACCGTTTTTTGGCCTCCCGCTTCGCGCTTCGAGACACGGCCTCTATTGACACGCCTCGTTAAAGAGGAGATCGTGTCCACTTATTGTAGGATCCTCATCAATACAGGTTTGGGTAATCCAACCATGCCATTAGCATGACCCCTTGGGAACAGGCGAGTTTTAAGGCTTGAGGGGCGGGCGCTTGATATTCATTGCCTATATAAGCGGATAAAGATCCCTTTTTTCTCCCCACGCCTTCTTCCTTCTCCTGTTTTCCCATCCTCAAGCTCCAGCGCCCAAGCTTCAATCATTCCCACCGCCGCCAACCTCTCCAGTTATGTTCGGATCTGGCTCGAAGGGCAAGTGGGAGGCCTCCTCCGTCACGGAGAAGGACATCAAGGAGCTCCAGGGGGCAGGACTCTGTCCGCGGAGATCACGCACAGGCTCCCTGCCAAGGATCAAGTCATACCCACTCCGGAGCCCGGCGAAAGGGTTGTATTCATCCCCCATTTCCTCCGCGGACTAGGGTTTCCCCTCCACCCCTTTGTCCGCGGCCTGATGTTCTACTACGGGCTAGATTTCCAAGATCTAGCCCCAAATTCTTTCCTCCACATCTTGGCGTTTATCGTTGTGTGCGAGGCGCTACTCCGCATCCCCCCACACTTTAGCCTATGGCTAAAAGTCTTCAATGTGAAGCCGAAGGTGGTCAACGGGTAACATGCGAAGTGCGGCGGCGCCATGGTGAGCAAGCTCCCCAACACCACCTGGCCTAAAGGGGCCTTCATGGAGACCGTCAAGGTGTGGCAGCAGGAGTGGTTCTATATCACCGAACCTCGCGGCGCCAGGTGGGCGGCCACTCCTGAGTTCAGATCCGGACCCCCTATGGAGCTCACGTTGTGGACAAACAAGGGTCTGGACTGGGGGTCGACCGCGGATGTGATGACGCTACAAAAGCGCATAAAAAATATGATAAGCAAAAATACCAGTCTCACTGACATGATTCAGGTGATGCTCTTCCGCCGGATCCTCCCCTGCCAACTCTGGCCTCTCCATATGTGGGAGTTCAATTCGGAAGATCCGTGGACCTTGCAGCGTTTCTTCGGCCCAACGCACAAAGAGATCTGGAAGATGCTCTTTAAGACCCAGAAGACATGGCCGAAGAAGACCGAAGACATCGGTCTTGACATTGAGAATTCGGCCACACCAGTAAGTATTTTAGTTCCGAACACAATTTTCGGTAAATAAATCAAAGGTTATACTGAGACTTCCATTCTTTCATTCAGGGCTGGACAGCGATGGCGGAGCGGATCAAGTGTCCGGCTCCACTACCTGAAGACCCAGCCAATCCTCTGCTAACGAGGATGTTGGTTCCGGCGCCGTATCAGGCGCCGAAGAAGAAGGCCAAGAAGAAGGGCAAGGAGGCCAAGGGCGGCCTCCGCCGTAAGGGTACTTCGAACGCAATGTCCGGAGAAACCGAAGCCCGCTCCTCCCACGAGGGGCATGAAGATGAAGAGGAGGAGGAGGCGGAAAGTGGTTCTCCCCTAAAGGGGGGAAAGAAGAAAAGGGCCGCCTCCGTAGACCTGGAGGAGGGGGCGTCGAAGAAGAAGATAACCCTTTTGGCCGGTTCGGATACGGACGCCGAACACACCCCCAAGAGGCACCCCAGGGAAAAACCCCTGGCCGAATCGTAAGTGTCGAAAAGGATACTTAGCAAATATTCGATCTGTTATGGTTGTAATATAACATATCATATTGTGTGTTTCAGCCCAGCCCGCGACCTCCCCCAACCATCACTGTCTGAAGGGAGTTCTCTGTCGCCCAAGATGGCAGAGAGCGAGACGCCACCGCGAGCCCCTTCGCCAATCACCGTGGATGACACCGAGGTGTTGTCCCGAAGGACCTCTCCTTACCACGGAGGGGCAAGCGAGGCTGCCGAGAAGGCGCCCGAGGACAATACCTCGGCTGCCGAAGACATGGAGGGGGCGACCCCCATGGTGACCGACGATGGGGGTCCTGAGCAATCTGGCCCCTAGCCGGACATTGTTCCGGAGACCAATGTGGCCTCGGAGTCAAGCGAGCAGCCCCCTTCGAAGGAGGGGGGAGCATCAGCTCCGACGGCGGCCTCCCCTAATCCGGAGGCGCCGAATACCTTGGTGGAAGCACTACGATGTGCTACCATCGTGGAGGAGCACCGCACCCTGATGGGTGTGGTGGTTGAGAAGATTCAGTCCGCCAAGAGCGGGCTGAACAAAGCCTTCACCAGCCTGCTAACAGGCTTCGAGGTATGCGACATAATGCTCTAGACGCTTTATAAAGGGACAGACCTGTGCATAGATAGTAGCCCCTGAGACTCTGTCTGGTTTTGAAAAAGCCGGACAGAGGATCATATAGTATTCGGAAGAGGTGACGTACTTTTATATTGTATAACAGGCTTCCATGTTGGCGGCAACCGCCCAGGCCGCTGAAGTTTCCGATCACAAGCGGAGGCTGTAGCTGGCTGATGATGATATCGACCGCATGAACAAACGGTTCGATGAGGCGCAAGGTATGTTTGAAATATCTCGCACATGCCTAAATTGATATACAAATTCTGAGTTTAAACTCATGCGCTGCTATGTGTATGATTGCAGGCGGTGCGGCCGAGGTCGAGACCCTTAAGAGTGCCCTTGCCCAAGCCAAGGAGGAGGCGAAGGCGAGCAAAGCGGCCGCAGACAAAGCGGCTGCAGATTTAAAGTCTGAATAGGTCGCCCGCCGCCAGTACGAGGAGAGGGTGACCGAAGTAGAGCAAGAGCTCGAGGACGCCGCCGGCAAGTGCGAGTCCTTGAAGGAGAAGAATAAGGCCCAGGTGGCCGAACTTGCCAAGGCCCTCCAAGAGGCCAAGGAGGCGAGGACCGAGTCCCGGGTAGCTCGCAAGGAAATCCGGCAGTCCGAACAGATAGCGGCTGGTAAGCCCTTTCTTTTGCAGACTATATTTGGCGGTCAAAGATATGCCTTGCTAACTCGACTGTGGAGTTCTCCAGACGCTTTTGCGGATCTTTCAAAGAGTGCCACTGACGCCGCACAATTCTTTCGGGCCCAAGAGGGGCACACGACGGAGAAGCTCTTCTGGTCACAGCTCGCGGCGTCGGAGCGTCCGGCGCTGTTGAACAACCACATGATGCAACTGTCAGAGCTGCACAGGATGTACGGATCGGCCATGAAGGACGTCATAGTCCGGTTGTGGCCAACCGAACCCATTCTTAGCAGCTACTTCGGCCTGGTGCAGCGAATTGCCGACGCGCTGTCCCGGATTGAAACTGTCAAGCGCTCGGCGTGCATAGAAGGTGCGCGGATGGCCTTTGCCCGTGTCAAGATGCACTGGGCAAAGATGAAGGCCGCCGTCGTGGCGGTTGAGGGCCCACCCGAAGGCAAAGACCACCGCAAGCCAGAGCGGTATTTTGAAGACGTCCTTGAGGTTGCCCGATTAATAGAGGGCCAATGCTCAAAGGATATCATATTTGAGTGAATGTATCCGAGCTACCCAGATGTTGTTTTATAAACGAAGGCTTTGTAATATATTTATGTCTTTATCTAGAATTGCTTACCTCCTATGCGGCCGTATTTTGTTATCTTGAAAGTTTGCGAGTCGGTGGCTTCAGCCCCCACGTAGATACTATGGGGGTGTTCGGAATAACGCATGATCACTCTTGACCCAACATCTTGGTCCATGAAGGAGGTGTCTGCGTAGGTGAACCAGGCAATCAGACTATGCGGGTTTATCACTTTCACTTAGCCATAGGAGTTTGACGGTGGGGCTAAGTACTAGCCCCTGGTGCGTATGCGGCTATCCAAACTAGGATGCCTTAAGCACATGACCAGACAGAGGCCAGTCCTTCGCATAATACGGAAGAAATCGCAAAAGATTTATAGCAAATCGCCGAATAGCTGACTAGCTCTCGCCGCACCATGACAGTCAGCTTTCGGCTTTCTCTACTGAGGTATTTGACCGGACGAACCAAAAACACAATCGCAGTAGTTCTCCCTTTACTACCCTAGCCGAACGAGCGGAACGTAAGGTAGTAACCACAGGAGCCGGGCAACCCAACTATTGACCAAAGACATGATTCAGAGCTGATGCATATAATGCAATATTCGGGACGCCGAAGTACATTCTAGAAGCATTCGGACTTTTTTTTTGAAAATATAGGTGGCCGAATAGAGCCCCTGGCATTTTAAGCTATGTCGAAGTGTATATGCCAATCTGACATGAAGAGGGAATACAGATTATGAAATAAACCAATACCGAATAGGGTTGGTAAAAACTGTTTCCATTATAGTCTGATTGATACGTCAAAACATGCTTTTACAGATAATGCTATAAGCATCAGGGCTATTTTACATGCCGAGAATTTGAGAACAAGGGAAAGCTGTATACAGGTCCTAAAAAAGAAAAGGTATCGTGAAGATCCTTTGGACAGCCTGCCGCACGTCTGCGCCGCTTTTTGCCTTGGTGGAGGATCCTTTGAAAGGATCGACGATCGTGTATATAGAAGGGGCCTGGGAAATGGCCCTGCGCCACCGTAAAGTGACTTTAGGTTTTAAAGAACCTGTAATATTAGAGAAAAGAGAAAAAAGAAGAAGGAGATTAATGTCCGAATAGGGTCGAGCCGTATTATGGGCCTCGTCCATGGAGTGCCTCCATCGTCGCCCAAGGTATTTTGAGTGCGTAATTATGCACACGCGGAACATATGCCGTGATTAGATGGGGCGGTGGACTGAGGCAAAACTGCTAGTCCAGCGCCGGATTGTTGGGGAACGTAGTAGTAAATCAAAAAATATTTCTACGCATCACCAAGATCAATCTATGGAGAGACTAGCAACGAGAGAGAGGGGAGTGCATCTTCATAACCTTGAAGATCGCGATGCGGAAGTGTTGCAAGAACGCGGTTGGAGGAGTCGTACACGCAGCGATGCAGATCGTGGTCGATTCCGATCTAAGCGCCGAACAACGGCGCCTCCGCGTTCAACACACGTGCAGCCCGGTGACATCTCCCGCGCCTTGATCCAGCAAGGAGGAGGGAGAGGTTGGGGAAGACAACTCCGGCAGCACGACGGCGTGGTGGTGGAGCTTGCAATTCTCCGACAGGGCTTCGCCAAGCTCAACAGAGGAGGAGGGGGTGTTGGAGAGGGGGAGGGCTGCGCCTTGGATGAGGTGCTGCTGCCCTCCCTCCTTCCCTCTATTTATAGGGGGAAGGGGGAAGGGGCCGGCCCCTCTAGATGAGATCTAGAGGGGGGGCGGCGGCCAAGGGGAGGGGGCTTGCCCCCCAAGCCAAGGGGGGCGCCCCCTTTAGGGTTTCCCCCAAACCCTAGGCACATGGGCCCTAAGGGGGATGGCGCCCAGACCACTTAGGGGCTGGTTCCCTTCCACATACAGCCCATAGGGCCCTCCGGGGCAGGTGGACCCTCTCGGTGGACCTCCGGAACCCCGTCGGTGGTGCCGGTACAATACCGGCAAACCCCCGAATACTTCTAGTGACCGTATGATGACTTCCCATATATAAATCTTCACCTCCGGACCATTCTGGAACTCCTCGTGACGTCTGGGATCTCATCTGGGACTCCGAACAACATTCGGTAACCACATACTATTTCCCATAACAACTCTAGCGTCACCGAACCTTAAGTGTGTAGACCCTACGGGTTCGGGAACCATGCAGTCATGACCGAGACATCTCTCCGGCCAATAACCAACAGCGGGATTTGGATACCCATGTTGGCTCCCACATGTTCCATGATGATCTTATCGGATGAACCACGATGTCGAGGATTCAATCAATCCCGTATACAATTCCCTTTGTCCATCGGTACGTTACTTGCCCGAGATTCGATCGTCGGTATCCCCATACCTCGTTCAATCTCGTTACCGGCAAGTCTCTTTACTTGTTCCGTAACGCATGATCCCGTGGTTAACTCTTTAGTCACATTGAGCTCATTATGATGATGCATTACCGAGTGGGCCCAGAGATACCTCTCCGTCATACGGAGTGACAAATCCCAGTCTCGATTCGTGCCAACCCAACAGACACTTTCGGAGATACCTGTAGTGCACCTTTATGGTCACCCAGTTACGTTGTGACGTTTGATACACCCAAAGCATTCCTACGGTATCCGGGAGTTGCACAATCTCATGGTCTAAGGAAATGATACTTGACATTAGAAAAGCTCTAGCAAACGAACTACACGATCTTGTGCTATGCTTAGGATTGGGTCTTGTCCATCACATCATTCTCTTAATGATGTGATCCCGTTATCAATGACATCCAATGTCCATGGTTAGGAAACCATAACCATCTATTGGTCAACGAGCTAGTCAACTAGAGGCTTACTAGGGACATGCTGTGATCTATGTATTCACACATGTATTACGGTATCCGGTTAATACAATTATAGCATGAACAATAGACAATTATCATGAACAAGGAAATATAATAATAACCACTTTATTATTGCCTCTAGGGCATATTTCCAACAGTCTCCCACTTGCACTAGAGTCAATAATCTAGTTACATTGTGATGAATCGAACACCCATAGAGTTCTGGTGTTGATCATGTTTTGCTCGGGGAAGAGGTTTAGTCAACGGATCTGCGACATTCAGATCCGTATGCACTTTACAAATATCTATGTCTCCATCTTGAACATGTTCACGAATGGAGTTGAAGCGACGCTTGATATGCCTGGTCTTCTTGTGAAACCTGGGCTCCTTGGCAAGGGCAATAGCTCCAGTGTTGTCACAGAAGAGAGTCATTGGGCCCGACGCATTGGGAATATCTCCTAGGTCGGTGATGAACTCCTTCATCCAGACTGCTTCCTGTGCTGCCTCTGAGGCTGCTATGTACTCCACTTCACATGTAGATCCCGCCACGACGCTTTGCTTGCAACTGCACCAGCTGACTGCCCCACCATTCAAAATATACACGTATCCGGTTTGTGACTTGGAGTCATCCAGATCTGTGTCGAAGCTAGCATCGACGTAACCCTTTAAGACGAGCTCTTCGTCACCTCCATAAACGAGAAACATATCCTTAGTCCTTTTCAGGTACTTCAGGATGTTCTTGACCGCTGTCCAGTGTTCCATGCCGGGATTACTTTGGTACCTCCCTACCAAACTTACGGCGAGGTTCACATCAGGTCTGGTACACCGCATGGCATACATAATAGACCCTATGGTTGAGGCATAGGGGATGACACTCATCTTTTCTCTATCTTCTGCCGAGGTCGGGCATTGAGCCGTGCTCAATCTCACACCTTGCAATACAGGCAAGAACCCCTTCTTGGACTGATCCATATTGAACTTCTTCAATATCTTGTCAAGGTATGTGCTTTGCGAAAGACCAATGAGGCGTCTCGATCTATCTCTATAGATCTTGATGCCTAATATGTAAGCAGCTTCTAAAAGGTCCTTCATTGAAAAACACTTATTCAAGTAGGCCTTTATGCTTTCCAAGAATTCTATATCATTTCCCATTAATAGTATGTCATCCACATATAATATGAGAAATGCTACAGAGCTCCCACTCACTTTCTTGTAAACACAGGCTTCTCCATAAGTCTGTGTAAACCCAAACGCTTTGATCATCTCATCAAAGCGAATGTTCCAACTCCGAGATGCTTGCACCAGCCCATAGATTGAGCGCTGGAGCTTGCATACCTTGTCAGCATTATTAGGATCGACAAAACCTTCCGGCTTCATCATATACAATTCTTCCTTAAGGAAACCATTAAGGAATGTCGTTTTGACGTCCATTTGCCATATCTCATAATCATAGAATGCGGCAATTGCTAACATGATTCGGACGGACTTCAGCTTCGCTACGGGTGAGAAGGTCTCATCGTAGTCAACCCCTTGAACTTGTCGATAACCCTTAGCGACAAGTCGAGCCTTATAGATGGTCACATTACCATCCGCGTATGTCTTCTTCTTAAAGATCCATTTGTTCTCTATGGCTTGCCGATCATCGGGCAAGTCTGTCAAAGTCCATACTTCATTTTCATACATGGATCCTATCTCGGATTTCATGGCTTCAAGCCATTTGTTGGAATACGGGCCCGCCATCGCTTCTTCATAGTTCGAAGGTTCACCGTTGTCTAACAACATGACTTCCAGGACAGGGTTGCCGTACCACTCTGGTGCGGAACGTGTCCTTGTGGACCTACGAAGTTCAGTGGTAACTTGATCATGATCGTCATCATTAACTTTCTCTCTAGTCGGTGCAGGCACCACAGAAACATTTTCCTGCGCTGCGCTACTCTCCGGTTCGAGAAGGGTCATCTGATCAAGCTCCACTTTCCTCCCACTCATTTCTTTCAAGAGAAACTCATTCTCTAGAAAGGATCCATTCTTGGCAACAAAGATCTTGCCTTCGGATCTGAGGTAGAAGGTATACCCAATAGTTTCCTTAGGGTATCCTATGAAGACGCATTTTTCCGATTTGGGTTCGAGCTTTTCAGGTTGAAGTTTCTTGACATAAGCATCGCATCCCCAAACTTTCAGAAACGACAACTTAGGTTTCTTCCCAAACCATAATTCATACGGTGTCGTCTCAACGGATTTCGACGGAGCCCTATTTAAAGTGAATGCGGCAGTCTCTAAAGCATAACCCCAAAATGATAGCGGTAGATCGGTAAGAGACATCATAGATCGCACCATATCTAATAGAGTGCGATTACGACGTTCGGACACACCATTACGCTGAGGTGTTCCAGGCGGCGTGAGTTGTGAAACAATTCCACATTTCCTTAAGTGCGTGCCAAATTTGTGACTCAAATATTCCCCTCCACGATCTGATCGTAAGAACTTTATTTTCCTGTCACGTTGATTCTCAACCTCACTCTGAAATTCCTTGAACTTTTCAAAGGTCTCAGACTTGTGTTTCATTAAGTAGACATACCCATATCTACTTAAGTCATCAGTGAGGGTGAGAACATAACGATAACCACCGCGAGCCTCAACGCTCATTGGACCGCACACATCAGTATGTATGATTTCCAATAAGTTGGTTGCTCGCTCCAATGTTCCGGAGAACGGAGTCTTGGTCATTTTGCCCATGAGGCATGGTTCGCACGTGTCAAATGATTCATAATCAAGAGACTCCAAAAGTCCATCTGCATGGAGTTTCTTCGTGCGTTTGACACCAATGTGACCAAGGCGGCAGTGCCACAAGTATGTGGGACTATCATTATCAACCTTACATCTTTTGGCATTCACACTATGAATATATGTAACATCACGTTCGAGATTCAATAAAAATAAACCATTGACCAGCGGGGCAAGACCATAAAACATATCTCTCATATAAATAGAACAACCATTATTCTCAGATTTTAATGAGTAGACATCTCGCATCAAACGAGATCCTGATACAATGTTCATGCTCAAAGCTGGTATTAAATAACAATTATTGAGGTTTAAAACTAATCCCATAGGCAGATGTAGAGGTAGCGTGCCGATGGCGATCACATCGACCTTGGAACCATTCCCGACGCGCATCATCACCTCGTCCTTCGCCAGTCTCCGCTTATTCCGCAGCTCCTGTTTTGAGTTACAAATATGAGCAACCGCATCGGTATCAAATACCCAGGAGCTACTACGAGTGCTGGTAAGGTACACATCAATAACATGTATATCACATATACCTTTGGTATTGCCGGCCTTCTTATCCGCTAAGTACTTGGGGCAGTTCCGCTTCCAGTGACCGTTTCCCTTGCAATAAAAGCATTCAGTCTCAGGCTTGGGTCCATTCTTTGGCTTCTTCCTGGCAGCTTGCTTACCGGGCGCGGCAACTCCCTTGCCGTCCTTCTTGAAGTTCTTTTTACCCTTGCCTTTCTTGAACTTAGTGGTTTTATTCACCATCAACACTTGATGTTCCTTTTTGATCTCCACCTCCGCTGATTTCAGCATTGAATATACCTCAGGAATGGTTTTTTCCATCCCCTGCATGTTGAAGTTCATCACAAAGCACTTGTAGCTAGGTGGAAGCGACTGGAGGATTCTGTCAACGACCGCGTCATCCGGGAGATTAACTCCCAGCTGAGACAAGCGGTTGCGCAACCCAGACATTTTGAGTATATGCTCGCTGACAGAACTATTCTCCTCCATCTTACAACTATAGAACTTGTCGGAGACTTCATATCTCTCAACTCGGGCATGATCTTGGAAAACCATTTTCAGCTCTTGGAACATCTCATATGCTCCGTGTTGCTCAAAACGCTTTTGGAGCCCCGGTTCTAAGCTGTAAAGCATGCCGCACTGAACCAGGGAGTAATCATCACTACGCGACTGCCAGGCGTTCATAACATCTTGAGTTGCTGGGAAAACAGGTGTGTCACCTAGCGGTGCTTCAAGGACATATGCTTTCTTGGCAGCTATGAGGATGATCCTCAAGTTACGGACCCAGTCCGTGTAGTTACTACCATCGTCTTTCAGCTTGGTTTTCTCTAGGAACGCGTTGAAGTTGAGGGCAACATTAGCGTGGGCCATTTGATCTACAAGACATATTGCAAAGATTTTAGACTAAGTTCATGATAATTAAGTTCATCTAATCAAATTATTCAAGGAACTCCCACTCAGATAGACATCCCTCTAGTCATCTAAGTGATACATGATCCGAATCGACTAGGCCGTGTCCTATCATCACGTGAGACGGACTAGTCATCAACGGTGAACATCTCTATGTTGATCGTATCTTCTATACGACTCATGTTCGACCTTTCGGTCTTCCGTGTTTCGAGGCCATGTCTGTACATGCTAGGCTCGTCAAGTCAACCTAAGTGTTTTGCATGTGTAAATCTGGCTTACACCCGTTGTATTCGAATGTTAGAATCTATCACACCTGATCATCACGTGGTGCTTCGAAACAACGAACCTTCGCAATGGTGCACAGTTAGGGGAAACACTTTCTTGAAATTTTAGCGAGGGATCATCTTATTTATGCTACCGTCGTTCTAAGCAAATAAGATGTAAAAAAAATGATAAACATCACATGCAATCAAAAAGTGACATGATATGGCCAATATCATTTGCTCCTTTTGATCTCCATCTTCGGGGCGCCATGATCATCATCGTCACCGGCATGACACCATGATCTCCATCATCATGATCTCCATCATCGTGTCTTCATGAAGTTGTCTCGCCAACTATTACTTCTACTACTATGGCTAACGGTTAGCAATAAAGTAAAGTAATTACATGGCGTTTTCATTGACACGCAGGTCATACAATAAATTAAGACAACTCCTATGGCTCCTGCCGGTTGTCATAATCATCGACATGCAAGTCATGATTCCTATTACAAGAACATGATCAATCTCATACATCACATATATCATTCATCACATCCTTTTGGCCATATCACATCACACGGCATATGCTGCAAGAACAAGTTAGACGTCCTCTAATTGTTGTTGCAAATTTTTACGTGGCTGCTATAGGTTTCTAGCAAGAACGTTTCTTACCTATGCCAAAACCACAACGTGATATGCCAATTTCTATTTACCCTTCATAAGGACCCCTTTCATCGAATCTGATCCGACTAAAGTGGGAGAGACAGACACCCGCTAGCCACCTTATGCAACTAGCGCATGTCAGTTGGTGGAACCTGTCTCACGTAAGCGTATGTGTAAGGTCGGTCCGGGCCGCTTCATCCCACGATGCCGCCGAATCAAGATAAGACTAGTAACGGCAAGTAAATTGACAAAATCGATGCCCACAACAACTTGTGTTCTACTCGTGCATAGAAACTACGCATAGACCTAGCTCATGATGCCACTGTTGGGGAACGTAGTAGTAAATCAAAAAAAAAATTCTATGCATCACCAAGATCAATCTATGGAGAGACTAGCAACGAGAGAGAGGGGAGTGCATCTTCATACCCTTGAAGATCGCGATGCGGAAGCGTTGTAAGAACGTGGTTGGAGGAGTCGTACACGCAGCGATTCAGATCGCGGTCGATTCCGATCTAAGCGCCGAACAACGGCGCCTCCGCGTTCAACACACGTGCAGCCCGGTGATGTCTCCCGTGCCTTGATCCAGCAAGGAGGAGGGAGAGGTTGGGGAAGACAACTCCGGTAGCACGACGGCGTGGTGGTGGAGCTTGCAGTTCTCCGGCAGGGCTTTGCCAAGGTCAACGGAGGAGGAGGGGGTGTTGGAGAGGGGGAGGGCTGCGCCTTGGATGAGGTGCTGCTGCCCTCCCTCCTCCCCTCTATTTATAGGGCGAAGGGGGAAGGGGGCCGGCCCCTCTAGATGAGATCTAGAGGGGGGGCGGCGGCCAAGGGGAGGGGGCTTGCCCCCCAAGCCAAGGGGGGCGCCCCCTTTAGGGTTTCCCCCAAACCCTAGGCGCATGGGCCCTAAGGGGGATGGCGCCCAGCCCACTTAGGGGTTGGTTCCCTTCCACATACAGCCCATAGTGCCCTCCGGGGCAGGTGGACCCTCCCGGTGGACCCCCGGAACACCTTCGGTGGTGCCGGTACAATACCGGCAAACCCCCGAATACTTCTGGTGACCGTATGATGACTTCCCATATATAAATCTTCACCTCCGGACCATTCCGGAACTCCTCGTGATGTCTGGGATCTCATCCGGGACTCCGAACAACATTCGGTAACCACATACTATTTCCCATAACAACTCTAGCATCACCGAACCTTAAGTGTGTAGACCCTACGGGTTCGGGAACTATGCAGTCATGACCGAGACATCTCTCCGGCCAATAACCAACAGCGGGATCTGGATACCCATGTTGGCTCCCACATGTTCCACGATGATCTCATCGGATGAACCACGATGTCGAGGATTCAATCAATCCCGTATACAATTCCCTTTGTCCATCGGTATGTTACTTGCCCGAGATTCGATCGTCGGTATCCCCATACCTCGTTCAATCTCGTTACCGGCAAGTCTCTTTACTTGTTCCGTAACGCATGATCCCATGGCTAACTCTTTAGTCACATTGAGCTAATTATGATGATACATTATCGAGTGGGCCCAGAGATACCTCTCCGTCATACGTAGTGACAAATCCCAGTCTCGATTCGTGCCAACCCAACAGACACTTTCGGAGATACCTGTAGTGCACCTTTATGGTCACCCAGTTACGTTGTGACGTTTGATACACCCAAAGCATTCCTACGGTATCCGGGAGTTGCACAATCTCATGGTCTAAGGAAATGATACTTGACATTAGAAAAGCTCTAGCAAACGAACTACACGATCTTGTGCTATGCTTAGGATTGGGTCTTGTCCATCACATCATTCTCCTAATGATGTGATCCTGTTATCAATGACATCCAATGTCCATGGTTAGGAAACCATAACCATCTATTGATCAACGAGCTAGTCAACTAGAGGCTTACTAGGGACATGCTGTGATCTATGTATTCACACATGTATTACGGTATCCGGTTAATACAATTATAGCATGAACAATAGACAATTATCATGAACAAGGAAATATAATAATAACCACTTTATTATTGCCTCTAGGGCATATTTCCAACATGGATTAACCGAGCTGTCGTTCTGCAGAGTAGGCCAGATTCGTTTAATAGTGTCCGGAGGCTTGATGGCCGATGAAGTGTTCGGCTTGATAAGGCCACTCTGTACCTCGGCTGCAAGGGCCATGGTGTGCTCCTCGGTACGGAGGGAGCGTTCCATGTTTCCATTGACTGTGATAACGCCTCGGGGTCCAGGCATCTTGAGCATTAAGTAAGCATAATGCGGGACTGTATTGAAGCGGGCGAAGGCAGTACGTCCGAGCAGTGCGTGATAACCACTACGGAAGGGGACGATGTCGAAGATCAAGTCTTCGCTTCAGAAATTGTCCGGTGAACCAAAGACTACTTCCAATGTTAATGAGCCCGTACAGCGGGCCTCGACGCCGGGTATCACTCCTTTAAAGGTGGTGTTACTAGGCTTGATTCTTAACGGGTCAATACCCATTTTGCGGACAGTGTCTTGATAGATCAAGTTGAGACTGCTGCCGCCGTCCATGAGGACTCGAGTCAGATGATATCCATCAATAATTGGATCGAGGACCAGGGCCGCCGAACCTCCGTGACGGATACTGGTCGGGTGGTCCCTGCGATCAAAGGTGATCGGACAAGCCGACCATGGGTTGAATTTGGGGGCGACGGGATCTACGACGTAGATGTCCCTTAGTGCGCTCTTGTGCTCCCTTTTGGGGATATGCGTGATATATATCATGTTCACTGTTTTCACCTCAGGGGGGAATTTCTTTTGTCCCCCTGTGTTCGGTAGGCGGGGCTCGTCATCATCCTCGGTTGGCGGCCCTTTCCCCTTATGTTCGGTATTTAACTTACCGGCCTGTTTGAAGACCCAACAATTTCTGTTGGAGTGGTTGGCAGGCTTGTCGGGGGTGCCATGAATCTGGCAAGGCCGATCGAGTATTTTGTCCAAATTAGATGGACCGTCCTTATTTTCTTTGAATGGCTTCTTCCGCTGACCGGATTTAGAGCCACTGAATTCAGCGTTAACCATTGTGTCTTCAGTTTCTTCGTTGTTGTTTCGACGCTTGTGTTTATTGCGTCGTGGCCTGCCATTGCCGTCCCTGACTTCGGAGGTGCCAGGGTTGCTGGTACTATTGCTTCTACGAGCCAACGAGCTGTCCTCTCCCGCGCAGAAGCGGGTCATGAGTGCAGTAAAAGCTGCCATAGACTTCGGCTTTTCCTGACCAAGGTGTCGGGCGAGCCATTCGTCGCGGACGCTATGTTTAAAGGCCGCGAGGGCTTCGGCGTCTGAACAGTTGACGATTTGGTTCTTTTTAATTAAGAACCTAGTCCAGAGTTTGCGGGCTGACTCACCGGATTGTTGGACTATATGACTAAGGTCATCGGCATCCGGAGGCCGAACATAGGTACCTTGGAAGTTGTCTCTAAAGGCATCCTCCAAGTCTTCCCAGCTACCGGTAGAGTTCTCTGGTAGGCTATTTAACCAGTGCCGCGCTGGTCCTTTCAGCTTTAGGGGGAGGTATTTGATGGCATGGAGATCGTCACCGCGGGCCATGTGAATATGGAGAAGAAAATCCTCAGTCCATACCGCGAGATCTATCGTTCCATCGTATGATTCGATGTTTACGGGTTTAAACCCTTCTGGAAATTGGTGCTGCATTACCTCATCGGTAAAGCACAAGGGGTGTGCGGCGCCTCTGTATTGGGCAACGTCACGACGGAGTTCGAATGACATCCGTGTTCGGTTTTCGGCCCGAGTTTGGTTATGCTGCTCGCGCCAAGCTTGAAGGCCATCGTCTCTCGTCGGAGCATGCCCCCTTGATCCGTATATTGATCTGGTCTTGCCAGCTCTATTGTCCAGGTCCTGACGTAAGTCGTAGGTGTAGCCCTGAGTTGCTACCTCTTTGCCTCGACGGCGAGGTGTCGCGGGTTGGTGTTCGGCATGAGTAGCCGCTTTGTCTCGCCCACATGGTGGTCGGTCTGGTTGCTCAGCATGATTATGTCTTAACGGTATTGGCTCTAGGGCCTCGTCATCGAATTGTGGCAGTAGCCGACGCTTCAGATAGCTCTTTGTTGGGTGTTCGAGGCTGTACTCCTCGGCAGCTAGGACCTGGGTCCATCTGTCGTTGAGCGTATCCTGTTCGGCTTGAAGCAGTTGTTGTTTCTTTTTTAGGCTCCTCACAGTTGCGATGAGCTGTCGCTTAAAGCGCTCTTGCTCGAGGGGTTCCTCTGGCACAATGAAGTCTTTGTTACTGAGGCTAACATCCTCCTCGGAGATCGATAGATAGTTACTATCTTCCGAATCCTCATTCCCGACTGGCTCGTCGGGGTTAACTTGTCCCTCTTCCCAATTATCCTGCTCTACGACAGGCTCAATGGGTTGGTCAGAGTCTTCGGCATTCTCCGGAGTGTCAATGTCTCCGGTGCCGGTATTACTTTCTTTTTCCCGCCGCGATCGTGAACGGTGCCGCTGACGTCGATGCTTCGGTGGTACCTCGACGGGCTTGTCCTCGATCGGATCTTGCTTGCCATCGTCGTCCTCTTTGGGTGTATCCACCATGTACACGTCGTATGTAGAAGTGGCAGTCCAACGTCCGGTGATGGGCGGGTTTTGGCCTGGTTCGGCTCTGGCATTGTCGTCCATACCGTCGATGTCTTCGGAGGCATAGTCGAGCATGTCGGTTAAGTCTTCGACAGTGACTACCAAGTGGGTGGTGGGTGGGACACAAAATTCCCCGCACTCAGCCCCTAGTTCGGGCTGGACGTAATTCGGAGCTGATACCTCCGTGATGACGAGAGACCACATTAAGTCCAAGGCCTCGCTTAAGAGCGAAGGCCGGACGGGGAACCGAGGACCTGCAGAGCTGGGCATGGCAGACTCTGCCAGGTTGTGTTCACCAGCCGCAGACCTTGAGAGTTCGGAGTTGGCCTCCAGAGGCGAGTTCGGCTCTCCGATGACAAGGAAGGTCCTGCTTGATTCCAGGCTCGCCGAACATACAGTTGCTTCTGGGTCTTCGGCAAAGGGCTCCATGGGAGGAGAGGGTCCGGTGGGTTTTAAGATCCCATCTTTGGATGAGGTGGCCTGCCCAGGATCTATGGCCAGGGCAGGGATAGTAGTTGGTCTTTGAGCGGCGCCTGATGACGGATCCGATGGGTTGCCTTCTTGAAGATGAGGAATAGTAGTCGAGGCCATGAACCCTTCGAAGATCAAGTCTCCTTGGATATCAGTGACGTAATTTAGGCTCCCGAATCTGATCTGATGAGCAGGGGCGTAGCTGTCGATCTGCTCAAGGTGACCAACTAAATTGGCGCACAGAGCGAAGCCGCCGAATACAAAAAGTTGACCGGGGAGAAAGGTCTCCCTGGAAACAGCATCGTTGTTGATGATCAAACGAGCCATCGATTCTTCTGCCGATGACACAGTGGAACTCTCAATGAAAGCACCAATGTCGGTGTCAAAACCGGCCAATCTCGGGTAGGGGGTCCCGAACTGTGTTTCTGAGGATCGAAGGTAACAAGGGACAAAGGGAACACGATGTTTACCCAGGTTCAGGCCCTCTTAATGGAGGTAAAACCCTACATCCTGCTTCATTGTATTTGATGAGTATGGGGGTTACAAGAGTTGATCTACCTCAAGATCATAATGGCTAAACCCTAGCTGTCTAGCCTATGAAAATTCTGATGGCCTCCACGGACCAAACCCTCCGGTTTATATAGGCACCGGAGGGGGCTAGGGTTGTATAGAGTTGGTTTACAGAGGAAGGAAACTATACATCCGGACGCCAAACTTGCCATCCACGCAAAGGAGAGTCCCACCCGGACACGAGGAAAGGTCTTCTGCCTTGTATCTTCACGGCCCATCAGTCTGGCCCATGTCACATAGCCCGGCCACCCGAGGACCCCGTAATCCAGGACTCCCTCACCCATTTTGTGCTTAAATGATGAGTATGACCTATGATCAAGTGATATCACTTGACTCCTAAGTCAATATACTCAAACATAGGTGACTTTGTCGCCAACCCTGTTTCTAGATGAAGTTCTCTAGTATTCTTTTGCTTAATTGCTGTTTGATTTGCATATTTTTCTTGCTATTTTGTCTCTCTCTATTTAAAAAAAAAACTTCATCTAGATCCTTTTATCTCTGTGTTTAAATTCATTGCAAATCTTTCTGTTAATTCCTTGCAAATCTTTGTGAGACTTCATTTGCCAAGTGAGCTGAGTTGACAAAATCTTTAGTCTGTGTTGAACTCGGTCCCTCCAATCCAAACCCATCGGTTCGACCGAAATACAAGGACTCCTTGTAAATAGTTCATCGGTACAACCGACGTGAACTGCTTTGGTCTCACCGATCGGGACCTTCTGTGACTCTGTTAACTCGGCGTCACCGACGGAAAACAAATCAGCGTCACCGATTTCAACCCTGAGAAAATGTTTTGCCATTTCTTATTGCCTATTTTTCTTCAACTCCACTCAATCAGCATCACAAACTACCTGTTGCTCTGTTTTTGGTTGATATTACCCTATCTTGCTCTGATTTTTTCTCACCCTACCTTCTCCCATTATCCAATATCAGATTCAGGGGGAGAAAGAGTCCATGTCTAGGGGAGAAAAATCTTTGGAATTCATTGCATATCTTTAGCTCTTTAGGGACATGTCTACATCTAAATGAAGTACTCAGTACTCACCCATTACATGTCATCCCGGTCTTGGTATTCTTGTGGTTCTCTAAAACTGCTTTACCTAGAGTGATCTTGTGTTATCTAACCCTGTTTTCTCAAGTCCACTCTTTCCAAAGTCACCTCAAGACCACAAGGTAAGTATATGCATCACACTCATGTGCATGATGATCTCTTGCTGCTGCACATATTGTTTGCAAAAGGGATTCACAAACATTGAGGTACATTTACTAATCACATCATTTGCTCTGATGCATATAGCCAAGATACATGTAACTCTCTGCTTGCTCTGTCATGCTTATGCATTCACATGTTAGTATATTCTATCTTCACACGATTGCATACATGTAGGGGGAGCTTATGCATGTTAAATGTCCTTCCAAAGCTTTACCTATTACTCTACATATCTTTTACCTAAAGCTTTGATGTATGTTGTCATCAATTACCAAAAAGGAGGAGATTGAAAGCACAAGTGCTCCCTTGGTGATTTTGGTAATTAATTTCAACATATCTCTTGTTGGACTGATACTTTTATCTAGTGTATTTCAGATAAGTTCAACAATGGCGTGGAGAGGACAAGAGGATGTGGAACCCTTCCAAAATGCTAAGGACACATATTGGCAAAAGCTGAAGACTCTTCATTTATATTTTAGTGATCCAAGATCACATTGAGTCCATAGGAAAGCCAATACTATTAAAAGGGGATGAGCTGTTGCTTAATGGCTTGCTTGCTCAAAGTGCTTAGTGATATTGCTCCAAAAGCCCTCAACCACTTTCTCATTCCAAATATGTCCAAAACCCAAAGTCAAGCTCAGCCCCACCAAAACATCCTATCTGGAGCCACCGAGTTCATATGACATAGCCACTGCCAGAAACCCTAACAGTTCGGTCACACTGATACGGATCTCGGTCTCACCGAGATGGCCTTGCAAACTCTCTGTTTCCCTTTGTAACATTTCGGTCTCACCGAAATGAGCAATCGGTTCCACCGAGTTTGCTTGACATCTTCTCTGTTTGCTCTTTCCTAAATTCGGTCTCACCGAGTCGACACAATCGGTGCCACCGAGTTGATGTTTCCCTAAGCCCTAGCACATCGGTCCCACCGAGATTCCTAACGTTCACATTTTGAACTGAATCGGTCTCACCGAGTTCTTCTATTCGGTCTAACCGAGTTGGGTCAAATATGTGTAACGGTTGGATTTTGTGCGGAGGCTATATATACCCCTCCACCCCCTTCTCCATTTGTGAGAGAGCCATCAGAACGTGCCTACACATCGAACATACATTTTCTGAGAGAGAACCACCTACTCATGTGTTGAGACCAAGATATACCAATCGTACCACAAGAATCTTGATCTCTTGCCTTCCCCAAGTTGCTTTCCACTCAAATCATCTTTCCACCATATCCAAATCTGTGAGAGAGAGTTGAGTGTTGGGGAGACTATCATTTTAAGCACAAGAGCAAGGAGTTCATCATCAACACAACATCTATTACCTTTTGGAGAGTGGTGTCTCCTAGATTGGTTAGGTGTCCTTGGGAGCCTCCGACAAGATTGTGGAGTTGAACCAAGAAGTTTGTAAGGTCAAGTAGATCGCCTACTTCGTGAAGATCTACCCGAGTGAGGCAAGTCCTTCGTGGGCGATGGCCATGGTGGAATAGACAAGGTTGCTTCTTCATGGACCCTTCATGAGTGGAGCCCTCTGTGGACTCACGCAGCCGTTACCCTTCATGGGTTGAAGTCTCCATCAACGTGGATGTACGATAGCACCACCTATCGGAACCACGCCAAAAATCTTAGTGTCTTCATTGCGTTTGCACACTCCAATCCCATCCCTTTACTTTCTTGCAATTAGCATGCTTTACTCTTTCCGCTGCATATACTCTTGCCATGCTTGCTTGAAATGTATTGTGAATGCTTAAACTTGTGCTAAAACTCCACCTCAACTTGAAGAACTTAAAAACTGCCATTTTTACTTGTTGAGCGTCTAATCACCCCCCTCTAGACCCCTCTTCTCGATCCTTTCAGCAACCCTAGCAAGCAAGTCCCGAAGTGGAGTAGTAATTGTTTTTCTCTCTGTAGCGATCGTTTTAAATTGAATATGCATGGAACCATCTTTTCATTTAACGTACTAGTAAAAAGAAACTAGATCAATTACCGCGCCACCACGTTCAGGTCGCACTTGGTATGGCTGACATTTGGTCCCATACCCCACATTAAGTGGACAACTAGATGTCTCAAATTGTCACGTTACCTGCCTTTTCGTGTGCAAATGCGCTCCACCGTGAGTGTACCCGCGCGTGTGCATGAGGGGAGAGTGAAGTCCGATTTATAAACCTTGATGTTGAAGAGCTAGTCGGAAACAAACCATCACCTTTAAATCCATGAAGTTTGTACCCTATCCTCTGTAATGCCAGTGATTTTTAACCTTAAGGGCATGTGCGGTTCAAGGGGTTTTAACGGGGATTAACAGGGATTGTGGGGGATTAAATCATGTACAAGCCAAATTCCCCTCCATTCCTCTCCAAACCCCTTGGGAGGAGGTTGAACCGAACAAGGCCTAAGACTAACCATAGTGGGAGTAACTTCAAGCGTAACATCGGGTCCAACTCAGCAAATTCGCCTATGTGGCAATTAGTTAATGAGGAGAGAGGTAAATTGAGTAACTTAGCTAGTTACTCATTCTATGAGTAACATCAGAGCAAGTACAATAAGCTTATGTAAGCAGGCTATAAGAGTTAAAATATTATATTCCTGCTGACGTGGAGGGGAGAGAAGAGGAGAGAGAAGAGGAGCCGACTATAGAATAAGAGCCGGCTGCAACACGTGCTCCTAGGCTCTATGTGAGAGTGAAATGTGGGCCATGCATTAATAAAGTAGCACATTTTTACATCTAACTATTGTATGTGCCGGCTATAAGCTTGGCTATAGATGACATGGCAACGTCATATAGCCATTAGTTGGCTGTACTATTAACCATGCTCTCACACATACCAAAATAGAATGACTCTATAACCTAATAAATGAAGCTTTGCATGACACTACATGTGTGATGACCTGAGTGAATGAAGAGTATAAACATGACGGATTTCATTACATTTACATTAAATAAGTTGTGCTAGTCCAGAGCTAAAGGTAGAATTAATATACCTAATCTAAATGGCCATCGACTGATCTCTTTGTCCTCCTCCAGTATCCGGCTGAAGAAGAATCGTGCAAGACACTGACTGTTTACGTCAGCGTCGCCTCGGCGGTGGCCTTCATGGGATACAATCGGCGGCGGCCTCCCGTGTTCTACTTCTCCTCGATGATGGCGACCGGCAGGGACATGCTGGCCGTCACCTCGTCGACATCCACGTAGCCACGCCACCTCATCGACATCCGCGGTGGCTTCTTTCTCTGCCTGCATGGCGCGGGTACGCGTGCGTCGATGGCGGATGGCGCAGTCGCAGTCACTGGAGGCGCTGTACGACGCGGCGGCGTCGAGGGCAGCGACCATGCCCGTGCTGCTGTGCTCCCCGACAAGCCGGTGTGGAGCAACTCGGCACTCTTCCTCAAGCTGGATTGGAGCGGCCAGCTGCGGAACCTCGCGCTGGCTTAGGGCGACAACTGGCTCCGTCGAGCTAGGCGAGGTAGGTGGAGTAGCGAGCTGCCTCGCTCGTAATTGCCAGGCTTGGTGGGCCACGTAGTCGGCTTTTATGCCGGAGAACTGCTCTTCCCGCTCGTAGGATGCCACCGAAAGAGTGGAGAAAATGGTGGAAGGAGGAGCTTGGCCGTCGTCCAGCTCCTGAACGGACGTGTGGCCGTAGTGGGTTTCTCGCATTCCACGCGGGTTTAAATGTAGGTGTTTGAATGCGGTGAGGAGGTCCCCCCCAAAAAAAAAGAATGCGGTGAGGAGGCATGAACAGCCTGGAGTGCAGTGGGCGGCACCCTCGGCCGGTGCGCCACTTCAATGGCGGACGCATTGAGAGGTCGTGTCCACCCTGACCCCCTTGACCGTGTACGTCCGGCTTTGAGCACAACATTATCCTTAATGGACCTTGACGGTGTACATCACCTTGTGTCCAGATCTGAGATGCCACGTGTACCAGATGAATGACTCCAAGTTTGACCCCCGTGATGCTAGGTGTGAGCTGAGGAACACTATTGGAGAGACCCCCCTCATAATTTACCTACATTGGTTGTTTGATTCATAGGATAGAATGCTATAGGAATTTTTCTTATGAAATCATCTGTTAATTGGCAATTTAGCATCCACTCCAACTTTTTTTTCACTTCCTTTGTTTTTCTTGTGTCAAACACTCTGCTAATGCTATGGGATTCAAGTGGACATGCCACTCCAATCCTTTATTTTTCCTATTCCTGCATTTTAAGTTCCTACGAATGAAAGAAAAGAAATGGAGGGAGTACTTGCTCTAAATGATGTGCCACTGCAAGAGCCGCCTATATTATTAACCATTCTATAAAAAGGTGGCACAACTTTGGCTATAGTACTGTACTAAAGGTGAGTAGGTGACCTCGCGCTTGGCTCTTCGCCTCTTTCGGAAGTCGAACAATGATGATGGTACTACATTATATATACTTCTGGCAATCTGACACCGAATGAACTATTGCACGTCCACCGCTTGTATAAAGCCCACTATTGGAAGCAAAAGCTTCTCCTCATGCTACGAGTCACCGCAACCCGCGTGGGCGAGGGAGAGGGTGTAGTAAGCAAGCTTCTCATCATTCTGCGAGTTGACAGGACACATCAAAGTTATTTAGTACTCTCCAAAAAGGGCCGACCATGTCCATGGCTACCATCCCGTGCTCCGTCATTGAGTACGTGCATGATTCACGTGCCATCGAGGAGAAAAAATATTGCGTAGTATGTGCCATCGAAGTGCATGACTCACTTACACACTGCATATCTCCATTCTCTTGCATGACACGTGCACAGATGTCCCGCGTGTTGGCAAAAGGATGAACAAAGCTAACATAAAAAAAGAGTGGAAGAACATAGATTCCCGATGACCAAGAAGGAGCAACGAACCTCGCGGTGGAGTGTCTGAACTCATAATATTTTATATTATTCAGCGATATAAAATCAGACAAATCTCTACACATTTCTATACCATTCTATAGTGTGAGAATAACTTTGAATGTAATCCATTGATTCACTCTATCCAATGGTCAATAGTTGGCAAATCCAAACAAACCAGCCATTGGATCAACTCTTTAGCACTCAGATTGTTGCCACCTTGCACATCCTGCTGCACCGCAGAAACTACCGCGCTATCTGGTGAACCATCTCGAACATTCATGTGAAGCCATGGAGACTTGCAGGGCACGTGCTCATGCAACATGTGGGTTCACAACTTCACATGCTGTCGTAGTCAGCTTCCCCATTTCTTTTCTTTACTTTTCTCTAAGAAGTACAAGTCTGCCCTGTACGTGAATAAATCTTTCTTGCTGCACTTACGTACGTGCCAGGACATGGTGTCCAATCTCCATTTAGTTACTAATTTTGTGTTACCAAAGAAAACACGTGGTTCATTTTTAAATTAAAGTAGTCAAAACCAGCATGGAGCTAATCAGTTACATTGAACATCCTTTTTTGATATATTTGCAAAAAGATATATTCATAATCTCACATGTTATTATCAACTACCCAAATGTTAATTTGTTACTATTTAGAGCATGCACAGTGCTTGATAAGACAGTTTTATCTTAAGCTTGTCACGTAATCTAGAGGAGACATCAAAATATGTTGTAGTGGGTTAATTTTAGTCTTATCTTTGATAACGCGATATTTTTAAATATTTGGTGAGACATATTGTTGCTAAGAGATCATCTATTAATCAAGAGAAGACATGCATTTTCTTATGGTCTCTCTCATCCACCTCATCATTTATCCTACATGGCAGTCCAATGATAATACCATTATAAACACGTAAAACCGGTTAAAGCACATGTAATGTTACCTACAATTAAATAATAAAAAATGTTAAATAAGGTGTAACAGCATCTCTATATCATTGAAAAAAAAAACATCTATAGGTTTGGTATGTGTATTTTAATTAGGTATATGTTTCTGTATGATAATTGACGTGCAAAGCACGTGCAGTTTACTAGTAACCAAAAGAGTCCGAAACACATCATACATGGCCCACCTCACGCATTCATCATATTCCTTGGCCTCCGTGCGACACTTAGTTATAGTATATCCAGCAGCCTGTATCGCTTCTCGCTCCTCGTCCTTATAGCATGTTGACTGTACCTTATTATACTTGCTCTTTGAGCAAAGGGCCTCCCTAAGCACACATTAATTTCCTGGGCATGCCTCTTTTCTACTCAATGTTGCACGCACTTTGAGCATGTTGGCAACTCCACTGCTAGCTTGCTGGCTCATCTTGCAATTGACGCTGACACATTGCAGCGCTCCTGCAAGGTGTAGGAATGAAGTATGTCTAACAGAGGGGGGTGAATGGGAGTTTTGAAATTTCTTCGGAAATCTCAAAACTCTCGGAACCCAGCAGCGAAGCGAACGAAATACAAACTACAGCGAGCTAAAAACTAAATGCCGAAAGGAAACTAAGTCATGCATCAAGACAAATTACATGATGGAAAACTGATAACTCACAAGTATAGGGGATTGTTTGTAGCCTTCTTCGATAAATAAGAGTGTCGAACCCAACGAGGAGCTAAAGGTAGATCAAATATTCCCTCAAGTTCTATCGACCACCGATACAACTCCACGCACACTTGACGTTTGCTCTACCTAAAACAAGTATGAAACTATTTTGCAAGAATAAAACTATGAGTACTTTGCGAGAATAAAACTACGAATAAATTGCAAGGTAATCAAAGTAGATAGCTTTTGTCATCAAGAAAGTCATTTGTCCCTAGGCAATTGATAACTTGACAGGTAATCATTCTTACAATTTTACATGAGGGAGAGGCATGAGCTAACATACTTTCTCTACTTGGATCATATGCACTTATGATTGGAACTCTAGCAAGCATCCACAACTACTAAAGATCATTAAGGTCGTAAAACCCAACAATAGCATTAAGTATCAAGTCCTCTTTACTCCCATACGCAACAACCCACTTATCTGTGTTCAGGCTTCTGTCACCCCAACAACCGACAATAAGCAAATTATGAACGTATTGCAACATCCTACAGCGGGGTCCCCTCACGTTTGCACGAGACGGAGGGCCCGTAGGATAGCACCATAATAAAATATACACTCAAACCAACCACGATCATCAATTAGCCCATAGGACAAAATGGATCTACTCAAACATCATAGGATAACCACATATCATTGGGAAATAATATATAGTGTTGAATACAATGTTTAAGTAGAGATTACAGCGGGGATAAGGGGTGTTACATCACTGCATAGAGGGGGAGAAAGTTGGTGTTGATGGTAGCAAGATTGTTGATGTAGATCGCCGTCACGATCCTTGCCCCGGCGCCACTCCGGCACCACCGGGAGAGAGAGGGGGAGAGAGCCCCCCTCCTTCTTCTTCTTCCATGGCCTCCCCCTAGATGGGAGGAGAGTTCCCCCTCTGGTCCATGGCCTCCATGGCGGTGGAGGGGCTCGGGAGAAGGGGTGTTACACTACTGCATAGAGGGGGAGAAAGTTGGTGTTGACGGTAGCAAGATTGTCGATATAGATCGCCGTCACAATCCTTGCCCTGGCGGCACTCCGGCACCATCGGGAGAGAGAGGGGGAGAGAGCCCCCCTCCTTATTCTCCTTCCTTAGCCTCCCCTCTAGATGGGAGGACAGTTCCCCCTCTGGTCCATGGCCTCCATGGCGGCGGAGGGGCGGGAGCCCCTCCGAGATTGGATCTCCCTCTCTGTTCTCTTCTGTTTCGTGTTCCTGTTTTCTGGCCGAAAACTGATTCTTATATTCCCGGAGATCCGTAACTCTGATTGCACTGATATTTTAACACGATTTTTTTTCCGGATATAAGCTTCCTTGCGCCCGAAGTAGAGCTCCAACCGATGTACGAGGAGGGCACAACCCACCACCATGCGCCTGGGCTACCTGGCGCGCCCAGGTGTCTTGTGGTGGCTGTGGGCCCCCGTTTGCAATGATTCTACCTCCTAAAAATCACAAATATTCCAAAATAATTCTCCGTAAATTTTTATCGCGTTTGGACTTCGTTTAATATGGATATTCTGCGAAGCAAAAAACATGCAAAAACAGGAACTGGCACTGGGCACTAGATCAATATGTTAGTCCAGTAAATCATATAAAATGTTGCCAAAAGTATGTGAAAGTTGTATAATATTGGCATGAAACAATCAAAAATTATAGATACGACAGAGACGTATCAAAAACATATCGAATGTAAACATGGGTAGCAGAGGTAACCAATGATGCTCAATGGCGACAGGGTATTTGTTCGACCAGTTCGTCCTTCTACACAAGGACTACGTCTGGTTGGAGGGGCTGTGACTTAACACGGAAGATAAACTCTCTTCACCCTACTCTCCTCGACAATTGGTTCGTCAACCAATGACGATCACTCGTGGTAGATACTTGAAGGCGATCTCTGAACCTTTACAGACTTCTTCTTCGAGAACAACAATCACTCTTGGTCTCTGAAGAAATTGACACCTAACCGTCTAGAGAGTTTGCAGCTCTCAAGAGTAATAGGCGAAGCGTACTGGACTTAGATTCGAGTGATGCTGAACCACTATCTAATTCTCTGGCTCTAGGGGTTTTCTCTTGGTGGATTTTAAACTCAAATCGCTCAGAGAGGGGGTTGCTCAACAATCTTCTTAGAATCAAACGGAGCAGCCACCAGACAAAGCCGACGCGGGGTGGCTATTTATAGCCGCAGCCTTCCCTGATGGGAAATGACCATTTTGGACACGCGGTCCAGCCAATGGCCATCCGACATGTTTACAATAGTCAGATTTGGGAGCAAGGGTAACATTACTTGAGGACCAATTAATGCTAACTCCTTGGTCTGAGACAAATCTCTAGCAGCGAAGAAGATCACAGTCTCTTGCTGGCAAGTATTTGCTCGGAACACAAAGAGATTTCTCTCGCAACTTTCATAGGAGTTGGGTTTAGCATCAGAGAATCAAAGTTTCGAACACTAAACTCCTCTTAATAGTACGGTGGTCTTATGACTCAACAAAGAGAAGAAGAACAACGAAACAAATTCTACGTCTTCAATCTCCTCGGACGCAGTCATTTTCCTCAGACGAACACCGAACCAATTGTTTCACTTCAGCAATTTTTTAGGGGTCACTCTTGCTAACATTATCTTCGGTGATAACCTTCGCTGCAACGCAGGGAGATTATCTTCGTCGTTTACACCAAACTCCTCGTGATCTCAGGGACCTGTTAATCTGTGTGAACTAGCAAACACATAAGTCCCAAATTGTTTATGTCAACAAAATCCAAAACATAAGGGGCCTATTATTGCACCAACAATCTCCCCCTTTTTGGACGGTTGTTGACAAAACAGATAATCATCAAAGTGAAGATAGATAAGTGAAAAGTAATTCGACCAAGAGTGAATTAGCATTACTTGGCTCGATGATGAAATATGCTCCCCCTAGATGTATGCAGGGTTACAGATTTGAGATGGAATTCTCCTACAATTCATTGAAGTATATAGAGGAGATTTCAATCATTCGAGGTAATGATTCACACTGATGATATATAATCCATCGAAATTGTGGTGCAATCATTCATAACTTCTGATAATAATTCCACCTGCAAAACAAATGCTTCGAGAGAAATAGTGCAGCAGGAAGGGTTATTAACATTACAGCACAGAAGTTTTACATTATAGCACAGATAGTCTTTAAGGCATAAGTTGCAAATCTCACATGAAACCAAACCAAATAACCACAGAGAGCAAATCTATCGAAACTCGATGTAATTCTCCCACTTTTTGTCAACTAGTGTCAAAAAGGTGACGAGGAACATGAGTGCAAAAACAGTGAACTTGATTCACTCGGTGGCGTCGCCAGAGGAACTGTCCGAAGAGGTTTCTGATTCGAAAGTAACTGGAAGATCCCCATCATCAGCAGCAGCAAATTTTTCTTCAGGATTGATAGCATGATGCTGAGATGATGAAGGCACATTTGGATCAGCTTCAGGAGTGATACGAGATAACACATTTCCTTTGGCTGGTTTCTCTGTCGGTGAGGTAGCTTCTGATTCGTCGAGCAATTTTTGCAGCTTAAACCGAAGCAAATCAGTTGTTGGCTCACGAGCTGGCAGAGGTGGAGTGATGCGATCCTGAAAGTCTTCAGCAAAAAAACCTTGGTCAATATAATCATATAGTTCTTTGAGATTGTTGGCCAGAAGTTGTTTCTTGGAGAAGAACTTTCGAAGCAATTTCCAGAGATGCTTCTTATTCTCAGCCGTGACCATATGCACTACTTTTGTTCGATTGTTGATGGCATTTAGCTCGGCAGCCAGATGTTCCTTCTCTCGGCGATCCTCAGCCATATGTTTCAGTAGCAGCTGCTGCGTGCGCAAACTCACTTCAAGGTGCGATGGAGGTTGATGAGATATCTGTCGATCACCCTGCGGCAGCCGTAGCCCATCGAATGTATTGTGATAATATTGAGGGTTGGAGACTGGAACTTTACTCGAAGAAACATCTAGCATAATTTGCAGTGTATCACGCACCGGAGGAATGAAGCTTTTGTGACTAACTTTTGCCAAATATTCGGTGTGCATAGCATAATCAACCACTTTCTGAATCCATGGCGCATAAGGCTTGAGGCACTTTGGATGCTGAGCAGCATCCATTAAGATGCGTAGAAACATGTCCTCGACATCAAAGATATATTTCTCAGAGATTGCATAGATGGCATTTCGAAGAACATCAGAGATGACATTGTCAGTATTCATCCCAGCCAGAGGGCAAATGGTGTAGGTGAGCAAATGATATAGAGTTTGATTCTCGAACGTCAAGTGCTCAGGCAAGGGAGGACCATTGTAGTCGCGAATGTTTGCTTTGTCCATGGTGCAGCGAAAGATTTCATCTGAAATAACATCAATGTTGTGTACTCGAGTTTCAGTCATGCCATACTCGAACCGAGGGAAATGAAAATGGGAGACAAAATCCGTTGAAGAGCATTTTATGCGTTTCCCTTCGGTCATCCATTCCATGATCCACTTGGAGCTATGATGACCCACAAGTATAGGGGATCAATCGTAGTACTTTCGATAAGTAAGAGTGTCGAACCCAACGAGGAGCAGAAGGAAATGGCAAGTTGTTTTCAGCAAGGTATTCTCTGCATGCACTGAAATTGTCGGTAACAAGTATTTTGATAGCAAGATAATTTGTAACGAGCAAGTAATAATAACGATAAATAATGTGCAGCAAGGTAGCCCAATCATTTTGTGGCAAAGGACAGGCCAAAACGGTCTCTTATGATAAGCAAAGCGTTCTTGAGGGTACACAGGAATTTCATCATATCACTTTCATCATGTTGGTTTGATTTGTGTTCGCTACTTTGATAATTTGACATGTGGGTGGACCGGTGCTTAGGTGTTGTTCTTACTTGAACAAACCTCCTACTTATGATTAACCCCCTCGCAAGCATCCGCAACTATGAGAAAAGTATTAAGATAAAATCTAACCATACCATTAACTTTTGGATCCAAATCAGTCCCTTACGGAATAGCGCATAAACTAGGGTTTAAGCTTCTGTCACTCTAGCAACCCATCATCTAATAACTACTCCACAATGCATTCCCTTAGGCCCAAATATGGTGAAGTACCATGTAGTCGACGTTCACATGACACCACTAAGGGAATCACAATATACATATCATCAAAACATCGAACACATATCAAGTTCACATGATTACTTGCAACATGACTTCTCCCGTGACCTCAAGAACAAAAGTAACTACTCACAAATAATAATCATGCTCAAGATCAGAGGGGTATTAAATAGCATAATGGATCTGAACATATAATCTTCCACCAAATAAACCATATAAGAATCAACTACAAGATGTAATCAACACTACTAGTCACCCACAAGTACCAATCTAAGGTTCCGGTACAAAGATTGAACACAGGAGATGAACTAGGGTTTGAGAGGAGATGGTTTTGTTGAAGATGTTGATGGAGATGGCCCTCCCAAAGATGGGAGAGTTGTTGGTGATGACGATGACGATGATTTCCCGCTCCGGGAGAGAAGTTCCCCCGGTGGAATCGCTTCGCCGGAGGGCAAAAGTTCTCTTGTCCAAGTCCCGCCTCGAGACGGCGGCGCTTCGTCCTGAAAGCCCTCTCCTTATTTTTTTTCTAGGTCAAAATGACTTATATACCAGAAGAGGGGCACCAAATGTGGGCCGAGGAGGGCACAACCTACCAGGGCACGCCTGGGCTCCCTGGCGCACCCAGGTGGGTTGTGCCCACCTGGTGGGCCCCCTCTGGTAGTTATTTGCTTCAATAATTCTTAAATAATCCATAAAAATCTCCGTGAAGTTTCATCTTATTTGGAGTTGCGCAGAATAGGTAGCTCTAACATGCTTTTTCAGGTTCAGAATTCCAGCTGCTGGTATTCTCCCTCTTTGTGTAAACCTTGCATATAATGAGAGAAAAGGCATTAGAATTACTCCCAAAAGCATTATTATGCATAAAAACATTATAAATAACAGTAGGTAAACATGATGCAAAATGGACGTATCAACTCCCCCAAGCTTAGACCTCGCTTGTCCTCAAGCGAAAAACCGATATCAAAAAACATTTCCACATGCTTAGAGAGAGAGAGGTGTCGATAAAAACAAAATACGGACATAGCAGCATCATGTATATTATTATAGCAACAAAAAACTTTATCAAATAACTTTTGTCACATAACTTTTGTCATATAACTTCTCATGAACAAGTAACAATTCATCACAACATCGAAGTATAAAGCATAAACTCTATTGAAAACCAACAAACTATATTCTCAGTCAACTTTGCAACTACAATTCATCATCTTTTCAGGAAGGATCACGTATCGGAGCCTTTAGGCAAGTCCACATACTCAACCATCATTTAATCTTCTATGATTGCTAACACTCGCAGCGTACCCATGCACAAAAAGTTTCAACCGAACACATAGAAAGATAGAGGCTTATAGTTTCGCCTCCCAACATATTCACCTCAAGGGTGATGTCAACAATAATAACTCATGCCCACTCATATTCAACTGGATATATGTGCCTAGATCTTTCCTCACCACATGATGCTTGCAAAAAGAGAAAATAAAAAGGAATAGGGAAGAAAACTTTGACTCTTCATAAAAGTAAATGCATAAAAGTAAAAGATAGGCCCTTCGCAGAGGGAAGCAGAGGTTGTCATGCACTTATTTGTTTGTATGCCAAATCCATTAGTGCAAAAGAACATCACGTTACATTACCCCTTATGATGGCAACCTTTATTATGCAGTCTGTCGCTTTTATTATTTTGCGATCACAAGTTCGTGCAACGCTCAATTTTCTCTTACACTAAATCATCCAACACATTTAGAAGCAATTTTTATTGCCTTTTTGCACCGATGACAACTTACTTGAAGGATCTTACTCAATCCATAGGTAGGTATGGTGGACTCTCAAAGTAAGATTTGGGTTAAGGGTTTCGGATGCACAAGTAGTATTTCTACTTAGTGCAGAATTTTTGGCTAGAAAAGATATTGGGCAAGCACCACATGTTAAAGGATCTATGACAATATAACTTCTATGTGAATATGAACAAACATAAATCATTACGTTGTCTTCCTTGTCCAACGTCAACTATTTTGACACAAAATATTTAATGGGGGCTCACAATCATAAAAGATGTCCAAGATATTGTATTTGCATGTGAATCTTCTCTTCCCTTATTAATTCTTTCATGAATTGCATCATTGACCAATGCTATGTTTGTCAATCTCCAATAAATTTTACTACTTATACTCTCCTTATGTGATGTCATTACTTACCATAAGATTAGCATATGATCTTTTTCATTTATTTTCCTTTCTTTTTATTGCAACATTAAAGTAAAGAGACAAAACTCAAAACTACTCTTTATTATATATCTCGAACACGATTACATCGATAGATGGATCACTAAGCAAGCACTCTAAAAGCAAGGATCGAACTAACTTTTATTCAACTAAATCATAGGAAAACTAAGGATCGAACTAAAATAGATGAAAGCAAAGATAGTGGTGGTGATACGATACCGGGACACCTCCCCCAAGCTTGGCTCAAGCCAAGGGGAGTGTCCATACCCGATACTCAAGTCTCCTTTGGCGATGAAGAAGGTGGTGGTGGTGGCGAGGTAGTAGCAATCTTATCTTCTGGTTTCCATGGCAATGGCTCACCATCACAAGAGGAGGAGCGAGTCTCACAAGTCCTGCAACTAGCAGCCAAACTCATACCTTTAAACCTTGCCTCATATTCAAAGACTTTGTTTTGGAGATATAAATTTAACTTTGCCGAAAGTTGATTTGCTCATTGAAGGTGAAGACGATGTCCTTCATGGATTTGCCATCCACCTTGAGATCACAGGTGTAATCCGTGATCATGAGGTGATTGGCATTGAGTCCATGTTCCACCATCCCCTTGCACTTGAAGACCTCCTGCTCCATAGCTTCGAGCCGAGCATCCACGGTCCCCGTCCCCTTGGGGCCTTGGACGTATCGGATGTGGAGCACCCCCTCACGCATCTCAATGGCTTGAGGTTGCTGCATCACCTCCCACAGATACGGGTTGATGACGTTCTCAAAGAACTTGTCCTTGGAGGAGCTCGAAGTGGCCATGGCGATCTAGATCTGTCAAAAAATAGCAAGAGAGAAGAACAGAAGATTTCTCCGCGATGCGGTGGTCAATAGGTTCGGGGGGGGGGGGTTATATAAAGATTTTTTATCTTGGGAAACAAGCAAACGAGAGAGAAACGAAGTCCGGAATTTACCCGAGGTGGGCACAACAAACCTGGGTGTGCCTGGCTTGCCAGGCGCGCCCTGGTATCTTGTGCCCATGAGGGTTGCCTTCCTGGTTGTTTCTTATTTTCCTAATTGTTGTCATATTCTAAAACTAACAGAAGGTATTTTTGCAAAAAATTTGGAGTGCGTTTACTTACCGTATCATGTATCTCCTCTTTTTTAGTTATTCTAGAGTGTTCCGGAAAGTTTCCTTTATGTGTTCCTTCGGTGTCATGGTTTGAATAATATTACTTTCAACATTAATAGACGTACCTGAGATATAGTGTTTAATTCTTTGCACATTGACCACCTTTGGGTTAGTACCTTCGGCATTATTTATTTTGATAGCTCCAGAACGGTAAACTTCTTCGATAACATAAGGTCCTTCCCATTTAGAGAGAAGTTTTCCTGCAAAGAATCTAAAACGAGAGTTGTACAAAAGAACATATTCTCCCACTTTGAATTCCCGCTTTTGGATTTTTTTTATCATGCCATCTTTTAACTTTTTCTTTAAATAACTTCGCATTTTCATAAGCTTGGGTTCTCCATTCATCTAACGAGCTAATATCAAATGACCTCTTTTCACCGGCAAGTTTGAAATCATAGTTGAGTTCTTGTGTTCTAACTCAAGAGGCAAATGACAAGCCTTTCCATAAACCATTTTATAAGGAGACATACCCATAGGATTTTTATATGCTATTCTATAGGCCCAAAGTGCATCATCCAATTTCTTAGACCAATTCTTTCGGGACCTATTAACAGTTTTTTGTAGAATTAATTTTATTTCTCTATTGCTAAGTTCAACTTGACCACTAGACTGAGGATGATAAGGTGATGCAATTCTATGGTTAACATCATATTTAGCAAGCATTTTACGGAAAGCACCATGAATAAAGTGTGAACCACCATCAGTCATTAAATATCTAGGGACTCCAAACATTGGGAAAATAACTTCCTTAAGCATTTTAATAGAGGTGTTGCGATCATCACTACTAGTTGGGATAGCTTCTACCCACTTAGTAACATAATCAACAACAACCAAAATATGTGTATACCCATTGGAGGAAGGAAAAGGTCCCATATAATCAAAACCCCAAACATCAAATGGTTCGACAGCAAGTGAATAATTCATAGGCATTTCTTGATGCTTACCAATATTACCTATTCTTTGACATTCATCAAAAGATAAAACAAACTTGTGGGAGTCCTTGAAGAGAGTAGGCTAATAAAAACCAGATTGCAATACCTTGTGAGCAGTTCTATCTCCCGCATGATGTCCTCCATAAGCTTCGGAGTGACATTTCTGTAGGATTTGTTCCTGTTCATGCTCAGGTACACAATATCTAATAATACCATCTACTCCTTCTTTATATAGGTGTGGGTCATCCCAAAAGTAATGTCTTAAATCGTAGAAGAATTTTTTCTTTTGTTGGTATGTGAAGCTAGGTGGTATGTATTTAGCAACAATATAATTAGCATAGTCAGCATACCAAGGAGTGTTAAGAGAAACATTTATTGCAGCTAGTTGCTTATCAGGAAAACTATCATTAATAGGTTGTGGGTCATCAAGAATATTTTCTAACCTAGACAAATTATCAGCTACGGGGTTCTTAGCTCCTTTTCTACCAGTTATATGTAAATCAAACTCTTGTAGCAAGAGAACCCACCTAATGAGTCTAGGTTTAGCATCTTTCTTTTCCATAAGATATTTTATAGCAGCATGATTAGTATGAATAGTAACTTTAGAGTCAACAATATAGGATCTGAATTTATCACAAGCAAACACAACTGCTAAAAATTCTTTATCAGTAGTAGCATAGTTTGGTTGAGCACTGTCTAGAGTTTTACTAGCATAATGGATAACATTTAGTTTCTTATCAACTCTTTGTCCTAGAATAGCACCAACAGCATAATCACTAGCATCACACATAATTTCAAAAGGCAAGTTCTAATCAGGTGGTTGAACAATAGGTGCAGAAGTTAAGGCTTTCTTAGGTGTTTCAAAGGCTTCTACACAATCATCATCAAAAACAAATGGAACATCCCTTTGTAAAAGATTTGTAAGAGGCCTAGAAATTTTAGAGAAGTCTTTAATAAACCTCCTATAGAAACCAGCATCATCGAGAAAACCACGAATACCTTTAATATCCTTTGGACATGCCATTTTCTCAATTGCATCAACTTTAGCTTTATCCACTTCAATACCTCGTTCAGAAATTTTATGCCCCAAGACAATACCTTCATTAACCATAAAGTGGCACTTCTCACAATTCAAGATAAGATTAGTTTGCTCACATCTCTGCAAAAGTCTATCAAGGTTGCTTAAGCAATCATCAAAAGAAGATCCATATACAGAAAAATCATCCATGAAAACCTCAACAATCTTTTCATAGAAATCAGAGAATATTGCAGTCATACATCTTTGAAAGGTAGCAGGTGCATTGCATAAACCAAAAGGCATACGTCTATAAGCATAAGTTCCAAAAGGGCAAGTAAAAGTGGTTTTCTCTTGATCAGGTTGTGAAACAGGTATTTGAGAAAAACCAGAATATCCATCAAGGAAGCAAAAGTGAGTGTCCTTAGATAATCTTTCTAGCATTTCATCAATAAAAGGAAAAGGGTAATGATCTTTTCTAGTTGCTTTATTTAATTTTCTGAAATCAATGACCATTCTATAACCAGCGACAATTCTTTGTGGAATAAGTTCATTTTTATCAATGGGAACAACAGTAATACCTCCCTTCTTAGGGACACAATGAACGGGACTTACCTATCTACTATCAGCTATGAGATAGATTATACCTGCTTCCAGAAGCTTTAATATTTTAGTTCTTACCACTTCTTTCATTTTAGGATTCAAACATCGTTGGTGATCAATAACGGGTTTAGCATCAGGTTCCATATTAATCTTGTGTTGACATAGAGTGGGACTAATGCCCTTAAGATCATCAAGAGTATATCCACTAGTAGCTCGGTGCTTCTTCAGAATTTTCAGTAATCTTTCTTCTTCATGTTCAGAAAGGTTAGCACTAATAATAACATGATATATCTTTTTCTCATCAAGATAAGCATATTTCAAAGTGTCAGGTAATTGTTTTAATTCAAAAATAGGATCACCTTTAGGTGGAGGAGGACCTCCTAGAGTTTCAATAGGCAAATTATGTTTAAGTAGAGGTCGTTGTTCAAAGAAAATTTTATCTATCTCATTTCTTTCATGCATATGCATATCATTTTCGTGGTCTAGCAAATATTGTTCTAGTGGATCAGTAGGAGGCACAACAATAGAAGCAAGACCGATTATTTCATCCTTACTAGGTAATTCTTTCCTATGAAGTTTTCTACTAAACTTGGAAAAATTAAACTCATGAGACTCATCACCAAACCTAACACCGATGGTTTGTTTCTTACAATCTATTTTAGCATTAACGGTGTTCAAGAAAGGTCTACCAAAGATAGTGGGACAAAAGTCATCTTGTGGGGAACCAAGCACTAGAAAATCAGTAGGATATTTTATTTTCCCACACAAGACTTCAACATCTCTAACAATCCCAAGTGGTGTGATGGTGTCTCTATTGGCAAGATTAATAGTAACATCTATGTCTTCTATTTCAGCGGGTGCTATGTCATTCATAATTTCTTGGTATAAGGTAAAAGGAATAGCACTCACGCTAGCACCTAAATCACATAAACCATGATAACAGTGATCTCCTATTTTGACTAAGACAACAGGCATGCCAATGACAGGTCTATGTTTATCTTTTTCATCGGGTTTAGCAATTCTAGCAGCCTCATCACAGAAGTAAATAACATGCCCATTAATATTTTCTACCAAGAGATCTTTAACCATAGCAACACTAGGTTCTACTTTGATTTGTTCAGCAGGTTTAGGTGCTCTAATATTACTTTTATTGACCACGGTTGAGACCTTAGCATGTTCCTTTATCCTAACTGGGAAAGGTGGGTTTTCAATATAAGAAGTAGGAACAACTGGGTCGACATTGTAAATAATGGTTTTATCTTTGACCACAACCGGTTCTTTAGTTACTTCTTTAATAGGTGGGTGATATTTAAACCACTTCTCTATGGGGAGATCAACATGAGTAGCAAATGATTCACAAAAGGAGGCTACTATCTCAGAGTCAAGTCCATATTTAGTGCTAAACTTGTGAAAAGCATCGGTATTTATAAAAGATTTAACACAATCAAACTTAAGCTTAATACCTGAATCTTTACCTTCGTCGAGTTCCCTATCTTAAGAGTTGTGTTTGATTCTTTCTAAAAGATCCCACCTAAATTCAATAGTCTTCTTCATAAAAGAACCAGTACAAGAAGTATCGAGCATGGATCGATCATCATGAGAAAGCCGAGCATAAAAATTCTGAATAATAATTTCTCTTCAGAGCTCATGGTTGGGGTATGAATATAACATTGACTTAAGCCTCCCCCAAGCTAGAGCGATACTTTCTCCTTCACGAGGACAAAAATTATATATGTAATTCCGATCACGATGAACTAGATGCATAGGATATTTTTTTTGGTGAAATTCCAATTTCAATCGGTTCTAGTTTCAAGATCCAATATCATCGCATAGCCTATACCATGCCAATGCTTTTCCCTTCAGAGATAAAGGAAAACCCTTCGTCTTAGCTTCATCTCCAGGCAAACCTGCAAGCTTAAATAATCCACAAATTTCATCCACATATATCAAGTGCATATCAGGATGTTCGGTTCCATCTCCTGCATAAGGATTAGCTAGCAGTTGTTCTATCATACATGAAGGAATTTCATAACCAATATTTTCAGTAGGTGCAATAGGTTGAGGGGTAACTAATTGTGGTTTTGGTCGAGGTGAAGATACCCTGAAAAAACCCCTCAAAGGATGATTCTCCATAGTAACAAGTGACAATAAATTTCAGCACGTAGTAATAATTTTCCCTTACCAATTTCCACTTACCAAGAGCGCTTCACTCCCTGGCAACAGTGCCAGAAAAGAGCCTTGATGACCCACAAGTATAGGGGATCAATCATAGTCCTTTCGATAAGTAAGAGTGTCGAACCCAACGAGGAGCAGAAGGAAATGGCAAGTGGTTATCAGCAAGGTATTCTCTGCAAGCACTGAAATTGTCGGTAACAAGTATTTTGATAGCAAGATAATTTGTAACGAGCAAGTAATAATAACAGTAAATAATCTGCAGCAAGGTAGCCCAATCCTTTTGTGGCAAAGGACAGGCCAAAACAGTCTCTTATGATAAGCAAAGCGTTCTTGAGGGTACACGGGAATTTCATCATATCACTTTCATCATGTTTGTTTGATTTGTGTTCGCTACTTTGATAATTTGACATGTGGGTGGACCGGTGCTTAGGTGCTGTTCTTACATGAACAAACCTCCTACTTATGATTAACCCCCTCGCAAGCATCCCCAACTACGAGAAAAGTATTAAGATAAAATCTAACCATAGCATTAAACTTTTCGATCCAAATCAGTCCCTTAGGGAATAGCGCATAAACTAGGGTTTAAGCTTCTGTCACTCTAGCAACCCATCATATAATAACTACTCCACAATGCATTCTCTTAGGCCCAAATATGGTGAAGTGCCATGTAGTCGACATTCACATAACACCACTAAGGGAATCACAACATACATATCATCAAAATATCGAACACATATCAAGTTCACATGATTACTTGCAACATGACTTCTCCCGTGACCTCAAGAACAAAAGTAACTACTCACAAATAATAATCATGCTCAAGATCAGAGGGGTCTTAAATAGCATAATGTATTTGAACATATAATCTTCCACCAAATAAACCATATAGTAATCAACTACAAGATGTAATCAACACTACTAGTCACCCACAAGTACCAATCTAAGGTTCTGGTACAAAGATTGAACACAAGAGGTGAACTAGGGTTTGAGAGGAGATGGTGCTATTGAAGATGTTGATGGAGATGGCCCTCCCAAAGATGGGAGAGTTGTTGGTGATGACGATGACGATCATTTCCCCCTCCGGGAGGGAAGTTCCCCGGCGGAATCGCTCCGCCGGAGGGCAAAAGTGCTCCTACCCAAGTTCCGCATAGAGACGATGGCGCTTCGTCCCGAAAGTCCTCTCCTTATTTTTTCTAGGTCGAAATGACTTATATACCAGAAGAGGGGCACCGAAGGTGGGCCGAGGAGGGCACAACCCACCAGGGCGCGCCTGGGCTCCCTGGTACGCCCAGGTGGGTTGTGCCCACCTGGTGGGCCCCCTCTGGTAGTTATTTGCTCCAATAATTCTTAAATAATCCATAAAAAATCTCTGTGAAGTTTCAGCTTATTTGGAGTTGTGCAGAATAGGTAGCTCTGACATGCTTTTTTAGGTCCAGAATTCCAGCTGCCGGTATTCTCCCTTGTCGGGGGGATGACCCCCGGGTATGCCCAAGACGGCGAAACAAAGCTTCAAAACATTGCTAGGGGAGTGCCCCCTGGCTGGCTGAACCTGGTTGGCTGAAGCCATCCGGGTTGAGCCCGTCCAGGTTGAGCTGTTCGGATTGAGCCATCCGGGTTGAGCCCGTCCTGGTAGAGCCATCCGGGTAGAGCATGTCTGGGTTGAGCCCATCCGGCTGGAATCTGGCCATGTCAACTAAGACGTCCCGTCGACCCGACACCGACAAGATGGCCAAACCGCAGCCACTGTTGCTGATAAAGCATACACTGTTCACTCATCATGCGCGACATCATGTACAGTGCTACTTGTCCCTGGGCATTAGTGTATAAAGTGACCCAGGGGAGCACTTCCTTAGAGAAGAAGCCACTCCCTTGGCCAAGAAGCCACAGACTTGGCCAAGTGTCAGGGGGATAGACCCCGGGTAGCCTCATCCGCACCCCTTAGCATTTCAAGACATCGGGGCTAGCAAAGCCCCTCACGCCGACCGGTTGCCTCGCATGTTCCCAGGGCCGACTGGAACCACGCGGCCGGCTCCCAGAAGACGGCTTCGGGATAGGCCGGCCTCCAGCAGCCGGCCCCTCCTTCCCCCTCGGAGTCCGCACTCACCTACTATGATGGGATGGGGCGTGGCAACAGCGCCACCTGCCCCCCCCCCCCCCCCAAATCCCGGAGGAGCATGGCTACAGTACGAACAGACCCAACGGCTACCTACCCGCCTGACGCGGGACTGTGGCCATGCGAATCATGACGCGGCCCTCGTCAGCAAGGACCGCGCTGCGGCAGAAGGCAGTCGGCGTGGCCCACAGGCTTCCAGAAGACGACGCAACCCTCGAAGGCGACCTCGGGAGCGGGCCGGCTTCCAGCAGCTGGCCCCTCCTTCCCCTCGGAGTCTGCGCTCACCCACTACGACAAGACGGACCGTGGCTACAGTGTGCGCTGACCAAGCAGCCACCTACCCGCCTAGCGTGGGACTGTAGCCATGCGACTCGTGATGCGGCCTCGTCATCAAGAGCAGGGCTACAACAAAAGGTAATCAGCCTGGCCCGCAGGCGGCGGCCCTACCCGTCGGCCGGATTCTCAGGAGCCAGCGGGGCCCTCCAGAGGTGGGCCCCAGCAGCCAGCGGAGAACCCGGCAACCTTAGACACTGACGTCCGGGTACTACACCCGGCCGTATTACCATTGTACCCCTAGGGGTTGGCCTGTAAAACCCCCCAGGGTTCACCCATGCAAAGGGTTGAGCCTTCATCCTACACACACCATAGCTAGGAGAGGAGAGGTAGCTCTACCCTTCTTCTTCCTATAGCAACACAGCTCAAGGACCAGATACTAACCAGTGGTGGTGGATTGGTGCGGCTGTAGGGCGACTTGCCGAAGCTCCAGTCGGTCTCGCTGAGCTGGCTGCCAGAAAAGTAGTTGACGTGGCGGACCACCTCCATGGTCGGCAGCTCCTTGGTCGACATCCGGCACTGGTCCCGGTGGCCGCTCATGTCGCAGATCAAGTGCGGCTGGGCTTGGAGGGGTGAAACCCGGCGCTGGACGAAGGCGGCCAATAGGTCCGACGGCTGGAGGCCCTCCAAATCCGCCATCTCTTGGAGCCGGATGAGGGCGTTGGTGATGACAGCCGGCACCAGCTTGGGCTGCTGTCCCAGTTGTCGCGTGGCTCAGGCGGTGGGCTGGCTGCGTAGGCCGGCAGGTTGATGTAGTCACGCATCGGGTGGAGGTTGCGGACGTAGAAGTAGGACTTCTGCCATAACTTCGCCGACTCCAGCAGCGCGATAGCCGGAAAGCAGGTCCCGGTGCCGGTGCGGCGCACGACAACGCATGCGCCGCACTGGGCCGGCTCGCCCTTGGCCTGGGTCCCCAGCTTCAGATAGAAGAATTTCCCCTACAACTCGATGGTGGGCAGGACGCCGAGGTAGCCCTCGCAGAGGGTCACGAAGGCGGAGAGAAGCACCACCGTGTTTGAAGTAAGGTGGTGAGGTTGAAGATGGTAGAAGTCAAGAAAGGAACGGAGGAAGCCGCTCACCGGCAAACCGAATCCGCTAAGGAAATGGCTCCGGAAGACGACGAACTCGCCGGCCCTTGGCACCGGCGAGATCTCCCTCGCGTCGGGAAGGAGCATCCCCACCATCGTCGCAACGGGAAGCCTCCGTGTCACGCGGAGGAAGTCGAGGTGGCCGTCGTGGACGTTGGAGCCGTCCCAATCGCTGCGCGCCATGGCTTGCGGTGGATTGGCGGCAGCGCGGCGAGGCTGGATGGTGATGGGGCGGCGGCGGCACTTCAGCTGCATGCGGTGCGGCGGCACAGTGGCGCAGCGGCGACGAGGAAGCAAAGAAGCAAGAAGGAAGAAGAAGTGAGCGGGAGGGGGCGTGCATGCGTCCAGCCGCTCCCCCCTCCCCCTCAATTTATACGGCGGCGACGGCGGAGCCGAGGCGACGCTTCATGGGGGCCTGGGATTAACTGCGCCCACATCCCGAACGTCCCCACAAATCTGTGCCATTATGGTGCATATTCAATTTGCCCCTGAAGGGCAACCGTCCACCTCGGCCGCAGCGGATCCGCGCGGGCGCCGAGGCCTTATGGTGGTTGGCCCGAGCCTGCAGCGGCGTCCTGTCGCCCGCGTGGGCTGGCAGGCTGGCCTGGCCTGCTGGTGACGCGTGGCAAGCATGCAACGGGCGGCGAGCGCGCCACCCGGAGGCATACCACTCGACGCCCGCCACGGCGATTCAAATCCACCAGGCGGCCGGCTTTGTCTCGGCCGGCTCCTGGTAGGCGGCTTCCTCAAGCCGGACGAAGCAAATACACAGGATCTCTCGGAGGAGGAAACTGCTGCGGCACCCCAGCTTCGAACCGTGGCACCTCACCAGCTTCGGGGACTACTGTCGGGGGGGTAGACCCTGGGTAGCCTCATCCGCACCCCTTAGCATTTCAAGACATCGGGGCTAGCAAAGCCCCTCACGCCGACCGGTCGCCTCGCCGGTTCCCAGGGCCGACTGGAACCACGCGGCCGGCTCCCAGAAGACGGCGCCCGCCAGAAGACGGCTTCGGGATAGGCCGGCCTCCAGCAGCCGGCCCCTTCTTCCCCCTCGGAGTCCGCACTCACCTACTACGACGGGACGGGGCATGGCAACAGCGCCACCTGCCCCCCCCCCCAAATCCTGGAGGAGCCTGGCTACAGTACGAACTAACCCAACGGCTACCTACCCGCCTGGCGCGGGATTGTGGCCATGCGACTCATGACGCGGCCCTCGTCAGCAAGGACCGCGTTGCGGCGGAAGGCAGTCGGCGTGGCCCACAGGCTTCCAGAAGACGGCGCATCCCTCGAAGGCGGCCTCGGGGGCGGGCCGACTTCCAGCAGCCGGCCCCTCCTTCCCCTCGGAGTCTGTGCTCACCCACTACGACAAGACGGAGCGTGGCTACAATGTGCGCTGACCAAGCAGCCACCTACCCGCCTGGCGCGGGACTGTAGCCATGCGACTCGTGACGCGGCCTCCGTCATCAAGAGCAGGGCTACAACAAAAGGTAATTAGCCTGGCCCACAGGCAGTGGGCCCTACCTGTCGGCCGGATTCTCGGCGGCCGGGGGGTAAGAATGGCAATTTTACCCATGGGTATGGGTACCCGCGGGTACCGTACCCGCATGGGCAGGGTATGGGCACAATTTTATACCCATGGGTAGTACCCATACCCTACCCGTTAAGTCATGGATAGGGCATGGGTATAGCCTTGTACCCATGGATATACCCATACCCTACCCGTTTATACTGACACGTGTACCTTACCCGTGAAGTGTGTCGTGAGATTGTGAACCTATGTTAAAGTTGTCAAAAATCGTCAATTTGAATTGAGATAATTGTTATGTACTCATCTATCTGTTACTGAGTTGAGGTAAATGTTTTTTTGGTCAAATGTGATCGATGAATGTGAAATTGTGAATAACTTGTGTACTATTTGATCTACCCGTTGGGTACCCAATGGGTATGGGTACCACCGGGTATGGGTATGGGTAAAGTTTCATACCCGTGGGTACGGGTATGGGTAGAATTTTGTACCCATTGACCACACGGGTATGGGTATGGTATTGCTATACCCGCCCCATACCCTACCCATTGCCATCCTTACCGGCGGGGCCCTCCAGAGGCGGGCCCCAGCAGCCGGCAGAGAACCAGGCGACCTTAGACACTGACGTCCGGGTCCTACACCCGGTCGTATTACCATTGTACCCCTAGGGGGTTGGCCTATAAAACCCCCGAGGGTTCACCCATGCAAAGGGTTGAGCCTTGATCCTACACACACCATAGCTAGGGGAGGAGAGGTAGCTCTACCCTTCTTCTTCCTCTAGCAATACAGCTCAAGGAACAACCTTGTACACTCTTTGATCATAGTCATCATGCAGAGACCCCACAGAGCAGGACTAGGGGTGTTATCTCTCCAGAGAGCCTCGAACCTGGGTACATCTCGTGTGTGATCAAGCTCGTGCTCACTCCTGCTTCCAGGGCCCGACGACGTCCTCTTGGCTCCACCCATGATAAGCCACCCCCTGGCATCTGATGTGAGAATACCACGACAGTTGGCGCCCACCGTGGGGCCTTTCGCGGCGTCGGCCAGAGACACGTTCTGGACGGGAACCGCCTTCCTCTCTGGCGAGCACATCGCGGCCGGCCCGATCAGCTAGCTCGATATGTTCGCTTGTGCTTGCACCAACGCATCGCCCGACGCGGGGGCCGTTTGCCCCACGAGCTGCCTCGTCGACCTCTTCGGGAAGCTCAGCCTATCCGATGCAGACGCCACCGACGGGTTCCTCGGTGACATGGTGGTAATCGACGACCCGCTCCCTCCCGCCTCTAGCGTCGCCCCTGCCGGTGCGCTCGACGCCGGCATCTTCATGGAGGTGATGGTCACTGGCCACAGCCAGGCCTCTGGCGGGGCCGTCCAGGACCCATTGCGAGCAGCGATGCAGGACCTGACGGCTCCCGTCGGAGCCAACGCCGACGCAGCGGCGCTAGAAGAAATCCGCGTCAAGCTCCTCGACAGGGCCACCAAGATGGCGGCCATGAAGCGCCACGCTGAGGCCAACCAGTGCGAGATCAACTGCATAGCTGGCGACATGCCGGCTGCGGCCAAGCCTAGCCGAGCCGGCGCCATCCGGCAATGCGGCGTGGCCATCGCCAGCATGCTGGGAGTCAGACGTCCGATCTACGACACCCCCGTGCAGAACCTGCGCGCCGCATAGGCGGCGGCTGAAGAACTCGAGAACCTGGAGGGAGACGAATGACGTAGCCAGCTAGACCGCCTCCAGGAACTCCTCAACGCTGCAAACACGCAGCAAGACGCGTGCAACCGCGTGGTGGGAGCTGGCCGGCATGCCGAGCTCCCAGAACGGAACCCTCCACCCCGCCGCGAGAATGGAGCGACCTCCCGGTCCCCTAGTGGCGGCGGCCACGGCCAGCGGAACCCGGAGCGGGCAGCTAGCCGCAGCCGACGCTCTCACCAGATGGTTGTGGGCAGCCGGGAAGTTCCTCCGAACCCAGAGGGCCGGCGCCAGTAGGTTGAACGACCGCCTCCCCCCCCCCCCCCCCCTCCCGCAGGGAAAGGTTGGCTTCTCCGGCGCCGGTTGAGCACCCGACTTTGGGGGGGCGGCTAGGCCCCCGCGAAGCAGTCGGCGAGAATGACACTCGCCGCCGGATCGAGCAGCTAGCTCGGTCCCTGGCAATAGAGGACGAGGATACAGTTGGCCGGCCTTCTTCAGTCCCCGCATCCGCGACGAGCCCTTCCCCAAAGGGTTCTCGCTTCCTCGCGAGACTCCCAGGTACAACGGCGCCGTGAAGCCGGAAGATTTGCTGACCGACTACGCCACCGTAGTCAGCATAGCAAACGGCAACAAGCGTGTTGTCGTGAAGTATGTTCCGCTCATTCTGCAGGGCACGGGCTGGACATGGCTGAATAGCCTCAAGCCCAATAGCATCAACAACTGGTTGGACTTCAGCGACGTCTTCGTCTGCAACTTCAGCACCACCTACAAGCGGGCCCCCAAGCGTCACCAGCTCTCCTTGTGCGTTCAGGGTCCAACCGAGTCCACTCACGACTACCTGACGCACTGGGCCGAGTTGCGCAACTCCTGTGAGGGGGTGCACGAGGTGCAAGCCATCGAGTACTTCACCTCCAGGTGCAGAGGGGGCACCCTGCTCAAGCACAAGCTTTTGTGCGACGAGCCGGCAACCTTGGAAGAGCTCCTGGTTGTGGCGGACAAGTACGCCACGTCCGACTCTTCCATGAAGTCAGAAATCCGGATTGACGCGTCCGGGAAGGTGATCCCGCCAGCTTCTCCAGAGCCGGCTGGTGACTCCAACCATCGCCAGCAGCCGAACGACAACAAGAGCAAGGCCCAGCAGCCGGCTTCAAACAGTCGGCAGGTGGCAACCGTCGAGGACCAGCAGCCGGCATGTCAACCCGGCCCCAGCGTCAGCGGGCCGGCAAGGGGGCTTGGCTGCCGACCTTCTCCTTTGAGCAGACCCTCGATGCCCCATGCAAGTTCCACAGCGGCGTGAAGCCGTCCAACCATACAACCCGGCAGTGCAGCTGGCTCACCCGAATCACTAAGGGTGAAGGCTTGCCGCCTCCTCCGGCCGGCCCGGCGGCCCCGACTCCTCATCAGCCGGCCCGCCCTGCCGGCATGCTCCAAGATGAATTCCCCAACAAGAACGCCACTTACGTCATCTTCACCAGTGAAGACGATGACAAGAGCAGTCAGTGTCAGTAGCACCATGAGGTGAATGCTATTATTCCAAAGGTCCCCCAATTCATGTACTGGTCTGAGAGGCCCATCACCTGGAGCCGTGACCACCATCCGGCTATGATGCCTTCGCCGGGTGCTTACGCCATGGTGCTGGACTCCACCTTCTCAACCGAGAGGCGGGCTTGCCGCTTCTCCCGAGTCCTGATAGACGGTGGCAACAGCATCAACATCCTCTACCGCGACACCATGGAAAAGCTGGGCATCAAGGAGAAGCAACTCCAGCCCAGCCGCACCGTGTTCCATGGTATTGTCCCTGGGCTTTCAAGCTCTCCAATCGGCAAGCTCAAGATCGACGTCCTGTTCGGCGACAAGACCCATTTCCGCCGCGAGCCTATTTGATTCGAGGTGGTCGACTTGGACAGCCCCTACCACGCACTCTTGGGCCGGCCTGCACTGGCCAAATTCATGACAGTTCCGCATTACGCGTACCTGAAGATGAAGATGCCGGGTCCCAAGGGCACCATCACCATTGCCGGCAACTACAAGAAGTCGCTCACGTGTGCCGCAGCTAGCTCTCGGCTGGCCGAGTCCCTCGTCATCGCCGAAGAGAATAGCCTCCTTGACCGGGCTGTGGCCATGGCTAGCGAGCAGCCAGCCATGCCATCTGACCCCAAGGAGGTTAAGGCTGAGGGCTCCTTCCAGCCGGCCAAGGAAACCAAGAAGATCATCTTGGACCCGGCGCACCCGGAGAAGTACGCTGTCGTGGGGGCTAACCTCGACAGCAAATAGGAAAGCGAGCTCGTCGACTTCCTCCGTGAGAATCGGGACATCTTTGCATGGTCCCCCAAGGACATGCTGGGTGTTCCGAAGGATTTCGCCGAGCACAAGCTGCATGTGCGGCCGGATGCTAAGCCGGTCAAGCAACCCCTCCGCCGCCTATCAGAAGAGAAGAGAAGGATCGTTGGTGAAGAAATCACCCGGCTTCTGGCAGCCGGCTTCATCATGGAAGTGTTCTACCCGGACTGGCTTGCCAACCCAGTCCTCGTTTTGAAGAAAAACAACAAGTGGCACATGTGTATCGACTACACAAGCCTCAACAAAGCCTACCCCAAGGATCCGTTTGCCTTGCCCCGGATTAATCAAGTGATCGACTCCACGGCCGGCTGCGAGCTTTTGTCCTTTTTGGACGCCTACTCCGGCTACCACCAGATCAAGCTGGACCCGGCCGATCGACTGAAGACCGCTTTCATCACCCCTTTCGGCGCCTTCTGCTACATCACCATGATGTTCGGCTTGAGGAATGTCGGCGCCACCTTTTGGCGCTGCATGCAGAAGTGCCTTTTAAAGCAACTCGGCAGAAATGCCCACATCTATGTGGCTGACATAGTGGTGAAGACAGAGAAGCACGGTACCCTTTTGGAGGATCTCAAGGAGACCTTCGCCAACCTGCGCCGTTTTCAGATCAAGCTCAACCCAGAGAAGTGCGTCTTCGGAGTACCAGCCGGCCAGCTCCTTGGCTTCCTTGTTTCTGAGTGTGGGATAGAGTGCAACTCCGTAAAGATCAAGGCCATTGAGCGGATGAAGAGACCGACCCGACTGCGGGACATCCAAAAATTCGTCGGGTGCCTAGCATCTCTCAGCCGGTTCATCAGCTGGCTGGGCGAGAAGGCCCTCCCTCTGTACCAGCTGATGAAGAAGACCACATGCTTCGAGTGGACCAACCAGGCGGATGAGGCGTTCCTCCAGCTCAAGCGGATGCTGTCCACACCGCCTGTTCTGGCCGCTCCGGCTGCTAAAGAGCCCATGCTCCTCTACATCACCGCCACCAACCGGGTCGTCAGCACGGTGATTGTTGTCGAGCGCCTAGAAGTCGGCAAGGCACAGCCGGTCTAGAGGCCGGTCTACTACCTGAGCGAGGTGTTGTCCGCCTCCAAGCAGAACTACCCCCACTACCAGAAGATGTGCTACGGCGTGTACTTTGCCGCCAAGAAGCTGAAGTAGTACTTCCAGGAGCACACCATCACGGTCATCTGTACCGCCCCCCTTGCCGAGATCATGGGCAACCGAGATGCCTCGGGCCGGGTGGCCAAGTGAGCCATCGAGCTGGCTCCCCACACCATCCTCTACCAGCCCCGCACCGCCATCAAGTCCCAAGCGCTGGCCGACTTCCTTGTCGACTGGGCCGAGACCCAGTACCTGCCGCCTACGCCGGATTCCATGCATTGGGGGATGCACTTCGACGGTTCAAAGATGCACACCGGTTTGGGAGCCGGCATCGTCCTCACCTCTCCCAAAGGCGACAAGCTGAAATACACGCTGCAAATCCACTTTGCCGCCTCCAACAACGTGGCCGAGTACGAGGCACCCGTTCACGGGCTCCGACTGGCCAAGGAGATCGGCATCCGCCGCATCTTATGCTATGGCGACTCGGACCTTGTGGTCCAACAGTCTTCTGGTGACAGGGACGCCAAGGACGCCAACATGGCCAGTTACCGCTTCCTCGTCTAGCAGATTAGCGGATACTTTGATGGGTGCGAGTTCATCCATGTGCCACCGGCCGATAACGAAGTAGCCGACGCCCTGGCACGGATTGGCTCTACCCGGCAAGCCATACCAGCCGGCATTTCCCTCGAGTGCTTGCGCAAGCCGTCTATCAAGCCTTCGCTTGAATCAGAATCCATCTTCGTGCCGGCTGACCCCGGAGCAGCCGGATCAGGCTCGGGTACTTCAGCAGCCGGCCCGGGGACTTCTGCAGGCGGCCCGGGGGCTGCAGCACCTAAGCCCGGCCCGGCAACTCCAGAACCGGGCCCGGGGACTGCTGCAGTCGTCCCGGGGACTTCCGCGACGCAACAGGGAGCGGCCGCCTCCAACCCGGCCACCCTGGCGCCGGTCTCCGTCATGACGGTGGTAGAAGCCCCGTCCTGGGGGCAGCCCATCCTCAACTTTCTGGTGAGCCGTGAGCTCCCAGCCGACAAGGTGTTGGCCCGGCAAGTGCAACATCGGGCGACTGCATACACGATCATCAACAGAGAGCTCATCAGGCACAGCCCGATTGGTGTCTTTCAGCGCTGCGTCGAGCCGGAGAAAGGCATAGCAATCCTCAGGGACATTCATCAAGGCGAATGTGGCCACCATGCCGCCTCCAGAGCCCTCGTCACCAAGGCTTTCCGCCATGGCTTCTTCTGGCCGACTGCTCTGGACGACGCCAAGGAGTTGGTCTAGAAGTGCAAAGGGTACCATCTTTCAGCACCAAGCAGCACCAGCTGGCCTTAGCCCTCAAGACTATTCCCATCACCTGGCCGTTTGCCGTATGGGGGTTGGACATGGTGGGCCCATTCAAGACTGCACGCGGCGGCATGACATATCTGCTGGTTGCCGTAGACAAGTTCACGAAGTGGATTGAAGCGAAGCCGATCAAGAAGCTGAATGGCCCCACAGCCGTTACATTCATCGCGGATATCACCGTTCGATACGGCATCCCGCACAGCATCATCACCGACAACGGCACAAACTTCGCCAAAGGCGCCTTGGCTCGTTTCTGCGCAACGCAGGGCATCCGACTGGACCTTGCGTCGGTTGCTCACCTGTAGTCAAACGGCCAGGTGGAGCAGGCAAACGGCCTCATTCTTTCCAGCATCAAGCCTCGGCTGGTCGAGCCACTGGAGCGCTCGGCCGGCTGCTGGATCAAGGAGCTACCATCCGTCCTTTGGAGTCTCCGGACCACGCCAAACAGATCAACTGGCTTCACACCTTTCTTACTCGTGGACGGGGCCGAGGCCATCATCCCAACGGACATCGAGTTCGCCTCGCCTCGCGTCACCCTGTACACGGAGGCGGAAGCAAAGGAGGCCCGTGAAGACGGCGTCGACTTGCTTGAAGAGGCCCGGCTGCTAGCACTCAGCCGGTCCGCCATCTACCAGCAGAGCCTGCGCCGCTACCACAACAAGAAGATCAAGCCACGTGCTTTTAGCGAGGGCGACCTTGTGCTCCGGCTGATCCAGCGAACAGCCTGCCAGCACAAGCTCTCGGCTCCTTGGGAGGGGCCTTTCATCATTAGCAAGGCCCTGGGCAACGACTCCTACTACCTCATCGACGCACAGAAGCCCAGGGCACGCAAGCGGGACACAGCCGGCCAGGAGTCGGAGCGCCCATGGAACGCGAACCTTCTCCGCTCATTTTACAGTTGATGCAGTGTATGTACCACGCTATCTTTTGTACTAAGTAAAGACAACAGGTACCCCGAGGAGCACTCGGGGGCTACCTTTTTATCTATATGATAAGCTTCACCTATGTATGAGTATTCATTCTTTTCGCCCTGCCCGGGTCCGGTCAGCTGGCCCGGGGGCTCGCCGACTTGGCCCAAGTTGGTACCATCCGAAGTCAGCTCAGTAGTGTGCCGACGCCAAAGCCCTCTCTTCGCCCCATCCACAGCTCGCAGCGCGACTGTCCGGCTGGCAAGAGCTAAAGGCCGGAAATGTTGTCCACACGAAAAACGACTAAGGAAGAACGCCAGTTCAGGCCAAGCCGGCCTCTGGCCTACCCCGTCCGGCTACTCAGCAGCCGGCCGGCCGACTTCTTGCTTGACTAGCCACGCTTTAAGTGGCTGAAGTAATTTGCCTACTCTAAATGGCCAAGTCCTTGACCCGGCCACTGACCACAGTGCGGCTGTCTGGCTGGCAGGGCGGCAGCCAAAGGAACACGGCAAAAGAAAAAGCCAAAGAAAGCAAAGGCAAAATCGAGTCAGAACTTGGCGAGGCACACAAGCATGCGGGGAAAATAAATTCATTTACATTGCAAAAGGCCAGCGGCCGACATTCATCAAGGTTTAAAATACACCCCCAGTGGGTGGAACTGCGCATAACTAACTTGTTCTTGAGCATAAGACAGAAAAAATTAAAGAGATAAGGGCTGCCTAAGCCGGAGGCACTACGGGCTGCTCGGACGAGTCGGCGGTGGCGGTGGCACCGGCTGGTCGGTCTCGGTCTGGTCAGCGGCTGAGGCCGGATTGGGCTGATTCCGGCTGGTCACTCCATCATCTGGCGCGACGCCATCGCCTTCCTCGTCCTCATCCTCCTCCATGGCTTCATCGCTATAGGCGTTCTCCTCCGCCGGGTCCTCCCCCTCGTCCGGGTTCAGCCCGAACCAGGACGACGGCACCTCGGTGCCGTCTTCTGCCCGCTCCGGGATGAAGACGTTGCCGTCGGTGTACTCGGCAAGGGCCGACGCGCGAATGGCGATCTCCTCACGCTCCGCCTCCAGCTCTGGCACCGCCTCCTGGTGGAAGGTGGCGAGCTACGCCAGGCTCACGCCCGGGTACCAGGCCTTCACGAACTCCAGCGCCGCCTTGGCACCGGCCCGTGCCGCGGCGCCTTTCTAGGCATCGAGCCGCTCCCCCGCCACCTCCAACCAGTCGGCGATCCGGCTAGGAGTCTGGGGGATCGGCACACCCGGCCAAAGCCCTTCCAAGACCTGCGACCCGGCGCGCTAAAACCGGCGGAGCAGGTGGCGCACTGGCTCAAGACGCAGCCGAACGGCCAGGAACTGTTCGCCCAAGTTTCGGGGCCGGTCCAGCACAATATCCATGCCCACGCTCCTTGGCTGGTCACGTCGTGCCTCAATCGCCTGGCCAGTGGCACCAGAGCGATCCGGGAAGTACTCTGTCTAAATGAAGGCAGAAGAATTAGAAGCCGGCTGACCATGGTAGCCGGCAACTAACCAATCAAGGAAGAAAGAAAACCTACCTTCGAGCAGATCCTCAATCACCGAGTAGCCCTCCGACAGGTACTTCTCCTTTTCGGCCCAGCCCGAGCGCTGGGACTCGAACTCGGCCTTGAGGCGCTCCTCCTCGTCCTTCAGCTGCAGGACCTGCTCTGCATGCCGGGTCGCCTGGTAGGCCAGCTCCTTCTCGAGCCGGTTGTGCTCCGCGGCCGCCTGGCTGCGTTCCAGCTCTTTGGCCTGAAGTTGGCCCTCAAGCTCATGCACACAGTCCCACAGATGGGCGGCGGCCTCTGCAAAGGCCAAGAAGAATCATCAGCGATAGCATCAACAAAGACAAGAAGTCGCCGGAAGATCTGGCCCGATTGCTCAGCAGTCGGCCCGAATCTCTGGGGCTACACCAAGTGGGTGCGCTTGCGCGCCCCCACTGAAAGACGGCCTACATACCTCGGCACTTCTTCAACTCGGTGGTCCGGTTGGCAAGCGTCTGGTCTGAGAGTTGAAGGCGGCCACACGCAGGTTGTGGTAGTCCTGCGGCAAACACAACATCTCAGCATTCGGAAACACGCCTTAAAGTTCCAACCCGCCTACTCAGCAGCCGGCTTGGAACTCGGGGGCTACACCCAGTGGGTGCGCTGGCGCGCCCCCACTGAAGATCGCAAAAAAAAAGAGAAAGCGAGATCAAGAACATACCCGGACAGACGTCTGCATCGCCACCATCTCGCTCCTTGCCTTCAGGAGGGTCGCGCCGTGGGCGGAGAATTTGTCCAGGACGTCCTGCACCGTGAGGTTCAGGGCGGCCGGGCCGGCTCCTGGTACCCAATCAGGCGGAGCAGAGCTTGTGGCTTCGGTGTCGACTCCCGGCGAGCTTGCGACCCTGACCTCTACCGGCCTCGGCGCGGAGGCCGCCTGCGATGGGTGCAAGAGCGCGGAGGCGCGTGTCATCAGGGCCTGGCTCGTCGCCAGCCCGACGCCGGCCAAAGGCCCCTCCGGCCCTTCAGGATGGCCGCCTCCCCGTTCGCCAGCTACCGGCGCGCGCTGAACCACCTCTGCCTCCAAGATGACGGGGTCGGTCGCCCCTGCTCTGGGGCCGTCTGGTCGGCTACGGTTATTCCAGGCGGCGCCTGGACCTCCACCACCGGTGGCTCTGGCTGCTCCGGTTCGGCGGCCTCCGGGACACCGCTGCTGGCCGGGTCCTTCGCAGCCTTAGCATTGGCCCCCGCCCGCGCCATGGTCGCCGCCTCTGCCCGCGCCTTGGTCATGGCCTCGGCCTCGGCCCGCGCCGTGGTCGCCGCCTCGGCCTCCGCTCACGCTGCGGCCTCCTGCTCCTCCCGCGCCGCCCACTCGTTCCTCTCCATCGCCTCCCGAAGGGCGGCGGCCAGGTCCACACACCAGGCCTCCTAAGAGCCGCCTGCTGGTCCGATGAGCGAGGTGGACGGAGCCCGCGATATGGAAAGGGGGGCCCTGCACGGCGAAGTTGGCAAAGATGAGAAGCCTGCAAGAGAGAAACAATCAAGACAGAACAATGAACGAACTTACCCGGACACCGTTGGGCGCTCCTTCGGGGTCCTTCGGGTGGCGGCCGCCTTCGCGGCCTCTTGCCGCTTGGTCGCGGCCGTTGACTTGGCCTTCTTCGGTGGCTTGTTGCCAAATGGCCCCTCGGCGCGGCGTTTGGGCGCGCCGGGTGCGCCAGTCGGCGCTCCGCTTGGTGGCCGTGCCGTCGAAGAGCCGGCACCTGCCCTATCGGCACCTTCGGGGCGGCGTTGTCCGTCGCCATCTTCATCATCATCCGACCAATCCCGGACATCACCGCTTCCCCCGTCGCCACCTCCCCCAGTGGTGTCATCATCGCCTCCATCCTTCAACGCGGCCGCCCCCAGCTCGGGGTCGCCCACGTCGCTCTCCTAGCGGTTCGACATCCACTGGTGGCCCGGAGCCGACGCGCCGGCTGCTACCTAACCAAGGAAGCACTGCCCCGCGTCCGGGTGGTCAGGCTGAATGAGGAGCAATGCATGAGCAAAGAATAAGGACCAGATACTAACCAGTGGTGGTGGATTGGTGCGGCTGTATGGCGACTTGCCGAAGCTCCAGTCGGTCTCGCTGAGCTGGCTGCCAGAAAAGTAGTTGACGTGGCGGACCACCTCCATGGTCGGCAGCTCCTTGGTCGACATCCGGCACTGGTCCCGGTGGCCGCTCATGTCGCAGATCAAGTGCGGCTGGGCTTGGAGGGGCGAAACCCGGCGCTGGACGAAGGCAGCCAATAGGTCCGACGGCTGGAGGCCCTCCAAATCCGCCATCTCTTGGAGCCGGATGAGGGCGTTGGTGATGACAGCCGGCACCAGCTTGGGCTGCTATCCCAGTTGTCGCGTGGCTCAGGCGGTGGGCTGGCTGCGTAGGCCGGCAGGTTGATGTAGTCACGCATCGGGTGGAGGTTGCGGACGTAGAAGTAGGACTTCTGCCATAACTTCGCCGACTCCAGCAGCGCGATAGCCGGAAAGCAGGTCCCGGTGCCGGTGCGGCGCACGACAACGCATGCGCCGCACTGGGCCGGCTCGCCCTTGGCCTGGGTCCCCAGCTTCAGATAGAAGAATTTCCCCTACAACTCGATGGTGGGCAGGACGCCGAGGTAGCCCTCGCAGAGGGTCACGAAGGCGGAGAGAAGCACCACCGTGTTTGAAGTAAGGTGGTGAGGTTGAAGATGGTAGAAGTCAAGAAAGGAACGGAGGAAGCCGCTCACCGGCAAACCGAATCCGCTAAGGAAATGGCTCCGGAAGACGACGAACTCGCCGGCCCTCGGCACCGGCGAGATCTCCCTCGCGTCGGGAAGGAGCATCCCCACCATCGTCGCAACGGGAAGCCTCCGTGTCACGCGGAGGAAGTCGAGGTGGCCGTCGTGGACGTTGGAGCCGTCCCAATCGCTGCGCGCCATGGCTTGCGGTGGATTGGCGGCAGCGCGGCGAGGCTGGATGGTGATGGGGCGGCGGCGGCACTTCGGCTGCATGCGGTGCGGCGGCACAGTGGCGCAGTGGCGACGAGGAAGCAAAGAAGCAAGAAGGAAGAAGAAGTGAGCGGGAGGGGGCGTGCATGCGTCCAGCCGCTCCCCCCTCCCCCTCAATTTATACGGCGGCGACGGCGGAGCCGAGGCGACGCTTCATGGGGGCCTGGGATTAACTGCGCCCACATCCCGAACGTCCCCACAAATCTGTGCCATTATGGTGCATATTCAATTTGCCCCTGAAGGGCAACCGTCCACCTCGGCCGCAGCGGATCCGCGCGGGCGCCGAGGCCTTATGGTGGTTGGCCCGAGCCTGCAGCGGCGTCCTGTCGCCCGCGTGGGCTGGCAGGCTGGCCTGGCCTGCTGGTGACGCGTGGCAAGCATGCAACGGGCGGCGAGCGCGCCACCCGGAGGCATACCACTCGACGCCCGCCACGGCGATTCAAATCCACCAGGCGGCCGGCTTTGTCTCGGCCGGCTCCTGGTAGGCGGCTTCCTCAAGCCGGACGAAGCAAATACACAGGATCTCTCGGAGGAGGAAACTGCTGCGGCACCCCAGCTTCGAACCGTGGCACCTCACCAGCTTCGGGGACTACTGTCGGGGGGGTAGACCCCGGGTAGCCTCATACGCACCCCTTAGCATTTCAAGACATCAGGGCTAGCAAAGCCCCTCACGCCGACCGGTCGCCTCGCCGGTTCCCAGGGCCGACTGGAACCACGCGGCCGGCTCCCAGAAGACGGCGCCCGCCAGAAGACGGCTTCGGGATAGGCCGGCCTCTAGCAGCCGGCCCCTTCTTCCCCCTCGGAGTCCGCACTCACCTACTACGACGGGACGGGGCATGGCAACAGCGCCACCTGCCCCCCCCCCCAAATCCTGGAGGAGCCTGGCTACAGTACGAACTAACCGAACGGCTACCTACCCGCCTGGCGCGGGATTGTGGCCATGCGACTCATGACGCGGCCCTCGTCAGCAAGGACCGCGCTGCGGCGGAAGGCAGTCGGCGTGGCCCACAGGCTTCCAGAAGACGGCGCATCCCTCGAAGGCGGCCTCGAGGGCGGGCCGACTTCCAGCAGCCGGCCCCTCCTTCCCCTCGGAGTCTGTGCTCACCCACTACGACAAGACGGAGCGTGGCTACAATGTGCGCTGACCAAGCAGCCACCTACCCGCCTGGCGCGGGACTGTAGCCATGCGACTCGTGACGCGGCCTCCGTCATCAAGAGCAGGGCTACAACAAAAGGTAATTAGCCTGGCCCACAGGCAGTGGGCCCTACCTGTCGGCCGGATTCTCGGCGGCCGGGGGGTAAGAATGGCAATTTTACCCATGGGTATGGGTACCCGCGGGTACCGTACCCGCATGGGCAGGGTATGGGCACAATTTTATACCCATGGGTAGTACCCATACCCTACCCGTTAAGTCATGGATAGGGCATGGGTATAGCCTTGTACCCATGGATATACCCATACCCTACCCGTTTATACTGACACGTGTACCTTACCCGTGAAGTGTGTCGTGAGATTGTGAACCTATGTTAAAGTTGTCAAAAATCGTCAATTTGAATTGAGATAATTGTTATGTACTCATCTATCTGTTACTGAGTTGAGGTAAATGTTTTTTTGGTCAAATGTGATCGATGAATGTGAAATTGTGAATAACTTGTGTACTATTTGATCTACCCGTTGGGTACCCAATGGGTATGGGTACCACCGGGTATGGGTATGGGTAAAGTTTCATACCCGTGGGTACGGGTATGGGTAGAATTTTGTACCCATTGACCACACGGGTATGGGTATGGTATTGCTATACCCGCCCCATACCCTACCCATTGCCATCCTTACCGGCGGGGCCCTCCAGAGGCGGGCCCCAGCAGCCGGCAGAGAACCAGGCGACCTTAGACACTGACGTCCGGGTCCTACACCCGGTCGTATTACCATTGTACCCCTAGGGGGTTGGCCTATAAAACCCCCGAGGGTTCACCCATGCAAAGGGTTGAGCCTTGATCCTACACACACCATAGCTAGGAGAGGAGAGGTAGCTCTACCCTTCTTCTTCCTCTAGCAATACAGCTCAAGGAGCAACCTTGTACACTCTTTGATCATAGTCATCATGCGGAGACCCCGCAGAGCAGGACTAGGGGTGTTATCTCTCTGGAGAGCCCCGAACCTGGGTACGTCTCGTGTGCGATCGAGCTCGTGCTCACTCCCGCTTCCAGGGCCCGATGACGTCCTCTTGGCTCCACCCATCATAAGCCACCCCTGGCATCTGACGTGAGAATACCACGACACCAAGGGGGCAGGCCACACTACAAAGCACACATCCATCAATCCATGCTCACCCACGGCTCCTTAGCCACACGCTCATGCGCACATCCATCCAGGCTCATTCGGCCACAAGCTAGCCACTCACGCCACACACTCATTCACACACGTGCTAGTAGATGAGCACATGGCTCTCTTCTGCCTTATCAGATATAGCTCTAGGAGCGACTCTGTACTGCTACATACTTCACATATAAACCACACTCGGCAGGACTAGGGGTATTATCTCTCCGGAGAGCCCTGAAGATGGGTACGTCTTGTGTCTCGCACTCGCTCGTACCGACCTCGCCCCTGGAGCCCACCTGCTGCCTCTTGCCTATCCCTCTCTTTAGCCACCCCATGGCATCTGTCGTGCGCCCAACACGACAGTTGGCGCCCACCATGGGGCAGCTTAAGGTGCTGGCCAGACACACGTTCCAGACTGGGCCCTTCACCGACTCCGGCGAGCCTGTCATGCACGGCCTGGTCCCTGCGCTCGGCGCAGCACCGGCCGGCTTCACCGCGGACTCCATCGTCCCCTTCGGCGTGTTCCGTGTCTCTGTCGCGCTCGGGGGCCCGACATCGACATGCTCCCGGGGCGACTGCACGGCGCGGCGTGTCCTCATCATCGGCCTCGCCCCTCTCATCATCATCACCGCGACGTCGCCGCCGTCTCTCCGGTAGCGCTCGGGGCTCGACATCGACACGCCCCTGGCGCGACCGCGCGGGGAGGCGCGTCCTCATCGTCAGCCTCGCCCTCTTCGCCGGCACCGCTGCGGCGCCGGCCGTCCATCGTGGCTCCCGCGTTGCTCCATCCGCGCGCGTACATCGCCTATGCACTAACCAGATACAAGCTAGACAATGACCATACACTTTCGAAACGCAGCAAGACACTACACATAATCCAGTCAGATACAAGCCAAGATAATGGCCGGATACTACTCGTACACTACCCATACATGCATCATACACGCATGAGATAATAGTCAGATACTGCCCAGACTAAGCCCAGACAATGGCGTATTTTTTGCTGTGCCTCGTGCATCTCCGGCAATCCCTGCGTCTGGCCGCGCCGGCCTTCCACCGCAAAGCTGCGTCGCTGCCCTGCCCCGAGCACCGCATCGCTGCGTCGCCCCCAAGCACGAGCTACCTACAGCCGCTCCTCCACTGCATGCCACCGCTCGTCCCCGAGCTCCCTGCTCTGCCCGATGCCGCGCCTCCCGTGCCCCCGCGTCGCGCCGGCGGGCTCCCCGCAGCTCCTGCGCGCTGCTCCTCCCTGCCGCGGCTGGCCGCCCCTGGTCTCCCTCCGCGCGAGCTCCCCCGCTGTCTGCGCCCTGTCGCTCCACCCTGGCGCTGCTCCACCCCGAGCCCCGCCTCCCCTCGCTTGGGTCGCACCTCTGAGCCCTGCATCCCCAATCGCACCCGCGGTCTCCCCGTCGCCGCTCCTGCGCTGTGCCGCCCCAGCCGCCCGCGAGGTCCGCGCATGCCCGCCCTCTACGTTGCCCTGCACCGCTGCGCGTGCCCGTCCTCGCACCTCCACCTCGCCGCAACGCCAGCTGCTGCCTCGCGCCCCTCCCACGCGCTCCGTGCTGCGCCCGCCCGCCGGGTCCGCCAAGCCCGCATCCGCGCGCGTCAGCTCCGCCTCGCCTCTGCCCCGTGCCAGCGCCGGCTTCCCCGCCACCCGGCCCGCCGGCCCCGCCTGCGACTCGGCTCGCCGTCCCGCCCCGGCTTGATCCCGCACGCCGGCTCCACCTCCAGGTTGCGACGGCTGGCTCCCGCGCGCCGGCTCCGACCCCGGCCTGCCGACTTCGCCTGTGCCGGCTTCCCCGCCTCCCCGGCCCGCCTCCCCGCCCGCTGGCTTGCTGCTCCCCACCGGCTGCCGACTCCCCGCGCCGCGTCCGGCTTCGCCTGCGCCTGGCCGCTGGGTCGCCGCGCAAGGCTCTCTCCGACTCCGCGTCCCGCATGTGCCCGCATCGGCCGGTTCGCCACTGCCAGCCCCGCCTCGCGTGCCATGTCCCGCGTCGGCGGGGTCGCCGCTGCCGCCTCCTGCGAGCCGGCTCCATCTCGCCGCTCCGTCGCCCCGGCCGGTTCCTGCTCTACCCAGGCCTCGCTGGGCTCCGCCTCGGTCGACTCCAGCTGCCCCTGATCCACCCCGGCCTCGGCCGTCTCAGCGTCCCGGACCGTGTTTCCGTCCAGCTCGCCGCGCCGTGCCAGCACCGGCTCCCGCTCCATGTGCACTTTGGCCGGCTGCGCCGTGCGTCCTCCTGCCGGCTAAAGATAAAAAAGAGATGCCGGCTGGAAAAAGAGAAAGAACCCGGCTGGCCAAGCCGGCTGTGTAAAAAAGAAAAAGAGAGAGAAAAAAATTGCGTCCGGCTGCCCGCATGCGTCCGAAGAGAAATAGAAGAAAGAAGAGAAGGAAAAAGATGTCCGCCTTCCCGTCCGCCTGCTTCACCACTCGGACGGTCAGCCGTGACCCACACTGTCCGCATCGCCGCACGGCCGGCTCGGGAGCCGGCTCGGCCGCCTCCCGCTCTGCTGCCCGGCCAGCTGGAGCGCCTCTCATCCGCCTCGGGCTCGGTCCGTCCGCCCGGAGGCTCGGGCCACCCGTCAGCGGCTACCTCTGCCCCGTCTACGGCAAAAAACAATGTGAGCCCCTCGTCTACATATCTTTGCACCACACGCAAAACCGGATAACCCCGAGCGACCCTCGGGGCCAATCTCCGCATTTTTTATCAGTTGCATTACTGTTCACCCCGGCACGAGCCAGTCTTGGCCCGGGGGCTAGCCGCTCGGCCCGATACGTTTGTTCCTGTAGACGGCTTAGTAGCGTATACGGTACCGAAGGCCCACCTCTCAGCCACAGACCGCCACGCGGCTGTCCGGTAAGCGAGAGCAAAAGCTGAAGGTCACCACACGCGAAAAAGGTCCGGGAGAAAACGGCTTGGGCAACCCAGTCGTTTCCTTTATGAGTATCTACTCAGTCGAATCTGCTCCTATAGTCCAAGTACTGTACGCTTCACTCCGCGGCCACTCTTCGCAACAGCTACAGACCGGCTCCCGTCTGTCTAGCTAGCAAGAGGCAAAGCCAAAGAGCGGAGGGGACATGAAAAAAGACTGAAGGGGCCTCGGACGAAACTGAGTCGGCACCCTCTGCATAAAACTTGCACTGCTAAAAGCAAACATTTGATATATCTGCGCAGACTAACCTTGTCTTTTGCATGATCATTTCCGTGGGGAACCCCCCCTCGCCCGGAGACTCAGAGGCTACACCTAGTGGGTGCGTCGGCGCGCCCCGCTGGGAAAGCACTGCGCTGGTTGCAGGCCCGATGCCGGCTGCAACCGGCATCCTCGATGCCGCCGTCGGCTTCATCATCAACAGCAAGACCCTCCGGCCAACTTTTCCATGTTGCCCGGAGGCTCAGAGGCTACACCCAGTGGGTGTGCTCGCGCACCCCCACTCACCCGGCGGACTCCGTGTCCGCGCCCGGCACCCTCGACGTCGCCATCAGCTTCATCGACAACCGCGAAGACCCTCGGCCCAACTTTTCCAAGTTGCCCGGAGGCTCGAAGGCTACACCCAGTGGGTGTGCTTGCGCGCCCCCACTCAGAACATGCCACACCTGTTGCACGCCCGCCGCCGGCTGCAACCGGCATCCTCGACGCCATCGTCTGCATCAACAACCGCGAAGACCCTTCGCCCAACTTTTCAAAGTTGCCCGGAGGCTACACCCAGTGGGTGCACTTGCGCGCCCCCCACTAGAAGCAAGCCGTGCCAGCTGCGGTCCGCAGCCGGCTGTCATCGACATCTGCTACATCAACACCTGCAAGAGCCCTCCGCCCGACTTTCCAAGTCGCCCGGAGGCTCGAAGACAACTATCGGGGGGATGACCCCCGGGTATGCCCAAGACGACGAAACAACGCTTCAAAACATTGCCATGGGAGTGCCCCTTAGCTGGCTAAACCTGGCTGGCTGAACCTAGCAGACTGAACCTGGCTGGCTGAAGCCATCCGGGTTGAGCCCGTCCGGGTTGAGTCGTCCGGGTTGAGCCATCCGGGTTGAGCCCGTCCGGGTATGGCCTGTCCGGGTTGAGCCCATCCGGCTGGAATCTGGCCAAGTCAACTAAGATGTCCCGTCGACCCGACACTGACAAGACGGCCATACCATGGCCATTGTTGCTGATAAAGCATACACTATTCACTCGTCATGCGCGACATCATGTACAGTGCTACTTGTCCGTAGGCACTAGTGTATAAAGTGACCCAGGGGAGCACTTCCTTGGAGAAGAAGCCACTCCCTTGGCCAAGAAGCCACATACTTGGCCAAGGGGGCAGGCCACACTACAAAGCACACATCCATCCATCCATGCTCACCCACGGCTCCTTAGCCACACGCTCATGCACACATCCATCCAGGCTCATTCGGCCACAAACTAGCCACTCATGCCACACACTCATTCACACAGATACTAGTAGATGAGCACATGGCTCTCTTCTTCCTTCTCAGATACAGCTCTAGGAGGGACTCTGTACTGCTACATACTTCACATATAAACCACACTCGGCAGGACTAGGGGTATTATCTCTCCGGAGAGCCCTGAACCTGGGTACGTCTTGTGTCTCGCACTTGCTCGTACCGACCTCGCCTCTGGAGCCCACCGGTTGCCTCTTGCCTATCCCTCTCTTTAGCCACCCCGTGGCATCTGCCGTGCGCCCACCACGACATCCCTCTTTGTGTAAACCTTGCATATAATGATAGAAAAGGCATTAGAATTACTCCCAAAAGCATTATTATGCATAAAAACATTATAAATAACAGTAGGTAAACATGATGCAAAATGGACGTATCAAGCTATCAGACTTATCACCAGAGATGTACAAGGTTGCATAGAACTGAAGTATGATTTCCCTGTTCCACGGATGCTCGAATGCAAAGATATTTGTGAGGCCAAAATCTTCTATGTCTTGTAGTATTTGATCAAAGCAGCCAATACTCTTCATAGCCGAGAAATCTGAGAACTCATGAGGAAATATATTTTGGCTATCATAGAGAATCCGAGAATAATAGATAGCCTGTTCCTTAGTCCAGAAACGAGGAGATTCAGAAGTGCGTGGCCCTTTGTACGGACTTTCTTGAAAGAATTGGGGATGAGTGTTCCGATTGAAAAGTGGCCCTTTGACCCCAACACCTATCGAGAACAAAGGCAGTTGTTCATGAGGACATGAATATTTGAGTTCATCTTCGACGGAAATCACCTCATCGCCATAAATTACGGAGTTTGTATGACGAGCAGAAATAGGTCTGACTGCAGATGAGCCAACATATGAAATTCTTTTCACTATGTTGATTGAAAAATGCATTGGTGATGGAGCAGATGGCTCAACGGTTGGGGCTGCAGAACCAGGGGGCAACAGAGCAGATTCCTTTTCGGTAGCCACTTGAGGTGGTTGCGGTTGATCCTCGGGAATCTGTTGTTGCTGATCAGTTGGAGGAGCCGAAACATTCGGTGTATCACGAGCGGACGAAGCTTGATGTTCAGAGTGAGGGATTTCACCTTCTTTAGACACCACTTTCTGTGTTGGAATATCAGCTCGAACAGGGGAGGCCATAGGCACTCGTTCAATTGGCCTTGGCGAGGGAGGTGCATCAGTGACTTGAGCAGTGGGTTGCGAGGGAATTGCTGGCTCAGGAGAGTTTACTTTCGCAAGCTAAGCCTTTGAATGATCAGGTGACTTTTCAGTTATCGGAGGGGAAGTATTTTTCTTCGCAATTTTCATGCGCTTCTTCTGTGTCTGCTAAGCAGTTTGATCAATGTGACCTTTGACAAGATCATTATAACCAGTGGCTTGTGCTTGATGCGGAAGGCAGATCTTTCGAACAATACCATCAAGATCCGAGTGAAAACCCAATCTTCTGCTTCGGAGGATATTCAAGGTTCGATTGATATCCATGTAAGATTCTTCAAGTTCTTTAATGACAAACCTCGAAGATGCAGTTTTCATTCAATTATTAATATCATTGATTTCGGCAGTGAGGTTGTTGATCTCAACAGAGTCTTCTCTTATGTCTCGAACAACGTCAGATGCTTATGTAATAACTTCAGAAGGAATTGGCAAAGATGCCACTTCTCCATTGAATGGATTTTCAATGAACTTGTCAAGCTGCTCCATGATGAATGCATGCTTGTAGTAGTGTGGAGCATCAGATTGAACATCAGCCTGTGCAACAGGAGCAGTTGACATTGGAATTTGCTCGGATGGAGGCACAGAGGCCAATGGTTGCGTCAGAGTGGGAGCAAACCGAGCAGCCTTTTCTTTCAGAATGTCAGCTTGAGGAGCACTTGGCTCAGAAGAAGGAGCCTTGATTTGCTTCACTTTGTGTTGGGGATATTACCCCACGGTATGACCTGCCTAGGAGGGGTCGGGTTACACTGTTGGCGACTTAATAAGGAAGCTTGAGCAGGCCCAAGAAGCCAAGACCTGAGAGCCTGGAGGCAGCTTACAAAGCGGGCCAACTGGAGGCCAAAGACCCGAAGATGGAGCGTGACCCGGAGGGGTAAGCCGCCCAACAGCGACTTGCCTAGCAAGGCAAGGCGACTTAGAACCAGAGTCGGTTATGTTGTATAACCCGACCTGGACTATTGTAAGCCCAGGGCCTCGACCTGTGTATATAAAGGCGAGACCCTGCGGCGGGTAAACTTAAGTTACAATCCATCGAGAGCTGGGTTAAGCGATTCCGCTCCCTTGTAATCGATACTCTATCAATAAAACACAAAAGAAGGAAGTAGGCTTTTACCTCGTTGCTGAGGGGCCAAACCTGGGTAAACTCGTGTCTCTCGTCCCATTCAACCCCTTTAAGCTAATCACTGTAGCCATGGCCTCGGACCTAAGTCCTTTCACGAGGGCATCCGCCGTGACAAAACCATGACAGTTGGCGCCCATCGTGGGGCCAGCGCACGGTGGTTTCGAGTTCTTGAAGGGCTCTTTCCTAGGGATCGAGGGATACACCATTGGCAGGATGACCAAGAGTCGCCGCGGCAAGTTCTACATCGATGACTCCCGACTTAATCGAGTACGGGTACCGGGTCCCCTTCAGCGGAATTCATGTTTCATTGGAAAGATCGACGGACCTGAGCCTGAGCTGGACACCTCCACCGACCTCATCGAGTCGGCTCGGCGCACGCAACCCACTCGGGTTCAACCCGGCCGGAAGCGTGTTTTCGTCGGTTTCGCGCACGGCATGGATCTTGCGGAGGATTCTATATCTGGGGGAGAGACTCTCATCTACTCAGGTGATGAGTCCTCGACCGAAGAGACGGAGTCGATCTACCAGCTTCAGGACGGCGGGCTTGGGGGCTATTCCGATGGTGACAGTATTCTGGACCCCTATGAGCCGCCATCCAGGGCTGCTATCTTCATGGCTGGCACTGGGCCGGCTCTCAATTCATCAATGGCTGCAGCTATGATGTCTGGCTCAACTGCTGCTGCTGCTGCGGCCGGTGCTGGCAGCTCAGATAGGTCGCCGGCTCAAGTTTTGTCGGATCTCTTTGGCACTTTGACAACTTTGCTAGCAACAAAAGTTACTGCAGTGAATCAGACGGAGCATAATGAAGAAATTGCAAAGGTGCGAGATCAGGTAGCCAAAGCCTAGGAGGATCTCAATGCAGAGAATGTCAGGATGGCAACGGAACGAGCCCAGATGGATGCTGAGTCACAGCATATCAGGGCGGAAGCTTTTTGCTTAAGTTTGGATCAGAACGCCTCTAACGTTGTTCTTCGAAGGAGGCACCAAACCCGTTTACCTTTGCAGTATGAGGCGCGAAACCTTTGTAACACGCCCGGGGCAGGACCAAGTAATCCGCTAGGCACAACCCAGGCTGTAGAGGCGCTAGGGAGTGCAGCGGCGGCTCAGCCTCGCTTGCTAGACCCGCCCCATGGGGAAGACCCCGCCTGAGCATTTTTAGACACCACCCGGTCATTATTCTAACACGGTGAATAACATGTTAGCGGCGACTACCCGACTCAATGCACTCCCACTTACTGATGAGACGCCCTTCGCAATGGAGGCATGGAACGCGATTGAGCTCTTGCAAACAGCGGTTGCACAGCAGGAGAAATATTCATACAGCCGTGATCGGGTGCACTCAACTCCTCTCCCGAGTCATAGTTATAGCCGGCGTGTTGAGTCACTTGCGGTTTCCAGTAGTGAACGACGTTGTCGACTGCTCCAGGATGACCCGCCCCGTGGGAATAACCCGCCCCTTACTCATGCTCGGGCAATTGTGGATGAAGCCAGAGCCCGCAGAGAGGCGGAGGCAGCGGCGGCGGCTCAGCTGGGGGCTTATCAGTAGCCTCTAGTGACCCCTTAAACCTCGACGGGAGCGGGGACAATTTCTAGGACGGTTGGTGTGCTGTGTTTAGTGCCGGATTTGCGTAATGAACATCTACCCAAAGATTTCAAGGGTCCTCACAAGGTGCCCAATTATACAGCTGATCTCCCTCCTGAGGCCTGGATTGAGAGTTATGAGCTAGCCATGGAAATGTTGGATGTCAATGATGTTGTATGTGCAAAATACTTCACTATGATGTTGGATGGGCCCACTCATACATGGTTAAAGGTTTACCTCCTAATTCCATCAGTTCATGGGCAGAGTTGAAGGCACGGTTCATCAAAAACTTTCAAGGGACATGTAAGCAGCCTCTGACGATTATCGATCTAGATAACTGCATACAATATGAGGACGAGTCGGCCCACCATTGGGTCCGGCGGGTCTCAGCTATTATTCACTCGTCGGAGAGTATTGCGGCGGGTTAGGCGGTTCAGGTTTTGGAGAAGAACTGTCATTTTGTCCCTCTTAAACAAAAGCTCAGGCGGCTTAAGCTTTATTGCACGGACATGGGTGAGCTCATGGCGGCTCTCATTAAATATGCAGACTCTGATAACACAAAAGACCCTGGATCTGATGAGGAGAAATCCAACAAAGGCAAGAAGATTGGCAATGGTAAGGGTCAGCAGCAGAATATGGCAGGGCATAATGGCAACAACCAGGGTAACAGTGGTAAGCGCAGACACCCCGACGGTGGGTCAGATCTAGTAGCTAACACCAACACTTGGTACAAAAACCAGCGCCGCAATGGTAATGGTAAGCCGCCTTTTGGCGGTGCAAAGCCCTTTAATCTTGAGGCGGCACTTAATGACCCGTGCCCGAAGCACAGTCTTCCCAACAAGCCGTCCACTCATGCTTGGAAGGATTGTTGGGTTATGAGAGAGTTTAGGAATTACAACCTTAGTCAGAATCATGGCAATGGCAATGGGCCTCCCGGCGGGTCAGGATCCGGCTCTCAGGGATCCGGCTTTGGTGGTGGTGGTTCACATTCTGGCTATCAAGGTCAAGGTAACCATGGTGGCTATAATCAACAATCTGGTCAGGGCAACCAGCAGCAAGGTAATCAGTCAGGATACCAGAGTAATCCAAAGTAGCTTAACGGAGGTCAATACCATGTTCTCACTACAAGTCTCTGCAAGCGAGATCAGAAGGTTCATAAGCGTGCGGTCAATGCGGTTGAGCCGGCAATGCCCCAATACTTACGATGGTCTGAACATCCCATCACATAGAGTCGGGAGGATCACCCGCCCCGGGTTGAGAATCCGAGTCAGCTGGCATTGGTGGTAGCCCCTCAAGTAGGCGGTTATAAGTTTACTAAGGTGCTCATGGATGGTGGCAGCAGCATCAACATCCTGTATTATGACACTTTTTGGCGAATGAATTTAACTAACAAGGATCTTAAGCCATCCTCCACAGTTTTCCATGGTGTGGTGCCTAGTAAGTCGGCATATCCCATGGGAAAAATTGCCTTGGAAGTAGCCTTTGGTGATGACTATGACTCCAGGGCAGAGACACTATGGTTTGAAGTGGTCAAAATTAAGAGTCTGTATCATGCCTTGTTCGGAAGGCCGGCTTATGCTAAGTTCATGGCACACCCTTGCTATGTCTATTTACATCTCAAGATGCCAGGGCAAAAAGGCACAACTATGGTCCATGGTTATCAAAAAGTTGCCTTGGAATGTGAGGAAGGAGACGCGGCTTTTGCAGAGTCAGCTTGTGCTACTGAGGAGCTTAAGTTTTACAAGGATAATGTTGACCCGGCTGATATGACCCCTCTGAAGAAGCCCACCACTGAGCAAGACCCTTTGTTGAAGTTTAAGTCGGCTGATGATACTAAGCAAGTCGATTTTGTCCCTGGTGACTCATCTAAGCAGTTCACTGTGGGGGATAATATGGATCCTAAATAGGAAAGCACGCTCATCGAGTTCATCTGTGAGAATAGGGACATCTTTGCATGGAAACCTTCTGACATGCCGGGTGTACCGAGAGAATTTGCTGAGCACACTCTTAATGTGGATCCTAAGTTTAAGTCGGTCAAACAGTTCCTCCGTCATTTCAACGAAGAGTGACGTAAGGCTATTGGAGAAGAGGTGGCCCGGCTCTTAGCAGCTGGGTTTATCGTGGAAGTTTTTCACCCTGAGTGGTTGGCTAACCCTGTGATTGTGCTCAAGAAGGACGGCACATGTCATATGTGTATTGACTACACAGATCTCAACAAAGCTTGTCCAGCTGATCCGTTTGCTCTCCCCCGTATCGACCAGATCATTGATGCAACAGCGGGTTGTGAGAGCTTATGCTTCCTGGATGCTTATTCTGGTTATCATCAGATCAACATGGCAGTTAAAGACCAAGAGAAGATGGCTTTCATCACACCTTTTGGAGCTTTCTGCTATGTTTCTATGACTTTTGGGCTCAAGAGTGCTCAAGCGACTTATCAACGCTGTGTTCAGAATTGTTCTCACAGTCAGTTTGGGCACAACGTTCATGCTTATGTGGATGATATTGTGGTTAAGTCTAGGAAGAAGGAGACTCTCCTGGATGATCTGAAAGAAACTTTTGACAACCTCCGGGTTTACAAAATGATGCTTAACCCAGCCAAGTGTGTTTCTGGTGTGCCTGCAGGTAAACTGTTGGGGTTTCTGGTTACCAGAATGGGGCATTGAAGACATTATCAGCCGGGTCAACATTATCCGACGTGTGTCAATGACGTCTAGCGTTTGGCGGGTCGTATTGCGGCTTTGAGCCGGTTCATAAGTCACTTGGGAGAGAAGGCAATTCCCTTATACCAGATGATGAAGAAGACATATCACTTTGTCTGGAGTGATGCTGCCAATGAGGCATTTGAGGTGCTCAAGAAACAGTTAGCTGAGCCGCCCATCCTTGCTGCTCCCATTGAGAAAGAGCCTTTGCTCCTATACGTGGCGGCTAATAATAAAGCGGTCAGCGTAGCAGTTGTTGTGGAGCGCAAGGAGGTAGGTAAGGAGTACCCAGTTCAGCGGCCGGCTTATTATGTCAGTGAGGTATTGACTGAGTCCAAGCAGCGATATCCACATTGGCAGAAACTGGTGTTTGGGGTGTTCATGGTGAGTCGCAAGCTGAAGCATTATTTTCTTGGTCATCCTATTACTGTGGTCAGTTCTGCTCCTTTAGGAGATATTATTCAAAACAGAGAAACCACAGGTCGGGTTGCTAAGTGGGCAATTGAACTTGGACCTCATAATTCGAAGTATGTGCCAAGAACAGCCATCAAGTCTCAAGCTTTGGTGGATTTCATAAATGATTGGACAGAGTTGCAAACACCTGAGGATAAGCCTGACAACACATATTGGACAATCCACTTTGATGGATCCAGGCAGTTGGAGGGCTCGGGGGCTGGTGTTATTTTGACTTCCCCATGAGGTGACAAATTTTGTTATGTTTTAAGGCTAATGTTTCCTTGTACTAGAAATGGAGCTGAGTATGAGGCTTTACTCCATGGGCTTTGCATGGCCAAGGAGATGAATTTAAGCCGGGTCAGATGCCTGGGCGACTTAGACCTTGTGGCTCAGCAAGTCTCAGGCAAGTGGGACTCTAAAGGCCCGCTCATGGCGGCTTATCGCCGGGCGGTTGATAATATTGCTAGTCACTTTAAGGGTTATAAGGTGGATCACCTTGATCAACGAAAGAACGAGGCGGCTGATGCATTGTCTCGGCTTGGGTCTCAACGTAAGCTGGTGCCTCCTAATATATTCCTCGATGTGTTACACAATCCTTTGGTCAGATTACCGTCTGAAGAAGACATTGTTGTGCCTGACCCGGAGGCGCAGTTGGTGGCGGCTCTTCACGCTATTCCTGACTGGACGTTGCCTTATTTGGCTTATATGACCCAGGGCGAGTTACCCGAGGATGAAACTTTAGCATGGCAGATCACCAGGAGGTCTAAGTCTATGACTATTATTAATGGCAAGTTACACAGATGCAATGTGACAGGCGTATTTAAACGATGTGTTTCTCCTGAGAAGGGCCATGAAATTTTATGAGAGATTCATGATGGCGATTATGGGCATCATGCTGGCTGAAAGTCTTGGGTGGCTAAAGCTTTTCGTCATGGGTTTTACTAGTTAACGGCTCATGCTGAGGCAGAGCCAGTTAGCAAGTGTGATGCAGTGACTGCAGTTCAGTTTGTTAAAAAGTTGATCTTCCGCTTTGGTTATCCTCATAGTATCATCACTGATAATGGCACCAATCTTTCTAAGGGTGCTATGAAGAAGTTCTGTGAAAGAGAGCATATTCATCTTGATGTTTCCTCAGTGGCTCATCCACAGTCTAATGGTCAAGCAGAACGGGCTAACCAAGAAATTTTGAGAGGCATAAAGCCCCGGCTTATGGTTCCTTTGGAACGAAAACCTAGTTGTTGGGTGGAAGAGCTTCCTTCAGTCCTTTGGAGTATCAGAACCACCCCCAACAGATCAGTAGGCTACACGCCCTTTTTTATGGTTTATGGCGCAGAGGTGGTTCTCCCAAGCAATATCCATCATGACTCGCCCAGAGTGGCGGCTTACGTTGAAGCTGATAATGAGATGGCATGTCAGAACACACTTGATGCTTTGGATGAAGAACGTGACCTTGCGGCGGGTCATTCAGCAATATATCAGCAAGACCTACGTCGTTATCATAGCCGTAGAGTTTGAAGCCGGACTTTTCAGGAGGGTGACTTAGTGCTCCGTTTGATTCAAGACCAGACATGGATGCATAAGCTTTCGCCTCCTTGGGAAGGACCTTTTGTGGTCAGCAATGTCAGCGTTCTGGGATCGGGGGTACCCAGACTTGCCTGCCTGCAGCCTATGGCGTGGCCCCCTCGATGGCCTGGTACGGCCCAGTAGCAAGGGCTTCAAGACAAGACCCTCACGAAGCCCCCCCCCCCGGCCTCGCGAGGCGGACGACACCAAGACCTCCAGAGGAGCGGCCTACCCAGGCTGCCTCCTGAGGAGCAGAGATTTCTATGCAGGTACCCAGCCTCCCTAGGCTGTGATGACGTGAGCCATGAAGACCAAGGCCAGGCGGGCGCCAGCGGGCGCAGAGGAGGCTGTTTCCCTTTCGGTGCTAAGGAAGCAAGGACAGGCGGGGGTTCCCAAGGAGCCCTCCAAAGGTTTCCATTCTGGTGCAATGAGACCAAGACCACGAGCTCGGCAGGACGGGTGTCATGGCCGAGCCCACCGCTGCTCACGACCAGAAGCTTTGCAGGCGAAGACCACCTTTCGTCAGGATAAGATGTACTACTTGTCCCCTTTCGAATTGGCCACTGTGGGATCCCTTCCCGCCTAAGTTTCCAAGGAAGAGGATCAAGGCCACTATAAATATAGGCTATCCACCACCGTAGAGAGAGAGTTGAACCCACACCACCAGAGCCCCCGTGAGGCTGCTCATCCACTGTACTTGTTCACCCTCGGCCCCTCGTGAGGCCAATCCGCCACAAAGCAGGACTAGGGTTTTACACCGCAAGGTGGCCCAAACCTGGGTAAACTGCCGTGTTCATCTTCTTCCCCGCTCACATGAATCCGGCGAGGCTAGGATGTAGGGCGATGGGCTAGAGACCGGAGAGGTTGAGATCTTAGCACATGCCCCAGATTCGAACCTTCTTGGGTCTGCGGAGCCCTGAATCCAACATTTGGCATGCCAGGTAGGGGCGTGTCGAAGTCCTTCTTCCACCTCCGTTCCGTCGCTCCCATGGCCAACGCACGCCGTGTCCGCGCCGAGCGCCGGGCCGCTCGTGTCGACCAGACGGCACCCGTGGGCAACGGCGCTCCTCGCCGCTCTACCCCCCTCCCCCCGCGGCCAACGCTGCCACTGTCCCTGCTGCTCACGAGCAGCAGGATTCGTCACTGCCACCCTTCGTGCGGCGTGATGGTCGCACAACTACTCCTGCCACGGCATCGTCTTCCCACATCCGCTGCGGGCCGGCAAACACGCAGGCTGCGCTGCTCATGGCGCGCGAACTCCTGCGTTACCGCCCCGCCAACGACTGGCTTGGCCACATCATCGAGCTCGTCAACGCCGCCGGTGAAGTCCCTGCACCGTCCCGCTCGCTCCTCCCCCCGCCATCCCAGGCGGGCGACATGGCTCACAACGCACCTCCTCCTCCTCCTCTGCGAGGAGCCGACCCCGAGCCCAGGCGTGATGCGCCCCAGTGTGACCCGCCGCACGAAGCACCGGTGCACGATGAAGCGAGCTGATGCGCACGAGCTCCAGCGCCACAGCGCCAGCACCAGGACCGCGCGCCGCCGAAGGTTGCAGCGCGTGGGCATCGAGACCGAGCTCACCCCATGTGCGCTGCTCCCGTGAGCGCGGCGGGCTGCCACGCCTTTACCCCGGAGCTGCGCCACGTCGTCTGGCCCGACAAGTTCAAGCCAGACCTGCCTCCGCATTACGACGGCACCCCCGACCCTGTAGAGTTCCTCCAGCTCTACTCGCTGAGCAACGAGGCAGCCAATGGTGATGACAAGGTTATGGTAAATTTGTCGGCGTCCTGGGACCGGGGGTGCCCAGACTTGCCTGCCTGCGGCCCGTGGCGTGGCTCTATCGACGGCCTGGTACGGCCCAGCTTCAGCAACAACAGCTCAAGACCCTCACGAGGGGCCAAGCCTCGTGAGGCGGACGACACCAAGACCTCCACGGGGGGCGGCCTCCCCAGGCCGGCTCCCGAGGAGCGGAGATATCAATGGAAAGCTGCACCTCGCGAGGTTCACCTGACGTGAGCCATGACGACCACGACCAGGCGGGCGCCAGCGGGCGCAGTGTACCAGTTTCCCCTTTGGTGCAAAGGAGGCAAGCACAGGCGCGGAGTCCCGAGGAACCAAGCAAAGGTTTCCATATCGGTGCAACAAGACCAGGATCGCCAGGACGGCAGGACAGAGGTCATCACGGAGCCCACTGCAGCGTCACCGCCAGAGGCTTTTGCAGGCGAAGACTACTTTTGTCAAGATAACTTGTACTAGTTGTCTCCCTTCGAATTTGGCCGTTGTGGGATCCCTTCCCGCCTACATTTGGGAAGAGGACCAAGGCCACTATAAATAGGACTTAGCCACCACCGTAGAGCGGGATCGGATCAACCAGAGCTGGACCAGATCCATTCCACCCTCACCACCTCACCAGCTCATCGAGCTCAAGAACACCTCACCTCCTGAGGTCATTCCACCTCTGTACTAGTTCATCCTCAGCCCTCCGAGGCAATCCACCACAAAGCTGGAGTAGGGTATTACACCGCAAGGTGGCCCGAACCAGGGTAAACTACTGAGTCTCTTGTTCCTTGGGTTCGTGGAGCTAGGCTGTGGAATCGTTAAGCAGGCAGACTGGGGAGGGAGAGTTCTTCGCACGCACCCCAGAGTTCGAACCTCTCAAGGGTCTGCGGAACCCCAAATCCGACATCTAGTGCGCCAGGTAGGGGTGCGTCGGAGCCTTTCTACCGTCGGTCGACCCGTCGCTGCTCCACCGCTTCCATGGCTGACGCCCGTCGAGCCCGTGCTGAGCGTCGGCCGCCCTCGCCGCTCGCGTCGCCCAGACGGCGCCCGCCGGCGGGCCTCCCCGCCGTTCTCCATCGCCTGCTGCTAACGCCGCCACCGGCCCGGCGGGGCACGAGCAGCAAGCTTCGTCACTGCACCACTCCATGCGGCGTGATGGGCGCATGGCCACTCCGTCGCTGACTCCGGCTGGTTCGTTGTCTCACGCTCGTCGCGGGCCGGCGGACGCGCAAGCTGTGTTGCTCATGGCGCGCGAGCTCTTGTGCTACCGCCCCGTCGATGACTTCTACGAGGACTGGCTCGAGCGCATCGCCGAGCTCGTCAGCGCCGCAGGAGGCTCGCCTGCACCGTCTCTCTCGCTGCCTCGCCCGCCACCTGCCGCGGGCGACATAGCCCACGGAGCGCCTCCACCACCTCCCTGTCAAGACGTCACCCTCGCTCCAAGGCGCGGCCCCACGGCATGACCCGCCACGCAGGGCGCCCGCGCGCGAAGAAGCAAGCTGCCAGGAAGTCCATCGGCCGCAAGAAGATGCTACTGCACTCCCAGCGCCCCCACGCCAGGACCGCATGCCGCCTGTGGTGGTGGCGCGTGAGCGCCAAGATCAAGGTCCACCTCCACGCCAGGCTCCCATAACCACCATGGGTTGCCAAGCCTTCACTCTCGAGCTACGCAGCATCGTCTGGCCGGGGAAGTTCAAGCCTGACCTACCTCCCCGCTACGACGGGACCCCCGACCCTGCTGAGTTCCTGCAACTCTACGAGCTGAGCATCGAGGCGGCTAACGGCGACAAGAAGGTCATGGCGAACTGGTTCCCCATGGCTCTCAAGGATGGCGCGCGCTCATGGCTCCTGAACCTGCCCGCAGGATCGATCTCCTCCTAGGGCGATATGCGCGAGCGTTTCGTCGCCAACTTCCAGGGCACCCGTGACCGCCCGCCTGCCGCGGGCGACCTGTGACGTATCAGGCAGCAGCCAGGGGAAACCCTGCAGAAATACATCCAGCGCTTCAATAGCGTCCGTCTCAAGATCCCCAAGGTGTCGGACGAGGCCATCATCTCAGCATTCTCTGATGGCGTCCGCGATGTCAAGATGAAGGAGGAGCTCGCCATACACGAAGACCTGTGCACGGCCCTGGAAATGTTCAACATGGCGACCAAGTGCGCAAGAGCTGAGAAGGGACGTCTCTCCCTCCTCGAGCTCCCAGCGGCCGACCCAGAAGACAAGAAGGCCAAGGCCAAGGACGTGAAACGCAAGGGGGCGGCCGTGCTTGCGGCCGAACCAGAGATGAAGCGCGGCTGCGACCACCCAGAGTCATCCAAGGGCAGCCATCCGTTCTGCGTCTTCCACAACGTACACAGCCACAACACCAACGACTGCCATGAGCTCAGGGCCATCCACGATGGGCGCCTCGGTCAACGCCCCGAGTGCAATGATGAAGGCTACGGCCGCGGAGGAGGCCGAGGCGGAGGACGCTGGGATGACCGCAGGCCTCGCGAGGGCGCCTGGAGAGACCAGCCTCGTGAGGACCGCTAGCAGGGCCAGCCTCGTGAGGGCGCCTGGAGAGATCAGCCTCGTGAGGACCGTCCTCAGGGCAACACCGGCCTCCCTCTGCTGCCACCGCCACCAGGAAGGGACGACGACCACCACCAGGACGAGGGGGCTGGGGGCTTCCAGGAGCCTCGCGCCGTCGCTTGCATCCTGGGCGGTGCTCAGGCCCCAGCCTCCCAGCGCATCTTCAAGCAGTTCGCCCGTGAGGTGAACGCGGCCCTCCCTAGGCTCGAGGCCACACGCCCGCTCAGGTGGTCCAAGTGCATCATCACCTTCAGCTCGGCAGACCAGCTCAAGTGCGTGGCAACCGCCGGCGCCCTCCCGACTCTCTGCTCTCCCATCATCAGCAACGTCCTCGTCACCAAGACCCTCATTGATGGCGGTGCGGGGCTCAATGTCCTTTCCATCGAAACGTTCGATCATCTCCAAGTGCCCTATGATCAGCTGCAGCCCACCAAGCCCTTCTCAGGAGTGACCGACGGCTCCACCACCCCGATAGGGCAGATCCGCCTCCCTGTCACCTTCGGCCAACGCGAAACTACCACACCGAGCTCATCGACTTCGACGTCGCCCACATTCGTCTCCTGTACAATGCCATCCTTGGGTACCCAGCCCTGGCCAAGTTCATGGCAGTGACTCATCATGGCTACAATGTCCTCGAGATGCCAGGGAACCGCGACATCATCACGATCGCCTGCGAGGAAAAGGACGCGGTGTGCTCTCTCGAGCATGCCTACCAGGCCACGGCGGTTGAGGACCCAGACAACGAAAACACCATCTACCCTCCTGAGGCTATCCCCAAGAAGAAGAAACAGCTGCTCTGCCGAGAGCCTCAGGAGAACGGCGTCCCCACCAGCACCACCTCAGGACCAGCGCCCTCGGATGGGGCGCCCCCCCCTCTCTCGCGTAGGAAGGCGCGCCCGGCGCCCCTCTCAGGCTGGGCTCGGGGGCTCTCCTCCGGAGGGCCTCTGAACTAGCCAACGTCATGAGGGAGGCGCCCGGGCACCACGTGGAGGCGTGCTTCAGTGCGCGCTTTCGCCAAGAGGGCACAAGGCATGAGGTGCCTGGTGCTCAGGAGTTCGTCATCAAGGCAACCGAGGAGCTTCAGGAGGCAAGAGCCATGCACGGCGACCGCCGCCCGCCACCTGGCTCGGCTCCTTATCCTGGCGAGGACTGTGAGCTGCGCGTCTGCATCAACTACCTCGGGCTCAACAGGGCCGTGTCTCGGGAGCGCTTCTGGCCATCGCGTGTTGGTCGGTGCGAGGGCCCCCCTCACAGCTACGTTCGCATGCCATACGGCCTGCCGAATGCGGCTGTCACCTTCCAGCGCCACCTGCGGCGCGTCCTGGCGGCTCAGGAGACCAGGCACCAGGCGGTCCTGGTGGAGATGCCGATGGTTCTCCGCGAGCCCCCTGAGCCTCCCAAGGTTCAGGACCCAGGTGACTCGTGAGGAGCGACTTCTTCAGCACACATCTTCAGCTACTCCAACATCTCTTCGGCAACGGTACCAGGTTACATTTTCCAGTTTATTCCGTCGGGGGAGCCCCTCGGGTAGCATTATACCCAGATCGCATGGGCCTGTCCCTGTGACATGTATTCTTTTGCATCTTGATTCACTTCATTGGGGGCGCCCCTCGGGCTGCATCATCCCCAAGCCGCATGGGTCCGTCCCTATGGCATGTATCATTTTGCATCTATCAGAACTAGTCTTATTCTTGCCATCAGTTGCTTTATGATTATCATCTGCCTGTCCGGTACTTCATTGCCATGAACGCCATACGCCCTTGCAAGCCCACCCACAACCGCCTCGTGATTAAGGGCTGGCACGGCGTCTGTGCTCGGGTCCGTCCCTGCAGCGTCGCTAAACCCAAGAGACTGAGCTCTGGCTCACAGGCCAGCTCCCGTGTACGTCACCTCCCATTGTCCTTGGTGCCTTGTCCTCGCATGAGCTAATCGCGGGCGGATGAGTGAGGGCGCGTGACGCGGTGCCTCGTCACCACGGGAGCCGCGCGCCGGCTGTCTTTCTTCAGGACATCCACATGAGAAGACTGGGCACGGCATCTATGCTCGGGTCCGTCCTTGCAGCGTCGATAAACCCAACGGCTGAGCTCTGTCTGGCGGGCCGGCCCCGTTCACGTCACCTCCTGGGGCCGTTGGTGCTTGGCCTTCTCATGTGGTAACCTCAGGAGATTCACTCGGCGCAGGTTGCCTAACCATCTCGCAGGATCATTACAAGTGCTCTCAATCAAGACCAGGCGCAACCCGCCTTGAGGTAGGGCCCCGTGAGTCCCGCGCTGGCTCACGGGTGCCCAGACACACCTCCTCTAGCCCTGCCGTGCAAGCCACGTGTCAGGGCAGGGTTGTACATGCCCCGGGGGCTCTCCTCAGAGGGAGCCCCCTCCCACATGCCAGTGGAAGCACCATGCTCCGCGCTGGCAGTCGACATGGTCGAGGAGCAGCTATGCCCGTGCAAGAATGGTAGGGCCATGCTCCGCGCTGGTGATAAACAACTGAGGGTGGCCTCACGGTTGCAGTAACCTTAAGGAGCCACCAGGCTTGGTGCTTAGCCTCACCGCACTGCTTTCCCCCAGGAGAGTAGCGTGAGGGGGCTCGGCACGGGGGCTACGCTCAGGTCACGCCTAGTGTACACCACCTCGCCAGGTCCCTCGGACCTGGTCTTCGCGCAACCCTCCCGAGCGAGAGCCCGGCAAGGACAGGTACGAGGTCTGTTCGTACGTCAAGGGGGACCCTTGGGCATCGCGACCCAAGGGCCTAACTGGTCACGTAGCCCCTCACCCCTTGGTCTCATCCTGGCGATCCGGACGACCCAATGGCGGCTGAGGTACGCGCGGGGCCGGGCCCTGCTGACGCAGAACGGTAAGGCCTAATCTCGCATCTCCTTCCCGAGGGCTGTTTGTACATCAAGGGGGACCCTTGGGCATCGCGACCCAAGGGCCTAACTGGTCACCTAGCCCCTCACCCCTTGGTCTCGTCCTGGCGATCCAGGCGACCCAATGGCGGCTGAGGTACGCGCGGGGCCGGGCCCTGCCGACGCAGAACGCTAAAGCAAACGGGAAGGAAATCGCAAAATCCTAGCAAATTATTACAAGACATATTGTTTGTCCAAATTACCAAACATGAGTTCTTACGCCTCCACGAGGCACGGTTCATATTGCAGGAAACGAAGTGGAGCGAGTGCTACCATCAAGCTTCTCCTTCAGCCTTGGGCGCCACCATCGCCCGGCTGGGGAGCCCCGTCGTCGACGACATCGCCGTCGCCCGTGCTGCCGGCCATAGTCGAGGGGTCGACGGCAAGGAACTTCTACAGCAGGGTCTCATCAAATCGAGCAGTTGCCAAGGAAGCGTGGGGAAGCAGAGGCGCCCACGTCCCATCAATCGCCACGCGGCAACCGAGGTCGCAGGCGGTTAGGGCCCGCGGCGCTCCGCACTTGCCCTTTGGCTTCGCCTCGAAGCCAAGTTCGAGCACGCCTTGGGCCCAGGGGCTATTGTCGGCGTCCTGGGACCGAGGGTGCCCAGACTTGCCTGCTTGCGGCCCGTGGCGTGGCTCTATTGATGGCCTGGTACGGCCCAGCTTCAGCAACAACAGCTCAAGACCCTCGCGAGGGGCCAAGCCTCGCGAGGTGGACGACACCAAGACCTCCACCGGGGGCGGCCTCCCCAGGCTGTCTCCCGAGGAGCGGAGATATCAATGCAAAGCTGCACCTCACGAGGTTCACCTGATGTGAGCCATGACGACGACGACCAGGCGGGCGCCAGCAGGCGCAGTGTACCAGTTTCACCTTTGGTGCAAAGGAGGCAAGCACAGGCGCGGAGTCCCGAGGAATCAAGCAAAGGTTTCCATATCGGTGCAACAAGACCAGGATCGCCAGGACGGCAGGACGGAGGTCATCGCGGAGCCCACTGTAGCGTCACCGCCAGAGGCTTTTGCAGGCGAAGACTACTTTTGTTAGGATAACTTGTACTAGTTGTCTCCCTTCGAATTTGGCCGTTGTGAGATCCCTTCCCGCCTACATTTGGGAAGAGGACCAAGGCCACTATAAATAGGACTTAGCCACCACCGTAGAGCGGGATCGGATCAACCAGAGTTGGACCAGATCCATTCCACCCTCACCACCTCACCAGCTCATCGAGCTCAAGAACACCTCACCTCATGAGGTCGTTCCACCTCTGTACTAGTTCATCCTCAGCCCTCCGAGGCAATCCACCACAAAGCTGGAGTAGGGTATTACACCGCAAGGTGGCCCGAACCAGGGTAAATTGCTGAGTCTCTTGTTCCTTGGGTTTGTGGAGCTAGGCTGTGGAATCGTTAAGCAGGCAGACTGGGGAGGGAGAGTTCTTCGCACGCACCCCAGAGTTTGAACCTCTCAAGGGTCTGCGGAACCCCTAATCCGACAAAACTGGTTTCCCATGGCCCTCAAGGACAGCGCGCGGTCTTGGCTCCTGCACCTCCCGAAGGAATCGATCTCCTCTGGGGACGAGCTTGATGAATGCTTCATTACCCACTTCCAGGGCACCTGTGACCGCGCTCCCATTGTGGGCGACCTGCGGTGCGTGAAGCAGCAGCCAGGCGAGACCTTGCACAAGTACATACATCGTTTCACGAACGTTCGCCTCAAGATTCCGAAGGCGTCGGACAAGGCCATCATCTTGGCATTCTCTGATGGCGTCCGGGACGTCAAGATGAAGGAGGAGCTCGCCATTCATGACGACCTGTGCTCGGCCCTGGAGATGTTCAACTTGGCGAACAAGTGCGCAAGGGCCGACGAAGGCTGCCTCTCCCTCCTTGAGCTTCCGGAGGCCGATCCTTAAGACAACAAGGCCAAGGCTAAGGAGGCAAAGCGCAAGGGCCCCACCGTGCTAGTAGCAGAGCCTGAGATGAAGTGCAGATGCGACCACGGTGAGCCTCCCAGGGGCAACCGCCCGTTCTGCGTCTTCCACAATGTCCACAGCCACAACACCAACGACTGCTAGGAGCTCAGGGCCCTCCGCGATGGGCGCCTCGGCCGCCGCCCCGAGCACGGCGACCGCGGCTACGACTGTGGGGGAGGCCATGGGAGAGGCCGCTGAGACAACTGCGACCCTCGTCAGGACTGGCGCGGCCAGCCTCGCGATGGCCCCTGGAGGGACCTGCCTCGTGAGGACCGTCCTCAGGGCAACACCGGCCTCCCTCCGCTGCCACCGCCGCCAAGGAGAAATGATGACAACCAGCAGGATGATGGGGCTGGGGGCTTCTAGGAGCCTCGAGCGATCGCCTGCATCCTGGGCAGTGCTCAGGCCCCCGCCTCACATCGCATCTTCAAGCAGTTCTCACATGAGGTGAACGCGGCCCTCCCAAAGCTCGAGGCAATGTGCCCCCTCAGGTGGTCGAAGCACGCCATCACCTTCGACTCCAAAGACCAACTCAAGTGCTCAGCCGCCGCTGGAGCTTTCCCGATGCTCTGCACACCGACCATCAGCAACGTCCTCATCACTAAAACCCTCATCGATGGAGGCGCGGGGCTCAATGTTCTCTCTGTCGAGACGTTCGAGATGCTCCAAGTGCCTTACGACAAGCTCCTACCAACCAAGCCTTTCTCTGGGGTTACCGACGGCTCCACCATCCTCCTGGGCCAAGTGCATCTCCCAGTCACCTTCGGCAAGCACGACAACTACCACACTGTGCTCATCGACTTCGACATCACCCACATCAGCCTCCCGTACAACGCCATCCTCGGGTACCCGGTCCTCGCCAAGTTCATGGCAGCAACTCACCACGGTTACAACGTCCTCAAGATTCCAGGGTGCGGCAGCATCATCACGGTCGCTTGCAATGAGAAGGACGCAGTCTGCTCCCTTGAGCACGCCTATCAGGCTGCGGCGGCCGAAAATTCTGACGATGAGGGCGCCGACCCGCCTCCTGAGGCAACCCCCAAGAAGAAGAAGCAGTTCCTCCCCAAGAGACGTCAGGTGCCCGAGGTGCCCGCTGGCGGTGCCTCGGGCCCCGCGCCCACTGCTGGGGCACCCTTTCCTCTCGCATAGGAAGGCGCGCCTGGCGCCCCCCTCAGGACGGGCTCAAGGGATCTCGTCTGGAGGGCCTCTGACCTAACCAATGCGACGAGGGAGGTGCTCGAGCACTACTTGGAGGCGTGCTTCGATGTGCGTCCCCGCAAGCAATACGCACGGCGCGAGGCGCCATGTTCGCGAGAGTTCGTCACCAAGGCGATCTAGGAACTCCAAGAGGCAAGGGCCATGCGCGGCGAGCGCCGCCCCGCACGGCCTCTCGGTGCAGCTACGGCCCCTGACGCGGGCAGCGAGCTGTGTGTCTGCGTCAACATCCCGGGCCTCAACAGGGCCGCGTCGCAGGACCTCTTCTGGCCATCCCACATCGGCCGGAGTGGGGGCTACCCCTACAACTACGTCTGCATGCCATTTGGCCTGCTGAACATGGGCGCCTCGTACCAGCACTTTGCACAGAGTTCCATGGCGTCCCACGAGGCCAGGTGCTCGGCGGTCCTGTCTCAGGAGGTCCCGGGTCCGTGTGAGCCACCCGGACCTCGTGAGCCTCCCAGGCCTCAGGAGCCGGCCGGCTCATGAGGAACAATCTTCGCGGCACGTGTCTTCAGCTACCTCGACGCTCCTACAGCAACAGTGCCAGGTAACTTTTTTGGTTTGCTTAGTTCAGGGCGCCCCCAGGCTGCACTATCCTCGAGCTGTCAGGGACCGCTCCCCCCGGTTATGTTGTTTCAATTTGTGTACTGTGGATCACATATATTTTTGCGAGCTATTTTTATTGTTAACCTCGTACCTGGCCATGCCTTGCCTCTGGAGTCACCTCTGCGGGCATCGCGCATTGCCAGCTCTCCCCCTGAACATCCCGCGAGAGGGGACTACTGATAACCCACAAGTATAGGGGATCATAACAGTTTTCGAGGGTTGAGTATTCAACCCAAATTTATTGATTCGACACAAGGGGAGCCAAAGAATATTTACAAGTATTAGCATCTGAGTTGTCAATTCAACCACACCTGGAGATTAATTATCTGCAGCAAAGTAATCAGTAGCAAAGTAGTATGGTAGTTTTGGTAGTAGTAGCAACAGCAATAGTAACGGTAACAGTAATAGCAATGATTTTGTAGCAAGTGCAAGAGTAACAATAGCAGTGGTAACTTAGCAAGAACAATATGAGAGAAATTCATAGGCATTGGATTGGTGAATTCGTTGGATGATATTCATCATATAACAGTCATAACCTAGGGCGATACGGCACTAGCTCCAGTTCATAAATATAATGTAGGCATGTATTCCGTAAATAGTCATACGTGCTTATGGAAAGAACTTGCATGACATCTTTTGTCCTACCCTCCTGTGGCGGCGGTGTCCTATTGGAAACTAAGGGATATTAAGGCCTCCTTTTAATAGAGAACCGGAACAAAGCATTAACACATAGTGAATACATGAACTCCTCAAACTACGGTCATCACTGGGAAGTGTCCCGACTATTGTCACTCTGGGGTTGCCGGATCATAACACGTAGTAGGTGACCATAACTTGCAAGATCAGATCTAGAACATAGATATAATGGTGATAACATAAACAGTTCAGATCTGAAATCATGGCACCCGGGCCCAAAGTGACAAGCATTAAGCTTGGCAAAGTCATAGCAACATCAATCTCAGAACATATTGGATACTAGGGATCAAGCCCTAACAAAACTAACTCGATTACATGATGAATCTCATCCAACTCCTCACCGACCAGCGAGCCTATGAAGGAATTAATCACCCCCGGTGGGGAGAATCATGGAATTGGCGATGGAGAAGGGTTGGTGATGACGAAGATCGAAGATCCCCCTCTCCGGAGCCCTAAACAGACTCCAGATCTGGCCTCCCAATGAAGAACAGGAGGTGTTCGTGGCTCCGTCTCGTGAAACATGATAATTCTTTCTCCCTTATTTTTTTCTCCGAAAATATGACTTTATAGCATCAGGGTTGGAGTCTGCGGGGCCACCAGGTGGGGCCAACCCACCTGGGCGCGCCTGGAGGGGGGGGGCGCCCTGGTGGGTTGTGCCCACCCAGGTACCCCCCCCCCTCCTGTGGTCCTTGGCTCCAAAAATTCTCTTTTATTATATAAAAAATCCTCGCGAAGTTTTGTTCCAATCCGAGAACTTTTATTTCTGCACAAAAACAACACCATGGTAGTTCTGCTGAAAACAGCGTCAGTCCGGGTTAGTTTCATTCAAATCATGCAAATTTGAGTCCAAAACAAGAGGAAAAGCGTTAGGAAAAGTAGATACGATGGAGACGTATCAACTCCCCCAAGCTTAAACCTTTGCTTGTCCTCAAGAAATTCAGTTGATAAACTGAAAGTGAAAAAGAAAAAACTTTTACGAACTCTTTTGCTCTTGTTTAAATAAATAAGCTTAAGTAGCACCCAAGTTTTCAGCAAAGGTTAGAACTAACCATGTCGACAATAACTCTTAAAAATTATATTAACTCATATCAATGGCATAATCAACTAGCGAGCAATAATAAGATATCTCATACAACAACACTTTGTCAAAGCAACCATGATATAATATGACAATAGTGGTATCTCGCTAGCCCTTTCTGAGACCGCAAAACATAAATGCAGAGCACCTCCAAAGTCCGAGCAGCGACTAAACATTGTAATTCATGGTAGAAAAGATCCAGTCATGATGCACCCAACATTAGCTATACACAATGCATGAGGATGACAATAGTGCTCTCAGGTTCTGGCGCTTTATTAAGAAGGTGATGACACAACATAAAAGTAAATAGATAGTCCCTTCGCAGAGGGAAGCAGTGATTTGCAGAGGTGCCAGAGCTCAAGTTTTAAAATAGAGGTAAATGAAATTTTGAGAAATGCACCCTTCTTATTTACTTTGCGACCATTAGTTATCGGTATCTTCCATGCTAAACACATTACTGGCGGTTCCCAAGCAATAAAAGTAAAGGTTTACTCCCCCTCCACCAACAATCACACTCCACGGCTTGTCCGAAACAACGGGTGCCATCCATACCAACAACATTCCTGGGGGAGTTTTCTTTAATTATTTGCAATTTGAATTCGGGACTGGGAATCCCTATTACCGCCCCTCTCGTGCAAGGATAAGTGAATAAACACTCATCATGAGAATAACCCGCTTAGCATGGAAGATACTGACTACCTCCTGTTGCTCTATGAACAATCCAGGCACACAAAATAGGATATTTATTTGAAGTTTTTAGAGGTGGCACCTGCAAATTTACTTAGGACGGCAGGGTAATACCACATATAGGTAGGTATGGTGGACTCATCTGGAATAACTTGCGTTTCAGGGTTTTGATGCACAAGCAAAATTCCCACTTAGTACAGGTGAAGGCTAGCAATTAGGTTGAGAAGCGGCCAGCTAGAGAGCGAAAACGGTCATGAACATGCATTATGCATAAGTAACATTGGATACTAGCATGAGTAGGATATGAACAACATGAACATAAATATCATAGAGGCTATGTTGGTTTTGATTCAACTACATGCATGAACATGTGCCAAGTCAAGCCACTCGAACATTCAGAGGAGGATACCATATAATCATACTACATCACAATTATTTTAACGCAATGTTGACATCCAAAATAAAACATTATCCACTCCTAGCTACTTAAGCATGGCATGAGAAACTATAATCTCTAAGGGTCATTGCAAACATGTTTGATCATAATGAGCTGAATCATGGATACTAGGTTAAACATATTTACAAAAGTAGAACAAGTTGAGTTCATACCCGTTTCTCTCTGCCACAGCCAGTTCATCAAATATCATCATTATTGCCTTTCACTTGCACGACTGAACGATATGAAAATAATAATAGTGCAAGAGTGCCGTGGACTAAGCTAGAATCTGCAAACATTTATTCAAAAAGAAGAAAACAAGGTAATATGGGCTCTCTGTTAGATCAACAACAATGCATATGAGAGCCACTCAACATTTTCATCGTGGTCTTCTCCTCGGTATGACTCAATAAAAAGAAATTCAGAGAAACATACTGAAATATTTTTGGAGTTTTGGTTTTCTGAAAGAAAGCAAATTTAAGAAAGGAAAAACAAAAATGAGAAAAACTATTTACACGGGAGAGCTCCCAACAAGCAACAGAAGAACAAGGAAATCTTTTTGGGTTTTCTTTTTAAATACTACAGCTAATTATACTAGAAAGAAAAATAAAAAAGAAGCAGGAAATATTTTTGTATTTTCTTAAAGTTTTTTAAACACAAAAGAAGAAGGGGAGAAAAGAAATCTAGCATGGATAATACAATGAAAAAGTGTGGACAACCGACAACTGGAATGAAATGTGTGAACATGAAAGTAATGTCGGTGGAAATACGTACTCCCCCAAGCTTAGGCTTTTGGCCTAACTTGGTAATCTCCATCAGTAGCCTGCATAATGGTCAGAGTGATAGCTCACGGAGGCCCTAGGTGCAGATGTCTCAGCCCGTCATGCAGCCACAACTACCGTGTTATGTGCTCGGGTCTCGCTCTCAAGAACATAATATATTCCCTTGCTATGAACATCAAAGAGAGCAGGTGCAGGCAAAAAGGTGTCCACAACAAAAATTTTATTAAACAACAGGTTATAAGGAAAATTATGGGGTTCACCACTAAGGATCTTATGACATTTCATAGCATCAAAGTCAAGGTATTGCGTGGGTAAGATGGGGTCATAAGGCCAAGGTGAAACACCTAGCTCTCTTGCTAAGCGTGTGGCGTAAATCCCACCATAAAAATATCCACTACCAGCGTTGTGTTGCAATCTACGTGCCACTATCGCTCCAAGGTTATAACTTTTGTCACCGGTGAGAGCGGTGTGGATAAGGCTCAAGTCTGAAGCACAAAGTGTACTACAATCTTGTTTGCCTACAATGCATTTTCCATTAAATAGTGCAAAGTATTGGATTGAGGGAAAATGAATGCTCTTTATTCTACCTTGAATCACTCCTCTTGTCTCACCATAGCAAAGGCTAGGCAAGAATATCTCAAACTCCAACCTTGGTGGCTCATCCAATGAACCCCAAAATGGAATTTTGCAATGATTAGAAAATGTCTCTAGAGGTATAGTAAATGAATTGTCATATAGTTTAAATGATACTCTGGACCCACGAGGATGGAATTTAAATTCTTTGGTAAATGATTCAGTGAGACTGAGGTGTTGGTTGCACTTATCTGCAATGTAGGGACCGAGCTCGGAATTGTGAACATATTGCTCAAATTCTTCGTTAATGCCCACACGCGCCATATAATAGTTGCATGGCCATAAACATGATTTGGTAGCGGCATCTCGAATGGAATTTTCACTTGGTTCAACATAGGACCGACGAACGGAGCTGCTACTAGAAGATGCCTCCGAGGACCTCCGCCTTGAAGAACTCCTTCCAAAGAGGTTCATCATATTCACGTACAATTTTCTGAAGAAAAAAAAGTGTGTCATGAATTTTTGTCAACAAAACCTTATAAGAATGATAGCAACTACTCATAGGGATGCATATAGGCCATATCAAGCATTCAAACTACTTAGAACTCTAAGAATTTAACATGCAAGCTCATCTACAGTAGCACCAAGAGCAACTAATTATTCTAAATATAAACCACGAAAGCAAAAACTAATTGGACCAATGGAGGAGGCACATACCAAGCAACAATCCCCCGAAACAGTTTCGGAAATGGAGCTTCGAGCAAAGAGATCGAAATCCGCGGGTTTGAGAGCAAGAACACGAGAGAGAGAGCAATGGTGATTTTTTTCTAGAGGTAGGTGATGATGTGGGATGAAGAGATAAGTGAGGGGGCCCACGTGGGGACCACAACCCACCAGGGCGCGCCTGGGGGTGCTGGCGCGCCCAGGTGGGTTGTGCCCACCTGGGGCACCTCCCTCTGATGTTATTTGCACCAAAAATTCTTAAATATTTAGAATAAAAATCGTATTAAATTTTCAGAGCATTCTGAGAACTTTTATTTTTGGGTCAATTTTTTTTATTGCACGGAAAACACAGAAAACAGGCAAGGCATGTTATTTTATTTTATTTAACTAATAAAAACAGAAAACAAAAGGTAGGGACAGAAGGTAGTGCTCACTGAATTCATCAACTTCATACCTCTCAAAAATTATTTATTAATAAGGTTGATCAAGTCTTATTAACAACCACTTCCGATTAGCATGAAACCGAAGAACTTTCGTAAAACACTAAGTTTCCTCAATGGGGATATGGATATCCCCGACAATAAGCATTTCGTATTTCTTTTTGGTAGTAGGTAGAGGTAGTTGAAAACTTTGAATAGTGATCATCGGAGATTTTTCAATAACATTAATACCATTCACTTGGAATTGTTTCTTCGGAATGTGCATCGTATGTTCATCACCATTGATATGAAAAGTGACCTTGCTTTTATTGCAATCAATAACAGCCCCTGCAGTATTCAAGAAGCGTCTACCGAGGATAATCGACATGTTGTCATCCTCGGGCATCTCAAGTATAACAAAGTCAGTTAAGATAGTAACACTAGCAACAACAACGGGCGCATCCTCACAAATACCGATAGGTATGGCAGTTGATTTATCAGCCATTTGCAAAGTTATTTCAGTAGGTGTGAGTTTATTCAAATCAAGTCTTTTATATAAAGAGAAAGGCATAACACTAACACCAGCTCCTAAATCACATAAAGCAGTTTTCACATAATTTCTTTTGATGGAGCAAGGTATAGTTGGTATTCTCGGATCTCCAAGTTTTTTAGGTACTCCAACCTTAAAAGTATAATTAGCAAGGATGGTGGAGATTTCAGCTTGCGGTATTTTTCTCTTATTGGTGATGATGTCTTTCATGTACTTTGCATAAGGAGGCATTTTTAAGATATCAATCAAGCGAGTACGCAAAAAGACTGGCCTCAGCATTTCAGCAAAGCGTTCAAATTCTTCATCATCTTTCTTTTTGGTTGACTTAGGTGGAAAGGGCATAGGTTTTTGAACCCATGGTTCTCTTTCCTTACCATGTTTTCTAGCAACAAAGTCTCTTTTATCATATCTTTTATTCTTGGGTTGTGGGTTATCAAGATCAACTGCTGGTTCTATCTCAACATCATTACCTGGTTCTTTATTATTTATTTGAGTGTCTTCATGAACCTCATCATTGTCTTTTTCATTATCAGAAGGCGAGTGTTCATTACCAGATTGAGTTTCAGCATCAGAGATAGAGACTTCATTATCATTATCAGGAGGTTTTTCAACTTCAGGTTCACTAGAGGCATCCAAAGTCCTATCATTTTTCTTCTTCTTCTTTTTATAAGGACTAGGTACATTAGTGTCAACTCTTTGAGAGTCTTGTTCAATTCTTTTTGGGTGTCCCTCAGGATAAAATGGTTCCTGAGTCATTCTACCTCCTCTAGTCATTACTCTAACAGCATGATCATTGATATTATTATTTATTTCATCAAGCAACTCTCTTTGAGATTTAGCAAATTGTTCTAATTGAGTTTGAACCATAGAAGCATGCTTTCCTACACCTCTAACATCATTTGAGATTCTAAATAACAAGTCACTCAAGCGAGCAATCATATCAGAATTGTATTTCAATTGTTTCATAACATTTGCATTGAAGTGATCTTGCTTTCTAATGTAATTATCAAACTCATAAAGGCATTGACTAGGATGTTTATTATAAGGGATATCACATTCATCGAACTTTAGTAAAGAATTTACCTCTACCACCTTAGGTGGTGGTGGTGTTTCAAGCCCATGTATTTCTTCGATAGGTGGTAAATTTTTAACATCCTCTGCTTTAATACCTTTTTCCTTCATGGATTTCTTTGCCTCTTGCATATCTTCAGGACTGAGATATAAGATACCCTCTTCTTTGGAGTAGGTTTAATTGGTGCATCAGGAAGGATCCAATCATCATAATTTTTCAATATGTTATTCAATAATTCTTCAGCTTGTTCAACAGTTTGCTCCCTGAAAACACAACCAGCACAACTATCTAGGAAATCCCTAGAAGCATCGGTTAGTCCATTATAGAAGATATCAAGTATTTTATTTTTCTTAAGAGGATGATCAGGCAAACCATTAAGCAATTGGAGAAGCCTCCCCCAAGCTTGTGGGAGACTCTCTTCTTCAATTTGCGCAAAGTTAAATATTTCCTGTAAGGCAGCTTGTTTCTTATGAGCAGGAAAATATTTTTCAGAGAAGTAATAAATCATATCCAGGGGACTACACACACAACCAGGAGCAAGAGTATTATACCAAGTCTTAGCATCACCCTTTAATGAGAACAGAAATAATTTGAGAATATAATAATAGTGAATCTTCTCATCATGAGCAAAAAGGGTGGCTAAGTCATTCAACTTAGTAAGATGTGCCACAACAGTTTCAGTTTCATAACCATGGAAAGGATCAGATTCAACCAAAGTAATTAACTCTGGGTCGACAGAGAATTCATAATCCTTATCATCAACAAAGATAGGTGAAGTAGCAAACTTCAGATCACATTTCATTCTAGCATTCAAAGTCTTTTGTTTATACTTGCATAATAATTTTTCCAGATCATCTCTATCCTTACAAGCAAGAATGTCTCTAGTTGTCTCCTCATCCATAACATAACCTGACGGTACCTTTGGCAATTCATATCTAGGAGAACTAGGTCTAATAGGTGTTTCAAGATTTTCAGTTTCAAGCTCTTCATCAGTTTCAACAATTTCATCAGTTTCAGCATTCTCAAAAGCTTTCTTTCTAGCAAGTTGTTCATCAAGAAATTCACCTAGAGGCACATTATCATCACGCAAGGTACTAGCATCATCATGAGTAGCATTCATAGCAGAAGTAGCATCATCAATAACTTGTGACATATCAGAATTGATAGCATGCAGTGGTGTTGCAAGTCTACTTATAACAGAAGGTGAATCTAAAGCGAAGCTGGATGGCAGTTCCTTACCTTCCCTCGTCTTAGAGGAAAAAATCTTAGTCTTAGCATCCTTCAGATTCTTCATAGTGATGATTTGATAATAATCCCAAGTGACTCAACAAATATAGCTATGCTCCCCGGCAACGGCGCCAGAAAAAGGTCTTGATAACCCACAAGTATAGGGGATCGCAACAGTTTTCGAGAGTAGAGTATTCAACCCAAATTTATTGATTCGACACAAGGGGAGCCAAAGAATATTTGCAAGTATTAGCAGCTGAGTTGTCAATTCAACCACACCTAGAGATTAATTATCTGTAGCAAAGTAATCAGTAGCAAAGTAGTATGGTAGTTTTGATAGTAGTAGCAACAGCAATAGTAATGGTAACAGTAATAGCAATGATTTTGTAGCAAGTGCAAGAGTAACAATAGCAGTGGTAACTTAGCAAGAACAATAGGAGAGAAATTCATAGGCATTGGATCGGTGAATTCATTGGATGATATTCATCATATAACAGTCATAACCTAGGGCGATACAGCACTAGCTCCAGTTCATAAATATAATGTAGGCATGTATTCCGTAAATAGTCATACGTGCTTATGGAAAGAACTTGCATGACATCTTTTGTCCTACCCTCCCGTGGCAGCGGGGTCCTATTGGAAACTAAGGGATATTAAGGCCTCCTTTTAATAGAGAACTGGAACAAAGCATTAACACATAGTGAATACATGAACTCCTCAAACTACGGTCATCACCGAGAAGTGTCCCGACTATTGTCACTCCGTGGTTGCCGGATCATAACACATAGTTGGTGACTATAACTTGCAAGATCGGATCTAGAATATAGATATAATGGTGATAACATAAACGGTTCAGATCTGAAATCATGGCACCCGGGCCCAAAGTGACAAGCATTAAGCATGGCAAAGTCATAGCAGCATCAATCTCAGAACATAATGGATACTAGGGATCAAGCCCTAATAAAACTAACTCGATTACATGATGAATCTCATCCAACTCCTCACCGACCAGCGAGCATACAAAGGAATTATTCACTGCCGACGGGGAGCATCATGGAATTGGCGATGGAGAAGGGTTGGTGATGACGAAGATCAAAGATCCCCCTCTCCGGAGCCCCAAATGGACTCCAGATCTGGCCTCCCGATGAAGAACAGGAGGTGGCGGCGGCTCCGTCTTGTGAAACGCGATAATTCTTTCTCCCTGATTTTTTTCTCTGAAAATATGACTTTATAGGATTAGGGTTGGAGTCTGCGGGGCCACCAGGTGGGGACAACCCACCTGGGCGCGCCTGGAGGGGGGCGCGCCCTGGTGGGTTGTGCCCACCCAGGTGCCCCCCTCTTGTGGTTCTTGGCTCCAGAAATTCTCTTTTATTATATAAAAAGTCCTCACGAAGTTTCATTCCAATCCGAGAACTTTTATTTCTGCACAAAAACAACACCATGGCAGTTCTACTGAAAACAGCGTCAGTCCGGATTAGTTTCATTCAAATCTTGCAAATTAGAGTCCAAAACAAGAGGAAAAGCGTTAGGAAAAGTAGATACGATGGAGACGTATCAGCTACCGGCATGGCGCCTCTGCTCGGGTCCATCCCTGCGGCGCGGAAAAATCTAAGAGACCGAGCTCTGGCTCGCAGGCCAGCCCCGCGCACGTCACCTCACCAAGTCCTTAGTGCCTTCGTCTTCTCACGAAACGATCGCGTGCAGATCGGCAAGCGCGTGCCACCCCTTATATTTCGTAACTAACTAATGCGCAGGAGCCTCAGGAGACAGGACCTTGTAATCAAGCGGCGCTCAGGCTCGCAAAAGGCTAAGTAAAATTGCTTCGTACGCCTCGTGCCGCTAAGTATGGCCTCTCCCAAGCATCTCCGGAAGGCAGGCCATTCCTCTTTTGGGCAAATCGCTTGCATGTTAAAGGGGGGCCTTGAGCATCGTGTCTCAGGAGCTCCTACTGGCTTTCGAGCCGTCACCCCTGGCCTTGACCACGGCATCGCGACCTGGCATACCAGCGGTGGTTGAGTTCCGCTCGAGGGCCGGGTCCTGAGAACGTAGAGCAATATGATAGGCAGAGAAAGGGGGGTCACCAGCCTCTCGGAGGGATACAGGGAGACGGAACAGGGAACACGCACAAGGTCAAAACCTCCAAAGAAGCTCGCCCTTGCGACGAAGAGACCATCGTGAACCGCAACCTCACCAAGCTAAGTTGTCCTATGCACACCAGCATGAGCCTTGCCGCTGTCATTTTATTCTTTTGCCACCTCGCTTGGGCAAGGGACCCCCTCTTTATCTTTCGATAGCCGCTTGAGCGCCAAGGGGGACCTCCTGAGCATCGCGCCTCAGGAGCTCTTACCAGACCTCGGGTCGCTCACCTCCTGGCCTTGTGCACGGCATCGCGACCTGGCATACCAGCGATGGCTGAAGCCCACCTGGGGACTGGGTCCTGCCGACGCAGAGCGACATGTAGTCGCGAGGCCAAAAAAGGGGACCAATGCCCAAGCGAGAAACGCGAGCGCAACCAAGAACATAAGCCAGAAAACATTAGAATAAAGGCGCAAGCGTCGTGGTTCTTACATGCCCTATCAGGGCCTTTTGTCGGATTCAGGGCTCCGCAGACCCAAGAAAGGTTTGAACTCTGGGGTGCGTGCGAAGAACTCAATCTCCCCGGTCTACCAACTCGTTGATCTCACGGCCTAGCTCGATGAACTGGAAAGGAAAGGGACACAGCAGTTTACCCAGGTTTGGGCCACCTTGCGGTGTAAAACCCTACTCCTGCTTTGTGGTGGATTGGCCTCGAGGTGGGCTGAGGATGAACTAGTACAGAGGGGGAACAACCTCAGGAGGTGTGTTCTTGTGTTGGTGTGAGCTGGTGGGGGTGATCTGATTGATCCGTCCCCTTCTACGGTGGTGGCCTAGCTATATTTATGGTGGCCTTGGTCCTCTTCCCCCAAAACGAAGGCGGGAAGGGATCCCACAACGGCCTAGTTTGAAGGGAGACAGGTAGTACATCTTATCCTGACGAAAGGTGGTCTTCGCCTGCAAAGCTTCTGGTTGTGACGTCATGGTGGGCTCGGCGATGACCTCCGTCCTGCCGTCTTGGTCTTGTAGCACGGGAATGGAAACCTTTGGCTGATTCCTCAGGACTCTGCACCTGCGCTTGCTTCCTTGGCACCAAAGTGGAAACCTGCTGTACTGCGCCCGCTGGCGCCCACCTGGCCTTATCTGAACCTCACGAGGTGGGGCTTGCATAGAAACCTCTGCTCCTCAGGAGCCATCCTAGGGAAGCCGCTCCCTCTGGAGGCCTTGACGCCGTCCGCCTCACGAGGCCTGGCCCCTCACGAGGGTCTTGTGTTGTTGATGCTGAAGATGGGCCGTACCAGGCCGCAGATGGAGCCACGCTGTGGGCCGCAGGCAGGCAAGTCTGGGTACCCTGGTTCCCAGAACACCAACACCTTTCATTGTTTTGATGCAGAGAGTAAAGCAAAAGAAAAGACCGCCATGGGCCGCTGCTCCGGAGGAGCAGGCCCTGGCGTCGCGCCTCCTCCTCCTAAGTCCGGGCACGGCGGCGTGGTGGCTCGGTGTAGTTGTCGTCGCTTGAGGTCTCCCCAGGGGAGGTACCACCACTGCTGGAGGCATCGCAGACAAGGCCCAAGGCAAGTTCACCGCCGAAGGCCTCACCACCTCGTCGGCCCTCATTGCCAGAAGGATGGTCACTGCCCCGGTTGCCGCCCCTGGGGTAGCATTGCAGGTGTTTGCCGTTTTCTCTGAAGACCTTGAAGAAAAGCATCGATGCCCCGTCGTACTTGAAGTGGAGAGCGTGCCTCCCCTCCGAGCTGCAGGCACGGGCGATCGCCCCCCATCCCCGGATCATGAAGACGTTGCCGGAGAAGGTGGCCTCAACCTCCGCCTGTGAACCTTGGCCGCAGTAGCCATCGTGCTGCAGCCACAGCTCGACAGGCCACCTCGCTGGTAGCTCCTCCGCCAGGGACTGCGGGAGCCGGATCCAGTGCACGGCGACATTGCCGCCCACACCACCGACTCACGGGCCGTACCGCCGGCGTGGGCCGGCGGGCGAAGTGGCCGGGCGGTCATCACTTATTATCCTCCTCGGCTTTGTCCTCCGTGGCCCTCGTGGCCGCTTCAGTGAGTAGGGCCCTGTGTGTGAATGCTTGCACCGGCAAGGTATCCCGGCGGGGCACGCTCACACCAGGGTAGGATGGCTACGGGCACTGTTGTGGCCTTGCGAGGGCGGCCGCGTCTTTTCTTCGGCGGGAGCAACTCCGGTTCCTCCCACGGGGCCTTGCCCTTCTCTTCGGCCGAGAACCTCCTCATTGGCACCATGGTCGCTTCGGCAAGGTGGCGGCACGGCGGAGATAGGAGAAGAGGGGACGGCAGGCGAGAAGATGAAGACAGGCTGGGGGCTCCGCCTCCCTCGCCCTCTTATAGGAAGTCGAAGGCCAACCGGCGAGCCTCCACTTTCCGAGCGATGATGGCCCTGCGGCATGCACTAGGCAGTTGTCAAGTCGGGGCAATTGCCGAGGCGACGTGGAGAAGCGGAGTCGTCCGTGCCTCGTCGGGCGCCACGCGTCGAGCCTAACCCGCAGGCGATTGGGGCCCGCGGCGCTTCGCCCTTGCCCCTTGGCTTCGCCTCGAAGCTAGCCCGAGCGCGCCTTGGGCCCTGGGGCTACTGTCGGCATTCTAGGATCGGGGGTACCCAGACTTGCCTACCTATGGCCCACGGTGTGGCCCCCTCGACAGCCTGGTACGCCCAGCAGCATGGGCTTCAAGACAAGACCCTCACGAGGGCCCCCCAGCCTCGCGAGGCGGACGACACCAAGACCTCCAGAGGAGCGGCCTCCCCAGGCTGCCTCCCGAGGAGCGGAGATTTCTATGCAGGTACCCAGCCTCCCATGGCTATGATGACGTGAGCCATGATGACCAAGGCCAGGCGGGCGCCAGTGGGCGCAGAGGAGGCAAATTCCCTTTCGGTGCTAAGGGAGCAAGGACAGGCGAGGGTTCCCAAGGAGCCCACCAAAGGTTTCCATTCCGGTGCAATAAGACCAAGACCACGAGTTTGGTAGGACGGGTGTCATGGCCGAGCCCACCGCTGCGTCATGACCAGAAGCTTTGCAGGCGAAGACCACCTTTCGTCAGGATAAGATGTACTACTTGTCCCCTTTTGAATTGGCCACTGTGGGATCCCTTCCCGCTTAAGTTTCCAGGGAAGAGGACCAAGGCCACTATAAATATAGGCTAGCCACCACCATAGAGAGAGAGTTGAACCCACACCACCAGAGCCCTCGCGAGGTTGTTCATCCACTGTACTTGTTCACCCTCGGCCCCTCGTGAGGCCAATCCGCCACAAAGCAGGAGTAGGGTTTTACACCGCAGGGTGGCCCGAACCTGGGTAAACTATCGTGTTCATCTTCTTCCCCGCTCGCACGAATCCGATGAGGCTAGGCTGTAGAGCGACGGGCTAGAGATCGGAGAGGTTGAGATCTTCGCAAACGCCCCAGAGTTCGAACCTTCTTGGGTCTGCGGAGCCCTGAATCCGACAAGCAAAAATCTCAATAACGGGTCTTACTACCTCATTGACATATGAGAACACAAGGATTCCCGCAAATCTGAAGAGGAGACCCATAGGCCATGGAACATTGCTCATCTTCGGCCTTACTACACTTGAGTCATTGGCACTCATCATTGTATATACATTCATTGATGTACATATCTTTTTATGATCAATATAATAAAGTCGGCATCCCCAAAATTTGGGGCCTCTGTCATTTCATCTCAAATCTTTTGAGCAAGAGTCATTATTGATTACTCATAAGGTCACTTGGGGGCTTCCTGCTCTATGAGCATAGTTACATAACCCTCTTGATCGGCTTTTATGCCATGTTATAGGTCATTTGGGGGCTTCCTGTTCCATGAGCATAGCTACATAACCCTCTTGATCATCTTTTATGCTATGTTATGGGTCATTTGGGGGCTTCCTGCTCTATGAGCATAGCTTTATAACCCTCTTGATCGGCTTTCATGCCATAGGTCGCTTGGGGCCTTCCTACAATATGAGTATAGCTTCATAACCCACTTTGACCGGCTTTTATGCCATGATTAAGTTAAACCTGCCTATTTGCAACTTGCTACTCAACCAGGTGACCTGCCGAACTCTTGACAGTTAATCTTTTAAATAAGACCCTGAACTAGTCAAGGTTAAAACGGCGACTTAAGTCACGTGAGAGCCGGCTTACAGTGAGCTAGGATAAACTCACCTGTCTGCTATAGTCTCTCCGCTATGTGGCCCGTTCGTACTCTTAACAGTCAATCTTTTCAATAAGACCCTAAACTAGTTAAGGGTTAAATGACGGATTTATGTCACGTGAGAGCCGGCTTACGGGATGACAGGTTTTCATGCCACGCTTCTTTGAAGCAAAAAAATGAGTTTTTTCAAAAAACTATTTATTTTGGTCGTGCCTTACAAGCCGGCTTAACAAATATTTGAGTTATACATACTCTATGTTTCTGTTTTGCAGAAGTTTTTTACAGATGAGAAGCTGCCGGGTCATATAGATCCGGGTTATATTGCTCTATATTGGATTTATTGAGGCTATAAGCCGCCAAAGTAATCTTTTCAAAGACTAGAAATGATTATAAATCGCCCTGGCTTGTTGAGTTATCTAACTTGCCCTGGATTATGATTATAAGCTGCCAGTTCAAGGATTAATAGCTCTTTGATAGATTATATAAGCCGCCAAAGTCTTTTGGCAATGTTGCAAAAATAGATGTGTATAATAAGGTCACAGAAGTTCAAGCTGTTGAAGCATAAGTTGATAAGAACATGCACGAAGGCATGGCATAGCAGATAATTGTTTTTCAGCTACCTATTACAAGGCTACAGCTGAGTCTATGAGTTTTTCGCTTAAGTGTTTTTTCACCCCTTTAAGCCGGCCTCTGTGCCGTCCGGGTTAGAACTGGATGGGTCTACGTCTTCATGGCGCCTTGAGCTTGAAGCCCCCAGGTCATCCTGTGCTGGCTCTTCGTTGATGGCCATCTGGAGATTGGCCGAGGTCCAGTAGATGCCGGTTAAAGCTTCAAATGTTGTTTCATCGTTAAGTATAACAGAAGGATCAAGATCAGTAGTGAAGATATGCTTACGCCTTGGCGGAATAAGATTTATAACGTCATGGGATGGTGGCTTAATCTTAGCATTTTTGCTATCATAAGCCGGCTGGTACTTGCTCAGATCTAGCTCCTACGCAAGCTTACACGCCAAGGGCCGCATCTCTCTGACGCATCTATTGAAGTCCTCCTCTTCAAAGGTCGGCCTTTCATCTTTTAACTCCGGACACCCGACAGCCATTTCTTTCGGGTCTAGCTCTGATTGCCAAGCTTTGGCCTGGCTTAGAGTAATAATGGCTCCTGCGTGGGCAGCTGATAACTTCATTTCTTCAATTTGACCCGGTACTATTGAAAGCTGATCCAACACTGTCTTGATGAGGGTTGGAGGTTTTTTGCCACATGATAAGGCCACAAGGTCAATGAATAAGCCTCCTTCAACTTTAACAACATATTCTGACCAAGACTGGCGCTTCTAGGGCCTGTTAAGTTTTTTGCACAAGAGTCGCCAGGCGGATTAGAGATTATATACTATGAATCACCAGGCGGGTTAAAGATGTATCAAATCAGATGATGAATGGCATATTAAACTTACCAAAGATGGCGGCTGACATTTGAGAAATATGTTGCTTTAAGCCGGATAACTCTTCAGTTACCGGTTTAAGCTGAGCCTCAGCATCTTCTACTCTCTTTAGAAGATTAGCCTTCTTAGTTTCCAAGGCGGCTCTTTCTTCTTCGAATTTAGCTTTGATCTTCTCAATATCTTCCAATGATGATTTTAAGCTTGATTCAGCCTTGGCGCACTCACTCTGCTGAGTTTCCAGATTCTTCTTCAGCTCGGCGATGTTTGACTCACCCACATTCAATGCTTCCTGCCAAGGGTGACAAGCAAAGATCAAGATGGTTAAGTTCATATTCAACAATGGTATTCAAGTCCCAAGCACATTGCAGGCAATATACTTGGCACATGGGGGCTAATGTAGGTCATTTCAACCTAAAAGACCCGGCTCATCTTATCAAAATAAGCCGGCCCTTGGAGGCTACCTATTTGGTTCTTAACAATGATTTAAAGACCCGGCTCATTTTATCAAGATAAGCCGTCCCTGGGGGCTACATATTGGAAATTTTTGCAAAGTCTAAAGCATACTCATTTTCATTCCTATACTTAAGACTTGGGGGATAGTATGGACACATATATATGCAAGGCTAAAGAGGAGTTGAATATCTTCATACCTCATATTTCTACTTCATCAGTTAGACTAACCCGGCCCCCATGTCTCGGCTTGTGTGAAGGCGACTTAAATAGCCCACATACACCTCACTTGCATTGAATGAAGAGTAGCTCTCCAGATCCAATTTGGCCTTGCCCTTCTCCAATGAGGGTATTTCTTCCTTAGTGGAGTGCTTGGTTAGCACTTTAGAGACCTCGGGTGTCTTAAAGGCTAACCTGGTAATGGCAATGTCGTCAACATCAGCAGTAGCAGGGCTCTTGTCAGTTGACTTGGTAGGAGTGGGCGGCTTAGGACTTGGCAGGTCATGACTAGAGGCCGGGTTAATCTCAGTGTCCATTGGCTCAAAAAAACCAGTGTAAGTTTGCGGAGGTGGATCATTTTGTTGATTAACAAGCTCTTCAGGGTCTTGGACGTGGGCCTCAGAGATTTCCAACGCTTGCTTCTCCAGCTCAGAAACTTCAGGGGCTTTGGAAGAACCGCCCACCTTCTGCTTCTTGCCAGTCTTGGCTTTGGCTCTATGATAAAGATATGAAAGTTTATGAGCATATCACCACAAGTTCTTTATCAACAAATGAAAACATTTACCCCTGAGCAACAATGAAGACAGGCATTTGGGTTCCACTTGAGTCGCCAGATGATGGTGGTGTTCCCTGATAGTTTGAATCAGAAGGATTAAGAGGTTGACGCATATGACCGGCCTTTGGAAGGGATAGAGTCAGGCTATGAGGCACCTCATTACGACGCTTGCGAGGAGCCGGCATGTTGGGTAAGCCGGACACAAGATCTTCGGCGCCGTCACTCCGAGTCATACGCCTCGATTCATATTGTTGTTTCTTCAAAAGAAAGTCAGGGTCCAAGTGAGCAAGAGGATGGGAAAATCTCACTTTCCGGATGACCCGCCGAGTTTTCTTTCTTGGCAAGGGTTCTGAGTCGGAAGAGACAGGGATTACCTCTGTTTCGGGGGCCTGGCTTGTCTCCGCATCGTCCTGAGAGGAATCAGCATCAATAAGTTGCATAAAAAGAAGACCACGGGAGTCAAGTTCTACCTCCAACTCATCTAGCTCAAGAAGTTCTTCTACCGTTTGTTTCTTACGGCGGCCCGTAGCACGGGTCTTCCCTCTAGGCTTCTTGGCTGGAGCGGCGGCTTGCAATTTCTTCTTCCAGAAGGGAGAGTCGGCCTGTTCATATATGAGCAATAAGGTTAAAAAGTATGACGTACAAGAGATAGATAAACAAGATGAAGTTTTGTTCAAAATACTTACATCCAGAGATGGGTTAAGAGCGCAGAAAGGATTGAATCCTGCTTTGCTACAATTTTCCAGAGACTCCCCAAGCAGCGTTTTAACTGTGTCATTGATCTCTTTATTAGTCAGACGCGTTTGGTTGTAGCACTGTGAGTCCTTTGTATCACCGGTGTATTGGCACATTAAGCCGTTGCGCCGGCTCAGCGGTAAAATTCTCCATGCGACCCAGCAGCGGACCAGATCAACTCCAGTTAAGCTGTTGGCAATCAAAGCTCAAATCTTTGAAAAGGTGGAGGCATACTGGGCGCGCTCTGTAGCAGTCAATCGACCTGGAAGCACGCCGTTGGTGGTGAGCCGGTAGGGGCGGTAACCAGGCAAGGGGTTTTCTCCAGCTAGGGAGGTGTCATTGCAGTAGAACCAGGTATAGTTCTAGCCCTTGGGATGGCTGGGCAGGGCAGCTGAGGGAAAAGTCACATCTCTCCGCCTCTGGATGGAAACACCTCCAAACTCAAGACTTGGCCCATCTGACATTTCAGTCTGGCGGTTGATGTAAAAGTACTCTCGAAAGAGGTCAACAGTGGGTTCTTCTTATGATACACTTCGTAGAACACTTGGAAGTGGCACAGATTGGAGACGGAGTTGGGACCAATGTCTTGGGGTGAAGGTTGTAAAAATGCAGAGCGTCTCGGAAGAATTTTGACCCGGGCGGTGAAAAGCCATGGAGAAGGTGATCCGCAAAAATAACAACTTCACCCTCTTTAGGTTGAGGAGTAGTTTCAAGACCTGGAACCCGCCAGTGGATGACATCTTTGGCTGGTAAGGCCCCCATGTCCACATACTCATTCAGTGAGAGGTCGGAGACTCTAGAAGCAACCCAATCACAAGAATTGGGACCCTTAGTCATGATTGATCGGGGGAAAAAGGCTGCGACCAAGGAGTAAGAGCGTGGCGGGTTACAATTACAACAGTAAGTTGCCTAAGTGATTACATGATATTTCAGCAGTTCTGAACTAGCTGTGGTTAAAAAGCTACATATTACAATGAACCATTAAAGGATTATGAGCCGCCCTAGCCATGGGGTGGAGTAATTATCAGGCCATAAGAATATGGCGGGTTAAGTTATGAAAGTATGAGCCGGTAACATGTTGGCGGGTTAAGTGAAAGAAGCATCCTTGGAATTATTGGCGGGTTAAAAATTCATTATTAAGCCACCCAAACAATGAAGGGCGGGTCAATTATCTACGAATCCAAGGTTGTTGAAATTTTACTAAGTGTGGGGCAAACAAGTTTTACATATTGCAGCTATATTCACGGATCTACAGCAGTTCAGGAAAAGTGAATAAATTGCTAAACCTAGAGTGCAGCAGTGGAAGGACTAACAACTATATGTTTATTCTGAAAAAGAAGGGATCTATCAAAGATGCAAAGTAAGGGCTAAAAACTATTTCCGCACTAGTCCTACCATGTTCTTGCATTGAAATACGACTTCTAGACAGAGGGTGGATGAACTTGGATAAACTTGGATGAACAACGATGAACTCCATGAACTTGATAAAGGAAATATTCCCTAGAGGCAATAATAAACTTGTTATTTTATATTTCCTTATTCATGATAAGGGTTTATTATTCATGCTAGAATTGTATTGATCGGAAACTTAAATACATGTGTGAATACATAAACAAATACTGTGTCCCTAGTGAGCCTCTACTAGACTAGCTCATTGATCAAAGATGGTTAAGGTTTCCTAACCATGGACATGTGTTGTCATTTGATAATGGGATCACATCATTAGGAGAATGATGTGATGGACAAGACCCATCCGTTAGCTTAGCATAATGATCGTTCAGTTTTATTGCTATTGCTTTCTTCATGTCAAATACTTATTCCTTCGACTATGAGATTATGCAACTCTCGAATACCGAAGGAATACCTTGTGTGCTATCAAACGTCACAACGTAACTGGGTGATCATAAAGATGCTCTACAGGTATCTCCGAAGGTGTTTGTTGAGTTGGCATAGATCGAGATTAGGATTTGTCACTCCGAGTATCGGAGAGGTATCTCTGGGCCCTCTCGGTAATACACATCATAAGCTTGCAAGCAAATGTCTAAGGAGTTAGTCACGAGGTGATGTATTACGGAACGAGTAAAGAGACTTGCCGGTAACGAGATTTAACTAGGTATGAAGATACCAACGATCGAATCTCGGGCAAGTAACATACCGATGGATAAAGGGAATCACGTATGTTGTCAAAAGGTTCGACCGATAAAGATCTGCGTAGAATATGTAGGAGCCAATATGGGCATCCAGGTTACGCTATTGGTTATTGCCCAGAGAGGCGTCTCGGTCATGTCTACATAGTTCTCGAACCCGTAGGGTCCGCACGCTTAACGTTCGTTGATGATATAGTATTATATGAGTTATGTATGTTGGTGACCGAATATTGTTCGGTGTCTTGGATGAGATCACGGACATGACGAGGAGCTCTGGAATGGTCCGGAGGTAAAGATTGATATATGGGATCATAGTGTTTTAGTCTTCGGAAAGGTTCCGAAATTCACCGGAAGGGGTTTCGGATGTTTCCCGAAATGTTTGGGCACGAGAACACTTTATTTGGGTCATGGGGTAAAGCCCACGAGGGTTTTGGAAAGTGCAAAAGGAAGTTTTGCGGAGGCCAGGGGCCAGACGCCAGGAACACTGGCGTCTCGCCCTGGAGTCCGAAAAGGACTCTTGCCTTTCGGGCAAAACTGACTTTGAGGAGGCTTTTACTCCAAGTTTCGACCCCAGGGCTCAACATATCAATAGAGGGGCAGGGCTAGCACCCAAGACACATCAAGATTCACCAAGCCGTGTGCCGGCAGCCCCGTCCCCTCTAGTTTATCCTCTGTCATAGTTTCCGTTGTGCTTGGCGAAGCCCTGCGGAGATTGTTCTTCACCAACACCGTCACCATGCCGTTGTGCTATCGGAACTCATCTACTACTTCGCCCCTCTTGCTGGATCAAGAAGGCGAGGACGTCATCGAGCTGAACGTGTGCTGAACGCGAAGGTGCCGTGCGTTCGGTACTTGATCGGGACGGATTGTGAAGGTGTACGACTACATCAACCGCGTTGATAAACGCTTCCGCTTAGCGATGTTCAAGGGTATGAAGATGCTCACCCCTCTCTTAGCTATACACCTCCATGGATAGATGATATGCACGAGTGGAACACAAAGAAGTTGTGGGCGGTGATGTTCATACTGCTTACCACCAACGTCGTATTTTCATTCGGCGGTATTGTGGGATGAAGCGGGCCAGACCAACCTTACATGTCCACGTACATGAGACCGGTTCCATCGAATGACATGCAACTAGTTTTGCATAAAGGTGGCTGGCGGGTGTCTGTTTCTCCAACTTTAGTTGAGTCGAATTTGACTATGGCCGATCCTTGAAGAAGGTTAAAACAACAAACTTGATAATTCACTGTTGTGGTTTTTGCCGTAGGTAAGAACGGTTCTTGCTAGAAGCCCGTAGCAGCCACGTAAAACTTGCAACAACAAAGTAGAGGACGTCTAACTTGTTTTTTCAGGGTATGTTGTGATATAATATGGTCAATACATGATGTGATAAATATTATTGTATGAGATGATCATGTTTTGTAAGTTATCGGCAACCGGCAGGAGCCTCGTGGTTGTCTCTTTATTGTATGAAGTGCAAACGCCATGTAATTGCTTTACTTTATCACTATGCATTAGCGATAGTTGTAGAAGCAATAGTTGGCGAGACGACCACCACGCATCGATGGAGATCAAGGTGTCGAGCCAGTGATGATGGAGGTCATGACGATGCTTTGGAGATGGAGATCAAAAGCACGAGATGATGATGGCCATATCATGTCACATATTTTGATTGCATGTGATGTTTATCTTTTATGCATCTTATTTTGCTTAGTACGGCGGTAGCATTATAAGATGATCCCTTCATTGAAATTCAAGGTAAAAGTGTTCTCCCCGAGTATGCATCGTTGCTACAGTTCGTCGTGTTGAGACACCACATGATGATCGGGTGTGATAGACTCTACGTTCACATACAACGGGTGTAAGACAGTTTTGCACATGCAGAATACTTGGGTTAAACTTGACGAGCCTAGCATGTACAGACATGGCCTCAGAACACTAGAGACTAAAAGGTCGAACGTGAATCATATAGTAGATATGATCAACATAGAGATGTTCACCATTGATGACTACCCCATCTCACGTGATGATCGGACGTGGGTTAGTTGATTTGGATCACGTATCACTTAGATAACTTCAGGGATGTTTATTTAAGTGGGAGTTCATTAGTAATTTGATTAATCAAACTTAATTTATCATGAACTTAGTCCTGATAGTATTTGAAATTCTATGTTGTAGATCAATAGCTCGCGATGTAGTTCCCCTATTTTTTATGTTCCTAGAGAAAAATAAGTTGAAAGATGATAGTAGCAATGATGCAGACTGGGTCCGTGATCTAAGGATTATCCTCATTGCTGCACAGCCAAATTATGTCCTTTATGCACCGCTATGTGACAGATCTATTGTAGGAGCAGATGCAGACGTTATGAATGTTTGGCAAGCTCGATATGATAACTACTTAATAGTTTAGTGCGCCATGCTTTATGGCTTAGAAGCGGGACTTTAAAACATTTTGAATGCCACGGAGCATATGAGATGTTCCAAGAGCTAAAATTGGTATTTCAGACTCATGCCCGTGTCGAGAGGTATGAGACCTCTGACAAGTACTTTGCCTACAAGATGGAGGAGAATAGCTCAGCCAGTGAGCACGTGCTCAGAATGTCTGGGTACTACAATCGCTTGAATCAAGTGGGAGTTAATCTTCCAGATAAGATAGTGATTGACAAGAATTCTCTAGTCACTATCACTAAGCTACAAGAACTTCGTGATGAACTATAATATGCAAGGGATGGCAAAAACAATACCCGAGCTCTTCGTGATGCTGAAATCGGCGAAGGTAGAAATCAAGAAAGAGCATCAAGTGTTGATGGTTAACAAGACCACTAGTTTCAAGTAAAAGGGTAAAGGAAAGAAAGGTAACTTCAAAAAGAATGGCAAGCAAGTTGCCACTCCCGTGAAGAAGCCCAAAGCTGGACCTAAGCCTGAAACTGAGTGCTTCTACTGCAAAGGAAATGGTCACTGGAAGCAGAACTATCCCAAATGCTTGGCGGATAAGAAGGATGGCAAAGTGAACAAAGGTATATTTGATATACAAGTTATTGATGTGTACCTTACTAGTGTTCGTAGTAGCTCCTGGGTATTTGATACCGGTTCAGTTGCTAAGATTAGTAACTTGAAAGAGGAGTTGTAGAATAAATAGAGACTAGTTAAGGGCGAGGTAACGATGTGTGTTGGAATTAATTCCAAGGTTGATACGATCACCATCGCACACTCACTCTACCTTCGGGATTAGTGTTGAACCTAAATAAATGTTATTTGGTGTTAGCGTTGAGCATGAATATGATTAGATCAGGTTTTTGCAATACGGTTATTCATTTAAGTCAGAGAATAATTGTTGTTCTGTTTACATGAATAAAACCTTCTATGGTCATACACCAAATGTAAATGGTTTATTGAATCTCGATCATAGTAATACACATATTCATAATAATGATGCCAAAAGATGCAAAGTTGATAATGATAGTGCAACATATTTGTGGCACTGCCGTTTAGGTCATATTGGTGTAAAGCGCATGAAGAAACTCCATGCAGATGGACTTTTGGAATCACTTGATTATGAATCATTTGATACTTGCGAACCATGCCTCACGGGCAAAATGACTAAAACTCCATTCTCTGGAACAATGGAGCGAGCTAATGACTTATTGGAAATAATACATACCGATGTATGCGGTCCGATGAGTGTTGAAGCACGCGGTGGGTATCGTTATTTTCTAACCTTCACAGATGATTTGAGTAGATATGGGTATATCTACTTGATGAAACACAAGTCTGAAACATTTGAAAAGTTCAAAGAATTTTAGAGTGAAGTGGAGAATCATCATAACAAGAAAATAAAGTTTCTACGATCCGATCGCGGAGGCGAATATTTGAGTTACGAGTTTGGCCTTCATTTAAAACAATGTGGAATTGTTTCACAACTCACGCCACATGGAACACCATAGCGTAATGGTGTGTCCGAACATCGTAACCATACTCTATTAGATATGGTGTGTTCTATGATGTCTCTAACCAATTTACCACTATCATTTTGGGGTTATGCATTAGAGACAGCTGCATTCATGTTAAATAGGGCACCATCTAAATCCGTTGAGATGACACCGTATGAATTGTGGTTTGGCAAGAATCCTAAGCTGTCGTTTCTTAAAGTTTGGGGATGCGATGCTTATGTCAAAAGGCTTCAGCCAGATAAGCTCGAACCCAAATCGGAGAAGTGCGTCTTCATAGGATACCCTAAAGAAACTATTGGGTACACCTTCTAACACAGATCCAAAGGCAAGGTCTTTGTTGCTAAGTTTGGGTCCTTTCTAGAGAAGGAGTTTCTCTCGAAAGAAGTGAGTGGGAGGAAAGTAGAACTTGATGAGGTAATTGTACCTTCTCTCAAATTGGAGAGTAACACATCATAGAAAACAGTTCCCATGATACCTACACCAACCAGAGAGGAAGCTAATGATGATGATCATGAAACTTCAGATCAAGTTACTACAGAACTTCGTAGGTCGACCAGAACACGTTCCGCACCAGAGTGGTACAGTAATCCTGTACCGGAAGTCATGTTATAAGACCATGGCGAACCTACGAACTATGAAGAAGCTATGATGAGCCCAGATTCCGACAGATGGCTTGAGGCCATGAAATCTGAGATAGGATCCATGTATGAGTACAAAGTGTGGACTTTGGTGGACTTGCCCGATGATCGGCAAGCCATTGAGAATAAATGGATCTTCAAGAAGAAGACTGACACTGATAGTAATGTCACTATATACAATGCTCGACTTGTCGCAAAAGGTTTTCGACAAGTTCAAGGGGTTGACTACAATGAGACTTTCTCACCCGTAGCGATGCTTGAGTCCGTCCGAATCATGTTAGCAATTGCCGCATTTTATGATTATGAAATCTGGCAAATGGATGTCAAAACTGCATTCCTTAATGGATATCTTAAAGAAGAGTTGTATATGATGCAACCAGAAGGTTTTGTCGATCCTAAAGGTGCTAACAAAGTGTGCAAGCTCCAGCGATCCATCTATGGACTGGTGCAAGCATCCCGGAGTTGGAATATACACTTTGATGAGGTGATCAAAGCATATGGTTTTATACAGACTTACGGTGAAGCCTGTATTTACAAGAAAGTGAGTGGGAGCTCTGTAGCATTTCTAATATTATATGTGGATGACATATTGCTAATTGGAAATGATATAGAATTTCTTGATAGCATAAAAGGATATTTGAATAAGAATTTTTCAATGAAAGACCTCGGTGAAGCTATTTACGTATTGAGCATAAAGATCTATAGGGATAGATCGAAACGTTTAATAGGACTTTCACAAAGCACATACCTTGACAAAGTTTTGAAGAACTTCAAAATAGATTAGTCAATGAAAGGGTTCTTGCCTGTGTTGCAAGGTGTGAAGTTGAGTAAAACTCAAAACCTGACCACGGCAGAAGATAGAGAGAGAATGAAAGTCATTCCCTATGCCTCAGCCATAGGTTCTATAAAGTATGCCATGCTGTGTACCATACCTGTTGTGTACCTTGCCATGAGTTTGGCAAGGGAGTGCAATAGTGATCCAGGAGTAGATCACTGGACAACGGTCAAAATTATCCTTATATGCCTTAAAGAGGACTAAGGAAATGTTTCTCGGTTATGGAGGTGATAAAGAGTTCGTCCTAAAGGGTTACGTCGATGCAAGCTTTAACACCGATCCGGATGACTCTGAGTCTCAATATGGATACATATTGAAAGTGGGAGCAATCAGCTAGAGTAGCTCTTGTAGACATAGAAATTTGCAAAATACATACAGATATGAATGTGGCAGACCCGTTGACTAAACTTCTCACACAAGCAAAACATGATCACACCTTAGTACTCTTTGGGTGTTAATCACATGGCGATGTGAACTAGACTATTGACTCTAGTAAACTCTTTGGGTACTGGTCACATGACGATGTGAACTATGGGTGTTAAATCACATGGTGATGTGAACTAGATTATTGAGTCTAGTGCAAGTGGGAGACTGAAGGAAATATGCCCTAGAGGCAATAATAAACTTGTTATTTTATATTTCCTTATTCATGATAAGGGTTTATTATTCATGCTAGAATTGTATTGATCGGAAACTTAAATACATGTGTGAATACATAAACAAATACCGTGTCCCTAGTGAGCCTCTACTAGACTAGCTCGTTGATCAAAGATGGTTAAGGTTTCCTAACCATGGACATGTGTTGTCACTTGATAATGGGATCACATCATTAGGAGAATGATGTCATGGACAAGACCCATCCGTTAGCTTAGCATAATGATCGTTCAGTTTATTGCTATTGCTTTCTTCATGTCAAATACTTATTCCTTCGACTATGAGATTATGCAACTCCCGGATACCGGAGGAATACCTTGTGTGCTATCAAACATCACAACGTAACTGGGTGATCATAAGGATGCTCTACAGGTATCTCCGAAGGTGTTTGTTGAGTTGGCATAGATCGAGATTAGGATTTGTCACTCCGAGTATCGGAGAGGTATCTCTGGGCCCTCTCGGTAATACACATCATAAGCTTGCAAGCAAATGACTAAGGAGTTAGTCACGAGGTGAAGTATTACGGAATGAGTAAAGAGACTTGCCGGTAACGAGATTGAACTAGGTATGAAGATACCAACGATCGAATCTCGGGCAAGTAACATACCGATGGACAAAGGGAATTACGTATGTTGTCATAAGGTTCGACCAATAAAGATCTTCGTAGAATATGTAGGAGCCAATATGGGCATCCAGGTTCCGCTCTTGGTTATTGCCCGGAGAGGCGTCTCGGTCATGTCTACATAGTTCTCGAACCCGTAGGGTCCGCACGCTTAATGTTCATTGACGATATAGTATTATATGAGTTATGTATGTTGGTGACCGAATGTTGTTCGGTGTCCCGGATGAGATCACAAACATGACGAGGAGCTCCGGAATGGTCCGGAGGTAAAGATTGATATATGGGATAATAGTGTTTTAGTCTTCGGAAAGGTTCCGGAATTCACCAGAAGGGGTTTCGGATGTTTCCCGAAATGTTTGGGCACGAGAACACTTTATTTGGGCCAAGGGGTAAAGCCCACGAGGGTTTTGGAAAGTGCAAAGGGAAGTTTTGTGGAGGCCAAGGGCCAGATGCCAGGAACCCTGGCGTCTGGGGGGTAGACGCTGGGAACCCTGGCGTCTAGCCCTGGAGTCCGAGAAGGACTCTTGCCTTTCAGGCAAAACCGACTTTGAGGAGGCTTTTACTCCAAGTTTCGACCCCAGGGCTCAACATAAAAATAGAGGGGCAGGGCTAGCACCCAAGACACATCAAGATTCACCAAGCCGTGTGCTGGCAACCCCGTCCCCTCTAGTTTATCCTACGTCATAGTTTTTGTTGTGCTTGGCAAAGCCCTGTGGAGATTGTTCTTCACCAACACCGTCACTACGCCGTCGTGCTGCCGGAACTCATCTACTACTTCGCCCCTCTTGCTGGATCAAGAAGGCGAGGACATCATCGAGCTGAACATGTGCTGAACGCGGAGGTGCCGTATGTTCGGTACTTGATCGGGACGGATCGTGAAGGTGTACGACTACATCAACCGCGTTGATAAACGCTTTCGCTTAGCAATCTTCAAGGGTATGAAGATGCTCTCCCCTCTCGTAGCTATACATCTCCATGGATAGATCTTGCGTGTGCGTAGAAATTTTTTTGTTTTCCATGCAATGTTTCCCAACACTTGAGTGCCCTAATGTGGATCTGAGCAGCAGGAAAAACAATACCTGACGGTGTCGGTGAAGAGTGGACGAGCGCCATAGATCTCTGGTCCCAACAGGTCGATGTAGTGGCCTTGATGGGGTTGCTAGCGAAGCTTGGCTGGGGCGGCAGAGCTCCGGTTACGACGGACAATGAGAGGAAGAAGAAGAAGAAGAAGAAGAAGAAGAAGAAGAAGAAGAAGAGAAGGAGACGAGGGTAAAAAGTGAAAAGGCAGTCCCCCCGTCCCTATTTATAAGGGAAAAGACAAAACAGTGAAATGGCATGCGCGAAAATCGAGGAGGCATAATAATTACTAAAGCGTGAGGGGCGCCTCGATTTTCTGAATAAATGGTTAATGCAAGGATCCGTTGTGACGTCATGTGGTTTTTCTGAATTTAATAACATGACGTCATCTTTTCTATATGGCGGGTCACGAAGATCTATTCAAGGTTGAAATGTTAGAAGAACCAAAGAAGACTCGCCAATCAGAGAATGAAGATTGACATGAACAGGTTCAAATCAATCTGGGACCTAATGTTGGGGATATAACCCCATGGTGTGACCCACCCAGGAGGGGCCGGGTTACACTATTGGCGACTTAATAAGGAAGCTTGAGCAGGCCCAAGAAGCCAAGACCTGAGAGCTTGGAGGCGGCTTACGAAGCGGGCCAACTGGAGGCCCAAGACCCGAAGATGGAGCGTGACCCGGAGGGGTAAGCCGCCCAATGGTGACTTGCCTAGCAAGGCAAGGCGACTTAGAACCAGAGTCGGTTATGTTGTATAACCCGACCTGGACTCTTGTAAGCCCAGGGCCTCGACCTGTGTATATAAAGGCGAGACCCTGCGGCGGGTAAACTTAAGTTACAATCCATCGAGAGCTAGGTTAAGCGATTCCGCTCCCTTGTAATCGATACTCTATCAATACAACACAAAGCAGGAAGTAGGCTTTTAACTCGTCGGTGAGGGGCCGAACCTGGGTAAGCTTGTGTCTCTCATCCCGTTCAACCCCTTTAAGCTAATCACCGTAGCAATGGCCTCGCACCTAAGTCCTTTCACGAGGGCATCTACCGTGACAAAACCACAACACTTTGGGCTTTGGAATTTGCTCGCCTGGCTTAATTGAGCTGACAGGGGCATCAGCTACCAGATCCTACAAGTTGATTGCATCAGGATGTGGAGTTAAGTTCACAGAATCCTTCATGGTGACAGCGGTATGTGGAGTCTTTCTTTTCAAAACAATCTTCTTCAGAGGTGCTATTGGAACTGCACGTGCCCGAAGATCAGGCCACACCGTAGAGGTTGTGATGTTTACTTGTTCACCGAGAGTAGCATCAACTTCCTCTCTGGTTGGTGGTGGATTATCTTAATCGGAAGAATGGCTTTTAGCATTTCTTTCAGCTAGTTCAGCCAGCATTTTCTTCGGTGCACTCTTCTTCTTCAGCGTAGCAGTGCTGGGATCATGTTTGCGCTTGGAACGTCCTTCTGACTTTCCTTCAACCTTTTTCTTTTCTACATCAGATTTGATAAGGCGATGATTTTCTTCTTCTCGAGATCTTTCTTTTTCTGCCTTCTTGGCTCTCTTTTCAGCATTCTTCTGGCACTTAGCCAGTTCATCAGGATATGATTCAGGAGTGCGAAGGGATGACTTATCAGCATTTGGTGGCGGTGGAGGTCTCTCCTGGGGATCACTTGCTCGAATAAGACCAATTTCATGGCAATCACCCCAAGGAGGATGAAAAGCAAAATTCTTAGCAAACCGAGGATGAATCATCTCATAGTTAAACCACTTGCGCACCCAGTGGCATCGAATCCTTTGCAGACGCTTGTCTCTCTCTTGTTTTGACTCTCCTGGAATAGTTTTGTAGTTGTCATGAGAGATGTATTCAGCTGAATTTGCATACGGTTGTCTGCCTCCTTTCTTTTTCTTTGGAGCATCTTATTCTTGCTCATCTGCATTTTGCTCATGTCTTTTTCTTTTGCTAGTTGCTGGTCTTACCATTGGGCCCTTTGCATTTGGTGCTTTAGACTCATCTGCAGTACCCAAGATTACCTCTTCTTCATCGGCCATGCTCATTGGCCGAGCAGAATCCTCAACTGATTGCATACACCTGTGAATAAGAATAGATGCGAGGGGAAAAAAGGAGACAGGGTTATGCTCACAACGAAGATTTTTTGAGTGAAGACGTTTTGAAGAAGAAATAGATGCAGACTTTGAGTAATGTTTCGAATGAAGGAAATGTATAGGACGAACTAGTGGATCCAAAGAATATACTAGTTAGCGTGCTAGGCATTCCATTCGTAAGCGACACAACACAAACCCTAGATCTGAAATATTTCGGATGCAAGGGACAATTACAAACCACATCTGCACAAGTTACCTAAGCAGTAAAGATCTAAGGTATGCGGTAAAATCGGAGAATAATAAACACAGACGAACTCGAACGAGAAGGACGGAGGCTCGAGTTCGAACTGCACATACCCTAGCTTGGTGTCGTGCAGTAGCTACAGCGGCGCGGGAAGAAGATGTCCTGTGGCGGCGAGGAAGGACTCCGGCAACTGCTTTCCGGCAGTGAAGGGGCGAAGGGGTCATCGGCGTCGAGCTCAGGGTGGAGCACTGCGACGAGGGTTTCGGAGGAGACAGTGGCAAGGAGGAAAAGAGGTGAATGAGGGAGCGGTGGAGCGGTGGTGTGTGTCTATATATATATATCGAGAGATTATTGCTATTCAATGGATAGGTTGGGGTGGTAGTTGATGGATTGCACGTGGCAACAGTCATAAAAGATCGTGGTCCTGACTTGGGTGGGAAAAACCAAATTTTGGACAGCCTTCACCAAAACAGATTAAAGTTCGGACCTAATCTTTATCGTGGTCAAGGACACCAGATAAAGTTTCGTTCCAGATGAAATTGAGTATTTGTAACTGAACAACATAGACTAGAAGAGATAGAATAGAGGGAAACAGGGTCCTAGGCATCTCACTCAGGCAACGAAACACAAACACCCGAAAGAATAGCTATGAGATAAATGCATTCGGTCAAACCCAAAATCCTTTGAACGAAGAGAAACTCAATGAAACACAAATTATGGTGGCGTGACCCACCGTATAAGAACTGTATGACCCTGAGCGCCGCACAATTATCATGGCACCCGGTTAGTCTAGTTCTTCGTTAATGTATTAACTCTTAGAAAGAAAATTTCACTTTGTTGAAATTTTCAAACTCTTCGAGTGTTGTGCACCCATTCCTTCAAAGATGTGGAAATGTTAGCATGGGTGCCGAGTCCATCTTACTGCATGTTTGCGAAGTCCAGGATATTTAGCTCACACCGTAACGCACATAATCTTTTCTCATCGAGAGGCTTGGTGAAAATATCGGCGAGATTGTCTTCGGTCTTGACGTGATTGATGACAATATCCTCTCGAGCAACATGACCATGAATGAAATGATGTCTGATGGCAATGTGCTTGGTGTGAGAATGCTGCACTGGATTATGTGCAATTTTGATGGAACTTTCATTGTCACAATATAAAGGAATCTTCTTGACCTTGATGCCATAATCCATCAGTGTTTGCTTCATCCATAATAACTGAGTGCAACAAGCGCTAGCAGCAATATATTCGGCCTCAGCCATAGAGAGAGATACATAATTTTGCTTCCTTGATGACCAACAGACCAATGATCTACCAAGGAAATGGCATGTCCCCGAAGTAGATTTCCTAACAACCAAGTCACCTGCATAATCTGAGTCTGAATATCCAACGAGATCAAACTGTGCTCCCTTAGGATACCATAAACCTAAGGTGGGGGTGTGAGCCAAATATCTCAGAATACGCTTAACCACTTGGTGATGCGATTATTTCGGTGCAGTTTGATAGCGGGCACACATGCAAACACTCAACATAATATCAGGTCTGGATGCACATAGGTAAAGAAGAGAACCAATCATCGAATGATAAGCCTTTTGTTCGTAATCCTTACCATACACGTCTGCGTCCAGCTTACCATTAGTGGGCATAGGAGTTTTATAGCCCTTCATTTTGGACTCTTGCATTTTGAACTTCTTCAGACATTCTTTCAGATATTTCTCCTGAGATACGAAAATTCCATTTGCCCGTTGACGTATTTGCAATCCGAGAAAGAACTTAAGTTCACCCATCATAGACATTTGATATTTCTCGGACATCATTTTCCCAAACTCTAAGCTGCAAGCATTGTTAGTACAGCTGAAGCTAATATCATCCACATAAATTTGACATACGAATAGAACATTATCAACAGCACGAGTGAAAAGTGTGGGATCAGTGGATCCTGGCTTGAACCCTTTATCGAGCAAAAACTTCTTCAAGGTGTCATACCATGCTCGAGGGGCTTGCTTCAGCCCATATAGAGCCTTTTTGAACCTGAAAACTTTGTTAGGAAACTCAGGGTGTTCAAAGCCAGGTGGCTGTCTAACATATACTTCCTCATCAATTTCACCATTGAGGAAAGAACTCTTCACATCCATTTGGTAAACTAAGATATCATTGTAATTTGCATAAGCGAGAAGAATACGAATTACCTGAAGGCGAGCAACAAGAGCATATGTTTCATCGAAATCAATACCTTCTACCTATGTATACCCTTGAGCGACAAGACGTGCTTTGTTTCTCACAACAATGCCATTTTCATCTTGCATGTTCTGAAATATCCATTTGGTGCCAATGATATTGTGCTTCTTAGGATTCAGCTTGTCAACCAATTCCCAAACATCATTCAGTTCGAATTGCACCAACTCCTCTTGCATAGCATTCATCCAATCTGGATCATTCATGGCTTCCACATAATTGGTAGGTTCTGCCAATGAAACAAAGGAGAAACTGCCACAATAGTTAGCCAAACGAGTGCGTGAACGAGTTGTAGGTCGATATCCTGGATTCTCGAGCTCATCGAGAATTAATGAGGGATCAACTTGATTAGCCACTCGAGGATGAGGATTTTCATCTTGATGATCATTATCATTTTCATCAGCATCAACATTTGTGTCGCCATTTCCTTCAAGATTGCCATTTTGCTCGGCATTTGGATTTGGGTTGCCATTAGTATTTGGAATGGCATTTTCTTCGGTAGTGGCTTGGCGAGTTCTGCTTCGAGTCATAGGAGCATCATCATCAGAAGAATCAGGTGCATTTTCTTCAACTAGCTTGATGCTCCCGATGGCCATTTGCCTAATAGCATCCGAAATCAATGGTTCATCTATCACATTTGGCAGGTGCTCCTTTTGGGAGCCGTTAGATTCATCAAACCGCACATTTACCATTTCCATAACTTTCCCGTGGTGAGAGTTATAGACACGATAAGTATGCGAGTTCGAGCCATAACCAAGAAGAAAACCTTCATGTGCCTTAGGTGCAAACTTGGAAGAATGATTCATATCAAGAATGTAACAAGGTGCACCAAAAACACGTAGATAAGAAACATTTGGTCTCTTGTCAATGATAAGCTCATATGAAGTTTTCTTAAGGAACTTGTGCAGATAAACACGATTGACAACATGACAAGCAGTGCTAATAGCATCAGCCCAGAAGCGAATAGGAGTTTTATACTCACTGAGCATTGTTCTCGCCATTTCGATGAGAGTTCTATTATTTCGTTCAACAACTCCATTCTGTTGAGGAGTGTATGAGGCAGAGAACTCATGAGTAATACCATTTTCATCGAGAAAATCATTGATATGAGTATTTTTGAACTCAGTCCCATCGTCACTTCTGACATGCTTAATTCGCACATCATATTCATTCTGGGCCTTCTTAGCGAAGCTTTTGAAGATATCTTGGGTGCAAGTTTTGTCTTCGAGAAAGAATACCCAAGTATAGCGAGAGAAATCATCAACAGTAACCAGACCATAATGACTGCCACCGAAACTTGCATAGTTTTGAGGATCGAATAAATCCATATGAAGAATTTCCAGAGGTCTTGTTGTGGTCATGACAGTCTTTGATGAATGATGCTTCTTGGCCAATTTACCAGGCTCACATGCAGCACAGAGACGATTCTTGTCAAATTTCACATCAGGAATCCCACGGAGATGATTTTTCTTCACTAGAGTCTGCAAATTTCTCATACCTGCATGACCAAGCCTTCGGTGCCACAGCCAACCTTCGGTTGCTTTTGCAAGCAAACAAGTTTGGACTGAGGGACCCTTACAGAAATCCAGAATATATAGATCACCTTTTCTAATTCCCTCGAAGACGAAGTTATTGTTAGAGGCCATAAAGACGATGCATTTGGATATGGAAAATAGAACTAGCATGCCTATATCACATAGCTTCCCTACTAACATGAGATTGAATCCAAGAGACTGAACAAGTAAAACATCATCAATAGACTTGTCTATGGATATAGCAATTTTACCTAGCCCAATCACCTTTCCTTTGTTGTTGTCGCCAAAAGTGATATACTTCAAAGGTGAAGCAGTTAAGTTGGGGTCGACAAACAATGACTTGTCTCCGGTCATAGGACTAGTGCATCCACTATCCATTATCCATTCTGTACACCCGGAGACATAGTCCTGCAGAAGAATTGGTCTTTCTTAACCACCCACATGTTTGTAGGTGGCTTGGAAACAGTATAGCCAGTAGGATATGATTTCTTTCAGTAAATATAATTATTACTCGATGAGGTGCGAGCATAATCAAAGGAATAAGCATTGAATTTTTTCCAGATGAATGAGTATAGTGATTAGATGAGGTATGCATGTACTCATTCTGTTGAACTTTTTCAAGGAAGTAACGAGCATTTTGAGCCTGCATGGTTAGAAGTGTGGTAATAGGTAATGCTTCAATAGTTTTCTTTGGCACCCATATAGCTTTCTTTGGGGGGGGCATTCCTGCTGTTTCGTCCAACATAGCGAGCAACAGCCTCACCATGTTGATTTTTGAACAAGTTATAGTTGTCCAGAGAATCATCATCAGGATATTCAGGGATGGGAGAGTTATATCCCGAAAGAAATGCTGGATCGAGCATTTTTCTCTTGGCAGGCACCCACTCAGTGGGAGGATATTGATGAGGTTCCCAGTAGGAGCCATTTTCATTCAGTTTCCTTTCGAAACCCATACCTTCCTTCCTGGGATTTTTGTGAAGAATGAATTTCTTCAGAATGACACAATGGGTTTGATGCCCTTTGAGATAATTGAACATTCCTGTCTGAAGAAGATCCTTCAAGCTAGCATTTTCATCAGAAACAGAAGTATTTTTCTCAACCGAGGGGTTAGCATTCACAGATGATTCAGCATTTGATTCAGCATTGGTTTGTTCAAGGCATTTTAAGCAGGGTGGTTCAAACACTTCAGGTTTCTCTTTAAGTTGTTGGGTGAGGAGGGAATTTTCCCTGATCAAATCCTCATGAGCCTCTCTCAGTGCCTCGGGTTACTGTTTCCTTTTCAGGTAATCATAGGTCAATCTTTCATGGTCAGCCCAAAGAAAATCATGACGATTTGTCAGTTCTTCCATTCGAGACTGGAGAGTAGAATACTCTTTAGTCAACGATTGATTTTTCTCCATCTCCTCAACCAACAACCCTTCAGATTTCCTGAGGATTTTCTCAATTTTATCAAGAGAGTTTTGTTGAATATTAGCAATTTTGATCAGTTTAGCATGGTCATCCTCATCAGAAGAATATTGAACACTGGAGTGAACCTTGTGATGTTTGGAGGATACCTTTTCCTTCGAAGCTTTGGCCATGAAGCAGTAGGCAGGAGATTCATCATCGCTTGAGGGATTCCTAAAGAAGTTTGTTGCAGGGGAGGAAGCATATGCAATGCCAGCCATGCCAGAGTCAGAATCCTCATCGGATTCATCAACTTCTTCGGAGCTTGACGATTCTTCTTCATCAGAATCCATTTCCTTGCCGATGTACGCCTTGGCCTTGTGAGAGTTATTTTTGCATTGACTTGAGCCATACAGATCCATTTTCTCTTCTTGTTCCTCATGGGTGTTCAGTCTTTCCATCATATTAGCAGAGTCGAGGGTTTTGAAATCAGCTCATTCCCGAATCATCAGAACAAGTGTGTCGAATGAACTGTCAAGAGATCGCAGCAGTTTCTTCACAACTTCATGGTCAGTGATGTCTTTGGCACCGAGACCTTGAAGCTCATTTGCTATGTCACTCAGACGATTGAAAGTTTGCTGACAGCTTTCATTTCCAATGCGCTTGAATCGGTTGAATTTAGCTCGAAGAGTATCAATTCGAGCTTCTTTCTGAGTTGAAACACCTTCATTTATCTTCTCGAGGACATCCCACAAATCTTTCGCAGTTTCACACTGGCAATAGCAAAGAAATTGCGTGCGAGAGAGATGGCCTACAATTTCATCTTTGGCTTGAGCATCCATCTGAATGAGTTTCTTCTCCTCGTCAGTCGGGGCTTGAGGTATTGCAACCGTGAACCCGAGTTGCACCACATTCCACATATCATCATCTATTGCTCGGAGACGGATCTTCATCTTCTCCTTCCAGAAGGGGTAGACCGTCCCATCGAATATGGGAATCTTGGGATGCGACTTGTAGCTCACTACAGACATACTTAAACTCCAAGGTTGTTAGACCGAAATGAGCAGAGTCAATGAGTACCTTGCTCTGATACCAATTGTAGGAACGAAGTATGTCTACCAGAGGGGGTGAAAGGGAGTTTTAAAATTTCTTCGGAAATCTCAAAACTCTCGGAACCCAGCAGTGGAGCGAACGAAATACAAACTACAGGGAGCTAAAAACTAAATGCCGAAAGGAAACTAAGTCATGCATCGAGACAAATCACATGATGGAAAACATATCGAATGTAAACATGGGTAGCAGAGGTAACCAGTGATGCTTGATGGCGACAGGGTATTTGTTCGACCAGTTCGTCCTTCTGCACAAGGACTACGTCTGGTTGGAGGGGTTGTGACTTAACATGAAAGATAAACTCTCTTCACCCTATTCTCCTCGACAATTGGTTCGTCAACCAATGTCGATCACTCGTGGTAGATACTTGAAGGCGATCTCCGAACCTTTACAAACTTCTTCTTTGAGAACCACAATCACTCTTGTTCTTTGAAGAAATTGACACCTAACTGTCTAGAGAGTTTGCAGCTCTCAAGAGTAATAGGCAGAGCGTACTGGACTTAGATTCGAGTCATGCTGAACCACTATCTAATTCTTTGGCTCTAGGGGTTTTCTTTTGGTGGATTTTAAACTCAAATCGCTCAGAGAGGGGGTTGCTCAACAATCTTCTCAGAATCATACGGAGCAGCCACCGGACAAAGCCGCACGGGGTGACTATTTATAGCCGCATCCTTCCCTGATGGGAAATGACCATTTTGGACACGCGGTCCAGCCAATGGCCAACCGACACGTTTACAACGGTAGGATTTGGGAGCAACGGTAACATTACTTGATGACCAAGTAATGCTAACTCCTTGGTCTGAGACAAATCTCTCGCAGCGAAGAAGATCACAGTCTCTTGCTAGCAAGTATTTGCTCGGAACACAAAGAGATTTCTCTCACAACTTTCATAGGATTTGGGTTTAGCATCAGAGAATCAAAGTTTCGAATGCTACACCCCTCTTAATAGTATGGTGGTCCTATGACACAACAAAGAGAAGAAGACCAATGAAACAAATGCTACGTCTTCACTTCATCTTCAATCTCCTCAAACGCAGTCATTTTCCTCGGACAGACGCCGAACCAATTGCTTCACTTCAGCAACTTTTGAGGTGTCACTTTTGTTAACATTATCTTCGGTGATAACCTTCACTGCAACGCAGGGAGATTATCTTCGTTGTTTACACCAAACTCCTCGTGATCTTAGGGACCTGTTACTCTGTGTGCACTAGCAAACACATAAGCCCCAAACTGTTTATGTCAACAAAATCCAAAACATAAGGGGCCTATCATTGCACCAACACAAGGCCCAGAGGTTAATTTGAGAACAAGTACACAAAGGTTAATTTGACAGACATGACTTATAAGTTGACAGAAGTCATATCACTTTTCTTGGAAACATGTCGTAAAGTAATGCGACAGACCTTCTTTCAAGCCAATTAACATGTGTTCAAAAAACAAAAAGTAACGCAATAGACCTTCGATTAACATGTGTTCAAAAAACAAAAAATGTCAAAAATTACAAAACAAGGACCTCGAGGTTAATTCAACTAATAGGACGGAGCACTATATACATTTAAGACAATTAAATGTTTACAGTGACCAACCCATGAGTTAATTTAACATTGAGGCCACTTCCCATCCGGTCACCCATCTGATGACTACTCGAGCCTCACACAGTTAACTTGGGAGTTCTGTTAGATGAGCTATCGGTATGGAAGTTGGTCCTTGCTGATATAGGATGCCTCTTCGCGTCCTTTATGGCATACCCGGATGACCGCCTATTGCCGCCCAATGGCCAATGCCACGTCCCCCGCGAATGTAGAAGCTTCCCTCCCTCATCTAGCTGGTTGCCGCATTTTCCCCTATTTTTTGTTGCCTGCCCACCTATAGAACCGCCTCTCGCCAGCCAATTCCTCTCCAAACACCTAGGGAGGTGGTTGAACCGAACAAGACTAGACTTGTTTCTAGTGCATTCGTTTACGTGGCACTGGAAGGGTGTGATAGCTGACTCTGAGAAAATAATTGACTACCACGTTGGCATACATGAGCATGGGGCCCAGTTGTCAGCGTGTTGGACGGAGGAAGTAACGCAAGACAAAATGGAGCGCGGAAGGGTCCGAATCGATTGGCTCACATGTGACGACCACTGGAGCATTCCACTCAGATTGTACGTAAACAAATTCGTGCAAACATGGTTGGTTGTACTGTGAGTAGGTGACCTTGCGCTTGGCTCTTCGCCTCTTCCGGAAGTCGAACAATGATGATGGTACTACAGTATATATACTTCTAGCAATCTGACACCGAATGAACTATTGCATGTCCACCACATGTATAAGCGCACTATCGTAAAGCAAAAGCTTCTCCTCGTCCTACGAGCCACCGTGTAGGTGCGTGAGCGAGGGAGAGGTCGTAGTAAGCAAAGCTTCTCCCCGTTTGCGAGTTGACAGGACACATCAAAGTAGTGTTGTCTCCAAAAAGGGCCGACCATGTCCATGGCTACCATCCTGTGCTCCGTCATTCAGTGCGTGCACGATTCACGCTCCATTGAGAAAATAATGTTGCGTACGTGCCTTCGAATTGAAAAATGCGGCACCGCGTCATGGTTGAACTTTGATTCGTTCACGCGTGGTTCCCATGAACAACTACTACACTCGCCAAATTATCACGTGAGCTGCCTCTTCGTACAGAAATGAGCTCACCGTGTACCCGCGCGTGAGTATTAGGGAAAGAGGCAAAGAGTACCTGCGTCAATGCCTGCACCTCTTCTCTTCATGCTCATATTCCTTTTTTCTGGGTGATTTGTGCACGTACTCCAGCTACGTTCATGACCATTGGTGAGTCTCTCCTACTACTTAACTCCTTTTTCTTGCATGACACGTGGACCTGGATGCTGGATGTCCCACGTGTCGGCAAAACAAAGAAGAACGCTTTCCGATGACCAAGGAGGAAGAAACCTCGCGGTGGAGCCTCTGGACTCTTAATATTTTATATTCAGCGATATAAAATCAACCCAATCTTCTCCACATCCTATTAGACCGGAAGAGTCCGAAACACGACAGCCCAGTGTAGTTACATGATACATGGCCCACCTCACGCTATCACCATATTTCATGGCCTCTGTGCGACACCTAGCTCTAGTAATCCACCAGCCTGTATCGCTTCTCGCTCCTCGTCTCTCTCAAAGTGCGGCGGGCTGGTGATTTTGCCGTCTATTGAGTTCGGTTAACTCACACTCGCTCCCACATGTTAGCGACATGCCAAGAGCATTCTAAAAAAAATTATTGTACTCTATTGTTATGCCAAGAAGAGGAAGCGCTTTGACCGATGGACCAAACGAGAAACGCGTGTCGTGCCGTGAGTGGGTCCAGTTTCTCGTTTTGAACTTGTTTGGTGTAGTTCTAACACTTGGTTTTGCACCTTCATAGAATGATGCAAATGCCCGCTAAAAGGCGCTTTGCTTTCTTCTAATCCCCTTAGCCGTTCTTGTTTTTTGCATTAAATTGTTAAGTGCCATGATTAAGATATAATTAACCAATGCATGTAAAATGTTCTTGTTTACTGTAGTACTCCTCACGCATGCATGCGTTGCGATTAGTACTACTCCCTTCATCCATACGTATATATATAGGGCCTAATGTATTCTTCGAGGTTGCCTTTGACTATTGATAAGAATTTATATAATTTGAAAATTATATCATTCGAAGATCCTTTCACGTACGAAATTGACGGTATGCTTTGAGCAACTTGCATGTCCTATACTACTCGAACATGTGGTCAAAGTTAGTCTCGAAAAACACATTAGGCCCTATATACATGGACAGAGGGAGTACATGACACTAGCAAACGTGCACCATCTAGTAGTTCATTGGTTGGTTTCGATTTTTGAATTGAGTAGTGCTACTAGTACACTTTATGTTGTGCTGCTACCGTCCAATATTCGCGTGTGGTGGTTTCTAGAATAAAAAAAAGGAGGTAGTACTTACTGTGGGAAAGGTGAAGTGATGGTTGCTTTATCCGAGCAACTTATTACTCTGGGAATATTGGAGTACCAGCAGATTCAACAAAGAGTGAAATGATGGTTGCTTCGTCCGAGCAACTTACTATGGTGAAGGTGGGGCTCTGTGATTTGACTGCTCGCTAGTCATTATTACTGCGGCGGAACAACCTTGGTGGATCTCCCCTGCAGTTGTGCACTAAATATTGGTGCATGGCAGGTGGAGCCGGATGAAGGATGTCCCACATGTCGGTGAAACAAAGTTGAATGGTTTCTAGCATTGCTATCAATCTTTCAGGATTTGTTTATATGTACGCATAATTTTCCAGCATAATGAAATTGTACTATAGTGCTATGAAGGTTTCAACTTTGGTTCCCGCAAAAAAAGGTTTCAACTTAGGATTCATGTGTCCTCTTGCCTCAAGATTGTCTCGTTACAACATTCCATCAAATACAAATGAAACTACCATGGCTACTAATGCATCTCAATGATTCGCAGATCAGTGCCAATATTCACATCACAACTGAAGACAAAGTTGTGAGAAGGTGTACAAATAAAGAAAAATATATAATTGATTGATGTTGTTCGTAGGCATGGCTCCATTTCCTGGGCACGGTGTTCATTGGTTGGCAGCTAGTTTCACGCAGCTCTGTAGCCAAGAAAGAGGTGTATGGAGGACATCACAATCTGATTATTTTGTGCAGTTCCACTAAAATCGAGCTGATCATCCCTGTCTGCAAAGATGTCCAGTCAGTGTGATTACATTAATAGTGGAACTAGATGATGAAACATAACACACACACAAATAGAAGCCGATCACCTCTGCAATCTCTCTTTAAGACTAACTACTTGTTGGAGAAGATTAGGCTCGGTGTTGCATGAGGAGGATAGCAAAACCAATCTCCCTTTTTGCAGTCCCACAGAAATGTAAAAACGTTGCCCATGTGACATTTTGGCGTAACTGCACAAAACACGCTTAAGAAAAAAAGTTATTTGTGCAGTTCACCAAAAGGTCGCAATAGCAACGAGGTGAAATGGATAGCCCTGTTTGCATAAAGAGGTAGAAAGGAAACAATTACTGCCCAATAACAGTTGAAGACACATACGCCGACAAAAAAGAAGCATATTCCATGTCATAAGGGAAAGATAGCAGCAAGATGATTTATCAAAAATGGTGTGAGGACGAGATTTGCAAGATGGAAAGTACGCCGGCCGAGATACATTTTAAGTAAAGAACTAAAGAAGATCCACATGCAGCCACGTGGGAAGATGGGCAGTGGAGCAAGGCCGGAGGACGCTGTACCTGATGGTCGTCGGGATGTAACTAGGAGGGCGCCGGTGGCCGGGATCTGCCCATATTGCGGCAGCGAGCAAGTGGCGAAGGCCCTATCGTGCCAGAGCTTGGTCAGAGAGAACGGCAGGTACCGCAGATTGGGATGTGTTGCCTCGATGCTGTCGAACGGAGAAACGATACACACCCTCCCTTTCCACCGGCGGACGGGATGCGGCCGGATCAGTGACCAACGGTGAGAGAGAGAGGCCACCGCCGCCTTGTGTGAGATATAGTGTGAAGAGAGACAAACCCCAGCACGCATGCTCCATTGTATATAGTGGAGCGGATTTATTTTTTCTCGATGACAATCATTTTATATTATGTACGTGCCATTGAGGAATATAACTTTATTTAAAACTAACGCGTCAAGTCGAACTTTGTTCCGTGTACGTGTGGTATGTGACCCTCCTTCGAGTAAACAACCGCTACATGCGTCAAATTTTCACGTGGGCTACCTTTTCGTACAAAAATGAGCTCCACCGTGTACCCACGCGGGTCTGGCCAGGAACGAGACCTGAGTACGTGCGTCGTGCGTGCACCTCTTCTCTACGTGCAGGTACCCACGTACGTGGGTGTGTGTGAGAGAGATGGTGTGTGCGAAGTAACATAGGCAATGTGTGTGAAACAGAGGCCTGGATATATCATATATAGAGGGGGCGATCCATGAAAAGAGAGTGGAGGGATCATCACCGTGATATATCGATATAATCGAAGAGAGGGATTAAGTGTGTGGATGCGCAATTGATAAAGAGTGCCATCGAATTTGTGTGTGCCCACGTCAAAGATATAGGGTGGCCGACCGGCCTACTGGAACATGAGAGGGGAGAGGTGCAGTTTGTCTCTGTGGCATGGATACCTACCTACATCGTTTGACTATCGATGTGTGGGGGGGGGGGGCAGAGACCTAACTATAGAGAGGTAGATCGACTGGTATATGTGTGGAGAAGGAGAGGGACCTAGCTATGTATTGAGGGAGATCGGGCGGCATCCATGCATATGTGTAGGAGAGGAATAATGTTGGGAGAGAGACAGAGCTAGAGTGTCAGAGGGTGGTTGGTGGTGGAGTTGCTTCTCACAAATGGTGGGAGAGGCATGCTAGACAAATGGAGGGTACGACTGCAATATCAATAAGAGAGGGGATGCTTGCCTGTCTGTGCACGTGCATGTGAGAGACGGGACGGGAGGCATGCATGGATGATGATGGGGGATGATATGGATGTGGTAAGCAGACGTAACTACATAGGAAGATCAATCGTCGTGTGTCGGACAAAGGGAGAGACATAACTTGTGAGGTACGTCCATCGGTGCGTGGGGAAAAAGAGTTATAGTCGACCTAGCTATACGTAGGGAGATCGATCGCTATACATGCATGCATGTGTTAGAAGCAAATGAGGCCCAGAGAATCGAATAGAGAGAGAGGGATGCGGCTAGGAGGTGGTGCGACATGCCTACTATATTGAGGGGGAGGAGTGTGTGAGTATGAGATTGATAAATGAGGGGCGGGAGTGTGCACGTACGTGGAACCGTATTAGACAGAGAGGGGCATGGACGGTGAGAAGATAAGAGGGAAAGCTTGTGTTTGTGGTAGGCACGCATGGCTAGAGAGGTATATTGATCGGTGTGTGCCAAAAAGAAGGAGTTGGAGGGCCTACACACACCGTGGGTGAATGACCTAAAGAGAAATAACGAATGTACGCGATGGATAGAATGCCGGGGGAGGGTGAGAGGGAGGCGGGCATGTGCATGCACGAGAGAAAGTTGGCGCTAGCTACAAAGAGAAGAGGATTGTGTGGGTGTAAAAGACTAACAGAGATCATATTTTTTATACAAGTGGATTCGGATATTTGAATAAGAGATCATAGTGTTCTAAACCCACGCATGCATGATTATAATGGTGATACACATGGTGTGGTTATGAACATGCTATACTATATAACAACATATTTGAATTTGTGATAATGTGTGGCATTTTGCAGCTCACGGCTAAATACTTGTCATAATGTAGGGGGCGGGGCACTATACATCACTACTGTAGGATGGTCCTAACGCGACAGTACGATCAGAGACTTCTCGACGAAACTGTGTGCGATGCATTAATCACAAACGGTGGTGTAAGAAAACCGTAAAAAATGAGACAAACTATTTGCAATGGCGGAGACATCAAACATGATTTGGACTATAGTTACATGTGCGATGCACGGCATACAGTTCACTCGAATGAACTATTTGCGATGATCGTAACAACAGAAATGGTCAGCCACATGAAGGTGTGTGTGATATACGGCATACAGTTCAGTCAGATGAACTATTTGTGATTAGGCAACACAATAGAAATGGCTAGCCAGATCAAGGTGCGTGCGATATAGGGCATACAGTTTACTCGGATGAACTGTTTGCGATGAGCCAAGACAATAGAAATGGTTCAACTTAACAAGATGTGTGTGATACGTGACAAACAGGTCAGTAATTAGAAATGTGTGGGAAGACTGATAATAACATAGACGATTGCTGCTAATAATCCATGTCTGTTGTGGGCAAACGCTTGCTGGTATGCAATTGTCAGTGATTGATGAAATCATCACCAACGGGTTCCCTAGTTTACTCCGTGTGTGATGTGATTTGCTCTGTCTTCAGATGAACAACATATATAACCAAAAATAAACATCCAATTACATAAGTGACTATACAAAACATTCGCACACACCTCAATAAACAATTACATGCATTATAAACTAGGAGGAACGATCATCTAATCATCTACTTCTTCTGAGGCTGCCGCCACTGCTCCGTGGCTCGATCCCTCTTCTGGGGCAGGATGAAGGCACTTCCTCATGTCAACGATCCGCCTGTACATCTCATAGCTTGTGTACACGTCCTTGGCCACGTACTTGACGTGTTCTTCATCCAGTCTTTGCTCCCATGCACTATGCCACGCGATCTTGTCCTTGTTGCACGAAGCCTTCATGTTCTTGTAGTAGGGGTCGATGATGGTCGAGGCGAGGTCAACCAGGGAGTTCTGCTTGTTCTTTGGGCTGCCCCAGACCCTGTAGTGGTGACGGATGTCGACAAGGTTCTGGCAGGCCAAGCCTGAAACCTCGAGAGCTTTTAGATCGTTGATTATTTCACCATAGCGAAACTATAGTCGTGGCTCTTGATAAACCTGGCGAAACGCTCGCAAGGCCTTGTGGCCAGGCAATAGTGGTAGACGAGGACATGATGGCGCACGCACAACTGGGCAACGACAACCTTCTAATCGAGCCCGGCACCACCGCCGGTGAACTCGAGGTCGAAGCCGACCACATGGTACTTGTCCTTGGCAAGCAACTGCGCCATAGTTTGGATGGAGCTCTCCACCGAGATTGGCTCATTCGTGTACACCACCGAGAGGTCCTTCCCCCTCACGTGGGTGTCCACTACGTTAGGTGAGGTGAACTGTCGTCCGTTGTCATCATCAACCACGGGGAGCGTCGTTGGAGCCACGGGGAGTGGCATTGGAGCCGCTGGATATCCTCTCAGTATGTGTCATCATGGGTGTGCTTGATTATTGTGTCGCGGGGCACGAGAGATGAAGGTAAATGGCCGCAGGAATAAATGGGGGCCGCGCGGCCTGGATTCTCGGCACATCCGCATGGCAGTTTTTGCAGCGGGTAACTGCATCGTCGCGCTGCGCCCGGCACAACCGCATGCATAATGGCAGTACAAACATACGTGATCATGCGCCGGCCCCAAACACTAGCAGCGTGCATGGAGGGATGCTGGCAGAGCACGCGGAGAGACGCGAGAGCAGAGCGCGTGCGGCGGGATGCGAGCAGAGCGCGCCGCGGCCGCCTCAACCGCGAGCAACCACACACATAGAGCAGTTCGGCCGGCAGTTGCGAGCCGGTGGCATGATGTGTAACTATGTCGCGTTACACATCACATGGTGGTCGAACAATCGTTCGTGACGTGTGTAGAGAGCAGTCGTGTGCTACTACCTCCATCCTAGTTTATTAGTCCCCTTTATATTTTGTGCCATAGTTTGACCTTAAATTTAACTAACAAAATGTTAATGCATGTTATAAAAAATAATATAATTGGAAAGAATGTTCGAATACGAATCCAAGGATATAATCTTTGGTGACATGCATTCGTATTTTATTAGTTAAATCTCCAGTCAAAATTTGGCACAAAAATACAAACAGGACTTATAAAGTAGGACAAAGGTAGTAGGTAATTAAATCGCAGATGTTTTTTATTTATTAACCGTATGTGTACATGTCGTTTCGTCCTCCTCTTGCACGTCTTGTCACCCTGCTGCCGCAGATGGCTTCGAGCGCAAGCTTTAGCACCGCGCAGGCGTTCTTTTGGCCAAACGATGGCTCGAAGTGGCGCCAATGAATCGTCAGTGAGCCCGTTCCCACGCAACCGCACAGGTTCCCGTGCATAGCCGCGCAAGCTTCCCGCCCGACTCGGCAAAATCACCCAAAATCCCAATGCTTACCGGCCTACTATATAAACCCTCATGGCCGGCGAGTCCTGCGTCGCATTTTCCCCTCCCTCCCTGTAGCTTATCTCATCTGCTTCTCCCATAATAGCCAATGGCACCGGTCCGTCGTCGTCGCTCAGCCACTCTGTCATCATCAGAGGACAGCTCTAGCTAGGAGGCTACACCGCGGCGGCGGCGCAGTCCCCGGCGTAGTGTATTGCGCGTGGCGTCCCTGTTGGGTGTGCGCAGAACACCCACCACATGCTCCGCCGCCGCTGCCCGTCGGCAGCTATTGCCAGCCGCCATTGCCGCCACCCCACCGTCTGCCGCCGTGGCTGCCACACCACCATCGAAAGCCAGGGTCATCGCTCGCTCCGCCGCCGCGGCCCGAATGCGGTAGGTGGCCATCGTGGCCGCCACCCCATCGTCGGCCGCCGTGGCCGCCAGCCCACCGTTGACCACCGGGGTCATCACCCGCTCCGCCACCGCCGCCCGAAGCTAGGAGGCGGAGGTAGAGGCCCGCACGTGTGTCAGCGACCTTGTGCGCTACATCGAGTTCCTACGGGAGGAGGAGGAGTGCCTCGTCGAGCACGCAAAGAGTCTTACCGCGACCACAGAGGCAAGGAATGAGGAGATCTATGAAGAGTCCCGCCACTTTGAGAAGGGTCATCTGGAGCGGCAGAGGGCGTTCGAGGTGAGCGTCGCTGAAGGTGCGGCAGCGGCAGGCACCGTATTGCAGTTGTCCCGCTCGTCGGTAGGCTTCTCGTCCTCTGCCTCTTACTGAGCACGCTCGACAGAGGAGAGGCTGCTGGAAGTAGTACAAAGCCCCTCCATAGTAGTAGTATTTAGGGGCTATTTTTTCAGTTCATCTGACTATAGATGTGGCTGAACTGTACTACGTACTAGTATATATAGTTGAACTAGCTATTTCAGTACGTGGTTAGCAACAATTGGGGAAAAGTTTGGTCGGTTCAGCTGTCGAGTTGAACTGTTTGTATAACGAACGACTGCTTAATCTATGAATGAAATCTATGATTACTGAATTTCAGTTGCAAAATTAGATACTGCTAGTGATTTTTAGCTGCAAATTTTGACAAATGGCAGTGTTACAAGGTTGACAAAGGGCAATGTTACTAGATCGATAAATGTCAATCTTTCCAGCTTGACAAATGGCAATATACCCAATATGACATATGCAAATCTTACCAAATTGACTGCACGTGGTTGTACACGGGTCATCAGAAAAAACCGTTTGCGTTGAAGGGATGTACAAATGCTGCGCGCCGCATTTTCTCTTGGCTTAGTGGCGAAGGAACCATAGCTCTCGCTTGGCATATCGTGTTCAATCCGAACTATTTGCGATGAAGAGATGCACAAATCCTGCATGACAAATGTACCCTTGGCTTAGTGGGGAAGGACCATAGCTCTCGCTTTCCATACGGGTGTTCTATCTAAAACGTTTGCGATGAAGAGATGTACAAATCCTGCGCGGCACATTTTCCCTTGGCTTACTGAGGAAGCTATCGGTTTGCATACGGGTGTTCTATCTAAATCATTTGTGATGAGTGTTTTAAATTTGAAAACCATTGATGTTTTTAAATATATTTAATAAGTCTGTACATTCAAACCATAGGTTTCATTCAGTAACGTTGTGACTTCATATTCATATATGATCGAGATACTAATTGCGGCGGCGGCCGAGGCGGCATGCTACGCGGCACTGCGATGTAGCGGTCGACGGCAGCGTCCCATGACGCTGAGGGGGCACATGGCCATGGAAGTGAAAGGGCTCGCTTCCCAGTGAGCCTGCACACCATATAGCTCGCACGCTTCCCGGTGAGCCTGCACATCGGTGGACTACTTGCACGCCTCCCGGTCAGCCTGCCCAGCGGACTGTGCTCGCACTCCTCCCGTCTACTCAAGCAGCTATCCACACGGCACCTCCTAGCCATAAAAAGTTTCATGCTTGGCATCGCGTGATTGGTTAGCAGAACGCCCACGATTTAAATTATACAAATGTATGAGATATAACGAGGCAGCTATTTGTTTTCAAAATGCCTTTGTTGGCTGTTAATTCGTGTGCCTTCTATCAAATTGGACACGAAAAATAACACAGCATGTGGTGCCATTCCATGATAGCACATGCCAAGTTTCATGAATTTCAGACGAGTTTTGGATGTACTAGAATTTTAAAACCAAGTATCTCAATGTTATCGACCGAGCCACGATGCCCAGGTGTTTGAAGTTCATTCCCATTTCTTGCATGGGACCTAAGCATGCACCCAAGGACACACATATGATTTTTCAACCCAATTTGCTACACTGGAGCATGTGCCTGTAGTTCAAATTTGAATTATGCACATAAAATGCCTAGAAAACTCGGTTAATGTATAAAAATGTCCAAACGAACCCCGAATAATTCCAAAATTTAACATAACACTCATGTCTGTGTGTGTTGTATCTAGAAAAAAAATCAAGGCAAGAAGGGGCAACAGATGTTGTTTCGTCCGGAAAGGTGACACACCTTCCCTACCGGACCATAGGGCTTCTTGTGAGAAGCTCTGGTTTGTGCGGGGTGTATACCATAACCTGCCCCAAATGGGACAATTTTTTTACCACAACATATTGGTGCCATTCCATGATAGCATGCCAAGTTTCATGAATTTCTGACGAGTTTTGGATTTACTAGAATTTAAATACCATGTATCTTAACGTTTGCCGGCAAGCAACGGTGCCGAGGTGTTTGAAATTCATTCCCATTTCTTGCATGGGTCCTGAGCATGGACCCAAGGACACACTTGATTTTTTAACCTATTTTTTGCACTGGAGCATGTGCTTGTAGTTCAAACTTGAATTATGCACATAAAATGCCTAGAAAACTCAGTTATTTAAAAAAATGTCCAAACGAACCCCCAAAAATTACAGAATTTAAGACGGTACTCCTGTTGTTCTATGTTGACACTAGAAAAAAAATTGAAAGCACAAAGAGGCAACGAACATTGTTTCGTCCACAAAAGTGACACGTTCCCCTACCGGATCCATGAGGCTTCTTGTGAGAAACTCTGGTTTGTGAGAGCTTATACCTAAATCTGCCCCAAATGGGACAATTTTTTTACCATAGCATTTTCGTGCCATTACATGATAGCATGCCAAGTTTCATGAATTTCGGATGAGTTTTCGATTTAATGGGATTTCAAAACCAAGTATCTCAATGTTTCCCGGCGACCCACGGTGCCTAGGTGTTTGAAATTCATTCCCATTTCTTGCATTGTACATAAGCATCCAGCCATTGGACACATATATGATTTTACAACCCATTTTGGTGCAGCGGAGCATGTGCATATAGTTTAATTTTGAATTATGCACCTTAAATGCCTAAAAAACTTAGTTAAGGTATAGAAATGTCCAAACGAACCCCGAATAATATCAATTTTTTTTACTACACTCCCATAGTTACATGTTCATCGCAGATAAAAGTTCTAGCAATTCAAACACCCTCCTTTGCCGCTATGACTCCATTATGTATTTCAAATCAAGATGAAAAATCAACTTGGTCACACGCAGTTTATTATCACCAACCGTGTGTGATGTAGTACAAAATATCTTGGAGCACCGTCGGAGTAGTATATGGCTTACGCGAGAAGGTTCATCGACTTTGCGCGCCAGTTTTTTCGCTGCACCGATCCAAAGTTTTCGGCTTCTGCGAAAATATCTACCTCCCCGCCACCTCCTCCTCACCAAAAGCCACATTTCCCCTGTTTCCGCCTTCCTTTCCAAGTTCAAACCTTCACTCCTTGCTTGCAGCGCCGCCTCCTCACCGGTGACCCTCCTTCACGGTGCTCGGCCTCGTTGATCCAGGCAGGTAATCCACACCCAACCCCCATCCTCCTCCTCCTTCCACATCCCACATGCCCTGACTGCCGGCGCGACACCTTCCACCCAAATCACCGACCCCTCCCCCAAATAAGCGCCGCCCTAAGCCATGGTGCACGTAGTATAGCCAGGAGCTCAAGGAGCATTTGGCAGCAGAGAAGCAAATCGCGGCCGCACGCGCGGATGAGGTGGCGATGGCTGCCATTCGTGCCGACCCCCAGATCTTGGAGGAGCACCTCGCCGTCGAGGCCACCGTCGATGCCTCGCATGCCGACGCCGCGACGCGGTTGGCTGCTTTAAATGACAGTTCGTGGCGTTTTCTCGAGGCCACCGTCGATGCCTTCGACAAAGACTACGAGGTGTTTTCTCTGCGTGCCCATGCTTACCTCAACTCTAGAGCCAACAGGTTGGTGCCCAGAGCGGCTCAGGAAACTCACCACTATGAGGAGGGCACCCACGATGTGGAGGCCTCGCCCTCTTCCATGTCCAAGCAGCCAATCATCATCGATATCTCCGACGATGAGGAGTAGCTTGTCTTATTAGCTCACCATAAGGACCTATGTTCAGTTAGCTAGCTACACCGGTTAAGCATCCTCGGTTTACCCATTGCAAGTGCTGCTCCTGCCTTTCCTTAACAAATTCTAGTGAATTGTCCTATCTACTTTTACGATGCAATCAGTTGCTCTATTGTATATGTTCGATATGTCGTGCAATGTGGTGCTCACTTATTAACTGTTTGGTTAATTAGTTATCGTGTTCAGTTAACTGTTTGGTTCAATTCTGCAATGTGATGTTCAATTCTTCAGGGTGCAATTTTGTATTGTCTTCCATGTGAGAAATAAATCAAATTTGTCTGTACAAAATACATGAGAAACAAATACAATTGCTATATTTCCAAGTTGTCAAGCATGCTTGGTTTGCTTAACTGTCTGATCTTCTAGTATGTTATATATTGTGCAATGTGGTGCTCAGTTAATGTTTGGTTCATTTGTTGTGGTGTTTAGTTAACTGTTTGGTTCAAGTCTGCAATGCGATGTTCAATTGTTGTGGGTACAATTTTGTATTGTTATGCATGCGAGGAATAAATCGAATTTGGCTGTACTAAATACATGAGAAACATATACAATTGCAGCATGTCCTAGTTGTTAAGCATGCTTGGTTTCGATAAATCGCTTTTCCATGTGGCTCGAATTAATCTGCTGAATCTGCAATGTGTTTGTTTTTCATCAACATATTTGACTGATAGTATGCCACCCCTGACTTAACCTGATCAATATCTACCTTATATGTGTTGCAGGGAAACAATGGGAAGCACTGAGGTTTACAATAGAGGTGTGCACATGCATGGTCCTTGTCTAATAGCACATTATTGTGCAATTGCAGGAACCATTCTAATATTTAGGTTTTTAACAATTTGGTCTTGCACATGTAGGTCCTGCTGTCAGAAGTTTTGACCCACTGTTCGACCCATTTTGCATATGGGGAAATGAGTTGTCCATGAATATCAGCCAAGTCAAGAAACTAAGAAAGATTGTTAGGATAAAGAAACTAACGACGAGGAATAACAAGATCTTTGTCTGCAAAATGAAGAAGACATCAGTGCACCACAGGATGGTACTAACTATTATACCTTGTCTTTTTATTCCTTTGCACCATTTCCGAATTTAGAGAAGATATTTATGCATATCTTTGTTTTCAGGCTTTTCCAAAGCAGTTCACTGATGATTACCTCTCAAACCACTTGTATGGTCAGGAGGTGAGGAAGGTAATCATACAACACCCACTGTACAATATTTAAGTCTTCCTCAAGAGGACGAACGATAGACGGTCAATCATCCACAGGCACTGACCTAAAGTTGCAAGGAGCTTCAACATCAATGAAGGCTCAATATTCGCCTTCTGCTTCAGCAGTTTTCCAGATGATATTCATCTGTCTATCTACCATCTCTGATGCTAATTTCCAAAGGTTATAAATGTTGCATGTGAAACTTGGTGCTGGTGCAGTTGTGTAATGGGGTAGCTAGCTATATGCTTATATGGTGTAACTGCGTGCTGAAGCTATATGTACTCTGATGTATTTCAATTATGAAATCATGGTTCCATAATACGAAAGTGAAATATATTATGTGCTTAATATGAAATGTCACTTTGATTAATAAATGGATTACTAATAATAGGCCAATTAGCATGCTAATTGGTTTTTTTATTGCAAACAGTTATTGAGAAAACACCATGGGCGATGACCTCAGACAACGCACACAGTTTCTAGAAAGAAAACGTGTTGGATCAATGAACAATCACACACGACTTCCTCTTGAAAACTATTTGCGTTATGCCACCATGCGCAAATGTTTACCACATAAAAAGTGTGTGTGATGGACAGCCTATGCCACACAGTTTCTTCTACGCACCGTGTGTGATGCATTCAATAACGCAAACGGTAAAATTGTTAATATCGTCTGCAATGGCAACGCTATCACAAACGATTTAATGGGGAAAATTGTGTGTGATGTACTACGAATGGAAACATTCTCCCTGGATTGACTGTGTGGGGTGTACATACAAACGGAAATGTACTTCTTGGATTGACTGTGTGGGATGTACTTATGAATAGAAACGTATTCCTTGGATTGACTGTGTGGAATGTACATACGAACGGAATCGTTTGTCTGGGACTGACTGTGTGGGTTGTACTTACGACTGGAAATGATTGGCCCTATATAATTGTATTTTTTTAACACAACTGTACATATAACCGTATTTGATCGCTCGCCCGTCGCACACGAGCTCATTTTGCTCAGCGTGTGTGATCGGAGGTCCTATCCCCGACGTTTCTGGGTCGTGTGGGAAGGACCCCCTATCGCCAACGCTCACTAGGCGACGGTTCCAAATGCCGTCGTGGAAAGGGGTTAAAAACCGTTTGTATAGCACCTCGCTGTACCAGTGCATTATGTGATAAACACAATATACATATGAAACATGGTTTAGATTACGAACATCTAGCTAGCACTTCAAATGTACTATTATTTGGAATCAACATCAAGTGTATTCAAAATTTTGAATTCGAGTTCATATAGTACACATAGTTTATATCTAATTTTATAGTAATCATGTGGTGTGTTGTTAAGATAATATACAGATGATGGTTTAACTTGGCAACAATCATGATTGTAGATTCTTATTCAAATAGAGAAACAGATTCAAATTTAGTTCGAATTGCAGCGGTAGTATATACATTTGGAATGCACTAAAATGTTCGTATGAGTCGGTGACATGCATTATACAAGTAGCAAAAAAAATTATTGGACATAACATGGATTCATAGTTTTGAATAGCATTCATACAGTAAAATGGGACAAGACTCTCTCTTTGTGTGGTGCGAATAGTTTTCTTTTTGTTTTTTTCATCGAGTGAAGTGCGAATTGATTTGGTACGTACATTATTACACATTAGGCTTGTCTCGAAATTTGAACCCGCGCCTTGTTATCCCAAAAATTCAGATATCGCTTTGTTTGTTTGTGCTCCGAACACTCGTGCCTTCACAACCCACGCCTTGCTATCCCGAAATTACAACGCGCGCAAAAACTCTCTCCAGCTGCCAAATCCCGACACGCGAAATTCCCCTTCTAACCCTGAACCGAAAGGGCCGCTAGTTCAAATAGGTGGGGGTACTTTCGTAACACACCTTACATTTTGGACAAGCGCGTCCCTAAGTCATGGTTCCCCCCTCCCATCACCTCCTTTTCATCATTCGAAAACCCAGGCCGCCATAACCTCTCTGCTCTAGCCGCGAAACCCCACCCTCCGCCATCCGCCACCCCACCGCTGCCCAGCCGGAACCTCTTCCCCGATGACATCATCCACTGCAACAGCTCGACGTCCCTCATGCACCACCCCCGATGAGGATCCGTTGTCGATCTCGTCGTCTCGCCGGTTCAGCTGCCCCGTCCTCCACCTCCAAGGAGCTGCTCCGACGATCGCCTCGTCTATCGTGGCTGCTCCATCCCCACAGCGCCACCTTAACCTGCTCCACTGAAACCGCAGCATCCTCACCGACTCCTCGAATGAAGCCCAGGCCTACTCGGCGCCACCAAAGAGGTTGTACACTCATCGCATCGCACCTTCTCCTTAACTCGACCTCCCCGTGCCACCGGTGCTCGATCTCGCTCCCCATGGTGTGGCTCCCTCGTAGTCGGCGCCACCGGTGACATCTCCACGGCAGCTCTCCCCTAGTGTGAGCCTCCCTCGGCAATAGCGTCCATACCAGCAGGAGCTGCTGGTGCTGCTGCTCCAGCTCTCGCTCGCTTGCGCTACTGCTGCTCTGGCTCTTGCTCGTTCGCGCTGCTGCTCTGCTCTTCCCCTCGCTCGTGCTGCTGCTCTACTCTTGCTCTCACTCGCACTGCTGATGCTGGTACACGGGCTGCTGCAGCAACAGGAGTTGCTGCTCTGGCTCTAGTTTGCGCTGCAGCTCCAGGTGCTGCTGCTCTGGCTGCTATCTGCTACTGTGTTCCCTGTTGACCGCCTATTGATTTAGATCACTGTTTCTCTACTACGAGTGCTCGAGCGGCCTAAACTACATGTGAAGTGCCTCTCTGCTACCAGTTTTGATAGTAACATAGTTTTTACCTCATCTGTTGTAGTCAGGTGTTTTTTGGTGATGTAAATTTTACATCTACCACTTTTCGGTAATGTATTTTACTTCATCTGTTGGAGATGCTATTAGAATACCACTTGAGATTAATGATGTCTATCTTGTACTGCTTCAGCCTCCATGTCTTACGACTCACCGGAGCTGCTCCAACGACAGAACCATCCATCACAACAGAGCAGTACCCTAGACGCCGTCTACACACGTCTCAGATCTTCCTCCACACCTCCGACAGCCACCTCTGCCGCAACTTCTTTAGCGACCAACCCAATGATGCTGAGGTCGACACAGCTATGCCAAAGAGGTTGTACACTTGTCGCATCGCTTATTACCCTACATTCATGTCGATCCATTAGGGCTATTTTTGTTCAAAGAAAAAAGTGAAGGAAAAACATAGCAATAGGAAATTTTCCTATGGTACTCTACTATTCAATTATGCATTTGGTTGAAAGGAATGGAGCAAAACATCCACCTGGACCTACTTTTCAAAATCCTATGCATGAAAACAAGACTAAGTGCATTAGTGGCAGAATAACATTCTAACTATACACACTTTCATATGGTTTCACTTTAATTTGGCCATGTTTCTCTGCATTCCTCTGCTCTTCCAATTCCTGTGAACCAAACACCCAAGTTGACAGAAATCCTGTGTTTAAAAATGCTATGTTTCCCACGTGCATTCCTATCCTATTCCGGTGTTTTTCCTATCCCTACGTTTTTAGAATCCTGCAGGCCAAAGGAGCCCTTACAGAATTACTTCAGTTATAGATAGGCGTCGAAGAAAACTTTGTGTGGTTTGTCCTGCTCCTACCGCGACGTCCTCCACCTCACCTGAGCTGCTGCATCGACAGAAGCATCCACCATACCAGACATCACGACTCCTGGCCGTCTTTCACCGCCTCAGATCTCCTTCCCTGCCGTCGGCACCCACCGCAACTGCATCACCATCATCGACTCAGCAGATGAACCTGAGGAGTACACGGGTCCACAAGAGTGTCGGTGTACTAAGTGTTGGGCCACTAGTACCCCTTACTTGTGCACGGGCAGTTGTAGCCGTCCTCGTGGCAAGGCTTGCCGGGATCAGCTCGAGGTCGATTTAAGTCATCAAGGAAATCATCAAGTCAGAGATCTGAGAATCAACAAATAAGCAACGCTGGTAATCGAAGGCCAGCCTCCCCGGCAAGATCCTTGCCGGGATGGCCCGTGGAGCCCGGCAAGCCTCGGCGCCCGACAAGGCTTGGTTCCCAGCAAAGCTCGGCGCCCGGCAAGCCCTGGCGCCCGGCAAGGATTGGTGCCCGGCAAGGATCGGCGCCTGGCGAGATTCTGCCACTGTGCCACCGCTTCGGCACAGTGACGAGTCTGACATTCTGGCTCCTTCCATGGATGCGTGGCGGCGCGCCAGTGGAGGAGAGCTTAAGCGGTGCTGATGGGATGGCCCCTTTTTCCATCCCCAAGAAAGTGAGGACACCTAAACGGACACCTCACGGTGCATTAAATGCGCTTGTCCTAATCCGTCAGGGGTTAGGTATGATACCCTGTAGCTACCTTACACCTCAATGTATGTACGTTTTGCCACTGTGGAGACCCCTTTGAGCATATAAAAGGAGGCCCAAGGCAACTGCTACAGGGGGGGAGGACTTCTGGCCCATTCTGCATGCGTAGCTGCTCTTTGAACGTACTGTTCATTGCGAGCGCTCCTGAAGGCTGGGCTCAAGAACATCAATAAGAACACAAAGCAGGAGTAGGGTTTTACGCTGATCAGCGGGCCCGAACCTGGGTAAAAACTTCCCGCGTCGATCACTGGTTTTGCTCTTTGCGTATACCTTTCCCCCCGCCAAATCGTAAAGGGATCTCTCGGGATCCCATAGGTGTCGTACGCCGACATCTTTGGCGCGCCAGGTAGGGGGGTCGAAGGTTGCGTGAACCTGATCTGGTGGTAGACGTCCTAGTTCCTTCATCATCTTCATTGTCATGCCGCCCAAGAAGAAGAACGCTGCGACAACACAACCGTCCGGATCTGCTTTGCCTGCGCCTTCGCAGACAGGCGATGGTGTGGGTGCAGAAGGAAGAGGACTGGAACCCCCGCGGCGTTCTGGTGACCCAAGCCAAGCGAGCGGTATCGTTCGCAGTGGCAGTGGTAACTTGCGCGCCGCTGGATCTAGAGATGGCATTGTGTTGCCTACGGGTGGCACAACAAACTCTGGAGATCGAAGAGCGCCCGCTGGAGCTCCCGCGCCGGCGCGAGCCTCGCAACCTGTCCAGGTCGTGCATGATGAGCGACATCATGGCGCTGGTGGTTTGGGGCGTCCTCACGAAAAGGTTTCTACGCATAGATCCCAAGATGCGCGGGACCAGCATGCACACTGAGCTGCCGGCGAAGGTGGCGCGCGGTGGCGTGACTGTGGCGGTGCTCCTTCTAACTTAGTTAGGAGTCAGAGCACCTCACGCACCTCGCACCTGTCGCCGCCACCTACGCCAGCGGAAGCCTTGGCACGTGCACAGCTGCTCCTCGATTTTCCTCCCGCCCCGAAGAAGATGGAGGAGTGGCGAGCTACTATCCAGAGCCTTATCGGCTTCGCTAACAAGGATGGACCGCAAGAGGCAGGGCCCTCTCAGCGGAGGCCCATCGATCCGACGCGAGCCGGTGCAGAGAAAACCGGAGGTGGTGCAACTACGGTGCACTCTCCTCCGCGGCGTCAGCAGCGGCCGACGACTCAGCAAGTCGACCGCCATGAAGAAGTTTCCACGGCGTCGTCCGATCCACGGATGCGCCGTGATCAGCGTCTGGTTCTCCAGGAACGAGGCAAGGAGGACGCTCGAACAACCATCGAGCGGCGACGGGAAGCGCGCTATCAGTCTGATAAGCACGCGGGGCCGGTTGTCGACGAGCCCGCGCCAGGGAACGTAGGAGACTTGCCTTACGAGGTAGGACCTCCAGCGTTTACCCGTGAGCTGCGGCAAGTCCAGTGGCCCAATCTCTGAACCTTCAAGCCAGAGGTCCCAGAGAAATATGATGGCAAGACCCATCCCTCGGAGTTCCTGAGCATCTACACCATTGCGGTGCAAGCTGCCAGGGGCCGAGATGACAAGATACTCGCCAACTACTTCCCGTTGGTGCTCAAACCCAACGTCAGGTCGTGGTTGATGCATCTGCCGGAGGATTCTATTTCTTGCTGGTCAGATCTGTGCCATCAGTTTGTTGGCGCCTTTGTTGGAGGCCACCAAGCTCCTGGCCAAGAAAGTGATTTGCACATCATCCCTCAGAAGGAGGGCGAGTCCCTGCGCAAGTTATGCAGAGATTCAGCCGGGTGCAATACAGTATTCCTGACGTTCATCCTGCCGCTGTCATTAGCGCGTTCCATCAGAACGTGCGTAACCGCAGAATGCGGGAAGAGCTGGCAATGAACAAAGTCAGGAGTATCGCCGAGCTTTACACTTTGGCTGACAAGTGCGCTCGAGCTGAGGAGGGAAGGAAACTCCCCGGTGAAGCTGTTGGTGCGACAGGCGACTCAGAAGAAGAAGATGCCGCGGCTCCGTCAAGGAAAGGCCGGCGGCGGAATAGGAAGCGCGGAGGCAAGGCCGTGCTTGCCGTCGAGGAATCCGGCAACCCTGGCGCCGCCAAGAAGGCCAAGGTTGGCGGCCCCAGCAAGGATCTTGCCGGGTGCCCTTCCTGTCAGGCCTTGGCGGCTGCCGACAAGTCAGAGAACTCCGGCAAGCAGTACTGCAAGATCCATCGCACTAAGGGCCACGATCTCCAGGACTGCCGGCAAGTTGAGCAGCTTGCCGAAAAGCAAAAGGCCGAATACGAGAGGCGAGACAAGAAGAAGGCCCAAGATGGTGCTGAGGGGTCCGGCAAGAAACGCGGTGGCCGAGGGGGTCGTCGCGGCAAGGCCAAACAGCAGAAGGATCGGCCCGCTCGGGGCCGAGATAAAGAAGGAGATGATGAAGAAGATGACGAATCCAGTGAGCAGGAATTCCAGAAGGCTACGGAGGCTATGTGCATTGATGGGGGTGCCTCGCTGCATTCTTCCCACCGCCAACTTAAACAGTGGATGCGGGAGGTTAATGCGGCAGAGCCATCCCCCGATGCATGTAGGCCTCTGAAGTGGTCCAGCACGCCTATCATCTTTGACGTCGAGGATCACCCTGATCGCACAACTGCGGTCGGGTGTTTGCCATTGTTGGTTTCCCCGACAATTCGCAACCTCAAGGTGACGAAGATGTTAGTTGACGGCGGGGCCGGCCTAAACTTAATCTCACCAGATGTGCTCACAAAGCTTCAGATTCCCGACGAAGACCTTGAGGAAATGGGTACGTTTCAAGGGGTCAATCCGGGAAGAACCCAGCCTAAGGGCAAGATCACGCTGCCGGTAACATTTGGCAGCGAGCTTAACTTCAGGATCGAAAAGGTGGTGTTTGATGTCGCCAAGATCCCCATGTCATACAATGGGATCCTTGGTCGGCCAGCGCTGGCTAAGTTTATGGCGGCATCACACTACGCATACAACATCTTGAAGATGCCTGGGCCGTTGAGCGTCATCACTATCCATTCCGATAAAAAGGATGCGCTCATCTGTGCCGACCAACTTTACCGGGAAGCAGTTGCAGCACCTGCCATCAAGGCATCTGCTCCTGCCGCTGGAACCCCCGGGGGAAAGAAGAAGACCGGCAGGAACCTTGGCGCGAACTCTGGCAAGCGCACCTCCTCGGAGTGCTGCGCTTCCATCGAGGACGCACCAGAGAGTTCCACCGGCAAGAACAAGAAGTCCAAGGCTGCCCCGCCGGAAACCAAGAAGGTGCCTGCCAAGGAGGACGGAACAGGGGGAACTTTCACCATAAGTTCCACCCTAGATGACAAATAGGAAAGCGCGCTCGTTGCTTTCCTACGGGCGAATGTCGACGTGTTTGCATGGCAACCGTCTGACATCCCCGGCGTTCCCAGGAAAGTAATTGAGCACCACCTTGCTGTCTGTCCTCATGCGCGGCCTGTCAAGCAAAGGGTGAGGAAACAGGCTTTGGAGCGGCAAGATTTCATTACCGAAGAAATTAAGAAGCTGGAGGCGGCAGGACTGGTCAAAGGAGTGCTTCATCCAACCTGGTTGGCCAATCCGGTTGTAGTGCGGAAAGCGAACGGGAAATGGAGGCTTTGTATCGATTATATAGATATCAATAAAGCTTGTCCAAAAGATCCTTTTCCCTTGCCGCGCATCGACCAAATTGTGGATGCCACCGCTGGTTGTGATCTCCTGTCCTTCCTTGATGCCTATTCAGGGTATCATCAGATTTTTATGGCAAAGGAAGATGAAGAGAAGACCGCCTTTATCACCCCATGTGGTACATATTGTTTTATACGAATGCCTTTCGGGTTGAAAAGTGCTGGTTCAACATTTGCCAGAGCAATCCAGATTGGTTTTGAGCCACAACTCCATAGAAATATGGAGGCGTATATGGATGATATAGTGGTCAAAACTAAGGATAAAGCAATGCTCTTTCAGGACTTAGAAGAAACATTTGCGAACTTGCGCAAGATCAACTTGAAGCTCAATCCTGAGAAGTGCGTGTTCGGTGTTCCTTCCGGCAAGCTCCTCGGATTCTTTGTATCTTCCCGGGGAATCGAAGCGAACCCCGACAAGATCAAAGTCATTGAGCAAATTGAAGCGCCGAGACGCGTCAAGGATGTGCGTCGTCTTGCCGGCTGTGTTGCTGCTCTAAGCAGGTTTATTTCCAAATCTGCTGAGCGCGCCCTGCCCTTCTTCAAAATTTTGAAGAAGGCAGGTCCAATGAAATGGACTCCGGAAGCGGAGGCGGCGCTGCAAGGTTTGAAGAAATACCTTTCTTCTCCGCCGACGCTAGTCGCACCTAAACCACAAGAGCCGTTGCTGCTGTATCTGGCGGCAACAAATCAAGTGGTTAGTGCTGTGCTGGTGGCGCAGAGGGAAGCCGATGAGGAGGCAACATCAGCGGCAGGACTGCCAAGTGACGCGGCAAGATCTTCCCCGGCAAGGGTTGATCCCGGCAAGACAGGATCTGCGCAAACAGAAGAGCTCGTGCAGAAGAAAAAGGTGGTGCAGCGCCCAGTTTATTTTGTTAGCTCCCTCTTACAAGGGGCTAGATCAAGATATTCTGGTGTGCAGATGTTGCTTTTCAGCCTCCTTATGGCCTCGAGAAAGCTGCGCCATTATTTTCAAGCACATGAGATCACCGTCGTCACTCGCTTTCCGTTGCAACGGATTTTGCAAAATCCGGAGGCAACCGGCAGGATCGTGGAGTGGGCGTTGGAGCTGTCCAGCTTTGGTCTTAAGTTTGAAAGTACTTCCACAATTCAGAGCAGGGCCTTGGCGGAGTTCATTGCAGAATGGACCCCGACGCCAGACGAAGAAGTTCAAGAAACAAGTCTCCCCGGCAAAGAAATCGATCAGCAATGGGTTATATACTTTGACGGGGCTTTTTCGCTGCAAGGCGCCGGTGCTGGCGTGCTGCTTGTCGCACTCACCGGAGAGCACCTCAAGTACGTAATTCAAATGCACTTTCCCCGGGAGAGCTCAACCAACAACACTGCAGAGTACGAAGGTTTGCTTGCCGGTCTTAGGATCGCGGCAGACCTTGGTATCAAAAAGCTCATTATCAAAGGTGATTCACAGCTTGTCGTCAGGCAGGTTAACAAGAGCTATCGAAGTCCATTGATGCAAGCCTACGTAGATGAAGTGAGGAAATTGGAAGAGCGCTTTGACGGTCTCCAAATGGAGCATGTCCCTCGTGCCGAGAACAGCGTTGCTGACGACCTGTCAAAGCGTGCTGCCCTCAAGTTGCCTGTGGAACCAGGAACTTTTGTGCTCCAATTGACTCAACCATCCGTGGCGCCATCGATGCGGCAAGAAAAGAGAAGAAAGTTGAACTCTGGCCAGTACTTCCCGGCAGAGCTCCCCGGAGCCGCCGGCAAGGAAGTTGTCGTGATTGACACGCCTGCCGGGGAACAACAGGCTCCGGCAGGGCCTCAGGCCCTTGCTGTCGAGACCAATGTTCCCCCGGTGGACGAGATGCCCCTAGTCCTAGTTGTCGAGCCTCAGGCTCCAGCGTGGGCGCAGCACATTGTCCATTTCCTTCAGACAGGTGAACTCCCTGAGGAACAAGAAGAAGCGGAGAGAGTAGCCCGTCGGTCTGTTATGTACAAGTCCGTCGATGACGTCCTGTACAGAAAGAGACCAAACGGTGTGAAATTGAAGTGCATTCCTCGGGAGGATGGACTAGAGCTGTTGGCAGAGATACATGGGGGCATGTGTGGTTCTCACATAGGGTCAAGAGCGCTTGCCGGGAAAGCATTCCGGCAAGGTTTCTTTTGGCCCACCGCCCTCCAGGATGCGACTGCACTAGTAACCAGGTGTGAAGCGTGCCAGTTTCATTCGAAGAAATTACATCAGCCAGCTCAAGCTCTTCAAACAATCCCTCTCTCCTGGCCATTTTCGTTCTGGGGGCTCGACATACTGGGCCCCTTCCCCCGTGCTGCCGGGGGCTTTGAGTACTTGTACGTTGCTATCGACAAGTTCACAAAGTGGCCGGAGGTGGAAGCAGTGAGGAATGTGACAGCGCAGTCGGCTATCAAGTTCTTCAAAGGAATTGTTTGCCGTTTCGGTGTGCCTAACAGGATCATCACCGACAACGGCACGCAGTTCACAAGTCGCACCTTCATGCAATACGTCCAAGACCTTGGCGGCAAGATTTGTTTTGCCTCTATTGCTCACCCGAGAAGCAACGGCCAAGCGGAGAGGGCCAATGCTGAAGTGCTGCGCGGTCTCAGGACCAGAACTTTTGACAAGCTGAAAAAGTGCGGAAGACGCTGGATTGATGAGTTGCCGGCGGTTCTTTGGTCAATCAGAACGACACCAAATCGAGCCACCGGCCAGACGCCCTTCGCTCTGGTCTACGGAGCGGAAGCAGTTCTCCCCACGGAACTCATATACGGATCTCCTCGAGTGCTCGCTTATGATGAGCTCGAGCAAGAGCAACTGCGGCAAGATAACGCTGTGCTCCTTGAGGAGAATCGTCTTCAGGCTGCTGTGCGAGCTGCACGCTACCAGCAAGCTTTGCGCTGCTATCATAGCCGCAAAGTTCATGCCCGAAGCCTTGAGGAAGGCAACCTTGTTCTTCGACGGATTCAGTCCGCCAAGAATTCAAACAAGTTGATGCCAAAGTGGGAAGGCCCTTATCGGGTAGTACAAGTCACCAGGCCTGGCGCTGTCCGCCTGGAGACCGAGGATGGCGTTCCAGTGAGTAATTCCTGGAATATCGAACATCTTCGCAAGTTCTATCCATAAGGCGCGGTTGCCGAGGGCTCCCGGCAACCACCTTTTTGTACAAGTCTTGCCGGCAAGGCATGTGATCCTTTGTACAAAGCCAGGCGCAGACCCTGAGCACAGATGAATAAAATTAAGTGTTATACATTTCCTTATTGATTCTCATGTTCACATTCATATATACATGTTTGTCTAAGATGATGTATAACACCTGATCCCGGTAAGTTCTAACGAACCGCCAAGGTTTCATCTCTTTATTTTCTCTTCTTTCTTTTTCTTAAAGACAGAAGAATTCCTCGCGTGCACATTTGCCGGGGGGGGGGGGAAGGGAGACATGAATACCAGTTGGTGACGTTCGGAATCGTATGCTTGCCGGAGGAAGGACAAAGACAGAAAGCTAAGTCCTAAAAACTCAGAGCAAGTTTTTCTTTAATTACCAAGTTATTTCCTTGGACGATTCCGATTCTTGTATGGAAAATCTGCACGCGAAGGAACCCTTGCTGTAATCGGTTGCGCCCTTATTTTGTTTTGAGTCCGCTCAACGATTTAAGTGGCTGCACTGAGAACACCAAGGAGTCTTGCCGGCCGCTGCGCCTCCGGCAGGCTGCTGAAGTCCCGCACCCAGCGCTCGCGGCGGGTTGCGCGCCGGCAAGTTTTTCAGTAAGCGTAGGATGAACTCCATACATAAAGGAATCAGACAAGGAAAGTAGCTAGCATGAGCCTAAACACAGTTAAATTGTATTACATCCATGAGTTGCCGCAGTCCTAACTCGAGACTTAACTGTCTTTTACATGAGATGGTGGCGGCAAGAATAAAAGGGAAGCACTCAATCCCTGCGCTGGCCTTCGATCCTTTTGATGGAGTCTACCTTCTCAAGGATCGGCGCGATGCACTTCTCAAGCGCCTCAACATTTGCATCCTTTGGCAGGTGGCCGAGTGCGCTGGAGAGATCGATGCCGGGATTGCTGTGCACCACCTTGAGGAGCACCTTGCGAAGGACGGCCCGGCAAAGCCGGCGAGTCTCGTTTGCCAGTTGGGTCACCCGGCTGGACTGGAGCGCCCTCAACGCGTTGATGATGCTTTCAAAGAACATCGTCAACCTGGCGCTTGGAGATATTCTTTCCTCGGAAGAATATCTGAAGTCCGACAAGCCCATGGTTGACAGTTCTGCAGTAAGCTTCTCCGCGGTGGCGATGAGACGGCCAGTCCAGATCTCCACTCCCTTTTCATAATCAGCCTGGGCAGCGGCAGCGCTCTTGAGCAGGTTCCTCTCTCCTTGGAGATCCTTGAGTAGAGCCTTCTCACGGGCCCTGCCAGCCTCGAGGGATTTCTGCAGCGTGGTCAGCTTCAGCTCCAGAACCGCAATATCATCAGCCGCAGAGGAGAGCTGCTTGGTCTTGCCGGACAGGGCGACTTGCATCTCCGCCAAGGAGTGGAGGGTTTTTTCCCTGTCCCCCTTGAGCGTCGAGAGCTCCTTGCCATGCTTGTCGAGATCCGTCTCCAGCCTCTTCACTTTGTCGCTCAGCTCGTTCTTGGCGGCCTCTGCAACTTCGACTGCATCGACGGCCTCCTTGAGCTTGCCGGCGTGACTTGCAGTTAGAGCTTCGAGCGCCTCCTTGTGCTTCTGATCCAGCTCCTGGGTCCGCCACGCGACAAGATTTTCAATGTCTTCATCCTTGCTACGAAGCTTGGCGGCGAGCGCCTGCTCACGTGCGGTGAGATCTTCTTCGAAAGCGCCAAGAGCAACGCGGCGCCCCGTCAGGAGAGCATCTTCGGCAGTGATCCTTTGAACAGCTTCATCATGGGCCTTCTCCATGTTTGATTGCTTCAGGAGGACCTCATTCCATTGCTGGCTCACTTGTTCTCGACCGGCAACCAGCTCTTGAAGGGCCTCGGCATGCCAGATTTGCATTTGTGCGACGCGCCTTTGAAAATCCGCTTCGGCTGCCTCGACCACTGCCATTCTGGAGTCCGCCTTCTCTTTTCGGGCACGATGGAGAGCCTGGAGTTTGCGGAAGTTTTTG